>OY288273.1:96215307-97678188 GCA_958450335.1 Hibiscus tridactylites | reverse complement strand
TGTTTTAAGAAAATAAAAAATAGGATTTTTTTTATTTTAACCCGGGTTCGAATCCTTTTAATTCTATTTTTTAAAAACTTTAGTTTGTTTACTCATATTTTATTTATTTATTATAATAATAATATTTTCTAACCATATTTTATTTCAATTATTTAATAATTATTATTTTTATTTTTATTTTGAAAAGCTATATATCAAACACATTTTCACTATTTTCATTTTTAAAAATAACTCTCCATCTCTAATAACCAAACATGTTTTCTAATCTTTAGAAAACAGAAAATGAAAATTATTTTTTGAAAATAAAAATAGAAGATAAAAACACTTTTTTATCTAAAAAAACTACTTGTTTTGCATTATATTTTAGCTCGAAAAACATTTTTGAAAACAATATTAGAATATAACATTTATAATATCGAAAAGCTTTGGGCCGAGTTTATCTAAAATTTTATATGTATGAAAAGTGCAAATATATTGATAAAATCAATAATTAAATTATTAAATATTAATCATAATAAAATATTATTGTTTGTACAACACAATAAAATTGAATAAAAACATGAAAAATTAATTTAATTTGTACTCATTTAAATGTATCTCTTATATATAAACATGATGGTTGGTTCAGTTGGTTGAGTATTCATTAGTACCTCGATAAGAATCGAGGTTAGAGTCTCATTAATAACCTCATTTGACCTATAAATAAAATATAATATCTCTAACACACTAGCCGGCTATAGCAAGTTGAAGATTTTCCATAATTTAATTAATTGACTCTTAATTACACTCACCTTAAATCATATCATCAACTTGGTTCTTGTCTGAATCTTCAAAATTTATGGAGACATAATAACGTTGAGGAAATTACCCGACATGAAGTTTGTTTCTTGTTGAGTTTCTTAATTGTTTTAAGGACAACCTTCAAAAATAAAATTAATAAATATTCAATAACAAGGGCTGTAATTCTCTCTTTTAAAATCTGTGTTTTTTTTTATCAAAGAAATATGATTTCGATTAAGAAAAAATCATACAAGCTAGATCATAAAGACACCTTTTTAAAATCTGTGTTTGATTCATAAAGAATATTCGAATCGTTAGAGCTTGTTCGATTAGGTATTTACTTAGTAAAACAATCTTAACTCTCATATTCGATTCATGTTCAATTGTTTATATTTGTACTCGAACTTAAATTATAGTTCTAATTTAATTTATTAAATAATTTAAATTTCGATCAATAATAATTGAATCTAACTTCAAATTTTACTTAAAAGGAATGAGGCAGCTTTTAATGAAGATGGACCGGAAAGACAGTGAAGGGAAACTTTTTCGAGATAACGTCGTTAGTAATTTGAGGATGAGTCTATTACGCTCGACGAGTACCGCTAAATACAATTAACGATGAACACCGTTAAATTTATTAGAAATTGAGTGGAAAATGTAAAATCGTTCCCGTTCCGTTCGATTCTCATTTCTATGCTCAAGTATAAAAAAATCAGATAAATTAATTTATTCAATTAATTTGATTTTATTTCAAGTCGAAAATGGAGCTAAGGATTTTTAATCGAGCTTTCGCTCAAACTTTTAACTATTCAAACTAAGCTCAGTTCAATTATAAAGCCCTGACCCAATGCAAATATTGAATTCCAATTGGGTTAAAGGTGAAGACCATAAATGGAGCCCGACCCATAAGCCCAACATCTTTCAATATTATTACATAGAACTTAGCACAATGATAAAGTGTCTATGGACCGATTTAATTACTCACACATCTATCTATTGGTATCAATTTCATTACCGGATATCACTAAACTTTAATTTTAGTATTGATTATACCACTAATTTTTTACGTATTATTAAGATTTTTTTTCTTAGTGACGTCGCTCTCTCTTTTTGGCTCGAACATAGGCCGCCGGCGGCAATAGCTTTCGGGCTATTTGTCGACCGCCGGTCACCCTCTTTTATTTATTTGCTTCGTTATTTTGATTTTCAGTCTTTTTAATTCAATAAATTTATCTTTATGACACACTTTTATCTACCGTTTGGTACGTTTTTTTTACTTTTTAACATGTTTTTCTGTCTTTTGGCACGTTTTTCTATTATTTATTTTCTATCAAGGTTAATTTGACGACGCCACGACTGATTAAGATGGCGATATTTGTAATCATGTTGATCTTCCCTGCTATGAACCTTCGGTTTGAATTTGGAAACGCGATTTGCGCTTGTGAAGAGTTTCTTAGGTGCTCGGCTCTGATTTGCGTTTTCTCGGTGGTCTATCAATAACTTCATCCCCTTTTGTGGTTCGTTTTGCCGATGCAGTCAAGTTTCGTATCTATTCTCGATCGAGTATTTAAATGTGTTTATAACCTTTTTCATGTATGGTTCATGTCTGATCTAAAGTGGCTAGTTTTAGGAGGAAGTCCAAATTATGTATTTAGTTTACAATGATAGTTTGTAAACCCTTATTGTAACTTTGAGTATTTTCTCATTAATAAAACTAGTGGTTTATTTTCAAAAAAAAAAAATTTGATTATACCACTGAATTAAAAATCGATATTATTTTAGCACTGAACTTTAGTTTAGGTTTTAATTATAGCCATTAAAATTAATGACGTAGAGGAATTTTAACGGCCCAGTGATATAATTGAAGTATAAATTAAACTTTAACTACATCAGACACCACCAAACTTCAAAATATTGATTATATTACTAAACTAAAAATTGATACTATTTTAGTATTATTGAACTTTAGTTTATGTTTTAATCCTTAAAGGGAAAACAATCAATTCAATGGCAAGTTTACATATATTTGTAATGGTATAACCATAATAATAATAATGAAATGAGAAAAGAAAATGTTATATATCTAGCTTCTTGCCCTGTAACATCTGTACCACAAGATGAATAAACAAAGCAGTCTATAACCCACAATGAATCCCAGCATCACGCCCAAATTGGTCCATTTCTGTGAATCTTTCAGGTCCTGTTGCCTCAAGAACCAGCTCCCAAACAAACTACATTCACCATTCTCAACTTCAATGCACTTGTTCCCTCCATATTCATTTATCATAAAGCACTCAAATGGGTACTTAAACAAGCTCAGATAGTGCATGAAAATCCAGTAATTTGGTATCTTTTCTTTAGCTATAAAGTACCCTGAGAACAGGAAGAATGACCCCATTAAACCGGCAATCACCGAGTTCCCCATGATGAAATTCGGCACCAGTGCGCTGAAACACGCCACGAATGAGTTCGACATCAGAAGAACCATCCAGACCACTAGGGAGAAGTATAGGAACCCGTCGATGCCGTCTCGTCTCAAGCCGACGAGCCAGTAGACCGGGGAAGTGAAGAGGATGCATACCATTAAGAGAAATGGGAGAAAAACAATGGTGTTGGCTAAGACATAGGAGGAGACTCTGTAGGCTCCTCTTGATGTTTCTCTCATTAGAATCCTTCTTTCTTGTAAGAAAATCGGCAGTCCTTCGGTGGTCGAAGATAGTAGGAAAGTGAGCGTGAAGGCGAAAAAGCCGGTTCGAGTTTGTAAAGCGGCTCTTCCTTTATCTTTTCCAACGTTGAAGTATATGGTTCCAAGTACAAATCCAGCTACCAGGGCTTGTATGACCCTTGTGGCAAAGAGTTGCTTGGTTCTGAATATGTTGCTGCAGAATCTTTGGCCTAATATTAAGACCTCGTCGAATCGGGAATTCGGGTAGACGAGTAGCTTTCTTTCGAGATTGATGGGGCTCCTTATTCGACAGCCTTCTCTGTTTATGTTACTTAGAGACCCTGGATTAGGCAGGGCTAAGGTTTCTATAACATCGATTGCGAATTCAAGGACATTGACATGCCGAGGAATTCGATGATCGGCTAACTTTAGCCTTTCTTCGAGAAGATTAAGCTCTCCGTTATGAACAACGAATCCGTTCGAGAGCAGAACGATGCGATCAAACAGCTCTAGGATCCGGAAACCAGGTTGGTGGATGGTTAAAACAATAGTCTTACCTTGATTAACTGCCATTGATTTCAGCAGTGTCACTGCATGAAGAGCTGAAGCTGAATCCAACCCTGAAGTTGGTTCATCAATCAATATAACAGCAGGGTCATGAACCAAATCGACTCCGATCGATACTCGTCGCCTTTCTCCACCCGAAATGCCATTGTTCGATCCCTCACCGATCCTCGAACCCGCCACATGCTCCAATCCAAGCTCCTTCAATAGCCCTTTCACTCTGCATCCAGCTTCCTTCTTCCCTCCCGGTAGCCTCAATAGGGCACTATACATGAGCGTTTCTTGGACCGTAAGCAACGGAAACAGCGCATCGTCTTGTGTAACATATCCGGACACTCTCCGAAAATGTTTAACATCAATAGGCCTTCCATTGACAAGAACTTCCCCTGCTGACACTTCACAAGGCGGTATCTTCCCGGCAAGAATCTCTAGCAACGTAGTTTTGCCTGCACCACTCGGTCCGGCTATCGCAGTAATCTGTCCAGGCCTAGCTTCACAATCCACACCCTTCAAAATGAACTTTGCAGGTTTATCTCGGTTCCATCGACCGCGAAAAATCCACCTGAAGTAGTCTTCAAATGTGTTGCTCAACTTGTAGGACAAATTTCTAGTTTCTAATCTATAAGGAGGTTTCCGGCCACCGGAAACCGGTGACTTCACGGGCAACTCCATTTGAAGAAAGGTGAAAGTTGAGAGGAAAAACAGGGATACCTTAAGTTATGGGAAGAAAGAATATAAAAGGAGATGAACCAACACACCAAATTGGGCACCCTTCAACAAGCAACAGCAAGAAATAAATGAATAGCTTAGTTTGCATGCATGTAGATTTAGCCTGTTTGGGGTCATTGGACGTTAATTGACTTGGTTTTTTTGGTTGTTTAATTTCTCTAAAGGAAATAAAGGAGTTTTGGTGGGGTTTGGGTATAGAAGATAGTATGTAGTTTACAAGAAACCCAAAGGGAAAACAACAAAGAAATGGATGAAAAATTCAAGGTTTAGTTCATGATATGCCCCTTAAACTATACTCATTTTCCACTTTGAGACTTATTCTTTTGTCATACCTAAACAAGAGGCGGAACCCGGATTGAACTATGAGGGGTACGTTAATTAACTTTGAAACAAATAAGGTCTTAAAATGTAATTAAGCCATAAATTAAGGGATTTAAGGTTTAGAAAGTAATTAAACTAGAAAAAAAATTATGGGTTAAGGCTTAATTTCAAACATTTTAATTGACAAGGTCTTAAAATATAATAAACCATATAATTTTGGGAAGGGTAAAAGCTTAACGGCAACAGTTTCAAAACTATCAATGGTTTAAAATGTAATTAAACCATCAAATTTAGGGGAAAATTGCCCCTCCCACCCACTATGTAGATTCTTCCCTAACCTAAACTATCATTTCCATCTCAATTTACCAAAAATATCATCAATAAGAATATAACACATGACATGTTCTTATCAAGCACAACAATTTCTAAAGTAAAAATGGGATGAAAATAATAGTTTAGGTACTAAAATGAGAAAACGGGTTTTTCTCAGGGACCATATGGTGAATAAGCCAAAATTAAACAAGTCCTTGGCTTATGTTGAAATGGTTTTTCAGGTGAGCTAATATTGACTGCTAAAGGGGTTGATGTTGGTGGCCATACCCTATCTTCCCAGCTTTGACAGCTAAAAATAAGGTAGTTGGGAGGAAGCTAAACTCATTGGTTAGTATATAGCCTAAGAAATTCCAATTTGGGGCATGTCATAATGGACCGACACAATGAATCTCAATTTGGGTAATCGAATTTTAATCAAATTATTAAAACCCAAACTTGTAATTGAACTAGGAATTTAGGGCAACTCTAATCTGGTTATGTGCATGAAACCAAGCTATCTTTTTATAGTTTCACTTGACTTGAAAGAAATAGAATCTTAAATGTTTTGATAATTTGGAAATCATACTCAAAACATATATTAGGGGTAGGTTTAATTTAAATTCCAACAAATACCCTAACTTGAGGATGGAAATCGTCTGCCTCTTTATCATGCCCCTTTTTACGCCCTTATTTTAAAATAGTAAGCTTAGGGTTTATGGTTACGAGTTGTGGTTAGGGTTTTAGGGAATTAAGGGTGAGATATATTTTTAGGGTGTAGGGCTTAGGGTTTAGGATATGGAAATTATGGTTAGGGTTTAGAATTTAATTTTTAATGTGGAGCATAGAAAGGGGCATGATTAGGGGCAGAAGATTTTTACCCTTAACTTGAAAGGGTGTATATATACACACATAATATATAAACGACAAGATTTTATGTTAGGAGTGCGGATTTTAAAAAGTTATGTTAGAAATTTAAGAAATACGAGATTACAAGATTTTAAGAGTTCAAGATTATAATAGAGATTAAAAAATTTTAAAATTTTCTGATAGTATAATCGCATCCAAACATTTCCTCGGTCAATCCTATGTATATATTGATATTAATTATAATTTCACAATTCACGGTGATCTAATTTCTTTAATTAAGTGAAAGCTAAAAGCAATAGAGAAGGCAAACAATTTTTAAGAAAAAGACAATAAAATTTAATTTTATTAAATATATTTTAAAACATAATTACATATACCATATCATAATTTGGAAAACAAAAATATAAATTTAGTGAATACATATGTTAAGTAATTGTATAAGTTAATCGCTATGAACATCTATAACATATATAAAAATAATATAAATCTACAAATTACATTATTCAAACACAAATCATTTAAAAATAATAACGTCATCTTCTATCAATAAAATCATTAAATAAATTCTCAACTCTCTTGCAAAATTTTATTTTTACATGATTATTTGATCCACATACTACTCACCGATTGATTTAGTATTTCACGAATTTTTTTTTGCTTAAAGTATAATTTGTATTATAAACAGTTAGTTTTGTTATTAAGTTATCCTCTAAATATATCTTAGGACGTTTTTTATAAATGGTGTATCATAATTTTTTTTTTGTTTTAGGACGTTTTATCATCTTAACTTTAAAAAGTAACTCGAGTTGTTTCATATTTAAATTTGTTATAAATGTTTTTGACAAATAAAAACACGTCAACGTCATACAACACTTTTAAACGAATAGCTTTAATAAAAAAACGATACGTTAAGTCTCTCATGTTTTATTTTTATTCAGCTTAATATCACAAAAATTTTATCTATCATAATTGAATCTTATTTATTTCTAATTTTGTAATTTAATTTAATATTATTTTATAATATTATTTTATTTTTATTTAATATATTAATATCACCCAATAAAATAACATGTATCATCTTATTGATGAAAAAAGACGAGAAAATAAGAGGATCCATACACGATTTGCATGAATATATATATTAGTTCTAGTTTAATATTATAAACAATTATTTAAAATTCGTTAAGCGGTCCATTAGAAAAAAATGTTATTATTCTTAAGAAATTTAAATTCGATTAATTTTTTTACATAGTATATGCGTACTTTTCAAAGGAGTAAGGGTAAATGATAGATATAACCATATAATAACATTAAAATATTAAAAAATTATCAAATACGGAAGTTAAAATTTAACATACTCATTAGAGATTCTTTTACAATTGGAACATTGCTATTTTCATAAAATCATTTTTAACAAAAATAATTATTTTATTTATTTTATATTAACAATATTTTTTTATTTGATCACTTATATTTACCTGAATTTATTTTATTATATTCAATTGATGATTAATTCAGTTGACGTTGTTATTATTGGAACATTAAGGAGGTAGTGAATTTGAATGCGCTTAAGCACAATAACATATGATTTAAGGGTTTGGAATTATAAATAGTTTAGGTATTATAATTTGTAACTAAAAAATCATTTTATTATAATAATCATGTTATTACTTCCATCTAAATTTTTACTTTAATGTAATTATTTAATAATTATGTTTTTTTTCTGAAAAAATGGATAAAAAATGCGTCTTCATGTTTTTATTTATGAATAAAATTTTCATTTATCAAATACGTTTAAGATTGAGGAGAAATTATTAGATGTATCCGGCTTACCACGTTATCCATTGTTACAATCAATAAGATTCATCCATCTCATTTTAACTTCTAGATAACTATCCACTTTTTATTAACATGTAAGAAAAAGGTGAAGACTCAACTAGAAAAAAAATGAGATGAATGAACTTTATTGGCGGAGACCACGGATAACGTGATGAACCGAGTCCATCTAATAATTTTCTAAGATTCAGACAACAAATAAACATTTTCTTATTTTTAAATATGAAAGAACACATTTCATGCTAATCGAATAGAATAATAAAACAAATGCTTAAGAGTATCATAAGCCCTTAAATTTTTGAAAAAAAATAAATTAAGCCCGTAAACTTCTAAATTTTATCTATTTGACCAATATTGATGGTTAAATATAACAATTTTTCTGAACAAGTTAGTACAACATGTTGTGTTACATTGTTGCCACTTACTATTTTTAGAATTTTTTAATTTATTTTAAATATTATTTAAAAGTTCTAAAATATTTATGAAAAATATTTCTTTAAAAAATTTATAAATATCACATGACAGAACTGTACTGTATCACATAACAATAATATCTCAAAAAAAATCTGTCAAAATTGATGGTCGAAGGGCTTAATTGATGAAAATTTAGACTATAAGAATATAATTGGGTGTAAAAGATTTAGGGGTTTAATTGATTTTTTTTCTTCCAAAAGTTGAAGGGCTTATGATACCCTTAATTCTAAAATAAAATAAAATATTTCATGCCGATTTTACCTAAAATCCCAAGGTTTGGGTTATGAAATTACCATTTTCTCCTCCGTCTATAAAATTAAAGAAACCCTTCAAAAACCCTTGCATTTTCGACTATTGCTGCAACACTTCTCACTTCTCAGCCTCCAACAATGGCGACCCAAACCCTCTCTCGCGTTCTCCTCTCAAAACCCAAATCCCTATCGTCCTTCCTCTTCCCTTCCTCCCGCTCTTTCTCCGCCGCCGCCTCCTCTTCCTCAACCAAAACTCTCATCACTCCGTCGTCACCCCCTTCACTCTCCTTCCTCCGTCGCCTCCGTGCACCGCCTTGCTACTCACCCCTCCTTCGCGGCTCAGTTTCCCCGCCCGTCCAATCGTTCTCCACTCGAGCAGCCAGGTCTTCCCTCAATGACCCCAACCCTAACTACTCGAACAGACCCCCGAAAGAAACGATTTTGCTCGACGGCTGTGATTTTGAGCACTGGCTCGTTGTGATGGAGCAGCCTGAAGAGAATTCTACTAGGGATGATATTATTGATAAGTATATCAAAACCCTAGCTCAAGTAGTGGGCAGGTATTCTTTTTATACTATTTTTGTTTATTTATAACGGGTTTCTCTTTGGTTGTTTATTTATATTAATCCAAGTAGTTTAATGTTTATAATTGCATCAAATATCAATTTTTGTTTACTGGAATGACTGATTTTATGTTTATAGGGTGTTGAATATTTTTAATTTGTTCTGTTTTAAGAAATTTTGGCTTTTACTACTCTGTTTACATGTTATTAATGTACTGTGAGATTAAAGGTTGCTGCTTTGATGTCAATCAGGGTTTATTGATTTTGTTATTGTTTCTTTGAGTTTGGAAAATATGGTAAAAAAGAGAAATAACTTGTGGAATTCAATGTTCTGCAGTTTGATTGTTAATTTATAACTTGAGTTGAATTATCATTTGTTTTTGGTTTAGTAGCGATAATTTCTTTTGTAAATGAAGATAATTTCTTTTTTCCCCTTTTTGTATATGTTTTTATTTACAGATTATTATTGTTTCTTATGAAGGGCATATGCTTCTGTTGTGATATTCAGAATGTGATATATATATGTGTGTGTGTACGCGCGATCGTGTTCCTTTTGGAAATATGTAATTTTCATTACGGGGGCTTCTAGATCTGATATATATATATATATATTCATGTAGTTTGTTATATTAACACTAGTAGCAAAGCTCCATTGATTGACATGATGATCGAGTCTTGGGGTTTTAGTATTTGTGGCAATGTTTTTCTATAGATACTTGTTTTATCTTACTCCAAGGAAAATGTAGATGTATTCTAATTCCTGTTTATTTCTTGTGCATTGTGCATACAGTGAGGACGAAGCGAGGATGAAGATTTATTCAGTTTCTACCAGACACTACTATGCATTTGGAGCTCTTGTGTCTGAAGAGCTTTCTTATAAGATCAAAGGTGCATGCTCTCTTAACTTATCTAATTTTTTGGCACTTCAATGTTGTATTAAGTGAAGTTTCTTTCGGAAGTTCTGATAAGTTTTTATTCACTCAGAACTTCCTGGAGTTCGGTGGGTTCTTCCTGATTCCTACCTGGATGTGAAGAATAAGGATTATGGAGGTAAATATTCAGTTTTTTCTTGAATATTTTTTCTTCGAGTGCCTTTTTGTTATAAACTATTAATACTTGGAATAAGCTGTTGTTTTCCAGGGGAACCTTTCATTAATGGACAAGCAGTGCCCTATGATCCTAAGTACCACGAGGAATGGGTGAGGAACAATGCTAGGGCAAATGAAAGAAACAGGCGCAATGACAGACCTCGGAATTATGATAGATCGAGAAATTACGAGAGGAGGAGGGAAAACATGCAGCCCAATAGGGACATGCCTCCTCCAAACCAGGGAATGCAGAATGCAGCTGGGATGCCGACACCCAACAACAACATGGGAGGGATGCCGACACCCAACAACAACATGGGAGGGATGCCGCCACCCAACAACAACATGGGAGGGATGCCGCCGCCCAACAACAACATGGGAAGAATGTCGCCACCCAACAACAACATGGGAGGGATGCCGCCACCCAACAACAACATGGGAAGAATGCCGCCACCCAACAACATGGGAGGGATGCCCCCAAACAACATGGGAGGGATGCCCCCACCTAACAACATGGGAAGAATGCCGCCACCCAACAATATGGGAGGGATGCCGCCACCCAACAACATGGGAGGGATGCCACCAAACAACATGGGGAATATGCCACCTAATCAAGGATGGTCCGGTAATGCTCAGAACTCCCAAAATGGTCCTAACTATGGAAATGCTCAGAACTTTCAAAATGCTCCAAACTATGGAGACTCTCCTTACCAAGGTGCTACACCCAATTCTCAATACCAGAATAATTATGCTCCAAATGTTGGAGGAAATATGCCTGGTGGTGGGAACTACCGATCTTAAATCTTTGCTCTAGATGAATTTGGAGACTACTTTAGCATTTAGGCAATGCTGTAGATAAAGAGTATATGCCTAGACTTATGGTGTTATTTGGCTACTAAAGAATTGCTGTTCTGTCATTGAATATGTTGAGTAAGTTCTTGCATATTCATTTGTTTGCATCGTATCGGCTACTATAGCACGGAATTTTGTTGGATGTTTTGCATGTTGATGATTATGATATTTTATAGTGTCCGACGAACTTTTATGTCTTTTACGAACTGATTTCTCCCAGGTTGCATTGCATACTATATCATGTGATTGAAGTTGTTCCTCCTCTCCGTGGAACAAAGGCACATGCCATTATCTCTTTATGCATATATACTCTACAGCTTTTGCAATGGAAATGTGAAATTTGTTTTAGCTTTCGAGCATTCAGAAATATCTATAATGGTCTGGTTTTTGAATCAAGTTTTGCTAAAGTTTTTCCAAGTTTAAGTTGACTCGACTCGAATGATTATTTAGTAAAATGGGTTATTGGATTTGTTTTGGGCCGCCTCGTGGATGTCTTTTAATTGTTATTATCTTTGCATAAAACAAAGGGCTTTGTCTGATCCATTGTTCCTCAAAAACCCTATAATTATTTTTCCAGTATTAATAACCCAATGCGCTACTGCCCACAGAACCTTGAAGAAAATATTAAAAATCATGGAACAATTAACCACAAAACCTTGTGCAATTCGCGTGTTGACTGCCCTACAACAATCGACTTTTTGCCCTTTATATGTACTTGTATTTTTCCACCATTTTGCACATTCAGCATTTTTAGAGCAAACTAAGCTATGGCTAGTAATTCCAGGACCACCGCCGAGTACATTGCCGTTGCCACCACCTACGAGACCCCTCTCATAGCTTCCGTAGATGCACAGCGGCTTCTGGAAGGGAAGAAAATGGACAAGAAGAAGAAGAAGAGAAGGTGTTTGTGCATGTGTTTCTCTAACATGCAGTTTGAGGACGAGGCAGAAAAGGAAAAAACGATGGCGTTTTTGAAGAGTGAGGAAAGCAAACTTGCCATGGTGATGTGTTGTTCCAACTTTCAAGTCGGTCCTAATGTCACCAAAGTCCCTAAGACACCTGCCAAGTGATGGCTAGCATTGATGAATTTGGTTTACGGTAAGAATAAATCATAAATAAATAAATAATGTTGTGAATAAAATAAAGAAGAACAAGAAGAACAAAGAGATGAGAGGAAGAGGGAGATTTGTATTATTCTCAAAATATAGAATTGTATGCAATGCCTTCAATGAATTATCTATTTATAGGCATAAGAAGTACATAATACATTAAACTCTAATTCATAGAGATAATATTCCTAATAATAAATAAATCAAACTCCTTTGATAAAGTTCTAATCATGATAGACATCCACATAGATAAATATTCATAACACTCCCCCTTGGATGTCTATGAAGATAATGTGTCTCGTTAAAACCTTACTAAGATAAAAACCCAGTGGGAAAAAAATTCTTTAGTGAAGGAAAAAGAGTACACACATCTTTGATACGCATAACATGTTGCCTCATTAAAAACCTTACCAGAAAAACCCATTGGGACAAAACCTCGGTTAAGGGAAAAAGAGTGCAACGCGTATTTACTTCCCCTCATGCAAACATCACAGAAGATCTTTGAATCTTCATAATTTAATCTTGAATATCATTTTTCTAAAGATCGTGAGGGATGAAAACTTTGGAGTAATATGTTCCATGATGTATCCACTTTCAAACTGAGATATACATTTTGCGTTATCTTCACACAAGATAGCTTTTATCATATCTTGTAAAAGTAAATCCACTTATCTTTTGGATATGTTGGGTCAATAGTCTTAGCCAAACACAATTTTTTTTGGCTTGCCTCGTTCATAACAATTATTTCTACGACATTTGAGGAGACATCAACGAATGTTTGAAGATCTAAATGTAATGATCTTTGTATATTCATAGATATTTCTTGACCAACTAATATATAGTGCTTCAAGACCAAGAAAAGATATAATTATCTTTATTCACATCCAAAAATCTTACAACTATTGGGATACTCAATAGATATGCTCTATTCATATTGAATCTTCTTTAAGATTCTTTCAGCTTATGTCTATTCATAGACAAAAGAAATATATAAAAATGCTCGATCTTCAGGTCGAGATAAACTTGATGTCAAGATTCAAGTACTTGTATTGAAAGTACTTCATGAGTTTACAATTTGAAGCTCTTTAGGAGTTCTAAAATTATCATAATGGATCTTGATCCAAACTCCTTTATAAAATATATAAGGAAATCTTATCATTCTTATAGTATTCATTAAGGCGATTATACCAAATGCGCCAAAATATTCATGAGACATGTCTAAATAAATTCCTCAAAAATTTCCAAATGCTTATAGCATTTTAGATCCTTCAAGGATAAATATGGATCCACAAATAATTAGACGCATGTAAAATTTTCAAAACTGTCAAAGTAATTGCATCCACCATGAAGTAATTAAAACTTTTCATAAATCACAATTCAAGTCGTATTTACGACTACTTATTCGTGCCTCACTTGCATTACACCTTTAGGTGTTTGGACTGGTGGTCCAAATACTTCTATTTTAGAAGTTCAACGCGTCTTTCAACATTGGCCAATTCAATATCTATACTTCTGGATAGATTTTATACAAGATCCTCGATTTCTTTCTTTACTTCTATAGAAGTATTTTATGTAAAATTGTTTGTAAAATCGTTGTCGACAACTTTCCAATTTTTCTAGTTCCATTCTCGTAATGACATAACTCATCGAGATCTCTTCAAGATTTCAATCTTTATTTCAGGTACCTGAAACTCTTCAAGAGTTTTATTATTTGTTATGTCTTGGGTCTCTTCAGAAGCACCCGCCTCCAATATATGACCATCTCATATTACTTTCTATTTACGAGAATTTTGATCATTGGAACCATTTCAACTATCATGCTTCAGGCATGATTTACATTCTCTCGCTCTAACATGTAATTTAAACTTAGAGCATTTCAGCTGGTATATGAGACTTAATTACTCTCATTGGGTCAGTAAATATGTCTGGCAGTTGACATGTAATAACATGAATTATCTTATGAACTTCTAGTTCATATACGAGGATCTAGATAATGATAATTCATTTTCCTCTATCCAGCTGATTATTATCTCCCCCTGATGTTGAGAAAAATCATGTCATAAATGATTCTCCAATTAATCTTTAAGAATTTAAACATAAAAGGAGACTCGTACTCAATATATATTCTCAACCCTTTTTATTTACCCATTTTGTGCGTTGTGGTGGAGCAATTCATATCGCACATTCAAAAATCATAAAATGGGAAATGTATGGTTTCTGACCGAAAACCAATCATAACGGGGAGTTTATTATAACTCGTTGGCTTGATGCGTATAAGTGTTGCTATATGGAAACACCATATAAATAATAACTCTTTTGTTCTCATAGTTAAGCTATTAAATAGGAGGCATCCAATTGAAATTTTGCTAAACTATATTTTTCATAATCAATAGGCTTTGTAACAACTGATATAGCCTAAAATATAAATCCACTAGCTTTTCAAGACGAATAGTCTAACTGTATAATCTGAATATTTTTAGAATCAATCTCACAAACTTCTGGTTGTAAGTCGATAAAACAATGTAGATGCATCTACTAAAATCATATAAAACTTTCCACATTTGTGGATTTATGGGCCCATATTTCGTTCAGATACGCAAGACATACAGTCTTAACTTCAGTACAAGAACTTTAAGTTCTAATTCTTTTGGTAAGTGGGATCATCTATATCCTTTGAGAACAAACAACACAAGAACTTCAGGTTCTTTTAGTAAGTGGAATTTAATCAATTCCTTTAAGCAACACAAGTTCACATTCTTTAATAAGTGGAATTTAATCCATTCTTTTGAGAATAAGCACTACAAGAACTACAGGTTCTTTTAATACACGTGCATGTAAATCTCAATAATTTTTGCACCATTATTGATCAGGATGGTCTAACCGATCATGCCAACTATATATATGTATGTATATATCTCTGAATTTGTAAACTCCTTGTTTACCATAACATGTAATTCAATCTCACTCGTACATGTCTAGTACGACCATCAAAATTGTTCCTTTAAATAGAAATATATTTAGCTCTTTCGGAGCTTTCAATTGAAATGATCTTTTGGTAGCAATATATAGCTCTCCTAGAGCTTTCAACTGACTTTTTGGCTACCAGAACTTATATCCATATTGGCTTATTTCAAATGTCAATTGATAACATATGTTATCTATAATTCCTAAAGGGATAGTTTGCGAACTCATATTGCTCTCTTTATGACTTTGACGAGTATAACGCACTGTGAATATGGAATAAAGTTCCATTTGACAATAACATATTTGCTCAACCAGAGCCTTTTGTGATATTAGTACTTCCGGATATAGTACTCACATTATTCCCTTGCATTTTAATCGAGAAATGCATAATTGTGCACCTTTCAAAATGTGCTTTATTTCATTTACTTCAGGTAATGAAAATATGTACTTTGTATCATTCACTTCGAGGAATGAAAAATATAAAATATAGCACATCATATCAAGTCGATTATCTATCAGAGATAAACTTTCAAGTGCTCTTCCGAAGTATTGATATTTTAGTACTTTGAGAAATACTACTCATATTTTCCCTTGCATTTAAATGGGAAAATTATTTCTTATGCTTAAGTACAATATGAGTACTTGCATTATCTGCTAGGCATAAATAGCCACAATTCTAGGCATAAATAGCCACAATTCTAGGCATAAATAGCCACAATTCATTGTATATTTTATTCCGGAAGTAATCATATTCTTCAAATAATAAATTAACATAAAACGTAAATAAATAATATGTGAAATAAATAAACATAAAGCAAACCAACATAAATAAATAATAAATAAAACAAATTAACATAAAAAATAAAATAAAATAAAATCAATTATTCATGTCAGAGGTTATAAGGGAAATAAATAAATGGTAAATTATTCCCTTCAAGGGTTATGAGAAAATTAACAATATCCAATTGAGTTGGACCAATAACGCCATAATTATTTTCTCCATAAACAAATTTTGTTTATATTTTATTTCATTTATCATTCATGATTATGGATAAAGTCCTTAATACTTTGGCGTTTGACAAGTACGAAACCAATGGTTTATAACATCACATTGGTAAAAGGATTTCACTTCCTTAGAATGATCTTTATCACTCTTGTCATCCTTATAACTTCGCTACCAGCGGGTAGAAGTATTCTTAAAATGGCTATATTTTTCATGTGTATATTCATAGCCTCGACCACGACCACAACTTTTAATGTGATTTTTTATTCCTTCCATAATATAATCTCACATTCACTTCAGGGAATGGAGTAGAGCCAGTGGGCCTTTAAAACCTTTTTCTCATATCCTTATCACAGAGAACAAAGATTTAATCCTCGTACGCGACATTGTTAAACCTGTCCACAAGGTCCTTTAAAAACCTCCTTTGAGACCAGTAGCCTCGCAGAACGGGATGTCCAGCCAATTATACTTGGATTATATCGAAATTATGTCTCTAATTGAATAATGATTTACCATGTTTGCATTCACTTTAGGGAATGAAACAGATCCAATAATTGCATGGAATAAACATCATGCTTGCATTCACTTCAGGGAATGCCCCATCATTGATAATTGCATGGAATAAACATCATGCTTGCATTCACTTCAGGGAATGCCCCATCATTGATAATCGCATGGAATAAACATCATGCTTTGCATTCACTTCAAGGAATGCCTCCCATAAAACTTTTTGGATCAAGACGAATTTTCGTAACTTGAAATTGGGAGAAGTCTATGGTCGAGTTTTTTGACGAAGAAGAAATATTGCTTTCAAGCAAATATAGACTTTATAATAATCTTCTTGTAAATCCAAAATCATCATGATTTATCGCACTTTAAAATAATAATATAAAGAATAAAAATAAAACAAAAATTTACCGATATTGATTTTTCTCTCGTGGACAATGGAGACATAGCATATGACCGAGATAGCTTCTCATAATCCCTTTATATCACATCTCTTTCCAAGCCATTTAAGCATATCATGTAAAACTCAAAACACGGTTAAAAATATTAACTTTTACCAAATAAAATGACATAAATAATAATATGAAAAATATCAAATATAATCATATAAGTAAAAGTATGAATAAGCATACCGCTAATTAACCCTTTTAAGAATAAGAGAAAATACACGTAATTTACACCAAATGCAACCTCTTCGTCTCTGTCGATTCGTCTTTTGGTTTGTGAGAAGCCACAAATTTATCTCTTTCCAATGTTCGAATAAAATCAAACATACTTCCAAAATTTTCAAAAATTAAAACAAAGTTAAAATATAAAGAGAAAGACAATCGGTAACTAAAAAAATAAGGAGAAAAAAAACTTATCTTTGGTTTATTCTATAATCGAATTCTCCCCGGTAACTTCTTTTGAATTATAACGA
Organism: Hibiscus tridactylites; assembly: GCA_958450335.1. NCBI lineage: Eukaryota > Viridiplantae > Streptophyta > Magnoliopsida > Malvales > Malvaceae > Hibiscus > Hibiscus tridactylites. Next base: position 97,660,384 of record OY288273.1, on the reverse strand, counting down.
TGAAGACCTCAGTTGATTAGAGTCTCGTGCTGATAACGTGTTGTGAATAAAATAAAGAAGAACAAGAAGAACAAAGAGATGAGAGGAAGAGGGAGATTTGTATTATTCTCAAAATATAGAATTGTATGCAATGCCTTCAATGAATCATCTATTTATAGGCATAAGAAGTACATAATACATTAAACTCTAATTCATAGAGATAATATTCCTAATAATAAATAAATCAAACTCCTTTGATAAAGTTCTAATCATGATAGACATCCACATAGATAAATATTCATAACAAATAAAAGTTTTAAAAATATTGATAAAAAATATAAACGATTGAACACTTTGAATGTTTGTAAAATAAATAAATAAATTGAATCATGATGTATACATTTGTGTGTAGTAAAGAAATATTGTATAGGATTGAAATCATCTGCAACATCAATGTAAACCTTGGATTGTTTATATATCTTTGCAAGCTCTTGTTTTCCAGAGCTCAAATCATCCTCCAACATGGAGATCTTCATAATCATATTCTTCACCTTTTGGCGTTCCATTCGACTGATGTAAGCGCGGGCGATTTTCTTTAAATGTTCCTTGGTGAAATCGACTTCGAAACTGATACGTAAAGCTTCTTTGATCACATCCCTCCACTTCAATATTCTATCCTAGGTGACTTCCTCGATTCGCAACTGGTTCATCTCTTTGACACAAGCACAGAACATAATGTAGATTTTCTCGGTAATGCTCGGGTTCATCTTACTTGCTGCGGAGATATCGCCGCAAGCATCGACGATTCTCTCGAGGGTAGTGATCAGAGACAGTCGGAAACTATATTTCTCCGTGCTCAATTCTATTAGAAGAAGACTAAGGAAATAAACCTGTGCTGACAGGTACTCCATTGAAGTTCTCGGCAGCGTCGATACTCATCTTGGACTCGTCATATACCTTAGCTCGTTTCTTCTTCCAATCATTCAACTCAGCATCTAAACTCGAGATCATTTCATCTATGCCTTGGAGCAAAAGGCTCCCCGGTCGACCAAAGTAAGCACATGCAATTTTCTTCAAATGCTCCATGGCAAATGTCACATTGAACCTAAGGCGTAAAGCATCCTTGATAACATCTCTCCACTTCAGCATTATGTCCTCAGTAACTTGCTCAAGATGTAGATCTTCCATCTCCTTGATCGTGGCAGAAAATAAAACATAGCTTGTTCCCGAAACACTAGGACTTATTAGACTTGTTGCAGAAACATCGCCATACACACTGTTAATTCTCACAACAGTTGGAATCAAAGACGACGGGAAATGGAATCTCCCGAATCTTCTTAACTCCCCCTCTAAGCCTGTGAAGTCTGAGAGTTCCACATTGCTTGTAACTTCTGCATCAAGTTCCATAAGGAACTTGATCCTAGCCACTTCAGCGGGACACGAACCACCCTCGGAACTCTCTAGATGTTCAGCAGTAGGCTCATTGATAGCAGCTCTTCCATTTGGAGTCGTCTCATTCTCGAAAAGCAATAGATTTTGCAAGTCAGATATTTCCAAACCATCACACTGAAAAAAAACTAATATCAGCAAGTAACTCCCAGTTATTGTTGAATGATATGTAATTTACGATCATGTTTATAGCCATTAAAAGGATTCTAGGCAAATGCACTTAGAGAACTTGAAAGAATTTCTATACCGCATCGACGGCTTCTTCATTGTCGGAGCACTCCACACAGTGGCGGCTCTGTAAGTAAAAAGAAACAGACAGGTAAATGAGAGATCAAAATCAATGTTCCCCTTAAAAGATTATACAGTAACCAATAAAGATATCTCAAGCCAAATGTGGTAGAAGATTTATCGAATTGTTCATACGCTGCAAACACGATCATCATTGTTAGACTCTGCTCCATAGTGATCCTGCAGGTTAGGAAAAAGGATATAATTTTACTTTAAAGTGACTCTTGGTCTAGGACATGAAATGAGAGTTAGTACATTGCAACTTAATCATGATATTCTCAGTGTCCTAAAATTATATTCAATTATTTAGTTTTAGCAGATGAGCAGATGTATCCAGTTCCTAAAATAGTAAAGTTGAATCATTTTCCAAAGCCAACCCAGTTGTTACCTGGACATAAACATTTTGATCAACCTGGCTTGTTGGTTGGGAAATATAACCGTCTTGTCTCTGCAGAACTTGTACCGGAAGTTGTCCCTTGCCTCGCAGTTCTCTGATACAGTCTTCCAAGTGTTGCTTCTCGAGATATACCCGTCTAGTTTCCTCTTTTAGGTCTCTGTTCTCAGCACTCAACCGTCCAATTTCGTCTTTCATGTGTCCGTTCTCGGCAGTCATTCCGTTTACTTTATTCTGCACAAAAGGAAGCTAAAACAATAAAAGAGAGAGAGTTGTAACCGCAGCAAAAATTTCCCTAAATAAATCCATTTGTTTTCTTTCATACTGATTCAGTACTTAAGTTGATAATTCTATTCCATTCCTAATCCTTCACATTCTATAATGAGAGCACCACACCTTATCCATTCGAGTTGTTCGCCCGAGGGCCTCGAATCACTCGGTCAGGCTCCAGCATCATAGTGCATCAAGGACATCCCTAGAAGATGCTACATGAATGTATGTTTTCTATTTATAAATCCATTCCTTTTCCACCAGCATCGATGCCGAAGCTATTCAGAACAATTCGGATAGCTGGATTAAACCCTTTCCTTGGACTCAAAAATGGTGACAGTTCTAGTAGGAAAAATGGGTTAAAACAACATTAACAATCATAAAAGCTCTCTTCCAGTACCTTTTTCCTTAGCCGATAGTTCACATCATTCTGCCTTTTGCGTGCTTTTCGCTGACCTTCACTCATTTTAGCTCTACGACGTTCCGTTCTCGGTTGTTGCGAAGCTTCTCCTTGAAGAAACTGGTCTTGGGTTGCTTGAGACTGTCATTCCCTCATTCATTTGCCCTTGCAAGTGCTGATAAGGTATTGTTAGATCGAACGTAAATCGATCAAGTATTCCATCGCCGAGTCCGAATAAGGACTCGTAGCTTCGGATATGGTATTGTTAGATAGATGGATCTGCAACATAATCTAGACGCTTGAGCATGACAATCAAGAGAAGAACATTTCCTTGTCCTAAATCCTAATCTCATTAAATGATTGATCAAACAAGTAATGGCGATTTCAATGCTCCATGATCATATCAATCTATTGTTCCTAAAACTAAAAACCCAGAAAAACTAATAAAGATTAAAGAGAAAATCAACACCTAAAGTGGACTATAAAACAAAAGAATCACCCATAAAAGATAAATCAATAAAGGAAAGAAGAACAAAATCCATGCTTACCCATTTGAAGTACAGTTAAAATGATTGAATCCCAGAATCTTGCTTTTGCCTTTTAGCTTTAAAAGGTTCACTTTCCAAGTAGTTCTTTCCCCAGTTTCATAAACTCAACCGACATTCTAAGCAACAGAACAAATGAGGGGTTTTTTATTTAAAAAAAAGGAAAAATGAAATGGAAGATTAATGGATAAGGATTGTTGCCGAACCGTTGGATGATGAGTGTAAATGGTTTGAGAACCTGTAAGACTATGGCACGTGCTGAAACAGCTGTTGCCGGCAACAGCCATAGCCGCCGCCCTCCTTTGCAAATGCCTTTTAGCATTCGCGCGACAGTCGCGCGTTGTCGTTCGGTTCGGTCGTTGACTGTGTTGTTTCGTTTCTTGTCGTTTAAGTCAACAGATTGGAGAGTTCAGTTCTCAGTTCATACTTGTCTTAAATGAAAAAGTCAATCTCCTTCACATTATTTTGAAAGGTCAAATCTTCAGATGTATATAAAATTGAAAACGAATTGTTTTTTTTAATAAAATGTGTATTTATATGAAAAAAACAGTGTTACAATATACAAAAGTATCTTAAAAAAATGAATTGTTATTTTAAATAAATTGTTTGCTTTTGATAGATGACCAAAAGTTTACGTCCCGAAAATATAAGTGACCTTACTGGTCGTTTTTCAAAATCGGTGACCAACTCTGTATTGGGGTAAACATAAGTGACTATTCCAGTAGTTAACCCTCAATATATGCATTGATTTGGTTACTCTTACTTTCATATCTTTCAAATTGTTTGGCAAAGACCGTGGGAATCAAAGAGAGAAGGAATTGCGGATCAGGTCAGTAAGAATTAGTTTGATCAGATTTTTGTTTTTGTTTTGGCAGAACTGACTTTTGGTTCTACAAGTTTAGATGTTGAGATTCGAAATCCAATCTCTTTGGTTTGATCTTTTAATTGTTGTTTCAGGCGAACATGGAACATTCTGCGTCTGAGGTTTCCATCCCAAGAGCATGATGATAAGTGTGTTTCTGTCCAGGTAGCAACTGTATGTCCATGTCTCAAACCAAATCCACTGGTGTAATAAGCTTCCGTCTCTGTTAACATGGTTTCCTTTCTTGCAGAAGATTAGTGAACGCGATGATGAGGTCAATGTGAATATGTCCGACTTCCCGGACTTAATAGAAGAGTGGGTGGACCGGTGGAGGTTGAGGGTTTAAGTTTTCCACTTTCTTTATGTGCTACGTCTCAAAGAATAAGAGATACTTACGGCGATATATTTGCTACAAAGAAAATAAACAACTCATTATCGATGACATTCTATGTGCTGTTTTGCGCATCCATAAAAGAGATGAATTTAAGGTCTTGTTGCAATACAAAACCAGCATAAGCACGGCCTATTTTCTTCAAATGTTCCATAGCAAATTCGACCCGAAAGCCGGCACGTAAAGCTCGCCTGATAGCATCTCTCCATTTCAAGATTTTGTTCTCACAAACTTGATCGAGCAGAAGATCATTCATCTCTTTGATGGATGCACAAAATAACACATACAATGTTGTTGATAGTACGTTCCTTTTATTTGTAACAAATATATCGCCATAAGTATCCCTTATTCTTTGGAACGTAGCGGATAAAGAAAGTGGTAAAGTGAAACCAGCAACTTCTACCCATTCTTCTTCTAATAAGCTTGGGAAGTAAGACAAATTCGCATCGTCAGACAATAGAAAAAAGAGCTCCGACTCGTCACGTCATCCACAGTCTAACCAATAAAAATTATTTATTTTATTAATTCTTTCCGTGTCATTTTTTTACTAAGTGAATTCTTCGGTAAATATGAGTGAAAATTCACTTGGTAAAAAGACGACATAAAAAATTAATAAAATGAATAGTTTTTATTAATAGGGACAATAGATAATATGGCGAGCCGGACCTATATTAAGATTTCTCTAGAAAATAAAAAGATTATATTGACTCTGAATCCATTTAGAGAAAATAACTACGCAATAAGCTTAAAAGTCGAAAAACAAGTTTTTTTTCTTCGGTAAATAGAAGTTAGATGACGAGTTTGTTGGGTTTATAGCACGCTCGAATCGATCACCGAAATCGTCAAGGAGAGTTCTAAATGTTTGGTGGTTGAATTGGCTAAAATCAAAATAAAAGTAGACAAGTGACACAATGATTTTAGAGTGGTTCGGCCTTCTAACAAGCACCTACATCCACTACCTTAGCACACCACTAAGGATTTCCCAATTCACTCAACAATGAATTCGTCCCCTTTTCCCGGTTTAGGAGAAAACCGTTACAACCCTATCTTTTGGACTTGGCTAAGATAAAACCAACTCTAGTTTTTCTCTCAAAGCTAAACTAGAACCCCTCCTTTTACAAGGAATTTGTTTGGTAAACTTAATACCTCACAAGGTGGGTGTTTACACAAATTTAAGCTCACAAGAGTACACAGATTTACAATTAAGCTCACTCTCTAAAGACTATGTATAATAGAATAGTAAAATAAGGATTTAGACTCTAATTCTCTTGACCATATTGCTTGGATGTTGTCTCTACCATTCTTCAAGTGTTCCAACCTTCAATTTATAGTCCCAATTGAGTTTGTGGCCGTTACTAGCCGTTAGGGATGTTTTGGAGCCGTTGAAGACTTTGTTTCCCACCATAAATGCAGTTATGCAGCTCCCGATTTCGAAACACTCGACCCCGTTTCGAAACACTCTTGAAATAGAAAGAGTCGTTATGTGAAATAAGGAGACCGTATTGAAACGGGTAGGGCCGTATAGGAACGGGTGAGGCCGTATAGAAACGGGTGAGGCCGTATAGAAACGGGTGAGACCGTATAGGAACGGCCGTATAGAAAACAAGTGAGGCCGTATAGGAACGAGTGAGGCCGTATAGGAACGGCCGTATAGAAACAAGTGGGGTCGTATAGGAACGGGTTTTGACAGTTTCAAAACGTTTCGAAACAGACTATGCCTTTATCGAAACGAGTACATTAAAAGCACTAGTTTGGCTACTTAAAAACGTTTCAAACATTGCCAAAACCATTTAAAACATCCACAAACTTATTTTCAAGTTGTTTGGACTTAAAAGCATTTTTGAAATCTTTTCAATTTAGTCCAAAAGTATTTTTCAATTATTATATCAAAATATTAGTTCCACAGAGTTGATTATTGTTTGATTTTTTTGCACTTATATTTTCAAAATCCTAGATTTTCAAAACATCTAACATGTAAATTTTAATGTTTTGATTTCCTGGAATGTTTGCATGCAAAAGTTTTGTGATTTTGAAAATCAACTCATTTTTATTTTCACTAAAAGTACAAACAAGGGGAAAATCTAGAATAATAACTATGGTATATCGATATACACTATTAATATATAAGCCTAGGAAAGTTAGATGAGTGCCCACAAAACAACGCGCCCCACGCGCCTTCCTAACTCTTCTTTTCTCCTAGAATTTTCGACCCTCAGCAGGTGGTGTGATCCATCCGGCCAGGTTATCTTGTTCGAGGCCAGGCGAAGGTGGCTTCTTCCTTCCAGAGCCCGGCGGTGGCCGGCGGTGTGGTGGACGACGCCGGCTGGTGGCTTGGTCCGGTTCTCAGGAGGAGGAGCTCTCCGTCAGGCGTTATGGGCAGCAACGAGCAAGGCTTGTTTGGGTATCTCTATTCCCTCTTTTTTCAGCTGGTGCAAGAGCCCAAGTAGACATGACGGTGGCGAAGGCTCTTTAAACAGCTTATGCTTCGTCATACGGGTTTGGAAAATCGGTTGGTCAGACGGCTCTATGAACAACCCGGGGATCGGGGTTGAAGGAGGAGCAACGAAACTGGGTTGGTTTGTTGGAGCTTGGCTTGGCCTTGGCTCCCCCGCTGTAACTGACCCAGGAAAAACGAACGCTTAACCTATCGGCCAGTTTGAGAGCTCGGGAACGGCGGGGAAAATTTATGGTTTTTTCACGATAGGGTCAGACTGTTACGATTGGTTTGTTTCTACCGTCTTGATGACTGTTCTGCCATCCTTTGTGGGATCTGGTTTGTGTCTGCTCGTCGGAGAGAGGCCTGCACTAAAATCGCCGGCGGCTATCGAAGCATTCAGAGATGCGAGCTGGTTACTGGGGGCAGAAATGTCTTTCCACGTGCCTGAGAAGGATGGCAGGTTGACAGCTATTTTATTCCCTATTTTAGGAAAGGTTGACCCTTGTTTTGGGTTTAGCTATGATGTCTACTCTCTGTTTAAGGTCGATACTCTCATACACCGAATGGTGTGCCCCGTAAAACCAAGTGTGGAGAATCATTTCCTCCCATTTTTGGGCCAGCTCCTTCTATGGGAGACGTAATATTGAAGGAACTTGGACGTGTGATGAAACCCGGGAGGTGGGGGTGCATAGTTTTGGATAGGACCCGGGCGGTTCAAATCCTTTAGTGGTGATCGAGTCTATATGGATCAGATATGTGGCGAATCATGTTTCTGCTTTAAGTATGTCGGTTTTTAGTTTATTTGTTCAGAATGTGAAACTGGACCAGATAGGGTTACGTTTTCCTGCGGTTTTGATGACAAGGCCCAATCCTACTATAGATTCGGGAGTCTGCCTCCGGATGAAGCTCTCCCAAGCGAACATGAATTACGTTTATGCCCTTTTTGATCTGAGGTTGTCCTGTGGCGGTCTTTTCCTTTGCCCTGAGTGGTGTTGGTTTCTTCCTGCGGGCCTGTGTGCCCCGGTCCTGGTTAGGCTCTGTGCCTACGCTGTTTTGTATTCCCTCTGCATTGATCGTCTTTGCATGGATATCGTATCCTGTCGCTTGACTACCTTTTAGTTTATGTCTGACGTTGTCTCTTTGTTTCCTGCACCTTATGTGCATGGGGTTGGGCCCCTTTTAGTTTAATCAAAGTCAGTTACCTTTTGAACAAAAAAAAATATACACTATTAAAATTGTACAAATCCTCCAAAAAAAATAAAAGGACTCTCAAAGTTTCATTCACTGATATTCCTATGGAAATGCTCCAAATCCTTGTTCTAAGTCCTTAACAGGCCTGGGAAGTTTAGCAGATAACACACGAATTCGGATTCTCTAGGGCACGAACAGGGTGGTAATGCATAGTCGTGTAAGGATTATAGGCCCTGTAAGCCTTAACAAGCTCAGCAATCTGATCACTTTCTTTCTTTTTTTCATCTTTCTTGGTGTTAAGAAGTCACCGACTTCTCTACTTTTCTCCAATGCTCTAGAGAGCTCCAAGATATAAAGTATTATTATTATAATATATATGTAAAATATCTTAAATTTTCACCGCCTTAGTTTGTCTATAAATATGCTATGCCATTAGGTGCGAGTGTGTGTTGAGAGAAATAAGTGGAGTGTGTGTGCTGGTGAGAGTGTGTGCAAGTTGAGTGAGAGTGACGTGAGTGAGAAGAGTGAGAGTGTGTGAAAAATGTGAGATAAAATGCAAGTGAGGTGTGTGCAAATTGAAGTGGAGAGTGACGTGAGGTGTGCAAGTGAGAAAGATGTTCAGGTAAGGGTCGAGAGAAATATTGTAGTGAGATATGTTTGTAATATTTTTGTATATTAATAAAAGTGTTATTTCCCTTTGTAATTAGAAGTTTTCCGGTTAAGCCTTAGTTATGTACTTCTTAGTGCACTTAATTGGTTATTATATGGCCGGCTTTGCAGCTTAAGTTATATGGTCGGCTCTGCCGCCTGAATAATATATGGTCGGTTCTACCGCCTAATTGATGTATGGTCGGCACTGCCCCCTAAGTTGTGCACTAAGAAATTAAAGATAGAAAGGCTAACCGACTCAGGGAGTTGGTATAATGTTAGTGTTTAGTCTTAGGTCGTCCATAGTGGGTGTGTTAGGTCCCTTGGATTTCTAACAATTGGTATCGGAGCGGGCGGTACGGGACCGTTACTAGTGGAGAAAGCTTCGGTAGGCGTTGGGCGCTTACATTGGTCGGTTCATCAATTCGTTGAGGGAAGACTCCGTTGAAATACAATCGATGACTGTAAAGCTTTTGATTTGGAACCAAGCTTAGTGGACGCCGGGTGTCAGTCAACATGGCAGACTTTGGAAGCACAAGCAACAAGATTAGGAAGCTCAATAACCACAACTACGGTTATTGGGAGACATGCATAAAATCCTACCTACAAGGTTAGGACTTGTGGGAAATAGTCGCAGGCACCGACACAACTCCTCCACCAAGGGAGAATGCCGAAGCCTTGAGAAAATGGAAGATCAAGGCTGGGAGGGCATTATATATATTGAAGACCACAATCGAGGAGGACCTATTGGAGCATATTCGTGATGAGAAGACACCAAAGGCAGCCTGAGAAATTTTGGCGAAATTATTTTCAAAGAAGAATGAAGCATGCCTCAAACTCTTGGAAAATGAGCTCGCGAGCATCTCACAAGGAAGCTTATCTATTGCTCAGTATTTCACCAAGGTGAAATCTATTTGTTGCGAGTATCTCAACTTGCACCAGGGGAGAAGGTTAGCAAGGCAAGGATGAAAAGAATTATCATCCATGGCCTAAGACCCGAGTACAATAGGTTTATCGCCGCTGTGAGGGGATGGCCTACTCAACCATCCTTAGTCGAGCTGGAGAACCTGTTGGCTAATCAGGAGGAATTAGCCAAACAGATGAACGTCGTAACCATAAAAGACAAAAATGAGGCACTCTTCACCAACAAGAAGAAAGGTACACCATGAAGACAAGGCGTAGCTAAGGAAATGAGAACACAAGGAGACAAGTTTCACTCGAGAGTTAGAAGTAACACTTCAGAGGGAGCTCGATGCGAAAAAGAAGACTATCACCAACAGTACGAGGAGAACGATAGAAGACAAAGTGGTGAATGCTTTAATTGTGGAAGAAATGGTCACTTTGCTCGAGATTGTAGATTACCCATGTGGGAGAGTCGTGAATGCTTCAATTGTGGCAAGAATGACCACTTTGCTCAAGATTGCAGATTCCCCATGAGACAGACTTTCCAAGGAAACATGACTACCACAAAAGAGGAGGAGAATGAGGTCATGTTGGAAGCTTCCATCAGCGAGGAAGAATGGGAAGTAGACGATGGACTTTTTGTTGAAGAAGATTTAATAGAAGAAATGGAGGAATAATCTCTTGAAGCAACCACATACTCAAAGACGAACTACAATGATGAAGAAGAGTTCGAAGAAGACATGGAGGCACCAACTATCGTTGCAACTACAAACCCAAATATAGACTACAAGGATGAAGAGTTGGAAGAAGACATGGAGAAACCAGCTCTTGCAACAATCATGGAGTTAGAAATTGATTACAAGGAGGATTAGATCGTCGACTCTGGGTGCTCCAATGATGAGAGATGTTGGAGATGTTGTGATCCAACCAATTGCAAGTGCTACACTTCAAGGAATTTGGTGTTTGATGAAGCTTTTTCTTGGAGGTCGCCTCAGAAGATCGAGCTTCTAGAATCTCATGACCTAGAAGAACTTTCAGAAGATAATAAAGAAAGTGAAGAGCAAGCTTCAGATCGAAGTGAAGAAAGAGAAAGCTCACCCTCGAAAGACAAAAGCCCTTGGAAGACGGTTCTACATCAACCTACATCCAAGGAGTTTCGTTCAAGCCAAATGGAAATCGACGAGCTTTACGGGGAAATGTCGAGAGCCCTAAACGAGACTACTGGTAAGTGTTCGCAACGATGTGAGACCTTTTCTAGTGAAATTATTATTCTCAAAGAAGAGAACAAAGTCATAAGGGAAGAAATTAAGATGGTACGTGGGGAATGTTGGAGTATGCCCAAAGACCAATAATATGATGATTGAATAGACATACTATTTTACTAGATTTATCAAGTAATGACATTGTCGTTATTATCATTTGGTATGTTTCTGTGCATCAAACTAACCATTGGATAATAATGTCCATACAATAATACGATTATTGTTAAATAGAATCCTTAGTCGAATAATATTACAGGTATAGACAGTGATAATATATAAAGACTAATATGTGGTTGATTGATAACAAGTGTTGTAATTGACATAGAGATGTCAAAATCAACACATAAGTATTTGTTAGAGAACAACATACTGAATTGACCCGCTATGAGCATGTTTCTTGGGTAATTATGTGACAGTCACAACATTGCTCATGATAAACATATGTATGATCCTCAGACTTGAGATCAACATGATTTCAACATAAAGATTTACGTATTTTGACATAGTCAAACGTGTGTCGTAACTGACTACATTATAAAAACTGATGATTGGATACGCGATGACCTATTTAGTGAAATATGGTTGATCAAGAAATGATTTGTCTCTCCTACATAATAGGAGAAATATATTCGGCCACTTGATTGAGTGAGATTAGAAAATGCATGGCCATGCTCGAATATTATGATATGAGATATCATAGAGATTCGTTTATAATAATCTACTCAAGACATCAAGAAATACTAGGTGGACAACGCAAGTGTGACTAACCCATGACTTGTGTTCATCAAAGATATAAAGGACAAAAGGATAAAATACATAAAGAAAGTTTATTTAGGAATTAGGAAAGACAAACCATGACTTCATGCAACTTAGGTAGCAATGATGTATTGCTAGATGCCACTCATTGTTTGTAAAATTAGAACATTTCTAATTTTGCTGCTAACGTTGCATGAACCTACAAGGGTCACACCCTTCGAATGAGAAACAAAAATTGGAAACCATACTCCCTTTTTTAGGGAGGTTGCCGAAAATCCCCTATGGGATAGGAGAAATCGGCAATTCCCTTAAATGAGAATAATATTTGATAAATATTGTATTTATCAAATATTATTTAGAGCATGAGAAATATTTAGAGACTTAAATATTATAGAATAAGATTCTAGAAATTTAAATATATATTTGGATTTTATATAAATGTATATTTAATTCCAAGTTTATGTAGAATTAGATTCTACATAATTAAAAATATATATTTAAATATGTTTAAATCTAAGTAAAGATAGAATGAGATTCTATATAATAAAAATATATATATTTGGATTAAATGTAATGTATATTTAAATCCATGTTTTATGTAGAATAAGATTCTACATAATTAAATATATATATTTCATTTAATATTATTAAATATAATATATATTTAATATAAACCAATTTCAAGTAGAATTAGATTCTATGAATTTTGGTTGAACTTGGATTTAAGGAATTCAACTAGAATTAAGTCTCTAAATACTATTTAAAGGGACAAGGGCTAGTAACCAAATCATCCCTATTCCTTCTTGAAAATTTCGACATATCCCTGGGAATTCCCTCTGGAATTTTCGACAAGTCCCATATTTCTTCTGAGAAACTGTTCGATATTTTTCTGGTGTTCCTCTTGCCCCCTGGCAAATTTCTGGCGATTCCCTAGTTCGAACCCAAGTCCCGGTTGAACCCCTGGTCGATTTCAGACTCCCTCAAGAATCCTTGGAGGGATTTCGACTTCTCCCTAGAAGGTGTTCAAACCTGTCGAAATTTATCCCTAAGTGTTAGGGAGGCGGAAACTTTATTCGTTTTGTTCGGGTGGACTCCGTAGAGGTCGTTGCGAACCTGTGACGATTCCAGTTTTACTTGACGTGGTTATTCCGACATACCGTCGGTTTTCCTGTTTCTAGAGATTTAAAAGGTAACTCTTCATCTTTTCACCCCATATTCGTTCCTGTACATGGATCTTTGGCTGGATTACGTCGGATTAATTTTTCCGCTGCATCACGGGGAGTGCCGACGTGACCCAACAGTGGTATCAAAGCCACTTGTATCATACAAATTCAGACTTAAATTCTTGGGTGATGTTTATGCATGAGATACATGCTGTTTGATTCGATTTAGATATTTATCGTTTATCGTATCACACCTAATAAAGACTTATTTCGATTATCACTGAATGATTAAGAGTTAATCATAACTATGTTAGGTTGCTTCATTGTTAAATGTTAACATGTTGAGACTAATAGTTAGTCTAGAGAACAAGTAGTTGTTCGTAGTTTCATAGATTTATGAAATCTCTGAAAGGGCTTCTAATTTGATAAAAGTTATCAAACTATCTTTCACGGTGAATCCATAAGAGTTATGGTTAGACGTTATGATAAATGCATGTCTAGGATTGGCATCATCAAAGACTTGGTACTTAAGAGTGCCTAGTGCGCTACCTCTCTTTCATGTTGACCTACCTGGTGCATTTGTTCGTTAACGCAAATGGTTATGAAACCTCGTGATCCTTCTTTGGCCCATTAACCGCAACATAGGCATAATCAGTTTAAAACTCCATAAACACGTCGTTACTTTGTTCGCACGATGTTTGAAATGCATGTTAGATTGCACGATGTTTGTTTTGCATGGTTATAGCCCATAGCCTTTATAGTTTTGGTTTTTATAAATACGGCATGCGTGTCGTGCCTTTCTCTATCTTCTATTGTACTTCTCTTCTCATCTCACTCCCTCGCATGTAACGCGAGTTACTGAAAATTGTAAATACTCATAGAGATAAAGTAAGGACCAAGGTAGCAATGTGGTGGGCCTTTCCTGGTGGACCGGGCATTTCAGAAGCAGATTCTATCTTCAGTAGAATGGTCCTCTCATTGGCTTGGGACCGGTCGCCTTAGGTTAAGAAGGGCTATAATAATTGCATATTTATTTACCACTTATATTTACCTTGTATGTGATGCAATGAATGTTTTATAAGCAAGATTAAACATAGTTCTATTGATAGGATCAATGTTAAGATGATGAGATAATTAAGTAAATCCCTCACTATAATTCTAAGTCTATTTTAACAATCCAATATTTACCCTCGTTAAAGCTTCGATCGATATAATGCGAGCTTTGCCAAAGAAATGTCACATTTATCTATCTTAGTTAAACGCGAAGAATAAGCTAGTGATATTCGCCGGTTGAGATACTGGTATTGACTTAGCTGGGTTGTTCTAATAGGATTAGAAAACCTAGTGGTTAAAAGTTTTGGTTAATCATAAGATGATTTAAAGAACAAGAGTTGTTCGCCAAAAGATGAGGAATTACATGAGATGTAATTAGTAAGGTGTTACTTACCTAAATAACCATTTCCTAAAAGACTGACCAAAGCTGATTTAGGAATGGTGAAATACGGATCCTCACTTACTAGAAAAACTATCGAAATTTTTTTCCGAAATTAAAACTAGAGGGTTTTTAATTTTGAAGAAAATAGTGGGAGTAAATTTATAGTGAAGACCTATCTATAAATTTTAAAATTTAGTAAAACTTATATAGCATATTTTCTTTGTTGTAAAATTAATGGCAAATAATACTCTATCTCTGCGATCTATCCTTGAGAAGGATAAGCTCAATAGCATAAACTTTCTTGACTGGTTCCGCAATTTGAGAATTGTTCTCAAACAGGAAAAGAAGGAATATGTCATTGAAGAACATGTTCCTGATGAACCGGTTGCCACTGCTTCCAGAGCTGACAAAGACAAGTTTAGGAAACACATGGACGACATGCCAGATGTCGGTTGTCTTATGCTTGCCTCCATGACCCCTGAGCTTCAGAAGCAACATGAGGACATGGTAGCTTATGATATGATTCAAAATCTCAAGGAGATTTATGAAGAGCAATGTAACACCCCAAGTTTTAAGGTAAAAAAAAGAAGAAAAATGTGTTGTTAAGGGGTTTCGAACCCCTAACCCTTTACTTGCTGAACTTGAGCCTTAACCGTCTGAGCTGAAGACCACTATTGGTTAAGCTATGCACCATCTTTGTTTTAAAATATATGTTAGTGTCATGACTGATATTAATTATAGATTGGGCAACCCCACCTGGCTCTTTTAATTCTTTTCGAATATGAAAAAAAAAAAAGAAGCCTTCCCTGACCCTTCACCTAACCCTATCGGCCACTCCTCCGATCGCCTCCACCGCCCCGCCGTGGCATGCACCGCCGTCACCTTCCCTTTCGTCGTCGTGCATTGAATCGAACCCCGAGCACCACGCGCAGAACCGATGTTTCGTTTGTCGTGGAGATCGATTTAAAGATTCAACGGAAACCCCCACCTCTCGCCTCTGATTTTTTTGTTTTCCGGTCACCCTCGACGTCCGTTCGAGAAGCGGCCGCCAGATCTTGGCTCCTGGCGAGGTGACAAACAAAACCCCTCCGACCAGTCACCTATCCGACACCGGGAGAGGCCTTATCGGAGCTTCGCTTGCCCGGTTGCCTTCTTTGCGCATTTCAGGTAAAAATTGGTGGTTCCGACCAACTTTTAACGTTTGTTTGCTTTTGTGGAAAAGTGGTGTTAATGATCTACGTTTTTCCGGCAGTTTTGGCATGAAAGGAGCCTCCGACAGCATTTCCGGCGACCGTCTGGCGACCAAAAACCTACGGTAAGTGAACCGGGTTCAACCCGGCATGAACCAGCACAACTCGGTTTGAGCCCAAATCTGAACCGAGCCTGTCCGACCTGTTGACCCGACCTGCCTGTCCGACCCTTTGACCTGACCCGCCTGTCCGACCCGTTGACCCGACCCGCCTGTCCGATCCGTTGACCCGGTTCGAGTCAACCCGTCTACCGAGTCAACTCAGTTCGAGTCAGCTCAATGAGTCAGCCGAGTCAACTCAGTGAGTTAACCTGCCGAGTCAACTCAATTGGCCATGTTGACTACTGACGTCATGCTGACGTCAGCATTGACTTTGACCAGTTGACTCTAACCCCGTTGACTGTTGACCTGCTGACGTCAGCGTTGGCCTGCTGACATCAGCGTTGACTTTGACAGTTGACCAACAAGTCAATTTTTTCCGAAAACTCCTATTTTATGTTTATCGACGTCCTGAGTCCGTTTTTGAAGCATGTTTTTCAAAATTTTGATCCGAAAGCCTCTGAAACTAATCTTGAACCCAAAAATGCTTATGTGTTTCTTGTTCAGTTTAAAGGTAGTGTGATTAAGGATTAACTGTGGTTTTTTTTTAATTAAAGGCATCTGCACATCTTAATATCCATGTGGTTGTGGGATGTTGAATCCGAGTTCGAGGGTATTCGAATGTCGTATCACGAATCGACTGATGTAGCTCGAAGTTAAGGTAATACACTACTACCCCTTGTATGCTTTCTGAACATGTTGATATTCGATTAACGCATGCATGCTTATGATGATGTATATTGTAAATTCTGCTTAAATTGAATCAGATTCGAGCAATAAGTATGGATATTAATAAGACCAAATTATCTGAATAAGATTACTAATGGGCTAACAATATCAGAAGTTCTAATAATTAAATTTTAGTTAATCCGCAACTCAATCATCAATGCGTAAGAATCGAGGCCCAGGATACAGAGTGAGAGATATTAATTATGAAATTACAAAAATGCCCTTGGAGCATAAGTATGACTAAACTACCCCTCTGATAAAGGAAATGACCTAAAATCTGCATTCGACCTAATTATGCAAATTACACTACCCAAGATGTATGTTCTTTTGGAAAAGACTTCGGCATCATTATTCAAATGTGTGTGATACTAAAAGAAACTTGAATTTCCCCCAAGCTCTGTATAACACATGAAGGTATAACGCCTAAAGGTGAAATTACTGGAATTATTGTTGTATTCTTAAGTTGATCCGTACGGCAGTAAGGAATGAATTAATCGAAATGATCGTAATGACCAAAAAGACTGTAGTGCCTTCAAGCACCGAAATTCTTAATTAATCAGAATAACAATTTTACCCTTAAGTTCTAAAATGAGTAAACCTTCTGTAAGGGCCAAAAGGGATTAGAATGACTTAATCTGTACCGAGTACGTAAACGATAGAGGTGCTAAATAGTAAGATTTGACAAAAACGGTGAATTTATCCCAATTTCCAAAATGACTGAAATGCTCTCTTGAGTTAAATATACAATTATGCATTTGATGAAACCCTGAGAATTTTAATGAGACTTTAAGGGCTAAACTGCCCCTAAGTGTTAGGAAGCACGCTCATTTATGTTAATCACTCATGATATTAATATAAAGGGTTGGTTAGTACTGCAAGGTAGGAATATGTTAGTTCGAACAGTTGGAGGCTTGAAAAACTTCTGGAAATATTAACTATTGTAAATTGTCATTTTATCATTACTGGGCTAAACTACAAAATCACCTCTGATAGTTAAATGACCAAAACACCCTTGTTGGCCATAGTGACTAGAACAACTCTAGATGTATCCGATATCGCAAAAGATCTTATCATAGAAATCTCTGAATGCATGACTTAAAAAGTGATGAGTAAATAGAATTTCCTGAGCGTCTGTTTATGTCTCGTTGGTATAAATTACCAAAACGCCCATGTATGATAAAATGACCATAATGCCCTTGTAAGCTTAAATGACTAAAGTACTCATGATATATCCAAACTTTCTAAGATCTTGATGTACCAATTCTTGAATACATAATATGAATTGTTTTACGAACCCTTTCTAATAGGAACCTCGTTCTGGAAATTCGTCTAAATTGTCAAAAGTTTAATGCGTCCCCTTCTGTAAATGCCGAGCATCTTCAGGAAATAAAATATTCCATCTAGTGTGTTCCATGTGTGCTGTATTCTGTTGAATGAAGTGCATAATGATTTAATCATGAATAATATTATGTTTGATGAACTTGATATATGATGACATTCTCTGCCTACCTGATACATGTCTGCTCAATCTGTATACTTGGTATGTGATCGTTTGATCTGTGATGGTATTGTCTGACTGTTTGATGAATTTGTTAGCATGATCTGTTAGTTTGACCTATGATGGGACAATATGTTTGCATGATGAATGCTGAAAATGTCTGCTCTGTTCAATAGTATGTCCATTTATCTGTCAAAAGCATGAACTTTTGTTTCTGATACTCTGAATAGAATATGTCTGTTACATGTATTATGTTACTCATGTCTGGAATCTGAACACCGATTACTATCTGGGGTATACTGTTGGGTTATGTTATGAAGTCTTTGTTGGTACAGCCCTGATCAAGCTGGTAAATCCTTATGGACTCAAGGTCTCCCCTTGAGTGGCACCTATGCCCATCGGGCCTAGGGTAAGTCCTTATGGATGCAGTTATGGGGGACTGCATATTGGTGTAAGGTTGGAGGGTAGTTCTTGTAAACTTCTGTATGAACATTGAACATTTGCATTTAATCTGTTATGTGCTCATATGATATGATGTTAAGTACTTATGTATGTTCGATCTGCAACTTATTAAAACACACTAGGTTTCGTGGTTTAACTTCTCCAACCCGTCATTCTGTTGATTTCTCTGAACAATAAGCTCTCTTTTAATACTCAGTAACATAGAAAGAACAGACCTTGTTGTCCTCAAGAATAGTGCTTCACTAAATTAGCGAAACATAAATGGAGACAAGTATTGCCTGGAACATCATAAAAATGTTATACCTACCATATATATGCACGAGCTTATAACATCTTTTGGTAGTTCTGTATTACTGAGCTTTTCCAAGCTCACGTTGTTTTTACCATCGCAGGTTAAAAGAAAATAGCATGACCTAATGTTTGACATCAGTGTTCGGAGTTCTTTCGGCGTTGCTTCTGGAGTATGGTACTGTATAGTTAGAGGGCATGTATGTTATGTATGATTTCACGTCAGTGTCTGTAAAATACTTTCTGAAATTTTGTTATGTGTTTAAATGATTTCCTGAAATTGTATTTTAAATAGAAGTTGATTTTACAGTTTAATAAGTGTTTTGAGAAAGAAAAAAAATATTTTCATGTGTATTTTCACTGTGGGTCGCTCTTGTGACCCTAATGTGACTTCCTAGGATCCGTTGTAACGCATAGGCAGGTCTAGGGGGTTACAGGCAAGCTCGTCAAGAGAGGTACGAGACCTCTAAAGCTCTGTTTCAATGCAAGATGAGTGAGGGATCTCCCGTAGGAGCTCACGTCATCAAAATGATGGGCTACATCCAAACGTTGGAGAAGCTCGGCTTTCCGCTGAAAGACGAATTAGCTACTGATGCCATCCTGCAATCGTTGCCGGATAGTTTCAATCAGTTCGTCCTTAATTTCAATATGAATGAAATGAACAAGACGCTGCCACAGTTGCTCGACATGTGTAGAACTGCTGAAATCAACCTGAATAAGGTAGGACCTAAACTTGTTCTTATGGTCCGCAAGGGCAAGAAGAAAGGTAAATCGGCAGCAAAGTCTAAAGGTGATGGTAAGACCAAAACCGATGGAAAGGAGGCATTGAAACCTAAAAAGGGAATCAAGAAGGATGGAAAATGTTTCCATTGCGGCAAGACCAGACATTGGAAGAGAAACTGCCCCACACACCTACAAGAAGTCAAGAAAGAAAAAACGAGTGAGACATCAACCTCAGAGGCTTGTAAAGAGAAGGCATCAGAATAGACATGGACCTGCGAATGGATATAAAGCAAGAGTTGCTACATCATCCATTAGGACGTGTTTTTGCTTAAATAGATTTGTTTTAGTTTTTAAGATTATTATTTTGTGCCTAAGTTTTAGTTATCTTGTAAGGAAAAGATATTTTAATTTTGAGATTATTTAAATAAATGTTATTCTTTTAATCTCTTATGGCACAACGAATCAATGATCTTTAAACTAATCAAATCAATAATATTTATAAGATAAATAAAACAAATGACTAATCTCAAACTCGTAAAAAGTATTAAGGTAATTTGATGAGATCAAATTCAAGAATACTTAAAGTTTGATGAACTTTCAAAGAATATGAGATTGTCCCATAATTAAATCCCACAAGTGGAACAATAGGTCTTTGAAAGAGAATCAAATATGTTAGACATGTTTTGATTCAGAACAAGTCATTTTTTACTTCTTTACACAATAGAAAAACAACTCTCATACTTAATCGTTTTTTTAAACTTGGTTCGAAACGCCATATAAGATATGGACTAAGAATTGTTCTAGAATACATTTGAAGTTTTAAGGTTACTTACATGTTAAAATGTTTACAAAGTTCGAACCTTAAAAACTCCATTTGTTGTTTATCCTAACGAGAACAAAGCGTTTGTTTCTCAAACGAGAGTTTATCTTGAAAGAGATTAATTCTCACAGAGGGATTTTATTTCTTCAACTTTAACGAGAACAAAATATTTGTTGCTCAAACGATAGTTTATCTCGAAAGAGAATACTTATCACTAAGGGATTTCATTTTTCAGCGAGAACAAAATGTTTGTTGCTCAAACGAGAGTTTCTCTCGAAAGAGATTACCTCTCACAAAAGAAAAAAATGGAATTTGGAATTTGAAGAAATTTTAGACAACAAATTTATGAACCAAAGATTGAGAATGTTCCACAAATGATCAAGGAACATTGGAACAAAACATAACCATTGTGTTGATCCTTAAAAAAAATACCATCTACTTGAGAAATATGGATTTCTCACTATCCGTACATGGAAACACTGTTCTTTTCGGATCAAGATAAAGACTAGGTCTTATTAGAAAGCAATGGTGAAGCCCAAAATTCGAGAAATGGCTAAGAGCCATGAGAGATGAGATGAAATCCATGTTTAAAACCAAGTATAGACTTTGGTTACCTAAAAGGGTAAAACCTAAGAGGTATGAATGAGTTTTTTTTTTCAAAAAGGAAAAACCGACATGGATGATAAAATATACAAAGGATGATTCGTCGCTAAAAGTATTCGACAAACTTCATAGTATAGACTATGATAAATCATCTTCCTTGTAGTTATGTTTAATCCATCTTAATCTCACTTGCAAGTAGTTACATACCATGATTATGGAATCAAATAAAGGAATGTCAAAACCGTTTTCCTAAGGGAAAAACTTGAAACAGATGTGTACATGACACATCCAGAAGGTTTTGTCACTCCAGTAAAACACTTGGAAGGTATGCAAGCTACAAAGGTCTATCCGTAGACTAAGGCAAGCTTCTCGAAGTTGGGATATTCGTTTCAAAAGATACAATCAAAAGGTTTGGTTTATCTAGAAACAAAGGGGAGTCTTGTTTTCAAAAGAGCTAGTGGGAGCATTGTTACTTTCCTAAGTATTATATGTAGATGACATACTCATCAAAAGAAACTAAAGATCACAATCCGTTTTGCATTAATAAAAGATACTGCGAGTTAGCAACATGAGACAATATCTAACTCTACAACATAAGATGAATGTATTACAGTCGACATAGCAATAAAGAAAGATGTTTGGATCTAAAGAGTTCACTTCTGAACTAAGGGTTGTTCCCAGCATATTAGATGTTACATAACTCTGTTACGATAGAACCTTTGCGTAAGCAAATAAAACTCAGATCTCATCAATAAATCCAAAAATATTCTAAAGTGCTTACATCTTGGAGATGTGAAAGTATGCAACATACGCACAAAGTTGATAACTTTATCAACTCCCTGACAAAGCTTTTGACACAACATAAGTATGTCAGTTACACTAAGCCATATCGTATTAGATACGAGAATGATTGGTCTTAGTGCTAGTGGGAGATTGTTGGAGTATGCCCAAAGACCAATCATATGATGATTGAATAGACATATTATTTTACTAGATTTATCAAGTAATGGCATTGCCGTTAGTATCATTTGGTATGTTTTTGTGCATCAAACTAACCATTGGATAATAATGTCCATACAATAATAAGATTATTGTTAAATAGAATCTTTAGTCAAATATTATTACGGGTATGTACAGTGATAATATATAAAGACTAATATGTGGTTGATTGATAACAAGTGTTGTAATTGACATAGAGATGTCAAAATCAACACATAAGTATTTGTTAGAGAACAACATACTGGATTGACCCGCTATGAGCATGTTTCTTGGGTAATTATGTGACAGTCACAACATTGCTCATGATAAACATATGTATGATCCTCAGACTTGAGATCAACATGATTTCAACATAAAGATTTACGTATTTTGACATAGTCAAACGTGAGTCGTAACTGACTACATTATAAAAACTGATGATTGGATACGTGATGACCTATGTAGTGAGATATGGTTGATCAAGAAAGGATTTGTCCCTCATACATAATGGGAGAAATATCTTTGACCACTTGATTGAGTGAGATTAGAAAATGCATGACCATGCTCGAATATTATGATATGAGATATCATAGAGATTCGTTTATAATAATATACTCAAGACATCAAGAAACACTAGATGGACAACGCAAGTGTGACTAACCCATGACTTGTGTTCATCTAAGATATAAAGAACAAAAGGATAAAATACATAAAGAAAGTTTATTCAGGAATTAGAAAAGTCAAACCATGACTTCATGCAACTTAGGTAGCAATGATGTATTGCTAGATGTCACTCATTGTTTGTAAAATTAGAACAATTCTAATTTCACTGCTAACGTTGCATGAACCTACAAGGGTCACACCCTTCGAATGAGACGAACAAAAATTAGAAATCATACTCCCTATTTTAGGGAGGTTGTCGAAAATCCCGTATGGGATAGGGGAAATCGGCAATTCCCTTAAATGGGAATAATATTGGATAAATATTGTATTTATCGAATATTATATAGAGCATGAAAAATATTTAGAGACTTAAATATTATAGAATAAGATTCTAGAAATTTAAATATATATTTGGAATTTATCTAAATGTATATTTAATTTCAAGTTTATGTAGAATTAGATTCTACATAATTAAAAATATATATTTAAATATATTTAAATCCAAGTAAAGATAGAATGAGATTCTATATAATAAAAATATATATATATATATTTGGATTAAATATAATGTATATTTAAATCCATGTTTTATGTAGAATAAGATTTTACATAATTAAATATATATATTTCATTTAATATTATTAAATATAATGTATATTTAATATAAACCAATTTCAAGTAGAATTAGATTCTATGAATTTTGGTTGAACTTGGATTTAAGGAATTCAACTAGAATTAAGTCTCTGAATACTATTTAAAGGGACAAGGGCTAGCAACCAAATCATCCCTATTCCTCCTTGCAAATTTTGACATATCCTTGAGAATTCTCTCTGGAATTTTTGACAAGTCCTAGATTTCTTCTGAGAAGTTGTTCGATATTTTTCTGGTGTTCCTCTTACCCCCTGGCAAATTTCTTGCGATTCCCTAGTTCGAATCCAAGTCCCGGTTAAACCCTTGGTCGATTTCAGACTCCCTCAGGAATCCCTGGAGGGATTTCGACTTCTCCCTAGAAGGTGTTCAAACCTGTCGAAATTTATCCCTAAGTGTTAGGGAGGCGGGAACTTTGTTCGTTTTGTTCGGGTGGACTCCGTAGAGGTCGTTGCGAACCTGTGACGATTCCGGTTTTACTTGACGTGGTTAATCCGACATACCGTCGATTTTTCAGTTTCCAGAGATTTAAAAGGTAACTCTTCATCTTTTCACCCCGAATTCGTTCCTGTACATGGATCCTTGGCTGAATTACGTCGGATTAATTTTTCCGCTGCGCCACGGGGCGTGCTGACGTGACCCAATAGGAATTGGAAAATATGAGGGAGGAGATGATGCTCCTTAGAAAGGCACTAGCTCAAGAAGAGAGAGCCGTCTCATATGTCTCAATTTCAACTTCTTCGAGGGTCAAGACTTCTAAACCCAAGTCTTGTAAAGGGACTAGGAACACGAAGGATGTAGATAACTTCTTGAAGAGCTTGGAACAATACATCCAAGCTACAAGCGTCCTGGAGGATGCTAGGAAGATCAACCGTGCTAGGAAGGTCGACCATGCCTTACTTTATTTGGAAGATGCAGCATTGCTATGGTTATGGCGTAAGCATGGCAAAATGAAGAAGGGAGTTTGCTTCGTTGCTATTTCTGAATCCCTCACCAAATTTAAGAAACGCGAGAACTCCAAGTAAAAAGGAAATAAACGCCATGGTGTGGGAAGAAATAAATCACACAAAAAGAGAAGATTGAAGCCAGTTTATAAGGAAGAAGCCTTCAAGGGAAAAAGAGACAACACATAAGATAGATGAACAAGTTGCAAAAAAATATTCATAAAAAAATATGAGTAGACCAACCAAAGTGTGAGAATTTCAAAGAAGAACTCAGACTGATCTGCAAATCATCTATAGAGAGAAGTCGTTGAGGGGAAGTGTTAAGAAGTCATCGACTTCTCTACTTTTCTCTAATGCTCTAGAGAGTTCCAAGATATAAAGTATTATTATAATAATATATATGTAAAATATCTTAAATTTTCATCGCCTTAGTTTGTCTATAAATATGCTATGCCATTAGGTGCGAGTGTGTGTTGAGAGAAATAAGTGGAGTGTGTGTTGGTGAGAGTGTGTGCAAGTTGAGTGAGAGTGACGTGTGTGAGAAGAGTGAGAGTGTGTGAAAAACGTGAGATAAAGTGCAAGTGAGGTGTGTGCAAATTGAAGTGGAGAGTGACGTGAGGTGTGCAAGTGAGAAAGATATTCGGGTAAGGGTCGAGAGAAATATTGTAGTGAGATATGTTTATAATATTTTTGTATATTAATAAAAGTGTTATTTCCCTTTGTAATTAGAAGTTTTCCGGTTAAGCCTTAGTTATGTACTTCTTAGTGCACTTAATTGGTTATTATATGGCCGACTTTGCCGCCTAAGTTATATGGTCGGCTCTGCCGCCTGAACAATATATGGTCGGTTCTACCGTCTAATTGATGTATGGTCGGCACTGTCGCCTAAGTTATGCACTAAGAAATTAAAGATAGAAAGACTAACCGACACAGAGAGTTGGTATAGTGTTAGTGTTCAGTCATAGGTCCTCCATAGTAGGTGTGTTGGGTCCGTCGGTCTTCCAACACTTAGTGTCTTTTTTCTCATCTTTTTTCTCCTCTTCTTTGACCGGCACGACGGTTAAAATCTCTGTGTACCATAGTTTTCTTAACTTGCTCACAACGTTAATCGGGTCAACATCTCCGATCACCGTTAACTTCTTGTCTTTCATGTCTATCGAAATAGAATCGATACCTAGAGAAAAACAAAGGTGCAGAAACTGAAGAAGACAAGTTCTCGGTAATAACCCATATTGCAGAACAATTTTTTTTTAAAGTTAGTACCTGAGAGAACAGACACAACTTCCATCGCTTTCTGTTTATCTTTGCCATCGCTTACATCCAATTGCAAGACAATACTCTGTAGGAAAAAAATGAAACCAAACAGGAATCAGATAGAAACATAAAGAAAGACATAACATCTTGGTAAGGAAAACTGGGAGGAAAATAAGATTAAAAGGAAGAAAACTTTTATCATACAAAGAAATCATGCATGAACAAGTAAAGAATGAATATAAATACTCATCTGTACTTAAATTACCAAAAACAAGATACATAGTTTGAGTTTAAAACTAACTCTTTTGATATTCGATCGTCTGTTTTGTTTTAGAATTTGCTCATTCGAATGCCGGAAACCCTCCAAGTCTTCTATCCATTGTTTCGACTGTGATAGAGCTTCGTACTGGGCAGCCAACTTTCTAATAGACTCTGTATTTGCTGTCTGCAAAATTTCAAGTAATGTTAAGGGCCTCCTAAATTCTTTGCTTTATAAGGAAGTAATAACTTCTAAACGAGCGAGTTGAGCTCAAATTTCTTAGGCTCATTAGAAATTACTCAAGTTCGAACTCGCCGAGCCGAGCCGAGCTTAACACTAATCGAGCTCGACTCGGCTAGTTACACAAAAAAAGACTAACATTTTTATTTACTAAACAATCGGTCATTTCTTTCTATAGGATTATCGGATGAAAACAAAAGATCAATTAACAGAAAGTAAAAATAAAAACCAGACAAAAGATGATCAACGATTGATTCAATATTGAGTGAAATTCTAGAGTTGTAGGAGATAATAAAGAAAATCGTTGATTATACTAACTTCGGATCCATTTCGACTACAGCAATCTTCTTCTTCTTCAATCTTGAAACCTGAAAAATAAACTCTTCAAAATTCAAATCAAAGTTAGTATGCAGAACGTAGTTTTGACTCATGTTCTTATAGGAAACTGCATTGTCTTCATCTTCCAATCAGACTGTAAGAAGAGTTGCTTCTCAGCCCTCCGATCAGACCGCACGAAAAAAGTTTGAGCCCTTAGATTTCCCCCTTCAACCCCAGAAAGCTATTCATTAAATTCCATTTTCTCGACGACTAATTAGATATGTTCACTTTCGTCAACTCGTTCACATATCAACTTGTCGATTGTTTTTATGTTTAGGCTTAATATCTACTTTAACCCTTCCACTTTTATTTAATTTTTACTTTGGATCTTTTATTGTAATGAACAAATTCATAAACAGAAAACGAAATATGCATAAACTCAAAGTCTCAAATGATACAAACGAAAGTTACAGTAGGAGTACATGAAAATCCATCAAAAGTCAAAACCAAATACACACATGAAACCATTAAAGATACATCGTCATAAAAACGACCACGACCACGACCACGACAAAAACAAAAGCGTACGTAGCGAGCTCGTTCGCACATAAAGATGTCTAAAACATTTCGGTCCAACCAACGGCGGAGCCGAAAAGCTTGATCCTCTTTTGAGCTGCAACTGTGTACATGGGAGCACCGTGGACAGCATTTCTTTGGACTCGAAAGATGATTTTATCACCTGGGCTGAGAGCTTTTCCTCGGACAAAGTCTCTCCATCCTTTCTGAAAAACAGGCTTGGCGTAACCATCCTTTGTTCTTCTATAATACCCGAACTCCCAAACCTTGCCGGAAACATCGCAGACCGGCAAACTCATCGTGTACCCCCCGTCGTGATCCGGTAGATGCTGGACGAAGGAGGTCGGAATCGCCATTTGCTTCTTAACATCGACCTCGGTTAGCTGTTTCTCAAAGTAGGTTGCCATAGCTGAAAAAGAAATGAAACTGAGAACTTTGGTTGATAAACCCTCATGGATTGGATCTTCTTCTGAGTTATATAAATGCCCAGAAACTTGGCGATCGATCATGTTTCGTATATTGATCCAGAAAAACTTAGCGGTCGATCATGTTTCGTATATTGATCGAGAAAAATTTAGCGGACGATGATCGAGTATAGAGCATGCATGCGAACGATCAGCGCACGTTACACTCTGGGGAGTGGGGACTGTCATTTTCATCGTACATGATCGCTATAAGAGTTGCAAATGCAAAAGGCATGTATTTTTGCATTAAAAAATTATACATAAAATCGCCTACACCAATACAAAATGTTATAACAACTCAGCTCTAAATACATGTTTTCGAATTTGACCATTTTCTGAAGAAAAAAAATATAGCTAAATAAGTTATTTTTGTTAGAGAAATGTCAATGTAAGTGAAGAGTTTATGGTTTGAGAGAATTTGTATGTTGAAAATGAAGAATTAATACATGAAGATAAATATAGATAGACATTTCTAATAACAGAAGACATTTGAGATTTTCACTAAATTTCAGGGGGCATTTATGTATTAAACCCTTATTTTTATTTAAAGTTAAGTCCTGCGTTGAATTTATAGGGTCGTGTCCTGGCTTGGGCGTATAAACCATTTGGGACCCACCCCCATAGTCGCACGCGTGTTTTTCGAACGAACCGAGTTCGATCCTCTGACACGTGTTTCAACGTTGTAGGATCGTTACCTGTTTGGTTCGTTACCTTTCTTTTTGTGGGTGGTGATTTTGTGCAGGCGGTGAAATATTTCTTCTTGACTAGTTCACTGCCCGCTGGTTTTATTTTTTTTATTTTTTTTTTATTTTTTTAATTCTAAAATTAAAAAAAATGAATTCCGAGGGCTAGAAATTTATTCATTTTTTAGATAAATATGTTTATATTATTATCCAAGTAAGTAGAAAATCGGCTACACCAATACAAATGATTAATATTTGATACACGGTCAGTATAAAAAAATTTATACAAGCATGCATATTTTCAAGCCTAAATTTAAAATCTAAAATTTTAATTTTAAAACCCTAAAAATCTAACCACAAACCCCTAGCCCTAAAATCTAAATTCTAACCATGAATTCTAAATTCTAAACCCTACAACCTAAACCCTTAACCTCTAAACCCTAAACCCTTAAATAACACCGCTTGTGGAAACTTTATTTTTTACCGTCAGTATATAGGATATTAATCCCAATACAAACTTACCCTAGCCGCTAAAAACCTTAGCCGCTCTCTCAAATTTTTTTCAATTCTAGCCACTTTTTTTTTGTTCAATCCCTTTAATCGGTGGTCGGCAATCAATCTTCGTATTGGTTGTTGACCACCGATTTTATCGTTTTTCTTGTTTTTATTTCAATAAGAATCTCTGCTTCTGTAGCACGCTATTTCTCTGTCCTAGTGACACGCTTATTTTTCTGTCTTGGTGACATTTTTTTTTGTTTTTTTTGGTTTGGTTCATCTGTCTTCGTGGTAGGTTTCAGCATACACTAGCGTTCGATTGTTGTTCGCACAGAGATTCACTCGGCGCTAGTTTCTGATTCATGGTGTTGTCGGTGGTCACTTGGAATGTTTTATCCCGCTCGTTGATGATTGTTTGCCGATAAAATCAGTCCTAGGTAACGGTACTTTTTGCCTGACAGAATGGATCGCGCACCACTCCTTCCTTCTTTATGCGTCTCGTTTGGACAGAGACAAGGAGATTCAGGAAGCTTTTGAATTTTCACTGATATGCGTATTTCCATAGAAATTTTCGTTTTCATTGTTTTTGAGTTGTAAGAATTTTTTAGGTTATTTTAACTCAAATCTTTTTCTTCTTAATTACGTTGTAATTGAATTTTTCTATGGTTTAATGAAAATTCAGTAGTTATTTCAAAAAAATACATGTTTTTGAATTTGACCATTTTCTGAAAAAAAAAAAATAGCTAAATAAGTTATTTTTTAGAGAAATGCCAATGCAAGTGAAGAGATTATGGTTTGAGAGAATTTGTACGTTGAAAATGAAGAATTAATACATGAAGAAAAAAAGTTTTAATTCTGAGGCTAATTGAAATTTTGATCTTGATTTTTGTCCTGATGGCATTTTTTTCATCATTTTAATCCTCAAACTTTAACTTTTACCAAATTAAACCAATTGACAAAAAGATAACATAAGTATCCTCACTTTTGATGCTATTCAAATGGGGGGAAATATATATAGGGACTAAAATATCCTGAAACCTGTGTACAATTAAGTCTCCGATCACTAAATCATGCCAAAACTGAGAAACTTGCCATTCAGCTTCTCAATAGGCTCCCTTCTAGACCATGGACTGCTCGCGCTTTTAGGCATACTTTTGTTTCATATCATTCCAGGAAGCTTCTAATTCGATTCGATCAATATAAAAGGGAACAATGTTTTCCTTTAACTGATCCATGGCGAATTTAACGTTGAAACGCATCGCTAAAGCAGTATTGATTGTATCGCTCCACTTCAATATACAATCCTCAGTAATCTGATCAAGTTGTACATCATCCATTTCCTTCTTTGATGCACACAAGAGAATAAAGGTTCTCTTATTGACTTCGGGGTGCATTATGCTTTCCTCTGTAACATCGCCGTACTCTTCGATGATTTTCTGGGCAGTGCTCTGCAAGGACTTTGGTAGATTATATTCTCCGACTTTCACGCCCTCGTCTTCATCTAAGGCTAAGCCTGGGAAGTCTGAAAAGTTAGCTTTGCTCTTTCTCTTTTCATCGACTTTGTTGACAAGTTCATCCATAGACTTCGATGTAGCTCGAGAAATCTCTTGAATTGGCTCATTTGGTTGCAGGCAACTGGTGGATGCTTGTTGGCTTTGACCAGCAGCCGAACTGTCCTCCATTGTTAATGCACTTATCGGATTACAACTTGTTCTAATCTGCATTGAATATCGGAACATCAAATCAAAGATAAACATGGTAGCAAATCTTTCTACATTACCAATACTTAAGTTGGCCTAGCATGATACAGGTGAATATGTATGTTTAACAGATGTATTTTCACCATGATCTGAAAGATTCGCAATCGCTTTTACAAGATCAGTAACATGTAACATACAAAGAACTCATGCATGAACAACAATTAAAGAATGAACCTAAACTAACAAAAATAGGGTTTGAGTTTGAATACTAACTCTTGTTATATCTGATGGTCTGTTTTGTGTCGGAATTTGCTCATTCGAATGTTGGAAACTGTCCAAGTCTAATATCCGACTTTTCGATGCAGCCAATTGAGCACATTTCACTTCTAACACTTTTATTAGAACTGTTCCCAACCTGTATTGAATAATACATCAGAGCAAAGATAGACATAAGATTTTTGGTTTAGACTTGTGTACCAAAATGAATTTGAATGCATAGAAAGATACTAACTGCTGGTGAATCTTTTGAAACTCCGATTGTCTATTGGTTTGCTCATCTAGTTGCCGGCAAGTGATTGATTCGTACTGGGCATCCAACTTTCTAAAACACTCTGTAATTGCTGTCTGCAAAATCCAAGTAATGTTAATGTTCTTTCCTAGTAATAACTTTTTAAATTAAATCCGATGCTTATCGTGCTAAACATGAACTTCAGATCCATAAAAGAAATAGAAAGAGATTTCTAATATTTACCATGTTTGTAGACATCTCTTCCTTCTCCTTTTTCAGTTCCATCTGCCAAAATTCAAACAATGCTTTGTTTGAGATAGATATTAAAAAAATGGACACAGGAGATTTCTAATACTTTTACCTTCTCTGCATTCAGCTTATCAATTTGATTCATCAAAGCCGTCTGCAGAATCCAAGCATTATTTTGTTTGTTCAATAAAAGAAATGCACAAGTAGCAGACTGAAACAGGTTTGTAGTACTTTACCCTTTCTGTAATCAGCTTTTGGACTGTCTCTGCCAATCCTCTCTGCAAAATCCAAACAATGTTAGTGTAAAAATGGTTTGTAGGCAGGTACGGACCTAGGACTTTATGTTAGGGGAGCGAATTTATAAAAGTTTAGGGGGCAAAAAATGGAGATTTTTGTTTTTACCTCGTTTTCCGTTGCCTTTTGATTTTGGTTTTCCAATGTTTCCTGCAAAATACAAACAATGTTTAATGTCCACTCCACCTACTGAAATAGATTTATGCTTCTTTACCTTATATTCCTTGGCTTTATCTCTGTTGATCTGAGACCTTTCTCTGTTTTTACGTCTTTTCTCCTCTTCTTTAGAGGTCTCAGATGTTTCCTGAGATTGTTGTAGTGGACGTTTCTTTTTTTTGGTTTGCCGACTCGGTTCTCCATGGCTTTGCCCCATGGTACCAGAAGCATGATACACATCTAATTGACATGGGTTAATCGGTTGATGATGCATAAATCCGGTCGTCGGAGACGGCAGGGTGGTGCTCGATTGAACAGTTTGACTCCAATATGTTTGATTCTGCAGAAAGTTAGATTGATCGCCTTGGTTTGCTCCTTGAAAATGTTGACTTGGGTATGGTGGATCAGAGCTCATCCTTGGAAGTGAGTTGTTCGGTTGATGATGCATCAATCCTGTCGTCGGAGACGGCGGGGTGTTCGTTTTAACCATTTCTGGTACAAACTCCGAATTCATTCCGGCGAGATTTCCAGAATTAGAATCTTGAACCTGGAAAACAAAGTTAGTCTGCAGAATGAAGGTTTGACTCTGCTCCTATAGGAAACTGCTGTTAACAAGCATTGTCTTTATTGTCCAATCAGAATGTAAGAAAATTCCATTAATTTTAGGGAAAACTAACCCACTGACCACCGAACAAATTGAGGATACCTATTTGGGCCACTGAACTATATAAAACGTCAATCAGACCACTAAACTTATAAAATCAACCTATTTTGATCACCGCCGTTAAAAACCTAACGGTGGAGTGACGGAACTGCCACATGGCAATTGATGGAAAAATTTAAAAATTACACATTTGGTCTCTGTTATTTACACATTCTTTCAATTTAGTCCTCATTTTAAATTAATAAAATAATAAATTATTTAATTAAGTGGTGACACTTGTCAACACCTTATTGGAGGACTTTAATTATTTATATTTGATTTGATTAATTTATTTTCCCACTCCAATCAGGTGGTGACACGTGTCACCACCAATTTAGAGGAGAAAAATAAATTTCTCTTCACCTGCACATCGAAGGATTCAAACCTGGGTCTCAACAAGGTAAAGCCAATGGATTTGCCACTGCACCAATCACAACTTTGTGCTATAATTCTCCAGATATAATATATACATCTTATTAGTTTCTACATTTATAAGCCAAAAGCTCAAACCCTAAACACTAATTTCACATGTATAAATCTTAAACCCTAAACTCTAACCTTAAATACTTCAAATTAATTTCACGCTAAATATTTCAAATTAAACCCCAACCCCAAACCCTAAAACTTTCAAATTAATTTCATGCTAAATATTTCAAATTAAACCCCAAACCCCAAACCCAAACCTTAAACCCTAAAAATTTCAAATTAATTCTACACTAAATATTTTAAATTAAACCCTAAATATTTAGCAGAGAATTAATTTGAAATTTTTAGGGTTTAAGGTTTGGGTTGAGGTTTATGGTTTAATTTGAAATATTTAGCGTGAAATTAATTTGAAATATTTAGGGTTTAGAGTTTAATTTGAAATATTTAGCGTGAAATTAATTTGAAATTTTTAGGGTTTAGGGGTTTAGGGTTTAATTTAAAAATATTTAGTATGGAACTAATTTGAAATGTTTAGGGTTGGGGGTTTAATTTGAAATATTTAGCATGAAATTAATTTGAAATGTTTAAGGTTAGAGTTTAGGGTTTGAGATTTATATATGTGAAATTAGTGTTTAAGGTTTGAGCTTTTGGCTTATAAATGTAGAAACTAATAAAAGGTATATATTATATCTGGAGAATTATAGCACAAAGTTGTGCTTGGTGCAATGGCAAAGCCATTGGCTTTACCCTGTTGAGAACCAAGTTTGAATCCTCCAAAGTGCAGGTGAAGAGATATTAATTTAAAATTAGGACTAAATTAAAAGAATGTGTAAATAACAGGGACCAAATGTGTAATTTTTAAAATTTTCCATCAATTGCCACGTGTCAGTTCCGTCACTCCATCGTTAGGTTTTTAATGGCGGTGGTCAAAATATGTTGATTTTATAAGTTTAGTGGTCTGATTGACGTTTTTTATAGTTCGGTGGTCCAAATAAGTATTTCTAATTTGTTTGGTGGTCAGTGGGTAGTTTTCTCTTAATTTTATTATTATTCAAACATGTTTAGGATAATATTTAAGGATTAATATTTGATACACTGCCAGTGTAAAAAAATTACACAAGCATGCCTATTTTCAAGCCTAAATCTAAAATCTAAAATTTTAACCTTAAAACCCTAAAAATCTGACCACAAACCCTAAGCCCTAAAACTTAAATTCTAACCATGAATCCTAAATTTTAAACCGTACAACCTAAACCCTTAACATATAAACCCTAAATTAAAACCCTAAACCCCTAAATAACCTTGTTTGTGGAAACTTTGTTTTCCACCGTCAGTGTATAGGATATTAATCCAATATTTAATAGCGTTGCATAACGAATGTTGTCGCCATTCGCTGCTAACAACATTGTCACCCCCACACACTGTAAGAAGAGTTGCTTTTCAGCCCTCCGATCGTCTCAACAAAAATGTTTCAGCCCTTAGATTTCCCCCTTTGAACTGGTAATCACCTCCTGGAATTGCCACCTACTAGATTCCATTTTCTCTGCTTTTGACTACTAATTACATATGTTCACCTTCTTCCACTCGTACACATGCTGATCCACTTGATTATTTTTATTTTTTAGGCTTAATATCTACTTTTTATTATTTTTCAAAATGATGATGTGACCTAATCATGTTCGAGCATGTGTAAAAAGAAAATTAAAAGAATCTTATTGGATGGGGCGAGTCCAAAAAAAGATAGCTAAAAAACGGCAACCTAAAATATTATCAAATGACTAAAATATAACGAATTGAAAGTTAAAAAAAAAAACTAAAAATAAAATTAAATGATGGAAGTGAAATTTTCATTAAGTACATAGGACATTTTATGTATTAAATTATGGTAATTATTTCATGCACAAACGTTTATGGAAACTTTGTTTGCACAAGCGCCTTAGTTTTAAGTTTTAGGAATTTCGTTTAGGGTTGAGCATTCAAGGTTTAATTATAGTAGTTTTGAATTTAATGGTTGTTGATAGGATTTCAATTTTAGGGTTAATAGGTTAAAATCTAAATCACTAACCATATTACTCTAAAATTTAAACCATAAATTTTAACTTTAAACCTTAATTTTTAACCATTAATCATAAAGTTTAAACCCCTACACTAAAGCCTTTAAATTTTAAACCCTAAGTGAATACGCTTGTAAAAATAAAAATTATCTACCGCTTGTGTATAAAATAATAACCCTTAAATTTAACTTTATTTTAAATTTAAAGTTAAGACTTTGCGTTGAATTTGTAGGATCGTGTCATGGCGGGGCCGTATAAATCATTTGGGAGCCACCCCGCTTAACATTCGTGACATGGTCGAACATTGTCGTATGTGGTTTACTGTTTTGTTCGTTTCCGGTCGTTCAGCAAACGAACCGAGTTCGGTCCTCGGACACGTGTTTTCAACACTGTTCAAATGTAGAGTGGGGTAAGAAACTTGCATATAAATTCGTATAAATACAGTTTTTTTAATATTTTTAATTAGCGAGATCAATTTAAGTATATGTAAATGTTACCCCATCCGTCCTATAAAAATGTCTCTTATCGACTTTTTAAAAGTCAAAACTTTTAAACTTTGATTATTATTATATTGAATATTTAAAATAATTATTTTTTATAAAATATATATTTAAAAACTACTCGATTAGAGGTTTATAAAATATATTTTTATCAATGATAATTTTAAATGATTATGAGTCAAAATTGAAAAATATTGACCCAAAAAAGTCAATAAGGGACAAAAATTGTGGGACAGAGGGAGTAATTCACAAGAATTCAATGAACAAAATTGGTATAAATAAATCTTAGAAAATAAATGAATTTAAAGAATCGTCCAAGTGAAAAAAATTTATTGTTCTCTCTAATATATTTGAGTTCGAACAGTTTTGTTTTCGCGTGTAAGAGTTTAACAAGATTTAAAAAATCTTAGAAAGTAAATAAAACACAAAATTGATTGTTCAAATTGTGACCAAAACTTTTAAAGATTATTTACCTAAGGGTTAAAATTTATGCTCCAAATATGCCTATATAACAAGCCGAATGAATCGCACGAACTAACTTGTCTCAGTGGTTAAAGAAACTTTTGTTGTTCTTAGAGCTCACGAGTTCGAGCACCAGCCCAACTATAGCAGCAGGATGATTGAGCATGTATTGTCAAATAATTGAAAATATATTAAGAACATATACTACTTGTATTCACCTTAACTTTAAAAAAAAACATATTAAAATTCATTTATTACCAAAAGCATTAACATTCGACATTGAGATACAACTTAAATTGAGCAAATAACATGTTCCAGATACTTTTATGTATGATTCTGGTTGGTAGCCGCGTCACTTGAACCAGTCTTCTGCACATCTTGGATGCCTTCACGCAGTTGGAAACCACATGACTGAAACATAGAGTTAGAAGATTAAAAAAGAACATCATAATAGCACAAATAGGCCGATTCGGTTCGAGAAATTCGGGATACTTTTATTGAACATTCCTTTATCCCTCAGGTAATTGAGGCGTGTAAAAACTACATGCAAGATTACGCATACTCGAACCAAACAAGCAGAAAACCAAATGCTAATATGCTCAGTCAAAAATTTAAACTGACACAATCTGTCTAATAGAAAGCAAAATTGTTTTTGTCAAAGGATCGAGCGTTGTTTTACTACCAAACCAATGTTTCAAGCCCAAAAACATTGAGCAATCAAAGAATGAAAGGATTTTGAAAGAGTAAGACACAATTTTAAAGGAATTTTGGCATGCAAATATTTATTCCGTCAAAGATGGACTACGCACAAAATAACACTCGCGTTTTCAACATCATTCTAAAGTGCAAACAATTGCTACCTGGACAGAACCACTTTTATCATCATCGTGCTGCTGGCTAGTTGATTGGAAAAAATGTTCTCCTAGTTTATTTAGATCTTGGTCTGGAAAATGCCAATTAGGACGTAACCATGTAATATCTTCTTGTAACCGTCTTATCTCATCAGTCAAGCGACTAAATTCTGATTTTAAGAAACTGTTCTTCGGAGTCATCCTTTCTAACTCTATCTGCAAAATAAAAGGCAACGGATATAATATTATTGACAGCCAAGTTTCTTTTAATCTCGTCCAAAATAAAAAATTTAACCTCAAGATCACTTGTCATTAACATCTTTGTTTCAACCCCAATACCTCCATCTTTGCAACAATAGACCATAAAGGATGAGGATTAGATGTCGTTAAATCGTTTTCAGTACTACTTACAGAAGAAATTGAGAGTAAAGATTGGACAAGCACAAACATATAGATATTAGTTACTATGAGTAGTCAGTGTCCTCATTTATATTCATAGTACATACCTGGGGGTAGAATCTAATATCAACATGTAAGTCATAATAATTATTGAATGACACGTAGTTTAGGATAATATTTACTGCAATTAAAAGGTTCTAGGCATGTAAAGTTATTCTAAATGGTAACTTTTCAAGATATCTCAAATCAAATGCACGTAAAGAACTTGAAAGATTATCCATACCCCAACAACAGCTTCTTTGTTGCCAAAGTTCTCCATATGACGACTATTCTGCAAGTTAAAAGAAACAGACAAGAGAAAGAGATTACAATCAATGTTCCTTTTCAGAGATTACACACAGTAATTAGTAAAGACATCTCAAGCCAAAAAACTTATTCATGGCATTCTCAGTATTCTCAAATTAAATTCAATTATTTAGTTTTAGCAGATAAGCAAATTTCTGTTTCGTAAGGTAAAAGTTATTTTTCAGTTCTTTAACATTCAGAAGCCACACACAGTTGCAACGTGGACATAAACATTTTGATCAACCTGGCATTTTGGTTGGGAAATTCGACTGTCTTGTCTCTGCGGAACTTCTAGAATTTGGCTCTTGCCTTGCAGGCCTTTGATAACATCTGCCAAGTGTTCGATCTCTAGCTTTAACAGGCTATTCTCCTCTTTTAGGTGTCGGTTCTCGATACTCAGCCGTCCAATTTCCTCTTTTAAGAGTCCATTCTCAGTACTCAACTGTCCAGATTCCTCTTTTATGAGTCTACTCTTAGCACTCAACTGTCCAGATTCCTCTTTTAATTGTCTGTTTTCGGTAATCAAAAGTCCGATCTCCTCTTTTAATTGTCTGTTCTCAATACTCAACTGTCTGATATCTTGCAAGTATTCAATCTGGGCAGTCATTTGCACAAATGAAAGCCAAAATTAAATAAGAGAAAAGAATGAAGAGAAAAATACAAGCCAAAATGTAAGAAATGCATTTGTTTTCTTTCACATTAATTGAGTACTTCAGTTGATAATTTTATCCCATCCCTACTCCTACACAATCTACTTTTTGGAGATGCAGTATAATGTTAACATCAAAGTAGCCAACCTTGAACATTCTATTTACTTACAAGTAACTGAGGCGTGTAAAAACTAAAACACGCAAAATTACTCATACTCGAACCAAATAAATGAAAAGCATATGCTAAATACACTTCAAAAGATTTTAAAAGAACTGTCAAAAACTATCAAACAGAAAGAAGAAAGAAAAACGTACAAAAAGGGAGCTATTGTTTTTCTCAAAAAGTGCAGGTATACCACCAAGCCAATGTTTCATGCAACACGCCGACTAAACCTTTACTGTTTTAAATTCTTATTGGATCAAGAAGATAAAACATTTAATAGTTTTAGCATTACAAACTTGACCAATCAAATAATGGAAGTATTTTTGAAAGAGTAAGACGCAAAATAACACTAAGTTCTAAATATTGTTCTAATATAATAGCATTTAGAAGAGGCGATTGTAACTTTGTACCCTCAAACTCCTCAGAAGTAAACGGTTGCTACCTGGACAGAAACACCGTTAACATCATGTTGCTGGCTGGTTGATTGATAAATATAACTTTCTAGTTTCTCTAGAATCGGGGCTGAAAGTTGTTGATTGGACTGCATCTGTGTAATAGATTCTTTTAACTGTTCAATCTCTTCAGTCATTCTTTCGAGCGCCTTCTGCAAAATAAAAAGCACCAACAAAGTATAATGTTATTAACAGCCAGGTTTCATATTAATCTGGTGCAAAATAAAAAAATTTAACCCCGAGATCTCTTGTCATTAACATCTTCGTTTCAACCCCAATACCTCCATCTTTTCATCAATATATTAGTTACTATGAGTAGTCAAATTTCTTCAATTCAAGCAAGATGAACAAAAGAGTTGAACTTTATACAACCGAATTCCGTAATTTTCAAGTTCCACGATACTCTGTTTTAAGCTTGAAGTATATAATCCTTACCCTCTTTTTCTGTCGATATTTCCTATCCTTTTCCATTCTGTCATCTTTACTAAGTTTAGCTTTGCAGCGTTTTCCTTTGTTTTGATCACTACAACCACTTCCTTTAGATGTTAAGGCCTCTTCCATCGATTGATCAGCTTCGTAATTCACAAACGGACCAGAAACCTTAGACAACACAGACTCCATGTTCTAACCAAATCAAATAAATCAAAACTCAACTCTGTCAATCGAATAAATCAAATCTATGAGGCCAAAAGATATAAATCAAATCAGATTAACTCTTACTGACCGTTGACCATTTACCCGAAACCTCGTCGCCGCAATTTCTTCTCCGATTCAGCCTTCTCGCGATCTTTGCCGGGCGAGAAAAGGGATTCCCAAAAACAAATCTGTCTTAAACCAGAGATAGAATAAAAGCAGTTTCCCATCAGTCGAGCGAGAGATGGGAATAAAAGTGAGTCGCGAGATTTTAGTGCGAACGTCAAACCCACGCGCGACTTCTGTTTTTTTCATCTCGCGACTTTTTTTTTCCATCTCGCGACTCCCTCTTTCCCCGTCCAAAAAAAAAATCATTAATAAAGGGGCTTCTCCGTCAAAAATAAATAATTGTGGGCCGGTAGGAAAGTCCAAGCTTTCAGGCCTTTGGCCCATCATTAAAAATATTTTTTTAATTTACTAATAGTTATATTAATTAGGGGTGAGCAAAACTCGACTCGACTCGAAAAAACCGAATAACTCTACTTGAATTGAGGCAAAAATACTCGACTCGAAATATTTTATAAACTCGAATGACTCAAAAAAAATTTAAATAAAGTTTGAGTTGTAAAATAGAAATTCAAATAACTCGAAAATTTTAGTAACTAGTGGATTTATTTTTAAGGTCGAGATGAGTCCCTCAACTTTTTATGATATATAGATACCGATATATAAAAATATGAAGAAATATTGTCACATGTGAAAAATATGAAGAAATATATATGTGCATATCTTATATAATTAGATAATGTCGTTTAAATTGAAATCAAATCATACTATAACATAATAAATAATTATAATTAAATTTTTATAGGAACTCGAAAACTCAGCTCTACTTGAATTTCTTAAACTCGACTCGAATCGAAAAAAATTCAAATAAAGTTTAAGTTGTAAAATATGACGCGTCAACTCGAATAACTCAAATTTCTTGACTCGACTCGATCGAACGCTCACCCCTAATATTAATAATATGATAAATATATAGCTTTTGCAAATTTTAGATAGTAGAACAAAAATAATTTTATAACTTTTTATGTAGATGTTTTTAACTTAATATTAAAAGTTTAACATGTTAGAAAGAAAAATGTAACATAATTTGGTAAATATTACTTTTAAGTAATTTTAAATTTCTCTCACGAAAATACCAAATACAGTAATCTTACATTCCTACTAAGTAAACCAAATAAAATAATGTAAAATTCCTAAAGAAATATTACATCCCGAAAATTTTATTCCCAGAGATAATCATATATTTCGTGAACCAAACAAGCCTAAATAATTTATAATAGTATACTTTTAATGAAGTCACTTCTTTTCTACGGTGACTTGGAGAAATAATCCTTCCAACCAAATTTTATTAATAGTTTTATTATATAATTTGAATTTCGGCCAGATCTTCGAGACCATCTTGCCCTAACCATAGAAAGGTCTAAAGCAAATATATGTCATTATGTATAATTTAGATTTTAAAACACTAAATTTATCAGTGGCTTCTGGACAAACGTGATAGGAACGATCGCACAGGACCTCCAATGGAGAAGCCCCAAAATAAAGAACCTAAATTAAATTAAATTAAATATTTATAAAAAAAATATAGATTTATATATATAATTATGTATATATATATAATTATGTGTGTATATAAGTTAATTTTTTGTATTAAGTTTTTTTTTTTGAAAAAAAAACAACTTACCTCTCTTATTGATTATAAATTAAGAGCCCCATTTTAATATATTGCACAATGCCCCCAAAATCTTTGAACCGACCCTGAAATTTACCGTTCATTTTTATTTATATTATAAACTTTCGATTTAATTAAGAAAAAAAAATTCAATACATAAATTGTATAAATTTTAATTTACACAAACCTTTTAGTTTTAGAAGTTAGGGATTTAGTTTAGGGTTTAGAGCTTAAAGATTTGAGTCGTGGTGTTTAGAATTTAAGGTTTA
Organism: Hibiscus tridactylites; assembly: GCA_958450335.1. Taxonomy (NCBI): domain Eukaryota; kingdom Viridiplantae; phylum Streptophyta; class Magnoliopsida; order Malvales; family Malvaceae; genus Hibiscus; species Hibiscus tridactylites. Next base: position 97,619,466 of record OY288273.1, on the reverse strand, counting down.
AAGTTTGTGGTTTAATTTTTAGAGTTTAGGTTAAATAATTTAAAATTTAAGTTTATAGTATAAATACCCAGGTTACACAACTTGTGTATCAAATTAAACCCTTTAATTAAATTACATTATTCAATTAAATTTAAATTACCAATTAAACATTATTTACTGATGATATATAAAAAATTCAAATAAAAATGTTAATTTTATTTTTTTTTCTTCTATTAATTTATATATATATAATACGATTTAATTAAATCAAAAGTTTATTATGTAAACCAAAATGGATACCAAATATGTAAATTACCCACCACTTATTAAATCAAAAGTTTATCATGCTGTAGAAGGGTTTATATTTGATATATTAACCACGCGTTCGAATGCAAGTGGTTAAGGGAACAGTTGTTGTTCTTAGAGGTCACGAGTTCGAGCACTAACAGCTGCAGCAGGGTGATTGAGCATGCATTGTCAAATAGTTGAAAGTATATTCAAAACAAATACTACTTGTAATCACTTAGCTTTAAAAAAAATGAATACAACAAATATAAATTTTAAATTTTTATTTATTGATAATGTGATTTTTATATAATTTATCGCCCACATATAAACTTGAACATGATTAATATATCAAATATAAACCCTTCTACTGCATAATACAACTTCAATGAAAATAAATAAATTAGAAGCTCAAGATCTCCGAGTAACAATTTCTTTTAAACAATTACATCTTAAATAAACCCTAAAACTAATTTAAATATCACTATTTTCGATTCAATAAATCTTAAAAATTTATGTCGACCCAATCCCACTGTTAATCCATAGATATATACAATACAAAATAAGGAATTTCCCTTGGGTACAAAATTCATGTTGACTACACCAATTATCACCACTTCAAACGCATTACACTCGTGAGGAGACGATCTTCTAAGTTAGAAGAATCATAGTTAAATGCTCAAGATAATTTAAATAGAAAAGCAAGATAGGTTAAGGCAGTAAAAATACAGGATGTAAATGGATCAAATGGAAAGGTTATTTTATATTCAACGTTCGAACTGTTTAAAGTATTGATTTATGTATCGATCTGTTTTGAACGGAATTAACATGAAGTGGGATTGGATAGATTATTTTTAGACAACAGATATGGAAAGGTTATGGTAATTGTTTTCTCAATCGTGGGGTGTGTGGAATTCGATACATAAATCTGCTAATAAAAGAATAAAAAAAATTCTTAATTCTTATTGTGTCGTTTAAATCATATAAGAATTCTTTTTTGAATATAAATTATATAAGAAATCTTGAACCAAGAGTTAAGAATAAAATGTTCTTCATTCTCCAAAATAGAGTAGCCACTTAGAATAACAAAACATGTTAGATTTGTTGAGAAGTGCAAAATCGTATGAATACGATCTTGATTGTGTATCTTGATCAATTGGATTGTTTTTCTGTAGATTCCTATACATAGTTTTTATAAATGTGATTATTCTCAAAAGAGAATATTCTTTTACCAAACATCTGAGTATCCAATTACACGATCTTATAATAAGAACAATGTTGTGAATAAAATAAAGAAGAACAAAGAGATGAGATGAAGAGAGAGATTTGTATTATTCTCAAAATATAGAATTGTATACAATGCCTTCAATGAATCATCTATTTATAGCCATAAGAAGTACATAATACATTAAACTCTAATTCATAGAGATAATATTCCTAATAATAAATAAATCAAACTCCTTTGATAAAGTTCTAATCATGATAGACATCCACATAGATAAATATTCATAACACTCCCCCTTGGATGTCTATGAAGATAATGTGCCTCGTTAAAACCTTACTAAGATAAAAACCCAGTGGGAAAAAAATTCTTTAGTGAAGGAAAAAGAGTACACACATCTTTGATACGCATAACATATTGCCTCATTAAAAACCTTACCAGGAAAACCCATTGGGACAAAACCTCGGTTAAGGGAAAAAGAGTGCAACGTGTATTTACTCCCCCTCATGCAAACATCACAGAAGATCTTTGAATCTTCATAATTTAATCTTGAATATCATTTTTCTAAAGATCGTGAGGGATGAAACTTTGGAGTAATATGTTTCATGATGTATCCACTTTCAAACTGAGATATACATCTTGCGTTATCTTCACACAAGATAGCTTTTATCATATCTTGTAAAAGTAAATCCACATATCTTTTGGATATGTTGGGTCAATAGTCTTAGTCAAACACATTTTTTTGGATTGCCTCATGCATAACAATTATTTCTACGACATTTGAGGAGGCATCAACAAATGTTTGAAGATCTAAATGTAATGATCTTTGTATATTCATAGATATTTCTTGACCAACTAATATATAGTGCTTCAAGACCAAGAAAATATATAATTATCTTTATTCACATCCAACAATCTTACAACTATTGGGATACTCAATAGATATGCTCTATTCATATTGAATCTTCTTTAAGATTCTTTCAGTTTATGTCTATTCATAGACAAAAGAAATATATAAAAATGCTCGATCTTCAGGTCGAGATAAACTTGATGTCAAGATTCAAGTACTTGTATTGAAAGTACTTCACGAGTTTCCAATTTGAAGCTCTTTAGGAGTTCTAAAATTATCAGAATGGATCTTGATCCAAACTTCTTTATAAAATACATAAGAAAATCTTATCATTATTATAGTATTTTCTCAATTAGTATTCACCAAGGCGATTATGTCAAATGCGCCAAAATATTCAGGAGACATGTCTAAATAAATTTTCTCAGAAATTTCCAAATGCTTATAGCATTTTAGATCCTTCAAGGATAAATATGGATCCGCGAATAATTAGACGCATGTAAAATTTTCAATAACTGCCAAAGTAATTGCATCCACCATGAAGTAATTAAAACTTTTCATAAATTATAGTTCAAGTCGTATTTACGACTACTTATTTGTGCCTCACTTGCATTACACCTTTAGGTGTTTGGATTGCTGGTCCAAATACTTCTATTTTAGAAGTTCAAAGCATCTTTCAACATTGGCCAATTCAATATCTATACTTCTGGATAGATTCTATACAAGATCCTCGATTTCTTTCTTTACTTCTATAGAAGTATTTTATGTAAAATTGTTTGTAAAATTGTTGTCGACAACTTTCCAATTTTCTGGTTCCATTCTCGTAATGACATAACTCATCGAGATCTCTTCAAGATTTCAATCTTTATTTCAGGTACCTGAAACTCTTATAGAGTTTTATTATTTGTAATGTCTTGGGTCTCTTCAGGAGCACCCGCCTCCAATATATGACCATCTCATATTACTTTCTATTTACGAGAATTATGATCATTGGAACCATTTCAACTATCGTGCTTCAGGCATGATTTACATTTTCTCGCTCTAACATGTAATTTAAACTTAGAGCATTTCAGCTGGTATATGAGACTTAATTACTCTCATTGGGTCAGTAAATATGTCTGGCAGTTGACATGTAATAATATGAATTATCTTATGAACTTCTAGTTCATATACGAGGATCTAGATAATGATAATTCATTTTCCTTTATCCAGCTGATTATTATCTCCCCTGATGTTGAGAAAAATCATGTCATAAATGATTCTCCAATTAATGTTTAAGAATTTAAACATAAAAGAAGACTTGTACTCAATATATATTCTCAACCCTTTTTATTTACCCATTTTGTGTGTTGTGGTGGAGCAATTCATATCGCACATTCAAAATTCTTAAAATGGGAAATGTATGGTTTTTGACCAAAAACCAATCATAACGGGGAGTTTATTATAACTCGTTGGCTTGATGCGTATAAGTGTTGCTATATGGAAACACCATATAAATAATAACTCTTTTGTTCTCATAGTTTAGCTATTAAATAGGAGGCATCCAATTGAAATTTTGCTAAACTATATTTTTCATAATCAATAGGCTTTGTAACAACTGATATAGCCTAAAACATAAACCCACTAGCTTTTCAAGACGAATAGTCTAACTGCATAATCTGAATCTTTTTAAAATCAATCTCACAAACTTCTGGTTGTAAGTCGATAAAACAATGTATATGCATCTACTAAAATCATATAAAACTTTCCACATTTGTGGATATATAGGCCCATATTTCGTTCAGATATGCAAGATATACAATCTTAACTTCAGTACAAGAACTTTAAGTTCTAATTCTTTTGGTAAGTGGGATCATCTATATTCTTTGAGAACAAACAACACAAGAACTTCATGTTCTTTTAGTAAGTGGAATTTAATCAATTCCTTTAAGCAACACAAGAACTTCACGTTTTTTAATAAGTGGAATTTAATCCATTCCTTTGAGAATAAGCACCACAAGAACTACATGTTCTTTTAATACATGTGCATGTAAATCTCAATAATTTTTGCACCATTATTGATCAGGATGGTCTAGCCGATCATGCCAACTATATATATGTGTATATATCTCTGAATTTGTAAACTTCTTGTTTACCATATCATGTAATTCAATCTTACTCGTACATGTCTAGTACGACCATCAAAATTGTTCCTTTAAATAGGAATATATTTAGCTCTTTCGGCGCTTTCAATTGAAATTATCTTTTGGTAGCAATATATAGCTCTTCTAGAGCTTTCAATTGACTTTTTGGCTACCAAAACTTATATCCATATTGGCTTATTTCAAATGCCAATTGATAACATATGTTATCTATAATTCCCAAAGGGATAGTTTGCGAAATCATATTGCTCTCTTTATGACTTTGACGAGTATAACGCACTGTGAATATGGAATAAAGTTCCATTTGACAATAACATATTTGCTCAACCAGAGCCTTTTGTGATATTAGTACTTCCGGATATAGTACTCACATTATTCCCCTGCATTTTAATCGAAAAATGCATAATTGTGCACCTTTCAAAATGTGATTTGTTTCATTTACTTCAGGTAATGAAAATATGTACTTTGTATCATTCACTTCGAGGAATGAAAAATATAAAATATAACACATCATATCAAGTTGATTATCTATCAGAGATAGACTTTCAGGTGCTCTTTCGAAGTACTGATATTTTAGTACTTTGAGAAATACTACTCATATTTCCCTTTACATTTAAATGGGAAAAATATTTCTTATGCTTAAGTACAATATGAGTACTTGCATTATCTGCTAGGCATAAATAGCCACAATTTTAGGCATAAATAGCCACAATCCATTGTATATTTTATTCCGGAAGTAATCATATTCTTCAAATAATAAATTAACATAAAACGTAAATAAATAATATGTGAAATAAATAAACATAAAGCAAACTAACATAAATAAATAATAAATAAAACGAATTAACATTAAAAAACAATTATTCCTGTTAGAGGTTATAAGGAAAATAAAATAAATGGTAAATTATTCCCTTCAAGGGTTATGAGAAAATTAACAATATCCAATTGAGTTGGATCAATAACGCCATAATTATTTTCGCCATAAACAAATTTTGTTTATATTTTATTTCATTTATCATTCATGATTATGGATAAAGTTCATAATACTTTGGCGTTTGACAAGTACGAAACCAATGGTTTATAACATCACATTGGTAAAAGGATTTCACTTCCTTAGAATGATCTTTATCACTCTTGTCATCCTTATAACTTCGCTACCAGCGGGTAGAAGTATTCTTAAAATGACTATATTTTTCATGTGTATATTCATAGCCTCGACCACGACCACAACTTTTAATGTGATTTTTTATTCCTTCCATAATATAATCTCACATTCACTTCAGGGAATGGAGTAAAGCCAGTGGGCCTTTAAAACCTTTTTCGCATATCCTTATCACAGAGAACAAAGATTTAATCCTCATACGCGGCATTGTTAAACATGTCCACAAGGTCCTTTAAAAACCTCATTTGAGACCAGTAGCCTCGCAGAACGGGATGTCCAGCCAATTATACTTGGATTATATCGAAATTATGTCTCTAATTGAATAATGATTTACCATGTTTACATTCACTTCAGGGAATGAAACAGATCCAATAATTGCATGGAATAAACATCATGCTTGCATTCACTTCAGGGAATGCCCCATCATTGATAATTGCATGGAATAAACATCATGCTTGCATTCACTTCAGTGAATGCACCATCATTGATAATCGCATGGAATAAACATCATGCTTTGCATTCACTTCAAGGAATGCCTCCCATAAAACTTTTTGGATAAAGAAGAATTTTCGTAACTTGAAATTGGGAGAAGTCTATGGTCGAGTTTTTCGACAAAGAAGAAAAATTGCTTTCGAGCAAATATAGACTTTATAACAATCTTTTTATAGATTGAAATTCATCATGATTTATCGCACATTAAAATCATAATTTAAAGAATAAAAAATAAAATAAAAATTTACCGATATTAGTTTTCCCCTCGAGGAAAATGGAGACGTAGCAAATGACCAAAACATCTTCTCATAATGGCGTGTCTCTTTCCAAGTCATTTAAATACATGTAAAACTCAATACATGGTTAAAATATCAATATCATCAAATAAAATATTATAAACACATATTAATCTTAATACAAAGTTCAACCATTGTGTCAAAAATAAACATATATGAAACCATAATAATAAGATCTATATGTATGGGCTGAATTGAATATATTAGAAATCAGAGGATTTATGTCATAATTCTCTCTTTAAAAAAAACTAAACCAACAAAGGTGTTTCATTAATGTACAGATCTTTGTTACTAAAAAAACCTTAAACCTAGAGTACGTATTTTAATGAATTTATATGAAAGACTACCATAGTTCTACGTACATAACTTTGTTATTCATGATTACAAAGTATAGTCAGTAAATCGAACAGGCTTTACATGCACCATCATCAAACTTCATGAATTTACAAATATACAAACACAAATAATAATAATTAAGTATGAAAAGCATAAGCAGTTGAGTACCAAAAATAAAAACCCACAAATACTTTCGCTCAACAAACCTTAATCGATTCCATCGTTCCCTGCTTTAAAAGCCGAGGAGGCAGGTAAGGAAAACAGCGCGACATTATCAATTTTTTTCCGCTAATTAACCCTTTTAGGAACAAGAGAAAACACACGTAATTTACACCAAACACAACCTCTCCGTCTCTGTCGATTCGTCTTTTGGTTTGTGAGAAGCCACAAATTTATCTCTTTCCAATGTTCGAATAAAATCAAACATACTTCCAAAATTTTCAAAAATTAAAACAAAGTTAAAATATAAAGAGAAAGACAATCGGTAACTAAAAAAATAAGGAGAAAAAAAAACTTATCTTTGGTTTATTCTATAATCGAATTCTTCCTAGTAACTTCTTTTGAATTATAACGATGAAGACCTCAGTTGATTAGAGTCTCGTGCTGATAACGTGTTGTGAATAAAATAAAGAAGAACAAAGAGATGAGATGAAGAGGGAGATTTGTATTATTCTCAAAATATAGAATTGTATACAATGCCTTCAATGAATCATCTATTTATAGCCATAAGAAGTACATAATACATTAAACTCTAATTCATAGAGATAATATTCCTAATAATAAATAAATCAAACTCCTTTGATAAAGTTCTAATCATGATAGACATCCACATAGATAAATATTCATAACAAACAAGAGATTTTTCTCGATCAATACCACTCCCATTTAGTTTATCAGTAATATTTTGATACAAAGGATGTGTAAAATTATTTTTATACGAGCCTGCAATTTTACATTATAAAACTCAAAACCTAAAATCCTAACTCTAAAAAACAAAATCATAAACCTTAAATTCTAAACCCTACAACTTAAACCCCTAAACTAAAACCATAACCCCTAAAACTAAAAGGCACGTGTAAACTTTTAATTTACACGTACTGTGTATCAAAGTTTTCCCTTAATTTATACTTTTTTTTATCAAAGGACAAACATTTCTATCCCTTGTACTTTTATTTATTCTATTTATTGAATAAGTGATGATCCATTGGTTCTTACTCAAATAATCTTTGGACTTAGCTTGAAAGTTCTATTAAATCATCGCAGTTTTAGTATGAATCTGAAGTTTTAATTGATTCATAGAGTCTTAACAAAAGAATTCTTAACAAAAATAAAGAAAACAAGAATAAAGTCACATTCCATAAAATAACAAATCAAAGTAAAATAAGTAGGTAAATAGACAGTGGCGGAGCCACATTTACTTTAGAGAGTCAATTGACTCCAATTGATTTATTATGGTATGAGATTTTCAAAGAGTTAAATAGAGTTTCAAAAAGTTAGTCCAATTGATTTATTGTGGTATGAGATTTTCAAAGAGTTAAATGGAGTTTCAAAAAATTAGTGTACCATTTTTCATGAAAATATTAGAATTGACCCCACTTAATTTATTTTTAGTATGGGGTCAACAATACTTACATTGTAATAGTATACGAATTTTCGTACCCCAAAGTTGATAATCCTAACTCCGCCACAAGGCAAGTACTCAACATCCATAAAAGTGATTTTGGTTTACAAGATGGAGCATTGTACTCAACATCCATGAAAGTGATTTTGGTTTTCAAGATTATATTGCACCATAGCTTTTAGGTAATGTTTCTAAAGATATTGATAAAAAGAATGCAAAATATGGCTGCTCATTGCAGACAAAACACTGTCGGTTCTTAAACCTTAAACATGTTTCATCTAGAAAACTTTGAACAAAATACTTCCCTTCCAACCATTTTGCCTTGCCACAACTATGTTGATCTTTATGTTACAATTTGTCCAAAAAAAACATGATGAGATTCACATGATGTAACTGAAAAAACCAGCTTTGCACACGTTAGTTGTATAAAAAAAAAACAAGAGTGTTTCCTGTCTTTCATTCACCTTCGAAAATGGTAGAATAATCACACTTTGTAAAGATCTTGAATTAGCTCCCCTCTAAAGACGATCTACAAAAGGCACCAAGAAGCTAATTAACATATGCTCTACAAAGATATGTATGATCCCATATCATCTAAAACGAATCGGCTTTACATTCGACTTAAGCTTTGCTTTAAACTGGAGAAGCATGCACATGACGGTTAAAGCAAAAGATTCATGTCAAATTTAAATCCTTGGTATTCAAAAGTAACAGAGTTGTCACACATTCATGGTTTAAGGTTTTTGTGATAGGCAATCATATTATATGATGGAAGATGGAGATGAATTAGAATGATATGTAATTAGAAATTCAGCAACGGATACAACAATACGAAAACATTTATTGGCATTTGACATCAAAAGTTCCAAAATGCTATCCAAGCATCTTCGACATTCATGGAACATGTTCCTAGTACAGTCCAATTTCAGAACATGAGACCAAAAGCCTCTTAGAGTTCCTTTTTACCTCTTATAATAAGGCCAGCCATCAAAGGAAGAATTAATGAAAAGCGGCATTAGACTGGAACAAAAACCATGTAACATTGTGTATTGATAAAAATTTCATACGAAACCCGATGCTTAGCATAGCACAACTTATATGAGAAATAAGGAGGTAAAAAGTTCATTAAAAACAAGGTAAATGACTCACATTATCCAGATGAACTATCACTGTCAGAGCCTGCATGAAAGTATTAACGTGAGAAATCTGGCATATATAAACTCATAAGAGCGTAAAGAAAAGAAAAGCTTAATTTTTACCACTTGATGAGGATCCAGAGTCGCTGCTAGAACTGCTTGAACTACTCGATCCTTCTTCATTTTGAAGCATTTTCCCATGAATTGGAGATGATGAGTGACCAATCCTTTCCGCTGCTTTGGAATCCAACCAGTTTCAATAACGAGTGCATGAAAATTTCATCTTCAGAACCAAACAAGTGAAGAATATACCAAAGAAAGCAAATTATTGTCGGTCATAGTGCTTACCTGTTTCAGCTACTTTTGATACCTCTTTTACAGGTGGTTCCGAATTCTGCAAAAAGAACAGCAACAAAATGTTCCATTGAACAACAATTTGAAGCAAGCAAAAGATTTAGATGTACAAAGTCACTTGTTCATCATCTTACAGTCTCCTGAATATTCCGGACATCTTCAGCACTTTCTTGAAGAGAAACTTCAGCATTTTTCTTGTTTTTGCTTAAACTCTTCTTATAGTTGGTCACGAATCTATCAAGCTCCCAAAGTGTTTCTGGATCAACATTGTCGATATCCACTTCAATCTCATCTTCTTGCTGGAAAAGTGCTGCGTTCCTCTTCCTAATGATCTGGACAATGCTATCAAGTTTCTCTGAAGGTAAGTTCTGAAGGTCTACACTGAGTCTCTGCTTCTCCGCATAAGTCATATCCCTCTTCTCAGGATCCTTTGCCTTGGGGTCCATTGATCCTGCAACCCTACCAGTAGGAGCCAACTCTGCTTCTCTTGGCTTCGGGTCAACAGGCATTGTCATTGATTCTGATCTTTCAAGAGTCCTAGCTTCTAATGGTAGAGATGAATGAGCCGGAGCAGAATCATGGGATTGAATCGGTGCTGGAGCCGGAGCCGGAGCCGGAATTCTCCTCAAAGTGGTTGGCAGACTGTAATCATGACTCCTTTCAAACCTCCTATTAAGATTATACTCAGACTCTATAGCTGTCCATTGTTCTTCAAATATCCCTGACAATGTCTCTGCCATAATATGCACATCCTGTCCTTTCGGGTTATACAACATTGCATTACTGAAAGTTAGTCTCACATCCTCCGCAAACTCCCTAGGTGACTTGTACCAATTTTTGTTCAACCTAGTCTTCACCGTACCCAAATCCATAGGATGCTTAACAATGGTATAATAATCATGCAACCCGAGTGCCTTCACATCAACTGGTTTATCAAACACCCAGCCAAACTTATGCTTCATTAACTTCCCTAATAAATTACTACAACTCTTAAACAACTGACCTGAAAACTTCTCCATCACAATCCCACCTCCCATTTGACCCGGATTACTCCCAACATTCGGTTTAATCTTCTTATTACTCTCTACAGGCTTCAACTTCTCCTTCCTTAAAACAAACTCCGAATTCTTATTATACCGATTCGCCTTACGGGTTTTCTTCTCTTTCTCCACAAACTCACTCCCATTCCCACCGACATCACCATTGTTACATTGATCATGTTCTGCCACTGACAGAGATAATCCATCAAAAGGCCTTGAACTAGGCAATCCTACAGAGCCGACATCCGAATTCACTCTAGCTAAACTTCCACCACAACCACTAAACCTACCTGCTTTAGCCTCAAAATTCTTAAGTAAACTCCTAACTTGCTCAAGCTCACTAGCTAACTTCCTCTGCAAAACTCTAATCTCCTTCTTGGACAAAACATTCAATTTAATCTTAACGAGGTTATCGTATTTTACATACCCATAAGCTGCAATCCCATTGGAAGCATTCCGTGCACCCTGCTGCAACTGTTTATGGCTAGACGAATCATCTGACGCCACAGCATCAGCTGTAATGGCGGCGGCCAGTGTTTGCTGAGGGGATTTTTGAAGGGGGAAAGTGGGATTTGGGGGCTTGTAATTGTGAGGTTTTCTGGTATAAACTTTGTTCCTCTTTGATTCTTCACCTTCAGTTTTCCCTGTCGCCATTCATATAAGAAAGAAAGATCAAATTTTAAAGGAAAAGGAAGGGGAAACCCCCTAATTGGAAAATACCCAGATTAGTTAAAGGCTTAAAAATGTTTTTTTTCTCTTATTAGGGCTTATGTTTCGGTTGTACGGAAAGATCAAGGCTTTGGGGAGGGGAAAAAAGGGGGTTTTGAGAGGGGTAAAAGAAAATTGAGAATTAGGGTTTTGGAATTGTTTCCTTTTTTCCCTTTGTTTTTTTGGTAAAGAGGGAATTTGGAGGGATTTGTATCTTTCGATTTGGCTTGTTTTCACAGTGAAGAATCTGAGTTAGTGCACACGCGAGAGAGCGCGACGGAAAAGGGGAAAATGTTTAGGGTATTGCCACATCAGACGAACCTTAGTACAATTAAGCGAATAATATTTGGCACGGGATAATTGCAGGTTTGATCCCTACACTTTATCAAACCTTCTATTGTGATGGCTCTGTTTTTGAAACCGGTAGCTCCCTCTAGCGAATAGAAATCTTGTACTTTTTGGTGCTCTTATTTTTTACTAAAAATTATGTTTAGGGTCTAAAGAATTTGAGACATTGTGTATTTTTACGGTGTAAGTTTTAAGATTTAGGCCATGTTTGGTAAATAACTTTTTGAGCTAAAATTAGAGATTTTAAGCATTTTTAGAGGTTTGACCAGTCAAATCCGCTAATTTGGATGTTAGGTAAATAGAGAATTATAATAGTGGATTGGAGTGAAACCTCTCATTTAAAAAAAATCTCATTTTAGGAGTTTTTGAGTTAAATGTTTGGATAAAAGACTTGTAAAGACTATTTTATCCTTGATAATTATAAATTTTTTCTAAATAATATAAATTTGATTAATTAATAAAATTAATAAAAAATAATTTCATAAATAAAAAATTAATAAAAACATATAAATTTAATAATTAATAAAATTATATTCAAAAATATAATTTCATAAATAAAAAATTAATATATACATTTAAATTTAACAATTCTTAAAATTATATTAAAAAGATAATTTCTGAAATAAAAAATTAATACGTGCATCATCATATATGCTCAATATTGATATTAAAAAATAATTTTCATAATCTAATTAATATTAATAGATACAAAATGTTATTAACTAATAAATTATTCAAACAAGTATCAAATATAACCATGACCTTATATGTCATTTTGCTTGTTCAAATAATCAAACAACTATCAGCTACCAGTTAATTTTACCAAGCACTTTTATACAATAATCCGCTAGTCAAATCAGCTAATGCAATCAACTATCCGCTATCAACTAATGTAATATGATATTCGCTATCAGCTATCCGCTAATTGCCAAACAGAACCTTAAAATTTAATTTTTTGTATTTTTAATGTGGGACACCAAAAAGGACAGAAAATTTGTGTCCCCTCTAAGGGGATTAAAAAAGTGTCGCGTGTTAATACAAATAGTTATTTCATCCAATTTTACAATTGTATTATCTTTTATAATTTTTTTATACATAATACCGCGTAATGATGTCACGTTATGATTTAAACGAGTCATGTCAAGCTCGAACAACAAGTTCAAGCTCAAACTTGATTCAATCACCGAGTTTGTGGGAGCTGACACAGCTTCTGAGATTTGGTCCACCGTTCTTCGATTTTTCTCCAGTCGATCCGCTACAATCGTAATGAACCTCCACTATAAGCATAGTTCCTTGAAGAAAGGGAATATTAGCATGCATACATATGTCTCTCAGGTCAAGGAAATTGTTAATGCCCTTGCGTCGTGCGGCAGTCCTATCTCTGACCTTGAGAAGATTGTCACCATTTTGAATGGTCTCCCAATTGACTATCAGCCATTTGTAGCTGTCATCACTTCTAGCCAGCAAATCTTCACCCTCGATCCCGCAATATTTGTCATATTTGATGCTGAAACACAACTCACCAGCTTCAATAAATTACCAGAATTTTCTTCCAGTGTCAATCTTGTGCATACTCCTCTAGTTTCTCGTGACAATCGGGACACTACATTTACCAATCGTCCCTATCGAGCTCCCTCTACTTTTCGTGGCCGTGGTCGTTTTGGGCGTCCTCGTTTGCAGTGCCAATTATGTGGTAAACTTGGCCACCTAGTAGATCGTTGTTGGCACATGTTTGATGAGTCCTTTGCCGGAGTTACTGCCAGAGAGAAATCTTCTTCTAATGATTCCAACACTGTCAACTTGTGTGCCTTTGATGCTGGTCAGGTGCCATACAGTCCCCAACATGGAACCCCTACACCAACACTCTCTCATGGTGCTGCTCTTCTTCCTACTCCTCAAGTAAACTTGGCCACCACTACTTTGAGTCCCTGGTTTGCTGACTCGGGAGCTTCTCATCATGTCTCCCCTGACTCTTCAGCCTTTTCTCACAACTCTGACTACTCAGGTCATGGTAAGCTCACAGTTGGTAATGGTGTTTCCCTTGATATTACACAACTTGGTCAATCAGCTTTGATTTCCTTTTCTTGTTCGCGTGCATTGTTGCTTAATGATGTTTTGCGCGTTCCCAGTATAACCAAAAACTTGGTTTTGATGTCTAAGCTTGCTAAGGACAACAATGTATTTCTGAAATTTCATGCTCGATCGTGTGTAGTTTGTGATGAAGCAACTGGAGCAGTGCTGTTAACGGGTGTTGAAGATGCTGGGCTTTATCGTTTTAGTTCTTCATTTCCTGATTTTTGTAATAATCAAGCTGAGGTTAATCTTGTTACTACATCTAGTAGTTTGTATCAGTTGTGGCACCGTCGGTTAGGTCACCCTGCTCATGAAACGTTACTCAAAGTTTGTAAGGCTTGTAATGTCTCCTTGACTAATGAAGAGATTTCTTGTTCCCATCTTTGCATTGCCTGTCAAATGGGAAAACACCACAAACTGTCGTTTGCTTCATCAGAATCCATCTATGAGAAACCCTTCGACTTAGTTTATACAGATCTCTTGGGTCATGCTCATGTTGCATCACAAGGCTATTACTACTACATCTCTTTTATTGATGCTCACACTCGCCATTGTTGGCTCTATCTGCTTAAACGCAAATCTCAAGCTTTGCCGGCATTTCAGGCCTTCCTTAAAATGATCCAAACTCAGTTCAACACCACTATCAAGGCCATTCAAAGTGATTGGGGAGGGGAATTTCGAAGCTTCACAACCTTCCTTCGCGATGCTGGCATCATTCATCGACTCACTTGCCCACATACATCTCAGCAAAACGGTGTTGCTGAGAGAAAACACATGCACATCATCGAATTGGCTCTCACTCTCCTCGCACATGCATCACTTCCATTCCAATACTGGTCATTTGCTGTTACAACCTCTGTGCGTCTGATAAACTATCTACCCACGAGAGTTCTTCAAGATCTTTCACCATTTGAGAAACTATTTGGCAGAAAGCCCAAATACGACACACTTCGAGTATTTGGGTGCCTTTGCTTCCCACATCTGAGGCCATTCCAGACACACAAGCTCGATTATCACTCATCCCCCTCAACCTTCTTGGGCTATAGTCCACACCATCATGGCTATCAGTGTCTTGCCCCTAATAGAAAGGTTTACATCTCTCGACATGTCACCTTTGACGAACTTGCTTTTCCATTTGCATATATTACCACGTCATCAGGTTCTTCCTCTACATCACCACAACACTCCAGCTTACATATACCAACTATCCATGATGTTGCTCAACTAGTTCATCAAAACCATTCCCTACATGTTAATCCAAATCCTCACACTACACCATCCTCATTCCCTCCTACAGAACCTGTTTCCCCTCCTACAAAACCTGCTTCCCCTCCAATGCCCTCTATTCCCTCATCTCCCCAACATTATCCTATATTACCACCTGCTCCCACTCCTCCAAATATCTCACCTACACCACAACCACCAAAAGATACATCTCCACCTTCTTCTCCTACTTCAACTGTTCTCGTATCCACAAACTCGTCTGACTCCAAAGTCATATTTGGATCTTTTACTCAACCACCTAATCATATCTCACCTACACCTGACCCCAACCCTACTAGTTCCCCTCAAAACCCTAAACACACTATCACCACCTTTTCTTCTCACTCGATGATAACCCGCAACAAAGCAGGCATATTCAAACCCAAACTCTACCTTGCTGAGACCACTGATGATGACATACCTATCACCATCCATGATGCTCTTGCTTCTCCTGATTGGAGAGATGCAACACTAGCAGAATATAATGCCCTACAACAACATGGTACCTAGACCCTTGTCAAACCACCTGAAGGTTGTAATCCAGTTGGCTGCAAATGGATATTCAAATTAAAACGAAATGCTGATGGCACTATCTCAAGGCACACAGCTCGACTCGTTGCCAAAGGATTTTCTCAACTCCCTGACAGGGACTTTGTTGACACCTTCAGTCTCGTGGTGAAATTTCACACCATCAATGTTGTTATGTCGATTGCTACAACAAACAACTGGAGCCTACGACATGTCGATATAAACAATGCATTCCTCTATGGAGATCTCAAAGAGGAGGTTTTTATGACTCAGCCTCCAGGTTTTGAAACAGTTGCTCCTGATGGTTCGAACATGGTTTGCAAACTACAAAAAGCCCTCTATGGCTTACGCCAAGCACCTCGAAGCTGGAATTTATAACTTCGAGACTGCTTGGTCAATTCAGGCTTTCGCAGTTCTTGAGCGGATTCTTCACTATTCATCCGCAATTCTGCTGGCAACTCCACTTATGTTCTTATCTATGTTGATGATATTGTGATCACCAGCAACTCAGACTCATGCATAAATGATGTTGTCACTCTTCTTGCCAACAATTTCTCTCTTAAAGACCTTGGTGAGCTGGCATACTTTCTTGGCATAGAAGTTCATCGTACAAATGGCAACATGTTCTTAAGCCAACGGAAGTATACATTGGAACTTCTAGCTCATTCGCAAATGGACAAAGCCAAAGGTGCTTCCACACCAATGAATACACCTGATAAACTGGGACAACATGTAGGCAGTCCAATTGAAGATGCCTCTGGTTATCGAAGCATCGTTGGATCTCTCATTTACTTATGTCACACACGCCCTGGCATCACATACAATGTCAATCATGTAGCTCCATATATGCATCATCCTTGTGAAGGCCATCTTGCTGCTGTAAAACGTATATTGAGATACCTTGCTGTTACTCTACACTTTGGTCTTGTGTTTCGACCATCTGAACCCAATTCATCTCTTGTCGCCTTTGCCGACGCTGACTGGGGAAGCTGCCCCGACGATCGACGCTCCACAACTGGCAATTGTGTCTACCTCGGCAATAGCATTGTTGCATGGACTTCAAAAAAACAGAAGGTAGTATCCCGATCCACAACGGAGGCAGAATATTGAAGCATTGCTGACACTGCCTCTAAAATTGTCTGGCTACGCACGCTACTCTCTGACATGGGAATACGACAGTCCAAAGCTCCAATCATCTGGAGTGATAGTACAAGTGCAGTGGCTATGAGTATCAACCCAGTCTTTCATGCACAATCCAAACATGTCGACTTGGATGTTCATTTCATCAGAGAAAAAGTGGCAGCCAAGGACCTTGTTGTCAACTATGTTTCAGCACCCTTCCAAATAGCTGATGGCTTCACCAAACCACTTACTACATCGTTCTTCACCTTGTTTCGTCACAAACTTAATGTTGCCCAAATCGAGGACGTTCTTCAGGAGAGCAAAAAGTAGGGAAGATGTTAACATAATTTTATAGGAAACATTCTTCTAGAAGAATGATAGCTGTCACCTGCTACAATGTTGTTAGCAATGCCGTTATCATTGTGTAACAAACCTTGCTGAGCTGGCAAGGCTGCAATCGTCACACTCTATTATATTTAAACCCTTCTTTCTACTGAATGAATCATCCCTTTTGCCTCTCTTTGAATATCTGTTGAAACCCTAATAATACCATATCCAACAAGGATAATTATAAAAACTGGATCATCCCTGTAACCCCTCGTCCCGGCCTAACCAACAGACCGAACCGAACGGTTCACACGGGGAAAACTAAAGCAAAACCCGTTAGGATCTAACTCCGATTAGCAACCCTATTTTTTGATTAATTAAACTTCTCTAGATGCCATTTATATCCTATGTGATGTCATTAACAGCGGAAGAAACAAACACGAATGAGAACCAAACAATTCAAACAACAGGGCCAACCTACAATTTTCTGCAGGCCGTATCGATACCCTTAAGGGTGGTATAAACATATTTAGGGTTTAGAGGTTAGGGGTTTAGGTTGTAGGGTTTAGAATTTAGGATTCATGGTTAGAATTTAGGTTTTAGGGCTTAGGGTTTGTGGTTAGATTTTTAGGATTTTAAGGTTAAAATTTTAGATTTTAGATTTAGGCTTGAAAATATGCATGCTTGTGTAATTTTTTTTACACTGACCGTGTATCAAATATTAATCTTTGTATTGGTGTAGCGATCATGTACGATGAAAATGACAGTCCCCAGAGTGTAACGTGCGCTGATCGTTCGGCATGCATGCTCCATTCTCGATCATCGATAAGCATGATCGACCGCTAAATTTTTCTCGATCAATATACGAAACATGATCGACCGCTAAGTTTTTCTGGATCAATATACGAAACATGATCGATCGCCAAGTTTCTGGGCATTTATATAACTCAGAAGAAGATCCAATCCATGAGGGTTTATCAACCAAAGTTCTCAGTTTCATTTCTTTTTCAGCTATGGCAACCTACTTTGAGAAACAGCTAACCGAGGTCGATGTTAAGAAGCAAATGGCGATTCCGACCTCCTTCGTCCAGCATCTACCGGATCACGACGGGGGGTACACGATGAGTTTGCCGGTCTGCGATGTTTCCGGCAAGGTTTGGGAGTTCGGGTATTATAGAAGAACAAAGGATGGTTACGCCAAGCCTGTTTTTCAGAAAGGATGGAGAGACTTTGTCCGAGGAAAAGCTCTCAGCCCAGGTGATAAAATCATCTTTCGAGTCCAAACAAATGGTGTCCACGGTGCTCCCATGTACACAGTTGCAGCTCAAAAGAGGATCAAGCTTTTCGGCTCCGCCGTTGGTTGGACCGAAATGTTTTAGACATCTTTATGTGCGAACGAGCTCGCTACGTACGCTTTTGTTTTTGTCGTGGTCGTGGTCGTGGTCGTTTTTATGACGATGTATCTTTAATGGTTTCATGTGTGTATTTGGTTTTGACTTTTGATGGATTTTCATGTACTCCTACTGTAACTTTCGTTTGTATCATTTGAGACTTTGAGTTTATGCATATTTCGTTTTCTGTTTATGAATTTGTTCATTACAATAAAAGATCCAAAGTAAAAATTAAATAAAAGTGGAAGGGTTAAAGTAGATATTAAGCCTAAACATAAAAACAATCGACAAGTTGATATGTGAACGAGTTGACGAAAGTGAACATATCTAATTAGTCGTCGAGAAAATGGAATTTAATGAATAGCTTTCTGGGGTTGAAGGGGGAAATCTAAGGGCTCAAACTTTTTTCGTGCGGTCTGATCGGAGGGCTGAGAAGCAACTCTTCTTACAGTCTGATTGGAAGATGAAGACAATGCAGTTTCCTATAAGAACATGAGTCAAAACTACGTTCTGCATACTAACTTTGATTTGAATTTTGAAGAGTTTATTTTTCAGGTTTCAAGATTGAAGAAGAAGAAGATTGCTGTAGTCGAAATGGATCCGAAGTTAGTATAATCAACGATTTTCTTTATTATCTCCTACAACTCTAGAATTTCACTCAATATTGAATCAATCGTTGATCATCTTTTGTCTGGTTTTTATTTTTACTTTCTGTTAATTGATCTTTTGTTTTCATCCGATAATCCTATAGAAAGAAATGACCGATTGTTTAGTAAATAAAAATGTTAGTCTTTTTTTGTGTAACTAGCCGAGTCGAGCTCGATTAGTGTTAAGCTCGGCTCGGCTCGGCGAGTTCGAACTTGAGTAATTTCTAATGAGCCTAAGAAATTTGAGCTCAACTCGCTCGTTTAGAAGTTATTACTTCCTTATAAAGCAAAGAATTTAGGAGGCCCTTAACATTACTTGAAATTTTGCAGACAGCAAATACAGAGTCTATTAGAAAGTTGGCTGCCCAGTACGAAGCTCTATCACAGTCGAAACAATGGATAGAAGACTTGGAGGGTTTCCGGCATTCGAATGAGCAAATTCTAAAACAAAACAGACGATCGAATATCAAAAGAGTTAGTTTTAAACTCAAACTATGTATCTTGTTTTTGGTAATTTAAGTACAGATGTTTTGTTCATGCGTGATTTCTTTTGTATGATAATTGATTGATACATGTTACTGTTATTAGCCATCCTCTACTCTTCTTTAGGAGTATGTTGGGACATTAGTTTGAACATAACTCAATGTTTTGTTGCAGCAATGAAGGTCAAAAGTTTTCTTCCTTTTAATCTTATTTTCCTCCCAGTTTTCCTTACCAAGATGTTGGATCTTTCTTTATGTTTTCTATCTGATTCCTGTTTGGTTTCACTTTCTCTTTTCATTTTTTTTACTACAGAGAATTGTCTTGCAATTGGATGTAAGCGATGGCAAAGATAAACAGAAAGTGATGGAAGTTGTGTCTGTTCTCTCAGGTACTAACTTTAAAAAATCTTTTTGTTCTGCAATATGGGTTATTACCGAGAACTTGTCTTCTTCAGTTTCTGCACCTTTGTTTTTCTCTAGGTATCGATTCTATTTCGATAGACATGAAAGACAAGAAGTTAACGGTGATCGGAGATGTTGACCCGATTAACGTTGTGAGCAAGTTAAGAAAACTATGGTACACAGAGATTTTAACCGTCGTGCCGGTCAAAGAAGAGGAGAAAAAAGACACCAAGAAAGATGAAAAAAAGAAAGAAAGTGATCAGATTGCTGAGCTTGTTAAGGCTTACAGGGCCTATAATCCTTACACGACTATGCATTACCACCCTGTTCGTGCCCTAGAGAATCCGAATTCGTGTGTTATCTGCTAAACTTCCCAGGCCTGTTAAGGACTTAGAACAAGGATTTGGAGCATTTCCATAGGAATATCAGTGAATGAAACTTTGAAAGTCCTTCTTTAGAGACAATCCCAGAAAAAGGATTTGGAGCATTTCCATAGGAATATCAGTGAGCTGTGGAGTTTCTTGCTTGAACTTGTATCGGCGATTTGTTTTTCTCTTGGTGTACGTCCATTGTATTACGTTGTACTCTTTTTCTTCATCTTAAAAGAGATTTTTAATAAGGTATATTTAGTATGTATAATTCGTCTCGAAAATAAAATCATATTTTCAAAATCACAAAACTTTTGCATGCAAACATTCCAAGGAAATCAAAACATTAAAATTTACAGGTTGGATGTTTTGAAAATCTAGGATTTTGAAAATATAAGAGCAAAAAAATTAAACAATAGTCAACTCGTCATCTAACTTCTATTTACAGGAAAAAAAAAACTTATTTTTTGTTGTGAATAAAATAAAGAAGAACATGAATAAGAATGAAGAACAAGAAGATGAGAGAAATAAGGAGATTCATATTATTCTCAAAAACTGAAATTGTGTACAATGTCTTCATCTATTTATAAGCATAAGAAGTACATAATACATTCAACTCTAATTAATAGAGATAATATTCCTAATAATAAATAAATCAAACTTCTTAGATAAAGTTCTAATCATGATAAACATCCACATACATAAATATTCATAACACTCCCCTTGGATGTCTATGAAGATAATGTGACTCGTTAAAACCTTACTAAGATAAAACCCAG
Source organism: Hibiscus tridactylites (assembly GCA_958450335.1). Lineage (NCBI taxonomy): Eukaryota > Viridiplantae > Streptophyta > Magnoliopsida > Malvales > Malvaceae > Hibiscus > Hibiscus tridactylites. Next base: position 97,598,117 of record OY288273.1, on the reverse strand, counting down.
GGAGAAAAAATTTTATTAGTAAAGAAAAAAGAGTACACACATTTTTTATACGCATAACATGTTGCCTCATTAAAAATCTTACTAGAAAAATTCATTGGGACAAAACCTCAATTAAGGGAAAAAGAGTGCAACGCGTATTTACTCCCTCTCATGAAAACATCACAGAAGATCTTTGAATATTCACAATTCAATCTTGAATATTATTTTTTTAAAGATCGTGAGGGGTGAAACTTTGAATTAATATGTATCATGATGTATCCACTTTCAAATTGAGATATACATCTTGCATTATCTTCACACAAGATAGCTTTTTATCATATCTTGTGAAAGTAAATTCATATATCTTTTGGATATGTTGGGTCAATGGTCTTAGCTAAACACATTTTTAGCTTGTCTCGTGCATAACAATTATTTCTACGACATTTGAGGACGCATCAACAGATGTTTGAAGATATAAAGGATCTTTGTATATCCATGGATATTTCTTGACCAACTAATATATGGTGCTTCAAGACCAAGAAAAGATATAATTATCTTTATTCACACCCAACAATCTTATAATAGATATTCTTTATCCATATTGAATCTTCTTTAAGATTCTTTCAACTTATGTCCATTCATAGACAAAAACGCATATTTAATTGTTCGATCTTTAGGTCGAGACAAAACCACATCTCAATATTCTTTTACTCAAATTCTTTCCTTAAATAATCAAATGCTTTGAACGCTCTTCAGGAGTTCTAATAATATTTAAATTATCATAATGAATCTTGATCCAAACTCCTTTTACAAAAAGCATAAGGAAATATGATCATTCTTATAGTATTTCCTCAATTAGTACTCACTAAAGCGATTATATCAAATGCGCCAAAATATTCAATGAGACATGTCTAAATAAATTTCTTCAAAAATTTCTAAATGCTTATAACATTTTAAATCCTTTAAGGATAAATAGGGATCCATAAATAATTAGACGCATGTAATATATTTCATAATTTTTAAATTAATTGCATCCACCATGAAGTAATTAAAACTCTTCGTAAATCATAAGTCAAGTCGTATTTACGATTACTTATTTGTGCCTCACTTGTATTACACCTTTAGTTGTTTGGACTGTTAGTCCAAATACTTCACTTTTGGAAGTTCAAAGTGTCTTTCTATATTGGTCAATCATTTCAACATCTATAAATTCTTATACAAGATCTTCATTTTCTTTCTTTACTTTTATAGAAGTATTCTATGTAAAATTATTTGTAAAATTGTTGTCGACAACTTTTTTATTTTAGTTTCATTCTCGTAATGACATAACTCATCGAGATCTCTTCAATATTTCAATTTTTATTTCAAGTATCTGAAACTCTTTTAGAGTTTTATTATTAGTTATGTCTTGGGTCTCTTTAGGAGCACACACCTCTAATATATGACCATCTCATATTACTTTTCATTTACGAGAATTTTGATCATTGGAATCATTTCAACTATCATGCTTCATGCATGATTTACATCATCTCGCTCTAAATATGTCTGGCAGTTACATGTAATAACATGAATTATCTTATGAACTTCTAGTTCATATACGAGGATCTAGATAACGATAATTCATTTTTCTTTATCCAGCTGATTATTATCTCCCCTTGATGTTGAGAAAAATCATGTCATAAATGATTCTTCAATTAATGTTTAAGAATTTAAACATAAAAGGAGACTCATACTCAATATATATTCACAACCTTTTTTATTTACCCATTTTGTGCGTTGTGGCGGAGCAATTCAACAATATATCGCACATTCAAAAATTATAAAATGAGAAATGTATGGCTTCTAATAGTCTAACTGCATAATCTGAATCCTTTTATAATCAATCTCACAAACTTTCCTGTTGTAAGTTGATAAAATAATGTAGATGCATCTACTAAAATCATATAAAACTTTCCACATTTACGGATATATGAGCTCATATTTCATTCAGATATGCAAGACATGCAGTCTCAGCTTTATTACAAGAGCTTCAAATTTTTTTGGTAAGTGGGATCTTAATCATTTCCTTTGAGAACAAGCAACACAAAAACTTCGTGTTCTTTCGATAAGTGAAATTTAATCAATTCCTTTGAGAACAATCACCACAAGAACTTTAGGTTCTTTTAATAAATGTGCATATAAATTTTAATAGCTTTCGCATCATTATTGATCACGATGGTCTAACCGATCATACCAACTATATACAAGTGTGTATATACATTTCTGAATTTCGTAAATTTTTAGTTTATCATGACATGTGATTCAATCTCATTCATACATGTCAAGTACGACCATCAAAATTGTTCTTTTGAATATGAATATCTTTAGCTCTTTCAGAGATTTCAATGAAAATTATCTTTTTTTAACAATATATTTCTCTTCTAGAGCTTTCAACCGACCTTTTGACTACCGAACTTATATTTACATTGACTTATTTCAAATGCCAATTGATAACATATGTTATCTATAATTTCCAAAAGGGTGTTTTGCACTCATATTGCTCTCTTAAAATTTCCACTTCTAATGGTGACAATATTATTACTATTAGCGGCAATTATTGCAATATTCGCAATTCTGTACTTTTCATAATGTGCTTTCTTTCAAGAATTTATTGCTCTTCTAGAGCATCAATATTTTCAGTACTTTGAGATATAGTACTTATATTATTCCCTTGCATTTAAATGATAAAATATATCTTATGCTTATGTTAAGCATAAATCTTCACTATAGATTGTATTTGACAAGTAATCATGTTAAACAAAATAAATAAATATCATAATATATAAATATAAAATGTAAATAACTAATGTGTGTAAAGTAAATAAATAAAAAGATAAATAATTTTCTTCAAATTTATGAGAATAATTAGAAGATGATTTATTCCCTTCGAGGGTTATAAGAAAATCAACAGCGTCCAAATAAGTTAGACTAATATCATCTTCATCATTTTTTGCAAACAAAATTTACTTCTATTTTTTTCCCTTTATCATTCAATGATTGCTGTTTTTTCAACTTACGACAAGTACGGGACCAATGATTTATAATATCGCATTGGTAATAAAAAGGATTTTACTTTATTAGAATGATCTTTATCACTCTTGTCATCCTTATAACCTCACTACCGGTGGGTAGAAGTATCCTTAAAATGATCATATTTTCTATGTCTATATTCATGATTTCAATCACGGTCAAAACTTTTAATGTGACTTTTATTGTTTCCATAATATTATCTCACATTCACTTCAGGGAATGAATTAGAGTCAGTGAGCCTTTGAAACTTTTTTCACATACCCTTATCACAAAAAGCAAAGATTTAATTCTCTTGGTGTACGTCTGTTACATCACGTTGTACTCTTTTTTTTAATCTTAGAGAAATTTTTAATGAGGTACATTTAGTATGTATGATTTGTCTCGATAATAAAATTATACTTCTTGCGGATTAAAAACATCTTTTATTGATGCACCATTACGGATAAGAAACATCTTTAATCGATGCAACATACTCAATATAAAAATTAGTTGTATATGACAATGTACAATGTTAATAGTGTATATGAGTATACGATACTTATTATTCTAGATTTTCCCCTTGTTTGTACTTTTAGTGAAAATAAAATGAGTTGATTTTCAAAATCACAAAACTTTTGCATGCAAAAATTCCAGCAATGCAACATATTTTAAAAAAATTATATATTTACTATTAAAAATTTATTTTTTGTCTCCATAAAATTTTATAAATTCGTCTCCTAGAATTTATAAATTCACCCCTAACATAAAGTTTTGCGCCGGTCCCTGATATCTGACACTAACACCAAGTTCAAATTATTACAGAAGCTAAAAACATGTATGAATCTACTGACATGTTGAGCAAACGGCTGTAAGCATCAACAGGGGCGGGTCTAGAAATTTAAATTTGGTGGTTCACATATTTACCTTATTTAGAGACTTAAGGCTTTGAATCCCTCCTGACAATCAACTTGACTACAACAGTCTAAATGGCATCAAAAAGTCATTTTGTTAAATAAATCTCCTTACTTAAAAAAAAGAATTAAAAAAAGTAATGGCAATCCCCAATTGGTAAAAATGACAAGTAAGACTGTAAACGAACTAAACGTTCAACAAGTCGTTCGTGAACCGTTCGACAGGAAATTCGCTTATGTTCGTTTATTTATTAAATGGATGAATATGGAAAAAATTATGTTCATTTAATTAAATAAACGAACACGAACAAATTGCTCATTCGTTCATTTACGTTCGTGAACGTTCGGTAATCCGTTTGTTTATGTTCGTTTAATTTTATTCACATATATCTATTTATATTTATTATTTTTCATAAAAATATTATATTTAAAAATAAATAAATTTACCCACATATGTCCGTTCTTTTATGTTCGTTCATTTACGTTCGTTTATCGTTTTAACGAACGAACATGAACGAACACGAACAAGCTACAATCCTTAATAAACGAACACGAACAAAAAATTATGTTCGTTTAGTTGTTCTTGTTTGTTCATTTGTTCGGTTAAAATTAAACGAACGAACATGAACATACCATCGTTCGTGTTTGTTCGGTTCGTTTACAGGCCTAATGACAAGAAAGTTCAATTGATAAATGCATGAGTAGAGAAATTCGGGATCACCCATTTTTCTTGTCAAATAAAACATTTTAAAGAGACAGTGTGATATCGTGAAAGTTCTTCTGAGTTTCAAAGATAAAGGTTATCAAAAGTTCGGACATTTGAGAATTGACCAAAATGTAATTTTTTTTAATATGAAGGGTCACTCAAATGTAACTTTACCCATAATTAAGTGACTCAAATGTAACCTTACCCATTTTAAATGACTCAAATGCAATGTTTAAAAATTAAGGAACTCAAATATAACATTATCTATAATTGAGTGACATCCGTACTATACTTTTGTAGCATTAAGCCGGTGCAATCATTGTAAGACATTCTTTCTACGGTTAGTGCGCAAACAGTATGAATTTAGTCTTTGTTTATGATTGATTTTATAACGAGATTTTAGGGGGAAACAGAGAGAACATTGATTTGGGGAGAAGTTAAAAAAATTTAACGTTTTTAAAAGTTATGTTCAGAGACAAATCAGGTGCAAAAGTTAGTTGAAAGCGCATGAATTTTTACCGTTGAGTGTAGCTTTTTTCGATAACGCTTCAAAAGCTCGTTCTAACCTCGTTTTTGAACGAGCACTCAGTAAACTTAATATTATTGGAGGATTATCCTAAGGATATTGCCAATTCGATGAAAGCAACATGTTTTTCAGATAACATTTGCCAACGTAATCCGAAACTTTTGCCCTGTCAGTTATATAAACAGATTATTTAATATATCCACAACTTCAATGAAGATAATCTGGTGAAAATAAAGAAGATTCTGGCAAATAAAATTGCATATTTATTACAACTCCAGCATAAAAAAAACTCTTACAGTGCCTAAATCACTATAGCTATGTCGAGTACATGTTCACAAGTCGAGTACATCACACAAGTCGAGTTACTGCATAAATCGACTTGTGTCATGTACATCTCGACATGTGAAACCGTAAGACTCTCGGTAGAGCCGAGGCACATCAACAAGATCAAACCTAAATTTCCACACACAAAAAAGTCTCAAAAAACCAACTTTTCCCATAGTACATGAGGATTAATGAACTTAATCTTTCATGCTATATATCCAAAGATGCAAAGAACTAATTCCCCTACACAACACTGCAATTTCTGATCATCTACTTCAAAGCTGCTGCATGCTGATTAAAAGTGATGTTGTGGATCCGGCCCTCCGGGCGAGATTCTCTCCGGATTACCACTCAACATCCTTCTGTAATACTCGATTTTCGATAAATCGTAACCAAGTTTCTCCAACATAGTCATGCTATCGATCTTTCCAGCCGCGGTCGGCTTACCATGATCATAAGACCTAGCTTCAGATTTTCTCATTGCAAGCATCAATACAATGATGATGAACAGCAGCACCAGCCTAGAACTTGAAGCATTAGCCATGGATTATTGTATGTAAAAATTTCGAACAACGAGAAACGAAGTTATATCATCAATAACCTTACCAATAAGCTTATATAGTAAAGGAGATCAACCTCGGAAATGACATTTATCGTATAAGACATTGATGTATTGGAACATCGACGTATAACCAGATAAAACTTGACAGAACATGGTTTTGTCTTAACCCCAAAACTCAGCTGGTTTTTCTGCTTTCCTGACTCACCTCCATTAACGTTATTAGACACATAAAACAACATTACGTTTTAATGTTCGACCCTTATTTGCTTAGCAAAGTTTGACGTTCTTTGCCTATCATAAACAGACAAAAAGGGCCACTGTTTTTCGGGTGTGGCAACTCGGAAATTGATCTGGTCGTTCTTGTTGTCCAGTGCTTATCTTATTTTTTTTAACATCACGACAGAATTGACTCGAAAAGCTCATGAAGACAATACAACTTTAGATCCTTAGCTCATACTCCCTTTTGTCTTGTCCTAAGACTTTTTTTTTCTCCAATGGAGGGAATTCATTTTCAAATTTGTCCTTATGTATGAATATGGAGATGTAGCTTCTTTATGTTTTTGGCCATTTTCGAGCCGCACGCATGTATGATCCATTAAAAAAGTTGTTTTGTCCACATGTTTTGACACGTATTAATTTGTATAGTATAGGAAACCTATGTTATGATTAGTGTAGTCTCCATTGTGTAATATATTATTCATACATAAATCGATGAAGTTTATGAAGTGTTGTCGAGTCGAAAATTGTTGTTTGAATTTACAAAGTTGAGATATTAATGTAGTATGCCACGCTCGACAAGTACCGATGAGTACCACTAACGACGAGCACCGATGAATATGATTAATTTAATTTATAAAAATTAAAAACTTAAACGACTTACTGTATAATTATAAATCATTTAAAAATCAAAAGGTAAATTAATTAAAATACATTCTTTTATTTTTAATTTTTTAAACATAGATCAAAATACCTACCTTCCCCTAAATTACAAAACTCTAATTTTTTCATTTGAAATTGTCGCCGCCGCCACTGTCGTGCCGTTACCATTGCCCTGCCGCCACCGCTGTCCACCTATGGTTATGACCTAACAATTAAGTGTAGCTGTTGTATGTAGGCTCGCTTGCCTTCGTTCCCAAATCCAAATCTGTCTTTGCCCTAATTCAATCCATATCCATTAAAATTCTACGATTTCCCTTCTTTTTCATCCAACTAATCGAGCAATTAAATCGATCTTAATCCCTTCAATTGAATCCAAGGATTTGAGTTTTTTCTGTTTATAAAAAGAAATTCGAAATCGATTCGAGCTGGCGTGCGGTAGAATCAAATTAGAGATCACGGTGGCGGCAGGGCAGTGGCTGCGGCGGCAAGGCAGTGGTGGCGGCAATTTCAAATGAACAAAAATTAGAGTTTTGTAATTTATAAGTATATAGGTATTTTGATCTATATTTAGAAGAAAATTAAGAATAAAATAAAATATTTTAATTAATTACCTTTTGATTTTTAAATAATTTATAATTATACGGTTAATCCTTTAAATTTTTAATCTTTATAAATTGAATTAATAATCTTTATACGGTTAGTCCTTTAAAATTTTAATCTTTATTAATTATTTTTTAAAATAATTATAAATTCTACAACGTGCGATGAACACCGCTGAATACCACTAATGTTGAACACCTCTGAACACCATTAAACTAATTAATAAAGATTTAAAATTTCAAGGACCCATCATACACTTAATAATTATTTTAAAAAATTCAATTAAAGTATTTTTTTAAAGGATAAACTATATATTTAGTACCTCACATATTTCCATATTTCTATTGAACCCTCATTATTTAAATATTATTTCAATTTGACCCTGTTTTTTATAAAAAATAATTTAACTTATAACCCTCAACCTAAAACCCTAAACTATTAAACCTTAAACCCTTAAACATGAATCGAAACTAAATCTGAATCGAAACCATCTTTTCCTTCCTCATTGTGCTCGATTTCATCCTCAACCCTAAAATCTTTGAAGTCGTTTTTCATATAGTCCGGTCTAGCACACACAATGTCATCAACTTCCCTTTTCTATGACTCATATCCTTGTAAAAAGTAAATAAGCTTGGAAATTTTTTTTAAAAAAAAGTTAAATGTATTTGAACCCACTTGATTCGAACGAAAATTCTGTTATTTTTATACCCTTTTCTATAGCTCAACACAAAAGAAAAAAATTATAAGTTCTACCCTTAAATTATAAATCCTTACTTTAAACTTTAAAAAATACATCATACCTCAATTCCCTAAACTCTAATCATAAACCTCAAACCTAATTTTTAGTGTGAGAGCATAAATAAGGGCACCAAAAAGCGGCAAAAGATTTCTATTCACTTGATCCACTATTGAAATTTTTTTAATTCACTTAATTTTGACTTTAACTTTCTTGAACCAACTTGATACGAAGTCTAGATCCGCCACAGATCTATTTTTAAAAAAATTAAAAAGACAATACAGATGGACCGAGAACGAGTTTAGATTAACTATTTATAAATATAGACAAAATTGGATAAAATGTGAAATCTTATATTTCGAACCGGACCAAACATAAAAAGATATAAAATATGTTAATATTATAGTATTATACGATAATTCAACTCAACCTGACCCATAAATACTTCTATTTGTGAAATACATTTTACAAGATAAAATCGAAAAGTGTTAAAATCAAAAAGGGCATCTTACGGTCCGGTCTCTAGACTCTAGCTCTCTACATTAATTTTATTCATAAAATCTAAACTTAACGAGTGATTCTAATAGAAAAGAGAATGGTGTTCATCTAAGAAACTCAATTATCAAAGTAATATAGTATAGGTGAACTTGGGCCTAACTGGTCTTTAACCGAGTTTAATCAACTTTATTTATGTATGTTTTATCGAAGGGTAAAAAGATGTAAACGTATGTATTTTATAATTATTTTGAAACTATTAAAAAAATATTCATAAAACTGATAGATAAATTGGTGCAAAGTGTTGTATAAAAAGAATACTTAAAGATTTGATGGTAAAGTAGAATTAACATGACAATTTTGCAGGTGTAAATGGCAGATAGTATGATTGTTGCATTGAATTTTAATATTTAGGTCTAAAATGTAAGGAATTTGGATACGGCATTCTATCTGAGCATATCTTATTCCACATGTGAAACCGACCATTGATCAAGACATCATCATATGTAGAATATTACATGTCTACACTTTCTTTTCATTACATCCTCTTCTGTTCTTCATCTTATCCTTACAAGCAGGGATGGACCAAAGGGCTGGCGGGGCGGTCGCACCCTTAAATTTTTAAAATTTTTATATGATTTAAAAAATATAATTTTTTATTAATTTTTTATTGAAAATTTATTTTCGCCCCCTTAAAAATTTATAAATCACCCCTTTAATGTAAAGTCTTGTGTTTGTTCCTGCTTACGAGATATAAAGAACTGGATTTATTTGTAATTTTGTTCATATTTTATTTTATTTAAAAAAAGTTATAACGATTAGATTTCAAGATATATCTCTTGAATTGTTTTATGATTTTTACATTTGAAGTCTTATTCATGCATATTTAAATTAGGGGGAAATTTAATGCAAAGGTTGCGTGAATTTTAGTTTACACAAGTTATTTAGTTTTAGGGATAATGAGATTTAATTTAAAGATTAGGTCTTAGGGTTTAAAATTTATGATTAGTGTTTAAAATATAAAATATAATGTTTAGAGTATATGGTTTGGTTTTTTCGAGTTTATGATTAGAAATTTGAGTTTTATAGGGTAAATATGTTTGCATGTGTAAAATAAATTTACACAGCCTACGTTTCAAAATTTTACCCTTTAAATTACGTAAATATATTCAAATATACTAACTAGAAGATTGAAAGATTCTTGTTCAATTCTGGGTGGACTTGGTAGGTATACGGAACTAATCAAACAAATATGATCAAATATTCCACATTTTGCTCATGTAAAAATTAAATTAATCTCTCGATCTCAATTAAAATGTCACAACTGAAATTTTTCTGATCAATTCTCTAAAATTTTAATTATTTTAAATAATTAATTTTATAGTATTATATGAAAACTACTCCGTTAAGGATTTTTATAATATATTTTTAAAATGTTTATGAATAATATACAGATTTATTGAAGTTCCATGTCTGATACATTAATGGTGATGAAGAACAATGGTACAATCATTCATCCAATAACCTAATGATCTACACTACAATCAAGCAAAAGAAATGTATGGGAAATAAATTTTCTGACATTTTTTTTTCTTTCTATGGTGTAAATCAACCGGTTGCTAAGAAAATGTAGGATTATTAGTGATGATGAGGATCCGGTCCGCCCGGACTTAATCGTTCCGACTCGAACGGTATCCCGCCGTTTCTTTGAATGCTTGCTTGAATGGCTTCCCTGGCTTCTTCAATAAGTGCACGTTTGGATTCGACGACCAATGATTTAGGGTGTTCTTCACCTGCTGCAACTGTCAATGGTATTTGGTCGATGCCTGAAAATTGCTTGGACTCAAAATGTCTATAAACTATCTCCATTTCATTGTTTGTACTAGCCGTGTGCTGTGATTTCGATTCGGTTCTCAATGCCGGATCGGCGGTCGAAAACGGATGAAAGAGACGAGTCCCGGAACTCGAAACCAAGAATAGAACATGCAGGGAAAGGCAGAGGAAAACCTTGCAGCTAGCCATTGAAATTAAGTTGTATCAAAATCAGGGTTGGTATATAGTTGCATAGCTTGGGGTGCATGACCAAGCTTTATATAGACTTCATTGCCATCATTTTCAAGAATATTTTAAAGTATGGTCAAATGAGACATGATTTCATTGGAAAGATAATCTTTTTTTTAGAGATGAAAATTTAAGTGCTTATTTCTTTGACTTATTCTTATATCAACACTTGGGAGGGGATTAATTTAAGTCAAAAGAACGTATATGAATCGATTATCGATTGGTCTAACTAGACGTGGGGTTAAGTTTTTTAAATAAGGTTAAGATTTGAATTCTGACGTTATGAATGAAGTAAACTGAATTGAAAGGATTGTCGTAAAGAGTCTCTGCAGCACCCAATCTAAATTAATCAGTTAACAAATTCGATAGCGATTATTATAACGAAAAGGCTAAGATAAAGATTAACCAACCTACTTAGGTTGTTATAATAACGCCACCCTATGACCCTAAAGCTTTATTTTACCGACATTGAAGATAAAATAAATGCCCCACTAATCCAAGCTTAATTTGTTTTTAGCATGATGATTAATTGAGGAGTGTCCTTTTGCTCTTCATCTTCTAGTCTCTAGCATGTTGAAAAAAAAAAGATGTGTTCCATGTCAGATACTTGGCATTTTGCATCAGCATTTGTTGGAAAGGCTGTGAGGTTCTGGATTTCCATTTTCTCTCTGATTCTTTCTTGCCAAACAATGTCTCCTTGCTATTTTACTCTCTCTTCTTTCATTGATCCCGAAATCATACCGGACAATATGATTCTAAAAAAGACTCTCGTGACATAACATCTAACGGTTCATGTTTGGTTTATTCTGTTAATTTTTTTCAAATATGTTTGATCTAAAAATCCAACGAGTGACTTCAGTGGAAAAGAAGACGATGTCCGTCTTAAGAGACCCGAATTTAAATATGTGTAAGATACATATTACCATATAATCACATTCGTATATTGAAACAAACCTATTTGTGAAAACTAGAGAATGTTTATGTTAACTGATTCCACTAAAAAAGGTATAAAGATGTACTTGGTATTTAATTGGCTAACATTTAGCAACAGACTTGGTTGTTGATCAAATATACTATTCCATGGTCTGTTACTTTGACTTTAACCAACAACCTTCTTCCACTCAACGGTCCCAACTATATTATATATTCTCAACGGCAAGCTTTTATATATAGGGTAAAGTACATCTGTGGTCACCGAACATTTTGGGCGCGTTTATTTTGGTCATCGAACTTTTAAAAGTTTCATTAGAATTATCTAATTTTTACTCTGTTTTCATTTTGGTCCCTCCCATTAATTTCCGTTAAAAAATACTGACGTGACAGATTAACTTTCTTTCTTCCTCTATTTTCTTCTTCTTCTTTCCTTGCTATGAGACAATAAGAGACAATAAGGAGAAAGCAAAAAAATTACCGTGAAAGCTGAAACGGCTTCCAGTCTTGTGCGACATTGATTCGTCCATTTTCCCACTAACCAAACAAAACAAAAACTTGTCAAATGAAGATCAAAACTCAAAACAAATATATAGAATAAAATGATAAAAATAAAAAGAAACAGCTAAATTACCACAAGGATCCAAACTAATGTTAAGGACTTGTTTGATTAGAAGACTTAAGAACTTGGCAGGAAAAAGTGATTTTCATTTTCACTTGATACTTCTATATTTTCAGAATTAATGATCTATTATTTGTTAACTCAAATTTGTTGTTCTCCTACAAAGGAATTTGTCACTTTTTTATATAGATATTGGAGTATTTTTATTATCAATTCATTCTTTTCTCGGTTGCCAAATTCACTAATGTGAATTTTTGTACTAGTTGCAGAGAGGAGAAATATCTTCCAGTTTCCTGTCTGTGTATAGAGATGCAAAGTCTGCAAGGAACTTTTTGTTGGAAGAACTTACGAAACTTATTGAAGGAAATCCGGTTTTTTATGGAAAATTGAAACTTTTTGTTGTAGTATGTTAATCTTTGTCTCAGTAGAAAAAATATTTCATTCGATTCTTTAATTAACTGCAATGACATTTTAAATCTATAAACTCTTCTCTATTGCTCGACTTCTTTTCCAGACATTTAGATGGAACTAAGTTTGCCTAGTGATCTGGCAGCCTGAACCGTCAGTACATTCGGTGTAAATATCCTCAATCAACTCCTGATGGAGAAAAAATAGAGCAAGAAAAAAAAAAGAAAATAGAAGAAGAACAAAAATTAGCGTGCCGCATCAGCATTTATTTAACGGAAGTTAACGAGAGGGACCAAAATGAAAGCGGAGTAAAAGTTGAGTAACACCAATGAAACTTTTAAAAGTTCGGTGACCAAAATGAATGCGCCCTAAAAGTTCGGTGACCACTAATGTACTTTACCCTTATATATAAACAGAAGACGGTCGTTGTTTATTAATTGAGAGGGAGCTCGGCGTTCAAAACAACTATATTACACCAAAATATGGAGACCATAAATGTCTTTTTTATATATAGAAAGGAGTTGGGTATACCTATAGGCCTCGTTAAAAACCTCCAAAACTAAAATGGAGAAAAGAGCAGAGGTGAATCTTAGTATAACAAGTTGAGAGGGTCAATTTAAAATTTTCAAAAATTTTAGAAGCGCAAACTAAAATTTTCAAAAATTGTGAGGTTTAATGAGAAATTTTCAAAAATTTAAAAATGGACTTAATTGAAAATATTTAAAGAAATAAAAACTTAATATTAATTTTTTAAATTTTGAGGGGGCTAAATTAAAATTTCATAATTTTTGAGAAGGCCAAATTAATATATTTTAAAAACTTGAAGGGTCAAATGTATAATGTTCAAAATTTTGGGGGGAGCCAAGGCCCCCTCAGGCTCCTACCACCGTCCGCCCCTGAAAAAGAGTACCTATCAAAATATCAATACAAAGGACAGTGCGAGCAAAACCTCATCTACATAAGCCTAATCACAAAACTATCATAGTCATGGCTTTAAACACCATGGAACAAGCGACACAAGCAACCCCCTTAACCACCAGGATCAACATGCCACCGAGCCTCAACACCATTGTCTAAGTGTTGCTCGGCTTCCACCTCCAAATTCCCTCGCAAGCACAGGCCACGATCCGCGGCAACCAACGTCATCACAAGTAGAGGAGGGGCTCCAAGTAAGTCGACAAGGCAAGGCCCCCATCCTAACTCAAGGACGCAAATTTGTCGACAACACCATTACTCTCTCGCTTGACATGATTGATCATAACTCGTCAATCGCGACAAATCAACTCCGTAATATCCTCAACCAGTATACTACCGACCAAAGCCGCCGATTTACCGCCAAAAATCTTTGTAATTTCCTTACAATACGTTTCAACTCCTACACATCTATAGCCCCTCGTCCATGCATAAAAACAAGCCATCATGCAACGCCCATAATTTCGCTAGAAAAACTGAGCATCTACCCACATGCCTAGAAAAATTAAAGAACCACTCACTCGTCTCATCCCGAATCACTCCACCAATCGTTGCCCAGTTATCCTTCGTGTTTACCGCAGCATCAACGTTGAGCTCTCTTTTAAGAGTACTTTTGTTATATGTGAGAATTGTTTCATGAATCGTCGTGGAAATGTCAGTCACAACTTTCAATTTTAATAGATTTTTGTCACCGTGTTTATCACATGTTTTATGATTTTGAAATTAATAATTTAATTTTTTTTTATAGAAAGAGTCGATGGCACGGATTAGGGAGACACGATTCGTTTGTTTAGGTATTAGATAATATGATTGTTAAAATTTGATTGAACTATTAATTTAAATTGAAAATTACTGATTTGATTGAACCCACAAGTGTCCCAGTGGAAAGCGGATGATGTTTATCTTAAGAGACACGGGTTCAAATTGTTCTGTCTACAAAGTATATGTGCATTGTCAAATGATTAAAAATATGTATGAACGATGGTAGTAAAGAATTTTAATCAGGGACGGAGCCAAAGTTAAAATTAAAATATAAATTTTAAAATGTGAGTAACAAATTTATCATTAATCTATTTTTAATATATATATATATATATATATAATTAAAAGTGAAAAAATGGTGAATGGGGGCAAAAGATGGACTATAAGATGGCACGATTGGCCAATAAGTCGAGTGCCAACTCACGACCGTCAGAGTTTATCGATGGTAATACGTGGCCATGTGCTTGGATGATGTGGATGTTGCTTCAATTTGACTTCCACGTCAACCCTTTAGTTTATAATTGCCAAATAATGGGTTTGACCTTAATTAACTTTTTAAGTATTAATTAGTGCTTAGCATATGATCACCACTTTCACACTTTTTAAATACCAATGTTAATCCGATTCCAAATGCTAGTTCAGTTACATTATCTAATCATTTAAAAAAAATCTAAAATAGTATAATTAAAAGGTTTAAGCGTAATGTTATCCTTTAGTAATTTTGAATTATTAGTGTTATTTTTTTAATTGCATCAATTTAATTTTTATAGTCTTTTAAAATTAGTAATGTGCTTTTTAATTTCATAAATTTAGCTATCAAATTCCTGAATTGTATCAATCTCGTCTTTTTACCGTTGTTGACTCGACTAACAAAACTGTTATCACTAATCGTCTTTTGTAATGTTAGACACTTTAGTAATTAACAATGTCCGAATTAACATTTTCATATGTAATTTTTTAATAAATTAATTTCATCCAATAAGATAATAACATGTCAATTTTGACGATGTATCAATACAGTTGACGTTGTTTTTAAAAAAAAAAATAGATGTAATTTTAAAATAAATAGTTATTTCTAAAAGTCTCCATTCGTATTATCATGGCATCAAAATTGACATGTCATCACCGACATGCAAGATAGTTGGCGATAATGACTTATGTGGAAATAGATAGTGGCTACATGCACGAAATTTGACGGTTATGTCAGTCAATTACAGTCAAAGAGCGAGATTAATACAATTCAGGATCTCAAACAATAAATTGATGAATTTAAAAAGGATGGAGAGCATTGTTGATTTTGGAAGACTACAGGAACTAAATTGATGCAATTAAAAATGAAAGACAACATCATTGAACTTAAAATTACTACATAGACAAAATTATCACGTAAACCTAATTAAAAAGAGCTAACTACACCATATACCACTCAGCTATGGCCATTGACTCAAAAATGCCAGCGAACTTAAAAAATTGTAAATCGAACACTGAACTTTTATTTTTTTACTCGAAAATGACACTCAGTCATTAACTCTTAACGTTCTCGTTAAGTCAAAAAGACATCGTTTTGGTGCGGTTGTTTTGAAGCCTAGTTTAGCCCAAAACGACGTCGTTTTATTGCAAAAAAAAATTAGAAACAATGTGTTTGAAGGGATTTGAAACCAAAATATTCAAATATAAGGGCAAAGCCTTAACCACTGAACTAACATGACATTATATAATATTTTACCACAAATATTATATATCTCAAACCACTTGAGAATAATTTAAATTATTTTATGGAATAAAAAAATGTTATAAATAATATTAATATATAAAAATATAAAATATATTATTTACTTATATATTCATATATATATATATAAATAAATAAATAAAAATACATTATTTTATATATTATTATTAATAATATAAATATATTATTTTTATGAATATTTTGAGTTTTTAAATAATATATTTATATTATTAATAATATACAAAAAGCTCTAAAGTGTTAACTCACAAACTCCAACCCTAGCCCTCAAACCTAAACCCTAAACTTTAGAGTTTAGAATTTAGGGTTTAGGAGGTTTTATATATTATTTTATGAATATTTTGAGTTTTTGTTAAATAATATATAAAAAATAAAAATATATATATTTTAATTTAAATTATATAAATTTATTTATTTGGTTCAACGAAATTATTTTGTGAAAAAATAATATTATAATATATAAATAATATAAAATATATTATTTACATATATATCAATATATATAAATAAAAAATATTATTTTTTATTTCTATTTATAATATAAATATATTATTTTTAGAAAAACCTAAAATTTTCATAAAAATAATATATTTAAATTATAAATAATGTATAAAAACCCTAACCCCTAACCCCAAACCCCAAAATTTAGGATTTGTGATTTAGGATTTTATATATTATTTATAAATATAAATATATTATTTTTAGGAATATTTTAGGCTTTTTAAATAATATATAAAAATATAAAAATAACAACCTTTTATTTATATATATTGATATATATAGATAAATAATATATTTTATATTTTATATATTAATATTTTTTATAATATTATTTATTTTATAAAATAATTTGAATTAATCTCGAGATATATAATATTTATAATAAAATATTATATAATGTCATGCTGGTTTAGTATTTAAGGCTTAGTCCTTGTAATTGGAGGTCTTTGGTTCAAATCTTTCTAAGTGCATGATTTTAATATTTTTTCTCCAGCAAAACGACGTCGTTTTAGGCTAAATTAAGCTTCAAAACAGCCGCACCAAAACGACGTCGTTTTGACTTAACGGGGACAGTAAGAGTTAACGACAGAGTGACATTTTCAAGTCAAAACAGCCGCACCAAAACGACGTTGTTTTAGGCTAAATTAAGCTTCAAAATATTGTTAATATTTTTTCAAAAAAAATACTGGTGATATAGATTTTTTTGAATGGTCTAAAGGTGATTACAACTTACAAGGTAGCATATGTTCATAAAAATTCTTAACCCTTTGACAATGCGTATACAACTTGTAGACAAAAAGATTTTAACCCGTATTTTTTAAAATGAATTTCATCTATATTTTTACTTGAACTCTTGTTGGATTCTTACTAATATATTTCTTTAAATGTGTCGGTTTGAGTTCATATGTATAAATATTATAAGTTATGTTTTTATCTAAATTTATTCCAGCTCCTAATATATGTGGTTCTTATTCATATTCATGTTTATTTAGATCTAAATATATTTCAGTCATCAATCATTTTATTTATGCATTGTAATTTGTAATGATTGTGTTTCTGATTGTCGCCATATAAATATACTTATTATAATTTTAATTATATATTGTATTAATTAATTGATTCTAGTGGTAACTGTTCGAACATATTAATTATATATATTTTTTTAAAGTGTTATTTTAGTTCTGGATTGATTTACGCTTGTGCATTTTTTATTACCTAAACTGAGCCTCTAAACCTTAAAACTATAAGATGCTTGTAAAAATTAAAAAATTTTACCGTCAATGTATCAAATAATTATCATTTAATTATAAAGATTTTATCATTTTATTTATGGAAGGGTTCATAATTTTATTGTATTATAAGAAAAGCTAACAAAGCATTGTACTGTATGATATATTTTTTTGGATAAATGATTTGATTTTATTCATCCAAAAAGAACCATCTATTACAACTCTATAACTCCAACACTAACATGTATACAACTAAGCTATAATCAGAAAGTGTAAAAAACTAAGCACTACAAAAGGTCCCATGCAACAGCAAGAGAATGGGAGGCCAAAGCAATTGGGCATCCCCCTAACCTCATCTTAATCACCATCTTCACCTCACGAACAATTTCAGCAGCACTCCTGGAACAAAGGCCATGAATCCTGTCATTCCTCTCTTGCCAAATAATGTATATCTAACTACACCAAACAAGCCGAATAATGGTAGCCTGCAAAAATTTCCTTTTCCCATTTACTTGCATCCATAATAGGAACTCCTCCCAATTGCGCATCCTACTAGCATCACCAATATTCTGCATCAAGTCATTCCAGATCTGCCTAGAGAAAAGACAACAAGCAAATAAATGATTTCTAGACTCAACTTCAAAGGCACATAAGGGACACAGTTGATCCACTTGACAACCCTATCGCACCATATGGTCCTTAGTTGGAAGCATGTCCTGTATCACCAACCAAACAATAATAGAATATCGAGGCAATATGAATCCTCCCCAAACCACTTTAGGCCATGCCACTTTTTTATTTTTATGCCTTAGCTGTTCCCAAACTTCTTTAGCATGAAACCTACCACGAAAAACATCCAGTCTAGCATAACCCTCCCTAAGCTTTAAAATTTTCCTCATTGACCAACTATGACTGGCCTTCAAATTCACCTGCCAAATAGATAATCCCTTCAAAATATAATGCTCAACCCAAGCCAACCAGAGAGACCCTGACTAGGCTATGAGAAGCCATATGCATTTCATCATGCAAGCCCTATTCCAGATTTTAATATTTTTAACTCCTAGCCCCCCTTCATACTTAGGGTGACATATTTTCTCCCAGCTTACTCTAACACCCTTTGCTGATCCATCTCTACATTTTCACAGGAATGAATTGCATATCTGCTCTATTGTCTTCAATACCTTAGAAGGCAGAATAAACATTCGACACCAAAAATTTTGCAGACTAAAAATCACTGCCTGAATTAATTGTAGTCTCCCCGCAAAGAAAAGGCATTTAGATGGCCAACTCCTTATGCACTTCACAATCTTCCCCACCAACCCCTCACAATCCGCACTTGACAGGTTTCTTGCAACAAGAGGAACCCCTAAGTGTTTGACCGGAAGGGAATCAAGCTTAAAGCATGTTCGTACAATCAACTCCTGAACTTCAACCTCCTCCATCCCCGCACAGAAAACTTTACTTTTTGATACATTCATTTGCAAGCCCGATATGGTATAAAAAGCATGCATGATATTTTGTACAACACACACATCTTCAACTGAGCCTTTAGTAAATACCAAAAGGTCATCAGCAAAACAGATATAAGTGAGACCTATTCTTTTGCACTTTGGGTGAAAATCTTTAACTCCATGCTCGCCTACTAGATTCAACAATCGCGAAAGTACATTCATTACAAGTATGAAGATGTAAGGGGACAAGGGATCCCCTTGTCTTACTCCTCTTGCCCCCGGAAAAAACCTCGTAAGGCCTCCATTCAAGCCAATTTAAAATTTAAAATGAAATATACAAGCTTGAATCCAGCATCTGAACTGCTCTGGAAAGCCCATAACCCTGAGCAACTGAGCAATAAACCTTCAGCTAATAGAGTCAAAAGTTTTCCTCAAATCTACCTTCAAAGCACAACGAGCAGAGACATGTTTCCTCCCATACCCATTCACCAACTCCTGAGCTAACAGCACATTCTCCACAAGATCTCTACCTGAAAGAAAAGCACTCTGATTCTGTGAAACTAAACTTGTTAACCAGGGCTTCATACGATTCACTAAAATCTTAATAATACATTTGTAGATAGTGGTACAGCAAGAAATTGGCCTGAAATCAGTGGCCAATAGCAGAGCAGCAACTTTTGGAACCAATGTAAGAATGGTTGAATTAAAACCAGTAAGTAACATGCTCACTTGAAAGAAATACTTGATAGCTTGAACCACATCCTCCCCAACTATCCTCCAAGCAATCTTGAAAAAATTAGCCGGGTACCTATCTGGGTCAGGGGCCTTGTTTACATCCATAGAGAACAGTACATCCTTCACCCCTTTTGAAGAAACAGGAGCAACAACATTATCCTTCATATCATCCGATAATTCAATACCCAATATCTCTTTGAGCAATTCATCATCAACCAACTTACATTATCATCAACAGCACCCAAAGCAGCTTTAAAATAGTTCATCAGTTCACCAGAGATCTTTTCAAAAGTATGCAGTCGTTGACCCAAATTAATTTCCAACACCCAGATATAATTAAATCGTTGCCTAGCAGTAATTTACCTAAAAAATAAGGCAGTGTTCTGATCCCCTTCTTTAATAAATTACACTCGAGACTTTTGCCTCAAAAACCTCTCATCAGCTCTATATAAATTCTGCAACTTCTTATTTACCTCTTTTTCTGCTGTAATAGTATCAAAAGAGGGCCTCATCAAAATCGATCTCTGAAGAACTTTTAGCTCCTGCTGACACTTAACAATCATTCCATGTAAATCACTGAAATGCTCCTTATTCAACCTCTTCAAAGGCTCTTTCAGCCTTTTGAGTTTAATAAATTAATAAATGAAAAAATGACAAAAGATGCCCCAATGTTTGCATATTTTTTCATTTGGCCTCCTATTTTTTGGTCTAAATATGCCCCCAACGTTTGTTTGTTTTGTCATTTAGCCCTCTATTCTTTCTTTTGGTCCAAATATGCCCCCAACGTTTCATTCATAGTCCAAATATGCCCCTAATGTATGTAAACTGTCAATCAACTGACGATCAACAGCTTATAAAAAATTTGATGTGGCATCAGCAGATCTTAATATGTGGCAAGTCCAGTCAGCATCAACTGATCAACTGTTGAACGTCAGTTGATTGATAGTTTTCATCTAACGGGGGCATATTTGGACCAAATTGAAACGTTTAGGGCATATTTGGACTACGAATGAAACGTTGGGGGCATATTTAGACCAAAAGAAAGAATAGGGGGTCAAATGACAAAACAAGCAAATATTGGTGCATATTTGAACTAAAAAAGAATAGGGGACTAAAAGACAAAACATACAAACGTTGGGGGCAGCTTTTTGCATTTTGCCTTAATAAATAAAAAAGTCATTAGAAAACTATAAATTAATTAATAAATTAGTGATCATCCTTCGACCCCGTGAATCATGCAATGATATAGTAGAATTAAAAGAAAAAGGGCTGGTAAAAATAGTAAAATATATTATTTTCTTAATTTTTTGTTCGTGTATTATTTTTCTTAATTGTTGGGATTAATTATCAATAGAGAGATTAATTTTAAAATTATTGATAATATATTTGTTTCAATACAGATCCTTTTGGTTAACGAAAGTATCAAATTTCCAGAATCCGACAAATTTAGTTGGACAACTTATTTATTTGATACATAAAATAAAATATCTTTAAACAATATATAGAGCATGAGCTAATGTTTTGGAGAGTGCTTAATTAAGGTGTATTTTTATATATAATTAAGCACAAGGATTTAGAAGTTATGTATTTTAGCATAGGTTGTACAATTTTCAAAGCTTTATGGCTCATGGATGGCACGAACAACAGTTTCAAGTTATTAAAGTTCTTTAAGAAAAACATTATTAAATTCATTTACCATATTACTGAATATTATTTTATTCCATTAATTAAAATATTTAATAAATATAGTCTTGAAAGAATCAAATAAAATAAAATTTATATTGTATTTCTTTGGTTGTCAAATTAAGATAGAATCTACAACAACGGTTAAATTATGATGTTGTAAATGAAGAAAATTAAGTTTGAAGGATCGCTCCATATTATACTTCTGAAAAGTTAGATCTGAAATAATCAACTAATGAATTAAATATCAGTGGTTAAATAAATAATAATAATCCTACTGAATTAAGAGTAATTAGAATATTTAGAGAAATCATTATGAGATGGGTTCTAATTCTAAATCCATGGTTTTACTTCAGAGTTGGTGCGCTGATTCATGTTGGTTTGCAAATGGGCTTCATATCCGATTGTTTTGTTTTATTAAAAATAAGGTGCAATAATAATACAGTCATTGTCATTGGGAGATAAGTGTAAGAATCATTTTTTTGTCCTTCTGGTTTTCAGTGTTTCGTCCTAATTAATCTGGACCAACCTGCGTCGCACATTTAATTTTAATAGATGAATCTCCTAGCATGATTTTCTACATACACAACGCCTCAAACTTGAGACATGCTTAAGCGGAACCAAACTACTTATTACTTAGATCAACCTTGTTTATAGGAGAACAAGTAATTCATTCATCTTTGAAAAAACAATTCAATTCATCTACAATAATGTAACTATTAGATTTCGAAGAATTTGAAAGAATTCAATTCATCTACAATATATGTATATATAATCTTTTTAAAAGTATCAAAGCATGAGGAAAGAATACTAACAACCAGCTAGTTTAGTGTGATGAGATATAAAATTTTTAAGAAAAATTAAAAGTTTGAGTTTTAGCTCTGTGAATAAAACAATTAGGTTAGGAGAATCGTCTCTATAATAAATCTTAATATTATTTAAATTCAAATTAATCGGTCAGTAAAATACATAAAGATGATTATAAAAAAAATGGAAGAAATGATATGATAGTTTTGCGAGACATGATTTGCACATCATTTTCAATGAAATAGTGCATCCATGTGAGTTGTGGATTCCAGGTTGTGTGGGTCATAACAACAGTTCCATTTTTATTTTTATTTTTTTGCTTTGTAAAAAAGAGAATTAGGGTTGTGGAATTGGTATTTTTATGTCATTGTCCCACAGCACAATGAAAACGACGAAGCACCTTTGATGTGAGTATTACTTGCATACCCTTTTTTGAAGAAACTCTTCCCATCACAATAAAAGTTGGATTGCTGCATTTCCATCATTTCACCCCCTTCACACTACCATACCAATTCATACCCCATTTTCTTTTATTTTTTTCGTATTCGCATACAAATATCGGATACGAATATACATGATAATATTATATTTTTAGGTGACCACAAGTATCGATTGCAACATCAATCAAAGGGTTTCATCTAAATCCTGTCGCACATTCTAATATCGAAGATGATCACAAGAATTGATTACAACACCGAGAAGTATTAGGGTAATAAAATTCGTATTATCTGACATAAAATATTACGTCTGTCCCTGATTGTACACGTATAAACTTCAAACAAAAAATGAAAAACTCAAAAGATGACAAGCCCTTGGTCTCAAGTGGCTAGCTAGCTCACTTGCATGCAAAAGAATTTCAAAACAAAACCAGCGGTAAAGTTATATTTTGAACGTTTGCAATTGCACCTATTCGAAATAGACTTTTTTGGGACACCATTTTTATTTATTTTAATTTTAACAAAATATAACTTTCTGGTAAAAATATGTATATATGTAAGTGTTTGTATGTATCCATTAATTAGCATTGAAACATTGCCGTAATGACTAGGCATCCATCTCTAGGTTTTATCTAATTTTTTGGTAGCCTTTTCCAGGCTTATATAGGTTTAATTAGTTGGTTAATGTGGGATTTGTGGGATTTAATTGGACTAAATGCTCAAACAAAAACTAAAGTAAATGGTTGAATTTTTAATTAAATTATCTCTCATAATTTTTGAAAGTTCTTATTAGAACTCTTAAATTTATTAAAAAATTTAAAAATTATAGTTCAAGCCTCCAACTTTCACGTCAATAATATTAACGACCAAATCAATACAATAATAATTAATGTTGATCAAATAACATATTTAATTCATTTTATTAATTAGAATACCTAAATGAATGAAAAAAAAATTGGTTTTTGTTGATATAGGTTGGGGTCTAAACCTATTTTTAGGTACTAGAACATGCACGGTTACATATTAAAAGTTTTGCTATTTTATTACAAGACAGACAGACAAACAAACCAATAACTCCTATTGAATTTTTACCATCCATTGCTTTCTCCCAAATCTCACAAAACGTCCAAAAAAATGTTGTTTTTTTCATCTCATGTTTCAAGCAAAATACACTGCAGTAATTTTGCACCGGTAAAAAGAATCAGAAAACAGTTAAAAATGCATACAACAATTTCAACGTACTTATGTCGGATTCATACTTGTATAGTTGTATTCAGGGACAAAGTCGTGTACAGATTAGGAATGGCTCTTGAACCTTTCAAATTTTTTAGTATAATAACATTTGAATTTTTTTTAATTTAAATATAATTAAAGACTTGATTAACTTTTGTCTCTCTCGATATTTAATTCTAAATCCGTCTCTATTTATATTCGACACTCAAATTCAAATTCAGAAAACATATCTAATTATGTTTTTTTTCCATTGATTTTCTGGTATTGGATCACGAGCCTGCACAACAAGAAAGGACAATTTATTTCAGCTTCCGTAGCTCGACTGCAGCATGTTTTTATTTCGTTTGGATAGCTGAGAGCTACTTTTCATACTCACTAAATTCTCCAAAATTTAAAAATTTCGATTAAATTTAGAGTCGAACGATACTTATTCTCATTTTAAACTTATAATCTTACTTAAAAAAACATCGATTTTTTCTCATTCCACTTTTTATTACATTTCGACAACTACCAACACATGAAATACAACAAAACATAAACAAAAATGGAATCTAAAATTCATGGTTTTTGAGACCGAATTAAGGAGAGGGAGAGAGAAAAAAAACCTAAAGGAAGTGCAGAGTCAGAGCTGAGAGGTGTGTAGTTTTTATTATTATTATTTGGTTGCATGAATTATTGTCATAAAATTCAATGTAATTGAGATGTCAGATTCAGGGCACAATTAATACGTTTAGACAGAGTCGTTCACTTTACCAAGTTCAATCAGTTTCAGACTTTGTCTTACTTTGCAGTCTTGCACGGACATGTTGCTGTTATGGTAAAATAAAATAATACTATTTAATTCCAAATGAATGAACTGAATAATTTCATATTTGAGCCAAAATAATTTCATATTTGAGCGATTAAATGTAATGATTCAACTTTCTAGATTAAGTAAGCATGGTATATTATATTTTAAATGTATAGATAAAAAAATTCTTGAATAATTGGGAGGCCGAAGCCAATACATTAAAGAATGTTTAGACGGGAGCAAGAAGGGTTGATTATATCTCTTTGAAGCAAGAAACGAAGTGCAGTCGATGGCGTGTCTAGAATAAGTAATTCAGTAGTTGAGCCAACATTATATTTAGCCATAAAATCTGCGGCCATGTTTGACTCTCTGCGGATATGGATAAATTGTATCACCCAGTTAACTCGAACTTAAATCCTCTACAATAAACATTATCATGTTATCCACATAAACTATTTTCACTGCACTAACATAAGAACTCACTTTTATGTCATTATTGATATGATATAATGTCAAACTATCAAATAACTTTAAAATTAAAAAAAAATACTTCTGAAAAAATAAATTATCATAAAATAGTGTATTGTAATGTTAAGAAAAAGATTACTTTGACAATAAAGTGCATATGGATCACCATATGTTACCATGTTAGCGTCACGAAAATTTTAATAATTCTTTTAAAAATTAGGTATACGTGTGATTATTGTGTTTTTCATTGAAATTTGTTATTACAGTTTGGTTTCATATTTTAGGTACACGTGTGATCATTGTGTTTTTCATTTTAAAAAAAATAATTTCTTCTTCTTGTTCAAAACTAGTATGCTAAATAAAATATAAAAGCAAATTTGTACTTCTAATTAAATCAAATATATTTTAGTCTACTAATAAGTGTTTAGTGCATTCATAAGGCACATTGCACTCTTAAAATGACGACGTAAGTTCAAATTTTAGAGACGAGCACTCCAAACATGAATTATAAGATAGACATGCATATTATCAAAAAAAAAATTAGTTGGGCACATCTACCTTAAACTAATAACTCAATAATAAATTCATAATAATGATCTTTCAATGAGTCTTAATTGTCTTCTTTAATCATATTAAAGTTTCTCAGCTCTTATTATTAATGATCAATTTGGCCTACCCCAAAACTTTTAATTGTTTCAAATAGCCTTTAATTATATATTTAATTCCCAATGTTAGGCATTTTGAAAATTTTTCCCCAGAAAATCCATAGCATGTGGATGCATCATACATCAATATTTTCTTCTTCTTTTTTCTCTCTGTTTTCCCCTTTCCCCCTTTTTTAGTTGTAAACAATGCATCCCCCCATAATTCCAAAATTGTAAATATAATTAATACATTTGTATAATTACAATTAAAGTTAATCATTATAAAGTATAAATGAAATTTATGATTGACAGTCGAAATATATTTAAATCTAGACTGAAAAATTTAAAATATATTTTTATAAAATTGTATAAAATATAAAATATTTTTTTCTTCTAACGCGTCATTCTATTATGTTATTTCAAGCTGTTTATCGTCAGTTGAGTAACAGTTTTCATCCGGAAAAAAGTCATTTTGACCCACAAATAAAACATTTTTTTGGCATTATGCTATTAAATAACTAGACGAACTGAAATGTAATGCAAAAAATATATCATTAAAAATAAATTATTTACCTTTTCATATAATTTTGTTTTTAAAAAATTACGAAAATCAAATTTTACACGTACTCTGCATAATTCGACTTTATACTTTCTAAGAATTCCAGCAGCTGAGATCAGAAATTTCCCTTATTTCTTAAAATTGTTGAGAAAATTAAACCAATCATTTCTAGTAGGGCCATTTGTCACATGCCTTGAGGACCTCAAAACCGAATTTAAGCCTATTCTAATGACCCACATAATCAATCGTATTAATTGAATACGATATATTTTCGTATCTTATATTATGAACTCGCTATGTAATTTTTTTTGGTTCAAAGTGACACGTCAAATATAACACTAATTATAAATAACAATTCATTTTGTTAAAAAAAACTTTAATTAATGAACACGTTAATGGTTTCAATGGTGAAGGATAATGTTATTTTTTCTAAGTAATTCGGATTCAAGCAACATAATTACGATGCATGTGAATTTTTAAAATGCTAAAAGGTAAAAAATAGATATTAGTTTGTAATTACACCAGAACATAAATAAACGGGGTTTTTTGTGAATCTAACAAGTGGTCATAGTGGAAAAGCAGATGATGTTCATCCTAGGTAGGGCTGAACGTTCATCGAACCGTTCGTGAGCCGTTCGGCGGAAAGTTCGTTTATATTTGTTTATTTATTAAACGAACGAACATGAACCAGATTTTTTGTTCGTTTAATTAAATGAACGAACACGAACAAAGGGTTTGTTTGTTCTTTTATGTTCGTGAACGTTCGGTAATCTGTTCGTTTATGTTCGTTCGTTTGTGTTCGTTTAAGTTCATTTAAGTTTATTCACATATGTCTAGGGGTGTTCATTGTTCGGTTAAACCGAACTAACCGATCGAACCAAAACAAAATTGGTTAATCTATTAGATAATTTTAGGTTTCGGTTAATGATTAAGAGTTTTTTAAAATTTTAATTATTAATTAATTTAGTTTAAAATCGGTTAATTAACTGAATTAGTCGAACTAACCCAAAATATTAAATATTAACCCATTATATATGTTTGTTTGTGTTCGTTTATGTTCATCTGTGTTCATTTATGTTCGTTTATCATTTAAAAGAACGAACACGAACAAGCTACATTCCTTAACGAACGAACACGAACAAGAAATTTTGTATTCGTTCATTTGTTCGGTTAAAATTAAACGAATGAACATGAACACACCTTCATTCGTGTCCGTTCGGTTCGTTTACAAGCCTAATCCTAGGAGACCCGGGTTCAAATCGCTTCGTCTACAAGGGAAGTGATAACTTGTTCATCGATGGTTTTGGTTTTCGTGTTAAAGAATATATATGAACAAATACTACCTTATAATTTAGACCATTAAAAGTAACAGTCTTCATGTTGAAGAAAATGTTTCATCTTCTTTGCTTTTTGAATCGTAAGTTATTATTAGGGGTGTGCAAAATAAACCGTAGCCGTTAACCGTAACCGTTAACCGGTATAACCGTTCATTTTATAGGTTAATTAACCTAACCGTTAAAGTTAAACGGTTTCGGTTAACCGAACCGCTAAAAAAGACGGTTAATGGTTAACCTATAGGTACTTTATTTTAACTAAGTGTAAAGTTTGTGTTTAAAATTTCGCTATTTAAGTTAATTTTTTTAAAAAAAAATTAATACAATATTTATCGGAGAGAGATATTTATTATTCTAAAAAAGAAATAATGAACATTTGAAAAGAAAATCGTAATAGGTTACAGGTTAACCTGTAACCGATCCGTTCCTTAACGGTTACCCACTATAATGGTTAACCATTTAAAAAATTAACGGTTAACCATTTCTTAACGGTTAGTAACGGTTAAATTACGAATAATAACCGCTATAACAGTTAACCAACCGTTTAAGCTAAACGGTACGGTTAACCTATCATGAACACCCCTAGTTATTATATGATCTGAGCTCTTTATAACGATCATTTCGAAATTAAACCATGATACTAGATTTTAAGAAGTACAATAAAGAATTCAAGGGCAGTGATAACCTGTCCATCGCTGATTTTGGAACTGTCACAAATGGCATATAGACTTGGAATATACCTTTAAGAAGAAGTCTATTTGATTGGGAGTTAGAAATATGAAATGAATTTAATAGCACAATTTTAACACCTGATAGTATATATACTGAAATCCTTATAAAAAATGTAAAAATTTGTACACAAATTCTTATATTATACGATTTTGGTAAGTACGAATTTTTTGGAATCCGCCTCTGACTAATTTTTTGAAATTTAACATTGACGGAGCGACAATTTTGGCGTAGCAAGCACTGGTGGCTGTCTTCGATATTATTG
The DNA here is from genome assembly GCA_958450335.1 of Hibiscus tridactylites. NCBI lineage: Eukaryota > Viridiplantae > Streptophyta > Magnoliopsida > Malvales > Malvaceae > Hibiscus > Hibiscus tridactylites. The sequence continues at coordinate 97,568,981 of OY288273.1, read as the reverse complement.
AATAGTCTAAAGGTGATTTCAGTGTAATATATGTTCATACATATTTTTAACTCTTTGAAATGCACATATATCTTGCAGACAAAGTGATTGAACTTGAGTCTTCTAGAATGAACATCATATGTTTTTCCGCTTAAATCACTTGTTCGGTTATGTACTTATTATTTGCAACTAGTTTGGACTAATACACAACAATTTTTTTTTCTCCTATTATAGTAAATGTTGTAAATCCCTAAATATATTCTCAAATACTCTATTTTCCTTATTTTTTTTCAACAAGTTCCATACAAAAATTAATTTATTTACAACTCATTGAAATTACACGGCAAATCTGTCTCGTATCGAGAAATTATATCATAGGCCCGGCTCGCCACGTCATCCATGGTCCCAACCAATAAAATGCATCCATTTCATTAATTTTTTTCCATGTCATTTTTTTACCGAGTGAATCTTCACTCAGATTTACTGTAAATTAAATTAAAAAAATACCTTTTACCAATTGTAGATTCACTCGGTAAAAAAATGACATGGAAAAAATTAATGAAATGGATGCTTTTTATTGGTTGGGACCATGGATGACGTGGCGAGCCGGGCCTATGATATAATTTCTCGTCTCGTATCATAACAAATGACGTACATTCTTAAATAAATTACCAAATATTCTATTTCCCTAATTATTTTTTAATTACATTATATTATATTTCCCCAATTATTTTTCAATTACATTATATTCCCTAAATATGCCTAAAAATACAGATAAATTGAGAAGGTGTAGTCGCTTTCATTCGTAAAAGATGAATGGGCGGCGAATAAGTGAAAGCGACTACGCCTAACAGAGTCTCACAAAACTGCTCAAATTGTTTTGTCATTTACCAAAAGGATAAATAATTAAACTATAGGCAACTTTAACCAGGTTTAATATTTTAAAATATAAAAAAATAATAAATTTAATTAAATAGTTTAATAATGTTTAACTATAATATATTAAGAAAAAAATGTGTTCATCGACACGATCAGTGTCAGCTCTAATTACTATTAAAAATGTATTGATATCAGTGCATTTCTATAATTGAGTTAAATAATTAGTTGATATTAATGTAAATTTTGTAATAATAGCCTATTATTGTAGTTTTTTTTATAAAAAAATAGCGTGATTATATGTGGTATTGGCTATTTATTCTTAGTCTTTTAAAAATATATTCACATTGTGTAAACTATACTACTCAAAATTGGGTTATATAGTAAGAACAATATCTCATCATTTATCACTGAGACTACTTAATGGGTTCATTATTATTGTCGGGGGCAAAATTAAAAATTTATAAAGGAGGATTATAATGAGATCAAAGTTTTTAAAGGAGTATAATAAAATTTTAAAAAGATTAAAATGATTGTAAAACTAATTTTAGCCTTTATCATTATTGGCATAGACCCACACCTCCTTTTTTCACATGATGTTCCGCTCTTGATTATTATAGTTATTATCAATTGAGATTAAGGGTTGAGTCAGGAATTTATTAAAGTGGTGTTATTTTTTCGAACAATATTTAAAATGAATTACTTATTTATAAAGAGGTGTCATTTTATTTATAATGAGTGTCAATTACATATTTTTTATTTTTTATATACAAATTATATATAAAAAATACAATTTCTAAAAAAAATTAAAGTTTCAACCGACATGTCAACCAAATAATATATAATACAATTTGTTATAAAATTGTATTTTTTGGAAATTGTATTTTTCCGCTTATGATTTCTATAGTTATTATCAAATTGCATGTGTTATTTTTATTATCGGTCTATTTACAAATTTATCTTATTATTTATATAATTTTACTACTTTTACAACCTTTCAAAAAAATTTACTACTTTTACCTCAACGTGTGAAAAATAACATTACTTGAATAAATTTGTGACTTCGCCCTTAATTTCAATTGATAATAACTATAGTAATTAGGAGCGGAACATCGTGTGAAAAAAAAAGGGGTGTGGACTATGAAAATAATGATAATAGAATGGTATATAATCTAATTTATTGTAAAATTACATTTTTATAATAATAACAACTATAGTAATTTTTAGCTTTTAATATATATTATCTTAAGCTTAAGTTTCAACATAAATAAAAAGATGTAAGGAATAATTATATTTTTTTGTAACATTCTTATGTAGTTACATGATACTCCTTCAGTCCCATAAAATATGTCTTTTATTGACTTTTTAAAAGTCAAAATTTTTAAAATTTGACTATTATTATATTGAATATTTTAGATAATTAATTTTTATAAAATATATATTTAAAAACTACTCGATTAGAGGTTTTTAAAATATATTTTTTCATATTTTTATCAATAATATATTTTAAATAATTATAAGTCAAAGTTAAAAAAATTAAAAAAAATCAATAAGGGACAAAAATTGTGAGACGAAGAGAGTAATATATAATATTTACTTTCAGTTCTTTAAAATGTTCATATATTTATATTATTTAAACTCAAATCATTTAAAAATAACTGTCTTTGATTATTTGTTGTCACTAATCTTTGTCTTAAAAGTATATCTAGGAAACATATATTATTTAAAAAAAAAAAAGAGAATGTCGTGTTCCGTACGACCAAGGATTCAAAATTTCAAATTGACAAGTAAAAGAATAAAAAGTAAACCATTTTGTGTTGTTTATATTTTTGTTGGTACTAAATTTTAAATTTAAACAATTTCTTTTGTCACTTGAATAAAAACCAATACTATTAAGTGCAGATTAATGAAAACATGCTTATGTTCTGTTCTTGAAGTCGAACTATGGGAAATCTATGAAGGTTTTACGACGGCGTAAAATCTACGTATGTTTCGAGTAATTAATTAAAGTATTTTCTGTTCATGATAGGAAATTAGGAATAATGTGTTTGACTTTAGTTCGTGGTTACAGCTCTACTGTTTTCTTCTTTCACATTAAAAAAATATGGATTAACATTTAAAGGTAAAATTGTTGTACAAATTACAATATTTATAGAGAGAATTGTATTAAAATTTCAATATTTTTAGAATGAACAAAAAGTTACTGTGTGCTAGAAAAGCAAATCAAATAATCATTGTAGTTTTAAAAAAAATGCGGATTAACATTGTATTCACTTGATGTCTAGGGATAATCATGGGATGAATTGGGTAGGGTTTTATTGACCATCCATATCTGACTCAAAAACTTAACACTTCTAATCAAATTTAATTTAACCTGACATTTTATAATGTTCTACTTGAATTCGATTTTTAGATTAAAAATATGAATTTAACTTAATTCGACATAAATAAAAAATTATCATTTTTATTATTATTCAATAAAATAGGGAGCTAATTAGAAAAAAATACAAATAGAGAGAGTATTATAATAATTATTCTATCTTTATTAGACAAAATAAAAAGATAAATGATATATATATATATTTATAATAAAATTAAACTATTATATCGGGTCAAGCCGAGTCAAATATAATATTTTTCACCTTAAACTTAAACCCGACACGAACCAACCTCATCCTCAAGATTCATACCCGAACCCAAATTTTTTTTTTAAAAAATCTAACCCTATAGGATCAGGTCAGAATCATCAAGTATGAGTCAATTTGTCATCCCTAGATGTGTGAGTTAAATTTAATTAAATTATAAAATAATAACAATCTAACATAGGGGTGCTTATTGAGTTGAGCAACTCGCAGAGAACCCAAGCTCGACTCAGTCTAAACTCGGTTAACGTTCAGCTCGAAATCGAGTTCGACTCGAGATATTAACGAGTCAAGTCGAGCAATACCCAACTCGACTCAATAAGTTCGTGAGCAACTCGTTGTTTTTTATAAATTCTTTTACAATCTTTTGGTGGCTACCTTAAAAAATTATGTTCTAATAAAATTTAAATAATAATTGAAAACTCTAGAAAAATTTAGTGAATTTCTAGGTAATTTACCCATAAAATTTTAGTTTCAAATTTCCAAAACGTTTTGTATTTCGAGAATTAAAAAATTTAATTTGTATTAACAAGAAATTAAATTATAATAACGAGCTTTTCTTTTTTCTTTTATTATTACTTTATGTATAAACGTAGAAAATGAGAAAAGTCTTCTGTTTACACATCCCATATAAAAGTACAATTGAAAGTTAAAAACCCTAAAATTCCTAAGACATTATCTCATTTGTTGTTCATTGAAGATTGTTGAGAAATTAAAAAGAGTCTCACACTCGAATATCAACTCTATCTCTAACTCGATTATGACAGGTTCATTTATTTATCTCCTCAAACCTCATGTTTTCCCTCTAAATTTAAAAGAAAATTAATGTAAAAGGGGTAGTCAAGTAATTTAGCAAAAGTATATAAAAAAAGAGACAAGCACAAGTATTCCAATTCCAAAACAGTGAAAGGCAAGTGCTGCTACCTTTCCGTCAATTTGCTCAGTGAAAACAAGAAAAAATGCAAATAAAAAATCAAATCAAATCAAAAGAGATACTATCTTGAGTAATCCAACAAGGGTGTTTGGAACAAGGGAAATTTGTGGGGGAAAATGAAGTTGTTTCTTAAATAAAGGGAAAAGTTAAAAAATATTAAAAAATAAATTTAAAAGCATAATAATAATAATAGCAGTGAATTGGGTCACTGTCAAAAGTTGTGATGGTGGCATATAAAGAAAGGATCTATTCATTCAATCTGATCTAATCAAAATAAAGACATTTTTATTTAAAATAACTCATTTAAATAGTTATTTAGAAAATTGGTTTTCAGCTAAAATTATTTTAAAAAATAACTTCAAATCGTACCCCTTAGACGAGCTAGAGCGAGTTTCATGTTAAAAAAATATAGGAAATCAATATTTGTCTTTTTATCAACTTATTTAATACGAAACTTGCGTTTTGTAGAAAGCGCTGTTCGAAACTCACTTTCTGTAAAACGTGAACTCATACTACGTGAACGATTTGAGGTCATTTTTCTAAATAATTTTGGCTGAAGATTATTTTTATAAATAACTATTTAAAATAGATTTTTAGTTAAAAATCCCAAAAACAAAGCATCCAGACAAATCTTTGAACTATAAAACCAAACACTTCTGACTTCTACATGAACTAAGTTTTAAAAAAAACTTAAAAAGGTTGTAACTTTCTTACCACTTACCAGGTTAACAAGTTTTTTTTAAGACAGGTTGAAAAATTTAGTCAAAATAAATCCTATTCTGTCAAAAGGGAAGTGCCATCAAATCATAACGGTCTATAATTAGTAAAAAAAATAAGATAAAAGGTTATAATTTTATAATTAGAAAAAAGGTAAAAAAATGGTGTTTGTTTAGGGTAATAGTACAATAAACAGCAGCAGATGGTAGTGATGAGATGAACAGAGAGATCTTTAATCTTTTTCTCTGCTCTGCCATTTCTTTACCAGTGGCAGCAGCAGCAGCATCATCAAAATCAATGGTTTCTATAGGCTAAAAGAAAAGTAAGATTTTACTCTTCCCTATACTAGCTATTAGCTATAAGCTCCCCCCTAAAACACAAAACAATATCTTTTCTTGTTGTTGTGGTGATGAAAAAGTTTCTGGTTTGTAGTATATTTTCCCGAGAAAATCCTTGTTGAGAGGGAAAAAAAACAGACTTTGGCTTTGTTGTTGTTGTTGGGTTATAGAAACCCATTTCTGTAGTTTGGTTACTGAATAGAATAGTACAACAAAGAGACCCAATTTGCCAAAAAGCTGAGTTCTTGAGAGAGATGGGTTAGCCTGGAAATAAAGCTGGGATTTTTAGGGTGTTTTGGGAGGCTGGTGGTGAGGTTAAATTAGAACCATTAAAAGCTGGAACAGGAAAAACACAATCAGCTTAGCCTGGATCCACAAAGGCGGCAGCAGCGGCAAAAGCAAGAAGAACACGAAGAACAACACGAAGAGCTTGCAGGAAACCAACAAGGAATCTTCCAAGCGCAGCAAAACTTGTATGCAAGCCTGGAAACTCAAGATTACCCACAGCCACCAAAGAAGCGCTCGTTCTTGCCGTCGTCCAGTACATCTTTGGGATCGAAACATGCAAGAAAAATGGGGGACAGCCACCGCCAAGTTGGAACGTCGTCTAGATTGGGGATAAGGCACGCCGGAGGGGAGATCGTTGAGGTCCAAGGTGGTCACATTGTTCGGTCAACCGGAAGGAAAGACCGTCACAGCAAAGTTTGCACCGCTAAAGGTCCTCGGGACCGACGTGTTCGTCTCTCGGCTCACACCGCCATCCAGTTCTACGACGTCCAGGACCGACTCGGCTACGACCGTCCTAGCAAAGCCGTGGACTGGCTTATAAAAAAAGCCAAGTCCGCCATTGACGAGCTCGCTGAGCTACCTCCTTGGAACCCTGAAAGTTTGAATACGACGACTTCGATTGGTAAACCTAGTAACCAAGAAGACCAAAACGCGACGGCGACGACCGACAATGATAAGCCGTATCAGTTTCACATCAACCATGGTGGAAACCTGGTGGAAAATCTTGCTGCCGGGTCGGGAACTCGGAGGAGAACGGCTACTATAATGGGGAATGAAGTTCAAAGCCTTCAGCAACAAGAAATGGGAGAAAACCCGAATAATAATTCGGGTTTTCTTCCACCTTCTTTAGTTTCCGATGAGATTGCTGATACCATTAAGTCTTTCTTTCCACTGGGAGCTTCGAGTGAGACGCCGTCTTCTTCCATACAGTTCCAGAATTATCCACCGGATTTGTTGTCGAGGACCCGTAGCCACAGTCAGGATCTTCGGCTTTCACTCCAGTCGTTTCCGGAGCCGATTCTTTTGCACCACCATAACCACCACCACGCACAAGCTGCTACAGCTCAGGCACAGCACAGTGAGCCCGTTTTATTCTCTGGAACCAGCCCATTAGCTGGTTTTGATGGGTCTTCTGCCGGATGGGAGCATCACCACCAACATCCGGCGGAGATTGGAAGGTTCCAGAGATTGTTTGCTTGGAATAATAGTGCTGCTGCTGCTGACACAGGCAGTGGCGGTGGTGCTGGCGGCAGCGGCAGCGGAGTAGGAGGATTTCTCCTTGGTACTCCTACACAGCAGCCGCTGCCGCATTCTTTTGGCCTTAACAGCCAATTGTTTTCTCAGAGGGGACCCCTTCAGTCCAGTAACACGCCCTTTGTTCGTGCTTGGATAGACCAGCCAATTTCCGCAACCGATCAACACCATCAACATCACCATCAAATCTCAGAAAACATCCATCATCAAGCTGCTTTATCCGGCATTGGATTCACCACACCTGGTGTATTCTCTGGATTTCACATTCCAGCACGAATTCAAGGCGAAGACGAGCACGACAGCATCGCCAATAAGCTGTCCTCTGCTTCGTCCGATTCTCACCATTGATAGAGTAAATCAAAGGAAAGCCAAAGTCTTTCCCGTGTATCAGGTTAGCACTTATTTCTCATTCCCATTTAGTTTTAATTTAAATACCATATATTGCATTTACAAGCTTTTCTGCTTATTTAGGTGATTGGTCTTTAAGCACTAGTTGATCGTCGATCATTGACTGTGAACACAATGAGATAGTACGGCGGATTCAAGCATCAAAGACCGGTTCGAGGGAGGATTTTGGCCACTTTGAATCAATGGCCTATTGCCGTGGGAAGAAGAAATCTGGGTGGATTTCAGGTTTTTCGATCCCCGGTTTTATTTAGTTTCTATCAGTTGATTGTGTTGTAGCTTAAATTTAATTCGCATGGGCTCGTAGAGCTTAACAATGGTTTCCTTTTTCGTTGGACTTCTCGTGTGTTTCATGTTGCTAGTCTTGTTTACAATGTTTGCTACTGTTTCCTAGTGTTGCTACTAAGATGTGGACTAGTTTGTTTTAATGCTGATTTGATTTTTCCCTCCATTAGGACCGACACGGTTTAGCATATTTGCTAATTCTTTCGAAAACTACCATGAAATAAGGTAATAACCCCCTGATCAGCTAATCTTGGAAAAAGTCTTTCGGAACCCTATACCCCTTTGATTAGATACTGAATTAGAGAAGCAATCCAGAGTTCTTTCCGTTGTTTAGAAGTTGTCAATTTCTCATGTTGATAAAAGCGAACTCCGCAAGTGGTTTCGTTTTGTTGCTTTATTGCTTATGGAACAGATTGTATCAGGAACACCTTAAACCTGCAAAAAAGAATTGAAAGAATAACTAATCTGGTAGCATTGAAAGAGGAATCATTTTTCGTAAACAGTAGGATTTTTGGATAGTGGTTGCCAATTCCACCGTCAGTGTCTACCGATCTGTTTTAGATGCCTCAATTTAGAACCGACCTTGTTCGAATCGAAAGCTCTTTATAGAAACAAAGAATCGAGAACCCAATTCATTGTATTAGTTAAAATCAAACAAGAGAATAATGAACCAATCACCATCACATCACAATTGCCAAAATTAGCAGAATTCAGCTCCTAGATGCTTTAACATGAAAGATGGGGTTGGTCCGAATAATGTCCCGAAACATACATTAGGATTGAGACCGGGTTATGGGACACCCTAAGGTCACACAACAGCAATCAATGAGGGCATGTTAGCATAGTAGAGCAAGTGGGGCTATAAATGGAGTACCATCTGCAAGTGCAGGGAATGGTATGAATGTACAAATAAAAGCTCAATTGTGGTATAGAATAGTATAATACACTATAGGTATTAGATACCACCAAAATGGTCCCCTTGAATCTAGCTGGAATTTCTATTTTTTTTCTTTATTACCATAAAAATATGATAGCAATAATGCATGTATGTATACTTTGGCTTCTATTGATATTTGCTGTATAGTTGTTGGCTGTGGAGTACACATTTTGACACTTATTTTATATAGTAACACCAATACGAATATAAAAGCGGTATCATACTCGTATTTTTATTTGATTTTGTAGTACAATATACGATTTTTTAATATAGTGGGATGTTAAAGTTGGGATTTTTGAGACCATACCAGATATAAATTTTGAGGTGGAGTGGTGGTTGGATTGTTGCAGAGGTTCTTGTTGGGGGCTTAGCTATGATATTGCATAATTGAATGGAGCAATGTGAGAATGAATAATTGTGCTATGATAATTAATGCATAATGGAGCAATGAATCGGTGCATTATGTGACTTTCTAAAAAAAATAATATGATCAAAGTTCTTTTTTAATAAAAATTTTTGTTACCTTTTATGGTTGCTGCTATAGGGCTTTATTTTTCTGTCAGTTTTGGACCTTTCTGTCTGAAGTTATACATTGAGGAGTTGTCATTTAAGAAAAACAAGAAAATTGGGTGTTTTGTGCTGTAGCTGTTCTTTAGACTTGATAACTAGGAGGTTTCGGGTAGGTCCGAGATTCGAATATCGAAATCTGCAATATTTTGGACATTTTAAATTTGTATGTGATGTTTGGTATCTTAAAAGGTAATGTACATATACTTGTGTTCCATATGTCCCTTGTAGTTAAAGATTTTTACATGTATAATCTCTGGAAAAGGAGATTTTAAATCCGGGTTTAGTCCGATTGATATCGTAGTTTAGTGTTTAATCGTCAGGTTTCTCGGTGCAACAAGACCTTGTTATATTGTGTAGTGTATGAGTTGCAAATCCACAGAAAAAGTATAAGAGAATATCGTATGGAATCGCTCAAAATAGCTGAAAGCTTTCATACATGACCAACGAGCATCCGATTTCAGCCATCGGATAGATACACGGAACCACCGCAGCATTCTACAACCCCAGTTTTCTTTGCCCACTCCATAGGATGCTTGGCTACACTGTATTCACTAGATATCAGTCGAGAAATTTTATTTCTGAAGTGATTGAATGAACTCGAAGTTCGTAACCTGATGAGAGAAGGCATATGCCATGGCTCGTCTGCGGTTAAAGTTTCGGAGCCACTGCACCGTTCTACCTGTAAACCAAAAGCACCCCAAGAATACTTGATTCATAGATTACCAGCTTCTCATTTTCTTGCTTGCCAAACAGAAGATAGGGGGTGCATTATAGGCAATATTAATGGCTTTGAAAGCTAATAAAGATGCTACCCTCTATTATTTTACTAATCCGTAAGGCTTAACTCACCATTAATGTAAAAAGATGGATTCAATTTTTCATTTCTTGGTAGATATCGACATCGAATGCCTAACCATTAAAAGGTAATAAAAAAGAGTAGGTTGATAGTGATTGTTGTTACCTCCAGTACTTCATGGAGTTTGGCCTTGAGTTTCATCTGGTTTGAGACTGAACATTGCACCATAAATGTAGGAAGCTTATTGTGCTTCTTCATTGTATGTTCCTGTATAATATGTCGAATCTCCCGGCATCTGTCAGCCGACGAACCCTTTTCGTGCCTGAAAAAATTGTAAATTGTGTTACTCAGACACAAGCATGTTTAATGCCTTGTATGCTCGGAAAGGCTTCCCAATTCGAACAGCTGCAATCTGTTCCACTGCGTTTTTAGGATTGCTTTTTGAACTGCCGGTCGTTGCCGAACTCCTTCCCTCTTCAAGCTCCTCATGACCTACCCTATATTTCTCAAACTTCGGTACGAATATTAGATATAAGTATGTGTCTAACACTGTTATGTTCGAGGGTCATATCATTACACCTATGTTTGAATGTGGGGTATGTATGCATGCATGTATTATTTATATACTAAACAGATATCTTTCGAAACAATTTGATAAGGATCAATTGTAACATTTACATAATGAAAATTGAAAGATATAAAATTTAATCCATGCTGTTTAGTTCCATGAATTTAGTTATTCTATTTTTTAATTTAAAAATTAAAGTCCAACTGGTACCATAATAAATTAACGTCTGTTAAATTTAAATATGTATTTATGAATTATATTTTAATTTTTGAACCTAACATTTGAACATTAAAATGCCAGATATTCAAATTCAACATAAAATCCAATTACAATATCTTGAATTGTACATAAATTTTAAACCAGACAAATAGAAGACTGAATTTCAAAAGTTATACGAATAAAGGGACCAAGGGTCAAATTAAGCCTTTTACTTTTCGAGGGAATTTTTCTTCTTTTTATTATAAGAATCAAATGATTTTATATACAATCCCAAATGTAACTAGTTGGAGTTGTCTTAACTTGCAAGGCTCATCCAAAGTAACACATCTCCATTCCCTCAACTTCAACTTCAATGAAATATATTTTAAACTTTTCTTAATTTTCATACTTTTAGTTTTAAAGCATTGAGATTGATTTGTTATTCGAATAATTCAAATTAAATATTGTAGAAGACTATTTTGATGATGATGTTCTCAATTATTTTTATTTATTCAAAATGTTAGAATTAGAACGTCTATAATAATTTTAGGGATCTAACATATTTATGGTGAAAGAGGATCTTAGTGATAGGTGCATATACACAAACATTCATGTATAGTAATTTAAAGAGAATTGGACCGCGCATGCATTAGCATCGGTGTATAGATCGGAGCTAGTTGAAGAGTTCTGGATGGAGGAGGTCCCTTACGAGGTCCGTTCAGCAGTGAATGTCGATAGACGGTTGGATCCCCCTTAATTTGTCTCCTTTTCATGTTTTCTTCGGAGTTGGAGCACAAATTCTCCACTTACGACTTCCATCTCCTTGCTTTCTGTGGCGGTTCGTTGATCCGAGTATATATCTCCACCGCCGGAAGCGATGTCGCCCCCTTTATTTTCTTTTTTTTGTTTTGTGTGGTTTTTCTTTCGTTTTGTATTATCTTTTTTTTTTCATCTATTTTGTTTGGGTTAACGACTGTTGAATGCCTCGTTAAGCATGCATATCGGTTTTGTTTTTTCCTTCATTCAATAAAGTAACGGGCGGCATTTAATTCAAAAAAAGATGAATTGATATTTGATACAATGTCAGTGTAAAAAAGGTTTACACAAGCATGCATATTTTCAAGCTTAAATGTAAAATGTAAAATTTTAACATTAAAACTATAAAAATCTAACCACAAACTCTAAATTTTTACCCTACAACTTAAATCTCTAACCTTTAAATTAGAACCCTAAACCTCTAAATAATTTGATCCCTTAAAATCAAGTGAATCGCCGGGCCTCGATTCGTTAGCTTATCATCAAGTGAGACAATCTCCATTCCATATCCATTTTCATTTAATTTATGCTTGTTTTGATATTTTTGGCATACATAAAACTTTTTTTTTTGAAGGGAAGCTTTTGGAGATTCATTTTTTAAAACTCCACTAATTATATATAAAATAATTAGTATTGATTTAAAAGTATTATTATTTTTTTCATTTGGTTTGGTTGGCGAGTCACACAAGTTGATTGGCAACAAACTTTTGCATGTGGGGATGTAAAGATCTGATTAGGCATTGTATTGTCCTTGTCAAATCTGACCCTTCATTATACAAGTGCAGAATGGTGACATGTAGGAGGGTCCACACTGGATTATATAGAAAAACTAGCGAATCTTACGCTTTAGTTATTACATAAACTGCTGAACAACATCAGAATGTTTCACCAAAATGAAAATCCGAAAATGTCTCTCCGAAATGCAATCTCAGCTAAAACCATGAAAATCAGAACCAGTAGCTGAACTCTACACCAGTTGTTACATTTATTAATCTACGAGACTACGACCAACCAAAGACGTAATCGAGAACATACACGAGCCCCAAAGAAAACGGATAAAGGATGTAAGCCAGCGAACACGTCCATAGCGGGAATGTAGTTCGGAAACTGGCGAATGCACCCATCACGAGGCAAACGATAAGAATCACCAACACTTCGGACGAGAAATCCCATGTTAGTCCCCTTACGTAAACGAGTGCCAGGAAAACCGATAGGCAGAGGACGTTGTTCATCGTTACTGCCCCGTAAAGCTGCATCATAAGTTGATGATCAATCACACGGTTGTCAACTTTTCTCTGTAAACAAGTAGAGTTACACGAAAACATACCTCGGAAAATGTTAAGGATGCAGTCCTTTGCTTCTTACGGGAGGCAAAGATGATGGCTGACACAGCTTCACTCGAATTGGTAGCTAATGGCAATGCAATGAACGAGATGAAGAAAGATGGAATGCTTGTTGCTGAAGAGAAGTTATCGACCGCGTCGACCAGTGGATCTGCAAATGCAGCTGCAATAATGGTACCTAGTAATAACATTAGTACGGCTTTGATGGAGATCCATCGAGGGTTTTCAACGCTCTCCACGGCCTCATCACTTTGTTCCTCTGGTCCCAACAGAGTATGTTCTCTCTTCGTTTGCTGCAAAAGTAATTCTAGTATGTCAGTCCACTGCACTATGTTATGATCATAAAGAAATCGTCAATGCTATACTTACCTGGTGAAAATCGTCGATGAACTTAAACGTTCCAGCATTAGGTTCAAGATAATCACCCCCGGTTTGCTTTGCCTCGTAAATCCACTTTGTGATCCCTCTTATAAACTCGTCCTCTTGAACGAGAGAGTCAAGGGAGGTATCAAAATCTTCCAGTACTTTTCGCACAGCATCATCTCTATCCAAGTCGATCTCTTCAAACCGGATTCCTATAATCAATGCTTTCAGTTCAGTAGGTGAAAGAGCACCATCGTGATTCTCATCAATCGTCGCAAACAACCTGTAGTTCAGAGAGTACGAAAATGTTACGAGTACAATGTACAGGAAGAAGCAAGTTTTTCTCGAATGTCAAAACTCGAAACTTACTTCTTTATGATCTCTGTGTTGGGTTCCCCATCATCAGTAAGAAGCCTTCCCAGAGAATGCATTTTCAAGTGCCTTAAAATTCCGGATATAACGTGCTTGTGCTTCACGAAAGCAAGTCGTCTTCTCTGGATCCAAGGCTGAAACACCTGCAATATACATACATGGTAACAAAATCATGTGTTATAAGAGAATCTAATAATTTTCTTAAAGAATTTTAAAAAGAAATATTGTAACATATGATGATGAGTTCCTTTCTGGAAAATAATATTAACCTGATAAACGCAATAAGAAATCAACATCAAGATCGAAACAATAAGTGCAATCAAAACGGCCAAGTGTCTTCCCGAAGTTGAGTTGAGAACTTGTGGCAATTGAACAATAAGAAACGGGATAACTGATATAGCCATTATCCTCGCAGCATAGCATGTCCAAATATCAGTGCTAACACCCGTCTCTGCAAAATCGGACAAGCTTCCGGTTACGGGAATTTAAAAGAATGAATTAAGAGTTTACACTACTTAGTCATATGTTTTTGGACATTACATGACATAATACATATGGTAAAACAACCCTCAACCACTTACAACACCAGCTACCAAAGAACAATGTTAAGCAACTCTATGTACCTGTTAAGCTAAGCCCTTTTGTATTCGATCCATCGACTGCAAATGAATCACGAAGATCACACTTGCCAACAACAATGCAGGATCCCCATATCAACGTGAGAAGCATGACGGTCGACCCAGCTAACAACCCCATTCCAACAGAGACCTGACCTTGAGCAGTTTCCGGCGTTCCGGAAAGTCCAGACACTGGACGAAAACAGGCAGACCAATTATAAACATTCTAGACCACATTCTTGATTGTGATTTAGCCCATCAAATCCTTAAGTTTTGCAATCCAAAAGAGATTTTTTTACAAGCTTTCTATGTCAACATCGAAAGTTGAACATGTTTCAAGTCCAAACAAGATCAACCAATCAAATGAGCAGCAAAGATTTTCATGTCCCAAATGCAGTGTCTTAAAAAAAATAGCATAACCCCACATGTGTTTTAATTCTAAAAAATTCCATTGTCTTTTTCCCACAAACTACCATAGAAAGAAAACAATGAACTTGCAGGGGTTGAATTCAGGGACGGACACGGTACTTTATGTTAGGGGGCGAACCTATAAAATTCTAGGAGGCGAACTTATAAAATTTTAGGAGGCAAAAATAGATTTTCAAATAGAAAATACAAAAAAAAAATCAAAAAAAATTCAAAATCATATACAAATTCTAAATTTTTAGGGGGCGACTGCACGCTCCAGCACACCTCGGGTCTATCCTGGTTGAATTCAAATCTCCAACCCCACATCTTTCATAATATTAATCAGGGGTTGCTGAAAGTCTCCTGCTGCCATTGGTCACTAAACAAACAACATTTGATTCTGTCCAACCCAGATCCACATGCAAAAAGATTAAATACATGATCCAAAAGCATAAATTTCTTTTTTTTAACATAAAAAGCATAAGCATAAGCATAAATTTCTAAAAAATATAAGGCTAAATGAAAATACTAATAAAGTAGCCAGGATATTAAATACAAATGCAGATTCTTACTAAAAAAACTAATTATATACAACATGACAAAAAAGCTTGGAACAATCGAAAAAGATAGAGACTTGGAACAACCCAAAAAAATTATAATCTGAAAATTATACGGAATCTGAATTGTGCTAATTTTCCATATATAGAATCTTAAATTTTGCATCTTATTCATGGTATAATTTGAACATTCAGTTTCCAGAAAAAAAAGGGTCAAGATCTAAACTTTTCAACTTTCCGCCCTTTTTGATGAGTCAAGCGGTGGGAAACTAAATATAATTTTATCGCATTTTCTCGACAACCAAACAAGAAAAATAAAATAGAAATTTAAAATTTACCGAGAATAAGCATTGCATCGGGAAGAGCTCCGAGCATAGGCAAGAACAATCCTCCAACGATACCGGGACCGAGGATCTCAAGCAAAAGCTCACTTCCATTGGACAAGTAAGTAGCAGCTAAATACATAAGGTATCCATAAACAATGATCAAAAACATGTTTCCCAGAACCGTGGTGGTACAGGGTAAGAACCCATACGACTGCTCGCACGTTTCCTCATCCGAAACCAGCGGTTTGAGGAGGAGGAAAGGTGGGTTTTCGACGGTGGAGAGCCCATCGGAAACGAGACCGGTCGGGGATGGGCGGGTGGTGATGAAGCGGGCGTGTGATGGGGAAGAAGAGAAACAAAAGGTGAAGAGGATGAGGAACAGGAAAATCTTGGCAGTCATAATTTGTTAAGGGGATTTTTACATTGAAAAATGACTGGAAATTAGAAATTGGAAAATGGAAATTGAAAAGAAATCTTCGAGTATTATATAGGAATGAAAAGTGACTGAAAACGGGGCGAGAGTGGAGGAGTGTTTGAACCGTGTGTAAAGGATGATTTTGACTATCATGGCTGAACTAGAAATGGGATAAATATTAAAAAACGTTTTTATTAATATAAAAAAGATTTTATGGTAAGTATTACTAAAATATTACATCCTACGCGTCGGATTAAAAAAATATTATTTATTCATATTTTTTAGCCTTTCCATAAAGTATATATATTTTGCACATAAGGATACTCAAAACTGGGTGCCCAAAAATAAATATTAGTATACTCTTTCTTAATGGAGCCACTTATTGAGTTCTTTTTTATAATTATTTGTATCTTATTTATTGATTAATCTAAATTAGATATTACATATGTTTATTATAGAGATGACTCTTCTAATTTGATTTACTTCATTTATAACGTTAATTTTTAATCTTTTGATTTTATTTGAAGAACTTAATATTTCATTTCACTGCACCAATGTAAAAAATTGTTATTTGTCTTAAATATTCTTGTTTTTAATTAAAAGTTGGGAAGAATTTTTTTTTGACAATGACAACAGAATTTTATTAAAAAATCATAGAAAATGTTACAAGTACAACGCATTCAAACGGGAAAATAATGTAGACTAGTTCCATCGAAATTTTATATAAAAATTAAAAAGTGCAAAGAAAAGTAAATATTTCAAAATGGATTAACTGAATCTCTTTGTTTCTATCGAAACAAGACGTATTATGTAGTGAAAAAGGAGTGATGAGCGAACTAAACTATCAGACAAATTGCTCTGCTACCCAATACTAATTACATCGACAAACAACATTAACCGAGTTGGGATCTATCTTTCTATAATTACCGAAAAAATCATAATTAAAAATTAACGTCGTGAGGAATTTAACTGATTAAAAAATACTTATGTATATGTAATTAAGATTTCAAATAAATAAATAATAAATATGACAATTTTCTGGAATTAAAAAATTCGTATCAGATTATGATCAGCAAAAATTTAACAATCAAATAAAATGAAAACAAAATTTTCACGGGCGAATATTTACTCTTTCAATATCTAGTTCAGTTGTCGGGGTTAACTAATGATCTATCAGAATCATAATAAAAAAATGAAGTAGTCTCTGATTTGTTCCGTCATATACGAACCAACTAAACTCAAAATATGTTTGCTAATATATATGTCCGTCTAACGGTCCATGTTTAGAGTGCGTGACTACTCCTCCTAATAATGTCATCTCCTGAATTTGAACTCATGTCCTTCCTTTAGAAATATAATGTGTCTTACCAATGCACCCAACACTTGATAACTAAACCCAAAATATTAATCGGGTCGGTTTTAATTATTTGATATATTTTCAATCCATGTGTTATAAATATTATAAATTATTGTAGTTATCCATAAAGAAAATCCAAAACAAATCTTTTATTTATCATTATGTATTCATTTTTCTCATGCAATTTTCTTTGATTTTGTAAGTATTATCATTATAATTTAACCTCTTCACGAATATTATAAATATATGATTCTAGTGAATGAAAAAATAAAACAATGAGAATAATATTCTACATTCTTCTCCATTTCTCTACTATTCCTTTACTTCTTTATATTATAAATATATGGCTCTAGTCCACCATATTTTCGTGCATTTTTCATTAAAAACAATTAAGAATTAAACTCGTATTCGGTAAAATCACATGTGAACCTTTTATCACTCACCAATAAACATTGTTGAATTTATTTTTTTAAAAAATTAACATAAAACATTTTCTTCCACATGCATCATGAATTTGATAAAATACTATATTATACAAGGACACTTGATAAATTTGGGATATAATTTTAATTTTAATATTTTTCTTTATAATTAGATCAATCACAATGATAATATAACTAAATTTATTTATTTATTAAGTATAGTCACTTATATTTAATCTATTGACCGACTAATTTAAAACAGATAATATAAAAATTTATTATAAAAACGATTTTTTTAATTCAATTTATTCCCTTCATAATATGAGAATTTAAATCTTAAACATTATTTAAATAGTCTAACGCTATATCTTGTTAGACCAATTAGTTGAAGATAACCAAATATATTTTTTTACTTATAATAATTTTTTTCAACCATAAAAATTAAGCAGCTTCTAGTTTGGTTGGCCCTGAAAACGGAAATTTCTAATTTAAGGATTTAGAAATTTGGAAAAGGAAAAAAAGTCAATGTATGATCTAGTTAGGGGACAGAGTGGACTGGCACATTGAAATTCGATATTGAAGATATTTATAGTATATCATTTATTGGAGAATCGAAAAGGAAAAATGGAAATTAACAGATATTATATTATATCAATTTATTGAAGATATTATATTATATCAATTTAGTGTAATATATCTTTATTTAATAAAAAACCGAATTTATGTATATATTTTTTATTCTAATAAAATAATATGGCGAATTTATTTCTCTGCGTTTTCTTAAATAATATATTGACAAAATAAACAATAAGAAACTCTATAATATTTGATTCGAATTGATCAATCAATCAATAAATAACAGGTTGATTAACATACCAAAAGATAAATTTAAATGATCCGAACTTGAACAACAATTGAAATTCTAATTGCAAAATGGTAATAAAAACTTTTGTCGATAGGCATGTTAGGATAACATTCCACTTTTTTTTTTTTACAAATTTTAAATCTAATTCTAATCTTACTTAGAAGAGAAAGGAAGAGGAAATTTTAGGTGAAGAAAAGAGAATGCTCATAGTGAGTCTAGAACTCATAACCTAAGAGAATATATGAAACAAATATTATGATTATCGAATATTGAGAAGCCTCGTTCAAAAAGTACAATTATGGCCCTGTTTGGCAATTAGCGAATATCTGATAGCGGATTACATTAGCTTATAGCTGATAGTTGATTGCATTAGTTGATTTGACTAGCGGATTGTATTAGTTGATTATGTAAAAGTGTTTGGTAAAATTAACAAATAACTGTTAGATTATTTAAACAAGTAAAATGACATATAAGGACATGATTATATTCAATACTTGTTTGAATAGTTTATTAGTTTATTAGTTGGTGGCTCGTGAGTCACCGATGGTTTGATTCTATATAACCAACTATTCACACACACACAAAAAAAAAATCAATTTGATGATTAAAATTTAAACCCATGTATAAAGATTAATTCTTTTTAGAAAAAAAAGTTATTTTACTTGCATCAGTAAACAAATTGTATAAAAATCTGATTTTTTTTAATAATATTACCTGCGTTGATTAAGCTTGCGAGGAGAAGTAAAGGAAGTGCCGGAGATCTGCTCAGCGTAGAGTCCGAAAGGGCAAATAAGAGGACTATTCTGGCCACGTGGCAGAGCTCCGGCGATGGCCTCCGATGAGAAATCGTTGCCGAATCCTGATTGGTACTCTAAATTATCAGGAAATTTCCCCAAACCGTCGCGTATGGTGGCATCCGCCGCCGTCTTCTCCATGTTTCCCGGGGTATTTTTTTATGCAGTGTCGGAATTGAATTTGTACTAGAAAATCTTTGAAAGATAATGAACGAAAAATGATGTAAGAGATTGGGATCAAGAGACGTTGACGTGGAAAAGTTCATCAGTTGGAGAAACGTACGGTTCTCAAATAGTAGAACTTCGATAAATTAATAAATTAATGATTTTGTTAATAAATTACTTTCGGATTACATCTAATCTCGGTACTATATTTATCGGGAAAATTAGGGAAATATTGACCTTTAAAATTATATTTAGAAAGATGGGAGTCAAGTTTTATTTTAGAAACTACAGTAAAGTAAAGGTGAAAGACGTCTGTAGATGGCGTCTTAATATTTTTAAATATTTTTATGTAAAAAACGTTATTTGTAGGTGACATTTTGAATTTGTTTAATATTTTTTATAATGTAAAGTGTTCAGTAAATTCTGCTGTAAATTATAAATTTGTTCAATAAATTGTTTTATTAAAAGAAAATATTATTTTTTAATATTTTGAGTAGTATTGTTTGTATAATGTATGTGAATTTTATTAATGCTTAAAATTGTAAAAAAAAACATTATGAGATCATATTAAGAATATTTAAAAAGTTACAAGGACATAGCTTCAAGTGTTCTTCTCGTATTTTTTTTGTTTCTCAAGTATTATTTGGAGCGAACTTACGGGCTAATTATCTGTGTTTTGTTAGTTCATATTAAATAAAAACTTTTTTTTGTATTTTCTAAAGATTATTATATGAATTTTTGACATAAATATATCATATTTAATAATAATTCATACTTAAATTTAACGAGTAGTCTCATTGAAATAAAAAAACTAATTTTTTAATGAAATTTGAATTTGGATATCTTTATCTATAAAGCATACGCGAGTTTTATCGAGATTAATAACATCACTTTTATTTTTATATTATATATATATAATAAAACTTATTTGTTCACTTATTCTTAGTTTTAACTTTATTTCATAGGATTAGGATGAACATAATCATCTTTTTTACCGAGATTATATTTAAATATAATAAATAAATAAATTAATTAAATATTCCTAAACTAACGCATCTACAATTCAAAATGTGATCCCTAATGTCACCATTCTTTTACCTTTTGACTACCGAAATAGAGCCCCGTCAACGTATCCAATTTCCTGATCCGACCCGAACCGACCCGAGCCGACATTTCTCCCCTCAATCTAAGCCCACATCATTCTCCTCCCTGTCTTATTACAATTTCAAAATCAATCTCTCCGACTCCACCGATCTCCGTCGCTTGATAAAATATCTTCATAAATTCCATTCCTTTTTTATCAAAACCCGACCCGGTGACCCGGAATGGCAGCGTACAGAGCAGATGACGACTACGATTATTTGTTCAAGCTAGTATTGATCGGAGATTCGGGTGTCGGGAAATCGAATTTGTTGTCGAGATTTGCGAGGAACGAGTTTAACCTCGAGTCAAAATCCACTATAGGAGTGGAATTTGCAACCCGAAGCATTCGGGTCGATGATAAGGTCGTTAAGGCACAGATTTGGGACACTGCTGGACAAGAAAGGTAGATCTTTTAAAACCCATTTTCTTCATTCTATAATACTTTTATTTTTAATTTCATAAAGATTATTATTTTGTTAGTTGATGTGTAGTATTTGCTATTTTTAGAGCTGTTTAGTAGTTGAGGAAATGTAGGAAATTTATATCTTCTCATTTTAGAGCTATTTTTTAAGTTTTTTTAGGGAATTTATTAGTGATCTCGGGGGAAAAGGTGTTTTTGGTTTGGGGAAGTTTTAGGATTTCCTTTTTCTTTGTCTGGGTTGTTTGGTTGCTAAGAAAATGAAGAAGCAAACTGCATTCAGAGTTTTTCCTTTTATCTTAAAGCATGTGGTGGACTTGGATTTTGGTTATTCGGTCCAACTTTGAAACATATTTGAAAGACTATTTTTCTTGATTAGTTAGCTTGTGTTAGGTTATATACACAAAATTCCATAGTTGGCTACTAATAGATGAGCTGCATAGAGTATGCATTTCGGTCTAATTCGATAAATGTTACAGCTCGATTTATTGGTGGAAAGGTGGAACTAAACCTACTTTTCTTCAAAGTCGTAGTCGAATCATCGACTATATTAGTAACCATCTTTAGAATATAGGGTTTTTGAAGATGATGTCATTTGTATATC
Organism: Hibiscus tridactylites; assembly: GCA_958450335.1. Classification (NCBI taxonomy): domain Eukaryota; kingdom Viridiplantae; phylum Streptophyta; class Magnoliopsida; order Malvales; family Malvaceae; genus Hibiscus; species Hibiscus tridactylites. Next base: position 97,547,209 of record OY288273.1, on the reverse strand, counting down.
CAACTTATCGAACGATTTGTTTTCCTTCATTCGATTTAGATGGATTTGTCTGAAATGAGTTCTGTGTTTAGCCTCTCTGTTAAAAGGAGGCTCGTGTTTCGTTCTTGGATGATTTGTGGTTGCTGCATGGATAGTTTTCTCAGTGGTGTTTCTCTGGGGAAAATATACCAGAGTGACGTTCCACAATATCATATATTTATCAAGCAGAAGTTTTAAATGTTAAAACTTTAGGTTTCTGTAAAAAAAAATGATTTTCTACATATGTTTGAGTTGTCAATGCTTGATACGGAGTTTATCCTATAAATGGATGTGTTCCATGAGCTTTTTTCTTGTTATATGTTTTTTCAGATATCGAGCAATTACAAGTGCATACTACCGGGGAGCCGTTGGTGCGTTGCTTGTCTACGACGTCACTCGACACATCACATTTGAGAATGTTGAGAGATGGTTGAAGGAACTACGAAATCACACTGACTCCAATATCGTGATTATGCTTGTCGGTAACAAGGCAGACCTACGACACCTGCGTGCTGTCTCCACAGAGGACGCCAAAGCCTTTGCCGAGAAAGAAAATACCTACTTTATGGAGACATCTGCCCTCGAGTCCCTGAACGTAGAGAATGCGTTCACCGAAGTGCTGACTCAAATCTACCATGTCATGAGTCGAAAAGCGCTTGAAGTAGGGGATGATCCTGCAGCATTGCCTAAGGGACAAACCGTCAACGTCGGAACCAAAGATGATGTTTCAGCCATGAAGAAACTTGGCTGCTGTTCTGATTAATTGTTACCATGATTTCGAGTTTCCTCAAATTTTCATCTTATTCTCATTGTACTATCATACTTTAGCTTCCCCTTGTTTTGAGGTTGAAGCCAAAAGAACAGCGTTACGGCGTTACCTAAATTTCCTTGGTTTCATTTAAGCTTCTTTTTCATTGTTCTTTAGGGTATCTTAGCTCCTTATGTAATGTTTAATTTCATAGTTCTGATGTTGTATTTTATCAGACTTAATAGAATTTATCTGTTTTCTTATGAAATCGGTTTTTGTAGATTAAGGAGTATATTTTTATAAAAGTTGAGTGTTTCGATTTTTTTTTTGAATATGCTGGTGTGATTACAAGGTAGTATTTGTTCAATTTTCTTAATCCTTTAATAACGCACATATTGTACATACATGGTGCTGGAACATGGGTTACCTGAATAAAATACATCATCTTTGATCACTGAGACCATTCTACGGTTTCAAAGTGTTTCGAATTGAACATGACTTTAGCAAAATTTGGGTAAACTATAAATTTTTTTTCTTCTAAAAATTATAAACATGTCACTTCGCTTACAAACATGCCACTTAATTAAAATAATATTTTTAAACATATCGTCGGTTCAACATATTGTTATAAGTATGTTACTTCTCTTCTAATATGGCGTGGTATAATAACATCTTTAGTCTCAAAATTTATAATTTTTTTTTGACGAATCTTAATTCTAAACTTAATCCTACTTAGAGCGAAAGGAAGGAAAACGAGTGATCCTAGTAAATTTAGAACCTATGCCATATAAAAATATGAAAGAATAAAAGATGAACGGTTTGACCAACCAACCAAATGTACATGTTTAGTTACTAAACTTATAATTAAATTACCTTGTAGTTTATCTTAATTTTTTTAATAAAAGGAATGGTGTATTATTTTTTTCTAATGAAAAAATGCATCATTGATAAATAAGTGAAAAGAAAAGGTGAAAGAATAATGGCCATTCATAAACAAAAAAATATCTATGCAAAATTGATTAGCAGTACAATTAAGTGGGTTCTAACACCATTCAAGACTTGTTACCTACCAAAGCAATGAATTATTTTGTGCTACATAATCATGACACCAACTATCAATAATTTTATTCATAAAAAACACTTTCAAGTTTTAAAACTTTAACGAGTCACACATATGTGTTCGAGTATTAATCTCCTAATGAACTTATCATTTTTTCATTGTAATTGTTTGTTGTGTTCAATAATCAATATAACATGATATTTATACTAATATATTATGGATAAATATTCTATACACAGGCGGTAGAAACTAAAAATTTCCACAAGGCACTTAGTTTTAAGGTAAATTAAAATTAAGAAGAAATAATCAAATTAACTTTTTTTTAAATCATGTATTTATTTGTGTCTTGAATGGAAAGATTAGACTAAGTGGAACAAGTAGGGCTATGACATTTATAATTAATAAAAAAAATTTATTGTTGTGAATGAAAAAAGTTAAGGTAAAGCGCACAGACGATCGGTGAACTTTGGTAAAAAATAAAATAAAATGGTAACTAAACTTTTAAAAATCACAAAATAGAAATTAAACTTTATGTTTTATAACAAAATGGTAACTAGACGTTAAATCTCGTTAAGTGTCTGTTATAAAATTTGGTATAATAACACATTTAATCATTCATATTTATACATTCAATTAATTTAGTCCTAATTCAAAACAATTCACTAAATTTAGCCCTAATTATTTACACATTCTTTCAATTTGGACCCTATTGTAATGACTATATGAATAAACTTTTTTATTGCTAAACCGAGTATATTCAGTGTAAATAATTATATTGACAATTCAATATCTTAATTGAGTGAATTTATTTTTCGTACAAAATATGAAGTAAGCATCAGTTCCACCGGCAACCACAATACAAAATTTTATAAAGGACTAAATTGATTGAATGTATAAATATAAAGGACTAAATGTGTTATTATACCATATTTTATAATAAATACTTAATGAAATTTAACATCCACAGTAAAACCTCTATAAATTAATACTCTTTAAATTAATAAAGTCTATTAAATAATAAATTTCTCCGGTCCCGACTTGGGTCAATGTAAAAAATCATCAAATTTGATAAGATAATAATATAATAATTTTTTGAAGATCCCCTTTATAAATATAAAGATCCCATTAAAACTATAAATTAATAATTCATAAATATTACAATTAATACTTTGGTAACTTGCTAAAATATGAGTATATTGTAATTTGTTTCCTTTTAAAATTCAAATTCAATTCAATTTCATCTCTAACTTTTCTAATTGCACCCACAAGTTCCGGTGTTGAGGTCTCCAAGCAATAAAAAGTTGTGAAGAGTTATTGCCGCATTCAATACATTAGTCTAGCTAAATATAAATAATTTGATACATGAATATATTTAATAACATATACATGAATATATTTAATTTTAATTAATTAGAATATTATGTGCAATTTACAATTTATTTACACGCAATATCTTTATCAAAATTATACATATTTGCTCAATTGAATTTTTTTAATTAATAAATTATTAATTTATCGATATATTAATATTTCCCTAAATTAATAAAATTTCATGGTCCCAAGAGTATTAGTTTATAGAGGTTTTACTGTAGTTACCATTTTGTTATAAAACATAAAGTTTAATTGTCATTTTGTGATTTTTTGAAAATTTGTTAACATTTTATTTTATTTTTACTAAAATCCAGTGACCGTCTGTGTATTTTACCCAAAAAAATTATTTTTATAATAAGTTTTTGTAATATCTGATCCAAATTAACCGGCTAATAAATTTGATATCCGTCATAAAAATTTCTAGCACACGTCAATTTTCAGATCGGTTGGAGAGGCGGTGGATTTTTGTTCCTATTCAAGATAATGCTTGAAAAATATATGCAAATTAATTTGTTTGCTTGAGTAAAGCTGGCGTTTGTTAGACGACTGTGGACTTTAGGGTTTATAAATTAGGTCAGTGTTTACAGTTTAGCCTCTCAGACAACCTTTGTGTCAGCAAAAAAGATGAGCAAATCCGACAGCTCAAAGCTTCACGTTGCCATGTTTCCATGGGTTGCCTATGGTCACTTCATCCCCTTCCTTCATCTCTCAAACAAGCTGGCTCAGAAAGGCCATAAGATTTCCTTTCTTTTGCCTAAAGGGGTGCAACCAAAGCTTGAAAACATGAACCAATACCCCGACTTGATTCACTTCATTCCTCTCGTTATTCCTCAACTCGATGGCCTCCCTCCGGGTGCTGAAACCACATCTGTTGTTCCTATGAACCAACAAAAGTACCTTGCTTTTGCCGTCGACCAAACCAGGGATCAGGTTCAAGATATCCTCAAGGTTGTAAAACCAGATATGGTTTTTTATGATTTCTGGTTTTGGATCCCAGACTTGGCTAGCCAGCTCGGGATCAGTCCCGTGTTCTATGTGGTGGTTTCCTCTATGGCGCAGTGGCTAAACACTAAGGAAGTAATCAAGGAAACGAGTGTAGAAGAGGTGTTGGAAATGCCTCCTGGTTTCCCTTCTTCCACTGTGAAACTCAAACCTGAAGAGGCTGCTTTAGTGTTGTTTATGGCTGAGGATTTCGGGAGTGGACTGTCGTTTCAACAACGGATAAGGAAGAGTAGGGAAGAAAGTGATGCCATTGCCTTCAGGACTTGCCGTGAAATCGAGGGACCATTTGTTGACCACGGTGCTAAAGTATTTGGGAAGCCTGTTTTGCTGTCAGGGCCTTGCTTGCCTGAAACAAACACCCAACAACTCGAGGGAAAATGGGTTGATTGGCTAAGCCAGTTCGAGCCTGGCTCTGTGGTGTTTTGCTCATTCGGAAGCCAGAGTGAGTTGCAGAAAGATGAGTTCCAGGAGTTGGTTCTGGGGTTCGAGTCATGTGGGCTACCATTTTTGGTAGCTTTAAAGCCACCCCAAGGATGTTTAACTGTTGAAGAAGCACTGCCTGAGGGGTTCCTAGAGAGGGTTAAAGGAAGAGGACTGGTTTATGGCGGTTGGGTTCCACAGGAGCTGCTGTTGCACCACCCGAACATCGGGTGTTTCGTGAACCACTGTGGCTATGGCACAATGTGGGAGTTTCTGCTTACCGACTGCCAGATCGTGTTGATTCCTGAGAATCTGGATCAAATTCTGAACACGAGGCTGATGGTGAATGAACTCAAGGTTGGTGTTGAAGTCGAGAGAGGCGAAAACAAGCAGGTATCGAAGGAGTCGTTGAGTGAAGCCATCAAGTTGGTGATGAACAAGGAGAATGAAACAGCCAATATGTTGAGGGCAAATCGTGCCAAGCTTAAGCAAACACTTTCCAACAGAGATCTTCAAGAAGAATATATCAACACTTTCATCCAGTCTCTGCAAGTTCTTGTCAAAAAATAGTGTAAAGTTGCAAAACAAGATGAATAAAATCCAAGCTGGGTGTACCAGTTTTAATACATTGTTCCTGCATGTCCCTACTTATATAGATCAGGAAATACAGTACTGGGGTAAAAAATGTAATGAACAATTATAGCTAAAAGTTGATATCATTGCATGAAGGACAGCATAATGGAAGTCTGTACAATTGTTGATAATTACAGAGCCAACAAATAAATGATTGTCTGTTAGATATCAGCAAGTTCATGTACAAAATACTCGACAAATATCGATTTTATGGTAAACAGACCATCAACCGTTTTATGTAGTTTATTAGTTTTTGTTGGATAAAGTCACCCCCATGCTTTGTACATATCCTTGGATTATGTGGCTAATGCCTCTGATTTGCATATGGGGCATACGTTCTTCACGAGCAGCCACTTTCTTAAGCACCTCGCATGATACTCGTGTCCGCAATCAAGAGTTCCGATTTTCTCTTGGTTCTTATAATCCTCCTGCAATATTACAAGAAAGGAAATGGCGTATGTTAGGAGTGAATGGCGATGCCATGATGAAAAAACTGTGCTGCAAACTAGAACAAAGAAAAAGATGTGTTGTTCAAGCTGGTGTGAGCTAAGCTGTCAGATCTCTTAATTACCTGGCAAATTGTACAAAATTCAGGTTCCTGGTCAACAGGTGCCACTTCTTCAAGGTTAATATGTGTTGCAAATGTCGAATACCGTCTTGTTTTCAATTTATGTCTGATGGTTTCATCTGATAAACCGGTATTGACATTGCCGATCCGCTCTCCCAGAGCGAGCAACTCCTGTGGTCATTTGGAAGTTCGAGGAAAGGGTCGGTAAAAATAAAACCATAACATGCAAGACAAGACAACAACATTTAATGGGCTTCATCATACCTCATAAGACATGTCCTCTATATCCAAGCGCATATCTCTGTGATGATCAATAAGATTCCCAACTTCTTCATAAAATTCTGGGAACTCAAGTACAGCAACTCCCTGCAGCAAGTCAAATTAAAGATATCAGCGTGTATATATATATATATATATATATACCAAAAAAAGTGTCATCCATATGAGTTCAGTTCTCCTATTTTCAGAAACGAAAACAAACAGAAAAGAACAGAGTTAGCATTGCAGAAATGAAAATCAGGACTTACATCAGGTGGGAGAACTCTCAAGTGAGGGAGATTACAGTGTCTCAGAGATGTCTCAGGTAAAGCACCACTTTCCCGGCGAGGATGATATATCCTGAAGCCAGTAGGTGGAACTGGTCCGAAATGTCTACGCCCCACCTCCAAACCATCCTGAGGGGGATTCATGGCGCTCTGTGAGGTATAACTCGCTGGAAAGCAATAAGGAACTGCTGCTACTTGTGGGTGGACATTAATGCTGTGGCCTCTCACTCCTTCAATAGGTGGTGCAGGATGATGGAAGTTCGGGTTCCGAAGGTCAAGGGGAGAATGTGAAAAGTTTGTGGAACTTCTATGCCTAGTCTCCATAGGTCCACCAATATTGCTACCTGTAAAAAAACAAGCTAAAGATAATCAGTTTTAAGGTGAAAACATATTCCTACAGGACCTAATTTACATCAACGCTGCTTTAAATAAAAAGGAGTATATATTTAGATAGAGAAAGCACCGTGCATATAAGGAACACCAGGAGCCTGAGCCCAAGCTGCGGCACCTCCATCTGTTATAGTTGGCTGAAAAGGCTGACCCAAGTAATTTCCCTGAAAATAATGATTGGCATTTTGCATCAAAACAGGATCCACTGCAGTTGCCCCTAATCTGTTCCTCGCACTCCTTTGAGATCCAGCTTCTCTAATTTGTGGAGGGGCATTTCCCCTATAGCGAGACATAGTGAAGGATGCAGGATCCACCGTTCCAACTCCATCAGGATTCCTAATGTTTAATGGTGTAATGGAGGAACTCGAGCTTGATGAGGCATGAAAATGCTGAAAATTTCCGGGGATTCCTTCCGAATTCTTTCTCTTATACAAGCCTCTAACATTATCCATGAAGTGGCAATTTCTTGCATATTCATCTGCAGACACCCCAATGGGACCATAGTTGCTGGAAGAAGGCATCAGGTCTGTGATTCCATGATTTATGGGAATACTGGATGAAGGAGTAGCCGCATAAGGAACATAATAGTTGGATGCACTTCCAATACCAAGATCAAGATTCGGGGAATGATGCTGATGCTGATGCTGAACACCATGGTACTGGGGGAACCCATAGAACATACCGTTGTCATAATGCTCAGGTAAGGGATGCCTATCAACGTTAGTTGTGTTCCCTGCAGCTGTCATGGCCATCTGGATATCAGATGATGGGTAGTTCGTAACGCCGCTCAAAAAGATGCAGGGTTCAGGATGCAGATATCCCTGACCTTGTTGATCCATTTCTAAATCAATAGGACATAACATATTTCTTTGGCCCATGCTGTTCCAGTAAACTGTTGTTGCAAATTGTTGAAGCTTCAGAATGAAAAGAATTAAGAGAAAAAACTCAGCTTGGATCCAAATGCTAAACTATATAATTATTCAACTAATATAAAAAGAAAAGATATCTGGCCAACATTAATTTTTCCGTCTCTGAACACATAAAAACAGAACATAAAATGAAAATACTAGTAAACCTACAAATTTTGAATAATCAAAAAGGAACATGAGAAAATAAAACTTTGCCCATATTCAACCTAAACCAGAAAATGAGAGAAGGATTTCCTTTATCCAACTTGAGAGCTGAAATGCAACACATGCATGCAAAGCATTACTTGCAAATAAAGCCTTCTCATGAATCTCATCTATATTATATTTGGTATTTATTTGGATTTTGTAATACATGCTCCTACTTAACCAGAAACATAAAGCATTCTATTCAACCATCGAAAAATAACAAAATATATAAAGAATATCAACAAATCCACTTTCAGCTACTATGTAGTCCATCATTTTAACGTGGTCTAGAAAAAGATTTCCAAAAGCAAGTAAAAACGATTTTCCCACCAATGACAAGAGATTAAAAAATATTAAATTCCATGGAAACAAGCATTCTCTTAAAACAGAAGTGTTTTTTTTTTTTTGACATTTTCCCGGCTCCCAAAGTTCTAAATGCAATTTTCCCACCCATAGTATTCATAAATCTCTTTCCTCAAATCATCAACAAAAAAAAAAATAACTCATCACCATGATCTAACCTTAAATTTTCCCCAAATGACAAATAGGAAAAAAAAATTATACGATATCAAAATAGGCTCAAAATAATAACCAAACATCAAGAACTTTCAATCAACAGAATTGTCTATATGAAGCTAGGGGGGATTTTTTAGTCTCCTGTAAAAATCTATTGAAGTTGCTCATTAAAAAAATCCTAATTATTGATAAAATTTTCTAAAAGAAACAAAAATTGCCTCAAATCTTTTGTTCACAGTTATCCCCAATTCTAAAGAGAACCCAATAAACCATCCTGGTAAGCTTCTCCTCTGATTATAACTTCTAAGAAACCAAACAAACAAACAAACAATTATAGAAAGAGAAAATTTCAAAAATACATACAGTAATTTCCAAAAACTTGTCAAATTGTTGAATACCCAATATTCAGAAAACAATTATCAACCCAGATTCTTCAAACGGCATGCAAATTCAAACCGTAAAGAAAAACAAAGGAAGAAGCGAATTTTGACTTTGTCGTACCTTATAATCATCAACAGAGAACCACCTGCTTATTTCAAAGCAACCTAGAATTTATGCCAAAGCAACATAGAAAACTGTAAGCGTTTTCGTTAATTAAACCGCTTTAAACAAAATTTAGGCAATGTGGAACCCTAAGAATTCAATGATTTCCGTACAAATAAACAAATCTGTCAAATTTTTTTTTTAAAAAAACAGAGATACTAACCGAATTGAAGCAAAATTAGGGTTGGGGAAAACAAACAACGGGCGATCGAGAGAACTGAGAAACTTTATATTTAATTTAGAACAAAAATAAAGAGAGATTTCTACTTTTATAAACAGAGTTTGTTTTTCTTCTCTTCTTTTTAGTTATTTTTAACCGCCAAAGTAAAATCCATGTAATAATTAACACCTTTTTAATCACGTTTTTCTTACACGATTAATTTTTATTAAAAATCTATTATAAAACGATTTTCTAATTTAAGTTATTTTTTATAAGGTTAGTATTCGATCATTTAATTGTACTTAAAAGCTTTTAATCTTATTTAAGAACCTAATGTTCAATTAATAGTTGATGATTATTTTTATGGCATGAATGTAATAACGATAGATTTATTTACATTAAAAGAATTTCTTTTTAAAATATAAATACTTTATATTGTGGGATTTAATTATTATTATTAGAATGTGTCACCTTTATTGGTTGAGTTAATAATTACTATATTAAACCTTTTTATAATCTTAAGAGCTTTAAAAGTTTTTCAAATACTAAGAAAATGCACATGTGGTAATATCAAACCGTTTAATTGTTAAGTTAGAAAAATAAAAATATTGCATTTAATGAAGCACTTAATAACCAATTAAATTAAAATTATTGATATTAATTTAACATGATATATTTAAAAGATATTTTTTTAAAGTTAAGATGATTACAAGTAGTATTTGTTATGAATATACTCTCAACCATTTGACAATGCATGCTCAATCACCCTACTGCAGCTGCTGGTGTTCGAACCCGTAACCTCTAAGAACAACAAATGTTCCCTTAACCACTGAGACAAATTAGTTCGTGAAAAAAAATATTAAATTAATATTTTATCTAAAATTTAGATATCAAAATGTAACATTAATTATTTGGTTTAAAAATAGGGCTCGTGGTCTAACTCATAGTCAAGTATATTGTTTTTGACCAAAGCTAACAGCCCCCTATAAAATAATTAATTCATACAAAGTTTTCATCATTTTCCTTTTACTAATTTATTCAACCATTCATCACCATTTGACCCTATTATTTTAATTATGGATTCAATCCTTTTATCATGTTAAACGTTATTGGTATTTTATAATTTTATTGGTACTTTCAATTTAATAACATAATTACTTGATGTTATTAAAGTAATAATGTAATTTTGAAAAATAATATATATAACTTATTATTGGTTGAAAAGGATTAATTGCATTTTTCATGTGATTCTGATTATGTGCTAAAATAATATTAAAAAGATTCATGCCATCATGTTAATAGCATCAGTTAGAGGTAGGGACAGAGTTAAGAATTTTGTCACAAGGTTGAGATAAATTTAAAAAAGTTGGGGGAATTAAAAAATAAAACATCAAAAATTGGATGATTAAGTTTTTAAGAGGATGAAAATGCAATATTTCATTATTAAGTTAAGATATTGAAGTTTTGAAAGGGCTAAACAAGCAATTATGCCATTAACAAAAGGGGGCCAAACCCTACTAATCCCTCTTAATTCTCATAAATGAATTATATTATGTGAAATTAAAGTAAAAATTTAAACACTAAATTTCAATATAATAAAAGATTGAAACCATAATTAAACTTTTTTTCTTTTTCTATTAATCGCGTACATTACTATGACCTAATTCCTCATAATATTTTGAAAACACGCACTTCTAAATGGATATAGAGAAGGAGTGTTCCGCATTGTTCGACGACGTCCGTTATAGAATTTTTCATAAAAAAATTAATATAAATACGATACGAAAATACAGATTAATAGATTTAGTTGTGGATCACTTTTCCTATCCATAGGGCAAAAGGACATTGAGTTGGCTGCAAGAGGATAGGGTTTTGGGATGGACAATTGGCATATTCTTGGATTCCTATGCCAAAAAAAAAAAATCAAATTTCAGCACATTTTGGCACGTGGGTCCAATGAATTTCCTATCCTAAACAGCATAAAAATAAAAATAATAAATTTGTCAAGATTAATAAGTTAATAAAACGATAATTGTATTGAAAAAGAAAAAAAAAGAAAAGTGATTGGAGAGGATATCCCGCACTTTGTAGGCACGCCTTGGCCTAGCAGATAGCAACTAGATATAATCCAACATTATTTGTTTCCTTTCTTTCATTCATTATTTTTCCTATTTAAAACACCAAAACAAAAACTAAATTATGCACTAAAAAACACTCGGTATTTTTCAATTTAAGTGTTCAATTATATGTTTATAAATATGATTGTGAATGCATTAATTTAATGGTAATTATTTCATGCAAGCGTCTTAGTTTTAGGGTTTAGGACTTCGATTAGGGTTGAGTTTTTAGGGTTTTAAGCGTAGTAGTTTTGAATTTAAGAACTGTTGATAAATTTCAAGTTTATGAATAAAATTTAGGGTTTATAGTTTAAAACCTAAATCTCTAACTATATTACCTTAAAACCTAAACCACAACCCTAAACCCTTAAATTCTAAATAAAAACCCCAAAGTCTAACCTTGAACCCTAAATTCTAAACACATACATTAAATCATAAACCCTAAATTAAGACATTTGTGGAAATAAAAAATTTCCACCGCTTGTGTGTTGGATAATAATCCATTAAGGATAATTATTCTATGCACAAGCGCGTGTGAAAACTTTGTTTGCACAATCGTCTTAGTTTTAGGGTTTAAGGAATTCACGGGTTGAAGTTTTAAGGGTTTAAGTGTAGTAATTTTTTATTTAAGTGTTGATGATAAAATTTTAGGTTTAGGGTCAATGTTTAGGGTTAACATTTAGGGTTTATAGGTTAAAACCTAAATCCCTAACCATATTACCTTAAACCATAAACCCTAACCCTTAAATTATAAACCAAACAATAAAGTCTAACCATAAACCCTAAATTCTAAACACATATAATAAAACCCCTAAACTAAAATCCTAAATTAAAACACTTGTAGAAATAAAAAAATTATACTACATGTGTATAGCATAATACTCCACTAAGGGTGATTATTCCATGCACAAGCACTTGTAGAAACTTTGTTTATACAAGCGTCTTAGCTTTAGGGCTTAGGGATTGTGTTTAGGGTTGAGGTTTTAGTGATTTAACTACAATAGTTTTGAATTTAAGATCAAACATTGAAATTGATTAAATTATTTTATTTCAAAAATTAAATAATTAAATCATAAAATTAAATAAGAGGACTTTTTTGAGACTTTTTTAAGGATTTTGTGCGATCGTACTTATTACGCATATCTAGAATTACTTTATTTTAAAATGGTTTATCCAAAATTCGAATATATTTAACCTAAACTATAATAAATTCAGAACGAAATCGCATACTTAAAACAATATAAAATCAAATCATAATCCACACAAAATACTTACCATAAATGAATTTCTTAAATTTCTTGAAGTGTCAACGTTCGCACTAATTTGATAATTAAAAAAAACCTTCGGGCTAAACAAGATTTATTTTTCTTCAATAAGGGGAGATTACTGGGTTAACTAAAGTTTGAACCTTGGGAATTGAACCAGAAGAAACAATAATTGGGTCAAATTAATGTGACCGTCAAGGCAATATGCAACATCAAAGGCAAACTTTGATTAACCCTAATAAAACAAGATTTTTTTTTAAAATATATTGATGTGATACAAGAATAACATCTATTCAATTTTTTAGTCTTTTTTAATAAGACACACACCGCGTAAAACTGGTGCTCAAACTCAGATCACCTGGATAAATTACATCATCCTTTATCACTGGGACAACAAAGAAAACACAAGATTTATTTTTCTTAAAAACGAGTGGATGCATAATCAATCACATATAACATCAAGGCAATATGCAACAACGCAAAACATAACAAGATAAACAGCATATCTCAAAACTTATAACATATAATATCTATAATTCAGCCAAAATTAAGCGTATTGATGCATAATCTGATTTCAAAAATACAACCCCAAGATAATAAGATAACAGAAATGTCATTCAGATCTAAAAGCAAAAGCAAAAATCCTAACCTAGGCGGTGACAACAACCGCAACACCAGTTAAACGGTCGGACACTGAATTTTTTCGGTCAGTAAACTATTAAAGGATTTGTCAAAAATTCAATTATCGATTAATTGAATTTGAAACCAATTAATTAACTGATTGAATTAACCGTTTGAACATCTCTAACTATTGGTGTATTAAATAATTTTTTGATTTCTTAACTATCAGTTCATTATTACTATAATCCTTTGACAAATTCTAATATATATATATATATATATATATATATATATATATATATATATAACGTTTTGAACAGAAAAAAAATGATATAAAGGTCATGTTAAAGTAAAGGGCCAATTACAATGGAGGTCATTCGATTATAGGTAAAGTTATATTTAAGTCACTCAATTATTAAAAGTTATATTTGGGTCACCCAATTATTAAAGTTTACATTTTTGTCACTCAATTTTTTCTTCAGAATAGGTTAGTGAAGAACTCAACTTTCATCTTCAAGAACACCAACAACCAAGCCAAGGCCATCATCCTCCACTGAATCCAACCTTTCAGAATCCAACAGATTTGGAGTAAGATTCAAGATTATGATTTCTTTATTTATCAGGTTTTTATAGATTCAAATCTTTTATTAGATATATATTGTGTTGCAGAAATTTCTTGCAAATGCAGAGCTGAACCAAGCCAAGGCCGTCATCCTCTCCCTGCTTTCTAAGAAAAAACTCTAGCCACTCTCTTGTTCTCATCGGTTACCATCTGTTTGTAATGTATAGTGTCAGTAGCCCATCTTTGCAAATGAACCTTCTTCTCCTCTGATTTTTGCAGGAGTCATTGAGGAGTGAAAACTTTAACCTGAAAGAAGAAAAGCATAGGATGAATGCGAATATGGTATGTATATTCACAGAAAATAATGTCACGCCCAGCCAGTGTTTACCAAGGCTAACCGAGATCAAATCATGTTCTTTGAGCATTTTAAGGCCAAGCATATCTCAAGGAAGACCCGGAACGTGATGAAATCATCTAGAACATTCAGAAGATTCTAGAATGTTATAGAAGATCCTAAAAGACCCTAGAATGACCAGAACTACTCTAGAGATCTCTGAAACTCTTTAGAACTTTATGGATAGTTAGGGACATATGTAGAAGTACTCTAGAATAGTCTAGGACTTGTACATATCTAAGATTATCTAGAATAATCTTCTAAGGAGGTGAGAGTCCTATAAATAGGACCACCCTCCCTCATTTGTAACAATCCAACAAATCCATCAAAGCATTCTTCAAGCTCTCTTGTAAACTTTATTAAGCTTAATAAAACCTTTCATTTCTTAAGTTTTTTCTTGCTTTCTCTATTTTGTGCTTGCTTGCTATAGTGTTTATGTGAAATAAGGCTTGTTAGCATTGAGCCGAGAGTGCTAACGTCGCGCAGATAGTTCGTGAAAGATTAAGTCTGTGAAAGCTATGAATTTAATTAGAAGTTATTAAAAGTCATTTGGATTTTGCAGACTATACTTTCAAAGAGTACACTACACCAAATTTGGTATATAGCGGCACTTATCGCGGCGTTTTAATAGCAAACGTCACTAATTTTGAACTTATCGCGGCGTTTTTTTATAAAACGCCACAAATAACAAAAATAGCGGCGTTTTTAGGCAAAAACGCCACTATAGATCGTTTCTTAGTGGCGTTTATTTTACAAGCGCCATAAATGCTTGAATGTAGTGGCGTTTTTATTTCTAATGCCGCAATAGTGAGCGGTGTAGCGGCGTTTGTTTATACAAACGACACGATAGAAAATAAAACTCAATCTACCTATTTCACTCTCCCTCACCCGATCCTCAAATTAAACCCACAAAATCCCTAATCCTCTCATCTCAGTCGTCTCTAACCCCCTTCACCGTTCGTCTCCAAGAGAAGCAGCAACAGCAAAATTTGGTTTCCCCCATTTGTCTCCAAGTGAAGCAACAACAAATTTTGGGTTTCCCTCTTTACCGTTTAACCAAAGCTGTCCACAAAATCGGAAGTAAAAATCTCAGGTATAACTCCCCTTTCATTTTGTTTATGCGTTTCCCTCGCTTGAACTTGTTCCGTTTACATCTACTGGTGTTCGAGGAAAAGATTCCGTCTGCGTTGTAACTCAGAAGAAAGTTCCCGATCGTACTTACCTTCTTTATTCTGGGATTAAAGTGATTTTAAGGGTTTTCTTCGATTTGGGTATTCTTGTTCTGATTATCTATATTATTTGGAGAAAGGATCTACTTCCTCTTCTAATTTCTAGCAACATTCTTCAGATTGCTCTGATGAGGGGCCTCTTCCAGATTCTAATAACTTTGGTAAAATTTGTTCATCTGATTACTATTCAAATCCCGTCTTCCTTCCTGTTATATTTAGGAATTGCATCTTTTCCAAAAATTGATTTATGCTTGCTTAACTGATTTTCTTTTGTGGATGACCAGTTAATACAGGTTTGAAAGCTATCAAGCCATGGTTAATCACGTTTCCTTCTCTTGTGGAACTTGTGCAGGCATTGACTATTAGGCAAATTTACCGAATAAGTACTATGTACTGGGATGACAAATATGGCACCCAGAGTGTGTCAAATGAGGTGAATCATGGATTCGCTATCTATGGTAAATGTGTGTTTTATCATGTCACTTGGGGTTTCTGACATTATCTATCACCAGGTTGTTGCTGAAATGAGAGAGGTGTTGAACAAGGACAACCAATATCTGGCCTCGAACTCATTCTTGCTGGACGGTGATCTGAGGTAATGTGTTTTCTGTCAAATTTTTATTTACTGTCTAAATTTACCTGAGTGAAGATACGGTTTGCCTTTTGAATGTGTGTTTCTCCTCTGCCAAAATCCTCCACGTTTGTGTATATCACTAGACTTGTTATTGAAGTTGAATCATTTTCTGATTGCTTTTAAATTAGTCTTTTTTTCTTCATTTGCTAGATTACTTCTGATTACTTGAATCAGTTTTATATTTAAGCCGAGGAAAATAGCCTTGAATTATTGCATAAATTCATTTTTGACTCCAAAGTGCTACTTGGGTTTGTTTTACAGGTTTAAATCCATATATTATCAGGGGATTTAGTGGATTATGTGCTTTTATGGGTGTTGCAGCAACCTTCATATTTGCAACTTTGGTCAAGAGATTCGACATTTTAAAGGTTGGTTCTTGTGTTTGGCTTTGTCTGCTGCAATTCTCTATTTTTGGGATGATTGGCCAATAGCCAGGTTGAATTTTAGTTTTTTTGTCAGTCTTGAGTGACTTATAAGCACTGAAATTCTCTACTTGTGACTCGAATCTTACATAAGGGATTATCATATTCGTCTACATTATTTAGTTCTTTTTTTTCCTTTTTTGAGCTTTTGTGAACTCTATGATGTTAATTAAATACTTTTGTAGGTTCTAAAATTGATCAAGTCGATTGCATCAGTTAAAAAGCTTCGTGTTTCATTAAGTTTGGCTCCAGACTTTCCGGAATATGCTGTTGGTGATGAAAAGCGATTGATGCAAACAATTTTGAATATTGTTGGTAATGCTTTGAAATTTTCAAAGGAAGGCAGCATATCAAGTTTAGAAGCAAAAGATTTTA
Source organism: Hibiscus tridactylites (assembly GCA_958450335.1). NCBI lineage: Eukaryota > Viridiplantae > Streptophyta > Magnoliopsida > Malvales > Malvaceae > Hibiscus > Hibiscus tridactylites. Next base: position 97,530,501 of record OY288273.1, on the reverse strand, counting down.
CAAGTAAGCAATGGAAAACATGTGTGTACACTGCTGCGGATAAATCATGTGACCATGTTTTTTAGTTTTTCTTTTTCATTTACATACAGTTTAGATTTTTTAGGTGTGTGTACACTGACATGGAGGACTGTTGTGCTACCTGTTGTTTTCATAATTAATATGTGTAATACATTTTAAATTATTATATAATATGTGTATGCTTTATTTGATTTTTTTTTGAAATATGGTGTTATTCGCGGCGTTTGTAAATACAAACGCCACTATAGAACATGTTCTCGCGGCGTTTGTATCTACAAACGCCACTATAGAACATGTTCTCGCGGCGTTTGTGAACACAAACGCCGCTATAGAACTTGACTTTTTGCGGCGTTTGAAATGCAAACGCCACTAAAGAACACTTATTCGCGGCGTTTGTACAAAGCTATAGATCTTGACTTTTTGCGGCGTTTGTTACCTAAAAACGCCGCGAACTATTGCGGCGCTACTTTAAGCGACGTTTCTTGCGGCGCTTTCTTAAGCGCCGGGAAAGTTTTTAGCGGCGCTAAAAAACGCCGCTATAGGGTTAAAAAAACGCCGCTAAAGAACTGTTTTGTTGTAGTGGTACTGAAAAGCTAGCTGCCCAGTACGAATCACTCTTCATTTCAAGCTATTGAGTCATGATAAAAAAATATGTCTAATATTTAAATTCGATGCATATACAATCTCGAAAATATGTCTAATATTTAATTAGGATAATTTGGAAAGAGAACAAGGAGATCCCTGAAAAGGGGAGGCAAGGAAGTAGTAGAAATGTTGAAGAGGGGACAACCCGCTCTTGAACTTAAGACTATGCGCGTCGCGTGCTCGATCTATAAAATTGTTTTGATGAGCTGTCACTAAACAAAAAAAGAGAGAAGAGAAAGAACTGGGAGTTGGCGCCTGCTTGCTTGCTTACTAGAAGTTATTAAGAGTTACTTGAATTTTGTTTCTTGTCTATCTTTGCATCCCAGAAAAAGTTGTACTGAGACTTTTAGAAAGTCACCTTTATGATTCGATTACATCAGAACCAGTCTCAAACATTTCTCAACATACAAATGTCACAAGAGTTGATACACAGTTTCATTCTTCAATTAGTATTGGAGAAGTTCTTGCAAAAAATAAAACAATTCTCAAGAAAAACAGACTATGAAAGGTACCGATCTTCATTCTTTATACATATTTTTACAATTTGCATGAATGGGTGGATTTTATGATTATCATATCAATAATTGTGTTGCAGCGATGAAAGGTCAAAAGTTTCTTCCCTCTAACCTTATTTCCTCCCAATTTTCCTTACCAAGATGTTCAATTTTTTTATGTTTCTAATTCTTGTTTGGTTTCTGTTATGACCATAAAAGAGAAATTAGGGATAGAAGCGAATGAAAAGATTGAGCATCCAAACGACAGTATTGCAGTTAAAGAAAATATAATAGAGCAGGCGGTTGAAATGGACCAGGCAGAGTCCAAGTTCTAAAAGGAAGATGGCATGCTTAATGACTAGCTCAATAGGACTCAGTTATCTTGTTCACTATTACTAAAAATATGCTGCAATAAGATGTTTGTTTTTTTTATTCATGTTTTTTATTGTGGACAAACATCTTAACTGAACTTGTTTTTTGTTTCGCTGGTGTTGCTATAATACATAATTTTCAGTTAGTTTTCGACCTTTATGCTTGATGATGTGAAATGATGAATTGAGGAGTTGGGGTGGAGGCTTTGAGTGGAAATAGCGTTACTATTTTAATATTTCAACTATTATTTTTGGTAAAATGATTCCTAACATTATATTTTTGTTCAGTTTTGGTACCTCAGTCATTATGAACTAACGAAGATGATGACGCGGATTGATATAATCACAGTTTTAGTCCAAAATATTTATATATATTATCAGCTTGGTCTAAAATCTATCAATTTAAAAAATATCTTAATTTTGGGGAATTTTGTTTCATCCATTTCCCACCTTTCGTATTCTTGCCGGTATCCCAATCGTGGAGTTTGGGTCCTCCAGTGAATCCCGCATTGATTCGCAAATTCTAAAATTTTTATTGTCCCTAACGTGTTTTTTAAACTTCAAAACTCGAAAAAGTGTTTCACTGGAAGAAAAAAAATGAAGAATTTACAATTGTAATAAAAAATTAAAATAATGTTTAAATTGATAGAAATTTAGACTAAATCGATAGATTATATAAGTTTTTAGACTAAAATTGTTATTAACCCAAGTCACGTCACCATTTCTGTTAATTTTAAACGGCAAAGGTGTTAAAATAAAATAAAAACGTAACGTTAGGTACCATTTTGCCAAAAATAATAGTTGAGGTACCAAAACAGTAATATAGACATAGTTTAGGTACTAAACATGTAGTTTTCTCTTATTTTTTAACTGTCATGTATCAAAATATAACAAAAACGTAAAATTAATTATTATTTTACAAAAAACACTAAAATAAAAATGTAGGAATAAGTGAAATAATAAATATGTTGTTATCTCTTAAATTTATATCAGAATTTATCTAGATTTTGTTTCAAAACAAAATCTAGATAGCCATGGACCCATGGTGAGTTTTTTTTTTCAAAACCTCGTAACACACTAAAAAGAAGAAGAAAAAACCCGCGCAAGTGAGAGTTGAGAGTCAGAAGAGATGGGTCGTCCCCCGAGTAGCGGTGGCCCTGCCTTCCGTTTTACCCATAGTGAGGTATTTCTTTAAATAAAAAATTGATTGTATTGCTTGTATTTGAATATGGATGTTCGCCAATGTTTGGATTTTTTTTCGGTTCAAAATGTCAAATGGATCAGTTAGATTGCTTGATTCATTCATTTTATTTCTGGGTTTTTGATTTAAACTTGTTTGCTACTTCTTTTTTTTTTTATTACTTTGATTAATTGGGTTTTCTTGATAAATTGGTTGATAATAGTTAGCTTGGATATTTTTTTTCTTTGTTAATGGTAGTATTAGTTACTGCTAGTATTTTTTCTTATGTTTTAATTGCTTTGGGCTTCTCAACTTTGTTATTCAGTCACCAAAACTGAAAAATAGTATACAATTGGAAAATCTAATGTGGGGGTTAAATGAAATTTTCAAGTAGGTAATCTTCCTGATGGCAATAGATTTGGAAAAGAGCAATTTCAGAGGCGAGATTCTTCTGAATTTTAAGGTGTAATGTCCTTTTAATCACAGCATGGATGGGAAATTCTAACCTTTGTTTTTTTCTTTGGGATATTATCATGTAATTACTACTAGTTAATTAAAGTTTTAATTTGGTCCTTGAAATTTGATTGTGAAAACCTTGTAACTTTGTAAAGTAGTTAGGGTCGATTGAATTTTTGTTATTGCCCTTGTTTTGAACACAAAACATATTTGGTAAATAATGTTATATATTTCATTTAATTAATTAGTTGAACTGTATCAAAATAAAAATTATGTTCTTGTTTGCCGAGCTTCCCTCGTTGCATTTTTTTGTATATATTAACTTGTGTACTCTTTTTTCTCTCATTAGGTTTAAATAAAAATTTGAAAATTAAATTAAAAATATTTTTTAACTAAACTTTGCTTACACTATTTAATAATGGGTAATTATTTAATACACTAGCGGTGAAAACTAAAATGTTCACAAGTGCCTTAATTTTAGGGTTTGGGGATTTAATTTAGGGTGTATATTTTAGGGGTTTAGGTGTATGAATTTAGGGATAGTGATTGAAATTTATAGTTTAGGGTTATAATTTAGGGCTTATAGATTAAAACCTAAATCCTTATCATATTACCTTAAAAACTAAATCTTAACTTCTAAACCCTAAATTCTAACCACTATCCCTAAATTCTAAATCCATACACCTAAACCCATAAACCTTACACCTTAAACTAAGCCCCTGAACTAAAAGTTTTCACAAACACCTTAATTTTAAGGTTTAAGGTATTAATTTAGGGTGTAGAGTTTACAAGTTTATGTGTAGGGGTTTAGAATTTAGGGATGATAGTTAGAATATAAGATTAATATACATTATTATTTAATTATGCATTCATTCTTCTCCTTCTTCCACGCCCCCTTAGGCCTTTTACTAGCAACTACTTTCTCTGCGTGAACAAAACACTTCCACGTCTCTCCTTCCATTTAACAGAAGAAAGCAGCTGAAAACCCAGAAAATTTGAGCAGAAAAAATGGCTGTTTTCAAACTTCAAAGCCTAAAACCCAGACCCATTTCGGAGTTATCAATGAAAGTGGGTTCGATTCGGTGCTACGTCAGCAGTTGCAGGGCGGTGTTGCTGCCTCGGTTCGGTGGACCTGAGGTGTTGGAGCTCCGACCCGATGTGCCTGTTCCTGATCTTAAACCTAATGAAGTTCTTGTTCGAGCCCGAGCTGTTTCTATCAATCCCCTTGATACCAGAGTAAGTGGGTTGAACTTTTCTTGTTTAATGTAATCGTATTATTTCAATTGTTCATTGGATTGGATTGGATTGGATTGTTTGGTGCATAGGAAAGCCAGAGAAAATGAAATGAGACGGAAATGGGTTCCTTGTTTAGTTTTATTTTCGTTGATTTAGTAGCTATATGAGTCAATCTCCTTAATGCATGTTGAAGGGGGATTTTAATTGAATTCCTTGATTAATTTGTTTGAATTTTATTTAATTTGCTTAATTCATCTAGAGTTGATTGCTTCTTTGCCATGAAAATGTGAACGAATTTAAAGCGATTTCCGTATATAATTTCTTAATGCATGTTTGAGTTGTGGGATGTTGAAACTGTATAAATTTGGTGGACTAATTTCAAAAGATTGAAATATATATATATATATATAAACAAAATGACCCAAAATTACATTTCAAGTCATGCACCTAAGATTATGTTGCTTTAATTTTCCGAATTTCTGTTTCCGCAGATGCGATCGGGCTATGGTCGTTCCATATTTGAGCCGCTTCTGCCTCTCATTTTGGGACGTGATGTTAGTGGTGAAGTTGCAGCTGTTGGTGCCTCAGTGAAGTCACTGACTGTTGGACAGGAAGTTTTTGGTGCTCTGCATCCAACTGCTGTGAGGGGTACATATGCCGACTATGCAATTCTTTCTGAGGACGAGCTGTCCCCGAAACCAGCTTCAGTTACTCATGTGGTAACCTATTAAATCATTTTCTTTCTGTGAAAAACAAATTTATGTTAGTTTTGATTGTTTTCAGAAAAAATAGATTTAAGTGAACTATGTGATTCACTTGCTTTTCACTCATTCTTGTTGGCTCTTGGTGGATGATAATATACTTTGCTCGTACATTCTCTGCTATCTGCTTTTTTACTGTTTTGACAAACATTTTAATATATCCGATTTCATGATTCGTAAAATTTTGTTTGTTTTCATCCTTATACTTTCAAATAGTCGTGTGACATAACATGAATTTGAGAATTATTTTTGGGTGTTGTAGGAAGCAAGTGCCATCCCTTTTGCTGCATTGACAGCGTGGCGTGCCTTAATAAGTACTGCAAGGATAACTGAAGGGTACGTTTCTGTCTCTAGAATGCTCATTCTTCTCGGAAATGTTTTTCATGTATTTCCCGAATCTTCACAAATTGTTGACAAATACTTCGGCTTCGCAAAATAAGTTTTTTGTGCATGTTAATGGAAATCTAGGATCATTTTTGAGGTACATAGTTTTTGTCGTTGAAGGTCAGAGGGTTCAGAAGGGCTTTTACTATAATGGCGAATAACAATCTGAAATTTATAGTTCCGCAAACATTATTCTCCTGGATCATAAATTATGATCAATCCCGGTTTTCTTATAATTATCCTGATGCTCATTATCTTTGGCCTTTAACCTTTTTTTTGTTGTTGCTCTTTTTATTTATGTCCAATAGATGAATCTCTTTACATGCAAAAATGTCATTTTTGGTAGAGGGTATAACAATATAATCTGCCAACTGAATTTTAGACTAAAATTTCCTGGGTAATTGTTGCAATTTTTCCTCCCATGATCGAATTGATTCTCATTCAACAGGCAAAGGCTGTTAGTAATAGGTGGCGGAGGAGCCGTGGGTTTTTCTGCCATTCAGATTGCTGTTGCTGCAGGGTGCCATGTTTCAACTACTTGTGGAAATCAAAGTATAGATCGGCTAATGGCAGCAGGTGCCGAGCAGGCTGTTGATTATACTTCCGAGGTGGTGATGTGATAGTTTAAATTTTTTTTTGTCATTGATAGCTGCTTCGAATGTTACTAATTGGCTATTATATTGATCACTGATTCGAGTTTAATGAGATGCTTGTTTTCAGGACATTGAATCAGTAATCAAGGGAAAATTCGATGCTGTCCTGGACACCATTGGTGTGCCCGAGACAGAAAGAATAGGCACCAATCTCTTGAATAGAGGCGGGCACTATATGACACTTCAGGTAAGAGGTGGAACACCATAATACTTGTTGCTCTTAGAAGGGTACTCTTTTCTTCAAATTGCTTTCTTGTTCAATTTTATGGGTACATAGCGAGAGTTACGGCTCTTCGAATCCTTGAACTTTGCCTGAATATTTATCCTAGCCTGGCGCAAACCCTTTGGGAGCTTATACCGGCTATGCTATCAGGGAACTTCCGTAGGGAGTTTTATGATTTCTGCAATGTAATTGTCAAATGTTATCTATCACTCCATCGTTGTAGGGAGAGGCAGCAGCGCTGAGCGACAGGTATGGACTACCGATTGGGCTTCCTGTGGCTACAGCTGTGTTATTCAAGAAAAGGATTCAATACAAATCTTCTCACGGAATAGGTACATAGTGGATTTGTCTTCTTACTCTCGATAAAAATTATTTTAAAAAGAAAAAGAAAAATGTTTCTCGAGTTAAATTCTATTAGCATGCCTGAAAGTTTTGTTGATTTTGCCATTGTATCATGTCTGTGTCGCCCCATAACCGAAACATGCTCTACGGTCCGCAAAAGACATTTGAAAGTGTGTGGTCTTATACATCTTCCATGCATTTCGCCATTTAGACCGTTATTCCGGGATTTCCTTCTTCAGTATTTTGATATTGTGTGCTTAATAGTTCAAAGATTTCAATAAATCCATGCCATGAAATGCTGCATTTCCGAAGTATGGATTCGTAACATCCCACGACATTAATGATCTGCTGCCGAGTTTTTTGATTTTGCAGAATATTCATGGATATACATGAGAGCAGACTCGGAAGGTTTGCATGAGATACGCAGATTGTCAGAAGCCGGGAAGCTGAATATACCGGTCGAGAAAACGTTTCCGATAACTCAAGTAAGAGAGGCTCATGAAGCTAAAGACAAGAAAGTAATCCTTGGTAAAATAGTGCTGGAACTTGACTGAAGTCATAAAAAATCACAAATAACTTGGAGGAAATTTTCTAAATGTTCCTTTTCAACATAAATTTGGTAGGATATATGCTGAAGTTGTTGTATATATAAAGTCGGAATCTGTAAATACTCGAGCATAACCTTCTTTTTATTATTCATTTTTACTTGAGTTTTATAGTCGAACAGTTTGAGTCGTAAAATGAAAATTCAAGTTTGATGCTTTGGTGAGCCATCTAAAGTTGTTTTATGTTGATCACTAGGGCTAGGACGGCCGAGCCATGGTGGTCATGAATCATGGGTCTGGTTCGGGTACCCGATCTGAGATATTTTTTGAGTAGTTGGGTTGGGTCTGGACTAGATTTTTTTTATAATTGGGTACCCGACCCGGTGATTTTATATAATTTATTTTTTAGTTCTAAATTATATTTTTATTTTAGGTTCTTAATATTTTTACCCTAAAACTATATTTAAATCTCTAAATTATTTCTATGTTTGTATTATGTACTTTTAAGTTTTAAATTTTTCAAAAATATTTGTATTAATATGTGAATACAAGATTCGAAAGGAAAAAACTTATATTAATATTTTTAATGTATTTTTGGTGATAAACTTTAATATATATATATATATATATATATATATATATATATATATATATATATATATATATATATATATATATCCAAACATTTCTATTTAAAACTCACTTCAAATCACTAATTTTTGTATTTGAATTATGTATTACGAATTTTTAAATTTTATGTGTTTACTATATAATTTTTTAAAACTTTTAATTTAAAAATAAATAAAATAAATCAAGTACCCGATAATTATAGGTCGGATACTCCAGGGACCTAAAAATAAACACCCCTACCACACTCTCTTATAATTTTTTTCTTCTTCTTTAAATTTAGTTTTAATGTTGTGAATAACACAAATTAAATTTAGTTTTTTCATATGCAATACGCATATATTGGACAGTGTAATGATCCATCAACCTGCTAATTCTTTTTATAAGTCACAAACGAGAGAATTTATCCTCAAAGCGGAAGAAGTACTGAAATTGTAAATCATGTAAAGATTATATAATAAACAATAACGATTTAACATAAATCCATAATTTAATTAACATCAAAGAAATTGAATCCATTTGTTATGTTTATATTCATAATTGATACAAGTAAAAGGATTATGTAAAAAGCGGAGTGGGGTTAAAAAAAGTGATGCACAAACAAGAGGAAGGCGAGAGTGGGTAAAAATATTTGTAAAAAGTAAATAATCAGAAAACGAAGAGTCAGGTTTAATTGAATGGCATGCATTCATCAGTTTCATCCTGTCTGTATCCCAAGTCAGGCCACGTGCACACCCCTTCATTTCATATTTTTCTAATAGTAAAATAAACACTTAAGTAATCGCCTACTACTAATAAGGGCGGAGAGTATATTCTAGATTATATCAGTCGGGTAGGCTGGACTGGGGTTCTGGGAAAATCTCTACGAATTCTTCTTTGCAAGAGACATCCCTGGGTTTAGTGATGTCTCCGGTAGCCTTGCTGGGATCTCCAGATCGAATAATTGGTTTACAAGACGCTCTTAGGGGGTCTTGTCTTCTCAGATTCCAACTTTTTACTTTTATTATAATTATAAGTAGTTGTAAATATTTAAAGTATATTTTTTAACTCAGACACGTGCCATACTTGAAGCGACGCTGGTTCTATACCATATAAAGTATGTATGGGAGAATCGAATGAAGCTGAAAAGCAAATTTCGAGATCTCCATACATATACGGGAGGTGAAGCAGAGCGAGAGGCGGCCCTCGCCCCCTATCGTGCCAGTAAGGGGGCGAGCTATACGCACGCGTAGCGCGCATACGCACATACGCGCATACGCACATACACACGTGTACACGCGCATATACACACGTGTATACGCGCACACACGCGCGCGAGCCAACATTAACTCAGAGGCTACTAAAACGAGCTATATCCCCTATTTAAGCTACATTGCGGGTGTTTGCCTATGTGAAGCTTACCCATGCCATAAAGCTACCTATTTTGCATACCATCCTATATACATACCTCAAGAAACAACATCCTCAACCCAATAACCACACTCAACAAACAACATCCTCAACCCAATTATTTTTTGGATTAAATAGTTGTATAACGTTTTTAACGTTACTCATACAGGTGCTTGCCGCTAACGTCCGTAAATTTTTACTATTAAATGCTATGTGTAATATCTTAAAAAATTCAAAATTATATTAAAAATAAATATAATTAATTAATTTTTATAAAATTTCTAAATTTTTTAAATTTTACAAAACAACCACTAAAATCCAAAGTCCTTAACTCCCCAAAACTTAAATCCCGATTTGGGCCGATTCAGCCGCCGATTATCACGCCGCCGCCCACCACATCGGTCGTCGACCATCCCGACCATTTTTCCCACCACCCCGTTGCCGAAAATCGACTGGCGCCGTGCGAATTGACGAAATTGTCGAATGGTTCTTTCGAACGATTCACCACGAACGGCGACAAAAAAGGCGAAAAACGACATGTTGATTGTTCGACAAGAAAAGGGCACTTCATTCTGTCGCCGACAACGCGGCCACCGTCAGCGAAAGTGGTCAGATTTTAGGGTTTAGGAATTTGAAGACAATTTTAAAAATATTTAAAAATTTTAGGATATATTTTTATTTTCTTTTATTAATTTTATTTATTTTAATATAATTTTGAGTTTTTCAGGAGGTGACACGTGGCATTTAACGGTGAAAATTAACGGTAGACACCTATTTGGCACAAAATGAAACGTTACACACCTATTTGACCTGAAAAATAATTTGGGTACCTAACTAGAAAAAAGAGTATATTTTGGGCACTTATTTGCCACTTAAGCGAACGGGACACGAACATAGATATGTTCAATTCGTTTATGTTAATGAACAAGCTCGTTTATTCGATCCTTCATTTCCTTTTTTTATTTTGAATATTAGTGAAAGTAGAGACTAAATTGAACACATGGTAAACTTTGAAATTCAAACTGTGAAGTCTGAAGAGCTTAAGAATTAGTGGTATTATTTCATCATTTTGGCGAACTTATAAATGGATATATAAACGAACATATTTACGAATATTAAACGAACATACTCGTAAACATATAAACGAACATGTTTATGAATGTTATGCAAACATGATCAGCTTCAAAAATATATAAACGGAACACGATATTAAAATATTAAAAAGATACAAACCAAAACCAAATATAGACAACTTCAAAACGAATGAACTTTGTAATTGTGAGAGTCAAAAACCAAACTTTGTTGAGACTTCACTTCACTGTCAGCGCACCATTTGTTGGCTGTTTCTTTTGGTGACCTAAAAGACCAAACTTTCCCTCCAAAAACTCAATACCAGATAAGAAGAAGAATCAGCAGCAGCAATCAGAAGTCAAACAAGAGGACGGTGGAGATCAATCCAAAGCAAGGATCAGCGTTGACCGTAATCCTGCTCCTATTTTGTTACACCCTGCTATGTCTTCTTGCTCTTTCCCGGCTGCTCCACCAATGGCTAAGGCGGCAGCTGCAGGTGGTGGCAGTGGAACTATGATCGATAAGAAGCTTGTTGGGGGTAAAGGGTACGAGTCCTTTATCCTCACGCGCTGTAAGTCTGAGCCGAGGAGGTTATCGGCTAAGCTTGCTACCGAAGCTTGCTTTTGGGAGAATAGGAAGCTCGAACCGGCTGCACTCGGAGTTGGGACGGCTCGAGTTGGCTTTTGATTAGCCGGGTTTAGTGGAAAGCAGTAAAAAAAAAGTTGTAGCATTGTTGTAAACTTCGATGTTTTATGAGTAAATGTAAATCAGTAAAAAAGATTAGTGTTTGGGGTTAGATTTCTCTGTTTTCCTCCCCTGCTTTAGATGCAGCAAAACTGTAAAGTCTGTAGTTCTGTACAACAGTTATATTAGCTCTCTCTTTTTTTTTTTTTTTTACTTTGGGTCTCAGTAAAAAAATGGTGTGTTTTGATTTTGATCTTTTGCTGTGGATGTATTTGTGGGTAGGTGAGTCTACGATATGGTAAGTTATGCTACGATTACGGTGTGCTACAAATTAAAAATGTTACAAAAATTGAAACACGGCACTAAAAATATCATGTTTTTATAGTATTTTCAATTTTTACAAAAGCTTCAAAACTAGAAAGTAAAGTTATAATACTTTTCACATATTTTATATTTTTAGTGCTATATTTTACATTTTTAATTTGTGTTGCAGTATAATTGTATCCTAACCTGCTGTATTTTAGACAAATTCGAATTATTTTTTTTTTGTGAGAAACTGATGTCTGAAAAGGAAAGCAATAGAAGATCAATTTTGAGCCGTTGGATTTGTTTGATGGGTGAGACAATGAAAAACAAATGGTCTGAAAGATTGATGGGAGAATATTACTAAAGATTGGGTAAACTTTACCGGATGTCTTTTATGTTTAGCACATGTTCTATTTTAGTCACTCAATTTGAAAAAAAAGTCGTTCTAGCCACTTATGTTTTTAACTGTTACCTGGTCACCCGAGCGTTAGACTTCGTTAGTTCCCATTAATACGATGATGTGACACGTTAATAAAAAGTTAATTTCTAATTTAACCCTAAACTTTCCAAACTTCATTTTTCACCATCTTCCCCGGAGCTTCCCCACCTCCTTTAATTTGAATGCAGACTTTTCTTCAGAAAAACTAGAATGCTTCTTTACGAATATAGCATCATCATCAGCACTCTTACTCCCTTTATCAGATGCAGCTCCGTTGATTTGCAGTTTCAGCTACCTTGCAAAAGCTAGATACACCAGGCGAAGGCATGCCCACCTGATACATACCGAATAATAACACGAATTCAACAATGGAACAGATGGTTTAGAAGAAAATAAGAGCAGCCAATTTACCTTGGTCTTGCACTTAACATGAATTCAACCTGGAAGGAGAACAAAAATGTGACACCATTGCAACAATAGCAAAGTTTTGGGGAAGCTTTATCCGTAGAGAAACATTCTAGTCTTTCTGAAGTCTGCATGGTGGGAAAGCTATAGGGAATATGATGAAAAATAAAGTTCTAAAAGATTAAGGGTTAAATTATAGATTTTTTTTCTATTAACGTGCCACATCATCGTATTAATAAGTGCTAATGGAGTCTAACACTCAGGTGACCAAAATAATAATGGTCGAAAATATAAGTAACTATAATAACCTTTTTCAAATTAGGTGACTAAAATAAAACACACGCTAAACATAGGAGGCCTCCGGTAAAATTTACCCTTAAAAGATTTGATGTCTTTGGTTGAGTTAAAGGATGTTTTCAAAGGTTGGAGGGGAGATCTTTGACAAAATTATGGTCCTTCAAAGTCTCCAATGGGTCCAATTTCATTTTGGTATAAAAAAAATATACACATTACACTTTCAAATCTAGATTCGAACGACAAACATGAATCATTAAACGAATATATCCGATATTGAAAAACACTTGTGGATCATATATAATCAAAATTCATTTAGAGAATCTTAAACTATATATGGTTGAATTTCAATTATTTGGATATGATGGCAACTAGGAAATTAGTTAACATTTTCTTCCAACATGGTCTCGTGGGGTCAACAATATATATTGTAATGCTATAAGAATTCCCCAAAACCTCGAACCCAGTATATGAAAACTGCATAAGATAATAGACAGGTAGGTACAATCACCTGAAAACTGCATCATCTTATTATATTATATATTATATTTTGCAGCCCTTAAATATTCCCTACCTTACATTCTTCAAATTCATTATCAAATGGATAGTACGACAGAACAAGGGATTAGACAGCAAGAAAGCAACTTGGAAGAAATTCTATCCCCAAGCAAAGACCGAAACACATTAAAGGAAGCATCAAGGAGAAAAATAGGGGAAGTGCTTACCCCGAAAAGCCTACTCAATCCGTAGAGGATGTACTAGACAGCAAATTTTTGCTCTGCCCTTCCTCCGTCTCAGTATCGAAGAAGTCCTGAAGTGCAATCATGTTAATGGTGCTCGACTTCAAGCTTTTGATTGCTTCTGCACTTGCCAAGGCTCCATCAACGGTTGTTATTATAGGAACCTTGTAAGCAAGGGCCATTCTCCTCAACTGCCGACCATCAATCTGATCAAGTGCATCAAAAGAGCTCGTGATAACCATCAACTGGATTTGTCCATTAGCAACCATATCACCAGCATGTGGCCGTCCCTCGTGCAATTTCAGCACTCGTTCCACTGGGATACCTTTTAGTTCAAGAAAGCGAGCCGTCCCAGATGTTGAAACGATATGGAATCCCAGCCCCAAGAAAGCTTTTGCGATTCTTTCAAGATAGGGCTTCGTCAAGTCATTTAAGCTGAGGAAAACCGTGCCAGAAAGTGGTAGCCTCTGCCCAGCAGCAATCTGAGCTTTTGCAAATGCTATAGCAAACTCAAAGTCAATGCCCATCACCTCACCAGTACTTTTCATTTCAGGACCCAGCAACACATCACAGCCTTGGAACTTCTCAAATGGAAGAACAGCTTCCTTAACTGACACATGTTTTGGAGTCACCTCTTTTGTAAAATCTAGATCATTAAGTGACTTTCCTGACATAACAAGAGCGGCATATTTAGCCAGTGGGTGCCCAATTGCCTTGGAAACAAAGGGTACGGTACGGGAAGCACGGGGATTTGCCTCAAGTAAGAAAACATCACCGGAAGCTGTGATTGCATACTGACAGTTCATGAGCCCGCAGACATTTAGCCTCTTAGCCAGTTTTGTAGTCCAAGACCTTATAGTGTCTAAGCAAGAAGATGAGATAGTTTGCGTGGGAATCGAGCAGGCAGAGTCACCAGAATGGACCCCAGCCTGCTCAATATGCTCCATTATCCCTCCAATCACCACATTACCATGTGAATCAGCAAGTGCATCGACATCAATCTCGATTGCATCAGATAAGTACCTGTCTATCAGTACAGGCCGTTCTGGGTCCACCTCAACAGCATTCTCTAGATATGTCACAAGCTTTTCATCATTATATACGATCTCCATTGCTCGGCCACCCAATACATATGAAGGTCGGACGACTACCGGATAACCTATATCTTTTGCAATGGCAAGAGCATCATCTTCACTCTTGGCAATCCCTCCTTTTGGCTGTTCAATCTTTAACTCCTTAAGGATTGCATTGAACCTCTCTCTGTCCTCAGCTGCATCAATGGAATCTGGTGATGTGCCCCATATGCGAACATGCCCAGCTCCGCTGGCAGATAAAAGCTGATGCTTATCTAAGTAATGCTGGATAGGTAGAGCCAGCTTAAGCGGTGTTTGACCTCCAAACTGGACAATGATGCCATCAGGTTTTTCTAAATCAATAACGTTTAGAACATCTTCAACTGTCAGGGGCTCAAAGTAAAGACGATCACTGGTATCGTAATCTGTGGATACAGTTTCAGGATTTGAATTCATCATGATTGTCTCAAATCCAGCAACCTGCAAAGAGAAAATCACAAAAAAAGAGATTGGACAGAAAAAATATCAGCAAATTTATCAAAATACTGAAATCGCCATAAACAGCTTCAGATTATTGAATGTGTGGAAGCATAAACGGGAAATAGGGAATGTAAACCTGAAGGGCATATGATGTATGGCAACAGCAGTAGTCAAACTCAATCCCCTGACCAATACGATTTGGTCCTCCACCCAAAATCAAAACCTTCTTCTTTCCAGTAGGAGCTGATTCACATTCGAAATCATAAGAGGAATACATATAAGGAGTATTAGCCTCAAACTCTGCAGCACAGGTATCTACCCTCTTATATGCCGGAACAACTCCTAAAGATATCCGTCTTTTCCGAACTTCTTCCTCTGAGGACTTAGTGGCAAAGGCTATCTGCTTATCACTGAAGCCTCTCTTTTTTATTTCATAAAATTCATCCTTCGTCAGATCAGACAAACTTCGGGACAAAAGATACTGCTCTACATCTACTAATTCTTTAAACTGAGTGAGAAACCATTTGTCAATGAAACTCAGCTCATATATTTCATCTACTTTCATCCCCTTCTTCATTGCAGCATATACAGCATGGATTCGTTCAGGGTTGGGGACTCTGAGACTATATTTCAATTGATCCCAATCCCAGTCAAGTTCTTTGACATCAGCACATCCCCATCCAAAGTAACCACATTCCAGCGATCGAACTGCCTTCTGAAAGGATTCCTGAAATGTGCGGCCTAGGGCCATGGATTCGCCAACAGATTTCATCTGAGTTGTCAATATTGGTGGAGAACCAGGGAATTTCTCAAAGGCAAACCGTGGGATCTGCATCATTTGGGTAGATGAGAGACATAATAAAATAAAAAATAACTTATCAGCTGATAATATAAAATCACAGGCGAGTGAACAAAATAGTGGATGCTAACTCAATCCTAGCACAAGATAATTCTTCTCAAAAAGGAAATTAAAACACACAGATTAATATTCTAGACAACATCCTGTTGTAATTGAATGATCTTAAGCATCAAATAAAGAAACCAAAATTCTCTTAGTTTTTATTGTTGCAAAATAAAACACTCGTCTCAATCTTGACTACTTTTAAACCCATAAAGCACCCAACGAAACAAATCCCTCACCTTAGTCACCACATAATCAATAGAAGGCTCAAAACTTGCTGGAGTCTTCTTTGTAATATCATTAGGAATCTGATCCAATGTATATCCAATGGACAACTTAGCAGCCATTTTCGCAATAGGAAACCCTGTAGCTTTCGAAGCCAAAGCAGAACTTCTCGAAACCCTTGGATTCATCTCAATGACCATAACTTCACCATCAACAGGGTTAACAGCAAATTGCACATTCGAACCTCCACACTCCACACCAATCTCCCTAATAATCTTAACACTATAGTCTCTCAACCTCTGATACTCCTTGTCAGTCAAGGTCTGTGCCGGCGCCACAGTAATCGAATCCCCTGTATGCACTCCCATTGGATCAATATTCTCAATCGAACAAATGATCACAACATTATCGGCCAAATCCCTCATGACTTCCAACTCATATTCTTTCCATCCCAGCAACGATTTCTCAACTAAAACCTGGGATGTCAAACTAGCAGCTAAACCCGACTTACAAATAGCCTCGAATTCTTCCTTATTATAAGCTATCCCACCCCCAGTGCCTCCTAAAGTAAACGCCGGCCTAATGATTAACGGGAACTCCCCAATTTCACTAGCTATTTGAAAACATTCATCTAAAGTGTTCCCTATTCCTGAAGGTGGAGTCTTTATACCTATATTTTTCATAGCTTGCTTGAACAACTCACGGTCCTCGGCTTTTTTGATGGCGCCAAGCTTCGCTCCTATTAACTCCACGCCGTACTTCTCCAAAACCCCGGATTCCGCTAAAGCCACAGCGAGGTTCAAGGCGGTTTGGCCACCCATTGTCGGTAAAAGCGCGTCGGGGCGTTCTTTCTCGAGGACTTGTTCGACTAATTCCGGCGTCATGGGAGTTATGTAAGTCCGGTCAGCCATATCCGGGTCGGTCATGATGGTAGCCGGGTTGGAGTTTATCAAAACAACATCATACCCTTCTTCCCTCAACGCTTTGCAAGCTTGGGTACCCGAGTAATCGAACTCACAAGCTTGTCCGATGACGATGGGACCAGCTCCGAGGATCATGATCTTCTTCAAATCCGTCCTTTTGCCTACTTTGGGACCCTTTTCTTCCGTGGAAGCGGTGGAACTCGCCCGGACGGACATGCGTTTTGCCGGCGTGGGAGAGAGGCGGCGTTGCGATGTCCATGAACGGAGGTGGAAAGCGTTGCGGTTGGGCTTGGGATTGGAGGAGGAAACGAAGAAAAAAGGAGGGAAGTTGAAGGATTTGGGAAGGATGGGGTTGGAGAAAGAAGAGAAACGGTGAGTTGAAGAAGAACAGCTCATCGTCGGTGTTTGTTTTGCGCCGAGTCCGATTTAGAAATGGTGCGGCTGCTCGGAGTGAAGTGAGGTACTAAAGAAGAAGGTGGAAACCTGACAAAGGAGGATTTAACTAGGGTTTGTTTGACGTTCCCTTTTTGTTATGGTTCTGTTTTACTTTTTTGTCATTATTGTTTTTTAAAGCGTAAATTACATGGTTGGTCCCTTTTATGGGATAGTTTTGTAACGTTCTTAAAATTTCAGTTTCCAATGCAATACTATCATGGAAAAATGAATACCGATTTCTCGTAAATATGGTTCAAATTGAAAAATATGGGAGTAGGGGTATAAACGAGCCGAGTCGAGTTTGAGTAGTGCTGAGCTAAACTCAATTCGTTAAGAATCCGAACCGTATTCGAGCTGAGTACTTTTTAATGAGCCTAAATAATTTGAGCTCGACTCGATCGTTAAGAACTCGAACCGAGTTTGAGCTTGAGTCGAGTTCAATTGAGCCGAGTGTTGACCGAGTCAGACTCGAGTAGCTCACGATATGTTTCGTCTCATTTAAAGCCCTATTATAAAAAAAAACTTTGATACACAAGATGTGTTTAGTTTACATAAGCTTGTTAATTTTAGGGTTTATGGTGTTAATTTAGGGTTTAGAATTTAAATTTTTGAGTTTAGGGCTTATGTTTATGGTTTTAGGTTTAGGAATTTAGATTTTAAATTAATATATATATATATATATTATATTCTAGTAGCTAACGAGCTTTTCGAGTCAAATATCGAGTAATTCGACCCGACTCGTTAAAAATTCGAATCCAATCAAGTCGAATATTGATCGAGCTTTGACTCAAGTTAAACTTGAGTAGCTCGCGGTCTGTATTATATAATTTACAGTCTTATATGGGAGGTTGAAATTAAAGTGCAGTTTTACAAGAGAGTTAAAAACATGGGAGGATGAAATTGAAAAATGTATGAACTATGAAGGATGAATTAAACTTCTTCTAGGGAGAGATTTTTTTCACCATCATGCATCTGTTGTATGGATCTATGTTACTCGAATTCGGATATATTTTTTTAATAAAACATTTTCATGTATTTGGAATATCATTGAAGAATCAATTTATAGCCCTAAGGTAACAATGCCCCTAGTACACCTAATTGAACTCTAAACGGAACTTATCACTAATTTGACTTTCACAGAACTCAGTGAGTCACTGAGTCTACATTCTCCTCACCCTTACTCTCATTTTCATTAATCGCAAGCTGACCCGAATAAAGGAAGGAATAAGCCTAGAGAATTGATGCCAAAAACAAACGTCGTAAGGCTGTAAGATTGATTCTGTCCATCGTTATTTTTACGTCGGTTTATATGGATGTAAAGGTCATATTTATGTAAAGAAATATTATAATAATTAATTTTTTAAAAAAAATACTAAAATAAAAAACATGAATTCTTAGAAATATAAAAGTTATATTTTTAATATAAAAAAATCTTCTTTGACCAAAGAAGTGATCTCACTATAAAAAAAAATGCTTTGATTTTTCTATGATACTACTGCTTGGATGTATCGAGCAAGATGAGGTTCATTGTTTGATCGGATAGAAAAAAATTCTTTAATAAAGTCAAGCATCATAGAGTCCTTGTATGCAGCAGGAGTGTTTCTTAATTTTTCTTATTTTCTAACTTAAATTTCATGAAAGTTGTTGGTTCAATCAAATAAAAGTTATGTAACTATATTGTGACATGAGTTTGCATCATATGTATTAGAATATACTTTAAATTTTACACAACTTATTAGGTTACAAAATAATTTTAATCTTATTTTGTTATTACAATGGTCGTGTATTTTTTTTATTTTTTTTATTTTTTAGTAATTTAATATTTATTATTAGAATATTTTAACAATTTTTTATTTATTTTTGCTTAAAGATTAAGTAAGCCCTCAAATTTTATAAAAAAATCAATTAACCCTCAAACTTTAAAGAAAATCAATTAAGCCCCTCTTCCACGTCATCACTTTATTTTAACGTGGACCGTCATGTTAGCACCGCCACATGTAATGAATGATTCCGTTAGTTAGAGGGCTGGATTGGTTAATTTTTGGGGTTTGAGGGTGACATTGAGTGCGAAAAAACTTTAAGGGTTTAATTGATTTTTCCCATAGTCCAAGGGCTTCTCGAGCCCTTAAGCCGAGTTATTTTAGATATAATGTCTAGGATGAGTCTACCACGCTCGATGAGCACCGTTGAGCACCATTAAATTAATTTATAAAGATTAAAAATAAAAAAGACTCAACATATAATTATAAATTATTTAAATATATAATTATAAATTATTTAAAATTAAATTATTTTTCCATATATATATATAATATTTTTTTAATTTTTTTAAAAATAATTAGATCAAATACCAACCTTAGTCAATTTAAAAAACATAAACCTTAAACCCTAAACTCTAAACACTAAACAATAAACCTAACACCCTAAACCCAAAACACTAAACCATAACTCTTAACCCTAAATTGTAAACACAAAATCATAAACCATAAACCACAATCCCTAATTTTGAATATTGAGTTTAGGCTTTAGGGTTTATAGTTCATGGCTTAGTGTATTGGGTTTATAGTTTATGGTTTAGGGTTTGAGGTTTATGTTATATGGTTTATGTTTTCATGTTTTGAGTTTTAGGCTTATGGTTTAGTATTTAGAGTTCAATGTTTCATGTTTACAGTTTACAGTTTAGGGTTTATGGTTTTATTTTTTAAATTGACTAAAGTTGGTATTTTATTATTTTAAAAAATAAAAATATTATATATATAAAAAATAATTTAATTAATATTTTATTTTAAATAATTTATAATTATATGTTTAAATAATTTGTAATTATATATTGAATCGTTTAAATTTTTAATTTTTATAAATTAATTTAATGATACTCAACATAACTAGTCAAGAGTTGGAAAATTTTCCTAATATCTAATATTCTTTTTATGTTTAAGATGTGTTTTGTTGTATCTATTCATATGTTTAATGTAATCTTACTTTTTATTTAAAAATTCCACATCTAAAGGATGTAGCTCTCTTTATTAATAATATCATTTTAAAATTTTAAATTGGGTAATTGTTCTATACACAAGCGCTTGTGGAAACTTTTTTACACAATCGCCTTAGTTTTAGGGGTTAGAGACTTCGTTTAGGGTTTAAAATTTAGGGGTATAAGTGTAGTAGTTTTGAATTTAGGGATTGTTGATAGAATTTAGGGTTTAGGGTTAAAATTTAGGGTTTATAGGTTAAAACCTAAATCCCCACCCATATTACCCTAAAACTAAACCCTAACCCTAAACCCTAAATTCTAACCTTAATTCCTAAATTCTAAACATGAACCCTAAATTCTAAACTTTTAGACTAAAACCCCTAAACTCTAAACCCTAAACTCTAACCCTAAACCCTATAATTGAGGCGCTTGTGGAAATAAAAACTTTCCACCGCCAGTGTATAGGATATTAATCCTTTTAAATTATATTTTATTAATATACTCGATATTAATAAAGTATAACAAAAATATATTCTTTAATTGAAAGAAGAAAAAGAAAACCATTTGTAAGGAATTATTTATGGGATAATGTTGTAGGAATTTTTATGAAATGGGGTGAGTGAATTTTTATTTCATGAAATAGAATTATTTGAACAGTTTATTGGGGAAAATGTCAGAAAATATTGACCAATTTAACTTTTTCTTGTTTTGAATTTTTGCCTGAAGTGATCGGGAAAGGAAAACAATTTGCCTTCTCATACATGTATACCACTAGCATTGTGACAGGAAAAAATGACTTAGACTTAGTTTGGGGTTGAGGTAGGAAATTAACTTTGGGAGGTAAATTCAGTATGAACACCCGTTCTGAAAAAATTGAAAAATTTAACTTCTATGAACGCTCGTTTAGAGGACTAAATTTGAGTTACAACCGTCAGTTGAAGATCATACCGAGAGTTATTTAGCATTGAAATTGAGGCCAAACGAAAAAACAGTAGCCGCAATAAAAAACAGGACCTTAGAGTTAACGTGCTTTCCAAACGATTTTTAAAAGTCAGTGTAAAAATATACTGACTTCCGACTTTATTATAACAATCATTTTAAACCGCGAAATAAAAACAAAAACTCCTAAACTATAAATTAAAATCTCAATAACATTATTACCGTAAAAAATCTCAATTAGAGCGACTTCTGATTTTTTTTTTTTGACATAAAGAGCGGGTTGGAGTTTAAAGAATGTTTCATTGGGTAGTTTAGTTATTTCAAACTTTAATAATTGGACAAGTGGGCATGGGTCTTCAAGGGACACTTGATAAAGTGTGATGTCTACCCATATGGTAATGATTTGTTTTTGGTGTGTGGGAGTTCTATAAAAAATGTATATCTATTTTTTAAAATTTTTAACGTGAACTAATATAATAATATAGATTTTATTTCGAAATATTTTAAGTTATATTTAGGGTAAAATTTATTATAAGTCACTTAGTTATAGATTCGATAATAAACATATCACTTTACTTTTCAAAATGTAATTTCGTCACTTAATTAAAATTTGTGACAAACATGTCACTATGCCCATAAAACCAAAACGAACGACTGGCGTAATAAAAAATTTAGTCCTAAAACTTATACATTTTATTTATTTGGTTCTAATATAAAATAATCCAATGAATTTAACCATTGATATTAAAAAAAATCATTAGTAAAGTGATTGTGTCAACTAGCATGCAACATTAAGGTCATAATGTGTCTGTTTCATTAGTTTTTCAATTGACTAATAGTGAAGTGATTATGTCTGACGAGTCATCACATAATTTAATTATCGTGAACAATAGCATAGAGTGCAACAAGTGGTGGAGGGTATAATGTCAAGTTTTTTAAATATCAAGGTTAAATTTATTGAATTAGCATAAGTTTGAGGACTAAAATGTTACTATAGCATACCGTGTTTCAATTATAACGAAAGAATCATCTATTTATCACAAAAATTAATTGAGCGACTAAGGTGTTATTTTAACCAAATCTACATTTATTACCAAATCTATAATTAAGTGACATGTGGTATATTTTACTCTTATATTCAGAAAATAAAACATTAAAATTATATATTCAGAAAATAAAACATTGTTCAGTTTTAAAATTTAAAGACAATTAAAACGAATATGCTGCTGCTTAAATCTGTTTGTGAATATGCCTGAACGAAATTCCACGGGTTACATAGCACTGCAACAAAGCTAGTCAGAATATAAAGTTTAAAATCATCAATTTTGTTTTACATCTTTATTGGTATTGGATTTGGATCTTCAAACAGCGGAGCCTGTAAAAAAACATGGTAGGATGAAATTGAAAAATGATAAACTGTGAAGGATGAATTAGACTATTTTCTAATTGATAGAACAATGTAGAAAATGTGGTATTCATGAATGAAAAGTGGAGCAATGGAAAATCAATGTGATTGGTGAAGTAAATTCTGGATCTATGTTACTCGAATTCGGATAATGTTACACGAATTCGGATAATGTTACACGAATTCAGATATATATATTTTTTTCTTAAGGATGAATTAGACTATTTTAGGAATATACTAATTTATTAATTAGGGATGACAATTGGATGAATATGGATTTGGGGTTTCAAAATATTAAATCTTTGACGTTTTCTGAAAAAAAATAATAATATTTTTTTGTTTTTTAAACAAAAATTAATAAATAAGTTACATGTCATGCAATGATTGTATGACCAAATTTTCGAACGGTCGTTGACAAAAAATTTAATCTAGAGATAAGAGTAGAAAAGAAATTATTAGATAGACTCGACTCACTACGTCATTCGTGGTCTAACCAATAAGGCTCATCCACCTCATTTTAGCTTCTAAATAATTATCTACTTTTTAATATGTAGAAAAGATGTGAAGATTTACATTAAAAAAATTATGTGACACGTCATAACCACGTAAAGCAATTTCAACGACCATGTTCATACAGCGGTAGACCATTGAAACGTGTCCGTTTGTCCTCTCTTCGGCTTTGCTTGGTATGAATGATGAAAATGTGGAAGAATGAAAAATTTATTAATCAAATGTTTAATATTTAAAGTAAGAAGGTGGTTATAAATTTCCACCATTTGATTAACAAATTTTTCATCCTTCTTCATTTTCATCCTTCATATCAAGCAAAGCGTTCAAGTGACATAATTATTTGTTAGAAGAAAATTTCGAGACCAATTATAATGTGTCACGTGACCTTAATTTCTAAATTATACTAAATTTTAAATTTTAACACTCATAATTTTGGTCAACAACCTCTAAAGCAAGTAGTTAAAAACTCTTAGTTAACCTATTTTCTTTCCTTAAGTTGTGAGTTTTAATTTTAGTATGAGTAAAATTTTCTTTCCCCTCCATCTCTGGGTAGGAATTGTTAAAAAAAAACACTCACAATTTTGATTAAAGAAATACGGTTAACTTTAATTAAAAGGTAGATGACATGTTGATTTTTTTATAAAAATTATTCGGTTTAATCCTAAAAAAATTAATTTGAAACTAACCTGATCAGATTCTATTTTTTATGTATTATTTAATCTAATAATATTTTATACTATTATGACATTTTTATTTTGAATAAAAGCAGTTGGTATTACTAAAAAAATCTAAAATTATAATTAGGTTTACAACTATCATTAAACTAAATATATAATTTAGATATTTTCCTAAAACATTGACACTAGCCACTTTAGATCATATAAGAACCATACATGGAAAAAGTTAAAAACCAGTCAAAAGACTCAAACGAAAAATAGATACAAACAAATCTGATTGCATCGATAAACAAACCACAAAATGGGATTAAGTTATTAAAAGACCAACGAGAATCACAAATTAAAGCCGAGCGTCGTGAGAAACTATTCGTAAACGCAGATAGTGTATTCTCCAATATGAGGCTCCAGAGCATGGAAGATCATCATGATTACAAATAAGCCTCATCTTGATCAGTCGCGACGTCGTCAAATTCAACTCTGAGAAAATA
This sequence comes from Hibiscus tridactylites, assembly GCA_958450335.1. Lineage (NCBI taxonomy): Eukaryota > Viridiplantae > Streptophyta > Magnoliopsida > Malvales > Malvaceae > Hibiscus > Hibiscus tridactylites. The sequence continues at coordinate 97,506,208 of OY288273.1, read as the reverse complement.
AAAAATAAAAAATGACCAAACGACCGAGAAAGAAGACGAAAAACATGCCAACGGACAGAGATGGACGTGTCGAAAAGGCAGAGAAAAAACGTGCAACAAAGGTAAAACTATTCTTGTAAAAAATAGAGAAACAAAGAGAAAAGAAAACCAGCAGTCGGCGAGCAACATCAAAATTAATACCGCCGACGGCTATTACAATTGAAGAAGAAGAAGTCGCGCGGCTATATTATGACATTTTATTTAATATATTAATTCAGGAACGGACAGATAATTTTATATTAAAGATTAAATCTATAAAATTAAAGAAAAACAAAAAACAGATATTTAATTTAAAATACATAAACAAATTCTAAATACTCCCCTCGGTCCATCTTTGTATTAATCCCATTCAATAACATAACAATGTTGAATGATATGAGGCAGCTATGGCGATTGGCGAGATGTCGTGTACCGTATTTTCTTCGTTAGAAAAGTAGACAATAATTTCTATTTTATGGAAAAGTTGACAGTAAAGGAATCCTTTTGTATTTTTGTACCATAAAAGAAAATATTACTAATTGATTACCCATAATTTCTTCTCATCCATTGAAGATTGTGGCAAGAAAACAATGGAAAGTTGACGTTGCTCAATTTTTATTTTATTTTAATCTTTATCATCTTCTTGCGTGTTCATATATACAACAACTATTTCCAGAACTGGATGCGTTTTGCTGGTAATATTGATTGCAGGGGAATTTCGTTCATTAATGTCATGTTATAGATGGTTAAGTATAACTCATATATTGTAAAAGGAGATATACTGGAGCGGAATATCTGTGCATTAAAGGAGTACTCGAGTTTTCGGTGAGCTCGAATTAAGTGGGCTGGGGGTGCGGGCTATCTTTGTAATTGCACGGGTAGAATTACTTATATGAGTAAAAATCTATTTTAAGTAAGATATCATATTGAATAAGGTTTCTTGGTGACCATGTATTCATGTCTATAAATATAGATGTGTTATTTGTAACCTAAGGACTATCGATTGAATAAAAGAAAACAGCTGTTTTTTGCTCTCCGAGGACATAAACACACTGTTGAACTTCGTTAAATTTCCTGTGTTATTGCTTGTTTGATTTTTTTTCATTTGTCGTGTAAACAACATAGATGATAATAGGGCTAATCAGGGTTTTAGATAAGATTAGAGATATTAAAAAGCTAATTTGCTAAAGATAATATATATCTATATATTTCTCATTTTGTGAATATTTTTATATTAATTAGATTGCACTTGTGTGTATATATACACATGCATTCGTCCATTACGGTCACCATTCCAAAAACACATCTTATCAGTAGGATTTGGCTTCAAAAATGGCTTTTTCCTTGGTTAGTTCAGTCCCCATCTGCACTTTCCCCAGACACACACAATGCAAATGCTTCTCAAGCTTCCATAACCATAGGTTAAATGTTTCTTCAGCCTTACAATGTAAAGCTACCGCTGAAACTTCCGGTGAGGTCGACGTCGTTAGACGGTCGGCTAATTTCCAACCAACTATTTGGGATGATGATTATGTTCAGTCTCTTCGAAGCGATTTTCGACGAGGCGGATCGTACGAGGAACGAGCTAGCAAACTACAGGGTGAAGTGAGAAAGATGGTTTGTAGAGTGGTGGATCCTTTGGAGAAGCTTGAGCTTATCGATACTTTACAAAGACTTGGCTTGTCCCGTCACTTTCAAGACGAAATCAACACTACTTTGGAGAATATAAGTGCAGAGTGCAACAGTGTTCCAGTGGAGAAACGGAATTTACATGCCACAGCACTCGGATTTCGACTGCTAAGACAACATGGCTATAAGGTGAACCAAGGTATGAAAAAATACAATTCCACGTCGGATTTCTTAATTTGTTACAATAATATCATTATTAATTAGTACTCCACTATATATCTTTTCATGTATAGATGTTTTCACTAGCTTCATGGATGAGGCTGGGAACATAAAAGCAAGCTTTTCCCAGGATTTCAATGGACTGCTCAACCTTTATGAGGCTTCATACCTCTTAGTAGAAGGTGAGACAATGCTGGAGAATGCAAGAGAATCAGCAGCAAAGCTTCTCAAAGAATGTCTGAAACAGAACAACAATCCATATCTTTGGATGCTGGTGGAGCATGCCTTGGAGCTCCCACTACATTGGAGGATGTCGAGGTTGGAAGCCAGATGGTTCATAGATGCGTACGAGAAAAACAAGGACAGAAACCCCATTCTTTTAGAACTTGCTATATTGGATTACAACACAGTCCAAGCCATTCACCAGGACGATCTAAGATATGCCTCAGCGTAAGTATATATATGCTTACTTGCGTATGGATATATAGTATTGAACTGAATGATTCTGGTTTTCGACTTCTGATTAGGTGGTGGAAGGATCTCGGTCTCTGCGAAAAGTTGAACTTTGCTAGAGATAGGCTGATGGAGAGTTTCTTATGGAGTGTAGGAATGATAATTACTCCTCAGTCCGGAAAAAGTCGGAGAGATCAAACCAAGGTGAACGCGCTGATAACCGTCATAGACGATGTCTATGACGTTTACGGCACGTTAGACGAGTTGGAGCTCCTCACCGATGCCGTCGAGAGGTTTGCACTTTGCAGCTCTACCTACTACCGTCTGGTTTATTTCGCTGTTGACATCTCTTGTTAATGTTCAAGTTGTAATTTTCAGATGGGATATAAATGCAATACAAAGGCTTCCAACCTATATGAAGATATGCTACCATGCCCTCTACAACTCCGTTAACGAAATCGCTTTCGACACTCTTAAGGAACAAGGAGTCGATGTCCTTCCCTTCCTCAAAAAAGTGGTATCAGACCGACCCTTAAACTTTTCCTTTCGTTTTGATTTCTAATCTCTGAAACTAAGAGTTCAAACGCTCTAAATGTGTTCAGTGGACGAATCTTTGTAAATCATATTTGTTGGAGGCGAAATGGTATTACATCGGATACACACCGACCCTACAAGAGTATATCGACAATGCTTGGACTTCGATATCGGGTTCTGTGTTGTTAGGCCATGCATATTTGATAAATGATCATGTAACACAGGAGGGATTGCAACACATTGATGAATGTTACCCGAATATAATTTATCAGTCGTCGATGATTGTTCGATTAACCGACGATCTTGGCACATCATCGGTTAGCAATATACATATTAATCAATAGACATAGCTTATCAACTCGAGATGACCATTGATTGATGGATTATCTTTCTTCCCTTTTTGTATTAGGATGAGTTAAAAAGGGGTGATGTTCCGAAATCAATCCAATGTTACATGTACGAGAACAACGCATCCGAAGAAGAAGCTCGTGAGCACGTAAAGAAGTTGATCGAGGCTGCTTGGAAAAAGATAAACGAAGAGCAGATGGCTGAATCTCCTTTCTCTCGGACGTTTATCGACATTGCTATGGACCTTGCAAGAGTGGCACAGTTGATGTACCAAAACGGCGATGGACATACTAATGAAGAAGGTGACTCAAAGGAGAGAGTGTTATCATTATTTGTTAACCCAATTCCTTGGCCTAAGTGATTAAGAACATTGGAATGATTTTCCAAGCTAGAAAAAAATGACATTCTCATTTATGGTCATTTAGTATGGTATGCCTTAATCTGATGTTAGTATAGTAAGCACCGTACTACATGTTGGAATTATCAAATTATATATATATTTAAAACTTTCTAATTTTATTTTTATCATATTTATAATTAATTTTTATAATTTCATCTATTTTTTATTTATTTTATTTTTGTTCAATTTAGTCCCTAATTTTTTTTATTTAAACTAAAATTTGCTATTATTTGTTTATAATTTTTTTATTAAATTCAATATTTTTAATATAATAATATTTTTGTTCACTTTAGTCCCTAAAATATTTATTTGATCCGAAATTAACTTCTATTTGTTTCTAATTTTTATAATTTTATCTAATATTTTATTATGCTTTTATTTTTGTTCTATTTAATCCCTCAAGTTTTATTTAATTTGGGAATGACCTTTATTTATTTTTATTTAATAATTTAGTCCAATATCAACTTTACGTTCCAGTCACTAATTTTATAATTGCAATTAAGAACTCGTTTTAGCTTGGATAACCCTAAAACTTGGTCTATATGTCAATGATGATATTTATTTCATAAATTAAGGTTTAATGACACTTTTTGAAAAACGTGTCCCTATATTTTTGAATGTTTTCAAAATGAACCATAAACTACTTATTTTTGTAATTAACACTCTATTTTAAATCCGATTTCAACTCAAATTTACCATTAAGTTTAATTGGAATTAATGAGTCTAAAACAACTGAAACTCAGTTTTTAACTTAAAATCTAACTTACGAATTATTTACATTTTAATCCATAAACCTCGATTCGAATAAATTTACTTTGATTTGATCTTTGTTTTTAGGGGGAAAACAAAGGTATAAGATGTTTCTACTTGTATTTAAGTTTTGAATGTTTTTGGATTTAAACTTTGTAAAATTACCAAAATATTTTTTTGTTAAATCGTTTATTTTTAAAAGTTTATTTTCTCGGATGACTTTAGTTAATTGTTTTCGCTTTATTTTCATGTTGGTTGTTTACTTTCATGTAATCTAATATGCTTATTTTTTTTAAATTGATTTTAGGCCATAAATGAGCCATTTGTAGCATTCGATATTTGGGATGGATTTGTCTGGACCGGATATTAGGTGTTACATTGATAGTCAAACTCTCTGGATTAAATTATAGAAATATTAGACTAAATTATAAAAATTAAAAATAAATAGAGGTCAATTTCGAAGTAAATAAAAATTTTGTGGAGTAAATAATAAAAACATATTAAAATTATTTGACTCAATTGTAAAAAACTTAGAAATACATATGGGACAAGTTTGAATTAAAGAAAATTTTTAGGGATTAAATTGAACAAATATAAAATTATATTAAAAATATTAGATTAAATTATAAAAATTAGAAACAAATAGGGGTCATTTTAGATTAAATAAAATTTTTAGGGATTAAATTGAATAAAAATAATCATATTAAAAATATTGGACAAAATCATAAAAATAAAAAAAATAAACTATAATTTTTAAGCATAATTTTCTTTCCTCTCACTTTTCCATTGTACCAACCACTAAAGAGAGAAACTTATTTTCCTTATAGTTTTCCATCCTCGCAACCAAACACATCGATTGGAAAGAAAAATTATAATTTTCTATCCTTCTATTTTTTTCATCACTTACACACGTCGTTTTCGCGTCAAAATAATTATTTCTTCTCAAATAATAAATAAAAGAAATTAAACATAGTAAAAGAGAAGTAAGGGTCGATCCACAAGGACTAAAGAGCTTCTGATATAAAGATGTTTTAATTTTGGCTTTAGCGAGAAAATAAAGAAAAAAATAGAGTTTGATAAAATAATAAAAACGAATTTAGAGAGAACGAAGAAAGTAAATTTTGAGAAGAAATATGATTAAAAAAATAGCCTCAAGCTTCGCTTAGCCTCAATTCATACTCATCATCGAAAAAAGTTTTTACTCCGGACACATGACGATTACAATCTACAAGGCCTAACCCTTGTAACTTATTTTTCTCTCCGGTAAACTGATAATTCAAAATCATTTTTTGAATTTCAATTTTCTGGTTAGAGTAACCACGACTGTCGTCGTTAGAATAAAACAATTTTAAAATTTAAAAAACCCTGACTCGGACTATGTTGTTTCAATAATAACTGATCTGATCTCAATTTTCCCTTAGCAAACAATTTTGCTAAGTGTGTTCCTGACAAGTCGTCGTTTAACCGGTCAAAAATAAATAATTAACCTCTTTCAACAATAAATAAAATAAAGAAATTGAATAGGTATAGGGAAAGAGGGTCGATCCGCAGGGAGATTAGCTGAAATTGTTGACTTGAATTTGTTGAATACGAAATCCCAGGAATATCTGAAAAAGCAAAGAAATAAAAGAAGGGGGTGATATAATTTTTGGTGAAGTAATAAAATAGAGAAAAAGAATTAAAAGTAGTAAGAAAAACCAAGTGTGTAAATTAGCCTCGAACCAGCTCCTTCAATTTTTTCGATCATTGAAATAGATTTTTATTTCGGGGATCATGTCGGTTACAGTCTACGAGGCTCAACCCGTCGTAACTTGTTCTTCTCTCGAGTAACCAATCCTCCCAAGTCTATCTTCGAAAGACGGTTCTTAAATAAATCAACCACGACTATCGCCGTTAAAGTATTTAGAATAAAGCAGGAAAAACCCGACTCAGAAATTGTCTAAAAGTAGAATCGCTTCTGATTTTATCTTTCCTTAGCGGACCGCCGCTAAGAGTGTTCATAGGAAGTCGAAATTTGCCACAGGCCGATCCTTCCTCCCAACTATGTTTTTAAGCGAATTCAAACCAAAGGGCCCTTTTTGATATGAAAAGCGATTAAAAACTTTTAGTAAGGCCGATTGCCAAACTATCTAAACAGAAAGATAAAAATGATTTCCCCAAAAGAATTTAAGCAAGTTCAATTCTCACGAATCGAATTGACTTGGCTGGTTCTTGGCTTAAAGGATTTAGCTAAGCATGATATTGATTATCATACTTAACTTGATTTTAGAAAAACAATTGAATAACATAAAATAAATGAAACAAGAAAATAAATGAAAATGAACTTGGATTAAAGCTAGAAATGTTTATAAAGATAAAAACTTAAAATGATTGATGATCTAAGCCTTTACCAATGGTGGTATTTATAGGCTTAGATTTACAAAGATAAAGTGATGGGATAATAACAATTCAAATTCAAATGTTGATTAAAATTCAAAATAAAACTAAATGGATAAAAGCTGATAAACTGATCGGATTCTTTTCTCAGAACATTCCAGGATCTTCTAGAAGTTGCCACGTCACTGCCGCGTCACTGCCACGTCAGACGCGTCGTGCCTGGTGTTGTGCCCATGATGTCAGTCATGACAGAATTATAATAAAAACTGCAGAAATGCTCCATTTTCACTGCTATTTCCAGAATTGGACCCCTGCACAAAATGTAATGAAAACAGTATGTATTAAGCAGCAATAAGTCACAATACTTAGAAAATTAGCAAGTGAAACATGACAAATTTGAGAACTCATCAGTTCCCAAGAAATAGAATATGCTTCAATAGCCGGTCCTTCCTCCCACACATTTAACCAAAACAACATCCCAACCAACGTCAATCTTTGATTTTGAAATCATTTTGATTTGAGAAAACTGAGAGAAATACTCGAAGTTGATTAAGTGCTTTTCAATTCTCACAAAATGAATTGAGGTATCGCTTTAAGCCTTCGACTAATTAAAAAAAACTTTTATAAAAGTAAAATTTTCTAAGAACAAATAAAAGTTAAGAACAAGAAATGATTCTGAGTTTACCCCCAAAGGGGTATTTATAGTATCTCAAAACCCTAAAATAACTCTTAAGTGATAAGAGATCAATCTTAAAATATTTAAAATACAAAAGATAATTCCTAAAGTGATAAGAAATAAATTCTAAAGTGTTTAAATTAAATATAAAAAATAATTCCCAAGTATTAATCCAAATCTCGGCTGATAAGTTATCTAGAGTGCGGCTGATAAGCTATTAAGCGCTGCTGACGTGGCGTCCAGTTAACTTTCATGCTCAGATTCACGCCCTCTAATCCAGTCATGACTCCAAATGATAAAAAATTGCACAATTTCATCAGTTTAAGCAACATTCTGGAATCTATTGTTCAGCATTGAAAATGAACAAAAACCCCAAATTAGTAACTTAAAACAACCGATCAATGAATAATTATCGATAGAATAATACATAATTTAAGCACTAATCAATCACTTTAATTTCCCATTATTTCAATTTTTTCCCTTCCTACCAAATAAAGCCTAAGATAAATAAATTGCTCATCATATATTTTTACTTATATTGCGACGTGAATTTTAAATGAATATACCTTTTATTTTTAATTAGAAAAATGATCTCCAAACTTGATTATAAGAAAAATACCCATTTCGGTTCGGAAAACTATATATATAATATGGTATTATACTTAGGATCAAGGATGGACCGAGAGAGGGTTGGCGGGGGCGATCATTCCCCTAAAAACTTGAAACTTTTATACGACTTAGAAAATTTTTAAAATTTTTCTATGTATTTTTTTATTGAAAATCTATTTTTACCCCCCTAAATTTTTATAAGTTCGCCCCCTAAAAAATTTATAAGTTCGTCCACCTAACCTAAAATCCTGCATCCGTTCCTGCCTATGATCTTAACCGGGTAACCCTATATATAAAACTATATATATCCAAAAAGGTGTGAAAAACAAACAAAAATAAGTCCGTGATCGAAGGAGATCTCAGCACCAAAAACCAACAACTCCATCCCTCATTGAACTTCTAAATCAACAACAACCGAAGAAAAAAACCCAACAAAAATATGCAGTTTCAACACGCAACGAGTTGTTTTCCAGTTTGTCTTATGAGATGAAAGACAAGAAACAAGCCATTATTTTCCTTTGTTTTGTTCCTCAGAATTCACAAACAAAACGACCCATCACATGGCAAATGTGCTCTGCTGTCGAAATGACAGCAAAATCATAGCCCATATATGAACAGCATAATTCTCAGCTCATATCCACCAATTCCCAAGCTTATCAAATATAAAATCTGGGTTTTCTGAGCTGTGATCTCTAAAGCCACATGGCTACCTTGCCCACATGTCTTTTCTTAATCAAATTCGTATGATAAAATGATGGTCCCGTGTATGATCAGTTAAGTTTGCAGAAATGGAGAAAGTTGAAGCTCTCGATCTTTTAGAGGAGTCCTGGTTTTTTGAGAACTTGTTCGATAGGAGGAGGAGGATGTTGAGATGTTATTCGGATCCTTGTACTTCCTCGAATTTCAGACAAGATGTTTTGGCTAATGATTCGTGTCGTGAAAGCCGTAATTGTTCGGTCCGTGCCCCGTCGTTGCCGCAGTGTATAGGGGCGGAAAGGAAGAACAACGGTGGGAAGATCGAACTGAATAGGCAATTATCGCTTCGAGCACCGAAAACGACGTGTTCAGACCATAAGATACATGACATTCGAGAAAAGAGAACCGATGGGAAGATCAAATCGAGAGGCGAATCGTCGTCGAGACGTAGTTTTCTAAAGACACCTTCTTTGCCATCTTCAATGGGGACTAATGAGTTAACTCAGGATAATGAAAATGATCTTAGAATGAGCAAATTGATCCGACAAGCAATGGCTAACTCGCCCGACATATTGCCCCCAAGGCACAGTCCTAATAAGGTACTCATATGATCCCATATGACCTTACTACAATTTGGCAATGTGAATTTTATATTAATCCTCTGTCATTTGCAGGCAATGAGCTACAACACCAACGAGGCTGCGGTCGCGAGAGGCCGGCATTCGAATCCGAAGACAATGCTGCATAAAAGCCATAGCGATCTTGCCTTCCAAGAACTGCAAGGGTTCAAGGACTTAGGATTCACATTCGACAACGAACACTTGAGCCCCGATGTTGTTAATATACTCCCGGGGTTGCAGGGCACTAAGATAGACGAGCCGAAACAAGAGAATGTGAGGAGGAGGCCGTATTTGTCCGAGGCATGGCACGTACAAGGCCCGACACCGCCGCCGCCGCCGCCACTTCCGCCTCGTGTATCTAAGAATTCAGCAAAGGATATGAAAGCACAGATCAAGTTTTGGGCCAGAGCAGTGGCAACTAATGTTCGACAATAGTGCTGAGAATTCATTACAAACAGGCTCCATCACCCCATTTATTTTACCAAAATTGACATTACCATTTCTAGTCTACATTTTTTCCCCAATTTCCCAGATTTTCTTTTCTCATTTAGGACTGAGATTATCTTCTAATATTGTCAAGTCAAAATCCATAACAATTCGGAACTTAACTTATTCACTCTATCAAAAAAAATATTGTAAATAGGTTCTTGAATTTTCTAAAAAATATATTTGAAAGTTTTCTCTTTATTTTTTTTGTAAAAGTTATTATTAATGTATTTCTATATTAAATTAAATCAATACCCTTAAAATTTAAAATGTGTATATTTGATTTAAATGGTCGTAAAAATACATATATTTGGATTTAAATTTATTTTTTAAACGCTTAGCTTATCCTACAAGGTAGTTTTTTTTTTTGCTTTTGTTTTCTATTTCAATATTATTTTTTAAATTATTTATCAAATCATAGTTAAAATTTTACGTTTATACACAAACATTATATCATAAGTTATATTTTGATACATAAGTTGTATAAACTTTTTTTACACAACTCTTCTATAAAATTTAAAACTTAAATCTCAAACCCTAACACCCTAAAGCCTAAACCTTAAACCCTAAGCCATAATTCTAACCATAAACCTTACACCCTACACACAAAATTTTTAAACCCTAAGATATAACATAAAACACTAAACCCTAAAATTAAAAGTATTGTGTAAACTAAAATTTATATAAACTTGTATATTAATTTTTTTCCCTTATATGATACACTTATCTCTTTAAAAAAAATTTTTTCCCAAAAGTCATGTGTTAAGATTTGTCGCTAGATATGTAAATGCAACAAAATAGCCACAAAATAATACATAAATAATAAACAATATTAAATGCTCAATATATTGAATTTACTTTATGAATTTAGATGAGCAATCAATCAATTATATAAAGGGTTATATTTTTGATACACAAGCTGTGTAAAAAATTTACACAACTCTTTATATTTAAGTTATAAAATTTAAAACATAAATTCTTAGCTCTAACACTTTAAAACTAAAACCATAAGCCATAAATCTAAATTATAACCATAAACTTACATTCTACACCCTGTAACATAAACTCCTAAACTCTAAACCACAACCTAATTCTATAAACCTTAAAATTAAAAGACTTGTGTATCAAAGTATTTTTCATATATATATATATATATGTGTGTGTGTGTGAGAGAGAGAGAGTTAATTGCATCATACGTCCCTAAGCTATCACCTTCGTTCTAAATTTGTCCTTAAACTTTTGAATGTTCCAATTTTATCCCCAAACTATAGATCTCATTCTAAATCATCCCTAAACTTTTGAATGTTCCATTTTTATCCCCAAACTATGACTCTCATTCTAAATTGGCCCCCAAACTTTTTTAATATTCAAATTTCATCCTCAGGTTACCGTTTATACCACATAATATTGTTACATAATACACATTAGTGTTTCATGACATTTAACAATTTTTATAACGATTTTATTAACATAAGATATGCTTAGTATATAATGATAATTTGGGGGGTGAAAGTAGAACGTTCAAAAAGTTTGAGGACCAATTTAGAATGATAATTTTAGTTTGAGGATGAAACTGGAATGCTCAAAAGTTTGGGGGACCAATTTAGAATGAAACTCATAGTTTGAGGATGAAATTGAAATGTTTAAAAGTTTAGAAACCAATTTAAAATGAGTGACATAGTTTAGGGATGTGTGGTGCAATTAACTCTCTCTCTCTCTATCCAAAAAACTATTAATTTTTCTCCATAAGTTTTTTCCATTCATAAAACAAAAACATAATTTTAAATTTAGTCCTTGACATTTACACCTTTTACTAATTTGGCCCTTAAAATTTTTTGAGCTAAATTTGACCTCACCTTTTTAAAACGAGTCGAACATGAACATCGACCTTTAAAAAAGAGTTAACCATTTTTTAATAGGAATGTTTACTTAAATTTTAACTGTATTAAAATGATAGCAAGTATAGGGCGTGGTTCGGTGTTTAACGCTGAACTTTGGGTTGTGGTGTGCACATTTTTTCTGAGGAGCTTATCGGAGTGAATTTGTTTTGTTTAGTTCATTTCGAACGTGTTTTTGTTGGTCGAGCTTGGCTCATAGTTTTTTATGTACATATTATCATATACACTTTTTTTTTCTCTATTTAAGTTTAAGAAAAACTTTTAATGAGTCATTTGTTAATATTTATTTTTTCAATAAAATAAGATAGTCAATTTATCTTCTTTTTTTTTATCATTTTAAGCGCTTTCATTAATAACATCTATAATTTAACATAAAGTATGTATTTAACAATTATGAAAACTTTCAGAGCTATTGAGCTGCTCCAGCTGAAAAATGAACATTATTATGCTTAAGAGACTTATATTCGAACAATTTGTTTATAAATTGCACGATATTATGTACGTTTCCAAATGTTAAGAGTAAAGAACAGATATTATCGGTAATCACTTCAAAATATTAAAAAAATAAGTATGAAAAATTTCTAATATGATCACTTTGATAACTACCCAATCATACACCACATGATCATCAAGTTAAATTCAATGTCCATGTTTGTAAATACTTGAAAGGTTGATAATCTAATCTTTCATTAGATTTCACCATTATATAAAAAAAGTTAAAAATGAATAAAACGTGATTAATAATATATTAATTATCAGATTTAGAGACCTTACTTTTTACCTCATATCTTAATTTTTTTTAATAATCTTTTTTAAATTCTGATGACCAAAATAAAACAAAGCCTAAACAAAAGGGACCACGAGTGAAGATTACCCAAAAAAAACTATTAGCAATAGTATAACCCACCTATTGCAACTCCATTTTTCTAAGGCAAGTTGCAGGCAAAATCAATATCAAAGAAAATTAGACATCTTACTTTTCCTAAGATCCTAATTAGATTTGTCCTTCCCTGTGCACATGTTTTCTTTTATTAATTGACATCTCTTTTAAATTATTTAATATGATATATTTTTCCCTAAAGAACAAAAATCATCTGTATTATGTTTTTTTATGTCACACTAAAAAAATACTAAAAATTAAATTTTAAGTATTAACCTTAAATTCTACATCCTAAACCTTACACTCGACATCTAATTTCCTAAACTCTAACCATAAACACTAAATTTTAAATTATAACCCCACTTTTTAAAAGTAGGGCACCAAAATATTGATATATTTTATTTTATTAATTGAACCAATAATACATATAATGGGAAGGACTTGTATAATAATTTCTCGAGTTTTGATTTATAAGTCTTTTGAAAGATTTAATGCAAATTCTTACTCTAAAAATAAAATTAAAAAGTTTATTATAAAATCGAACATTCAATTTTACGATGGGAATCGTTTGCACCTTTATTATGCCTCCTTTTATGGCCCACTTTAAAATAGTGAGTTTAAGGTTTAAGGTTAGGGGTTGTGGTTAGGGTTTAAGGAATTAAGAGTATGATGCATTTTTTAGGTGTAGGATTTATGATTTAGGATGTGAAAATTAAAATTAGGATTTAAAATTTAATTTTTAAGTAATTTTTAGTGTGGGGCATAAAAGATGCATGATTAAGGGCATAAAATTTTTACCCCAATTTTACACAACAATCAGAAAAGAAAAAATAAAATACAAAACTAATACCTACCCACATGTAGTAGGGTACTTCTTACAGTAACATCAGATTATGGCACACCATACTAAATGGTCATAAAGTGATTTACAAGACCATTTTGAAAGATGATAATATTTTTTTATTCTAGCTTGCAAAACCATTCCAATTTTCAATCATTTAGGGCAAGGAATTGGGTTAACAAACAATGACAACACTCTGTCCTTTGTCTCGCCATCTTCAATGGCATGACCGTCGCCATTTTGGTACATCAACTGCGACACTCTAGCAAGGTCCATGGCGATTTCGATAAACGTCCGGGAGAATGGAGATTCAGCCATCTGCTCTTCGTTTATCTTCTTCCATGCACCCTCGATCAACTTCTTTACGTGCTCGCGAGCTTCTTCTTCGGATGCATCGTTCTCGTACATGTAACACTGGATTGATTTCGGAACATCTCCCCTTTCTATCTCGTACTGATAAAACAAAAGAAAAACCAATCAATTAATGGAAATATAGAGTTGACAATTTATGTATATTGATTGATTGACATGTATGATACTAACCGATGATGTCCCGAGATCATCGGTTAATCGAACAATTATCGACGACTGATAGATTATATTGTGGTAATATTCCTCAATGTGCTGCAATCCCTCCGGTGTTACATGATCGGTTACCAAATAGGCATGGCCTAACATCACGGAACCCGATATCGAAAGCCAAGCGTTGTCGATGTACTCTTGTAGGGTTGGTGTGTATCCGATGTAATACCATTTCGCCTCCAACAAATATGATTTACAAAGATTCGTCCACTGAACACATTTAGAGCGTTTGAACTCTTAATTTCAGAGATTAAAAATTAAAACGAAAGTAAAAATTTAAGGGTCGGTCTGATACCACTTTTTTGAGGAAGGGAAGGACATCGACTCCTTGTTCCTTAAGAGTGTCGAAAGCCATTTCGTTAACGGAGTTGTAGAGGGAATGGTAGCATATCTTCATATAGGTTGGAAGCCTCTGTATTGCATTTATATCCCATCTGAAAATTGCAACTTGAACATTAATAAGAGATGTCAACAGAGAAATAAACCATACCGTAGTAGGTAGAGCTGCAAAGTGCAAACCTCTCGACGGCATCGGTGAGGAGCTCCAACTCGTCTAACGTGCCGTAAACGTCATAGACATCGTCTATGACGGTTATCAGCGCGTTCACCTTGGTTTGATCTCTCCGACTTTTTCCGGACTGAGGAGTAATTATCATTCCCACACTCCATAAGAAGTTCTCCATCAGCCTATCTCTAGCAAAGTTCAATTTTTCGCAGAGACCGAGATCCTTCCACCACCTAATCAGAAGTCGAAAACCAGAATCAATCAGTTCAATACTATATATTCATACGCAAGTAAGCATATATATACTTACGCTGAGGCACATCTTAGATCGTCCTGGTGAATGGCTTGAACTGTGTTATAATCCAATATAGCAAGTTCTAAAAGAATGGGGTTTCTGTCCTTGTTTTTCTCGTACGCATCTATGAACCATCTGGCTTCCAACCTCGACATCCTCCAATGTAGAGGGAGCTCCAAGGCATGCTCCACCAGCATCCAAAGATATGGATTGTTGTTCTGTTTCAGTTTCAGACATTCTTTGAGAAGCTTTGCTGCTGATTCTCTTACATTCTCCAGCATTGTCTCACCTTCTACTAAGAGGTATGAAGCCTCATAAAGGTTGAGCAGTCCATTGAAATCCTGGGAAAAGCTTGCTTTTATGTTCCCAGCCTCATCCATGAAGCTAGTGAAAACATCTATACATGAAAAGATATATAGTGGAGTACTAATTAATAATGATATTATTGTAACAAATTAAGAAATCCGACGTGGAATTGTATTTTTTCATACCTTGATTCACCTTATAGCCATGTTGTCTCAGCAGTCGAAATCCGAGTGCTGTGGCATGTAAATTCCGTTTCTCCACTGGAACACTGTTGCACTCTGCACTTATATTCTCCAAAGTAGTGTTGATTTCGTCTTGAAAGTGACGGGACAAGCCAAGTCTTTGTAAAGTATCGATAAGCTCAAGCTTCTCCAAAGGATCCACCACTCTACAAACCATCTTTCTCACTTCACCCTGTAGTTTGCTAGCTCGTTCCTCGTACGATCCGCCTCGTCGAAAATCGCTTCGAAGAGACTGAACATAATCATCATCCCAAATAGTTGGTTGGAAATTAGCCGACCGTCTAACGACGTCGACCTCACCGGAAGTTTCAGCGGTAGCTTTACATTGTAAGGCTGAAGAAACATTTAACCTATGGTTATGGAAGCTTGAGAAGCATTTGCATTGTGTGTGTCTGGGGAAAGTGCAGATGGGGAATGAAGTAAACAAGGAAAAAGCCATTTCTGAAGCCAAATCCTACTGATAAGATGTGTTTTGGGATGGAGACTGTAATGAACAAATGCATATGTATATATACACACAAGTGCAATATAAATAATATTAAAATATTAATATTATAGAAATGTGAAACTTGTTGTTATAGTACTTGAAAAGAGGACAAACTGACACGTTTTAATAGTCTCCCAAATTTGACGTAAGATTAACTTTTTACTATCTAAAATCTTATCTTTAGCAAAGCTCTGATTAGCCCTACATTCATGAACAAAATTCCCCTGCAATCAATACTACCAGCAAAACGCATCCAGTTCAGGAAATACTTGTTGTCTCTTATGTTGCACTGATACGGATTCAGACATTCAGATACAGAGACGGAGACAGAAAAATAGATAAAAAACATCAATTTTTAAAATTACACGAGTACGACAAATATAAAATAAAATTTATATTCTAAAAGAATGTAAAAAATAAAAAAGTCATACAAAAATCATGTGAATATGACATCACACATGCTTATTACTTTATACTTGATTCATATAAGCAAAATAGAGTCGAAAAGAAACAAGAAAAATGTAGAGTAACAAAAGAATAAGAAAAAAATAGGAAAATAAAATACTTGGGATTAGAGTGCCCAAGTCGTACCCAATATGTCTCAGATACGAGGACGTATCGAGTATATGATACGCGAATAAATTAAAATACCCGGGCTTCATATGTTGTATCAATGAACACGTAGGATGATAAAAATTAAAAAAAAAATACAAATAACCAACGTCAACTTGCCATTGTCTTCTTGTCACAGTCATCAACGCATAAGAAGAAATTATGGGTAATCAATCAATTAGGAATATTTTCTTTTTCTGTACAAAATACAAAAGGGTTGCTTTACTCTCAACTTTTCCATAAAATAGAAATTATTGTCTTCTTCTCTAATGAAGAAAATATGGTAGAAACCAACTTACACTGACATCTCGCCATTGCTACCTCATTTATATCATTCAATATTATAAAATAATATAAGACTAAATTATAAAAAAAAATTAAAAATAGATAGAAATCAATTTAGAATTAAATATATTATAGGGACTAAACTTGAGAGATGCTCAAAAGTGAACGTGACTCGTATTGATTGACCAATTTTTTTCCTACCAAGTTAAAAAAAGAGCAATTCGAATAATATTTTAAACCTTCATCTTCTTTTAATTCGGTCCAAACAAGACAGATCGTTGTTCTAAACATTCATCAGCTCAAAACTAGAGATGTATTTAGGTGTTGGGGAAGTCGCCCTTGAAAATTTAAAATACGTATATAATTTTGGATGGAAATTCTCTACCCTTTTTCGGTGCCCCTACATATGCCCCCACGCTCAAAATTAACTTTAGGGTTTAGGGTTTAGGGTTTTATGTTAGTGGTTGTGGTTAGGGTTTAAGGAATTTAGGGTATGGTGTATTTTTTAAGGTATAGGGTGTAGGGTCTAAGATTTAGAATTTAGGGTTAGGGCTTAGATTTTAATTTTGTAGTGTTTTTTAGTGTTGGGGCATATGTAGGAGCACCGAAAAGGGGCAGACGAATTTTATCCATATAATTTAATTTTTTTTATATATTTTCTATTAAAATTTTATTTTCTTATAAAATTACGCGTCCACCCCTACCATGAATACAAGGAGCCCGCACAGAACAAAACTTCAAATCTTATTAATCAACTAATTAATATTAAAATAATCACCAATTAACTATTAAAAAAATATTATAACATTTTGCATGATAGAATGTGAAACTTGTTATAATTCTCGAAGAGACAAATTGACACGTTTAAATAGTCTACCACTGCATAAACACGGTTGTTGAAATTGTTTTACGTAGCTATGACGTACCACATGATTTTCTTCTACCAAATTTGACACAAAAAAAACTTTTTACTAACTTTATCGTGATTTACATTTTTATTATTGAATTAATTTTAATTTTTATTTAAGCTTAATTATAAAATAAGTGTCTAAACTGTCTTTTTTCAATAGGTGTTTAAAGTATTTTTTGGCTGAAATAGGTGTCTAAAGTTTTATTTTTGGCTGAAATAGGTGCTTGAAGTGTTTTTTTCTTTTGCTGAAATAAGTGCCTAAAGTTTCGTTTTTTTATGAAATAAGTGCTAAAGTAGGTGCCGAAGTTGACTTTAAAACAAGCCAAAAATTAAACTTTAGGCACTTATTCCAGTAAAAAAATACTTTAGGCACCTATTACAAAAAAAAAAAATATAGTTTAGGTACTTATTTTATAGTTAATCCTTTTATTTAAACTACAAATATTTAATTTAATCAAATATATCATTCAACTTTTATTATTAATCTATTCAAAAAAAACTTTTATTATTAATGAATTAAATCACTTATACTAACATCATTAAATAATTCTAAAAAAATGTGAAATTTACACGTTTACTTAACATTGTTTCTGCATATTAGGGGTGTGCATTCGGTTAATTCGGTTCACCGACCGAACCGTACTTAAAATTCATTAACCGAATTTTTTGTCCTTTTAACCGTTAACCGAAGCAAAATTTTTCTAAAATTTTTAACCGAACCGGAAAAAAATTCAGTTAATTCGATCGATTTTCGAATTAACCGAAATTTGTTATAAAATTTTGGGTAAATTATACATTTGGTCACTAAATTATGCAAAAATGGTCTTTTTAGTCACTGAACTTTAATTTTATGCTAATTTGATAAAAAATTTAATGACCATTTTATAATATATCAAAAAATTTAGTGATCATTTTAAAAATTTTAAAAGTTTAATGACCAAAAATAAATATATGTACTATATATAATATTTAATATATAATAATTTTGGTTAATTCGGTTAATTAACGAGTTTTGAACCGAATTAACCGATCGATAACTGAAGTTTGAAAAAAACTCTTAATCATTAATCGATTTTACCTAAAATTAACTGACCGATTAACTGAAAAAAATTTGGTTCGGTCGGTTAATTCGGTTAAAACCGAATAATGCGCACCCCTACCGCATATCATCGTAATGTTTAATTGCCAATTTACAATATTTTTGTTAAAATTTATATAAAAAATTATTTTTTTCCTTGAAATATTTAAGCTCATTTTCACATAAAATTATTTTAATTATGACATTATATGAAGAATATGTTAAGTGAAAGTGCATAGGTAAATATTAAGATCGCTTGACGTAAACCAAAAACTCTAGCTGCTCATAGCTTTTTTCTCTAACCTAAGTGTTCAACTTTTTTTTCATCAATATTTGATCGGTGACAACACTATTTTTAGTGTTGGTCGTCAATTGTTGGTATTCTTTTTTCCTTTATTTTATTATATCGTATCTTTTATTTTTTTCTAATTTTTTAATAAGAATAATGTTGCATTTGTGGCATGTTTTCCTCTGTCTTTATGATACATTTGTCTTCTTTCTCGCTCATTTAGTTGTTCTTTTCATTTTATGTTTTTTCGGTGATGAATTTGATGACGACGCGGCAAATCAAGATGACGCTTATTTATTACCCATCTGATCTTCCTTGCTTTGGATCCTAAGGCTGAATTTGGATAAGCGTTCACAATTATCGTTTCTTGTTCGCAATTGAGTTGTGGTAACGACCGTTTTGTCAACATGCCACAAGGTTATATGCATTTTTTTAAAATGTTAGTGTTGATGACTTTTTCTTTCAATTAGCGATTTCTAGTCTTGTTCGTATCTATCTTTTGATTGAGTTTTAAACATTTTCATTGTATGGTCCTTGTATGATATCAAACTAATTTTTGTTTTAATGGTTATAAGAAATAGTCCGTACTAAATTTTTAGTTTGCGCATATGGTTGTAAACCCTTATTGTAATTTTGGATATTTATTCTTTTTTACAAAACTAGCGGCTTTTACAAAAAAAAGTCAAATTCAATTTTTCTTGTTAAAATTATTTAATGATGTTACTATAAACGACTTAATTTATTAATAATAAAAGTTAAATAATTTAATTTGATTAAATTAAAGATTTGTAGCTTAATGAATATAGATATTAACTATATTAAAAATATTAGACTAGATTATAAAAAATAGAGATAAATATGAATCGGTTTTGGATTAAATAAAAATTTAAAGACTAATCTGAACAAATATAAAATCATATGAAAAACATATTAATCTCGACTAGAGTTTGATATATATATATATATATATATATATATATATATAATTTGTGTTAAAATATTATCAAATCTCAAATTGGTTTAGTGGTTAAGCTTTTGTCTTTTGTACCTTAGGATTTCGGTGCAAAATTTTATATTTTCCTCTTGTAAACGGCCCGTTTTGGGCGATATAGACAATATTATTATATTTTATAAATAAAGTTATTTTGATTATGAGTTGACTTGAGAAAATAAATAAAA
This sequence comes from Hibiscus tridactylites, assembly GCA_958450335.1. Lineage (NCBI taxonomy): Eukaryota > Viridiplantae > Streptophyta > Magnoliopsida > Malvales > Malvaceae > Hibiscus > Hibiscus tridactylites. Next base: position 97,486,005 of record OY288273.1, on the reverse strand, counting down.
AAAATAATTAATATAGATACTTACAAATATTATTATTAAATTGGATTGTTAAATTTAAGAGTAATTATTCGATACACATTGGTGAAAATTAAAAGTTTCCACAAGCGCCTTAGTTTTAGGGTTTAAAGACTTATTTTAGGGTGTGTGGTTTAGGGGTTTAGGTGTGTGGGTTTTGAATTTAGGGATAGTGGTTGAAATTGACAGTTTATGGTTATAATTTAGGGTTTGTAGATTAAAACTTAAATCATCATTATATTACCCTAAAAACTAAACCATAACCTCTAAACCATAAATTCTAACCTTAAATCCTAACTTCTTACCATTATCCCTAAATTCTAAATCCCTACATCTAAACCCCTAAATCTTACCCCCTGAACTAAGCCCTTAAACCCTAAAACTAAGGCGCTTGTGGAAACTTTTAGTTTCCACCGCCAATGTATAGGATAATAATCCTAAATTTAAAGGGGAATGTTTCATTTAGGTTTTATGTATTTAATTTAGGGTTCAAGGGTTTATAATCAGGGTCGGTCTTAAGTTTTGGAGGCCCGGGGCGAACTTAAAAAATGGGCCTTAAATCGAGGATTTAAATTATAATTATAGTTACAGTCGTATTTTCGGTTGTGTTGTGTTTATTATGATTGTGGATATAATATATGTTATTTTGTTTATTGCGAGTATCACGGTTATGAAATTTTTTTAGTAACATATGCTATTGTGGACATAATGGTTCCATATATCGCGGTTTTAGATGATGCAACTACCGTCATATAATGATCGTTGTTGTGGTTGCATGCCGCTATTTAAATCTTTGTCCCTAATAGCAAGTAATGAAAGAAATTAAATTTTAAGAGTTGGTCCATCGTAACAAGTATTAAAAAAATTGGTCCCTAATAACAAGTATTGAAAAAAAATTAAAATTTCAAACTATTAAAAAAACTTTGATACACATGCCGTGTAAACTTTAGTTTACATGTGCCTTTTAGTTTTAGGAGTTAGGGTTTTAGTTTAGGGTTTAAAGTGTAGGGTTTATAATTTAAGATTAGTGTTGAGAATTTAGGGTATAAGGTTTAAGGTTTAAGGTTTAGTTTTTTAGGGTTAGGGTTAGGGTTAGAATTTAGGATTTGAGTTTTATAATGTAAATATGCAGACTTGTGTAAAATTAGTTTTACCAGCATGTATATCAAAATTTTATATTAAAACTATGTCCATAATAACAAATATTGGAAAAGAACTGGAGCCCTAGTAAGTAGTAACAAGTACTAGAAAAAAAATGAATATTAAGAGTAGATCTCTAATAATAAGTATCGGAAAAAACTCAGCCCCTAATAACAAGTATTAAAAAATAGGCCCTTAATAACAAGTATTAGAAAAAATTGAATATTAAGAGTAGACCCCTACTAATAAATATTGAAAAATACTCAGCATCTAATAACAAATATAAAAAAATAGGCCCCCTAATAACAAGTATTAAAAAAATATTAAGAGTAGATCTTTAATAATAAATGTTGGAAAAATCTTAACCCCTATTAACAAATATTAAAAAATAGGCCCTAATAACAAATATTAAAACAAACTAAATCTTTAAATATAATTCGAAAATATACAATATTTAATTTTCCTGAGCAATGGGCCCTGGGCGGGCGCCCTTGCTGCCCCTGCTCAAGGCTCGCCCAGGGCCGGCCTTGTTTATAATTTAAAGATGTTGTTAGAATTTATGATTTACGCTTTACGATTATAGTTAGGGTTTATGTTTTTAGAGTAATATAGTAAGAATTTAAATTTTAACCTCTTAACCTATAAATATAAATCCATGAACTCTAAACTTTAGATAAATTCATAAATCCTTAAACTAAAAGGCTTGTAAAACCCTTTTATTTCTACCGTACGTCGGTATTCCTCAATTAAAAACATTTATATTAATTCAATTTTTTAAGGTGGTCTCCACATCTATAAAGCAGTCTTTACAGACAACAAACATGTGAATACATTCAGCAAGACGGACTCAATTAGCCCCACTTTTTGTTTTTGATCATACAATTAGGCCTACCTGCAATATCATGTTTAACACGTGACATATAAAATGAACATGCTCTTTTTATTTGTTAAAAAAAATTTTACAACGTGCGACGAACACCGCTAAATATTATTATCGTTGAACACCGTTGAACACTTAAATTAATTAATAAAGATTAAAATTTTCAAGGACTCAATATACAATTAGTAATTATTTTTTAAAAAAAATTAAATTATTGTCTATATATATTAAATTTTTGATTTTTTATAATAAAATTAAACTACATATTTAGTACCTCATCTATTTTTATATTTCTATTTTAATACTCAAGCTAATTTCTTTAGCAAAATGATACCTAAAGAATGCAAAACTCGCAACTTATCGAATAAACTAAAGTACCAACCTTTCCTTCAACTTCCCGCAACATCCCATTTTCGATTTCTTTGTAGGGGAATGAGTCGGAAAGAAGTTCATCACCTAAAAAATTAATTAACATTAAATAATTTCAAAAAAAAACTACAAGCATAGTAATAAAAACAATCTGCATATTTTAACTTTAAGAAACAACAAGATTACTAGAAATTTTAAATCCATAAGCTAATCTTATTAATTTTGAATTCCATTAGCTAAAACATCGACAATTCATTCAACTCAACTAGATCCCACAAAGTTCAACACAATTCAATCTAGAAAACTCGTAGGCATCTTTACAAAACAAATTTATTAAACATTAATCTAATTTCATTTTAATTTCGAAGAAACCCGGCACCATTGGTGAATTGGTTATGACAGTATGGTGAATATCATTTTTCTGCGCTTCTTGCTCTTGTAGGTTTTAGTTGATTTTCACTTTTTCATACTTTTCTCTTTTTTTTATTAAAGTCGATATTTTTTTTAGAGGAATTAAAAAAAGTAATCGATGAAAATCTGCAGGAAACTGTAGTGACAATGAAGATGTTCTATACCTAGTTTTTCATACTTCGAATGGAAGAAGAAGAAAGAATAAATTTACATTTTTAATCCAAAATTAAAAATGATGTTTAAGTTGATAATATTTTGGACTAAATTGATATATTGTATAAGTTTTAGGGACTAAAACTATTATTTGACCGAGCGACGTTATTGTTTCCATTTATTTTTAACAATTAGGGTACCAAAATAGAAACAATACATAATGTTAGGTACTATTTTGCTAAAAAAATTAGCTTGGGTATCAAAATAGAAATACGAAAAATAGGTGAGGTACTAAATATGTAGCTTACCCTTATTAATTTTTTTTAAAAAATTTAATATATATAGAAAATAATTTAATTAATTTTTTGAAAAACAATTATTAATTATATATTAAGTACTTAATATTTTTAATTTTTATTAATCAACATTGTTCAACAATGTTTATCGCACGTGATAGCTTGGGGAGATGGTTGTTTGGTTTTGCCCGTATGGTTGGGAGTTGTTCGGTGTTAATGGCGGAGCTGTGGGCTACGTATGAGGCGTTACTGCATGCATGGCGGATGGGTTTTAAGAAGGTGGTGCTGAAATCGGATAACCTGGAGGTGACTCGAATCCTTAATAATGAGTCATTGACATTGCGAGGGGACGTGGTTGTGGATTTAATCTTTAGTTTGTTGTGCCGGGACTGGGAGGTTGTGGTTCAGCACATTGGACGAGAGGGGAATATGGTGGCGGATCTTCTTGCCCGTCAGATTGGTCGGCAACAGCGAAGAAATGGGTGGTTGTTTGAGCCGCCGGTAGAGGTCCAGGGGCTGCTGGAATCTGACCGGCTAGGCTATTCTGTGAGTGAGTTTTATTCTATTGTATTAGCAAAAAAAATGTTTATCGTACGTGGTAGGCTCATTCATTTGCTAATTGCTAAAATACGTAAAGCATCAGAATACATCAACATTACTAAGATTCTGACGACATGTCACTGATATCCGGCATTCAAACTAATTTTATTAGGGCATTAATCATGTCAGAATTTTCAAATGACTTAAATGAAAGATAAGTGCCTAAATTATATTACTTTTAAATTTTAAGTGTTTAAAGTATTTTTTTTGTAAAAGTGTACCTAAAGTTTCAACAATTACAATTTTAGGTGTTTCGTTGTTAATTGTCGTTAAAAAATTGTTAGCCAATTATAATGTGACACTTTGCCGATTTTAATTTCTAATTTTTTTAATTAATTCTAAAAAATAAAAAAAATGAAATTTTCAAAAAAACCCTAAATTCCTAAAATTCCAAAAAAGCCCTAAATTCTTGAAATTCCAAAAATGCCCCAAATTCACAAATCCCTAAATACATAAATCTCTCAATCTGGCGGCTCCCGTCGTTGTTGACCACGTTTTCAGCAATGAAATAGAATGTCTTCCCCTCCCCGAAACACCCACACATAGTTCATCTTCGTTCGGCCGCCGCTCGTTGCGAATCGTTCAAATGAACTTTTCAAAGATTCGACCTTCGTTCGGCGTTTTGCACGATTTCAGTCGCTTTTCGACGACGAGGAGGTAAGATAAATGATCATGGTGGTCCAGCGACCGATGTGGTGGGCGGTGGCGTGGCCATCGGCGACGGAATTGACTCAAATCGCGATTTGAGTTTTTTAGAGTTAGAGGTTTTGAATTTGGGGGCTATTTGTGAATTTTAGAAATTTAAGGGTTTTTTTTAAAAAATATAAAAGAAATTAAAAAAGAAATAAAATAAAAAGTAATTTAAAAAAACTAACGGTAGTTAACACGATTACACAAGTCACCTAAAATTATAACAGTTAAAATTTTGAGAACCTAAAATTATAATGGTTGAAACTTTAGGCACCTATTTTTACAAAAAAAATACTTTAGGCACCTAAAGTTTAAAAATAGTATAGTTCATGCACCTATTTTTTATTTAACCCTTTTCAAATTAAAGTTCTCGAAGAAGATAATTTTGATAGAAAAATTATAAAATTTATAAGCTACTTTTTCTTCAAAAAAGAATACTGTAATTATTTCATTTTAATCCAAATGAATAATATATTAAATCTTATAGTTAAGACAAACAAGGAAAGAACGATAAAAAAAGTTTGGATTTGAGGACTTCATTTTTAAAGAACGTTTGTGTGGGTAGAAAACGTCTAACCTTCTGAATAAATTTTAGGTAAAATTATAAAAGATGCCTTTAATGTTTGCATATTTTGCTAATTGACCCTAATCAACTGACGGTCAACGACTGGTGTTGAATGTACTTGCTACATATTAAGATCTGCTAATGTGTCATCATTATGTTCACTATGTGTCAATATCATATTCGCCACATGTCACCAACCGGTTTGACCACGTGTTAACATAATAGCTGGCCATGTGTCACCATAAAAAAGAGTATAATAAAAATAATTTTAAAAAAGTTGTCGTTACATATGTCACGCCAGTCGATCTTAACGCGTGACAAGTCCAGTCAGAATCAACCGTTGACCGTCAGTTGACTGACAGTTTTCATTCATCAAAAACATATTTGGACCAAATTAAAACATTGGAGGTTGTTTACTCTAAAAAAGAATAAGAAACTAAATGACAAAACATGCAAACGTTAGAGACGTATTTTGTCATTTTACCTTAACTACCTATAGATAGGGGATTTGAGCAAGGAAAAGGACGAGTCTACCACGTGCGACGAACACCGACGAACACCACTAATGATGAACACCGTTGAACATCATTAAATTAATTAATAAAGATTTAAACTTTCAAGGACCATCATACAATTAATAATTATTTTTAAAAATTCAATTAAATTATTTTTTATATATATTAAAATTTTATTTTTTAATAAGGGTAAACTATATATTTAGTAACTCACTTATTTTTGTATTTCTATTGAAGCCTCATTATTTAAATATCATTTTAATTTGACCATATTCTTTATAAAAAATAATTTAACCCTCAACCTAAACCCTAAACTATTAAACCTATACCCTAAATCATATACCATTAAAAATAATTTCACCATCATCGATTCAATTCGATTAAATGAATTGTTGAATTCTCCTAAAAAAATTCAATTAAATATTTTATATATATATATATATATATATATATATATATATATATATATCAAAATTAATTAAACTCAAATCTCATAGAATTAACACTATCATCTTATTTGAGATGAAGAGACCATCACAATTAATAAAGAAAAGTCACACCAGTTTTGATTGTTTTCTAGGGATTTTTTATTTGTTTGTTTGATTGGTTAGCTTCTATTTTGTGGCAATACATTAATAAAGAAAAGTCGTTAACCATTCAGATTAAATATGGACTAAATGCTTTCTGATTTTTCTAATGGCTATTGAGTTTAAATATGGCTATTGAATTAATTATGATTAATTGTGATGACCTCTTCATCTCAAATAAGATGATAATGTTAATTCTTGGAGATTTGAGTTTAATTAATTTTGATATATATAAAAAATAATTTAATTGAATTTTTTAGGAGAATTCAGCAATTCATTGAATTGAATTGAATCGATGATGGTGAAATTATTTTTAAAGGTATATGGTTTAGGGTATAGGTTTAAGAGTTTAAGGTTTAATAGTTTAGGGTTTTAGGTTGAGGGATAAGGGTTAAATTATTTTTTTATAAAGAATAGGGTCAAATTGAAATAATATTTAAATAATGAGGGTTCAATAGAAATACAAAAATAAGTGAGGTACTAAATATATAGTTTACCCTTATTAAAAAAATTAATATATATAAAAAATAATTTAATTGAATTTTTAAAAATAATTATTAATTGTATGATGGGTCCTTAAAATTTTAAATCTTTATTGATTAATTTAACGGTGTTCAGCGATGTTCATCATTAGTGGTGTTCGTCGCACGTAAAATTTTTTCAAAAAAATAACGCTTAACCCTCTAAAAATAACGGTTATGTTATTTTTTAAATAAATGTTTTAATTTTTGTTTGGAAATCCTATTGATACGCTAGCAAAAGCCTAAAATTAAAGAAAATTACAAAAAAAATTATATTGAATTAAACTAAGAAACTTTTAAAAAAATAGCATGTATTAGACTCGTGTGGATTTATCTGATTGCATTATCTTCGTTAAAATAGATGTATGTTTGAGCTTTCGATATCTAATTGAGACATTTGAAGATAAGTTAAAAAATTAACAGATAGTCGGTTAATCCATACAAGAATATTTTAATCTAAAAATATCCGAATTTTATATAAAAATCATTACAAGTCGGTAGATATTCGAATGATGGTAAGTCGGTAAATATTTCAAGTATGTATCTAATCGCGTGGCAATTAACTGGCGGCGGACAACTTACTTTATTCTTTTTAGGGTAAAATACTGAAATCATCACTCAACTTTGGTCATTTGACTTATTTTGGTCACTGAACTTTAAAAACGTTCAATTTACTCACCAAACTTTATTTTTTGACCTATTTTGGTCACTTTAGATTATTTTATTAATATCTAAGTATGATATGGTATATTTTATTATTATTAAATATAAAAAATAATTTAAAATAAAAATATAATATATTTTATTATTATTATTGAATAAAAAAATACAAAAATAAAACTCAAAAATTTCCAAACCCATTTTTTCTTCTTCTTGCCGCCGCCGGCGTTCTTCTTCCCTCGTCATCACTGTCAAAATAAAATCTCATGATCGGAAATCCAACAGATAAGAAAGGATAAATCTTAATCCAACATTTCTCATTTCGTTGCCTTTTACTATTGAAGAGTAATGTTTTTCTTTTCCCTAATTTCGAAAAACAATCCACAATATTGATACATTTTCCTAGACTTATAGAATTTCCCAATCAATATCGAAGAACGACAAGATCCATAGCTCGCTCCAACCAAAAACCCTAGAAATTACCCAGACAACCATACAAAAACTGAGATTCAAATTGCAATTGGTACGCCAAAACCGGAAAAGATAATCCAAAAAACAAAAAAAAACTTACAGATCGATGAAGAAGAAGAGCAACCATGCCGATCTCTGTTGTTGGCTTTGGATTGAACATGGCCCTATTCCACATTAAAACTTCAAATTCCTGAAAATTTACAATGGGTTTTTCCTTCAAGTCTACCTTACTTTATTCGCTTTTCTCTCTTCAGCTTGGTTTTTTTCCATTATTGAAATCTTGTTTTTTAGCCTACAATTTCTCACGAGCCTGCCATGACATGTAGGGGTGTTTATATCCGAGTACCCGGATTTTCGGGTACCCTAAATTTCGGGTACCAGGAATTTTCGGGTACCTAAAAGTCGGCCCGTGACGCGGTCCATAAGAATCGGGTACCTGCAAAATTCGGGTATTGGGTACCCGATTTACTTTTTTATATTTTTTATATTTATTTTAAAAAAAATAGATAGAAAACACATAAAATTTCATGATAAATATTTCAAACACAAAAATTATTTATTTGATGTTAATTTTAAGAGAGAAATGTTGCGACTAAAAAAATTTCAAAAATACAAGCACCTCGGATGTCGCTCGGACGTACCGGGTTTTAATTTGGATTTCAAAAAATTAGTCGGATTTATAAAAAAATAGAGGAGTCGCCACCGGCCATTTAAAAATGGTAGACCGGACACCGAAATAAAACCAGAGATTTTTCTCTTGAAATTGGGTTCGGGAGTCGGTTACACGCGGGGAAGGATGAGCACCCCCGTCGTGCCCGAAAATCGGTACCAAAAACATTACCGCTTAATTAATGTTAAATTTTGCGAATTAAAGTGACGAATCGTATCGAAATGTGGTTATATGATCGAGTAAATTTTAAAAGCCTTAATATTCGAAAGAGAACGTCCGAACCACCACCATTACGACTGGTACTAGTCTCGTTCGCTCCCGAATAAAAAGGCATTCGCATTACAATTTATAATTCGGATGCAACTTACAAAACATAGATTTATACGATTAACTAGGAGATGTAGAGACACACAATACAAGGCATGTTATAACATAATCAAAATAAATAGAAAATGGCATACAAACTCAATGTAAACTAAAGTAAACATAAAACATATTAGAAAACATATAAGCGTACATGCTTATAAAATTACGAGATGAAAGCAAAATATTTTATATGCAAAGTCACATGGAATATGAACAAGTCTACTATCACACCATTTTAAGTATATATAAAAAAACATGTATCGTTAATAACAAAGGTAGGATTAATTAGTCATTCTAAAAAATATATTAGGACCGAATTAAATCCTAAGCAACGGGAAAGTCAAAATGCAAACACATGCGAATTTCAGGATTAAACGCGTAAATAACCAACTGTTTTAGGGACGGAAATCAAATAAAAACAAAGGTTTAGGGAGTTTGAGCAAAATAAACCCCATAAGAAACGACACGATCAAGATTGGCAGGGGTGAAATTGTGAGAGCTCAGAAAATTAGAGGGACCACGGAGACCATTTTGAGAGCACGGGAGGACTTAAAGCACAAATAGTCCATTTTAAAAAACAAAAGAAAATATAAAGACCTAATCTTTCACCCATTCCCCCCTTTTGTCGTTTCAGGAAAAAGAAAACCCTTCTTCTCCCTTTCTATGTTCACCAGAACCCGTCCCCTGGGCTTCTCCGTTCATCGGATGCCCAACGCCGGCCTCAGCGACCTATTGATGGAGACAAACTTAAAAAAATAAAACCTTATCGTACTTCTTCCCCCCTTTCATCAAACCGAAAACTCTCCTCTTCTGAAAGCCTTGGTTCGAAAACCCTAAAAAAAGTCCCCCTTTTGCTTATCTCATCCGATGCCTCACCACGCCAAGCCAAATGAAGGTCGGCCGGCTTGTCGGCGACAAGAAGATGAGGCGATGCAACCCCAAACCCCAAACGGCGAAGGTAAAATCAAAACTTTTGCCCTTTTCCCCCTTTTTTATGCATGCAATCAAAAAAGAAATAGAAAAGGATACCTCTGAAACGTTTTTTTGTTATTGATTTCTGTGGAAAAATGCTCCCCCCTTTTTTACATTGGTTTTCTCGGTTTCTTTTATACCGAGACTACATCCATGTAAAACAAACTCAGTACATTATCTCTCTTTGCCTCTGATCTTATGTCTAGTTGACTTTGCATCTTCATTTTTTTTTGATTTTCTTGCTACTTCGGGTACTCTGATTTTCTGCTTTTCTTTTGTGCATGTCGGGAGCTACCGGAACGGGAGGGGCATTGCTCGTCACGGCAGACGGCACGGGCGCGTCGAGCAACGAAGGGTCGCGCGTGGGGCGTGGGGCTTCTGGAGGTTTCCGCATCGAACCGGGACCGTTAGATCAATTTGATCTAACGGCCGACGTTGTGCGGCGTGAGATGAGGGGCAGTCACCCTCCTTAGGGTTTTGTCTTGAGCTGATTTGGGCCCTTGATCAAGCCTTCGATCCGACGGCTGTGGGAATTCGCGGCGCTGGGGCAAAGATGGGGCTCTCCCTAGGGTTTCATCTGAGATCCAATCTCGACCGTCAGATCTGTGCAGATCTGACGGTTGGGGCTTGTGGTGGTTGTAGAAAAAGAAACCATGTAATTAGGGTTAGCTTAGGGTTTCTGTTTGATTGGGCTGAGAATGTATGGGCTTGTATTTTATTTAATCCAAATGTAATAGACTGTTTGTTTATAAATTGTTGGGCTTTATTTATTTCATTCTCTTTTTTCCTTCTTGCTATTATGATACAAATAATATTAATAAACGTAATAACAATAATAATAATAATATAATAGTGGTAAATAGTAATAATCAATATAATAACAGTCATGATGATGATAATATTTATAATAGTAATAATACAAACAAAATAGTTATAATATAAGGTAATAATAGTATTATTTATACCTACATACATATATATGTATATATATTTTTTCTTTTTTCCATTTTCTTTTTTCCTTTTAATTACCTAATAGCCCTAATAAGCCCAAGGTAAACACAAACTAAAGGGGGTTTAAGGTCCAGACAAAATTAGTGATTACAGCTGCCCCTCTTTGCTTATACTTGTGGAACAAGAATAAAGCAAAGACTATAAGCACTAATTTTGTCCTACTTCCCTGTTGGACGGTTTACTCCCGACGCAGCCATGCAATTCCAAGTAATTCCTCTTCCCAAAGCCTTCCAATCGTGATTTCTCCCTCCGGATGCCCCGAATAGGTAGACAAAGAGTTTTTTTTTTTGCAGATTTCCATTCTCCAAGTGCCCGAACGGATAGGCGGGTTTTATTCTCCAAGTGCCCGAATAGATGAGAAGATTCTAAATATCTTTGTCTTCTCTTTTTCGTAAGAACAAGCTGGTCCTCCAAACAACTTTGCCTTCCCGATGTCTAAAAGCAAGCTGTCTGTTTCGCTGTCAAAAAGCAAGCTGAAACTCCAAATATTTTTGCCTCCCCTTCGCGGCCAAAAGGCGAACTTGGGCGTCCAAGTGGATTTGCTTTCCCTTCAAGGTCGTAAAGCAAACTGGTCATAACTATATATGTCCAACTTCCCTGTTGGACGATTTACTCTCCTGGAGCTGCAACGCGCTAGAATATGAGTTCTTTCTCTATAGAACTCATTTCCTTGGTGTGTTCTTCGAGTGGCAGTTCTTTCTATATAGAACTTTTGTCCTCGTATTTCTAAAACCAAAGATCTCCAAGTCCTTTCTCTGTAGGACCCTCCGCTTTCAAGATCCTGAAGCCTTAGGATTCTGAGTTCTTTCTCCACAGAACTCCTCTTCCTTAGCGTACTCTTCGAGTAGTAGTTCCTTCTCTATTGAACTCCTCTCTGAAATCAAGGATCTACAAGTCCCCTCTCCGTAGGACCCTCCGCTTTCGAGATCCTGAAGTCACAAGTTCCTCATATATAGAGCTTGTTTGGACCATTTCTCTGTGGGATCCTTCATCTTGAAATCTGTCGGCAAGCTTGAAAGCTTTCATTTTGAAATCCTTGAATGGCGAACATGAAGGCTTCACCTGACACTCTGGGGCAGCGGCTTGAAAGGCTTCGCCTGAGACCCTTTTAGTTCTCACTTTATCATTTTCTCCTCATCCCGAGAGGTATTCAATTTGTCTTTCAAAAATCTGTGAAAAAGAGATAAAATGCTATGATGGTATGAGTTAGCATGCCCCTAACCTAGGGATACTTAACTACTCGTGATGCATGATTGGGGTTTGCAAGTTATTTAGTCAAATTAATTTTATTGACATCGTGTCCTTTGGTGCTACTTCTTGCTTTGATTGTCTCTCTTCTCGGTTCTCCCGAACCATTCTTCTTCTTCTTCTTCTTATCATCTTAACCCACTTCTGGAATTGTCTGCCTCAAAGTGCCCATTCAGGTTTTCACTTTGAACCATTCTCTCTCTCTCTCTTTCTTTCTTTCTTTCTTTCTTCTATTTTTCCTTCTATTTTTCTTTTTTACTGACTTTTGATTGCCCAAATAGATAGGCAAATTTCCATTCTCCAAGTGCCTGAACGGATAGGCGGGCTCTATTCTCCAAATGCCCGAATAGATGAGAAGATTTCCATTCTCCAAGTGCCTGAACGGATAGGCGTGTTCTATTCTCCAAATGCTCGAATAGATGAGCATATTTCCATTCTCTAAGTGCCTGAACGGATAGGCGGGTTCTATTCTCCAGATGCCCGAATAGATGAGCAGGTTTCATATATCTTTGCTTCGAGCTTTGAGTATATGTCTTCTTTGCTCTAAAATCTTTTGGCTTTGAGTTACTGCCTCTTTTGCCACGCGCTTTGAGTATCTGCCTCATTTGCTCTAAAATTTTTGGCTTTGAGTTTCTGCCTCCTTCGCCATGAGCTTTGTGATCTGAAGCGTCCCTTCTGATTTTCGCTTCATTCTCCAAAGTGCCTTTTGGGTTTTCATCGTGTCTCCTCCTTTTCTTTGTCCTATTTTTTTCTTTTTTTCTCTTTTTGGGCGCTCCTTTGAGTTTTCATTTTGAAGTCAACTTCTACCTTTGACTCTTCTGACTGACCTCCGATTAATGTTGGCTGCTTTAAATGGTGTCTTCTATCTAAAGATGCCACAACCTTTCGGCCATCGTTCTTCTAAATTTGTGTTCAAAAGCGCCTCTTCTTAATTTCGCTCTGTTGCCCCGAAGTGCCTTTGGGTTTTCGCCTTGGCTCCTCTTCTCTTCTTCTTAATCTTCCTTCTTTTCTTAGGCGTACTTTCGCCTTCATCGCCTTTTGTCGAGTTGATTTCAGACGATACTTAATGTCTCATTCGGTGCGTGCTCATAATGCGGCGCGCGTGGTCCTCTTCGGGACAATATTTCCAGCAAGACGCTTAGGCTCCGAGGGTAACTTATGTTCCCCGATTCTCAATGTCAAATTTTTTACCTTCATGTTCTATTCCAACACTTCTTAGCGAAGGTCGACTTCATAGCTCGACATTTTACCGAAGACGGTCTTGATACTTCAACTAGAGGTATTAGTAATGCTTGAACCTCCGAGGGTGCCCCTCCGGGTACTAATGGCTTTACCTCGAGCCATGGTCAGTCTGCTTGTTCATTCCCATGTAAGAGACTTATGCAAGTGATTGGGTAAAAATAATTTTATTATGAAAATATACATTTGAAGAATCATGTCAAGTGAAAATCAAGTTTGGGGTCTTTGAAAAAAAGATCGACCGAGTGACATTTTCCGAATGTTGCAGAGATGCACATATGAAATCTTTTCTGGGCTATTAGGCTTCCGAGAGGAGCGACTCCCATACCTAATTTCTACCCAATTTAAAGGTGGCTCTCTTTAACTCACTAACTCACCATGCCCCATCCTTCCCTCTTTTCTAATCTCAATCAGGCATTAGAAGTGTGGCAATCCTTGAAGAAAGGTTAACCACGATAGGTGGGATGTGATCTGAAGACAAATTTATTCGTCCGCGTACGGTCCAAATGGTCTTTTATGGCTTGTAATGTAGGCTAAGGCTCACGGCTACGAAAGAAAGGGTAAATAGGCCCAAACAAGTGTTTAAGGGTTGTGAAACCAAGGATCAATTCTTCCAATCTGAAAGTCTCAATTATGCTCCGATGAAATGCTATTTCCTCTCTTACTTCTTTGGATCGCTCTAGACTGCCCCTTCTTGTTGGGGTTTTCACCCTAGAGTTCATTTCCTTTCATCAAGTGTAGTTTTGGATCAATTTGCACCTTCGCATTGTATTAGTGCAGGCTTTTGATCAAATGTGAACAATCTTTCGAGGCTCATCTGAGCAGAGATTCATTTGGATAGGGAATCCTCTTGTCCCTTTTCTTTATCTACTTCTCTCTTTTTTCAAAATTGCACTTTTCACTTTAGTGCCTTTGCTTTTGATTTCTTCAACTTTTATGTCGGTAACTTTTGACTTGATTTGGGTAGCTCTTTGAGAACCAACTTTTCTTTCGATGTTTCCTTTTGATGTTTTTGGCTGCTCAAACTGAAAGTGTATCCAATGCCTCTATTTTTTATTGCCCCTTAATTCACACGGTCTTGTTTTCATAGCATAATCAGGGTCCATTGTCATTCACTCGTCCATAGACTTCTATCCTTTTTTGCCCCCAGTGTAGGGGTGATCCTTGGTTTGGGTTCAATCAGAAGAAAAAAAAAGTTTATCAGGCTCAAATGAGGACAACAATGGGTATTTTTTATTATTTTTTTTCTATGTGAAGGAATGCCAAATGTCCCCCATACACGGATATCGAAATTGGTCTTCAGGTGGTAGAAGTTTTAGGGTTATCACTTCATTCAAGAACCTTAGACAACAATGCCCGAGAGGAAAATTCACTCAATGGGAGTGGCCCATTATTCCTGAACACTCATTGTCATTCCTCTTTTGGCCTAAGTAGGACAGAGGGATTTCATATTTATAGTGTCCTCACAACATTCGGTTTTTTAGAAAAAAATTTCTTTTAAAATTGAATTAAAGTTAATCTTACAAAAAGTATATACAAGAGTAAGCTTATGAAATGTTTAAAGAATCAAATAATGTAAAATTGTTTTCTAAATAACAAAATGAAACTTTTGTTAAAAAAAAATCTACTGCTTTAGCTTATTTCTTTTACATTTTTCCCAAATGCACAGGGATCAACGGTTTTGAATTGCCTTTACCGGAAGTCGTTTGCTCCGGGCTAGTTGTACCATTCCCCTGGGTACAATCAGTTTTTACCAATCACGAGAATTGGATTTTTGCAAAAGATTTATTTTCCTTCGACCATTCGTAAAAATAGATTTTCGATGGACATTTGAATTATCCATTGTCTTAAACTTTACCGCGTTTAAGCACGTTGTGCCAACATTTTTGTCGGACTTGCTCAAACATCGCTTCTTCTTTCATGAAGCGATGTAATGTCTCCAATTCACTTTTCTTGAAATCGAGACTTGCATTTTTCCCAAATGCACAGGGATTAACAGATTTGAATTACCTTTACCGGTAGACGTTTGCTCCGGGCTAGTTGTACCATTCCCCTGGGTACAATCAGTTTTTACCAATAATGAGAATTAGATTTTTGCAAAAGATTTATTTCCCTTCGACCATTCGTAAAAATGGATTTTTCGATGGACATTTGAATTATCCATTGTCTTAAACTTTACCGCGTTTAAGCACGTTGTGCCAACATTTTTGTCGGACTTGCTCAAACATCGCTTCTTCTTTCATGAAGCGATGTAATGTCTCCAATTCACTTTTCTTGAATCGAGACTTACATTTTTCCCAAATGCACAGGGATTAACGGATTTGAATTACCTTTACCGGTAGCCGTTTGCTCCGGGCTAGTTGTACCATTCCCCTGGGTACAATCAGTTTTTACCAATAATGAGAATTGGATTTTTGCAAAGGATTTATTTCCCTTCAACCATTTGTAAAAATTTATTTTTCGATGGACATTTGAATTATCCATTGTCTTAAACTTTACCGCGTTTAAGCACGTCGTGCCAACATTTTTGTCGGACTTGCTCAAACATCGCTTCTTCTTTCATGAAGCGATGTAATGTCTCCAATTCACTTTTCTTGAATCGAGACTTACATTTTTCCCAAATGCACAGGGACTAACGGATTTGAATTGCCTTTATCAATAGTTGTTTGCTCCGGGCTAGTTGTACCATTCTCCTGGGTACAATCAGTTTTCACCAATCATGAAAATTGGATTTTTGTAAAGGATTTATTATCCTCGTATACAATATTATCTCCTTTTGTTTCTAAACCAAATGTTCTCGAAGCTATTCGATCTTATCCATCCTAGTCACTAGGTCATTCATGTTTCTGAAGCTGTACTGGCTAGAAATCGTTCCTTCGTCCATTCTCTTTCTCTGACGTGAACTTTTTCCCCAAATTAGCGATGATGCGATGAAAGGCCTTAAGCAAGTTTTAATGATGGATGTATTATGGACTCGAATCAATTTCTAATGGGACGGTATGACAGATGCATGATCATGTGATGGGTGCATGACTGACAATTTTAACGCTGCTTTGAAATGATAGATGAAACAAATGCTACAAATGTATGCAAGTCAAAGGTGTTGGTCATTTAGGTGATTCCCCTCATGTAAACCTTCATTTGGACATAAAGAAGGTTCCTCGTCGCAGGATGGTCATAGAAAAAGTCCTACGGATGCTCTTCGGGTCTCCGAATTGTGCTCAAGGAAATGAAGGTTTCGGGTGAGGTAGCCAAGGCCATATTTGCTTTCTTCTCTAGCAATTCAAGAACACCCAACCCTGCCGGTATCAAGTCTCGGAGGCATTCTAAAAAAACTAGCTATCTCCTCGAAGCTGAATCCATCCCTTGACCTAATTCGTGCTCTTTCTGGCCGCCATGCTCTTTCCGGCCTCCTCTTTGCACTCGGTCGGGTAGTTTCGTAACTTTGGATGTTCAGAGTAGATCCGATCTTGCTTGACTTCCCTGGGATGGAGAAAGGTTGTGCTTTCTTCAATGGTGGGCACCAAATTTGATACTGTGTGTTCGCTCGGTAAGCTGCTCCCCTATCCTTTCTAATTCAACTCTGACCGATGTCGGACTTGCTAATTGACACCATCCTTTCTAGCAACCTCTCGTCCATAATGATAGCCCTTGAATTGGGTAAAACCACCTTGACTCAACACCTTTGTGTCATGAAATGCATGCAAGAATAAATGCAAGATCATTGGAAAAATCGTTAGTGTCGGATAAACATGATAAGAAAAAGGCAAGCATAAAAGCAAGCAACCCTACTTATCCCGTCTAATAAACCTAGGTTATCTGCATGGCTCTAAAAGGGGTGGGCATTCTAGTTCTCTAAATGCAATTTTGGTTCTAGAAGGTACTCGAACTGTCCTCGCTGTCCCCTTCTAAGGGTAGCAAGGCCCCCGGTCATCACCCATTATAGGCTCCTCTCAACCGAGTTCAATTCGAGGGGACCCTTTAGCTATATCTGCACGGAGAAACGATATTCCAACGAATATATAGGGTATTCGAGCCCCGAAGGTACTTGCTAGGCCCATGCGGAGGAACAATATCCCCACGAAAGCACTAGCGTTTTCCCCCCACTTAAACGAATGGGTTTAAATTCCAATTTTAAATGCGTTTAAAATAAACTCGCAGTTATAAACAAATATTGATCGATTATGTCACTTTAATTCGCAACTTCTAATATTAATTGAGCGGTAAAGTTTTTTCGGCTTGACTCTCTTTTTTGTTTTTGAAAACAAAAATTTGTCCCCAGCGGAGTCGCCATCTGTTGCGACTAAAAAAATTTCAAAAATACAAGCACCTCGGATGTCGCTCGGACGTACCGGGTTTTAATTTGGTTTTCGAAAAATTAGTCGGATTTATAAAAAATAGAGGAGTCGCCACCGGCCATTTAAAAATGGTAGACCGGACACCGAAATAAAACCAGAGATTTTTCTTTTGAAATTGGGTTCGGGAGTCGGTTACACGCGGGGAAGGATGAGCACCCCCATCGTGCCCGAAAATCGGTACCAAAAATATTGCTGCTTAATTAATGTTAAATTTTGCGAATTAAAGTGACGAATCGTATCGAAATGTGGTTATATGATCGAGTAAATTTTAAAAGCCTTAATATTCGAAAGAGAACGTCCGAACCACCACCACTACGACTGGTACTAGTCTCGTTCGCTCCCGAATAAAAAGGCATTCGCATTACAATTTATAATTCGGATGCAACTTACAAAACATAGATTTATACGATTAACTAGGAGAGGTAGAGACACACAATACAAGGCATGTTATAACATAATCAAAATAAATAGAAAATGGCATACAAACTCAATGTAAACTAAAGTAAACATAAAACATATGAGACAACATATAAACGTACATGCTTATAAAATTACGAGATGAAAGCAAAATATTTTATATGCAAAGTCACATGGAATGTGCACAAGTCTACTATCACACCATTTTAAGTATATATAAAAAATGTACCATTAATAACAAAGGTAGGATTAATTAGTCATTCTAAAAAATATATTAGGACCGAATTAAATCATAAGCAACGAGAAAGTCAAAATGCAAACACATGCGAATTTCAGGATTAAACACGTAAATAACCAACTGTTTTAGGGACAGAAATCAAATAAAAACAAAGGTTTAGGGAGTTTGAGCAAAATAAACCCCATAAGAAACGACACGATTAAGATTGGCAGGGGTGAAATTGTGAGAGCTCAAAAAATTAGAGGGACCACGGAGACCATTTTGAGAGCACGGGAGGACTTAAAGCACAAATAGTCCATTTTAAAAAACAAAAGAAAATATAAAAACCTAATCTTTCACCCATTCCCCCCTTTTGCCGTTTCAGGAAAAAGAAAACCCTTCTTCTCCCTTTCTCTATTCACCAGAACCCGTCCCCTGGGCTTCTCCGTTCATCGGATGCCCAACGTCGGCCTCGACGACCTATTGATGGAGACAAACTTAAAAAAATAAAACCTTATCGTACTTCTTCCCCCTTTCATCAAACCGAAAACTCTCCTCTTCTGAAAGCCTTGGTTCGAAAACCCTAAAAAATAGTCCCCCTTTTGCTTATCTCATCCGATGCCTCACCACACCAAGCCAAATGAAGGCCGGCCGGCTTGTCGGCGACAAGAAGATGAGGCGACGCAACCCCAAACCCCGAACAGCGAAGGTAAAATCGAAACTTTTGCCCTTTTCCCCCTTTTTTTATGCATGCAATCAAAAAAGAAATAGAAAAGGATACCTCTGAAACGTTTTTTTTATTATTGATTTTTGTGGAAAAATCCTGAATGTTTTTTTTTTGTTTACAATCTCCTCTATTTTTTTCTCTCTGTTTTTGCTCTCGAATGCTCACTGACTCTCTCTTGCAAAATGCTCCCCCTTTTTTTACATTGATTTTCTCGGTTTCTTTTATACCGAGACTACATCCATGTAAAACAAACTCAGTACATTATCTCTCTTTGCCTTTGATCTTATGTCTAGTTGACTTTGCATCTTCATTTATTTTTTTATTTTTCTTGCTACTTCGGGTACTCTGATTTTCTGCTTTTCTTCTGTGTATGTCGGGAGCTACCGGAACGGGAGGGGTATTGCTGGTCACGGCAGACGGCACGGGCGCGTCGAGCAAAGAAGGGTCGCGCGTGGGACGTGGGGCTTCTGGAGGTTTCTGTATCGAACCGGGACCGTTAGATCGATTTGATCTAACGACCGACGTTGTGCGGCGCGAGATGAGGGGCAGGCACCCTCCTTAGGGTTTTGTCTTGAGCTGATCTGGGCCCTTAATCAAGCCTTCGATCCGACGGCTGTGGGAATTTGCAGCGCTGGGGCAAAGATGGGGCTCTCCCTAGGGTTTCATCTGAGATCCAATCTCGACCGTCAGATCTGTGCAGATCTGACGGTTGGGGCTTGTGGCGGCTGCAGAAAAAGAAACCATGTAATTAGGGTTAGCTTAGAGTTTCTGTTTGATTGGGCTGAGAATGTATGGGCTTGTATTTTATTTAATCCAAATGTAATGGACTGTTTGTTTATAAATTGTTGGGCTTTATTTATTTCATTCTTTTTTTCCTTCTTGCTATTATGATACAAATAATATTAATAAACGTAATAATAATAATAATAATAATAATAATAATAATAATAATAATAATAATAATAATAATAATAATAGTGGTAAATAGTAATAATCAATATAATAATAGTCATGATGATGATAATATTTATAATAGTAATAATACAAACAGAATAGTAATAATATAAGGTAATAGTAGTATTATTTATACCTACATACATATATATGTATATATATTTTTTTCTTTTTTCCATTTTCTTTTTTTCTTTTAATTACCTAATAGCCCTAATAAGCCCAAGGTAAACACAAACTAAATGGGGTTTAAGGTCTGAACAAAATTGGTGATTACAAGAAATATTTGGATATATATATATATATATTAAAGTTTATGATAAAAGAAGGTATTAAAAATATTAATCTCGGTCATGATTTTTCTTTCAACTCTCATATTGACAAATTAATATAAATATTTTTGAAAAATTGTAAACTTAAAAGTATATAATACAAGTATAAAAAGAAGTTAGGGATTTAAAATTAATTTTAAGGAAAAATAATAAGAAACATAAAATGAAAATAGAATTTAAAATATAATATATATAAATATTAAAATTAACGGGTCGGGTACCCGATTATAAAAATATTTCGAAGCTGACCCGACCCAACTACCCGAAAAAAATTGCGGGTCGGGTACCCGGCTCGAAAAATTCGGGTACTTTAATATAAATACCCGATAAATTTTAATCGGGTAGACGGGTCGGCGGGTCGAATAGTTCGGGCCGGGTATTTTTGAACACCCCTGGCATGTATGAGCATAAAATTTAGGATTGTCTAAATACACTATTTGTTCATCTTTTCTGTAATGGTTTTGTAAATTTAGGATAAAATATGTAGAGCAAGAATTGGCGAAGAAGAGAGCAAGGAACATGAATGGAAAAAAAATCTTCTGTTGGATCTCCGATCAGATCCTATTTTGACAGTGATGACGAGGGAAGAAGAACGCCGACAGCGGCAAGAAGAAGAAAAAATGGGTTTAGGGATTTTTGGGTTTTATTTTTTACTTTTTTATTCAATAGTAATAATAAAATATATTTTATTTTTATTTTAAATTATTTTTTATATTTAATAATAATAAAATATACCATGCCATTCCTAAATATTAATAAAATAATCTAAAGTGACTAAAATAGGTCAAAAAGTAAAGTTTAGTGAGTAAATGTTCAATTTTTAAAGTTTAGTGATCAAAATACGTCAAATGACCAAAGTTGAGTGATGATTTCAGTATTTTACCCTTCTTTTTATAGTAAAATATTAACTTAACTGTTAAATAAGTGCTCAAACTATGTCTTCTTTTAGTTAGGGTTTTAAATTAATTTTGGGTCAAATAAGTACCTAATATTTTATTTCGTGACCCATTTAAAGTTTTTCTGTCAACGACCGTTAAAAAAATTATTAACCAATCAAAACATGACACATGACCTATTTTTTTAATTTCTGAATTTCTTTAAAAATTTGAATATCTTTAAAAATCCCTAAGTTTTAAATTATTTTCAATCAAACCTCTAAATCATCTCTCCCATGCCGTTCGACATCCTCGCACGTCGGTGGTTCACCGTTTACCGCTCAAGTGTTTAGTACCTCGTCGTTTGACATTCCCCACCCTTAAGTCGTCGATCGGAACCCAATCAACATTTTTTCTTCATTGTTGGGTGTTCGTCGACGATAAAATTGACGGTTCATTCGTCGACTTTTTACGACAAGATGATGGGGCTTTTAGTAGATATGATCCGATGAAGATAATGGTGGCTGGTGGTGGTTGAATCGGTGGTCGGAGTGGAAAAATTTAGGGACTTGGGGTTAGGGTTGAGGTTTTTTCAAAAAATTAAAGATTGTTGGGTTAATTAAATTTTTTATGTTATTTTTCTATTTTTGGAATTTTAATTTCAGAAAATGATAAATTATGTCACATGTTCGAATTTTATTGGATAATAAAAAAATATTTGTCACGAAATAAAACGTTAGACACCTATTTGACCCAAAAATAATTTGAACGCTTAATTAAAAAAATATAATTTAAGCAATTATTTGACTATTGAATCTAAAATATTAATATTAAATTTTGCCATCATTTTCTATTTGTTGAACACGTTTTTCAGAAAAATTATTAAGTGGATTGGCTAAGTACATGATGTGGTCCCAACTGATAAATTCATTATTTTTAAGGTAAACTTTACAAATGGTCACTAAATTTTGTTCAATTATTTAATTTAGTAATCAAACTTTCAATTGCTTCAATATTATCATTAAACTTTGTGTTTTGCCTTAATTTGGTCACTAAGTTCATAATGGACGTTAAGAAAGTGACTTGGCTGTTAACAAATTTGTATAATAACACATTTAGTCTTTTACATTTGCACATTCAAACAATTTAGTCTTAATTAGAAAAATAATAATAAATTTAACCTTCAATATTTCACATTATTTCAATTTGGTCCTATTTCAATTAAAAATAATTTAACCCTAAACCTAAAACACTAAATATAAACCCCAAATCCATAAACCCAAAACCTAAAACCTTGAACTCGTAAACCTTAAACAATAAACCCCTTGAACTCATCAAGTACCACGGGATGAACAATAAATCCACTTCTTAAAGATATTATTGCAGATGAAAAATATGGGTTCTTAGGACTGTTTTTGTCAGAACTAATGCACCAAGAGGTAGTTTTGATCTAGACATCTTCTCTTTTGCTTCGATTACAAAGTTTTCGGTTTCCTCGGCATGCACTTGTCACGCACACCGTTGGTCTCCTCTCCGGCCAACTGCAACTGCGAGCTCCTTGTGAATAAAGTTACCAAATTAGTCCAATGGAAAAAAGCAAGAAGCAAAACCAAATGTTCAGGAATTCAAGCATCTAATAAAAATTGAGAAGTTTGGATGGTTGTTTATCTAATAAGCTTTAAAATGATAATTGTTTTGCTTTAAAATGTTTTTGGATGTCCAAATAGGACCAAATTGAAATAATGTAAAATGTTGAGGTTTAAATTTGTTATTATTTTTCAAATTAGGTCAAAATTGTTTGAATGTGCAAATGTGGAGGACTAAATGTGTTATTATACAAAATTTATTAACAACCAAATCACTTTCTTAACGTCCGTTAAGAACTCAATGATTAAATTGAAGTAAAACACAAAATTTAATGGTAATATTGAAGCAATTGGAAGTTTGATTGCCAAATTAAATAATTAACCAAATTTTAGTGACCCATTTGTGAACTTTATCCTATTTTTTTATAAAGTGAATCTTCCCTTCCTTCCATAAATATAAAGTGCGTAGTTATTTGAAAATAACTTTAATATGAATAAATTTATTAACAACCAAATCACTTTCTTAACGTCCGTTAAGAACTCAATGATTAAATTGAAGTAAAACACAAAATTTAATGGTAATATTGAAGCAATTGGAAGTTTGATTGCCAAATTAAATAATTAACCAAATTTTAGTGACCCATTTGTGAACTTTATCCTATTTTTTTATAAAGTGAATCTTCCCTTCCTTCCATAAATATAAAGTGCGTAGTTATTTGAAAATTACTTTAATATGAATAAATTTTATTAGATGGGATCATAGATGAAATGGTAAATCGGGTCAACCTAACAACTTGTCATGTTTTTCATATCTCAGTTTAATAAACATGTTAATTTCATTCCTAAAGTATGACTCTCATTCTAAATTTGTCCTCTAAACTTCTAAAAATTTAAATTTCATCCTCAAATTATCATTTATGTCTCATCATATTATTACATAATATACATCAATGTTTATATGACAGAACAACTTTTACAACAATTTTATTAACATATGATATGATAAGCATATGTTGATAATTTGAGGATGAAATTAGAACCTTCAAAAGTTTAAGGATCAATTTAAAATGAGAGTCATAGTTTGGGGAAGAAATTGGAATGTTCGGAATCTTAGAGACCGATTTAAAATAAGGGTCATAATTTGAGGCTGGAATTAGAACGTTCAAAAGTTTAACGATCAATTTAAAATGGAGGCCATAATTTGGGAACGTGCAATGCAATTAACTCTAATTAATTATATGTATTATCACTAATTTATTGGTACGTTTTTTCTGGTTAACCATTTCATCATGATATCGTAATTGAAACCATCTCTTTTAACCATTAATTTTACCGGTATAATTAACGTATCGTTTTGATCAAATTTTTTCAGATTGATTACCTACCATTTAGTCCGATTTTTCGGAATTTTCGGAACGGTATATGGACAGTCTTATCTGGTGTGTGTGATTGACTGGTTTCTAGTAAATAAAGTCCTGAACTTTAACCGCAAAAGATTTCGCAGTTTAGTTAATTGAAGATGAATCTGGGTCAATAATTTTACCCTGGAATTTCGATATTTAATGCCCCGTCTATATTCTCTTTTGAAAACTAGCTGCCTGCAGTTTCACCAAGCCAAATACTATCAAACAACAATGGCAGAAACCAACAGTTCAGACACTCGTATACTCATGTTCCCATGGTTTGCATTTGGTCACATGACACCATTCCTTCATCTCGCCAACAAGCTTGCTCGAAAGGGTTATCGAATCACTTTCGCAGTACCCCGAAAGGCTATTAACCAGTTGGAGCCATTGAATCTATTCCCGGATTTCATATCCTTCCATCCTGTTACTGTTCCATCGGTCACCGGCCTCCCTCCCGGTGCCGAGACCGCTTCCGATATCCCCATTTCCTTGAGCCGTTTCCTCGCCATTGCCATCGACCTCACCATTGACCAACTTGAGAGCCTCATCAAGTCTATTAGCCCCAAGCTGATTATTTTCGACACTGCTCATTGGATACCCCAGGTGGCCAAGCCACTCGGGATCAAAACAATGTGTTTCAAAGTGGTTTCCGCCTCGTCGATCGCTCTCGTTCTTGTTCCGGCACGGAATATACCGACCGATAGGCCTGTAACCGTGGAAGATCTGGCTTCACCGCCCCCCGGTTACCCTTCATCATCCGTTGTGTTGCGCGGCAAGGAGCTGCAGACTTTGTTGTTCGTGACGAACCCTTTCGGGGACGGGTTAACGTTTCACGAGAGAATCACCATGTCAATGAAGAACTCTGATGTTTTAGCAATGAGGACATGTCATGAAGTTGAAGGGAACTTATGTGATTACATCGGGAGTCAATACCAGAAACGAATCCTTTTAACAGGTCCGGTTTTGCCTGAAGAGTCCAAGTCTACATTAGAAGAACGGTGGGGTAATTGGTTAGCCGGGTTCGAACCAGGCTCGGTGGTGTTCTGTGCTTTCGGGAGCCAAATCATTCTCGAAAAGACTCAGTTCAGAGAACTTGTACTAGGGTTTGAACTAACGGGGCTGCCGTTTTTAATGGCCGTAAAGCCACCGGCAGGGACCGCAACAATCGAAGAAGCATTGCCGGAAGGGTTCGAAGAGAGGGTTAAAGGCAGAGGAGTGGTTTGGGGCGGATGGGTGCAGCAACCACTGATGTTGGCTCACCCATCAGTGGGATGTTTCGTTAACCATTGCGGGTTCGGTTCAATGTGGGAGTCCTTGATGAGTGATTGCCAAATAGTGTTGGCTCCACACTTGGGTGACCAAATCTTGAACACCAAGCTATTGGCCGATGAGCTCGAGGTTGCGGTGGAGGTCAAGAGGGAAGAAAATGGCTGGATTCCGAAGGAGAATCTGAGTGAAGCCATCAAATTAGTGATGGATAAAGACAGTGAAGTGGGTAAATTGCTGAAAGAGAATCATAATAAGTGGAGAGAAATAATAAACCCTAAACTCGTGAACGAATATGTCGATAAGTTCGTCCAAAGCTTGCATGAAGTTGTCGGTTGAAGCGACGGTCGTTAGCTATGTATTTTCATGTAAGTTTAACTTGGATCTTTCAGTTGCAGCTGTATGTGAAATGAAACCAATTAGTTCATCAATAAATTCATGTTTATCTAAGGGGAACAGAATACAATCTCAATGCCAGAAATGAAATAACATTGACTGTTCTTATTCCTTCATATTTGCATGCAATGCAGAACAATAGCTTAAATATTTTCGAGTTATTGAAATGAAAGAGCATGAACTTATTACAGGGTAAGTTTCAGAGAGTACGAGCATTCCCGGTTTACTTTGAAGTGTCGAGCAGGAGCGTGTCGAGATTTCGTTTTCCTTCAGGGCCGTTTGAGTACCATGATGACAAGTAGTCTCCGTAAACAACTGAAGAATACCGAGGTGGGGAATCTTGACTCACAAGATCAGAGGCAGGGGATATTCGGACTGTCTTGGCTGGGTCGTGAAAAGTGGCAATCGAGAGACGGGCTTTGTTTGCATTTGTTACGGCTCGGTGCACACAGGTTTTGTATTTTCCGTTACTTATAATCTGCATGTAAGGCAAGTTCCCAAGGAATCAAATGGTTATGATTCTCGACGGTTCATTTTTCATGGTATGATGCCTTGATAGAATTTTAAAAAGACGAGTACCTCAGTTTGATCAGCCACAAGAACAAGGATGCCATTCGGCAGGGGATCGACAAGGAGCCACTCTCCATCCTTGAGCACTTGCAGGCCGCCAACATCGTCCTGTATAAGAAGTGTGATGGCACCAATATCAGAATGAGATTGCAGGCCCAACGTCAAATCCGGCCGCGGGCAAGGAGGGTAATAACTGGCTGTTATATTCTGATAGAATTCTCCAATCACATCTTCCATGCAGGATGCCTTGATTCCTAAACTCTCGGACATCAATGCCAACAGTCTCTGAGCCAACGCTTTCATCTCATCACTATAATCAGCCGTCAACGCCCTGAAGAAAAATAAATCAAGTTAATAACACCTTTAAGAACATTAATCAATCTAAAACAGTTTACCTGTATTCGGGAGGAAAATGGGGCCAAGAGGAAGGATTGCGGCGTGAAAGAGGTAACGTATGGTGATCGAAATAGTCCCTCCAATCCAAAACAGTTTCGTTTTCAGAGCTCACTAGCATGCGGCTACCGTATCCCTCCGAGGCAGCAGAATTAGGCCGACAAGCATATATGAGCTTTTCCTCCATCGGAAAATCATTGAAGAAAGAAAGACAGACTCTCCTCAAATCATCCATCAGTTTCGTAGGTACCCCATGGTTGATAACATGAAAAGCTCCCCATTCTCTACAAGCATCTTGAATGGCAGCCAGGACAGACTCCTTTTCACAAGATAGATCAATGGCAGGTACATTTTTGCAGCTCAAACCAGTTATATTGTTGGTTTCAGATTTAGGCCGGTTCTCGGGGGGTTGAATGTATTGCGACGGAATCTCCGAAATCCCCATTTGGGAAAAAATTTGGACCCTCACTGCCCCTTCCATTTTAGATTCAGCCTTCAATTCCTTCTCTCCAGCTTGCCAAGTAGCTATTGAACTTTGAAGCCAATACTGAATCAAGATCAGACAATCAAGCAAATCCCCAAGTACAACCGGAACCGAGTTATGTTAACCCTAATTGCAAAATTACAACTTTATAAACACCCATATCATATTGTCAGCATACTTGCAATTTAGATGCCAAAAAACAGACAATTCCGACTTAAAATCCATTGCTTTTATTGAATTTCTTCATTAGTTTAGGTTTAGCAAGGAAAAAATCAACATTTGAGATGTGGGTTAGCGAATTCTACATATCAAAGAAACTGGGGATGTAACTATGATTGAATTTAGCAAAAACAGATTAAGACCCATATCTTATTCTCAGAAAAATTGCAAATTTCAAAGATGACAACAGAATCAAACAAGTAGTTTGGATTAAACTATATCAATAATCTATAAGTTATTTATCACTGAGAAAACATATTGAAAAAAAGAAAGAAAGAAAGAAAGAAAATTGACTGACCTGCGGCAAGAACTTGAACTTCGAACAAAGAATGGTGATGACAGACAAAGCCTCTAAAAACACGAAACTCCAAGTTCAACATGTAAGAACTAACAATATTATATATATATATATATATATATATTCAAATCTGGATTGGGCTTTTGGTTGTTTCGGGCTCAGTTTGTAAATTTGCAATAATCTAACTAATAAATTTTAATAATATTTTGTATTTTTACCAAAAAAAAATTATTTATCTAACCACCGATATTCAATTTATTGGTTGACTGACTAATTCCGATCAGATACTGTATAGGCTCGTTATAAGACCGTCCCTCTCAATCTAACTTATTCCATTCACAATGCTACAATTTGAACTCTGAATTTGTTTAAGAGATTAATATATCATCTCATTAGACTAACTAATTGTTAATTTTTATCAAAGTTTTGCATTTTATTTAGCTATAGTATTAATTTATTTATTTTTCTTTTAGTGTATATATTACTCATCCTGTTAGTATGTCAAATTAAATTTAAAAAAATTCAAACAAAAATATTAAAAAAATAATTTGTGATATTTTCTTAAACTTTTATCGTGTCTTAATATTTTTTTATTTTTATTAAAAAAAACTCTAGCTAAAGATTAATTTATATATAAAAAACTTTGACAACTTAAAAATACAAAGTCTATTGCACGAACCAACTTAATTCAGTGGTTAAGCAAACGGTTGTTGTTTCTAGAGGGTACAGATTCGAGCACCAGCAGTTGCAGCAGAGTGATTGAGCATGCATTGTCAGAACAGATACTACTTGTAACCACTTTAGCTTTCAAAAAAACTCCAAAGTCTATTGATAATTTCAAATTTTTATGGGAGCGGGGCGATCGAAATGGAACTGCTTGCCACATCTGTAACTTACATGTTAACAAAGTGATTGAAAATCCAGCTCATGGCTTACTCAAAGCTTGTCCGGGGAAGAATTTAACCAAACATCAACTGGATTTAAAACATAGAATCAAATGTTAAAAAGTCGAAACAGGAGGATTCCAGGTAACTATTTCTCAACATGATCATGATTCACATGTAATGTATAGTACCGAAAAGGTTTAGATTTAGCTTAAGCTTGTCTCCTCCTTACTGGATGTTCGATACGATTTTCAAAGAGAAATTCAACTTTTTGAGATTCAGGATTCCTCTTTGCAGTAATTTGCATAAGCGCGCCGTCAGCAAGCATGCGTTGCAGTACCCTTGCTATGTTTTTCGAATCGTCAATACCCAGATGGTGACATCCCAACGACGGAATTCCAAGCTGCTTCATCATCGACATCATTCCTCTGGCCTGTCACCAAGACTCAGATAAGTGAAAGTGGATATCATCCAACAAGGACATACTCGATTTTCTTAAAATTCTTTAACAGATTTGAAGGTTCGTTCTCTAATATTCATGTTGAACATGTCGTATATCATGTCAAGAAACAAGTATTGGCCATGCATTTATCGATTCAAAGCTTGAAGATGCATGAAATGCAAGAAAGATGAAAAAGAATGGCTTAGTTTAATTAAAGCTCGCAGTTACCTCACGACCATAAAAGTTTAGATATACATCCTTTAGATTGACCCATTCCCTAAAATACGGAGGGAGCTTGATCCCAGAAACTTGGCATTGCTGAGGGACCTTTGTCTTCAAATCCCAGTTTCCACTAATATCAAAGAAACAATCATTCTTCAGCGGACGAAAAGTCGAAAACAAATAAATATAAACTCCTGAAGTGTTCAAGACTCACCAGGTTACAAATGCTGCACGAGTAAGGCAGCCACCCTTTTCCTTTTCCCATAGGTTATGTTGACTCAACCAAGCTTCAAACTGCTGAATAACTTCCGTAAATGGCTGAGCTGTATCGTGCCAGACTCTACAATTAAGTCAAGTTTTAGCCACTGAAAAAATTCCATCAGCAGTAGATGTCCTACCAATTATTCTAGTAAGGAAAATGACCAAGACGATACAATAGAATAGAAGTAGCTTCAGCCTCCCCATTACCTATCAACCCCGATTTCGCCATATTTTCCTTCAATGTATCTGTTTACTGCTAGCTCACTCATTTTAGTTGGCCTCACAAACCTGTAACAATGTTTTTCCCCATATATTAGGTAAAAAGATCTGAAACCGAGCCAAAAGCATTTGCTACTAAGTCAAACAACTATAGAAATAGCATCTGGATATGCTACCAAGAAGAAACCCAAAACTGAATTGCACAAACATACTGTAAAGCCAAAAAAACGAATCGAACCTATGGAAGAAATCGACGAAGCGCATGGATTTTGCATCCATCAGCAGTACAGGAAACTCAAGTATCTCAACTTTCCCTTCCAGATCAATTACCAAGAGAAAATCCAAATCTTGGGAGCATTTTTTCTCGATGCGAGCGGGGTTAACTTGAAGATCTCTGGAACAATCATGGTTAAATTTCTCCAGATGGGAAGGATCATCCATCTGAATTGAAAAAAAAACACAACTAAATTAGATATCAGAACTTACAATACATAATCTTATTTTTTTCATATATATATATATATATATATATATATATATATATATATATATATTTCAACCATAACTTAAACCTAAATGCGACTCAAACAAGAGCCCTGCATTTGCCACATTCAACTTCAAGAGAGAATTTATATATAAAAAAAATTGAATATGCTTCCAAAGAATAATTATTGTATACAAAACTAAAGTCATCTAATTTGTTAATCAAAAATTAAATTTGCCCAAATTGAGAATCCACACAGGCTAAAAAATACACCCACATAAACATAAACTCAAACAGGTGGTGGGCAACAGATAAATTGTGAAAACAAGGCATGAGAATCAATAAAGACTCGCATTTTCTTAGTGGGTGAAGCAAAAGCTAGCAGGCAAACCTGGGTACACTTGCCTTGAGTGTAGTACAAACACATGGGCCTCCAACGATTACTGCTGCTAAACACTTGGGTATTCGTTTCAGCAGACGAAGGTGAAGGAGACGAGGAGAACTGGGCTGTTATGGTAAATTTGGGTGAAGGAACATGAGATAGAGTAGAACTGACGAATGGGTTTTTGATCGGAGAAGAAATTGAACGGCTGCAGAAGCCAAAGATTCGACCGGCGGGAATCCTAGTAAGGTATGCCATTGTCGGAAATGGCTAAGGTTCTGTTCAAGGTGAAGGATTTTTACAGTAGTAGTTTAATATATGAGGTTTAGCGTTATATTGTTGGGTAAATATACTTTTTGGTACCTGAAGTTAATTATATGGTTCAATTTGGTAACTAGATTCTTAATTCAATTTGATATCTTAATTTATTTATTTTCTTTAAAAAATAGTACTTGAAAGATACTAATTAAATCAAAAGGTCCCTCGAGAATATGATGTTCAAGCACTCCAGGGAAAAAAAATTGATTCAAATCAACCCCAATATACAAATTCCTTCATGTATGTTGTTTCTCACTTGTTTCCATAGTTTGCATACTTACACTTCTAATCATATGCATTAAGGCTATATAAATCAGGGACTCTAATCAGCTAGGAAAGGCCACGGTTGTACAAAATCGAGACGGTCAAAACGAGGAATGGTCAACTGCTTCCATCATGGACTCTCTTCACCTTGAGGCTCCATTTCTGTGAAATCTTCTATCACATCAGTCCTAGCAGTCTGTCTACTCAGTGTGCGCAGCTCATCTATCTCAAAGAGTAACAATGGATCGCAAACGACTCTTTTTGCCTGCAGCATCTTAGGGCAAGCTGATAGAAGAAAAAACGGTCAGGAATGAGAGTGATGTAGAGAAGAATCAAGAACTCCGATATGAAATCAGTATTGTATACCTGATTCGGGGCATTTGACGTTGCCATGATTGGATTTTATGAAGTTCAGGATAGCATTCTTGTCGTAAATGTGCTTGCAGTCCATGCTGCATCACAGGAATAAACAAACTGGATATAGGTTGAAACAAAAGAATGGGAACAGATATATGCATTGCAATGCATGCTCAAGTTTCTAAACAATTCAATCATATTGGCAACTCTAAAAGGCTGGTTGACATGAGATAGATTTTCAGGATTTTCTAAACCGAGCCAACTGAGAATCCTATTTACAGTGGATGTTTTTGGAACTACCATCCTTCCTTACCATTCACATTCGCAATTGAAACTTACAAGAACCGAGATTTATATCAATCAAGGGCCATGCATAAAAATAAAATTTTCCACTATGAGTAAGAGCAAATGCAACACTCAAAACATAAAGAAAATATGATTTTCATTTGAAAGATCTGTTTTCAAATAAACTTCACAATACCTGCGAACTGGTTCTGCTAGTTCAGTAATATCCTTTCCAGTAATCGGACATTTAAGATTCTTGATATTGCTCTCGGTACTGGTCATAACAATATCCTCCTGCTCTTCACCTGGCATTGGCTGTCCGGCATGGTGAACATTCTGTGGAAGATTGAACAACACTGGATATGTAAGGAACCCCACTTGAATGATGATATACTATAGTTACATATATATTATATCATATTAACAATAAAACTAAAAAAGCTTAAAGATAGTCATTGGTATATAGGGTGGCATATAATATCTATTCGATCCAGCATTCAGTAATTTTAGCGTAAGAAAGAGAAAGATAAAATGAGTAAAGTTTTCTCAATTCACAAGTATAGCAGCTGTTTGTCAGGGCAGCTTCACCAATTTAGTGACTAAGAGTTCCCATCAACTGCAAACTAATACCAAACATTCCTATTTCAATGTTAAATGCACGGAGCAGGAGCCCTGACCATTATCTCATGTGCCATGTATTTATTCAGCTAAAATACACATTCACACTTGTCCCTCAGCTGTTGCTTTCATTAAAGAATATAACCTATTACCGAAACCACGTCTAATAACACCAGTTTTTAGTTCAGTGATTCTCAACACGGTATTAGCACCTCCTTCACAAAGTGGTCTATATTCTAATCTAGCTACCTCTATTCTGCTTGATGCTAAATAATTTTATAAGTGGCTTGATGAGTTTAAAAAACATACCCAGACAGCTTGCTGAAACTGATGCATCAGTGGATGATTCTGTGGACATGAAGATGAACTAGACTTGACCTTTTCAAACTCCGTGTCAAGCAACTTCTTAAAATCAGTTAACTGTAGTTTAAAACATGCAAGCAACAAATAACATTAATTCTGAAATGCATATATATATAACAGTGCTAAACCAAAAATTTAAGCATAAAAGAGAATGATTAACCGTGCACCTCAGGCCCTGGTCGGTATGCTTCTCCAACAGATTGAATGGCTGATGAACGATGTAGACCATTTTCATGAGTTTCTATGAGCTCAGCAACAGCATTTTCTAGCTGCTTCACCTACAAAACGAATTCCCAATATCGTACTGAAGAAAAAAAAACTTTGAATTCTGATTATCTTCAAAGTTTTGGTTTTCAAGTCATGGATATTGTTTTAGCATATTTCCTTTTATTCTTCAATGTTACTTTTATCCTCTTTCTAAAACAGGGCAACCTGCAGTCTAGAATCTGTAGTAACAACTGATACTAAAACAATAAAACCAGTCCAATAGCTAAAAGTTAAATGAAGCACTTGGTCCCGAACCGTGGTAACCCTGACAATGCTACAACTAAAACCCCAACTAAACCACGGAAACATGGTTTCGTAATTCACCACCTTATTCATCATCCTTATTAGTCAATCTAAAGGAGAAAATTGAGAAAAATAATACTTATATATAATAATTTTAATCATCTATAGCATCACTCAGGCTTCACTAGAGCAAAAGTTTAATACTTTTTTTTCAAATATTCAATACTTTCTTATTACATAACAAGTACAATGGTTTTAAGTTTACCGGTATTGAAGAAAAATTTAAACCCATTTGAGTCCCAAATTTCCCTCACTTCTTTTAACACGTCAAATTAGGTTATTCAAGCACCAAGAAACTAAAAATAATAACTTGATTAATCTTTTACATATTTCTAACATATAAAAAGGGGGGAAAAGATAAATCTATGCTTTAAAGAGTAAATATTATCGAACAGAATAAGATTAATATAACAATACCATGTCAGATTGATTATCTTTCTCCAAATCTACAGCGATGTCCTTCATCAAATTCAAAGTTTTCCTTATATCCTGAAAAGAAATGAAATTAATTTTCAAATTTGCTTTGTATTTACAGGTAAAAAAAAGAAAAAAACTTAAATGGAAAGGAAAAAGAACTTACAGCGACAAGCGCTTGGTTCTCGGTGTAAAGATTGGCAGCCGCGCGTTTGATTCTGCCAGTAACGCCGTCGGACCGAGATGCTGAAGTCGACGCCATTTAGGGTTTTGGTCGGGCCGGAGCGAACTGCGGGTTCCCGGCGCTGATGTTTTTGGAGTACTGATTTGGAGGGGGAGGGAAAAAAGAGAGGGAAGTAGAAGATATAATTCTCAGAAGCAAAACGCTGCGTTTTATGTGCCAGTAAAATCAAGGATAAACTACCTATTTGGTACCATACTCATTTCCGTGTTTCTGTTTTGGTCACTAAATTTTATTTTACCCTAGAAGAAAATGTTATTATGTTTGTTTTTAGTAGGGATAGCAATATAATCCGAATCCGATTTGATCTGAAGAATAAAATCCGATCTAAACTTAATCGAAAAAAGTATGAATTCGAATCCGAATCCAAAAATAAAAGTCCGGGTCCTAATAGGAGGGGGATCGGATATGGACATTGTCATGATCCGATCCGCCGAGTACGATCCATTTATGAATCCGAATAAAAATATTTAAAACTCTTAGATTTAAATATATATATATATATATATATTGAAATCTTAATTAAGTTGAATTGAGATTATGTATATTAATATAGATATATATTAAAATCCTAATTAAGTTGAATTGGAATTATTTGCCATCTTTATTTAAATATATATGAATCCGAATAAAAACATTTAAAATTCATAGATTTAAAATTCAGATTTTAAACAAATAATTTTTCATCCTTAATCACCCCGATTCATTAGATGAAAATTATTTGTTATTTTTATTTAAAGATATTTGTTTGAGTTGTTACTTTAAAAAGGGAAAAAATCAATTGGATTCGGACTTTCGGATTTGAATTTTAGATATTTTATTGGATCAGGCTCGAATTTATGTAATCGGACTTGGATTTTTTTAGATGTCCGATTATTAATTGGATTGGACTTAGACTTTATAAAGTCCGATCTATTGTTATTCCTAGTTTTTAGGGTTAATATAACTTTTGGTACCTAAGTTTTGAATTAACATGCAGTTTGGTATCCGATAGTATACTATCTTAACGTTAGTTTTCATAACGTATTTCAATCGCGTTTTTATAAAAAAAAAAAAAAAAAAAAAAAAAAAAAAAAAAAAAAAAACCAAAATCTTATTTGTAAGGGACCAATTTACATATTTCAAATTAAGCTTAAATTTCATTAAAAAATTAAGCTTAAATTTAAAAGATTTTTATATTTTTCAGGTTCATAAACACATCTAGGAATATATTTGTTCCAAAAATTCATGGTCAAGGGTTTACATACGATTGTTTTAAATCAAAAGGGATGAGATACTTATTCATGAAAAGAATAAAATATCCAAATGTAAATATTAATAATCATATTATAAAAATATATAAACACGTTATTATTAATTACATAATAATCAAACAATAAATAAATTTTAGAACGAGTCTAAAATGAACACAAATTGACATATCTTGTTCGTGTTTATTACTTCAAAAAATCTTATTCATATTCATTTATCAAACTTAAAAACAATTAATAACAAAACATAAAACAAACTTGTAGTCAGTAGACTGTCATATAATTAGCATCATAAATTGACTTTTTCCAAAGTTTTTGTGAAATATTCAGCTTAGTTGTTTTAGACTTCGGAGAGAGATGGTAATAACTTATGGGCTGAATTTAATGTTATGTGAATAAATTTAATTTAAATTAGTGTTTTAGTTTGACAAAAAATTGTTGAATTCAGCTATCTAATTCCATACATGTATTGCCTATCAGTATTATATGGAATTATAAATTAAGATATTGCTTTCATGTTAACAACTTGATTAGCCTCAATTAATTGCTATTAGTTTTTTTAAAACTATAAAGGTGATTACAATGTAGTATCTGTTTGTAAATATTTTTAATCATTTGACAATAAGCATACACTATGTAAACAAATTTATGATGGGAGTATAAAAGTTAACTATACGTACATGCATTTATGTTTATGCCGCATTTATTTCGTTTGCCTTTGTGGTATTAATCTTCTTTGTAGTAGTTTTTGTGTTTATGTAAGTATCATCATAGCACACGCCCTTGATCAGAGAAGGTCGACGGTCTAGTATAATTATATCCTCTTTTGTGATAGTTTGTCGACGCAATCAGAACTACCTATTAGTGGAGTAGATATACAAGATTACTTATGTCCATCACCTCTTCTACATTACTACATAAATATCTAGTTGAATAGAGATAATATGATTTTGATGATGATTACTGAATTACAAAAGAAATTGAAAGTCATGTTCAAGAAAAATTTTATTTTTTTCGGTTTTCATTTTCTATTTTTAAGTATAAATTATTGGTGGGCATGATTTCCAATTTTTTATTTTATGTTTGAGGTGTGTTTTATATATCTTTTCTTATTTTTAATGAAATCAAGCTCTCGTTTGAGACACTAAATTACTGAGTGTATATGTAAATTTTAATATATTCATGTTTATGACCTCAATATATATAGAGAGGGTTAAGATTAACTTACATAATGTAAAACTTTTTAAGTTTTACACGTTTTCTGGATCGTTAGATGGGGGAATGAATAACTTAGATTAACTCTTTACTCTCTCTTTTTTCAAGTGATAATCTTCACATATTTACTATTAATCTCATTCACTCGTTTCACTCATCCAACGGTCCAAAAAATATGTAAAACTTAAAGAGTTTTACTCTGTGTAAACGGATTCTATCCCTATATATATAATTGGAAGAAAAAGAATTCTAAGTACAGTTTTAGAAGTAAGACAGAAAATGATTGATTACCAAAGGACGATGCATGAATGTGCAAGGTATTTTGTCAAGATGCCACTTGCATTCAGCATTAAAGTTGGATGGAAACAAAGCAATATATAAAGGTTAAAAATGGGGTCAACCACTTTGCAATATGTAGGACAAATTTATCATCATCTCGAAAATTTAAATTATATTACACCACATATCACTAAATTATAAGTTTAGTATCGGTTATACTATTAACTCAAAATTAATATTATTTTAACATTAAACTTTAGTTTAAATTTTAATTATATTATTAAGCCATTAAAATTGATAACGTTGATGGATCTTAACGGTCTGCATGCGATGATGTAGAAGGATTTTAACAGCCTAATTGTATAATTAAAATCGAACTAAAATTTAGTGTTAAAATAGTATTGATTTTGAGTTCAATAGTACAATCAATACGGGCCCAAAGTTTAGTGGTAAACTACACTAGATACCAACCGATATAATTAAAAACACACACACACACATATATATATATATATATAAAGTTAAGATCCACTTACATTGTGAAAGACTCGATTGTTTTTATACTTTTCTGAATGGATGATGGTAAATAAATGACAAATTATTTTTTTATTTTTTCATATAATAATCTTCTCATTTTTTACCGTTAATCTTAGTCATCTATTTAATTTCATGGGTAAAACTTCACAAATTTAAGACACCCCAACAAGAAACTTGTTATTGCACCATCAATACAAAGAAGAAGAAGAAGAAAAAAACAAAATTCCCATAAACCCAGCTTAGCTCCAAGTTGACCTATCTGCACCAATCAAACAAGCATAGAGTTCATCAATTTTCAACACTTCACCATCTTCATGGAAGCTGGAGCTTCCCCCTTCTTCACTAGACCCTGTTGAATTGCAAGAAACAAAGTTTAGAGCCTGATGATTCTGTTGTTGTTGTTGTTGTTGCTGATATTGATGATGATAATTTCTTTGATTGTTCATAGCACACATCGTCTCTTGAGCTTTCCTTAGCTCTTCTTGGAGATACTTGACATCTTTCTCTAGCCTTCTTTTTTCAAACAATGCATTCTCTAGTTTCACTTGTAGTGTGTTGTAGTCGAGTTCCAAGCTCTGTGTCTTCCATCGGGCTCGCTTGTTTTGGTACCAAATCGCAACCTGTCTCGGCGGAACGCCGAGCTGGTTTGCGAGTTGAAGCTTGAGCTCGGGCTCAAGCTTCTTGTTGCCACTGAAACTCCCCTCTAGCAACCTTACTTGCTCTTGGTTTAGCCTCTTTTTGTTGTGTTTTTGGGTTTGGAAATCCATGGTTTTGAGAGCTTTTTTTTAGTATGTTTTTCAGAACAAAGAAAGTGAATTTGGGTTGGGAATTTTCTAATGTATATATATATGAAGTTTTGATTAAGCCATTGAAGAAAGGGTCCTACCAAAAAATGAAAAGGATGTGGGAAGAAGAAATAGAAGAGGAGAGGGTAGCTAGGTAGGCGGCTTACATAGCATTAAGTCATGTATGGGGATGGTCTTCACGTGGATTGGTCCTACTCATGCAAATATATAAATAAATATATATAATATGTTATCTTATGGTATTATAATTAGGTATGATTTGATGAAAATCAAAATTAATGATTTTGTCTTAAAAACTAAATTTGTTTAGGGATATTTGATATATTGGTGTTGTATAATTTTATGAATAAATATTCTATACATTGGTGGTGGAAACTGAAAGTTTCTACAAATGCCTTAGTTTTAGGATATAAAGAGTTAGTTTAGGGTTTAGGGGTTTAGGGGTTTAGGTGTAGGAGTTAAAATTTAGGGATAGTTGTTTCAATTTAAGGTGTAGGGTTATAATTTAGGGTTTATAGGTTAAAACCTAAATCCTCACCATAGTACCGTAAAAAATAAACCCTAAATTGTAACCCTAAACCTTAAATTGAAACAACTATCCCTAAATTCTAAACCCCTACACCTAAAGCCCAAAACCATATACCCTAAACTAAATATCTATATCTTAAAACTAAGGCGCTTGTTAAAATTTTTAGCTTCCACCACCAGTGTATAGAATATTAATCTTAATTTTATATACTACTGTGAATCAGATGAGACATCACAAAAAAAAAATAATTTTAATTTTAATTTTTTATATTGAAATGCAAATATATAAATAAATGTCATGAACTAGTTCACTAAGGGTGATAGAGTTATATATCACCAGTAAAGCAAATATTAATTCTTCTATTTAACTTTTATTGATGTGTGAGAATAGTATTAGATTTTCAATTTGATCAAATCCATTAAATAATAAAGAAAATAAATTTTATTTTAAATTAATTTTGCATGCACAGCTTGCAAGTAAGAGTGGATATTCGATCGAGTCGAGTTAAAAAAATTAAGTTAGTCCAGTTGAAGAGTCTTATTTGGACTTTCAGTTTAAATTTAATCGTAAACATTTATAATGTTACGGTACTAATTAATTTTAATTTAAACAGTTTTCTATAACAATATATAATACACATATACATTTCTTCATATTTTTATGTATATGGTATATATGTGTGTATGTGAGACAGAATTGAGAGACTTGATTAGAACTTAAAAACCGATCCACCAATTATTAAAAAATTCGAGTTATTCGAATTTTCATTTTATAACTCAAATTTTATTTAAAAAAAATTTCAGCCGAGTCAAATATTTTTCACATTAAATCAAGCTAAATAATTTAATTTTTCAAATTAAGTCGAATTTTATTCATCGCTAACTGGAATGAATATTTAGGTGAGTGAATGGAAGCATATGTGATATGTGGTGTCATCATTACAAACGAAAGGTATGCATAAGCAATTGTTTCAAACTCGAGCGTTGATGTATGGACCTAATCCTTTTACTTTCTCAAAGGAGAAAGAAAAAAAACAAAGTAAAAGTCAGACACATCCACTTGCCTCGTTTTCCATATATATATATATACTCCATAATCAAAGTTTGAAAGAAACAACAGAGGCTGGGCATTCGTAGTTGTTAATATTTGACTGTCAACTTGAACAATATATATCGTTTGACCGTCAGATTCTCACGCCGGCGGCCAACTTTTCAACATATAAAATAATATAAAATGTCTCCGAGGACTTGAAGGTACGAAAACGGTAGGATGTGTGCTTTTTTTTTAATAATCACATGTCTCGTATTCATTGGTTGGTTAATTTATATTAAGTTTAAAAAATATTACGTGATGTAATAAACGATCACTCAACTTAACCTCGATTAAATGAGTAACAATAATATGATGTGGTAATTGATATAGTTTTTTAATAATTTAATATTTACTAATAAAATGATGATACGTGTAAAGCATTTGTTTATTGTATCAAACATTGTAGTATTTGTGGATAATGCAAAAAAAATCGTATAGCGTCAATTTTAAATTTCAAGTCAAATAGTTGAGAGATTTTAATGCATTAGATAATTATTTTTATGAGGGAAGGGGAAAGGGTTGTTTAGAATCGAATCTAAAATCTAATGCGAATGGAGATTAAATTAATTTTTCTTGCTAATATATCACATGTTTGGTTAACAAAAAAAATTGGTTTTAACCACTCGTGTCCAACCCATTAATTGATTAATTTGAATCGAGTTATGTAGAGGTTCGATGACGACTATCTTAATTCAATTTTTTTCATTCATAACGTCATGATTCAAACATCTAATCTTACGTAAAGTACTTATCGTCTCATCTCACTAACTAACTAGATGTTGGTTTGATCGACAAATTTTAAATTAACCATAAGATTTTTATAATTTGAATTCTTCTAGATTGTACCCTAATCATATCGCTTTCGAGAAGAAAACAGTATACAGTCAACATTCAAATAATCCATGCACTTAAACCTCTTCTTCTTTTTTCTAATAAACACACTTATTAACAAAACAAACAAACAAAACCATAAAACCTCAGCAATTTTAACTCAAGGTTCCATAGAGCCTTACAAAAGTACTATGAGCTCAATAACAGCCGACATAACATGTTCAGAAATCAGAATGCTTTGTTTTCGTACCCAAAAATAATGTTCCAAAATATGTTTTCCAACAATTTTTGTCACTTTTTATTTCTGGATGAGGATCACATATAAATAGATATCATAAGACTAAATGCATGAATTTGGCGACATTAATTTCAACAAACTGTTAACTCCTTTCAATCAGACACTGCACAACTTTTGTATCCCTAAAACTAAACTTTTTTCTTTTTTGTTTTGCTATGGGACCATACCATTGTGGCAGTTAATTGCATGAATTTAGTTGTTTCTTTTATTGTGCGGTCATTATATTTACTGGTGTCTTATAATAAAATATATTTTCTTCAGAACTATGACTGTAAATGAACCGAACGTTCAGCAAACCGTTCGTGAACCGTTCGGCAGGAAGTTCGTTTATTTATTAAACGAACGAACATGAACAAGATTTTTTGTTCGTCTAATTAAATGAACGAACACGAACAAAAGGCTTGTTCGTTCATTTATGTTCGTGAACGTTCGGTAATCCGTTTGTTTATGTTCGTTCATTTATGTTTGTCCGTTTGTGTTAATTTATGTTCGCTCGTTTATGTTAATTTATATTCGCTCGTTTATGTTCATTTAAATTTATTTACATATGTCTTGGGGTGTTCATTATTCGGTTAAACCGAATTAACCGACCGAACCAAAACAAAATTGGTTAATCTATTAGATAATTTTAAGTTTCGGCTAATGATTAAGAGTTTTTTCAAATTTTAATTATCGATTAATTTGGTTTAAAATCGGTTAATTAACTGAATTAATCGAACTAACCAAAAATATTAAATATTTAACAAATTGTATATGTTCGTTTGTGTTCGTTTATGTTCATTTATGATCGTTTACCATTTAAACGAACGAACATGAACGAACACGAACAAGCTACATTCCTTAATGAACGAACACGAACAAGAAATTTTGTGTTCGTTTATGTCTGTGTTCGTTCATTTGTTCGGTTAAAGTTAAACAAACGAACATGAATACACTTTCGTTCGTGTTCGTTCGGTTCCTTTACATGCCTATTCTCAACTAAACGCAGTAACATAGCTGTCTAAAAAAATTCGAAGGAAGTATGTAGTTATAATAAAAATATTTTTATTGGGAAATGATTTAAATTAAAACAATTTAACTAAACAAAGTTTATCAAATTATTATTTGGGGGGAATAAAAGCTTAGACCAAATCCCCATTGCTTGGGGTTAAATCAAATTGAAAAAATGTGTTGTTTTGGAGGGCGACAGGGTTCCCCACATTTACATTTGGATTATTTGGTTGTTGAAGACTCTGTTCATGCACATGTGATTTGTGATGTAAGCTCGACGACCTCTCCATTCCATGAAGCATCAAAAGACCATTTCTTGGTTTAATTACATCTTGTGTCCCTAAAATATGATACCAATTCTAAATTAATTTACAAACATCAAAACATTCTAATAAAATCTTCAAAAGTATAAATATTACATCGGTTAGAACATCCTAAAAGACCAGGTTCGAACATATGTGTGTCTTGTCAAAGAATAAAGAGAAAATATGAACAGATATTATTATGTAATCACACCGATCGAAAATTATTTCGAATATGGATCAAATTTTTATGTTCATATATTCAAAGTATTGAGTTGATTACTTCCCATCTACTTCCATCCATAAATGAGAAGGCTAGCTTGCTAATCTGGTCAACTTCCATTGCCCTACAACTTGGTATATGGGAAAGTTTGCCCTCATTTATGTATCTAACTCAACTTGGTTCCAAATTTAATTTATGCATGATATAATTTTCAAATACGAGAAAGTCGAGACAAATAATAAAAATATGACTTAATAGACAAATAGGTACCTAAACTATACTCTTTTTTCAGTTAGGTGCTCAAACTATTTTTCGAGTCAAATTAGGACCTGAAGTTTCATTATGTGGCCCATTTAAGGTTCACCGTTAATTTTTTCCGTTAAAGGACACGTGTCATCTCCTGAAAATTCCAAAAAGTATATTAAAAATTAATAAAACAAAATAAAAATATATCTTAAATTTTCTCAAATATTCCCAAAACAGCTCCCAAATCCCTAAACTCCCCAAATCCGACCACTCCAGCTGGTAGCAGTCGCGATGCCAGCGTCGGAATGAAGCGCCCTCCCCTCGCCAAACAACCTACACATTGTTCGTCGTGAATCGTTCGAAAGAACCATTCGACAACTTCGTCGATTCGCACGGCGACCGATGTGATGGGCGGTGGCGTGACAATCGACAGGGAAATCGGCCCAAATCGATATTTAAGTTTTGCAGTTTAGAGATTTTGGAATTTGGGGGCCTATTTTGTAAATTTTGGGAAATATAGAGATTTTTTGAAAATTAATTAATTTGATTTATTTTTAATATAGTTTTAGATTTTTCTAGAGGTGACACGTGGCATTTAACGGCGAATCTTAAATGAGTCACGAAATGAAACTTTAAGTCCCAATTTGACCCAAAAAATAATTTTGACACTTAACTGAAAAAAGGTATAATTTAAGTACTTATTTGATGATTAAACCTACAAATATTTCGAGAAAGAGACTAGTTCGAGTTACAAAACGATATTAAGATGTGGTGAGACTAGGGCTGTAAATGAGACGAGACAGATCGCGAGCTACTCGAGCTCGACTCGGTCAAAGCTCGGTCAAAGCTCGACTCGATTGGACTCGACTCGAGCTCGTACTCGGCTCGAGTTCTTGACAAGCCGAGCCGAGCTACTTGATACTCGACTCGAAAAGCTCATGAGCTACTCGAAAATATGATATACTAATTTTTTTATTTTTTATAATTTAAAATCTAAATTCTTAAACTTAAAACCCTAAATACAAACCC
The DNA here is from genome assembly GCA_958450335.1 of Hibiscus tridactylites. Classification (NCBI taxonomy): domain Eukaryota; kingdom Viridiplantae; phylum Streptophyta; class Magnoliopsida; order Malvales; family Malvaceae; genus Hibiscus; species Hibiscus tridactylites. The sequence goes on along the minus strand of OY288273.1, from coordinate 97,442,180 downwards.
TAAACATAAGTATTAAACCCTAAAATCTAAATCATAAGTTCTAAACCCAACAAATTAAACATCTAAACCCTAAACTAACACCCTAAACCTTAAAATTAACAAGCTTGAGTTTACACAACTTGTGTATCAAAGTTTTTTTTTCATAAGACTTTAAATGAGACGTGACAGATGAAGAGGTACTCGAGTCTAATGCAGTCAAAGATCAGTCAATACTTGACTCGATTGGGCTCGAGCTCGACTCGGCTCGTTTACACCCCTAGGCGAGACTTCGACACCAAAAAAAATGTCTGGACCGAACTGGATATCCAAGTGGAAACCAAATTGGACAAAGTCTTGATTGAGAGACCGAGACAATGAAAGATGGCAGTTTCAGAAAACGGTGTGTCTTGAGACCAACTTGATTCACTGTCAGAATTTGTCACTTGTTGATGACAAAGACTTGTCAAAACATAATTGAGGATATGGCTTCTTCTTCCACCTTCCCCTCTTCCAAATTTCTAAGCCAACCACGGACGAATCGAGAAGAGTTGGAGAGGACAATTATACCTTTTGATACGGTAGAGCGTTCGATTCAGTTAAGTTGAGTAAAAAAATTAAATTATTTGAGCTTACGAGTTTTATTTTACAATTTAAATTTTATTTAAATTTTTTTCAAATCGGATTGAGTTTTTTAGTTTCTGTATAATGTTATAATACAAATTGACTCAATCTAAACGGCTTTCTATATATATATCCATATACAATATATATATATATATATATATATATATATATATATATATATATCTTCATATTTTCACATGTAATATACATTATATGTCAGATAGAACTGAGTGACTCAGCTCGAACTTGAAAATTGATCAATTAATTACTAGACATTTCGAGTTATTCAGATTTTCATTTTATAACTCAAACTTTAATTAAAAAATTTCCGAGTCTAGTCGAGTTTTGTTCACCCCTAAATTTTTAATAACTCTTTAACAAATCACACCCCAGTATAAAATTACGGGTCCATTCCCTAGAGATGATAGAATCGAGTCCATCAAGGTTTAGGGTTTGAGATGGGTGAGATATAGTCCATTACTTCTCAATCCATTAATAATTACGATGTAGGATTCACTTATTGATTGCGTAAATTATGCTTATGAATAATGATGGATGGTGATTAAGTTTGTATTTAAAGAGCTTAAAACGAAGTCAAGTATATTTTACAAGTTTAATTTGATCTTTCCAGTCCGACAACACGGTCGTAGATACTACGAGGATAAGGCCCGCCTCAACTCGAACCTGATTTATCGCCTAAGCTTCTCACATCACATGTTTGTGATTGTCGGACCAATTCTTTACGATAATTATTCAACACACAAGTGATTAAAGTATAATTTTTTTACAAGCATCTTAATTTTAAGGTTTATGGTTAGATTTTAAGGTTTATGTTTAGTGGTTTAGAATTGATGAGTTGTGGTTAAAGTTTAGAATTGAGATTATAATTTAGAGTTTATAGGTTAAAAGCTATATATGTGGCCATATTATACAAAACTCTAAACTTAATCTATGGCTAAAGAGTTTGCTACTATATTTTAGCTACAAAATTCCACATTGATAATAAACAAAGACTTGCACTCTAGTTAGGCATGTATATAACTAATGCTAGCATCTATTTTGCTATTCATGGAGTTAAATATCAAAATTGGTTCCTAATAATCCATTTTTTCATTTTCGTTCTCCAATACAATGAAGATGTAAAGAAAGTTCCTAATAGTTCTTTTTCTTCTAGATTTGTAATGAAAAAATAAGTGAAACTCGTTGTGCACACACGGTGAGTTCGAATTAGGATTAACTTAATCATCCTGGTCAAGATTAAAATGGAGATTTTTTATACAAAAATTATGAACTCGTTGTGCATGCACGACGAGTTTAAAAAATTGAAAAAAAAATTCTACATGCACGGCGGGTTCACTATAATAATATCGATCTAAAAAATATATAGACTTTTAGACGTTAATTTAGTGAAATTAACCTAAAATGGTGCTAGTTTGGAGATTGAGCCATCACTTCCACCCTACATTGTCCTATAAAGAACATGTTCAACGTTGAATACAGGGGTGTAAATGAGACGAGACATATCGTGAGCTACTCGAGTTCGACTTTGTTAAAGCTCGACTCGATTGGACTCGACTCGAGCTCGAACTCAGCTCGAGTTCTTGACGTGCCGAGCCGAACTACTTAATACCCGACTCGAAAAGCTCACGAGCTACTCGAAAATATAATATACTAAATTTTTTATTTTTTATAATTTAAAATCTAAATTTAAACTTAAAACCCTAAATATAAACCCTAAACATAAGTATTAAACCCTAAAATATAAATCCTAAATTCTAAACCCAACAACCTAAACCTCTAAACCCTAAACTAACACCATAAACCATAAAATTAACAGCTTGAGTTTACACAACTTGTGCATCTAAGTTTTTTCTTCATAAGACTTTAAATGAGACGTGATAGATGAAGAGTTACTCGAGTCCAATGCGGTCAAAGATCGATCAACACTTGACTCGATTAGGCTCAAATCAAGCTCGAACTCGACTCGAGTTCTAAACGAGTCGAGTCGAGCTCAAATTTCTCAGGCTCGTTAGAAATTACTCAAGCTCGAACTCGACTCGAAATCTTAACGAGACGAGTCGAGCTTAGCACTACTCGAGCTCGACTCGGCTCATTTACACCCCTAAACTCACTTGAATATGTGGACACACCAACTCAATTACCTTTAGGATATCAACAAGAGTAAAAAGTATATTTCATTAAAAAAAATAATAAAAGGTACAATAAATACAACACACAATTATAAAAACAATTATAAAACAGAAATTTAAGAATAAAGTCCATCAAAAATTTTACAAAAATAAAAATTCAAAGGGCGTGAAGAAGAAATGACTAGGCATTTCATTGAATATGTTCTTCAATTTCATAGAAAAATCCACTAGCTATCGTTATTTTTTTTTTATCTTTTTTCAACTATACAATATATTAATGCAGATTGAAAATTAAAAAATCAATTTTATAAACTGTTCTACTAATAATTTTGACGACAAAATTTCATAATTAAATATTTATACTCATTTCTCATATCAAAATAATTGAACCATAAATGAGATTTCATTAAAGAATTGAATTATTGGAGGTACACGTAAACAAATTCCAGGTTGTAAAACTACACGTCTACACCACCTATGATCTTGCCACGATAAATGACTTTACCTTAGATGTCGACGTGTCAAAGGATCAAAGGTGTACGGGTCCATTATTGGTACTGTGCACACGCTCTGTGTGCGGCGCATTTTAGCGGAAGAGAACACAGCGGTGGGCCAATATAGAGAGGGTGGAGGCCTGACTCGCACTACAAGGCGCCAGAGGTGGAGGGCGGCGCGGCTTACTTCACCTTCTCGTCATGCGCAACCGCAACCCGCCTTCTAATTTCTCGATCTTTGAGCTTTATTTTAATTGTTTGCTTTCAAATGATTTTTTTGAAAAAGTAAAATAAAATAAACTAATTTTAATTTTTAACAGGGAATATAATTTAAAAATAATTTATCAACAATTTATAATTAGGGTAAAATTAATTTTATACAATCCTACATATTTATATTATAAAATTTAAATATTAAATTTATATTATTAACTCTAAAAAAATAAACCCTAAACCTTACAACATAAATCCCTAAATTTTAAACATTAAACTAAAATCCTAACTTCTAAAATTAAAAGGCACGTGTATACTAAAATTTACACAATTTATATATCAATTTTTTTACTTATAATTATATGCCCCATAAATAATTCAAATAATGATAGATCATAAAACATGAATTTATTTTAATTTTTTTTATAATAAAACATCATCATTTAACTCTCGGGTCATGTATAAAAATATAAGCAATCAGTGAATCAAATTGTAATATTATTTTATGACGTTAAAAAAGTTCTCTATTAATGTACCAATCAAACACTCCCTTGGATTCATTATGGGAAAATTATCGTAATTTATTAAGATAAAAATCAATTTTTAATTTTTTTATAGAAGCGACCATTTTATTAGAAAAAAATATTTGAATTATAATAAGAGTTTATAATCATAAACATAAATTAAACATATATTTGGACATCTTTTAATAACCAATGACATGTAAAATTAGGAGTAAAATCTTTTGCCCCCTAACTATGTCTCCTATTAAAAATTATTTAAAAATTAAATTTTAAGTCTTAACCCTAATTTCCGTATTCTAACCCCTAAACCCTAAAAAATACAACATACCCTTAATTCCTTACACTCTAACTCTAAGCTTCAACCTCAAACCTTAAACCCACTATTTTAAAATAGAGGCACCAATGGGGGCATAATTAGGGATAAACGATTTATATCATAAAATTAGTTCCTTTAAATCATACAAAGATCATACAATGAAAAGGTTAAAAGCTCGAACAAAATATAGATACGAACAAATTTAAATACTAACAAACCACAAAAAAGATAAAAACATGGTGAGAAAGCCATCCACGAGTTGTTCCAATAAAAAACAGATGATCATAATCTTAACAGACTCGAGTTCAAACTGTTTTGTTAAAAGATTAAAAAACACATCAACAACTACTTATATTGTATGACCTCAAAGACTATTAAAAATAATAATTGGTTAAAACGCAAAAAGTCAAATCTTATATAGTAATTTACTTAGTTGCAGATAAAAAGAAGCATGTGATGAGAGAAGCAAGGTCAAAAGCAATAAGAAAAGCATCAGATTCCAATGACATCCGTTTCCCTCATTTCACCAAAATGGAGTGTGTTGGGAATGTGCAAAAACGAAATAAAGTGAGATTTTGCATGGATTTGCAACCTGCTTGGAGAATGCCAATGGCTGGGAGAGGATCAAGTGGGGGCAAAAGTCTTGGCTTTTTTAAGAAACCCTTGGGTTTTGGTTGACAAGTAGAATCAAAGGAAATAAATATATTGAATAAGAAGAAAGAATGCAGGAAATAAATATATTGAATAAGAAGAAAGAATGCAGGAAATTGCAGATTGGTAGAGATGATTTGATGTAAAGCCTGTTTCTCAAAATCCGAGCACGACGCGTCCAAATCTGTAGCGTTTCAGAAGCTGTTTCTTCGTTCTTGATTGGTGATGGATGGATGGATGGGATTGCTTGAATTGATGCATGCATGCTAATCTAATCATTTTATGCGTTGAAATTCCTTACCCCCTGTATTTTTTTAAAAAAAAGAAAAAGTATACACTCATACATATTATTACCATATTTTTAATAGGCTAGCGTGGTATAAGGGTAAAATTTGTTTTTTAGTCCATTTTAATAAGGCACACACACCGTATAAAATTAGTGTTTGAACCCGTGCTTTTGGGTGCAGTTGCGGTGGCAAACGTCCATTTTCCCCAACAATAACTCCAAACAACGCTCGGTTTGATTTTCAAAAGACGATTACAGCTTAATTTTTGCCTGTAATTTGTTTTCAAACAGGCGTTCATGAAAGCTAAATTTTTTAATTTTTTTTAAAACCGACGTTTGGATCTCAAAACCCGTTTCCAACTTTAACCCCAAACTAAGCCCAAGTCCACATCTAAATGGAGATAAAACGCATTCGTTAAACTATAGAACATCTTTAAACAAACTCACATTGTTATGCAATAGGTTCCAACTGCAATAGAACATCCTTAAACAAAAAACTATGTGCAAAACATACAATCATTCTTCCCAAAATATGATGTGCATCATATTGTATACTCCTCGTTCATCTACACGTCGTAACGACGTAAAAATAACGTAATAAAAAATATAAAAAAAGAAAAAATAATAATATCCAACCAACGAGCCTAAAACTACGACAAAAACAACTTTACAAAGAAGAAATTAGAATAGATGGTTTTTAAGTAACTGACAAGATAAAATGGAGTTAAGTAAAAGTTGATTATTTTTTTGAACATAGGTTGATTGATAATTAGCTTTGGACAAGACTTCATTAGTTTTGATTTTTGAAGTAAAAACATGAAAATCAAATCATGAAGGAAAGGGACATAAGCAATGAGCATGTCCATATATGAAGTGTCTTCTAGCTGCAATTTCAACCAACAACTCTCACCCTTTCTCTTTATTGCCTGTTTTTATTTTATTTTAGGATTGTCTATTTTTTATTTATATTTTTAATCACTTAATTTTTAATATTTTAATTTATTAACTGAATTTTTAGATTATCTATGTTTTAGTCACTCTCGATTATTTTATTTTTATTTTTTAACATTATTATTATTATTTAATAATATAAAATATAAAATTAGATCCAACTATTCGTCGTTGTCAGACCCCACCACCGACGGCTGTAGATGGTGAATGTTCAGTCTTAGATTTCACCGACCGCTTCGTCTAAGCTCTCTAAGCATGAATCCGACTTCCATTTTACCGAAAAATGCTCCGAATTCTACGAAAAATGGATAGAAAGTGAGGAAACTGAAATGTTTCACACGAGATTTACGGGTTTCGGGACATTTTTTGGTGAAAAACAGGCCCTATTCAGACTTGGCGTGCCAAAACAAGTTCCGGTGTAATTTAGGATCAAACGCTCGTCGACTTTGAGACCAATGGTGGTGATAATTTTTTTAATATATTTTTAAATTTAATAATAAAAAATATAATTTTTATTATTTATTTTTAATGTTTAATAATATGAAATAATTAAGAATAATAAAAAAATATTTTAGAGTGACAAAATAGAAAAAATTCGGAAGTTCAATACATAAATTAAAAATTTTAAAAATTAAGTGAAGAAAATAAGAGTATTTTCAGAGTGGATATAGCGAAAAAATGTGAAGATTGTGATTTTCTCTGGCACATTTTCGGAATTATTTTATAATAAAAGTATTAAAAACACAACATCCAATTGTTTTTTTATAGTGTTCTGGACCTGGTGGCACTGTCCGAATTAGATTTCTTTTATGTTTATAATAATTAAGAATTCGAAGAGATTTCCAATCTGATGGAATGAACAGTTAAATGAATCAATCAAAAGACATGAAAGAAAATTCATAAGCTACACAGTCTTACTGACTTGCAATCCCTTCAATGTTACAGTATTGGGAAACATTAATTTTTTCTCTGTTTAGTTTTTTAATGTAAAATGTTTCAGAAAAATAAAACATATTTTTGTTTTATTTAAATTTGTATCAAAAGTCATGTATCAACTCTATTCAAATATTATTAAAAATATCTCGATTTATAGAAAGATAAATTAAAATGATCATTAATATCTAAGAAATTCCCATTAAACTGAATTTCGATAAATAATTTTGAAATTTTAGAATAAAGATATATGCCGCCTCTAAGTATGTTACTTTTTATGTTTTACATTAAAAACATTAAAAAATTAAGGCTTAATCGTTAAATAGGTACTCAAATTATATTTTTTTTCAGTTAGGTGCTTAAATTATTTTCGAGTGAAATTAGAACTTAAAATTTTATTTCGTGACCGATTTAAGGTTTTCCGTTAATTTTTACCATTAAATCTCACGTGTCACCTACAAGAAATCTAAAATTATATTATAAATAAATAAAATTAATTAATTTTCAAAAAAAAATTCTTAAATATCTAGATTTTACAAAAGAGCCCCTAAATTCTAAAACCTAAATCTCGATTTAAGCCGATTCCACCGCCGATTGTCACTCTGCCGCCCACCACATCGGTCTTCGGGCCATCACGGCCATTTTTCCACCATCCCGTCACCGAAAATCGACCGACGCCGTGCGAATCGATGAAATTGTCCAATATTTCTTTTGAACAATTCACGGCGAACGGCTGTAGGAGGGGCGGCGAGAGAAAGGCGCTTCATTCTGTCGCCGAAAACGTGGCCGCCGCCGTCAAGAGTGGTCGAATTTGGGGAATTTTGAGATTTTGGGACTGCTTTGAAAATATTTTAATATTTCAAGATATATTTTTATTTTGTTTTGTTTTAATAATTTTATTAATTTTTAATATATTTTTGGAATATTGATATAATTATCGCTTTAGTCCATATTATGTTGAAATTTTTATATAACAATATATTTGATCATAAATTTTCGTATGGTTGTTAGTATGTTCAAGCTTATACCACTATGTTTTTATTAAATTGACAGTGTTGGATTTATTTTACCCATAATTTTTTTAAAAAAATGTTGATGTGATTATATGGTAATATATGTTTTATTTTATTAGTTTATATTAAGTCATACATACTGTACACACATAGGAATGAGCATTTTACCCAGATCCAATGAGTTTCAACCTGATCGGGTCGAATTTTTTAATGAAAAAAACGGGTTCGGGTCAGGTCATGTTTTTGTTAAGGGTAGACTCGGGTTGGATTCGTATTTAGGGTGAAAAATATTCGACTCGACCAGAACTAATAGTCTAATTTTCATCTGAAATTTTTAGAAATATTTATAATAATAGCTCTCTTTATATATATATATATATATTATATTTAAGTCCTTAAAATTGAATTTTTATTTATAATTTAGTCCTTTAAATTATATTTTTTTACAATTAAGTCTCTTAAAATTATCTTTGTACAATTAGGTCCCTAAACTTAATTTATTTTATATGGGTCGGGTCGGGTCAGATTTTTTAAAGAATATTGTCGGATGTGGATTTAAGATGTTTATTTTCGACTCGAATCCAGGTGAACCAAAAACCCGACCCGTGCCTATCCCTTTACATACATAATAATTTAACCCGAGTCAACTGAATGAAATATATTATCATTTACCACTTAGATCACTCCACAAATTCAAATACATCTTTAAATTCTAAATCTTTAAACATTCGAATAACATTTACTTTCTCCCTTCATCTTTTCTTACACTGACATGACAGGGGAATACCTGCACATTTCCTCACGCACGCACGCATACTCTAATCCCCCATACATCACCCTCTCTCTCTCTACACCTAGAAAAGAGAAAGATTTCCAAACAGAACAGTGCAGAGAAAAGCAACCCACATTTTCCCCTTAATCTTCTCAATATTATCCCTTTTTTCCTCTGTCGTTCGATTCATCAAATCCCTTTCCCCCCATTATATCAACCCCTCTCATTTCATCATGTTCAGCTCTGGGTTTTAAAGCTTTAGGGTTTTCAAGCCTTTTAGCCTTCTGGGTTTGACCATGGATACTCACTTGCCCCCTGGTTTTCGTTTCCATCCGACTGATGAAGAGCTCATTACTCACTATTTGTTGAAGAAAGTTCTTGACAGCAGCTTTACCGGTCGAGCTATAGCCGATGTTGACCTTAACAAGTCTGAGCCTTGGGAGCTTCCCGAGAAGGCGAAGATGGGAGAAAAAGAGTGGTATTTCTTCAGTTTACGAGATAGGAAGTATCCGACCGGGTTGAGGACTAACCGGGCAACCGGCGCTGGTTATTGGAAGGCCACCGGAAAAGATCGGGAGATTTATAGCTCCAAAACGTCTGCACTTGTTGGGATGAAGAAGACTCTGGTTTTTTACCGGGGAAGAGCTCCGAGAGGTGAAAAGTGTAACTGGGTCATGCATGAATACAGACTTGAAGGCAAATTTGCCTACCATTATCTCTCCTCAAGCTCAAAGGTCTCTCTTTTATTTCTTTGCTTCTTTTTTGTCTGCTAAACTGTGCGGTCGCGGTTGCAGATGCGGTTGCGGCCATTACAGCATGATTTTTTTTTTAAAATAATTATAATTTTCAATGCTGTTGCGGGTCGCCGTGTCCCAGAAACCTCTAAAACCGTTACTTCGTGTTGCGGCCGCAATTTAATATTATGAATGTTGTTTGGTTTTTCTGACAACGAGGTTTAAACTTGGTGACAATGAGGCTTTCATTGCAGGATGAATGGGTTATTTCCAGGGTTTTTCAGAAGAGTTGCACCGGTAATGGTTCCGGCGGCAGCAATGGCGGTGGAGCGAGGAGGAGCTGCATGAACTCCTCCGTTGTGTTCTACCAAGAACCAAGCTCTCCGTCCTCGATTTCCCTGCCGCCTCTTCTTGATCCTACGGCCAACACTGGTTCTGTAGCCAACGCCATTTCTCTCACAGACCATGACAGATGCTCTTACGATAGCCATACTCAATCTGAGCACGTGACCTGTTTCTCCACCGTTGCTGCTGCAGCCGCCACTGCTGGTTTCGACCTCGCATTGCCACCTCCGCCACAAATGATAAACAACGGTTTCGATTCAATCTCGAGATACTCACGTAATGCTGGTGTTTCAGTATTTCCATGCCTGAGGTCACTGCAGGAGAATTTGCAGTTCCCTGTCTTTTTCTCTCAGCCAACAACATTCGCTGCTGCACCGCCACTCTACGGCGGTTCCTCATTGAACTTCGGCGCTGTATCCGAGGCTGGTAACAACGGTTCTGATGCTAAGATATCCATTGGTTCATCAGAGTTTGATTGCATGTGGACTTAGGAATTTTATCGTTTCTGTCATTACTCATTAGCAGTAAGCTTAGATAGGGACTGGTGATTATTGATTAACGTCAGCCAAGATTTCCATTTCATGTCTGTAAGATAATGCATGCTTTATTACCATTAATTAATCTGTGTTTTTGCTGCTTTAATCATGGTGACTTGTCCATTTCTGATAAGTATGTTTCAAATATGCTGAGATCAGAACAGTCAATTTTCCCTTTCTTTTTTTTTCCTGGCTATATCTAATTTTCTTTTCCCGGAAAAGATTTGCTTCTGGTTTCCAAGAAAATGACTCTTTAAGTTCATCAAACAGCAAAAAGTCCATATAAAGATTGTTTTCTTCCTACATTAATTCTTCCAAAAGTGAAGGATTTGGGGTTAAACTGTAATTGTCTCTGATTTAAAGATAATGCTAGTTCGATCACTTTAAATATTACATATACAACTATAGTAAACCAGATTATCTATCTTTTCTCAACGTTTAGCACCAAAGTAAATAAAGGTGAAAAAGATGGGAGAAAAAAACATTACAATCTTAGTTATTATTCTGAAGCTTCATGTAATCCTAAACAGAAGTGACAAAAAATGTAAGATGAGCTTGATTGTCTTGTGTGTGTTTGGACAGGTGGAAAAACCAAAGCGTGGGAGAAAATCTTTGTTATGATTGATGAACTGAGCAGCATCTTTTGGTTATATTAAGGTTGGAATTGAGCACGTGAATGATGAGATGATTGGGCCATGTGATACTTTTTTAAAATGAGGCCCCTAAAATATTTTATAATGAGATAAAATTGTAAAATACCAAAATTTATCGTATTACGATTGTTTCTTACAAAATAAAAATTTTCAAACATATGAAACTGAGACAATGTCACAGAGCAACTCTAAAATCGTGACATTTTATGTAAAAAGTGCCATCCTTTCGGACGCTCTTAAAAACAAAATCGTAAACCAAATCTTCACAATCAACTTTCTCTAAAATATCATTCTCAATCGCTGTTAATGTATCCCATTTTTCTTTCTTGTGACATTATGGAGCTTATATAACTCTTCAACAACGTCAAGTTGAAAAAATTTCTTCTTGCGGATGCAATTGTCACAGAAGTAGTCAATAAAGTTTTATATGCAATAATAACATTATGAAAATATTACCTTTCAAAAATCTCGAGATCTCTAGTGATCTCATTTTTTGCCAGACAATAACTCCCTTAGCAACCTCAACTCTAAAAACAATTCATTTTTATCAATATACAAGTGTCTTATATTTAAGAATAGACTCAAAATAAGCACAATGAGACCTTAGACTCGCATCATCTAGTGACTACAACTTATGAGAAGTAACCAAAAACTCATTTTTTTTCATAGTCTTTGTATTGTACAAATCTCCTATTAAGAAAAATATTGTTTGATCAAAATTGCAAAATTTTAAATTTCCGAATCAAAAATTCAACCTTCAAAACACTAAATAAAAGTAATAATAGAAATTTTGTTTAACCTTTAGAAGATGAATATTACTAATTAGTAGTTGAGTCTAAAATAAATGAAAAATATTGAAATTAAGATGGACATGAATAATAATTTTTTTGCCCATTAAACATCATAAATTTGGTGAATTTTTTTTAAGAAGAATTTATTACAATTAAATTTTTGAGTTAATAATAAAGAAAATTAAAAAGTTCTTTAAAAAAACTTTTTAAGTTAACAATTTTTTTAAAGTGTTGAACTCTTAAATTTAGGGCCTTTGACGTGTCACATGCCACACTTATCAATGGACGAGACTGTCTCCATGTCAAAGCTAAAGCATTAAAAGCAAGTTTTTGGGTGTTTTTGTTAGCAGTAAAAAAAAGGGAAGATGACAAGATGGTTATTATTAGGGTTTTCATCAATGTTTTGGTTTTGTCTCCAAGGCATTGGCTTTATTTTCAAATTTCGATGCTTATATACATGTGTGTGTTTAATGTGTTTATGTCTGTAATTATAAGTGTTTTAAATCATTATATTTGCATGATTGGCAGTGTCTTTTCCTATAAGTGTTGTCCAATATGAAACACAATTTCCTCTAGACGTGAGTATTTCTTCTCCATAATCAATATTTTACTTTTTTGAACGTACTACGTGACCATTTTGTCGTAGCTATTATAAATAGGGTAATAATTCTATCGTACATAAGCACTTGTGAAAAATTTGTTTATACAAATGTTTTAGTTTTAGGTTTATAGACTTTGTTTAGGGTTTAGAGTTTTGAATTTAGTGATTGATGAGTTAAAACCTAAATCTCTAACCATATTACCTTAAAACATAAACTCTAAATTTTAACCACGAACCATAAATTCTAAACCCATACACTAGAACCCTTAAGCCCTAAAAATAAGGCGCTTGTGAATACAAAAAAGTTTTCACTGCATGTGTATAGATAAATAATCCTTATAAATATCGATATTGATCTAATTTCTCTTATACTTCTTTACCTTTTCTATTTCGACAGTCCTAACTCCCTCAACAAAGTTCGACATCAGAACTCAACCGTCTTCCAAAAAGAGATGCATCTATGTTAAAGAGACAATAATCTTGTTTATAAATATATCTGGACGTGATTAAATATATGACAAGATTGTTTGATATTATTATCATTGTTGATTAGCAAGAAAGAATATACAACTGACAAATTAAAAATAAGATTGATTTTATATAACATATCAATATCCACACAATTATAAATTCAGAGTTGAATTTTGGATCGAATTTATTTCGAGTTTGAATCGTTACATGCTCGGATTTTGTACATCTAAAATTTTATCATACGAGGTCGAGTTTAGATGGCGCGGATCAGCTTCCTGATGTGTGGGCTTATTATGTGGACTTTTTATAAATGTCGAAAGCCTAATTATTTGAAGCCGTTAGATCCCACGAAAGCCGACCCACCTTTAAAATAGTATATTTTCATATTTTTTAAAATAGCACTAATAAAAAATTATTTCCATGTATAACACCTTTACGTTGTAATCGACAGGCATGTTCTATTAGTTTTTTTTTTAATAGAACTCGTCAGTATGTATGGCGAATTCTGTCAAGATGTATTTTTATTAACGTTTAAAGGCTTTATTACTCGTCAATAGTGGTGGCAAACGAGTCATTCGGATCAGGTTCAGTTCGGGTCATTTCTGTTCAGGTCAGGTTTGATTTCGGTTCAGTTTGGGTCGGGTATTAGTTCAGATCGAGTATCAGTCCGGATCGAGTCACATTAGTTCAGTTGATTTTGGGGTTGGGTATCAGTTCGAATCGGGTCACATCGGTTTGGTTTATTTCGGGTTGGTTGATTTCGAGTCGAATATTTTTTTGTCGATTGATTTCGGGTCGGGTCAAAATTGGTTCAATGAGATATCAATATATTTTAATCGGGTTTTTAGTCCGAATCAGTTTTTTAAACCCATATATGGCTTTATAAAACTATTATATATATTTGACTTTTTTGTGAGTTGTGCAAGGATTCACATCAAATCTTTTATTATTTCTTTTAATATATTTTCTTTATTTCGGGTTGCTTTCGGTTCGGGTCCATTCGGTTCGGTTGAAAATCAATTTGAGTCCGTTATGTTCGGTTGAAAAACCTGATCGAGTCTATATCGGTTCAACTAAAAATCAGATTGATTTCAATTCGGTTGTTTTGAATTTCAAATCAAATTCGGACCATCTAGTTCGAGTCAATATTAAGTCTCGAATCAAGTAAAATCGATTCAGATCTCAGATCAATTTACCACCTCTACTCGACGTGACGAATTCACTATTAAGATTCTATGTAAGGAAATAGTTTTCTCCGGGGTGCTATTTTAAAAAATAAAGTTTGAAAAATGTGAGAAAAAAAACAAGTACAACATCACGCGGCATGAGGTGAGTGAGACCGAAACATCTCCCCTATTCACACACCGACCAAAAACATTAAACAAAATGAATAAATAAATAAATATTCACCGTCACCGTTGAGTACCTTTTCCGTTAATCCGGACACTAACCCAACAAAGCAACGGCCGAACCGCCGTTAGCCAACGCCGCCCTTAATTGACTCTTTGCGGTTTACTTGACACGTGGATACTTTGGACTTATTGCAGTTGCCTCACTTGTTTTTCGCTGTTGCGGCCGGGCGGCTACAATTTAAAACTTATTTGTTTTATAATAAAATTAAATAATTATTTCTTTTTATGTATTAATTTAGTTATATATTTGAATTTATGTAAAAATATAATATTTTAAATTATTACGCGACACCACAGTCATGAGTCAACTCAAATACGATGCCCTGCTAAAGGGAGTAGAATCCTGTGCGAGTAACTCTACAGTAACAAACAATTAATTTTGGGGACGACTGACGAGGTCCGTATTTTATTATATTGTTTAAAGTGAAAAACGCGGTATTGGGATACATTAAAGTTTATTTATTTTGTAAGTGTTTTTGTTTATTTGTTTAGTATTTATAAACATGACCGTTTATATGTTCATTACTATATTCGTTTATCGTTTATAAACATATTTATTTACAAAACGGTGAACTTACACTATTAGTTCTTTTGTTCAATTTAATTTCTACCTCACTCGTATTTAAAATGTAAACAATAAAAGAAAAAAGAAGAACCAAATAAACAAGTTTATAAATGAGTTGATAAATAAGTTTATAAATGAGTCGATGAACGAACAAATAAACAAGCTTTTAAAAGAGCTTATTCATGAACATAAACGAACTGAACACGCATATGTACGTGTTTATTCATTTATTGAATGAACATAACAATTATTTATTTATTTATTTAACTTAATAAATAAACGTTATACAAATGATTCACGAATAATTTGTCGAACACTAGTGTTGTTCTTTTCAGGCAGATTTTACTGCTTCGTGAAGTGCATGCACCAAAATAATACCAGTTACGTTAAATTCAAAAAAAAATATTATTGAACTAAAAAGAACTTTTTCTTGGAAGAGCCTATTTTAGTTTTATTTTAATGGGAATGGATAATTTATTGATTAATAGTTTTTAAAATATAGTATTATAATAACATCCATAAAATAATCCTAACAAAAGCGTTAAAAAATCCGATTTTATTAGATTTAACAAAATTTCATAAAATTTGAGACACATGGCGCAAAATAATTGGAAGCCAGGATTGAACTAAAGTGGTTCATGCAACAAAGAATCAACTCCCACAGATCCGGCTTTGACTGTACACAGAAGTGCCGAAACGGTGCGTTTGAAGCTTACCTTCCGCTATATAATCCCGTCTCTCTGTTCCATTTTTCTTCAACCAAATTCTTCTTCCTGCATTAACATAACACCTCAAGGGGAAAAAAAGCATGGCTCCGAAATCGAAACCGGTTAACCCGAATCCCGACACGGATTACCGCGAGATCCGTTACCGCGGGGTGAGAAAGCGTCCATGGGGCCGTTACGCAGCTGAGATCCGTGACCCGAGAAAAAAGGCCCGAGTCTGGCTCGGTACATTCGACACGGCAGAGGAAGCAGCGCGTGCTTACGATGCGGCGGCGCGAGATTTCCGTGGCGCTAAGGCCAAAACAAATTTCATCTACGGCAACATCTACGACTCCACTGAAAGCCCCAGCCAAAGCTGCACTGTGGAGTGCTCTTCTCCGCCGCCGTTGGACCTCACACTCTCCAGTGGGCCTCTTTCGATCCCCGTGACGGCGGATCGTCCGGTTTTTTTCTTTGATGCGTTTGCTTCGTCCGGTAAAGTTACCTCCGTTGCCGGCGGGGCCCAGAGCGATTCGGATTCGTCGTCGTCGGTTGTTGATTTTGAACAAGCGGTGCGGCCGAGAGTGTTTGAGTTTGATCTTAACCAGCTGCCTGCTGAAATCTTTTGATTTTTTCTGCCTTTTTTAACCGGATGTCGTTTTAATTTCGACTTTCTGCGTTTTGACTTTACTTTTTCTAATCGTAATAGCTGACATGTAACGTATATAAAAGAAAGATAATTCCTAGAGATGTATTTTTGGTTATTTTTTTCGGCTTAAATTATAATTTATCCTCTAAGTTATATCCTTTTATTTACATATAAATTCTAAAAATTTAATTTTAATATACTAAAAAATATATTTAATTTTAATTAAATAGGAGTTTAAAAATTAAATTTTAAATCACTAAAATATAAGAACTTATTTGGTAATTCAAGCATAATACAAGACCTAATTACACTAATTTCAAATGTTATTTTGCATTTTATATGTTACGTCAGCAATAGATTCGACGGGTATTGGACGATCGATCGGTTCGGTGACGTCATTCGTGGGACCCATTTCGTACGGCAACCGCACATCGTTGATAATACGGAAAAAGGAATCGGCTGCGGCTGCGCCTAAGGACATCCACTGATCAAAACGTGTTGGGTGTTTAATCGTCGACACGTCAAACCGTCTTGAAATTGGTGGCCCGCCGCGGCGGCCGCTTTAAAAGTGGGACCCAGTCTTCGTGTCGTCTTGAACAAGCGAACAAAACTTTTTTTTTTTTTAAATCTGATTACCGGTAAATAAATGAAAACCAAACCTTGATTCAATCCTCACTTGACACGTGTATTCTCGTCACGAGAAGTTCTCCATGGTTGTCTTTTGAGGGCGGCTAAGGGTGTGAGATTGGGGTGACATGTTTACAATTAAGCCGGCACGACGGCTCGTCGGTGTCCGATGCGGGAAGTGGGACCTGCGCTTATTGAGTTTGGGAGGTGGTTGTGCGCAGAGCCGTTCTTAAAATTTAGTGGCTTTAGAGCAAACTTAAAAATTAGTCTCTAATAATAATTATTCTAAAAATTGAATTTTAAAAGTGAGTTCATCATATCAAGTATTAGAAAAAATGTATATAATAATATTTTTTAAAAATATTCTCCTAATAACAAATATTAAGAAAAAATTAGACTCCTAATAACAAATATAAAAAAATAAATTTTATGAGTATATTTTTAATAACAAATATCGAGAAAAAATTGGGCTTATAGTACCAAATATTAGAAATAAATGAGCTCTAATAACAAATATTGGAAAAAAATAAATTTTATTTGTATATGACTAATAATAAATATTGGAAAAAAATTAGGCCCCTAATAACAATGATTGAGAAAAAATTGAAGCCCAAATAACAAATATTGAGAAAATAAATTTTAAGAGTAGAGCCTTAATAATAAATATTGGAAAAAAATCGAGCCTCTAATGACAAATATTGAAAAAATATGACCATAATAACAACTATTGAAAAAAATTACACCTCTAATGTAAGTATTAGAGAAAAAATGGGCTCTAATAACAAATATTTGGAAAAAAACTTAATTTTAAGAGTATGCCCCTAATAATAAATATTGATAAAAAAATGACATCACAATAACAAATATGAAAAAATTGGACATATAATAACAAGTATTGAGAAAAAATTGGACACCTAATAACAAATATTAGGGAAAAAAATTAAATTTTAAGAGTATACCCTTAAATTCTAATAACAAATATTGAAAAAATTGAAACTTTAATAACAAGTGTTAAAAAATTAAAGGCCTAATACAAATATTAAAAAAAACAAAAATTTAAGAATAAACCACTAATAATAAATATTAATTTTTTTAACAATAACATCAATATTATAAAAAATAGGCTATGAGCAGGTGCTTTTCTCGCTCATGCTTAGAGACGACTCTAGTTGTGCAACATTTCGACGGCGGAGGATCGGAGACAGAGCATGAGCAAATGTCAATGCTATATGACCTTACATTAGCCGCTGGCATATTGAACTATTACTTCTTAGTATCTTATTTTCACATGTTTGTTTGTTTTGGAGGGAAATTGTCTATCCCTTATTTATAATTTTTTTAGTGCTTTGCTTTAAAAAGTAGGTTTAAGGTTTATAATTAGGGTTTAAAGAATTAAACGTAAAGTGTATTTTTTAAGTGTAGAATTTATGGTTTAGGATGTAAAATTTAGAGTTAAGGTTTAGAATTTAATTTTTAATAATTTTTAATGTGAGACATAGAGAGAAGTATACGCTTATGTATAAAGAAATAGTGCATATAAATCTTACATTGAGTAATAATCAGCCATGAGATAAATTTATGGATAAATATTCTATACACAGGCGGTGAAAACTAAAAGTTTCCACAAACACCTTAGATTTAGGGTATATAGAGTTAGTTTAGGGTATATGGTTTAGGGGTTTAGGTGTAGGGGTTAGAATTTAGGGATAGTTGTTTCAATTGAAGGTTTAAGGTTATAATTTAGCGTTTATAGGTTAAAACCTAAATTCTCATCATATTACCCTAAAAACTAAACCCTAACATATAAAATATAAAATAGTTTTTTCTGCTGACTTATCATTCTGTCAAGTCATTTCAAACTGTTTATCGTCAGTTTTCTAACAATTTTCATCTGCAGATGGGTCATTTTTACCCAAGATAAAATGTTGTGGGTTGAATTGCTTAAAAGAAAGAATAAGGACTAAATGACTATTTAGCCAAACATTGAGGGTGTTTTTTAACCTTATGCCTATAATTTTTTTTTTGAAAATTTTATTCTACTTCTAGTTAGAGGAGAGGAGAAAAATCTAGGTAAAGACAATGCTCTTAATTTTTTTTTAATTCGAGACCTAAAAAAAATGAGTGAAGCAGGTAAGCATGCTCTGACCACCAGACCGTCATCACATGCTATTATTAGACCACGTTACCTCTTCGTTTCAGTGTATAAATACCAACTTTTTACTTCATTTGTTTAAGTAAACACCAAATGAATTGAACTCATGAGTCATGACAATAGCCCAATTAAACTTTAACCAAGATTGAAGCTTTACTTGCATGGTTCATGGGCTTTACCCCCACAATCATTATCACCTTATCTTATGTCATCTATTTCCCCACCTCATCAAAATCTCCTTGTTTTTTCCCCATCTTAGAAGCTAGAAACTGAGGTTTTGCCATGTAAAGAACATAAACTAGAACATAGTTAAAGGGAAAATGGGAAGGATATTTGTTGTTGAGCTTGATGGAAGGTCTTATAGGTGCAAGTTCTGTAGAACTCACTTAGCTCTCCCTGATGATATTGTTTCCAAGGTACCCCACTTTTTTTAAATTTCTCAGCAATTTGTTTTGGAGTTATCATCAAATAATTCTTCTTTTTTGTAGTAAAAATTGGTTCTTTTAGAAATTATTGGTGGAAGAATGCTTAAAGTTGAGAGCTTTTGATGTGTGGATTCTGTTGTGTTTAGCAACGACAACACTAGGAACATGATGAATCAAATGGTGGAAATGGTTGTGTTGTTCAAATGTAGTTGGCATTTAAGGGAAGATTAAGTAGGAGAACCTCAAAGTCTAGGATTTTGGAGAATTGGGGAAAAAATGTGAAATTTCAGTAAAATTTATGATTCTTTATAAGGCTGGATTTGAATCAAATGTGGAACTTTTGAGAATCAACTCAATAACAAGAGTTGCACCAAAAATACCTTAACTAAAGGCCTCATCTTCTTTTAAGATGGGGAGAAATTTCTGGGTTTATGTAATCACCTTGCCTAAGGGCCTTGTATTCATAAGATTACCCGCCCTTATGATTTGTTTGCTTTTCCGGTTAGCTGTGGTTCATTGTATCGATTAGTCCTTGTGTCGTCGGATGACTTTACTTAAATTCTTTAATTCATTGCCTGCACAACATGAACTGAAGTTTTTGATCTGCCTTCTAAAGATGTATTGTTTTCTCAGGATATTGTTTATAACTTATTTATAAGCATTGCTTTGTGCTGTATAGAATGTTAGAACTTTCCATGTTTAGATCTTTGTTGTACTGTTTCGTCTTCCCTTGCATCTATTGTAGGTCGTTTTTTATGATCGAAACCCCCAAAGTCAACTGCTCAGATACCTTAGAGGCCAATCAGAACATACATATGCACATATATATTCGAAATAGGAGAATACAAGAATTATGAAGATGTTCCCCTAACCTGATGTATAGGAGTTCAAATGTGTATATTGTTGATGTATAGTTGATATTATATGCACTTAGTTCCTCTCGATGCACGCCTCGGTTCTGCATTTGTTTTCCAGCCTAAAATTCTGGTGTTAAACAATATACACAGTTGAACTCCATGCTAGATCGCGAAGTGCTAACGACTTCTTTCCTATTTCCTCAGTCTTTCCATAGTCGCCGGGGGAAAGCCTACCTCTTCAATAATGCGTAAGATCTCGTAGTTATCTTTACAAAAGCCGTGACTCTTCAAAATCTCCCAAGTGACGTTTGACACTTCGAGATGCTTATTGTTTAGAATTTCATGCTCCAGGGTGAACATAACAGTTGGAACCTTAGAAGAGAGGATGATGCTATCCGGAATGCATACTGTGGCAGATATATTTTGCTGCTGTTGTGGACAAATTGTTGGCTGGAAATATGTAATTTCTCTGTCTCATTAACACACTTATTCGAATAATTCGATATCGACTGCAATCCTGGTACGAAACTCACTAACTTTCTTGAACTTTGCTTTCGCTTTCGCATGATTATTGGATCTTTGACGGGGCAGGAGGCGGCACACGAGAAGAGTCAGAAGTACAAAGAAGGGAAGTTTGTCCTGGAGAGGTAAAACCTTTTTACCTTTGATTTCATCATTTCTTCAGGTCCATGAAACATCATGGATGTAGGTTAATCCATTATTTTCTGCATTGGTACAGGGGAAGGATCGTCGATGAAAACGACTCTTCATCCGAAGTATACATCGATACCCGTCCTAGTATGAGCGACGGCGAAGATTAGGCTGTAAACAACTGTTTCGGAACTAGATATACAAATGTAGTAGGTGTAATGTTCCTTGTGGCTCAAGATTCCATAGTCCCATATCCAACTTTAACCATGAAAAAGCAAGATTCAAGAGATATCAAAGTTCCTTTTTAGTTGAGACCATTACCTTACCAGGATAATTGATTCCTCCCTCCATTTCCCCCTTTTGTTAGCCACATGTTTGTAATATATACTCACATACATGTCACATACATACATATATGTGTGTATATATATGTTTGTAATGTTATCTATATGTTATACAAAATGGGATATATTTGATACACAAACTGTGTAAAAAAAAATACTCAATCCTTTTATAAAATTTAGAACCTAAATTCCAAACTCTAGCACCCTAACTTAAACCTTAAACCTTAAATTCTAACCATAAACCCTAAATTCTACATACTAAACCCTTAAACCTTAAAGTTTACACAAGCTTGTGTATCAAAATATTTTTCGTACAAAATATATATTATCTATACTTATAACATATAAATACGAGTTTGGTAAAACATTTAAATTGATAAAAAATATCATTTATGATTAATTATGTTACTAAATCAATATTTTAATATATTGTTAGCAATTATATAAGGGTAATGGAAATTAAAAGTTTTTATAAGCGTCTTAGTTTGAGTGTTTAAAAATTTAATTTAAGGTGTACATATTAGGAGTTTATAATCTAGGGATAATGATTAAAATTTAAAGTTTAGAGATTTATAGGTTAAAACCTAAATCCTCACCATATTACCCTAAAAACTAAATTATAACCTCTAAATCCTAAATTCTAAACCTATGCACCTAAACCCCTACACTTTACAGTTTACACTATAAACTAAGCTCAAAAATCTTAAAACTACGACGCTTGTAGAAACTTTTAATTTCTTTCGCCAGTGTATTGAATATAAATCTATTATATAATATGGTAATACCAAATGAAAACAATTTAATTAGATAAAGTCAAAGTAATATTGAAGTAGATTTTGTATTCCTATTAAATTACATTTATTATTTTGGATGGATTATTACTTAATTGATATTACAATATAAAAAATTAAAAATCAGATTTTTTAACACTAAAGAGATGCATTTGGCATCAAACAATTAAATGTTTTCGTTCAAATTGTATCCATGGAAAATATAAAAAAAACAAATTTGATTATAATTTGTGTTAATTAAAACATAAAAATACTTTAGATAAAACGGCATGTGGGAACCTTTAAAACGACAAGCTTGTTTGATAATGTCTTGGTGCTAACGTGTTTTTATCCGTCTATTAAGGTTACCAGGCTGAGGCAAACTCTTTTCTCCCTATAAAAAAAAGAACTTTTTCCCCCTTGTTCTTCAAGTTCATTTTTTTTTAATTTCATTTTCCCTTAAATTTTTCATAAACTATCCTTTTCTCTTTAATTTCTTTTGTACTTTTTTGGGTTTTTCTTTTCTCTTGCAGATAAGCGGTAGAGGCAGAGCAAAAAGAATCAAAGATGGGAAAATCTTCTTCTTTGAAGAAAAAACGATCCAAAGATTCATCTCAGGTAATTCATTTTCTTTCCCCTTTTTAAATGTGAATGATTTTTCGTTTTTGGGTAAAATTTGGTCTATTATTACCTGCAATTTGTAGTTTAGTGGTTTAAAGATTTACCCTTTATTTGGATGCCTAGGAAACGTGGGAACATGATAGAAATCCTTAGGCTCATTCTATGATATTATAGGAAAGTGAAAGTTGAGAAATTTGGACTGATACTTTTGGCATTTTCTTCCTATGAAATTTAAAATCTGATCTTTGGTTTAGTTTGTGCTTAATTTGGTGATTTAGTAACTGAAAGTATCATTTAATGTTTGAATGAATGTTTGGTGAATTTAATTTCTCTCCCAATGTATGTATGTATGTGCATTCTCGTTATAGTCGCGAATGAGGAAGAGAAATAAGGTTAAGAGCAAGAAAAGCAAGTCCAAGAAGCTTCGACGTCGACGGGATGATTCTGTTTCTTATTCAAGTGATAGTGATTCGGCAAGTATGGTGTCTGTTTCATCCTTTAGTACCGAGGGTGATTGTAGTGGTCGAAGGTCCCGGTCTCGTAATCGGAAGGATATAAAAGGCGGAAAGAAGAGATCTAGAAGGTTGCTCTCCAGTAGTGAGGATTCTACTATTGTAAAGAAACGTAGAGGATCGAGGAGGGGTGATACGAGGAAGAGAAACGGAAAGAGGAAGAAGTCTATGAGAGATGTGAGTGTGAGTTCAAGGAGTAGTAGGTCATTGAGTTGCTCAACTTCTCCTAGTGACAATGATGAGATCGAATATGAGAAAAGAAGGGGCAGACCAGAAAGGAAGGAGAAATACAGAAGATCGGAGAAGGTTAAAAGAGGAAGCAAAAGGAGTAAGGGGCAATCAAGGGCTTCTTCTTCTTCTTGCAGTAGAGATAGTGAAGGATCTGATCATTCGATTGAGGAGAGAGTAACGGAGGATAGCAACTTTAGAAGGCTGAAATCAGTTATTACTGTTGTCGAAAAAGTAGATGAAAGCACGAGAGAATTGATTGCTGATGAGCCTAAAGAAGATGTATATGATTATGATGATTATCCATCCTGCAGGAGCAATGATAGTAATGACGGCTGTAGTCGGTGGGAGTTAGGGCAACATACCCATGCTGTATCCGAGAGGACCGAGACGATAAAGCCTCCAGATGATGAGCAAGTAGAAGTTTCTAACGTCAGAATGGGGAATGTTGAAATAATTAATGTTTCAAGCGCTGCTGATGGTTTAAATGGTGAAGATATTGAATCAATTTTAAGACAACGTGCACTTGAAAACTTAAAAAAGTTTCGTGGTGAGCTCCAGAAAAACATTAATCCTCCAATTACTCCAAATGATAAGAGTGTTGGTGATGTTAAAACGCCATCCTCTGTAAACACAGACTCGTTTCAGATTAAAGCTCCTAAAGCAGATGATGGTAGAGTGGTGATAGCAAGCGACTCATCCACTCTCCCCAAGGACGATAGGAGCACGACAAATACGAGTGATGATGGAAAATGTTCTGAGACTCCTGGCCGTGATGCCGCTTCCCCATCAGCTCGGTTGGTTCCCACTGGTATTCCTGGAAAAGAGGTTAATACAGGTATTAATTCTGTTTCTAATAAGCCGAGGTTGGTTATATCACGAACCGGACTTGAAGCACCTAATGCTCGCGATACTCAGAAACAAGAAACTGTTGCCCAAGAACCTTCTCTGGCCAGGTATGTAACCAAGACTAGTGTAGATGAGGGTGATTTAGAAACTGCTCAAGCCGTAAAACCCTCCAACGACAGCGCAGCTACTGTTTCTAATAGGCCGAAATCTGTTAAGTTGCGAATAGGACGAGAACCACCTAATACTTGCACCACCCAAAAACAAGAATCTGCTGCACTAAAATCTCCTCAAGCTAAGTTTGTAACCAAGACTAGTGTAGATGAGGGTGATTTAGAAACCGCTCAAGCCGTAAAACCTTCCAACGACAATGCAGCGTCTGCTTCTAATAGACCAAAATATGTTAAGTTGCGAATAGGACAGGAACCAACTAATGCTTGCACCACCCAAAAACAAGAATCTTCTGCACTAAAATCTCCTCAGGCTAAGTTGGTAACCGAGACTAGTGTGAAGGAGAGTAATTTAAGAACTGCCCAAACTGTGAGTCCCGAAGAGTGTGGTAATTTAGACGGTAAAGACAATGATAACAGTGCTTCTACTTGTGATAAGCCATCCCCTTCAGGAAACATTAGCTCAGATAAACAGGAAGATGAGACCAAGGGTGGTTCACAATTTCAGCAAAAGACGATCTCTGTAATGCGGGGTGGGGAAATGGTACAGGTTAGGTTTTAACCCCGGTAGTACTCGATTATTCAATCCCTTTTTTAAGTGTTGATCATGATATTGTTGGATCTTTTTGTCTTATTTTTTCCAGGTTAGTTACAAGGTTTATATTCCGAAGAGAGCCCCTGCTTTGGCTAGGAGACAACTCAAGCGCTGAGCCCTTATGTTATCCGACAGATTTCGATAAAAAAATATGCAACTTTTGTGATGATCTGAGAATTGCATATAGCTATAATTTTGGCTGCTTTTGCTATACATATTTATAGTGCAGCAGCCGTAGCTGTTTGAAGCAGAGAACTGATTGATGGCAATATATTTTGGTAGCATTCATTGTGATTATAATACATTTAGCTCACTTGCTTAAATTATTAGATGTACCTTTTGAGTAGATATGTGTATTTTTCCTTGGCATGCTGAATTTGATAATTTTAGTTATAATATGATTAAAATATGAAATATAACATGAGAAAATAATTAAAACACGATATAAAGTAAAGCTTTTGAAGTTTAATGTGATATATAAGTTGTACTAACATCATCGAAGGCCTCGAGATTGTTGTCGGTTTCGTAATACAACCGTTGCCTCTTTCGTAAAATCAAGTACTATAGAGACTTATTAGGGGGCTGTTTTACCAATTCAACTTGTTTCATGCACAACATTAGGATTCGTTTGTGTTTCTTAATGTCCAAGTTTCTTTACATTTTGTTCACGAAATCTATTCTTTCAGACATCAATGTCCCATGCAAAAACAATGGAGAAAAGAACCATTGATGGCTAGTGAAAGGTACAGCGGAGAACTTAAAATGTAAGCAAAGTCTGCAAGATTATACAAAGTGATTATTATTTTAATGAATGATTAATGTCTCAGTGAGATTATTACATCTTGTAATGTGATAAATAGCAAAAATTAAAATTATACATCAATGCCGTGTCCCCAAGACAGAATTTTGATCATAATGGATGAAAAAAAATACACAATTTCTTACAATGTTATGTACATCAGAATCATAAGAAATGCAGAACTGTGAATGCACTACAAAAACAAGAGACAACCTCCATCTCACTTTCTTTCCCCCCTTCGATTTGGCTTAAGGATCGCGCGATGTTTGGCTTTGCCACCTGAATTATGGGAAGATTTCAGAACAGTTTGCTGCCATTGAAATGCCACATTGTTCTGAGAAAAAGATCATGTGTTAAAGGAGCAGTAGTTTAACAAACCTAGAAAGTAGAAATCTCGCAAGGGGGCTCAAGTTGGAATTGGAATTAAGTTCTTTATGCTGCTGTTTTCTTCTACCGTCGGCTTCTGCGTTTGAATTTTGTGCATCTTCAGGAGTCGTCTTGCCCTTATTGAACAAGCGAGCCGCTAACTCTTGCATGTCTCTCATTGAAGATTCCCTCGAGCTGCAAATTTTACCTTTTGAGTTTTCAATTTAAAAGACCAAGACCGATTACGTACAAAAGGGATGATAATGTGAGATACAAAAAATTTTAACCTTGCCAATCGCTCGAGCAACCTGCGAACAAGAGCTTCACAAGATCCGGGATTTGCACCCTCCATATTTATGAGAGAATTAGTAACGGCACGTACAACTGACCCTTCTGAATCATCAGCAAGGACCTATATTTTATGCATTGATAAACTAATGAGATGTGAACAAGTCCAATTCAGACTTCATAAATACCGGAAGCTGATACGGTAAAAGAGGAAATGCAAGTAAAATATCACAGTAAATAATTTCAACCTACTTAAATATGAAGAATATTTCAAAGTTACCCCTGTCACACTAACAGGCAGGGAAATCTAAACTAAAACATCAAGCAGTGCACACCTCTTTTAGGGAAGGGATAAGCAACATGGATAGTGGCACAGATGATGATGTTATCTTGGCATTTTCTTCATCGTCACTTGGTTGACGTAACCTTGGAAATAATCTTTGTGCATCTAAATAGTCACGGGAACTTCTGGAGAAAAATAATGATACTCAGAGATAGTAACACAACCAGAACAAATAACCGAAACTATACAAATTATCAGCGTCAAAGACAGAAAGTTTGCTCTTTATCAGGCTTACTTGGAAGAATCAGAACTGCTGTTCATTTGACTTCTTCTATTTTCCTGCCCAGCATTGATCTTGCTCAGTCCAGATCTATCCCTCGCATTTCCTTTCCTTAACCCTGCCTGAATTGCAGCCTTTGCCTGAATTGACATTAAAAGATGAACTTTTCAATAGAACCACGACCAGTCACTGAATCTACAAGTTAATAACGATTCAAGTTCCATGGTGAACTCATATCAATATAATTAATGAAACATACACTCTATAGCCCATTTGATTCAAATTCACAACCAAATGAGAAATATCTAAAAAGGTTTACAACACGATAAAACTGATCAAGGAAAAAAAACAACCTCCGCAAGATTTGATGCACTATCTTCGACTGATGCACTTGAAGTTCTCTCTTGGCTTCCTAGTCTGGATCTTGGAGTTCGAGGAGAATCAGATCCGTCATGTTGGCCACGCAAAACAACGGTTCCAAAGGTAGAAGCATCTTCATTAGAAGCATATGCGCTGCTAGACTACACAGCACATTGAAATCTAATAAAATCAATGGCTGGTACACACAGGAACAGAGACTTTATTTACTTAAAGTTTTTGCTGAGGTACTGTGAAGGAAGTGAAGGAAGCTTACAAGAGAGCTTGGGTCATGAAACAATGCAGGCGATTTAGATCCTCTAGGAGATCTTACGACAACAGTTCCTGATCCACTGACAGACATTTCATCCTGGGAATAAAGCAACAATATCAGTGTGGTGAGATTAGAGCATAAAAGGAACACATCATTAAGTGTAAGAGACATACAAACACAGATTATACGAAATTGGCTCTAGCTTAACAGAAATGATTGGTAAATCCAGCCAAGTGAATCTAACTTTTAGCCCCAATCACCAACATACAAGAAAAGAGTTTTCAAAAAAGCATAATCATATTCCTAATTGCATGTGAATTTAGTCATATGTTTAATTTCACTCTGTTAATTTCAGAAGAAGAAAAAAAAAAACAAGTCTTTGAATCCCACAGATTGTCCCATGCAACAAAGCTTTTCATTAAAGGGTATAGGACAAAGGGGATTAGTTTTTTATGCCAAAAGCCACAATGCAGAGAACAATTTTTCCATTGCTTCAAGTTTTGTTTGAGAGAGAAGAGAGAGAATCTTACATCATAGTTATTATCCTGATTATCATCGGAGTATGAATCTCTAGTGTCTTTCTCGGAGGAAAATTCCGAGAATCCATCAAGCACATTACCCCTGTCTAGAGTTCTTGGTATAGCTTGATTATTAGCAACTTCTACTTTCCTTTCTCTAACCTGTGGAGGTCGTACAGCACTTCGGACAGTACCTGAACTATTTGGTCCACCAATGCTGAAGTCCCATCCAGCATTTTTAAATGATTTTCCCTGATTACTGCTGACCAGATCAAGTCAGCATGAATCCCATAAAAATCATTAAAGTACTGCTGATTAACACGATTAACCCACCTAACTCGAACAGTTTCTTCACCTCTTACATCTCTATTCACCTTCACAGTGTCAGTGAACTCTCCTACAGCTCTGGTGCCATTTCTTGGGGTTTCTGCATCTTCCTTTAATTGGTACTTTGGGCGCTCTCTATTAAGAATACAAAACACAAGCATCTTAGCTACAATAGCTAATGGAAGAATGGACTTGAACTTAACATCTCTTGTCATGGCATTTAAGAAACATAACTAACACCATACGAGTAATTTAGTTTCGTGGGTGCTTTGACACCTTAAAACCCTGTTGGATACAGGTTCTAATATGTAGATTACAAAACACTAAGCACGAGGTGGCACCTAATTCTTTCCTGAAGCCTCTGACTCTTCCTAGCATTCCGGATAAAACGATGCTTGAGAAGTTCCTTGGCACTGGGCCTCTGAAATTAAACAGATTAAAGAAAAGCTCAAGGCACTTTACAGCATTCAGAAAAAAAAACAAAGCCAGGCTCACAGTTTATACCCATCAGAATAGTTGTTGAAGCTAATACATCATCAATAACATGGTACCCTAAACAAATAGACATTGAAAAGCATAATTACATACCTCAGCAGGTACTTTCTTTAAACATAAGGAAACAAATTCCTTCATAGGGCGTGAAAAATGCTCATCCAACTGCAGGATATAAATTTTTATTATAGTTAAACTGAGAAACATGACAATTCCATCAATAATGAGAAACATGAGAATAAATCATTGACATAAACTTCATCAATATAACAAAGATCTAATGACATTACCTGAGGCGGACTTTCTCGAGGTATTATAAAAAGCACTCTCATAGGGTGAAGGTCTGCCAGTGGAGGTTCACCTTTGGCCATTTCAATTACAGTTATACCCAAAGACCAGATATCAGCCTGTATCAGCAAAAAGTCCCAGTGATGGAATGATCATTATTCAACAAGGGCTAGCAGACAGTTATTGCAGGGTGTGCATAAGTGTCTATGAGGAAGAAAATGTGCAGATGGATGGCAGGTAAAAGAAGCAAAACATGCGAGAAAACTTGGATAAGAACTCCAAAGCACGGCTTTCAGAAGTACCTTCTCGTTGTATCCATCAGAATTCTGAATCACTTCTGGTGCCATCCAGAATGGTGTTCCTACAAAAGTCTTAATATTGTTGACCATATTAGTTAACTGGCGATCATATGACAATCACACCATTCATGCATTAGAAAAGATAAAAACTGTTGGTTAAATGGAATGTGGAAAATTTTAGATGCTAAAGAGCATATAGTGAGGAGAAGAGAAGAGAATAATCAGTTATCAAAGACTTGTTATCATTGCTCTTCTACAAAAGAAACAAACATGAACCAAAAATTAACTTATTTTCTAGACAGAGAAAATAAGCAGCCAGAAATCAGTGTCACTGAAGGGTAATTCTAAAATGAGGCTAAAAAAAGGCGCAACCGAAATTCTTACAATTTTTGTAAGAATTTCAGTTGCGCCTCATTTTAAGGCGCCTCACCCCTAGAATCTTCCGTCACCGAAGGAATATAAAAAGTAAAAATAAATAAATGCAGCAGCCAAAGCCTGGAAGGAGCATTTATGCTTATTGCAAAAACGATGTATCTTAACAAACCAAAATACAGTACCTTCCTCCGTGATATCGTCCTTGTTAGTTGCGCTGAAACACCAAAATCTGCAACCTGTTACAAGGGCATAAATTTAACTTCCAACAGAAAAATGCATAGACCTTCACCATTTTATGCATATACTCATAGTCACTCTATGCAAACAATTCGTGCTAAATGTAAGTCAACTTGAGAGAAAGAAAAGTACCTTAACATCACCATTCTCAGTCAATAAAATGTTTGCCGCTGCGAAAAGCGATAGCACAAATGTTGTAAGCAAAGAACAAGTAAGCTCACTAAAACCAAATATATAAAGAAACTAACTGAAGCCTAAAAACAAACGAAACATAACCTGAAGCAGAGCCAAGACCTCTACAAGCCTAAAACCAAATGTTTCAAAGATTTTCTTCTATCTATGTGACAACCATTTTTAAAACATATAAGTGGATCAAAAGAGTGAAGAAAACAACCTTTGATGTCTCTGTGAATCTTTCCTTCATTATGTAAATATTCAACTGCATGCAGCAAATCTCGTGAAATACAGGCAATTGACATTTCATCTAGTGGAGGGCCTGACTGGAGCTGTTACATAAAAAATCATGTTACTTTTTCATGAAAACTAAATATTGTCAATTGCCTTGAATGGAGCTAAAAGCACAAGTACAGAAAAGATGGCAGAAATGCATTTAATGTTTAGCAATCTTGAAACAAGTAACAGAAGTAACCTACAAGGTCAGCAACTGAACCACCAGCCATGTATTCCATTATTATCCATAGTTTAGTTTGGTGAAGATAGGAACCATAGTACTCTGTGATGTATGGACATCGGCATTGTGACAAAACAGAAATTTCCTGGGAATCAAATGAAACATATGAAAAACCCAGTAACCAACTCATTAAAGACTTAGGATACTAGCACAGAAGAAAGTGGGATAATACCTTCTGGATATCCTCAATTTCATCCTCACTGCAGATAGCAAAACAAATGCAAGCATAAGAAACAGATAATTAGCAAAAGCAAAATAAACACCAAGTGAATGGAAGAAATACTTATTTGCCCCTTCTACTTGATTGAAAAAGAAGGCACATGCAATTGGATGACTAAGCATTTTGAAGGATGAAATTGATAAAGGAAAGAAAATTTTGCTCTGCTGATAATGCACAAACTATTGGTGCAATTAATTTATTTATCAAGAAAAAGTGATTTATTCACCAGAAATCCCCACACATATACATAGAAATCAAGAGTAAGAGGGGAAGACGAGGAACAAATGAGCAACCGATTAAGTTATACTTAACAAATGAAAATCATATACAAGATCTTGTTGCTCGTAGCAAGTACCTGCAACTTGAAACTTGAATGAGGAAGAAAAATGAGGAAAATATAACAAAGGTATCCACTTACGATTCCTCTAAATCAATGACTTTAATAGCAACTTCTTTGTTCAGCTCCTTGTCAAACCTGCAAATCAAGAAAGGCATCAACTTTACATTTCTTTTTCATTAACCAAGATTCATGATTTAAACAGTCACAGCATATGCAAAAACAAGATTACAGGTAAAAAAATTGGCATAGACGGATTGCAGTACAATTAGCAGTTACATAGTCAAATAAGATAAAGCAGCACAAATGCTTCAAATTTGAAATAGAATGTCCATTATCTGACTCATTTGAAAAGAAATAATTTAAGTCTGCCAATTATCAATAACCAGTAGTGAAATGTTACGAACATGGTTAAAGTAACTAACATACAGTCATTTTCATGAACTGTTCCCAGATAATTAAGCCTCCTTTTAAATGTCAACGATTAAATAAATAAGAGGATTACTTAAAAAGTGGGGTTTCCATTAGAGAGATTAAAGTTCCATTAGAGATTAAATAAAATCAGAGGGACCACAACCATTACACCCTTAATTTATTGACTTCCATGATTCCATCACATGACAGAAACAGTCTACTTTTTCTTTTTCTCGAATGGGGGGGGGGAGTAAAGCAGGACACTCTACATTGAGTTAAATCAAAAGATAACTAAAATTCAGTTAGATCTACTGATTTGATCTGACTATCTCAGGATAATCCAACAGTTCAAATTTTGCAGAATCAAATCAGTATTAATGAAATAAATAAAAAAAACAAAGTTATTATAAATGCTCACAAAGTTATTGAATCTCTCCGTAAACTCCGAATTAAAGTCTAGAATTTAAAGTTAGTTTGCAGCTTAGTCAATAGACACTCAGCAGCCTTGAAGCTCCTTTTCCCCTCACTCACAAGAAGCTTTGTTTTCTCTATATTAAAATATTAAAAAGAAATTGAACTCTTAGGGGCATGATCTAATTTAACTTGGACTCCAAAAGATTTTCAGTTAACAATAGCATTGGTATAAATTATGACTAATCCACTAATCTACTCCTATAAACACCAGTAACTAACAAAAATCCTACAATGTGTAACATAATTCACTCATCAACAAGTCACACTATCACATTCATTTTAAGCCATTTCATCGGGAAAATGGAAGTAAACAAGTCAATCCACTCAAGCAGTGTAACTTACGCTTTATAGACGTCGCCAAAAGATCCTCTGCCGATCAACTCTGACTGACTAAATCTAGACCCTGCTGCTTCTGGTAAACCTGCTATATCAGCCATTTCTGCATACAAACCCTTTGGACACCAAACAGCAAATGGACCCCAAATTCAATCCCTCGAACATTCACCTTCCATGCATTCTTCAACTCACAAACCAGCCTCAAAAACTCAAACCCTGAAACAGAAATTATAAAACAAATCCTATCAATATCCTCAAACAAAAATCACACCCATAAATAAAAGAGGCAAAATCATACCCCCCCCCCCCTTAAAAATCTCACATTTCAAGATCTAGAAACCCAATTAAATCAAGCCCTTTTTTACCAAAAACAAATTGAAATCGGGAAATTCCTAATCCATTGCCTATTAGCTCTTGCAATGAAAGCAAAGCATAAAATCCTCACAAAAAACACACACCAATAAAAAAATTTCCTTTTTCTGTTAGGTGATAAGAAATGATATGTTAAAGTGACAGGCGAACAAGAACAATTCTTACAAACAAATTTAACAACTACCCTTTATAAATTTCACTCTCTGGAGATAGTGAAATCACAACACCCCTACGTGCCTTACAAAAAAAAGGGGGAAAAAAGAAACTTGTTTTTCATTTCATTATTTCTTCTACTACTGGAAAATTGTTTCATTTTTAACGTTTTTTTTTACCTGTTTGGTTTCGGCAGATCTTTCTCTTTCGTTCTTTCGATGTTCGTCAGTCTCTGTATGAATATAATTTTCAGAGCCACGATAGAGATCGAAAAATAAAAACTTTTTGTTAATGTAATTCTCTGTGTTGTTGTAATTTTTAGAGTAAATTGGTCTATTAGTCACTAAACTATTGCCTTATTTTTATTTTGGTCACTAAATGAAAAGATTTCGAGCAAGACAACTAAAGTTAGGAACATTTTAATTCGACCTCAAGATAATATTTTAACCCATTTTTATATCTGAATAAATTCTTGCATGCTTGCAAATTACGTTACTCAAACATCGGTCATTTAAGGAGAACATGTCACCTTTTATCACTGGAAGCGGTTCATGTGGCTTAACATGGATGTTGATTATGATGTGTTTGAGGCTGAAATTAATAGATTTTATAAGTGTCGGTGTTAATGTTGTTAAATTATTTAAAATTGTGTTTAAATTGATTGAATGTGTAAATATTAAATTTTTAAATTATTATTATCTTAATTAAAAACTAGATATGTTGTCACTATTATTATTGATTTAAGAGTCGATGATTTGATTGATCAGGTTAAAATTAGTGTCTTAATGGAATTTTATTGTTTGGTGGCCAAAATATTAACACGGTCTTAGTTCGGTGACGAATAAGTTAGTGTACCCTAATTTTTAAGGGTAAATTTGAGTTAGTTGCTTGATGAATCAAAACGCTTCGTTTCATTTTTGTTTGTATATATATATATATAAAACGTCTACGGTGTAATGAAACGAGCCCTTTTTTAGGGTAAATTACACTGCATACCACTCAACTATGGTCTTTGAGTTAAAAATACCATCGAACTTTAAAATTGTTCAAATTTAATTTTAATATGTGACTCGAAAATACCACTCCGTTGTTGACTTTTAACATCTCCGTTAAGTCAAAACGACGTCGTTTTGGTGCGGTTGTCTTAAAGCCTAATTTAAGCCAAAAACGATGTCGTTTTGCTAGAGGAAAATTATTAAAATCATATGTTTGGAGGAGTTTAAACCCAAAATCTTCAAATGTAAGAGCTAAGCCTTAATCACTAAACCAACTTGATATTATATGATATTTTCGCAAAAATAGCATATATCTTAAACTATATGAGATTAATTCAAATTAATTTATGAAATAAATAGCACTATAAATAATAGGGTTTTGTTATACACAACCTTAAGGGCTGTGTATAAGAACTACTAGATTCTTATCATTAATGTTTTTTTTTTACTTTTCGATATAATATATTAAAATGTAATTAATTATATTCTTAAAAAATTAAACATCATTAATTTATAATGTTTAATGTAATTAAATCCTAACATCATAAACCTTAAAACCCTAAACTCTAAAATCATAAACTTCTAAACATTAAGCCGTAAACTTTAAACCCTAAATCCTAAACATTAAACCATAAACCATAAACTACAAACCTTTAACCATAACCCCTAAAACGTTAAACCATAAACCCTACAACAATAATCCTTAAACCCTAAAAATCATAAAATACTACAACACTAAAACCCTAAAACTATAAAAATTCCTAAACCTTAAAAAATATACCATAAACCATAAACCTTAAACACCTAAACATTTTTACACGATTATTAATTACATTAAACACCCTAAATCAATGTTGTTTAATTTTTTAGGAATGTAATTAATTACATCCTAATATATTCTATTAGAAATTAAAATAAATAATTAAGGATAAGAATCTAGTAGTTCTTATTCACAGCCCTAAGGGCTATATACAACAAAGAGAAATTATATCATAGGCCCGGCTCGCCACGTCATCCATGGTCCTAACCAATAAAAAGCATCTATTTCATTAATTTTTTCCATATCATCTTTTACCGAGTGAATCTACAATTGGTAAAAAAGTGTTTTTTAATTTAATTTACAGTAAATCTGAGTGAAGATTCACTCGGTAAAAGAATGACATGGAAAAAATTAAAGAAATGGATGTTTTTTATTGGTTGGGACCATAGATGACGTGGCGAGCCGGGCCTATGATATAATTTCTCATACAACAAAATCCTAAATAATATTAATATATAAAATATATAAAAATATATTATTATTATTATATATTTTTAATAATATAAATATATTATAAACCCTATCCCTCAAACTTAAACCCTAAACCTTAAAATTTAGGGCTTAGGTTTTTTATATATTATCGTTATGAATATTTCGGGTTTTTTTAAAAATAATATATTTATATTATAAACAATATATAAAAATAAAATAATATATTTTATTTAAATTATATAATTTTATCCATTTGGTTTAACTAAATTATTTTATAAAAAATAATATTAATATATAAATAATATAAAATATATTATTTACATATATATATTAATAAAATTATATTATTTTTATGGTTTACACATATTATTTATAATATAAATATATTATTTTTAAAAAATATTCATTGGAATAATATATTTATATTATAAATAATATATAAAAATCTTAAACTCTAAACCTCAAACCATAAAGTTAATGGTTTAAGGTTTAAAATTTAGGGTTTAGAGTTTTTATATATTATTTATAATATAAATATATTATTTTTATGAATATTTTGATGTTTTTTAAATAATATATTTATGTTATAAATATTATATAATAATAAAAACAATACACTTTTAACTATATATTGATATATATAATATTTTATATTATTTATTGTATTATTTATTTTATAAAATAATTTAAATTAATCTCATATAGTTTGAGATATATACTATTTTTGGTAAAGCATTATGGTTCAATGGTTAAGCTTAGCCTTTACATTTGAAGGTTTCGGGTTCAAACCCCTTCAAGCACATAGTTTTAATAATTTTCCTCTAACAAAAACGACGTCGTTTTGGCTTAAATTAGACTTCAAAACAACAACACCAAAACAGCTTCGTTTTGGCCTAAATTAGGCTTCAAAACAGCTGCACCAAAACGTCGTCGTTTTGACTTAACGAATGTGTTAGGAGTTAAC
Source organism: Hibiscus tridactylites (assembly GCA_958450335.1). Classification (NCBI taxonomy): domain Eukaryota; kingdom Viridiplantae; phylum Streptophyta; class Magnoliopsida; order Malvales; family Malvaceae; genus Hibiscus; species Hibiscus tridactylites. The sequence goes on along the minus strand of OY288273.1, from coordinate 97,405,624 downwards.
GAGGAATTGGTATTTTCAAGTCACATATTAAAGTTCAGTGATACTTTTGAACAATTTTAAAGTTCAATAACATTTTCGACTCATGGAACATAGTTGAGTGGTATGCGGTGTAGTTTAACATTTTTTTATCTTAGCTCTTTCTACACACTCAAATGGGCCTATGCAAGGCGGCCCACTTAGATCAATGACGTGGCACTACGAAACCCAATGGCTTTACTTTTGACTTAATATAAGAAGTAGCCGCTAAACTTTTTTAAAAATGGTACCTAATTTTTGGGAAAACTACATCACTGACCACCAAACAAATTAGGGATACCTATTTGGACTACCGAACTATAAAAAAGGTCAATCAGACCACCGAACTTATAAAATCAACCTATTTTGACCACCGCCGTTAAAAACTTAACGGTGGAGTGGCGGAACTGCCACATGGCAATTGACAGAAAAATTTAAAACTTACACATTTGGTCCATATTATTTACACATTCTTTCAATTTAGTCCTAATTTTAAATTAATAAAATAATAAATTATTTAATTAAGTGGTGACACGTGTCAACACCTTATTGGATGACTTTAATTATTTATATTTGATTTTATTAATTTATTTTTCCCCTCCAATCAGGTGGTGACATGTGTCACCACCAATTTAGAGGAGAAAATAATTTTCTCTCCTTTGTGTTTAGCATGAATCAAACTTGGGTCTCTAAGATGTAAAGTCCATGGCTTTGCCACTGCACCAAGCACAACCTTGTGCTATAATTCTCCAGATATAATATATACCTCTTAGTAGTTTCCACATTTATAAGCCAAAAGCTCAAACCTTAAACACTAATTTCACATATATATAAATCTCAAACCCTAAACTCTAACCCTAAATATTTCAAATTAAACCCTAAACATTTCAAATAAATTCCACGCTAAATGTTTTAAATTAAACTCTAAACCCCGAAACCCTAAAAATTTCAAATTAATTTAACGCTAAATATTTCAAATTAAACCCTAAACCCTAAATATTTCAAATTAATTTCATGCTAAATATTTCAAATTAAACCCTAAACACTCAACCCAAACCTTAAACCCTAAAAATTCAAATTAATTCCACGCTAAATATTTTAAATTAAACCCTAAACCCCAAAACTCTAAAAAAATTAAATTGATTTCACGCTAAATGTTTCAAATTAAACCATAAACCCTAAATATTTGAAATTAATTTCATGTTAAATATTTCAAATTAAACCCTAAACCTTAAATCTTAAAAATTTCAAATTAATTCCATGCTAAATATTTAGGGTTTAATTTGAAATATTTAGCATGAAATTAATTTGAAATATTTAGGGTTTAATTTTAAATATTTAGCATGGAAATAATTTGAAATTTTTAGGGTTTAAGGTTTGGGTTTGAGTTTATGGTTTAATTTGAAATATTTTAGCGTGAAATTAATTTGAAAGTTTTAGGGTTTGGGGTTTGGGGGTTTAATTTGAAATATTTAGCGTGAAATTAATTTGAAATATTTAGGGTTAAAGTTTAGGGTTTGAGATTTATATATATGTGAAATTAGTGTTTAAGGTTTGAGCTTTTGGCTTATAAATGTGAAAACTACTAAGAGGTATATATTATATCTGGAGAATTATAGCACAAGGTTATGCTTGGTGCAGTGGCAAAGCCGTGGGCTTTACTAGGTTAAAATACTGTGAAAATTCGAAAATAATAATACACAGATGATTAATAAATCTATAAAAATATTTATTAGGTTAAAATACACAGATCATTACTCAATTATCTTTTTACTCTTATTTTGGTCACTCAAGTTTTAAACTTTTTAATTTAATACCTGAACTTTCAGATTGCTCATGTTTTAGTCATTCTGAATTATTTTTTATTATTTTGGTATGACATGTCATTTATCATTATTTAATATAAAAATATTTTAAAATAAAAAATAAAAAGTTAAACCAAACTATTCGCCGACCATTGTTCATCGTCGTCGGACGCCACTGTCGATGGCCGTAGATGGTGTCCGTTCGGTCCCAAATTTCACCGGTCGTTTTATCCCGACCTCTTGTGTCTAAATCGAACCTCCATTTTGTCGGAAAGTGCTACTGAGTACACGAAAAGGAGATCGAACGTGAGGAAATTGAAACATTTAAGTAGAGATTTGCGAGTTTCAGGACATTTTTCGGTGAAACAACCACCGGATTCAGACTCAACGTGTTAAAGCGAGTCTTGCAGTGTAACTTGGGGTCAAACGACAGTCGGTTTCGAAGGCCGGCGGTGACGACAAGCGGCGGCGATTATTTTAAATATTTATAAATTTAATAATAATAAAATATTATTTTATTATTTATTTTAAATCATTTTTTATTTAATAATATTTTAAAAATTCAAAAATAATAATAAAATATTCAAGAGTGACCAAAAACGTTTAATGTATAAAGTTCAGTTATTAAATTGAAAAGTTAAAAAATTGAGTGACTAAAATAGGAGTGAGAAGATAGTTGAGTGACGATCTGTGTATTTTATCCTATTTATTATTATTAAATGTGAAAATTGTGAAAGATCGCCATTGATGTTTAATTCTGGGTTATCAACCATCACTGTTGCCCTAATTTATAGCATAATAAATATGTGAAGTCAATTAAGAGGTTGTGTGAAGAAGTTGGGAATTAATTTTTTTCCCCCCCAGAAAGTTCTAAATGTTCTTTCATTAGAGCAACACTTTATCTCTCTCAATGTTTAAAACATGGTAATAACGAAACCCCAACAATTCATGGCAGATGGGATTTGATTGAAATTAATTGTTTCAATGAATTATTGGGCCATAACATGCTTGTTACTTTTGGATACATAACATAATTATTTGATGTAATTAAAATTTAGATCACTTTTAGTTTGGTTTTAGTGGGAAATAAAGTGTTGTTATTCTTATGAGATCTGGATTCGAATAGTTTGTTTATAAAACATGTGCGTCTTATCAATGGGCTAAGAAAAAAAATGAACACATACATCAACAACCTCTAGAGCAAGTGATTAAAGCTCTCAGTTGACACCCTATCCTCTCCTCTAGGTTGTGGTTTCTGAAGCATCGGGAGCAAATTCCTCCTCCTCTGGGTAGAAATTGTTAAAAAAATGAACATATACTACCACGAGATCACACTCAGGGTTGTAAATGAGACGAGATAAGCCGCGAGCTACTCGAGTCTATTATATTTTAAAAAAATTAAAAATATCACCAGCATCCAACATCATACATTTTAGTTCGCTTTAATTTTTTTAAAATTAGTATATTATATTTTTCAAGTAGCTCATAAGCTTTTCGAGTCAGGTATCGAGTAGCTCAGCTCGTCTCGTTAAGAATTCAAGCCAAGTTTGAGCTCAAGTTAAATTTAGTCGAGTCTAACTGAGTCGAACTTTGATCGAATCAAACTTAAATAGCTCACGATTTATCTCGTATCATTTACGACCCTAGTCGTACCAAATGCTGGAAAAAATCTTAATCTTTATTTTTAAGTACTTTAGGTCTCTAAACAATCCTAGTCATAAACGATATATGATAAAAAAATAAACATCTTCAACCCATGCACATATTTTAATTTGAGTTGATTGTAGCAAACATATTTAAATCATGTATACATGCTAATTTAATCTTCAAACTTAAAAATTTTAATTGGATCCTCAAATTATCATTATCGTTTCAGTAATGTTATTTCGCCAATCTAATAATATAACGTGAAACATTGTTAAATTACATGGATCGAAATTTAAATACGTATATGTTGCACGAATTAACTTAAATCTAACATCTAAAAATTGATTTTGCATGTACATTTTAACACATGGAATCTAAATTATCCATACAGTAGCCGTACAATGTTTAAACTTAGACAATACTTTAAACAAATCTAGACAAAATATATTGTGACCCATAATGATTTTTGGGCCTAAACCCACTTTCCATTTTTTATCTAACACAAAAATGTCAAAGTGGATTAGTTATGTTTAATCAACATCTTTGCCTATGATTAGCTATTAACATGTAATTAACTTGTTTCTTTTTAAGTCTTTGTTTGCCTCAATTCCGACCAATATTCCATTGCTTCTTTGAAGGGTGTCCAATTGAGTCATTGACCATTAAAAGGGACACATAATGAAGGGGAAAAAAACATGGGAAAACCAAATTATAATAATTATGTAATGTTATATAAGTTTAATTGTTTAACCAATTGATAAAACATCGTGTGCAACCGTTGATTAAATAATTGCAAAATTGTTTAGGGTAAGATATAGGAGATATCATTGAACTTTAAGCGTTGTATCGTTTATACTATTAAACTTTAGGTAAAATGACAAAAGATGTCCTCAACGTTTGCATACTTTGTGATTTGACCCTCCTATTCTTTTGTTTTTGGAACAAACAACTCTCTAACGTTTCAATTTGGTCCAAATATGCCCTTGTTGGATGAAAACTGTCAGTCAACGGTTGATGTTGATTGGACTTGTCATGTGTTAAAAATTGCTTGACGTGTCAACATCATATTCGTCACGTGTCACCATCCGGTTTGGCCACGTGTCACCATAAAGAAGGGTATAACAAAATAATTTTTTTAAATCTGACGTGGCATATGCCACATCACTCGATCTTAGCGCGTGGCAAGTCCAGTCAGAATCAACCGTTGACCGTCGGTTGACTGACAGTTTTCATTCAACAAGGGCATATCTGGACCAAATTAAAACGTTGGGGTTGTTTGCTCCAAAAAAAGAATAAGGGGACCAAATAACAAAACATGCAAACGTTGAGAATTTTTTTGTCATTTTGCCTAAACTTTAATTGTTTCAATTACAACATTAAACTTTAATTGTTTCAATTATAGCATTAAACTTTTGTTTTGCTTCAATTATACTATTGGATTGCTAAAATCCAAAACGACGTGGACGAATCTTTTTGTTACTATGATGGTGTGGCCAAAACAACATCATTTTGTTGTGGCTATTTTTGTCTAAAACGGCATTATTTCAGGCATTGAACTTTAGGGGTGCATCGATTTTACCACTAAATTTTAAAATGATTTTAATTTTAACGGCCCGGTGATATAATTGAAGCAAAATGAACGTTTAGTACTATAACTCAAACAATTGGAAGTTTAGTGACATAAACGATATAACATCTAACGTTCAATGGTATTCGATGTAGTTTACCCTTTGATTTTATATAAAAATATATTTGTATTGATTATATATTAGATAATTGTTAATACAATTTTTAATGCATTAATAAGATTTAAAGGGCCTTTATGCATTAGCTCACGTGATAATGGATTCTTTATTATAGAAAAAAGTTGGGAAAAGAGGGGCCTGCTCTGCAATTTCCTTTACTTATTTTATTTAATTTTGTTCAGAGAAATCAGAAATTAGTAATTAGTGTACTTAATAAACAAATCAAAGGCTAAATTAAAGGAAAAACAAAGTGGTCCTACAAACATAAAACAAATATTTTCCAAAGGAATCTCTTTACTTTCATCAATATTTCATTTTTATAATTCCAAACATTGTTGATTGATGTATCATGGAAAGAGCAAAATATTTATTTTTACCAATATTTCTCTTTGATTTATATATAATTTTATTATAATAATCACTGTTTTAGGAGGCTTGGTTTCAAATTTTACATTATTATCCATTAATTAGCTCAAAAAGGCAGTACTGTAATTATTATGTTCTTTCACTTTTACTACTAGGGAATTGATTATATTTAAAAAAATTGAACACTGATATTGTACACACAGAAAATTAGGTTGAGAGGGTCATCCACAATGAGTCTATGTATTTTTTGTTTTCTATTAATCAGCTAATGAACTGGTTAACGGTAATTAAACTAAAAAAACTACTTAACTACGATTTATTTTTTTAAATTGAAAAAATTTAAACTCGATATTTTATGTCAACGAGAAATAAAGAAAACACAAATTATTTGTTTTTACACTGTTAATTTGTACCACATGAAAAATTACATAAAATTATATTCCATATTAATCTTCCAAATTGTTTTGCCTAATAATTACAAGAGCCGAAAGTTTGAGATTATGGTCTACCCATCGCATACAGCTAAGGTTCACTTGATTAAATGAAGACAACTTAATCATTTAAAACAATTTAAATATGGATAATTATTTAAAATTTTCTAAATTTGGAGTGATGTTGGAAAATTGATGTTCATTTTATTTATTTATTCGTGTTAAATGACAATTAAGCGTTTGATGTTTTTTTAATCCCGTGTTGAATAATTTGACTATTCAACAAGCGTAATTTAACAGCGATTATCTCACCACCTAGGTTAATATGGTGGCTCGAAATTTGGAGGTCCGGGTTGTACATATTTATCGCGAGGCTAATATGGTGGCTGATGTGTTGGCTAAGCATGATTTTCAGATGGTTCATGGGGATATAACGTTCGTGCAACCCCCATATATAGCTCTCGACGCACTACATGTGGATGTTAGTAATCCTATGAATTAATTTGTATTTTGTAAGGTTTTCAGGTGTACTCTTTTTTCTCCAGCTATGATTAAGGAAATTTTTTAACGAAATATTTGGTTACCTGTCTTTTCTTCATAAAAAATACATATAAAATAATGTAAACTTTATAATTTACCATTAAGTATGAATGGATCATTCCCCACAAGTACAAAAAAACATATAAAATATATTGCAGAAAAATATGAATAATTATAATCAAATGTTTTATTTTAAAATATATAATTTATTCATTTCATAAAAACAGAATCATATAAGAAAATAATTAAAAAATTAATTAAACAATTCAAAAAAATAAAAGATATAACTAAATATCATTTCTAACAAGATTAATAAATCAAAAACACATCCGAAAATACTATATGAGCTTCTTTTAATATGTTGGTGTGAACGGCTTGTTTATCTCATAATATGAGATAAAAATTAAGAATCAATTTATGTAATAGAGCCGACTCCTTAAGTTATTGAGTGGTTTAGCATCAGATCCCAAAGACAATAAATCTTTTTTTATAAGAAGAAGTCTTTTTCAAGGATTCTATATAAATTTCTATACGATATGAAAACAAGATAGTTACATTTCAGAAAATATGTGTAATTTTCTTAATCCTTTAATAACGTACACATTGTACATATATAATACTTGAACTCGAGTCACATAAATAGAATACATTATTTTTTACTACTGAAATCACTTAACTGGTTCTATTACGAATTTACGAGCTTTTTATTTTCGAGAATATGGGAATTTTGTCAAGGTTATGTTATCATAATTTGATAATAAAAAAGAAAATATAATAGAAACTCGTGAGTCGTGATTCCGAATACTATAATTTGAAGGTCAGATACGTAACAGTTGGATTTCAAGGTTGAATACTGTTTCTGACATTCATCAGTGCCTGATTTTATGCATCAATATTATCCCTAAATTCAACCAAACTTTACAACCTTCATTTTATCTTGTTATTTCTCTTTGAAAAATGCAACATTATATATATATATATATATATATATATAGGATCTGTTTACACAGTATAAAACTTAAAGAGTTTTACACGGTTTTTTAGACAGTTAGATGAGTGAAACGAATGAATGAGATTAACGGTATATATGTGAAGAACTAGGTGTTTTGATATAATAATTGAAAAATGTTTTGGACTAATTTGAAAAGAATTTAAAACATGTCTTTAAGTCCAAACAACTTGAAAATTTTGTTTCTAATGATTTCTAACTTTAGCCGATCTTTTTCAAAACATGTATGATCCGTTTTTGCACTAAAGCTGTTTTTTAGTCTCCAAGGCAAAAAGGATCGATCCCCTAATAAAAGGGATCGATCCCTTGGTTGGCAGATTCGTTCAATTTTTGCTTCCAGCCTCCAAGTGCAAAAGGATCGATCCCCTGGTTTATGGGATCGATCCCTTCACTGTAACGGTCATATTTTTATGAAAAAGGATTGATCCCCTGGTTTATGGGATCGATCCCTCGTGTTATAAATGCTGAACTTTTTGTAGATAACGGCTATTTTGCATCCCCAACGGCTATGACTCATCCCCAACGGCCATAAACGGCTAGAAACTCATTCCACACTATATAAACACCACAAGGACACTTAAAGATGGTTAGAGACAATATCCAAGCTTCATGATCAAGAGAAATAACATTTAAGTCTTTATTCTTCATTTCTCTTGTATATATTGTATAGAGAGTGTTCTTTTATTGTTTTATTCTTTACACTCTTTTGAGCTTAATTCTTGTAAACACCCACCTTGTGAGGTTTTCATTGTTTACACAAACTACCTTGTAAAAGGGAGAGGTTCTAGTTTAGCCTTGAGAGAAAAACTAGAGTGATTCTATCTTAGCCATTGAAAAGATAGGGTTGTAAGGTTATCCCTTTGGCCTCAAAAGGAAGAATTCATAGTAGTGAATTGGAAAATCCTTAGTGGTGTGCTAAGGTAGTGGATGTAGACTTTGGTTAGAAAGTCGAACCACTCTAAAATCATCGTGCAAATTGTCTATCATTTTTATCGATTTTAGCCAATTATTTCGGGAGTTCAATTCAACCCTCTTGACGATTTTAGAAGATCGATTCGAGCGTGCTACAAACCCAACAATTGGTATCAGAGCCTCGTCTCCATCAAAGGACTAACATCCGAGAGTAAAGATCCAACACTCGTAGTCCACCGTTCAAGAAAATGGCAAGCGGTTCTACAATGATTTCATTTGAAGAAGGCCGCTCTATCATGTGTCCTCCTCTCTTCAAAGGAGAAGGTTACTTCCAATGGAGCAACATCATGAAATATTTCATCCAAGGATTCAACCTCGACATTTGGATGATTATCAAAGATGGACATTTGGAAGCTCCTAAGAAGAAGAAGAAAATGAGTGCCAAAGACACAAAGAAGGACCATCTCAATGCAAAGGCTATGCACATTCTTCTTTGTGCCCTAAGTGAAGAGATTTCCAAGAAGATCTCCCCATCCAAAAGTGCCAAAGAAATTTGGGAGAAGCTTGAGAAATTATATGGGAAAAAAGAGAAGAAAGATGATGCTTCATCATGTGCAATCCTCCTCTCAACACCAAAGGTGGATGGTGTTTTGGCTCTCGATGAGCCCAAGGTATCTTCCAACTCTAATGATCCAAATGCATATTCATTTGATGAGTTACAAGATGCTTTCGATGAATTATTTTTGGAATTTGAGACCATGAATTCCAAATTTAAGAAAATGATTTCTAAACTTGAATTTGAAAATGATTTTCTTTTGAAAACAAAATTAGATTTTGAAAAAGAAAATGAGATTTTGAAAAATGATTTAGAGTTTTCAAAAACAAGCAATGGAATTTTAGAAAAAGAAAATCTTGATTTAAAAGTTAAACTTGAAAGCTTAGCAAAAGAAAAAGAAATTATTTTTAATAATTCATCTCATTCCATAATGACAAAATGCTCACATTGTCATTATCATGGTCATTCCTTGCATACTTGTCCTATAAAGAAGAAAAAATCTTATAGGATTAGACAAGTATGAGTTCCTAAGGGAACTAGAGACATTGAGATTAATTTTAATGGATCCAAAGCAATTTGGATACCAAAATTCAAGTAAGTGTCTCTTGTAGGTGTGTTGGAGCAAAGGCAAGAAAAGCAAGAATCTCAAATGCTCTAGTCACACAAGTGAAGAAGATAGGTAACCTCTAATCTTAATGTATTTGATTTTAAATCATTCGGTTGCCTACTTTGATGATAAATGTTCATGCATCATTGCTTATTTATATTTATAAGTGCATGACATTTTATGATTCTTTATGCATATGAATCACATTGTTTCATTCATATGTTTGCATAAAGTTTTAAAGTCTTGGATAAATTAAATTTCATGTATTTTAAATTGATTTGATTCAATGATGAAAATTCAATCTCTTTAAGTGTCAAAATTTGTGCTAAAAATTTAATGGAATGCTTTAGTAAGGGGGAGTTTTATTTTTCAAATTTTTTTGTACTTAATTTTTTTTTAACTTACTCTTCATTGTTATTATGTACTAGAAAGATTTGAATTATTTTTGATATAACAAAAAGGGGTGAAGTAAGTGAAAAATTAAGGGGAGCCAAATTTTAAAACAAAAATTTTTAATTGAGTCAAAATTTTTAAACCTCCATTGTTATTTTGAGCTTAAAGTATTTTAAATTCTTTTTGATATAACAAAAAGGGGAGAGTTTGGTTTGAAAAATTGTATTTTCAAATGAATAAGGGGGGCTTTACTTTCTTTTCAGTTTTTCATCTCTTATTCACATTTTTAAACTTGAAGGGGGAGAATCCCAAACAATTTTTCAAGTTGGTTTTATTATATCAAAAAAGGGGAGATTGAAGAACTAGGTGTTTTGATATAATAATTGAAAAATGTTTTAGACTAATTTGAAAAGAATTTAAAACATGTCTTTAAGTCCAAACAACTTGAAAATTTTGTTTCTAATGATTTCTAACTTTAGCCGATCTTTTTCAAAACATGTATGATTCGTTTTTGCACTAAAGCTGTTTTTTTAGTCTCCAAGGCAAAAAGGATCGATCCCCTGATAAAAGAGATCGATCCCTTGGTTGGCAGATTCGTTCAATTTTTGCTTCCAGCCTCCAAGTGCAAAAGAATCGATCCCCTGGTTTATGGGATCGATCCCTCGTGTTATAAATGCTGAAGTTTTTGTAGGTAACGGCTATTTTGCATCCCCAACGGCTATGACTCATCCCCAACGGCCATAAACGGCTAGAAACTCATTCCACACTATATAAACACCACAAGGACACTTAAAGATGGTTAGAGACAATATCCAAGCTTCATGATCAAGAGAAATAACATTTAAGTCTTTATTCTTCATTTCTCTTGTATATATTGTATAGAGAGTGTTCTTTTATTGTTTTATTCTTTACACTCTTGTGAGCTTAATTCTTGTAAACACTCACCTTGTGAGGTTTTCATTGTTTACACAAACTACCTTGTAAAAGGGAGAGGTTCTAGTTTAGCCTTGAGAGAAAAACTAGAGTGGTTCTATCTTAGCCATTGAAAAGATAGGGTTGTAAGGTTATCCCTTTGGCCTCAAAAGGAAGAATTCATAGTAGTAAATTGGAAAATCCTTAGTGGTGTGCTAAGGTAGTGGATGTAGACTTTGGTTAGAAAGTCGAACCACTCTAAAATCATCGTGCAAATTGTCTATCATTTTTATCGATTTTAGCCAATTCTTTCGGGAGTTCAATTCAACCCTCTTGACGGTTTTAGAAGATCGATTCGAGCGTGCTACAAACCCAACAATATGTAAAAATTATCACTTGAAAAAAAAGAGTAAAGAGTTAATCTGAGTCATCCATTCCCATCATCTAACGATCTAGAAAACGTGTAAAACTTAAAGAGTTTTACACATAATTTTATGTTGAAAATTGTTAGAAATTTATATTGAAAAATTAAGGGTGCAAAATTATAAAAATTTAGGAGGTGCTGTATATATATTCTTAACTTTTCAACAATACACGTATTTTACAGACAAAACAGTTTAAGTTCGAATCTTCGAAAATAAACATCATCTATTTTTTCTATTGAAATTACTTGGACCCAATCTGGATTGAAATTAATAAGAGGCAAAGACATGTTTTATAAAACACACCATCATTTCAATTTGTCACATAAATAAAAAAAAAATCATGTAAAACGCGTCTAAAGTCTAAACCACAAACTAAAATCATATATTTCTAAATATTTTTTTTTGATTTTTTTCCGGCACTGGTGTATATAATAATAATAATAATAATATATTATTAAGTAGTTTAACTTTATTATTCCTAGCGGCGCGTGGTTAGAAAACAGCGCGTGGTGGTGGAGGAAGGGAGGATGTGGCTGGGCAGCAGCGCCTCCGCAATTCGTGCTCTTTGGCGTTTTGTTTATGAGAAACGAGGCACCGACTCACTGCCGATGGCACGTGCACACGTGACCCCTTAATCACCCACCCACTCTCTGATTCAAACACCTTCTTTTGTGTCTTTGTTTTATTTCTTTAATTAAAGCTCTGATTAAAATCTTATTTAATTTAATAATATCCCTCACTTTGTTATGTTTTCAGTATTGGTATTATAATCGACTATTTCTAATTCTTTTTTTAATGCTATTTTAAAATTGAAGTATTTTTTCTCCATTAATTTTATCAAATTATTTAATATGTTATTATTTATAGACATTTTAATTTGATTATAACGTAGTATTAGGTTTAATTAGTTGTGGACGACGATGGTCTATACGTCAACCGTCGACTTTTCTCTCTCTTCATTTCTCATTTACGGTGGCTAAATCACATATAAAATTAGAGTTAATTGATCTTATTTAATTTGTTGAGGTATGAATTTTTTAAAAAAACTAAATAAAATTTCAAAGAGTTAAAATAAATTTTTAATAAAAAACACTAAAATTAACCTCACTTAATTTATTAAGGGTATGAAATAAAAAATATTTATTATAATAGTAAAAATCCTCGTACATTATACTTTATTTTAGCATCATTATATAAGAACTTTGACTCTGCCATTGTTCATTCGCCTTATATATATTTTTAAATTTTTGTTCTCTTTTTATTTCTATGATTTGTGTAACATATCCAAGTTTTGTATTTTCCTTTGGCTAATAATTCTTTCCACCGTTTTTATTAAAATGATGAATGTATTTATCTCGTGTTTTACAAATTTCAATCTTATTCTATAAGAGGGCGTTTGGTTCACGAAAAAAATCAGTATAAGTAGGAACATTTTTTTTCGAAATTACATTCTCATATTTAATTTGACGATATTCCCAGTGTGGAGAAAAAACGAATTACCAACAGTAGCGCATTTTTTAATTGTATTATTTAAATATCTAGCTCATAATATAAATTTTATTGAGAAAATGTAAACTTGATTTGTGTTTGAGATTTATTCTTTATAGGAGAGTTTAGCTTGCAAGATTATGTCAATTTAGTTGTCCTATGTTACTTAAATTTACTCGAATTTGATCATCATCTAATATTGGGTTTTCGCGCTAAAACATTTTTGAATAATTTAAACATTCTTTAAGCACTAAATTCAACTTAGGTTTTGGGTAACAATTTCGGTTACCAATCTAAAATGTTATATATATGTGTAATAATTTCGATTGCAACCTAAATTATTATAATTTGGGGTAACATTTCATGTTTAAATTTTTAAAATAAAATATTATATGTATTGATAACATTTTAGGTTGCAACCTAAATTGTTATGATTTTGTATAATATTTATGTTGAAACTTAAAATTTTGCTCACTTCAACCTAAATTTATAAATTTCCGGTTGCAATCAAAAATGTTATTTAAATTTCTAAATTTTAAGTTGCAACCTAAAATGTTAAATATACTGATAACATTTTAAGTTACAATCGAAAATGTTACATATTATGGTAATTTTAACTTTAATATTAAGAATTCAACTTGTTAAAAAAGAAAATATATCTCAAATGTAACCCCCTCGTCCCGGTCTGGCCGGATGACCGGTCCGAATGGGCCACACGGGGAAAACCGAGTGAAAACCTGTTAAGGTTCCCCCTCGGTTAGCAACCCTATTTTTTTTCTTTTTTTTTTTATTTTGATCTTGTCTAGAGGAATATTAAGTCCTATGTGATTCACAATAGCGGAAAACATTCGAAGGGAGTCACATCCGAACCACAGCCATACACAAACAGTCCATTTTTAAGCTTACAGGGCAGACCGTATCGGTACCCTAACTAGGGGTATCGATACGCCCTGACCAGGTCAACCCAAGGAGTCAACTCCGGGGAGACCGTATCGATACATCCCTTAAGCGTATCGATACGACCTTCTTGGTCAACGGAGTAGACCCGTATCGATACTCGGGAATCCCGTATCGGTACGCACTACTCGTTCCCACTTCTCCAAATTCCAGTAACTTTGGAGGGTATCGATACCCTTAGGGTATCGGTACGCCAAGCAAAAACTGTGGCATTTGGGCAAGGCCGTATCGATACGGCCCTTAGGCGTATTGATACGCCATGCTCTGCAATTCCACAATCTTCAACTTGGTGACCTCAAACACAACTCTAGATGCATATTTGGACTCCCCTAAGCTCATGCAACCATTCACACATCAAGACCTACAACCGAGATTTAACTTTCAAGGCAGTGAATCTACAAGGATCATACGAATCAAGGTTTCATGCAATTTCACAAAAGATGCATACTTAGCAAGCATAAGGCACCATATACAAGATAGGCAAGCATAAGGTATACATAGGCCACCGACATACATGTTTAGGCATATTCAAATAAGCAACATAACAGGCATAAACCGCAATCCATGAAACAAAAGCACAACACAAATACGAGTTTAACATGCTCAAACACAAATTTCCTAAGGAGTTTGACCCCAACTCTTACAACTCTATACCTCATTGTCTAGGCATTATTACAAAAGCAAACCACACTTAAACTTGCTTGAGAACTCCAAAAGCTCCTCCCTCGCCCGCTTGCCTCCCGAACTCTAACAATCTGCACGTTGGAAACAAAAAGAGCATAAGCCAACTAGCTTAGTGAGAGAGGCTCTACAATTCACAACATGCAGTTTTCTAAAACACGATTTATATGCAAGAAAGCGATGGATGCATAAGGGTCTATCTCAACCACAACACTTGGTTTGCACAAGCACAACCAACATACACGTACGGTGGGACTACACATCACCGTTTCGACTAGTGGGTTTCCAATAGGACTACACATCAAAGTACTACCCTACTAGTCACTACCAGTGGGACTACACATCACCGTAGTTTAGACCACCATCACGTGAGGCACGAACTCAACACGACTACAACATTAACAACTTAAAATGCATTCGATGATCACAACGTATACACAATCAACATATCACAACAACATGAGAGTAGAGAGACTTACACACGGGTTTAGGTGACCTCTCAAGGTTCCACCCAAACCCCAAAAAGAATCCATATCGAGCTCAATGTAAAAACCAATAAATCTACTCACCGTTGCTATCCAAGAGAAGATCGAAGACCAAGCTCAAGACTCCGAAATCCCCGGATTTGCCCCCGAAGCTTCTCCAACCAAAATTCTCGTTTCTAGCCATTCCAACACCAAACAAATAATCTCAAATCAGTCCATGTTCTAAAATAATCAACCCGGATTACATACCAAGCACAAGACATCGATTTTTCCATTGAAAACAAGCTCAAAATTCCAAAATTCGAGCAGCCCTTAAGCACCCCTCAAAACCATTGATTTCAACCCTCAAATTACTCTCTAAGGCCTTCAAATCAATACTTACATATACCCTAACCATCAGCCCTCTCATTTCTACATAGAACACCCCCATATCTCAACCCAAGACCTCCAAAAAACCCCATTTCGAGAAAACACCCAAAACCTTGTAAAAAATCAATTTTATTGGACCTTTTAGGTTGTAGATTACTCATAGAACTTCAACAAATCAAAAACTAGAATCAAAGACTTCAAAGACAACATTTTTACTTCAAAACCCTCCAAACTCCAAATTTCAAAACATGTGTAGAAACGAAAATAAAAGGCATCAACTTGTAGAGGATAAAGAGGGTAAGTCAAAAACGAAATTACCTTTGCAAAACCTTCAAAAATGAGCAAGCTATTGAATGGAATAGTAACAAGGGGAGAGGGTTTCTTTTTGGACGTTGAAGTGAATAGTGAAGAGGGGAAGAAGATGACTCAAAAATCATTATTTTAGGTTTGTTTGAAATTATAAGGGCTAAAGACTTAAACGCCCTTAATGAAAAAGGAAAACCACAATAGGTGCCACCCATGGTCATGTGGGCTTGTTTAAAATATGGTCCAACTTAATTTTATTTGACTTAAAACCCGAGGCCCAAACCATTACTTTATTATTTAAAATTTTGGAACCGAAACCCGAACTATTTTTAAATTATTATTTTCACCTGACCCCCGAACTCGGGCGTTACAACTCTCCCCTACTTAAGAAATTTCGTCCTCGAAATTTACCTGACGGAAACAAATACGGAAACTGCTCAAGCATGTCAACTTTCCTCTCCCACGTGGCTTCCTCCACACCTCCATGTCTCCATAAGACCTTGACTAACTCTATAGTCTTGCCACGCAACACCTTGCTATCAGAATCAAGTATTTCAACTGGTTCCTCATTGTAAGACAAGTCCAGATTTAACTTTATTTCTTCCACTGGCATAACATGGGACGGGTCCGATCTATACCTCCTAAGCATCGACACATGAAATACATCATGAATCTTCTCTAGCTCAACTGGGAGTCTCAATCTATATGCAACCGAACCAATTCTCTCAACTATCTCATAAGGCCCTATGTATCTTGGGCTCAACTTGCCCTTCCTTCCAAACCTCATCACCTTCTTCCAAGGTGAGACTTTCAAAAACACTTTATTCCCTACGGAATATTCTACTTCTTTCCTTTTTAAGTCGGCATAGGACTTTTGCCGATCTGAAGCCGCTTTCAAGCGATCACATATCAACTTCACCTTCTCGGTGGTTCCCTTAAGCAATTCGGGCATCGGCACAAGTTTTTGTCCGGCCTCAGCCCAACAAATCGGGGTCCTACACTTCCTACCATACAAGGCATCATAGGGAGCCATCTGAATGCTCGACTGAAAGCTGTTGTTATACGCGAACTCCACTAATGGTAGGTGTTTCTCCCATGACCCCTGAAAGTCAATGATACAACACCTCAACATGTCCTCCAAAATCTGAATTACCCTCTCAGACTGCCCATCTGACTGCGGATGATACGAAGTGCTGAAGTTCAACCAAGTGCCCAAGGCTCGATGCAAACACTCCCAAAATCAAGAGGTAAATCTCGGATCCCGATCTGACACAATCGACTTCGGTACCCCATGTAGTCTCACAATCTCACGAATATACAATTCGGCCAACTTGTCTAATGTATAGGTAGTATGAACCGGTATGAAATGAGCACACTTGGTGAATCTATCTACAATCACCCACACTGAATTTTTCTTCGAAGGAGTCAACGGAAGTCCTGACACAAAGTCCATAGTGATACGTTCCCACTTCCGCTCTGGAATTTTCAACGGTTGCAACAACCCTGAGGGAAACTGGTGCTCAGCCTTGACTCTCTGACAAACCATGCATCTACTTACGAACTCGGCTACATCCTTTTTCAAACCAACCCAATAATACTCTTCCTTCAATCCTCGATACATCTTCGTGCTACCCGGATGCATAGCAAAAGGACTATTGTGAGCCTCGCTCAAGATCGTACGCCTCAACTCGGCATCCTCCGGAACCACTATCCTATCCTTGAAACATAGGATCCCATTCTCTCCAAAACAATACTCGGTGAGCCTATCTTCGGCTATGTCTTGCACGTGAGGTGCCAAAGACTCATCTCACAACTGCTTCTCACGAATCAACTGAACCAATGATGGCTTAACCTGAAGCTCGGCTACCAACCCACCATCCGTTGACACACTCAACCTTGCAAACATTGCTCGTAACTCAACGGCCACCTTCCTACTCAAGGCATCGCCCACCACATTTGCCTTGCCCGGATGATACTCTATGGTAAGGTCATAATCCTTAAGGAGCTCTAACCACCTTTGTTGCCTAAGATTCAACTCCCTCTGGGACATCAAATATTTCAAACTCTTGTGGTCGGTGTACACGACGCACTTCTCACCATAAAGATGGTGTCTCCAAATTTTCAACGCGAACACCACTGCAGCCAACTCTATGTCATGTGTGGGGTAATTCTTCTCATGGACCTTCAACTGTCGTGAAGCATATGCCACTACCTTACCTTCTTGCATAAGCACACAACCTAGCCCCACGTAAGATGCATCACCGTAAATCACAAACTCTCTCCCCGGCTCAGGCTGAACCAATATAGGAGCTTCGGTCAAAGCTTTCTTCAACTTCTCAAATGCCTCTTGTCTTGCATCTGACCATTCATATGAGACATTCTTCTGTAGTAACTTGGTCAACGAAGCCGCTATTCTTGAGAACCCCTCAACGAACCTTCTATAGTACCCCGCCAAACTTAGGAAACTGCGAATTTCCGTCACTGATTTCAGTTGCTTCCAACTCACAATGGCTTCAATCTTCTTGGGATCTACACTAATCCCACTAGCTGAGATCACGTGACCTAGGAAGACCACCTCCCTAATCAAGAACTCACACTTACTTAGCTTGGCATACAACTGATTCTCAAGTAGGGTTTGAAGCACTAACCTTAAGTGTTCATCGTGCTCCTCTTCGGTCCTAGAGTACACTAGGATGTCATCAATAAACACTACCACAAACCTGTCCAAGAACTTATGAAACACTCGTTTCATCATATCCATAAAGGCTGCTGGAGCATTGGTCAACCCAAAAGGCATCACCAAAAACTCATAATGCCCGTAACGTGTACGGAAAGCTGTCTTCGGTATGTCCACATCCTTCACCTTTAACTGATAATACCCAGACCTTAAGTCAATCTTTGAAAACACGGAAGCACCCCTCAACTGGTCTAGCAAGTCATCTATCCTTGGCAAGCGATATTTGTTTTTCACCGTCACCTTATTCAACTGTCTATAGTCTATGCACATTCTCATGCTACCATCCTTCTTTTTCACAAACAAAACCGGAGCACCCCACGGGGAAACACTAGGCCTAGTAAAGCCTCTGTCAGTCAACTCCTGAAGCTGTGTCTTCAACTCTTTCAACTCTTTCGGTGCCATTCTATACGGAGCAATCGACACCGGTGCGGAATCAGAATAGGTCTCAATAGCAAACTCAACTGCTATATCTGGAGGCAAACCTGGTAGTTCTTCCGGAAAAACACTCGGAAAGTCACACACAGTCCTGATGTCCTGAGGTCTCACCTCACTTATATCCGGGTTCATTACGTAAGCCAAGTAAGCCTGACACCCTGAACTCAACAACCTCTGAGCTTCCAAAGCCGAAACCACGTTGGACAAAAACTTGACATTCTCCCCAACTACCACAACCTCAAAGTCATCGGTAAGCCTCAAAGAGACCCTCTTAGTCTCGAAGTCAACCCTAGCTCTATGCTCTACAAGCCAATCCATACCCAAGATCACGTCAAAACCATAAAAGGGTAGCTCCATCATGTCGACTGGAAATACGTGGCCCTGAATCATCAAGGGACACCTCCTATACACTTTCCTAACTACCACTGTATCACCAAAAGAGCTAGTGACATTTACACCTACCTCTAGCCAATCACAAGCTAATCCCAATGACTTTGCATGCTCGCCCAAAATATACGAATGCGTTGACCCCGAATCTATTAGAGAAAGCAAACTCAAAGACTGTAATGTGAAATTACCTGCAATGACATCAATGTCATTCTCAGTCTCTCGCTGAGCGTACACCCTAGCCGGTCCTCCTCCCTCGGGCTGGACTGCTACCACATGAGCCAAGTTCCTCTGACCCTCATTCCTCGGCTGGAAGTTCCCACGGCCGCGCCCACGACCTCTCTGATGCTCAAATCCCCTCGCTGGAGCCGGTCCTCCCCTAACTGGGTGTGGACAATCACGCCTCAAATGGTCTCGGGAGCTACAGTTCCAACACGCCCCAAACATACCCATGCACTCACTTGGGTGGCGTCTCCCGCACCTAGTGCACTCCGGAATGTGCCCAACGGCCCCTTGGCCCTGACGGCCTTGACCATGGTTACCACCCCTAGGTCTCGTATCCGGCTGGTACCTCCTATCCCTATGCCTCTTGGCATGATCTCTATCCCAGTTCGCATGTCTCTTTCCGGAGTCAGACCCTCCAGCACGTGCTCTAGAGCTTAGGTTTTGCTCTACATCCTTGGCCCTAGAAACCAAGACATCGAACTCAGTGTAGTCGGAGGCCAACATGTAGGTCTTCACATCAGTAGTCAACCCATATCTGAAACGCTCACATCGCTCCTTCTCATCCGGAATCAACTCTGGCGCGTACTGGCTCAACCTCACAAACTGGATCTCATACTCGGACACGGTCCTATTGCCTTGAACCAAAGCCATGAACTCCCGTTTCTTTTCATACAAGTACCGAACCCCGAGGTACTTCCTCTTGAAGGCATTCCTGAAAAACTCCCATGTGATATCCGTCTCGGCCATGCCAGAAATAACAGTGGTCCACCAAGTATAAGTGTCTCCCTGAAGCAATGAGACGGTGCATCCCAACTTACGGGCATCCGAACACTCCATCTGACCCAAGATGCGAGTAGTGCTCTCAAGCCACCCTTCCGAACCCTCCGGAGACAACCCACGAAACTCAATTGCCCCCAAATTACGAAGCCTCTCTAGGGGTAATCCTGTCCCCGCACCCTGAGGTGGTGCCGCAGCTTGCATACCGGCCAAAGCTGTCTGAAAAGCTCCGGCTATAGTCTGAATCAAATGGGCCACATCTGGACCTGCCTGACCTTGGCCCGCTTGAGCCCCATTACCTCCCACATTAGCCTCAGCCTAAGGCCCATTACCATCACCTCCGACGTTCCCTCCATTTCCATCGGGAGCATTAAGAGCATGAGGCGCATTCTCGGGTGCCTGGCCACCCGCCCTAGGCCGTCCCCTCGGTCTCACCATAGCAATTAAAGTAGTCTAAAACAACAAACACACAACAACAAAGAAACGTTAGGTTAGCAAGGGGCAAAGGACTCTGGTTCTCAAGCTCTTTAAACCAAAACAATTTTCCCTCTTTTTTATTTGACAAGAACGCCTAACAATGGGGACTCGAACCAACACTCAAACAACAGCAAGATCACTATAGCATGCATTCATACGCCGTGCTAGAGACAAAATTTAGACATACATTGCAAGACACTTACAATACCTTAACTCACCTTACTTACCTGCCCGAGCTCTCAGAAACCTCAGGCTCTAATACCAATAAATGTAACCCCCTCGTCCTGGTCTGGCCGGATGACCGGTCCGAATGGGCCACACGGGGAAAACCGAGTGAAAACCTGTTAAGGTTCCCCCTCGGTTAGCAACCCTATTTTTTTCTTTTATTTATTTATTTTGATATTGTCTAGAGGAATATTAAGTCCTATGTGATTCACAATAGCGGAAAACATTTGAAGGGAGTCACATCGAACCACAACCATACACAAACAGTCCATTTTTAAGCTTACAGGGCAGACCGTATCGGTACCCTAACTAGGGGTATCGATACGCCCTGACCAGGTCAACCCAAGGAGTCAACTCCGGGGAGACCGTATCGATACAGCCCTTAAGCGTATCGATACGACCTTCTCGGTCAAACCTTCTTGGTCAACGGAGTAGACCCGTATCGATACTCGAGAATCCCGTATTAGTACGCACTACTCGTTCCCACTTCTCCAAATTCCAGTAACTTTGGAGGGTATCGATACCCTTAGGGTATCAGTACGCCAAGCAAAAACTGTGGCATTTGGGCAAGGCCGTATCGATACGGCCCTTAGGCGTATCGATACGCCCTGCTCTGCAATTCCACAATCTTCAACTTGGTGACCTCAAACACAACTCTAGATGCATATTTGGACTCCCCTAAGCTCATGCAACCATTCACACATCAAGACCTACAACCGAGATTTAACTTTCAAGGCAGTGAATCTACAAGGATCATACGAATCAAAGTTTCATGCAATTTCACAAAAGATGCATACTTAGCAAGCATAAGGCACCATATACAAGATAGGCAAGCATAAGGCATACATAGGCCACCGACATACATGTTTAGGCATATTCAAATAAGCAACATAACAGGCATAAACCGCAATCCATGAAACAAAAGCACAACACAACTACGAGTTTAACATGCTCAAACACAAATTTCCTAAGGAGTTTGACCCTAACTCCTACAACTCTATACCCCATTGTCTAGGCATTATTACAAAAGCAAACCATACTTAAACTTGCTTGAGAACTCCAAAAGCTCCTCCCTCGCCCGCTCGCCTCCCGAACTCTAACAATCTGCACGTTGGAAACAAAAAGAGCATAAGCCAACTAGCTTAGTGAAAGAGGCTCTACAATTCACAACATGCAATTTTCCATAACACGATTTATATGCAAGAAAGCGATGGATGCATAAGGGTCTATCTCAACCACAACACTTGGTTTGCACAAGCACAACCAACATACACGTACGGTGGGACTACACATCACCGTTTCGACTAGTGGGTTTCCAATGGGACTACACATCAAAGTACTACCCTACTAGTCACTACTGGTGGGACTACACATCACTGTAGTTTAGACCACCATCACGTGAGGCACGAACTCAACACGACTACAACATTAACAACTTAAAATGCATTCGATGATCACAACGTATACACAATCAACATATCACAACAACATGAGAGTAGAGAGACTTACACACGGGTTTAGGTGACCTCTCAAGGTTCCACCCAAACCCAAAAAAGAATCCATATCGAGCTCAATGTAAAAACCAATAAATCTACTCACCGTTGCTACGCAAGAGAAGATCGAAGACCAAGCTCAAGACTCCGAAATCCCCGGATTTGCCCCCGAAGCTTCTCCAACCAAAATTCTCGTTTCTAGCCATTCCAACACCAAGCAAATAATCTCAAATCAGTCCATGTTCTAAAATAATCAACCCGGATTACATACCAAGCACAAGACATCGATTTTTCCATTGAAAACAAGCTCAAAATTCCAAAATTCGAGCAGCCCTTAAGCACCCCTCAAAACCATTGATTTCAACACTCAAATTACTCTCTAAGGCCTTCAAATCAATACTTACATATACCCTAACCACCAGCCCTCTCATTTCTACATAGAACACCCCCATATCTCAACCCAAAACCTCCCAAAAACCCTATTTCGGGAAAACACCCAAAACCTTGTAAAAAATCAATTTTATTGGACATTTTAGGTTGTAGATTACTCATAGAACTTCAACAAATCAAAAACTAGAATCAAAGACTTCAAAGACAACATTTTTACTTCAAAACCCTCCAAACTCCAAATTTCAAAACATGTGTAGAAACGAAAATAAAAGGCATCAACTTGTAGAGGATAAAGAGAGTAAGTCAAAAACGAAATTACCTTTGCAAAACCTTCAAAAATGAGCAAGCTATTGAATGGAATAGTAAAAAGGGGAGAGGGTTTCTTTTTGGACGTTGAAGTGAATAGTGGAGAGGGGAAGAAGATGACTCAAAAATCATTATTTTAGGTTTGTTTGAAATTATAAGGGCTAAAGACTTAAACGCCCTTAATGAAAAAGGAAAACCACAATAGGTGCCACCCATGGCCATGTGGGCTTGTTTAAAATATGGTCCAACTTAATTTTATTTGACTTAAAACCCGAGGCCCAAACTATTATTTTATTATTTAAAATTTTGGAACCGAAACTCGAACTATTTTTAAATTATTATTTTCACCCGACCCCCGAACCCGGGCGTTACATCAAAGATAATTTGGTAAAATATACATTTTTCTTATCTTATATTCCTTCAAACAAACATTGTAATCGTACATTCCTTCCAAACAAACAAAACAAAATAATACAATATTTCCAGTAATGTGTTAAGTAATGCAATATTTCGGTAATATTACATTTCGTAAACTAAACGACCCCTTAATGATTCTTTTCAGGGTTGTATTATCATCACTTTTCAAGTTATTATTTGTTTGGTTCTTTTATTGAATTTTTATATTTTAGAGTTTAGAATCTTAAGTTATTTATTTATTTATTTATTTATTTTGATAGATGTTCGTAATCACTCAACTACGTCATTTTTAAGCTGTGATAAATTATTTATTAATGTGTTGACATGTTGTCATGTTCTATTATTATTTTAACATTGACTATGCTTATTTTTATTTGTATATTTTTTTCTATCATATTATTTGGTTGAATTTATTTTAACAATATTACCGACTGAACTATATTTTTATTAAAAATTAATGTATTAAAAATAAAAAATTTAAAATATTCAAATAATGACAATTACTTGTTCACCATTTAATCCATCATTGCCTTCACCTTTTTTATTAGCCAAATTATGCAATGATAAACGCATTATCTTAAAAGATCAAGTAATTTTTTCCTAAACAAAACTTTTCTTAGCTTGCATCAACTGTCAATCATATTTACAAAAAGAGGAAGTTCAAACAAAATCACAAATTATTTATATATATATATATGGCCAGCGATTTAATATACTGTTGAAATCATGAATTGAATAATTTTAAATATTATACCAAAATATATTATAAATGCAACAGAATTAATAAATGCAATCTAATGATTTCAAACATAATTAAAATGATTAGTATCATGCATTTACTACTAGCATTTAAGATGTTCAGAACAAAAAAAATCAAAAAAATTTAATATCTAAAAGGCCGACATGATACTTTGGCTTAATAATAAGGTTAAGATTTTGAGATTTTTGAGACTAGAGTAAACTATAACGGAAGTCACTCATTTATAAGTAATGTTATATTTGGTCACTAATTATTAAAAGTTGTATTTAGGTCACTTAATTATGAGTAAGATTATATTTGAGTCACCTTTCATATTTAAAAAAATACCAACTTAGTCATTTTTTCGTCCAAATCACTTGTATACACTCGTTAACACTAGAGTACTTTATTTGAAAACATTAATTAATCTAATACACAAATTGATATATATTTTTTAAATATGAAGGGTGACCCATATGTAACTTTACCCATATTTGAGTGATTCAAATATAACTTTTAATAATTGAGTGACCTAAATGTAATCTTACCTATAATTAAGTGACATCCGTTTGTAGTTTACCCTTAAAATTTTAAATTTGAGTTTTACCATATGTACATGTTATGCGTGAGTTTTCGGTAAATATTTTATGTAAAATGATTTGATACACTGATGAAGGAAAATGAAATTTTCCGCAAATAATGTATAGAATTTAGGGTTAGAGTATTAAGCTATAGGGTTAGGATTGTAGTGTTTATGATTAGCTATTAAAGTTTAGAGTTAGAGTTTAAAGTTTAAACTTTAAGATTTAAAGTTTCATTTTTAGTGTGTAAAGTTTATTGTCCCTAAAATAACATATAACATCATTTGAAGTTCGTTTGTGAAAAGAAAAAAACTCCACTCAATGGTGCAAAAATACTAACTCATATTTTATTATGAGTTAAGTCTCACCACATGCGAATCAAAACTTGTTAGTATTGTATCAATAAGGGTTGAGTGCATTGGTAAGATACATTGCACTCCTAAGAAGAGGACGTGGGTTCGAATCTTGGAAACAACATTGTTGAGAGGAGTAGCCACACACTCCGAAGATAAACCGTAAGACGAACATGCATATTAAAAAAAAACTAGTTAGTATTGTACTGGTGGACGTATCAATTTTTCTTAAATACCGATACACATGTGTGTTGGTATACTTAAGCGTATCGAGTCAGTTTATCGTATTTTCTAAATATTATTCACATATATACACCATATTATACAAATATATCTCAAACACATACGTATAAATATATTTATAATAAAATATTTATAGTAGAATTAAGATAAAAGAATTAAAAATTAGTTTAAATATAATTCTCAAACACACCGTTAATGATAGAAATAAGATCGAAACACATCAATAATTTTAACTAGAACATTTTTAAATTATTTGGTATAATTTTATGTTCGATATGAAATAATACGACCACTATTGGTACAACATTGACTACTATAATATGAACTCGTATTGATTTATTTTGATCTAACAAATGTTTTGTAAAAAAGTAAGTGATTAACTATAAAATTTGTTCCATTTGTATAGTAATCTTAACCACATAATTAAATGAATTTTTCAATAGTCTTAAGGTAATTACAAAGTAATATATATTCATATTTTTCTTAATCTTTTGATGTACCACACACCTTGCAGATAAAGCGAAAAAAATAAATATTCACTCCATCACATTTTATAATTAATTATAATTATAACTTCAAAATTTAGTGGATAACTAGCAAACAAAAATCCTTTTCCCCTAATTATGTCTTTTTCTATACTCCACACTAAAAAATTGTAAAAAATTAAATTATAAACCTTAATTTTAAATTCTACATCCTAAACCCTAAACTTTACACCCTAAAAAATACACATACCCATAATTCCCTAAACTCTAACCATAAATCCCAACCTCTAAACACACTTTTTAAAGCGGGGCACCAAAAGGGGCATAATTTGGGGCAGACGATTTCCATCTATAACTAGCGGGGTTAGTTCAAAGAATAAAAATCTTATGCTCCTTTTCAGTGTCCTTGTTTATGCCATTATACTAAAAGTTTAGTTTAGCATTTAGATTAAGGTTTAAGTTTAGGATTTATGTTTAGAGTTTAGAGAATTTGGACTAGGGTATATTTTTTAGGTTTAAAATTTAAAATTTAGGATTTGAAATTTAGGGCTAGAGCTTAAAACTTAAATTTTTTAGTGTTGGATCATAGAATTAGAAAGAGACATAGAAAATGAGTAGAATTTTTTTGTCTTAGTCCAAATGGTAAACAACTTGGTATCGTAAACAGATTTCGAATTCGAAATTTTGTGTATGTAAAAAATTTCCGTTGGGAGCTAACTTACCAAAATCAAATATGCACAAATCAATCTAAATTAATTAAAGGGTAAATTATTGCGGTGGTCACTTATATTTTTCACCAGTACAGACTTGGTCACGGATTTTAAAAAACGACCAATAAGGTCACTTACGTTTTCGGGACATAAACTTTTGGTCACTCAACCGTTTGATGCTGTTAAATTTTGACGGATTTCTGATCTGACAATTAAAAAAATCCCTAAATTTTCAAAATTTATAAAATAACACCCATATTCGAAACCCCCAACTCACCAAAACTCAAATTGCGATCTGAGTCAATTTCGTCGCCGATTGTAACGACACCACCCACCACATCCGTCGCCGGACCACCATGATCGTTTACCCTACCACGTCGTTGCCAAAAATTGATCGAAGTCGTGCAAAACGCCGGACGAAGGTCAAAATATTTGAAAAATTCATTCGATCGATTTGCAACGAGCGACGGTTGAATGACGACGGTTGGTGCATGAGTGTTTCAGAGAGGGAAAGACGCTCCATTCCGTTGCCAGAATCGTGGCCAACGACATCGAGAGTGACCAGATTGAGGGATTTAGGTATTTAGGGATTTAGGAATTTAGGTTTTTTTTAAAAAAAAATTGAAATTTTGGGGCCATTGCAGTAGTTTACCCTTATTTTTTCAATTTCCAGATAGAAAATCGTCAAAGTTTAACGGCATAAAACGATTTGTGACCAAAATTTTACGCCCCGAAAACGTAATTTACGTAAATGACTTTACCGGTCGTTTTTCAAAATCGGTGACAAACTCTGTACTGGAGGGAAACATAAATGACCACCGCAGTAGTTTACCCTTAATTAAAACAAAACTTCGAAAAACTGAAAAAGCAATAAAAGACGGGTTAAAATCTTCTGCACCCTAATCATGTCCTTTTCTATACCACACACTAAAAATTACTTAAAATTAAATTCTAAACCCTAAACCTAATTTCCACATCCTAAACCCTATAGCCTAAAAAATACACCATACCCTTAATTCCTTAAACCCTAACCACAACCATTTACTTTATACCCTAAACTCTAAAGCTTAAACACACTATTTTAAAGTGAGAGCATAGACGGAGGCATGATAATGAGGCATACGATTTTTAACCATAAAAGAATAGTGCATGAATCATGATCAAAAATACCTTTAAGATTCCAAAAAAAAATGTAAAAAAGTTGGCAAAGTCCTCTTCACCAGACCACTCCGAAATAGGGGAAACTTATTTTTATTTTATTTTGTTTAGTGGTAAAAGATAAAGATGAAGAGAGAGAGAGAAGGACAAAGGGGAGGAAAGAGTTTAGCTTTGCCTTGCTTTACTTTGTGGTTAATAAGCAGAGAAAAGAGGGATAAAATGAAAAAGAAGGACCAGGTACACTCAAAATAAATAGCCTAAAGTCCAGCTTCAGCTTGCCCAAAGTTTTTTATAAACCAAAGAGAAAGAGGTGTCAAACCCAGCAGCAGACACCACCACTGTATATCAAAGAAAGTTGAAACCCCATCTTTTCTCACATACAATTATATAAATACATACAAACACTTATATATATATATATACACATATAGAGAGAGAGAGAGGGAGGGAGGGTAGAGAGAGAAAGAAAGAGAAATGGTGGGCTCAGGTTCAGCAGATAGGAGCAAAGAAGCTGTTGGGATGATGGCCCTTCATGAGGCACTTAGAACCGTCTGTCTCAACTCAGACTGGACTTACTCTGTTTTCTGGACCATCCGTCCTCGCCTGTATTTTACCTTCCTTTTTGTTCTCTGTATCAAATCTTCAAAGTTTCCTCCTTTTTCTTTGTATTCATATGCTCCCACCTTATTCACTTTGCTAAAGTTTTCTTTTTTATCTTTTTAATTTGTTTTCTCAGCTGTTTTACTAATTCGGGTCTCTTTGTTTTGGTGTAGGAGAGTGAGGGGTGGTAATGGTTGCAAGGTCGGAGATGACAACGGCAGCTTGTAAGTATGGTTTTGGGGTTTCTCTTTTTTGGACTTTTTTTTAATGCTTGTTTGGTTCCCGAGAAAACAGAGGAAAATGAAGAACTTCAGAGTTAGGCATTACATGTTTCCTTATAGAAAACAGGGGAAATTTGGGTTTTATGAGATGGGTTTTTGTTAATCCGTGATTTGGAGGTATTTTCATATCCAAAAATAGCAACTTTATAAATAATTTTGTGTTAAATTTTGTTTTTTTTTCCTGGTGAAGGATGCTGATGTGGGAAGATGGATTTTGCCGAGGAAGAGTGACAGATTATTTAGAAGAGATCGATGGAGAAGATCCAGTGAAGAAAGCTTTCAGCAAATTATCCATTCAGTTATATAATTATGGAGAAGGGTGGGTACTGGGTAGGTGTTATTAATATTTCACTAGATTTGGCCTTAAAAAATAAAATAAAATAATAAAAAATGGAAAAAATAGATTTTTATTTCTTCTTAGTGTATGTTTTTGATTGGTTGAAAACATGATTGAATGAGCAGGTTAATGGGGAAAGTTGCATCAGATAAGTGCCATAAATGGGTGTTCAAAGAACCAACAGAATGTGAGCCCAATGTGTCCAATTATTGGCAGAGTTCTTTTGATGCTGTATGTTTCCAGTACCCCACCCTTTATCTTTCACTGTTTCTTTTTGTTGTTGAAATCTTGATTGTTTGCCCTGTTTTTGAAGTTAGGCAATTATATTGGTTAAATGCTGTGTATTTATGATTCATGGTGAGTTGGTAACCTTCCCCTTTTGTTGTTATTTAATTTGCAGCTTCCTCCTGAATGGACTGATCAATTTGACTCTGGGATTCAGGTCTGCTTATTAACTCTTACTTGTTCTGCACTGTTGTTAGTCTTTTTCTGGTTTGTTTTTGTCTATCTTGCTCGGACTCGGTGTAAATTTCCGTTACGGGTATATTTTGTTCGAGTAACATGTGGTTTTGTGTCATTCTTGATTGTCTCTTGACCAGACAATTGCTGTTATTCAAGCTGGCCATGGTCTTCTCCAGTTGGGTTCTTGCAAGATTGTGAGTCTGATGATAAATTTTTTTCCTTTAGTGATAATGGCTGTAATGTATGGTGATTTTGATCTGATATATGTGTATATGTTGTATGTATGTATGTATGTATACTCAGATACCTGAAGATCTTCATTTTGTGCTAAGAATGAGGCATACCTTTGAATCACTTGGCTATCAATCCGGTTTCTATCTTTCCCAGATGTTTTCGTCGAACAGAAACGGTTCACCTTCGTCTACGGTTCTTTCGAAGCAGTCTGCCATTCCGACCTGGCCTCCACCGCCTTCAGTCTTTGGCTGGAACCAGAGGCCGCCTCCACCTGCAGCTGCAATGGTCGCTTCACCTAATTATCAGAACCCGGCTAGACTTGGATTTCCACAGGCCAAAGATGAGGCCAACATGTTTCTCATGCCTCATTCATCTGAAACCAGAATGGAAGCTATGATGAATGAACACGAAAATGACATCAAATGGCCTAGTGGCTTGACTTTCTTCAACGCTCTCACTGGACGGAGCGAAGACACCAACCTTTTAGTTAACCCGGAGAGCTTAGGAACCAAACCGGACCCGGACCACCATCCACTTATCGTTGAAGGAAAAGATTCTAATAGGAATTCGGATGCTGATGCGAACCCTACCGAGTTCTTGAGCTTGGATAGCCATCCAGAGAATATAAGGAAGATGGAAAACAAGTTTAAGAGGAGCTTCACATTGCCTGCAAGAATGGCTACGTCTTCGACATTGTTGGATCATCATCCGCACCAACCGGCGGAGTTTCGGAACACGGACGCGGGGATGTATGCTGATGCAATGGATACCTTCTTGAAATGAAGGGTTTGTAGTAGAGGGACAATAGGGTGAGATTTTGTATTTACGCAAAAGGATTTGTGTTATTTAGTTGCTGAACTCCTCTGTGTTTGCTTTGATGTTCTTTTAAATCCGTCTCTAAATCGAACTTTCTCTTAAGTTTTATACTTTGAAATGTTGCACTTGCAAGCTTAAAACATGTTTCTGTTGGTTTAGTAATTTTGTTTTCACCTTTTCGTTATATTTACACACTAAAAATGATCTTGATGTTGAGAATGAAGTAAATAAAGTCGAGAGAGTCCTCTCATAATAAATTTTCAGTACTAGATCCGAATTGGTCAACTAATTTATATTCATTACACTGACAATGGAAATTAAAAGTTTTAACAAGTACTTTAATTTTAGGGTTTAAGTATTTAGACTAGAGTTTAGAGGTTTAAAATTTAGAGATAGTGATTGGAACATAGGGTTTAGAGATTATGCTTTAAGGCGATTTAAATTTTAATCTATAAACTTTAAATTTTAAACCCCTAAACTCTACATCCTAAATTAAATCTTTGAACACTAAAATTAAGACATTTGTGAAAACTTTTCATTTCTATACTTAAATTCAATCTCAAGAATGATTTAGGTTTTCTAAAATAACATTTTACCTAACCATTATAGATTTTGATGGATACCCATTGCCCCAATCTTTGACGGATAGATTTTTTTTTTTGTCCTTTTTCGGAGTCTATACTTATGTCTAACACTAAAAAAACATTACAAAATTAAATTTTAAGCCCTAATCTTAAATTTTAAATCCTAAACCCTACACTTTATACCCTAAAAAATATACCATACTCTAAAATTTTTAAACTCCAACCTAAAACCCTAAACTTAATTTTGAGCATGGAGGCATAAATAAAGGCACCGAAAAGAGGCATGAAATTTCTATCTTTGACCCAATATTTGAATTGATGCAAGTTTACAAACTTCAATAAAAATTTTAGAAACACCAATTAACCAAATATTTTAGTTTATGGAAGTTTACAGTTCACTCCAGGGAGAAAAGTTTCATGGATCCAAGACAAGTCAACAAAAATAATTTCAAACAATGCTATCCTGGTCAATGGCTACTTCAGTTGAGATTCCTCCAAACAAAACATTGCAGATCTTAATGGTTTTGTCTGAACAAGGAAAGCTTTGATTGTTGACTTGCACCCTGCATGAATCTTGGTTTTTAATAATAATAAACTATGCAGATGAATGTTTTAGTTCACAAGCAACAGGAAATAAACATGTATTTTTCATATAGTTGAAATCCAAGTCTATCTGGTTCGGTCTGCCCTGCCTAGTTGGGCTTCTTAGACCATTTTTCTGTACACAGTTTGGGCAGTGTTGGACTGTAACTAAAAGAATCAAAGGCTGCCTAAACTAGGTTTGTTTGTAACATTAACATCTAGATCAGTTGGTATTTGTTTTGCAAAGTGAACTGGTTTCTTCGGGTGATCGGTATAAGAATGTTCATGTTGTCTTATCTTGTATGAGTTCTAATATCGACATTTGCCCCTACAAATATACAATATTCCTCCATTTAATAAAAAAATCCTGGGATCTTGCAATGAATTTCAACAACATTTTAATATACCAAATCTTGAAGAAACCAGCAAGATCAACATCTTGAAGCTATTTATTTTCTCTCCAATTGGCAGGAAACATATGTATCAACATTCCAAACAAAATGATGTTCATAGCAGAAAATCAACACAAGTCGAAATATATATGATTAATATCCTATACACTGGTGGTGGAAACTGAAAATTTTCACAAGCGCCTTAGTTTTAGCATATAGGTAGTTCATTTAGGGTATAGAGTTTAGGGGTTTAAGTGTAGGGGTTAGAATTTAGTGATAGTTGTTTCAATTTAAGGTTTAGGTTTATAATTTAGGATTTATAGTTTAGGGTTAGGTTTTAGGGCAATATGGTGAAGATTTAAATTTTAACCTATAAACCCTAAATTATAACCCTAAACCTTAAATTAAAACAATATCCCTAAATTCTAACCCCTACACCTAAATCCCTAAACCCTAAAATTAAGATTATTGTAGAAACTTTCAATTTGCAGCGCTTTTGTATAGAATATATATATATAGAGAGAGAATTATTCTTGTTTCCTAGAAGGTTCCATGGCATGACATTGTCTACAGGCCAACAAAAACAGCCCGGAAAACCTCAGGCAAGGCTCCGATCTTCCCTTAGTGGGACTCTTTTCTTGACGATGGTCACCTTGTTTCTTGCCTCTCAAGGCATCTTTCCTCTCGACCCCACAATTCTTGCTCCGGGAAACCTCACGTTTCAGAACAGGCACCGCCGACACCGCCGTAATGTACTGCCACCTCTGAGAATCCCCATATAGCTGAGCCGTTACCATTCTGCTTGCTTTATTACATGCATGGATCTTGCCATGGTACAACAACCTCCTCTCCGAATTGTCGCTCGAGCTCGTCCGTGCACTGCTGCAAGTACTGCTCCTGCTGTTCGTGCTGTTACTCCTCGAAGACATCAACGAGTCCTCGCTGTTGATGCTGCTCGTTCTGCTTGTCCCACGCGTTGCAGGCGGTAGAGGAAAGGAATGAGGCAAGAGTCTACCGTTGGAGAAAATATGATCAGCCGGCGACGTCCTATACGGATCCTGAGAAGGTGATCCGGGTGTAAAACACCCGAATTCGAACTCAGAATCCGGCTCTTCATTCGGTGTGCTAGGGAAGGAGAACATCTCACCGGTACTCGACCTTTTCCTACGAGTTTCCATGAAGAAAAGATCTTAAATCACACTATAACTTGATATAATTTCTCTTTTGTGTTGAAAGTTTGGAGGGTGCATGAGCATGAGTAAACTTGTGTGTACTTGTATTTAAACTAAGTTGGTGAATATGTTGATACGGATAAAAATTATTTGCTCTTTTTCGGTGTCCCAACACTAAAAAAACACTACAAAAGCCTTAACCTTGAATTTTAAATCCTAAACCCTATACCTTACAAATACACCATACCCTAAATTCCCCAAACCCTAATCATAAACCTTAAATTCTATACCCTAAACCTAATTTTAAGCATGAGACACAAATAAGAGTACCAAAAAGTGACAGATGATTTCCGTCCTGTTGATACCATGGTAGCTAGGAACAAGGTGAAAGAATAATCATGTGTTATGTCGAGATGGGCCCCTTGTTGGGTGATTTTGATAAGTTTCCTTTTGTGTTGGTGTTCATTTCTTGCCAACTCAAGCTTAATGTAGCACATGTGGGAGCTTAGTGTTGTAATAATACCGTTGAATGTGGGATTTTTCTTAAATGTGGATCTTAAATGATTTAAAAGTAGGATTTATTTCCATCTTTGACCAGAGCTTAAAATCACGTAAAATGATTTAAACTTTGTTTAGCAATTAGCGGATAGTTGATAACAGATTACATTAGTTGATAGCTGATTGCATTAGTTGATTGTATAAAGTTGTTTTTTAAAACTATACATTAAAGATTGGATCTTGAGTGTCTTCATACATATAATGCTACATGTTTTTTTTGGGGGGTTAGAACTTAAAGATTAAAACCCAAATGTCTTCCCATCCTTGTCAGTTCGGCTGAGATTGTATTTAGGCTAAAGCAATGTATTTTAATATGTATATATATGTGTATATGTATGTATGGAGTAACCAACTTCATTGCTTCAATATAACTTGCAAGCAAATGTAAGAAAACGATGGTAATATTTAGGTGGATGTGAATAATTGATATTTTATCTTGAACTTTCGGTGTTTGATAATCACATGAGTTCTGATTATATTTGAAGTTGAGTTATTTAAACTCTTAAATGAGGATTAAATTTCTCTTAGTACTTGTCATTCGATTCAACTTACATTAGTTCATCATCTCATTTGAGTTTTACGATCGTAAAAAAAATTGATATTGAATCAAACATATTAAAATTTAGTCATTTTACTTGTGATAATCTAAGTTTGAGCAAATGGGGTGGCATTCTCTTTAGCATTTTATACGTCAAGTTGCTTTGTTTTTTAAGAGCTTGACACAGCCTCCCAAAAATACTCTTCCTTTTAAAGCAAAAGAAAGCTTTTTAGACCATAGAGATTGAGTTACCGTCTACTTAATTTCCCCCACACAAATGCTTTAAAAATTGTTTCAAGTAAATGTCAAATTTTATGATTTTATTTGACGAAAATTATTTTAAATTTAGGTCAAAATATTTGCAAGCTCACAAAGGACCAGACCGGTTCAGACATTTGTGTTATCCACGTCGTGCACGTCTGCACATTTGCAAACCAACAATTAGTTCTAAATATTTTTTTCAACAACATTTAAATCAATTTCTTATTCAAAGCTTCAAAATTATCGAATTTTTTCAACTGCCAACAAGTACTTATTTGATAGTTTAGGCTATTGAAGACAACATAGAGCTCCTTAAAGAACTTGCTTTGTCTCCCATTTGGGTTTCTTTGTAGGAACTTTTGGGGTCCATTTGAGGTCATCATGCCTTTGGGACCACCAACATTTAGCCTCAGTTTGGTCTCTACTTCCTTTCTAGCTCCCACAAGCAAGCAATGCATTGCATTACTTTTGTTTTCCCTTTGATTTTATTGTTTTTTGAGACATCGACGAAATGGATTTAACTATTAATTCTTTGTGTTTTGTAGGTCTAAAAAGATAGATGTTGACGTCGTGTTTTAAAATTACTTCATTATCAGAATGAAAATCGAATCATCAACTGTTGGTTAAGATATAAGAGACTCTTACCATCTCACCTACACCTGTATCTTTTTTTTTTGTTTTTACATTGTTCATACTCTTAAATCTTAAGCTTAAAGGCTATGGTGATGTACTGATGGTTAAGCTCCATAGATTTACGCTCCGTTCAACAATGCTTCTTCAACGAGTGTTGGAATGTCAAACGGAGAAACAATGCTGAACAGACACAAAAAACAAGTTGAACGAGTATTTTTTTACCTGATTTAACACTCAAACGAACGTTTCGCTACAGCTGGTTTATCCAGCTTCTCTAGAAACGGCCGTTGAGGGGCAATGGGCGTACAACAATCTCTGCTGAACGGGCCCTTAGAGGAGTGGGTTTGAGTTGACTTTTTGAGCTAACTTTTGACTTGGTGTAATATGGCAGCATGGGCTTTTGTTATGGATATGTTTACTGTTTTGAACTCATATTAAGGCTTGCCTAATAGTATAAACAGGTTATTTCTTGTTCATTTAGTAGAACAGAAGCCCAATTTGATTACATGTAAAAGAGTACAACTTTAGCAATGAGTTCAGTAAAAGCATTGGATTGACAGAAAAATTATTGGTAGTGTTCGAATCCGTCGTACTATGTTGTTGCCGAATTTAAGCATGTCGGCGGCTGCGAGCTCGGTTTGTTGGCTATATTTGTTGGTCATCTAAGCCATATAGTTCCTGATTATTTGTGGTCACATTTGTTTGATAATATCTTGAACTAGGTAATTAATATCATCGGTGTCTAAATTGGTGTTTAATGGTCTTGTGTCGAACTTCCCAGGTAATGGCTGCCGATAATACAATCGAAAACCTCATTAACAATTCGATCATGATATAGAAAGCTGCTAGTTCTGTTGTCATTGCAGGGGATGTCACACATGTTGATGCGCAGTTGGCGGTGGCGAGGGCATTTGGCGACAAGAGCTTAAAGGAACATCTTAGTTCCGAGCCGGACGTGACCCGTGGAAATCATCGATGATGATACAGAGTTACTAATATTTGCAAGTGATGGTTTATGGAAGGTTTAATATGATTGAACTGTTTGATTTGTTTCCTTCGATACGATTGCAGGTAATGATGAACCAAGAAGCTGTCGGTGGCTCGGTGCTATCAGGAACATTAAGGATGCTCGGTCCGAAGCAAAGTACCTAACCGATGAAGCTGTTAATCGGAACAGCACGGATGAAATTTCCTGCATTGTTGTAAGATTTTGGTGATCTTAAGTTTGGCAACTGTCCTGCTTTCCTTTGATAACACAGCTCTTTCCCAATAATGTTCAAGCACCTTTGTTATGTTCATAGAATGTTATGCATATTTTGTTACATTAGATGTAACCTACATATTGTTGTGCTTAATGTATCTTATCTAGTTGCTTCGAAGTTGCTCGATCGATGTTTTGCTACCGGTAAATGGTCGAATATGTACATAAACTCGCCTCTCAAAATGTGTCATCATAGCCTTTACTTGCATACAACTGCCATAGGAAATTATACAGCATATGATCATTGATACAATAGTAGACTCCATGGATAAAGAGTTACCGGTACAGAAAGCGTAGATTCAACGACAAGGCAAGCTGCGAGGAAACAAGATTCCGAAGCCGTTGTTATTAGATCCTCCGTTATAGTATGGTAAGTAAATACTACATCCTGCGAGACATGAACCGTTGGATGACAGAAGAGAGGGAGCATGCTGATTACACAAACCGTTGGATGACATTTCTGGCTCTCTCTGCAGATGATTCGGCTGAGCTCTTCCTACGCCTTTCGTTGTGTCCGGCCAACCGACTCCGGCAGCTCCTTTTCGCCTCATCAAACTCTGATAGCTCATGGAACCTGTGAAAATATAGCATGAGCATGAACAGCAGAAATGTTGAAACTGGTTAACTTGTGGGTCAAGTAATTAGCTTTCTAAGCGTAGAACTAAAGAAACAAAACAACCAAATGATAACCTGCTGCATTGCTGACAGAACCGTTGCCTGATCCCGGAAACAACCACAACCGCCGCCTTGGAATGAACCTCACACACTTTATGACGCCGGTGGTACTGCTTGGCGACCGACAAATCAACACCGCAATTTTCGACTTGACAACAAGGCGGCAACACCCTGCCGCCGCCACCTGGCCCTCTCCTTCCAGAACCATGATAACCAACAGCCACCACTTCCTCTTCCTCTTCCCCTTCTTCTTCCTCCATGTCATTGTCCACATATTCAGCCATTAAATCCCTATTCATGTTTTCGATCTCGAACCACTCTCCTTTCTTCTCAAACCTATAAGGTTCCATTGCAGGAGAAGTGGGGAGATATAAATATGCAAAAAAGGAGCAGCATGATTGGAAAGTTCAAAAGAAGCAGCAGCTTTAGGGGGGGAATCTGGATTTGTTATAAATATGCAAATTACAAACACAATTATTGCTTTTCCCAAGGACTAGTTTTCAATTATAAACTCAACTGGTTCAGTTGAATTAACTGTTGAGAGAGACATATCAAAGAAAGGGTCATTGAAATGAATACTGTAAAAGCAAAGCTTTTCTTGGTGTATCAGAGTTTGTACCCAAAAGCTTTATTTTTTTCCAGACATTTAAAAAGAAGAAGTATGTTTATTTTTCCTTTGATTTCAAGGTGTGTTATCATTGAATTTCACTGCATGGATGAATGTAAAAAACTAAACTTTAACTGTAGGTTTTGTTTCAAGTTTGCAACTTGGGGGAGGACAGAAAAGAAACTGAAATTGGTGACATTGACAGAACACAAGGTTTCACATGGCCATTGTACTATATAGGGTACTGGATAAAATTGTTGCAGCCAATAACTTGCAGAGTACATACTTATTATCATCTACGGCAGACAGTGGCGGAGTCGGGATTATCATATAGTAGTGGAGTCATAGTAGACTTTGGGGTACGAGGTTTCTCATACTATTATAATATAAATATTGTTGACCTCATACTCAAACAAATTAAGTGGAGTCAATTCTAATATTTCCATGAAAAATGGTACACTAACTCTTTAAAAACCCCGTTTAACTCTTTAAAAATCTCATACTATAACAAATTAAGTGGGGTCACTTGAGCCCGTAAACTACATGCGGCTCCGCCATTGACTGCATAGATAAAGAAGATAAGAGGGTTGACAGGTACCATGGCCCCCTTCAAGTTTATCAACTGCAGAATTTTAGGAAACTGATTATTAATATGTATAAGTACTATGAATTATTACTATTAGTTTCACTATTACTAATATATATTTTAAAAGATCTCAATAAATAAAGGTTTTCTATAGAATCGTGGTAAAAAAAAACCCTAGGTTATTTTGCTTTTTTCTTCTTGTTTTAGTCTATTGGGCATCGATGTTAGTGCTGATCACCTACTGCGGGCACTCTTTATTTTACCATTGGTTTGTATCTCTCATATTTGCTTCTACTTTATTTTTGTTAATTTAATAAGAATAATTCTGTATTTTTTTGACACGTTTTCGATTTTTTTGTTGGTCATTTAGTCATTTTTTGTTTGTTTTTTAGGGTTGAATTTGATGTCGCCTCGACCGATTAAGATAGACGCTTATTTATTACCATGCTCATCTTCTTTGATTTGAATCCTCGAATTGAATTTGGATGCTTGGTTTGTATTTGTGGATAATTTTCTCACCACGTTTAGCCTTAATTTACGGTTTTCGGTAGTCTTTTAGTAGTTTGATTTTTTTTTGTGGTTTGTTTGTCGATGTACTTAGATCTATTTATATCTATCATTTTCGAGTCTTTTGGTTCGGTTTTTAAACATTCTCTTGTATGGTCATTGTACAATCTCAACTGATTAGTTTTTTGTGTTAAGGATTATATATTATAATATTTAAATTATGTGTTTAGTTTACAATTATGATTACAAACTTCAATCAAAAGTGTTGAGTGCATTGGTAAGACACATTAAACTCCTAAGGATAGGACACAAATTTAAATCCCGAAAAAGACATCATTAGAAGGAACAACCGCGCGGCCCAAATATATATCATAAAGCAAGCATGTATATTATATAAAAAAAAAAGTTGAATCATGAGAAATATTGTGTTTTGTCACGGACAAATTCCCTGCTTCTTTCTTTCACCTCCCCCAGTCCCTCATTGCTCATTTTTGACGATATCCCTATCACTTCAACCTCATTTCCACCATATCTTTCACCACTATACGTATATATCACCAAATTCCCCATCATTCTCATATTTGAGTTGGGTTTGGTTCATTTCCATCTTCATATATTCTCTTCTCTTTTCTTTTCGTTTGTCTTATCTTGTCTTATTGTTTTGTTTTCATATAGCACGTCTATATTTTATGATTTATGTTCGAGATTTGTGGCTCTCCCTCCCAGTAATGTCGTCTCCGAGACAGTTTGAGCACTAAAAAAAATCTCTGAAAAACATTTGAAATTAGTGAAGGGGCAAATCTAAGATATGTAATGAGATATGCATGTGGATTTAAGGTAAGTTTGGAACTTATGATGTGAGGAACCATTATATAAAGAAAGGATATACAGCTGTTTGATGAGACTCCCTATATATTCTCCTTAGGTCTTTCTCAACAATATGCTTTGTAAAAATATTTAGTATTTCTATTGTCACATTGAAATTTCATGATTTTTATAAATATTAATTGAACTCAAACATATGACTTAGTATATATTTAAACAATTTATTCGAATAAAATTTTTCAAAACGTACACGTAGAATTCGAAATCGAGATAAAAATATGAATACCAACAGACGAAAAAGAGAATTTGATGTCATCCTGGTTTGATCGAGTCGTTTTCACAAAGGGTATAAATAAAAACAAAAAGATTGGCTCATACTATTCTTATCGAGTTTCATTATCAAGCTTTTTTTCCTTTATATTTTCCCCACATGGAATTAATTTGTTGAATGTAGACATGCGTATCAGATTCCAAGTTTCCTCATCGGACAATGCAAGCAAAATGGACAAAATTTGCAGAATTTTTCTTTCAATTTGTCAAAGCAAGGGATGATAGTGCCATTTCCAGCATCCACCAATGCATTGCTTTCTTTGGATAAATGTGAATAAATGAAATGTCATGTTTATGTTATGTTTTGAAAGGGACACCCTAATTTTGGACCTCAGGTTTTTGAATTATCAATCCATTTACATATTTCCAGTATTTATTATATCGATATTTGGTAAGCATCGTTTCGAGTTAAAATTAAAAATTTAAAGTTTGAACCGTTTTTAGAGGTTAGAGCAGTCAAATTGGTTAATTTAAGTTTTTGGTAAACAAAGTAGTTTGTTGTAAAACTTCTTAAATTGAGAAAGATGCTAAAATGAGTTTTTAGGTTAGATAATTTGACATAAGAGTTGTAAAGACTATTTTATTCATAAAAATTGTAAAAAAATAAAACAAAAGATTTGGCTAGGGTGGGAATCTAACCCAAAACCAACCATATTAATTGGGATGAAAATTCTCTGCACCTTTTTGGTGTCTCTACTTATGCCTCACATTTAAAATTAAGTTTAGGTTCTAAGGTTTTAGGTTAGTGTTTATGGAATTTAGAGTATGGTGTATTTTTAGGCTATAGAGTGTAGGGTTTAAAATTTAGAATTTAGGGGATAAAGCTTAGAATTTAATTTATAGTGTCATTTAGTGTTGGTGCATAAGTAGGGGCATCGAAAAGGCGCATAATTTTTTTTATCCGAATAAACTCAACCGAAAGCATGCTAGAATTTGAATAAACATGGATGGGACAAATAATAATAGGCAAAATGACAAAAGATGCTCCCAACATTTGCATATTTTGTTATTTGGCCCTCTATTTTTTTGGAGCAAAGAACACCCTAACGTTTTAAATTGGTCCAAATAAGCCCCCCGTTGGATGGAAACCGTCAGTCAACTAACGGTCAGTGGCTAGTGTTGATTGGACTTGTCACGTGTTAAGATCCGCTGAAATAGTAACATTTTATTCCGTTAATTTTAACCGCAACATATTCGTCACATGTCTCCATCAGGTTTAATCACATGTCATCATGATATTCGGCTACGTAATACCATCATAAAAATATGATAAAATAATTTTAAAAAAATTGACATGGCATATGCCACATCAGCGGATCTTAACACGTGACAGGTCCAGTCAACACTAGTCGTTAATCGTTAGTTGACTGGTCGTTTTCATCCAACGAGCGGTATATTTAAACTAAATTAAAACGTTGAGATGTTCTTTACTCTCAAAAAATAAGAAACTAAATAATAAAAT
The DNA here is from genome assembly GCA_958450335.1 of Hibiscus tridactylites. Lineage (NCBI taxonomy): Eukaryota > Viridiplantae > Streptophyta > Magnoliopsida > Malvales > Malvaceae > Hibiscus > Hibiscus tridactylites. The sequence goes on along the minus strand of OY288273.1, from coordinate 97,364,134 downwards.
AAATGAACGTTAGAAGCATTTTTAATCATTTTGCCATAATAATATTAGAAAGGAAGCTATAATTTAAAATAAAACGTTTAAATATTATTGTTCTTTCGAAACTTTTTCTGTTCACCAAACGATTTTTTTTTTCAAAATAAACTTAGGGAGCCGTTTTTTTATTTAGATATTATTGTTGATTGTCGGTATTAATCATTTTTTTTATTTGTTATTTGTTTTTATTTTATTTTAATAAGAATTCATGTCTCGTGGTACATTTTTTCTACAGTTTTTTTTATTTTTACAGTTTTGTTTCATTTATCGTTTTAACATAATTTTAGTATACGTTTGTGGTTGGTTGGTATTCGTACAGAAATTTTCATGATGTTAATTTTTTATTATGATTATGTCGGTAATCATAGAAAGATAAATTCTCATTGGTTGATGTTGTTTGCCGATGTGATCAACCTAACAGTTTGGTTCGCTCATCACTCTTTTTATTTTAATAAAAATCTATACTCTTATAGCACGGTTTTTTCTCTGCTTTTGCGGCATATTTTTGTTTTATAATTTTATTTTATCTATCGTTTATCATAATTTTCATATATCACTAATTTTCATACTTTATTGATATGTTGATGCTCGTGTTTATAAAATTAGTTTCAGTGATCTGTTGGTGCTCGTGTTTACAAAATTAATTTCAAATTATGATTTTATCGGTGATTATAAAAAGATGGATTCTTACTCGATTGCTTATTAATATAATCAATTATAGATAGTGAAGTAATCTAGCTGATAATTTAACTTCACTTCTTTTACATCTCGTAATACGTCTCGTTTGAATTAAATATCTATAAAAATATTTATTCTTTTATGTACTTTTAATTTTTTAATGAGATTTTGGTGGACTAATTTCTATTCTTCTTTTAAGAAATTTCTTCTTTCTTTCTTAATGCGTTAATTTTGCTATTTTCTTAATCTAGATAGGCCACTGTCGAAGGCGAAAAAAACCTAATTTTTGGACATAAACAACCTAAAATTTTTAATCTCAAACTTAATAAAGTAACTCAAAATATTAGGAAAATAACATATTATTTTATTTTGCAAGATGATAAACATATTTTATAAGCTTGGATCTTCATCCTCATCATCAATCTAGTTTCTTCAATTCCTCAATACTCCTATATTCTTGAGTATCAAGAAGTTGATCCACTTTCCTAATCTCATCCACCGCTACATCTTCTGCAAACTCATCTTCTTGGAAACCTTGTGCACCATCTTTAGCTGCTCTCCAAGCTCCATCCATGGTCTTTTTACCACTATCCCCCACGTTCTCCGCTGCATCCACCGCCTTCTTAATCCCGTCTTTCTCCGTATCCGCCCCAAAGCTCACTTGGCTACCAGGCGGCCGCCCTTCTCCGGTGACAAAGGAAGGATTGGTCTCGTACATGCCGTCTCTCGGTGCGTCATCCGGCGGTGTCGACGACCCTTCTGCTTCGGCTACCGCATTACTTCCCTAATGAAAATTAACGTTGCATACAATTCAACCAACTATGTCACCGATTGTGGACATAACAAATGCTATTGTGGTCATTGCACACGGTTATTTTATACAATTTTTTACAATAAAAATTTCAGACGGTCCACTACCACTAAATCTATATAACGATGTAATAACAGATCGTTATTTGAATCTCTGGAGATATAACAAAATCATGAGAAAAGTAGGAGATTATTTCATACCTCAGCACGTTCAAAAGCAGAAGAAAAGCAAGCCTGGGTGATTTTTCTAGCAGATTGGATTCCAGGAGGGCCCTGAGACAAGAACTTTGGGATGTTGAAGAAAGCTTTCTTTGCCAAAAACGTTGCTTCCATTGTTATTTTCTTTACTGTATTGTAAAATTTTCTCTTTCATTTCACCCCTTGGGTTCCTAGTTATACTCTTGTTTTTGAGGCAAGGATTTGTCGTGTTAAAAAAATGACATGTGGGGGGAACATGACACGTTTTGGTCGTTGCATGACCAGCTGAGGATGACTCATTTTGCTCTTGTCTGGTCTGGTCTTAAAAGGTTTTAGGGTTTGATAGTTTTGTTATGGATGGACTCACGGTATTGGGTTTGGTATGTTTAAGCTGGTATTATTCAGGCCCAGGGTATCACATTTTTTCTTTCTTTTAAGGATAAATTCTAGCCCAAATCAACTTAAACATATTATTTGATTTATGGTTTAGGATTATAGTTTAAAAAATTTTAAGGTATGGTACATTTTTTAGATTTTTAGTTTAAGGTTTAGGATTTAGAATTTAGGGTTAGAGCTTAGAATTTGATATAGAAAGGGACATAATTTTTGCCAGCTAAAAGAATAATCATATTAACCATGTTTGATAAAGAGATGCTTGAGCTAAAATTAAAGGTTTGACCGGTCAAATCCACTAATTTAGATATTTGGTAAAGAGCGGATTGAAATAGCGGATTGGGGTGAAACCTCTAATTTTGAAAAAGCTGCTAATAGGAACTTTTTGAAATTAGAGGTTTTGACATAAGAGTTATAAAGACCCTTTTACCCTTAACAATTATAAAAAATCTCCAAATAACCTAAATTTAATCATTTTTATTTTAATTTTTCAACTTTATGTATTTATATTGTGACATTTGTAAAATAATATTTTTTTATTTTTACACATTTATATTCGTATTTAAATTTAATAATTAATTAAACTATATTAAAAAATTATATAAATAATAAATTAGTATCTAGATCCTTCAAATATGCTTAGTAATATTATATTGAAAATTATTTTGGGAGCCTAATTATTAGTTTAGGAGTTAAAATGTTAGTTCAAATATGATGTTGAGAAAATCTAACATGTTAATCAAGTCATAAATACATGTATACTTGTTGCATGATAGTTTTGAAGCTGATATATTAAAGGAGAGAAATTATTAGATAGACTCGGCTCACCACGTCATCTGTCGTCTTAGTCAATAAGGTCCATGTACTTTAAAATAGCTACCCAATAACTACCCACTCTTTATTAACATAGACAAAAATAAAATATATGAACCTTATTGGCCGGGACCACAAAGGACGTAGTGAGTCGGTTCCATTTAATAATTTTTTTAAAAAAAGAGATATAACTCTCAAAATTTATTGAAATTATATTTAATTTAACATATTATATATAAAAACTGTTAATGTTGTAGATATACACATATTTACTATTTGATTTACGTGTTCTAAATATATTTTACGTATAATTCGAACTTATGTTTAAGAATTAAATTAATTATCAGATAAAGTTTTTTTTTGAAATAGTTATTATCAGATAAAGTTAAAATAAAGAGCAAGAAAAGAAAGAAATAAACTAATGTCTTTCATTGAAATGGAAACAATGATTGATAACCGCAGGAAATTAAAGAGAAAGTAGAACAAAAAATGTGAAACAGAAAATGTTTTTTCCCTTGTCTTTCTTTTTTCACGAGCATAATCACAGTTTTCCCGTTGAATTTTGAAAAACTAGTGATCATGAAGATTGCACAAACAGCCCCTGAATTTTAGCAAAAATTTTAATATGATACATGCATTTTAAAATATCGATGTTGACACCTGAAATTGTATTTACTAGTTGGTTGGTGTCACGTTATTAACGATATCAGAGACAAGGACGGAGTCAGATTTGAGTTGATTGAATCTTAATATATAATTTTTTCTTCAAATCCAACCCAACTCAAAAATAAATAAATAATATATTATGAGTTTTTGAATTTAGAGATATAACTTGAAATTCTGAATGTGTTAGTTTTAATTATTTGTTTGATATTTTTTTTCTTCCAAACTATAGGTTAATCTATTTTTCTATCTAGGTAAATAATTTTGCTAAGAAATGCATGATCAAGAAAAACAAGAATAGGATAAAATGGACCCACCAACCTATGCCATATAGATATTCAATTTCCTATTATGTGTCATATAGGATCATAAAAAACATTAACATTTTTGTGAATAAGACAACTCCACTTTCTCTTGAACAATCATGAAGAAAAAAAGAACATAAGGGGGACCCTAAGCTAATGTCAAATTTCAATTGGAAAATGAAATTTCTTTCAATTTAAATACCCAAAGCCACCATAGAAACAAAAAAGGTTGGTGAAAGTGTTTGAAATGAGTACATTGACAGCTATTAATTGATTAATTTATGACCCAACAAAAATACCAACCAATGTTACATTAAGTCTTAGTTTAGGGGCTGGAGAGAATTTTACTATTAATCATACACTAATCTTTGAATCAAATATTCGAATGTAATGGTCAACAATCTCTAGAACAAGTGGTTAAAGCTCCCAGTTGACACACTTCTCTCTCCTCTAGGTTCTAGGCATAGGCGGATGAACATGTGAATATGAGGGTGCAATTGACCTCACTTGATTTGTTTGGGTACGAGGTTTTCAAAGAGTTATATATAATTTTTCATAGAAAATATTGGAATTGACTTCACTTGATTTTTTGGGTATGAGGTTAATAATACTTATTCTAGTAGAATGAGAATCTCACATACCTTATACTCTACTCTTATCTCACTATATGAAAATCCTGGCTCCGACACTGTTTTTGGGTTCTAAATCCTTTAAGAGTAAATTCTCTTTTCTCTAAGTAGAAATTGTTGGGAAAAAATATTCGAATGTAATGCAACATTTTTGAAATATTTCTAATTATTTGAAGAAATGTTTGTCAAGTGTTTAGATTGAGCTCGTCACTTCACCTTATTGGAAAGTGAATCTTACAAATTCCCTAATTATAGTTAGGTTTCCCAACAACTCTTTGACTTGATCCACCCTAACATGTTTATAGATCTTACCTGTTTTGAACTAAGGGACCAAAATATAAGAAAAATAAATGTTTGTCATAGCTGCTTTTAAGGGCGTCTTGAAAATATCCACATCCTCTCAAAAGATGTGTTTGAAAATGTTTCACCCTATTTTCTTTAATTACAAAATTTTAATAACAACATTTCATCTAAGTTTATTTGATTTGATATAAAATTTCTAAGTATTTTAGTAGTCATATAAATTTTGATTATATTTAAATTCGAATATAGCTAAACTATTAAACAAGAGATAAAGAATCTCATAACACTTTTTTTTACATATTGACAACATAAAATCCAAGACCTTACCTACAAAATATCGAATTTCTCACCGGTCAATTTATATTTAGTAGTCAAATGAGTTTCGATTATATTTAGAGTCAAATAAAAGCTTTCTTCTATTTACGAGACTTATTGTGTGATATAATATAGATGGATTTATATCCAATACACAGGCGGTGGGAACAAAAAGTTTCTATAAGCATCATAGTTTTAGGGTTTAGAGTTTAAGGATTAGGTGCTTATGTTTAAAGGTCTAGAACTTAAGGATTGGAGTTAGAAAAGTTATAGTTTAGGGTTATAATTTAAAGTTTAGATGGTAGGGTAAAATGGTTAGAGGTTACGTTTTAACTTATAAACCCTAAATTTTAACTCAAAATTTTAAAATTTAAACCCAACTCATTTATTTTAAACTATTAAACTTATGATTAATATCCTATACGCCGGCAGAAAGTTTCCACAAGCGCCTTAGTTGTAGGGTATAGGGAGTTAATTTAGGGTATATAGTTTAGGGATATGTGTTTAGAATTTAGAGATAGTTGTTTCAATTTAAGGTTTAGGGTTATAATTTAGGGTTTAGTTTTTAGGATAATATGATGAAGATTTAAGTATTAACCTATAAACCCTAAATTATAACCCTAAACTCTATACCCTAAACTAACTCCATATACCCTAAAACTAAGATGTTTGTGGAAACCCTTAACATTTAAATCCTAGCATCCAACCGTAAACTTTAAAACTAAAACGCTTGTAAAACTAAAACGCTTGTAAAACCGCAATAATTACCAACGTGGATAGTTGTATGATGTTGATAAATAACTTTTGTTAAACAATGCAAAGAAAGTCAAAAAGGAGAATCCTCTTGTCTGAAAAACCACTTATTTGGCAGATAACAACTCCCATTCCCCCCAAAAGGTGGAAAAAGATGGCAAAATGTATAGGCCAACCAATCAAAGAAATAATTAGTGCTAATACTAAGAGAAACAAAACTGGTTCATACTTCATAACCAGTGAGTATAAAGAAAAACTGCAATTTTTTCCAGCTTAAAACTAATAATTAGATATTCTATAATTGCTTATTTCAGATAAGAAATGGCCTAAATAGCCTATGCATACAAACTCTCAAACGATAGTACACAATGGCATATAGTTTTGGTTTTGCATCAAACCAGAGTGATTTGATCAGTAATCCTTCGAAAATTACTCGGTTTCTGCTTTACAGGTATACCCTCCCAGCTAAGGTTTTCAAAGAGTAAACAAATCGATGGATTTTTCATTGTCGAACAACCTCGTTTCCGATACCATTTAGCCCTGAGACAACTTCATCGATCAAGGGTCTTCGCCTTGGATCCTGGTCTAAGCATTTGCAGGCGATTTCGAGCATTGCTAATAGTGGCTTTTCATGATCCTTGTCCCATAATGATGAATCTATAATCTCTGACTCTCGTTTCTCGGCTTTCATTTGAAACACCCACGACACCAGATCCCGGCAATTTTTTCCTTTGCATACTTCCACGGGCCTTCTACCGGTAAGAAGCTCAAGAAGAACGACTCCGAAACTGTAAACATCTCCTCTGCAGGTTGCGGTTAGTGTCTGACTGTACTCTGGAGGAATGTAACCCAATGTTCCGACTAAGTCTGTTGTGACATGTGTATCGTACGGGCGAAGTAGCCTGGAGAGACCGAAATCTGCTAAATGTGCTTCGAATTTTTCATCCAGAAGTATGTTACTAGATTTCACGTCTCTATGAACTATGTGCGGTTCGCAAACCTTGTGCAAGTACGCCAACCCGCAAGCCGCTCCTTGAGCTATCTTGAGTCTCGCATCCCATTTGAGAACCGATGATCCATCAACACACTCATGCAACCAATAATCCAAGCTTCCATTCTCCATATAAGAGTAAATCAATAATCTGTCATTCCCGTGCTTACAATAACCTTGAAGAGAAACAAGGTTCTTGTGCTGAGCTCTCGAAAGAGCTTCAACTTCAGCTCGGAATTCACGTTCCATCTGGCCACAATCACCGGAAAGTCTCTTGACTGCAGCGTTTGTACCATCTGGAAGGTAGGCCCTGTAAACCAGTCCGAAGCCACCGCAACCAATTATGTTCGCCTGATTAAAATTGTTAGTAGATTTTAACAAGTCGGTAACTGTGAGTTCCTTGCAGTTCGAATTTTGGAAGAGAACCAACTTCGATGAACCGAGAGCTTCAGATAACCGGTGTGACCTGCTTAGTTCCTCATCCAAATTATCGATTGAACCTCCCACATCCCTCCTCGACATTCTAAGAAGAACGATAGCAAGAAGCAACAATATCCCAACTCCTATACCGATCGTTATTCCAAGAATGCTGCTTTTACCGAATTTGTTGTTTGAGCCGGAAGGGATAGCTGGCTTGAGCATATTGTCCATAACATGACAAGGAGACACTATTTTCCCGCAAAGTCCAGGGTTGCCCTCAAAGCTTGAGCTCGAAAAGCTATAAAACTGTCCACCGGTTGGAATCACACCCTGCAAGTGATTATATGCCACACTAAATTTTGACAAAAAGGTGAGCTCCCCGAACGACTGTGGAATTGTCCCGTGCAAGTCATTGTAGGACAAATCTAAAATCTCCAAGTTCTTCATATTGGAAATGGAAGTAGGGATGACACCAGTGATGTTATTCCGGCTTAAATCTAAGACATGGAGCTGCTTTAATGCCCCGATTTCAGGCAAAATTGTCCCGTTTAATCTATTATTGCTCAAGTACAATGACGGCGGAAAACTTGAAAGCTGGTTGTATTGAAGTCCGCTAGCACTCTGATTTCGCTTTACGTATAGGGGGACCCCGGCACAGGATGAAAGAGTGGCTAAGCTGGAATTTGAAGAAACGAGGGTCTTTAGCTGTGTCAAACTTTTCGGGATTTCTCCGGTGAGAGAGTTATTTGAGAAGTCCAAGTAAAACAAATTCTCCATCTGACCAATCCAACTCGGGATACTGCCATTTAAGTGATTCCATGACAAATCTAAAACTTCGAGTTTCTTGCAACCGGACAACCAATCTGGTATTTGGCCTTTCAGAGCACAATTTCCGAGTGCCAAGACTGTCAAGCTCTCAAACCCAGTTACATTTCGGGGAATTTCATCTCCATATAAGTTCTTTGTGAGGATAAGAATGGTAAGGTTTTTGCATTGCTGAAGCACAGATAGAGCCCCCGATAAATCGACAAAACTATTATTCGACAGTGACAGAAACACAAGTGAACTGAGATTGGCAAAGCTCTGGGGGATCTGGCCACTGAATTCATTCTTTGCCAGGCTCAAAACCTTCAGCCCTTTACAATCGGACAGCGAAGAAGGAAGGGATCCGGCAAAATGGTTGGTAGCAAGATCGAGTGAAGAAAGATTAGGCAGTCCAGTGAAATTGAGATTAAGAGGACCAGATAACGAATTGTTCCGGAGATCAAGCACACGAAGCTTCGAGCACAGTGACAGGGATGCTGGCAATGGACCCGAAAACAAATTCGAGTGTGCACAAAACAGCTCCAATTGTACAAGATTGCCAAAAACATCAGGAATTCTACCAGAAAAGTGGTTTGCAGAAATAGCCAAGTATTTAAGCCTCGAGAGCTTACTCAATTTGATGCTCAATTGTCCAGAGAAATTGTTCCCAGTGATCGAGAGCTGCTCCAACGACAACATCGAGTACAAAGAGTCAGGAAGATCGCCCGACAGTGAATTATAGTCCAAATGCAACTGATGTAGAGATATACTGCAATTGCTTAGGCCTTCAAGATTCCCCACCAAGTGATTCATTGATAAATCAAGAACCTGAATCCGTTTGGAGTAACTACAGATTCGAGAACCAACTTGGCCGGTAAAAGAATTGTTGCTCAAGTTGAACACAGCAATATCCGGAAACCGTCCAAGCTCGGATAGGTCCCCATTGAATAAATTGCTTGAAATATTCAGCCACTGAATCGATATCAAACCGGAAACCGGTTTAGAAACCGGTCCAGACAACAAATTGTAGCTCAAATCAAGGAACTCAAGCTGCTTCAAATTCGAAAGCTCCAAAGGCAATACATCCGTGAGATGATTGCAAGAAAGATCAAGCCTTTTAAGCCAATCTAATCTGGCCAAAGAGATCGAAATTTTCCCTTTGAGACCCCTTTTAGGTAGAATCAAGCCGGTAACACGATTAGAAGCCGAAACATTACTCATTTTCCCACAAACAACACCATCCCATTGGCAGCAATTAGATTCAGTAGACCATGAATTGATGATTGACCCTTCTGTGAGATTCCCAGCAAATTCTTTCAATGCCAACAGATCATTTGGATCACAAGGTTGGCCTGAGGATTCAAGGCTCAGTGATGAACAAATAAAGCAAGCCAAGAACACCCAATTAAGGAAAGCCATTAGATTTAACCCCATCACCACCGTTTCTGAGAAAAAAAGGGGAAAAATCCTAAATTTACAAATTCATTCCATAAGATATAATTGGCAATGTAATGTTCAATGCTTTGAAGATTCAAAGAAAAAAAAGGGAAAGAAAACCCAGATAGAGTGACTTACTTGCTCACATATCCAGCAAAATAACTCAACTTGGCAACTGGGAAATGAAGCTAAAATGGAAAATTATAATGAAATCTACAATCCCAACCTGAAAAAAATCAAATCCCAAGACCATAAATCAAGTAATCCTGAATTTAAGTTCATGTATTAAAAGGAAACTCCTAAATGAAGCAACTTTACTCACATCTCGAAAAACAAAATCTCAAAAACTACAACAACAAATACCTTAGAAACAAAGCAACAAACACTTACCAGAAGCTCAAATCGTTGAACAAAAAGAAACCCACTTCAGATAACCACCTTCCAAGTAAATAAGCAAGCCAAGATTGAATCTTTTTAACTCAAAAGAAGAAGAAATCAGATCCCAATACTCAAAAACCAGCAATAAAGAAAAGTTGAGAAGCCTAAAGCTTCCTACTTGCTATCTATAACACTTTGTAGCTTCACTTGTTGTTGAAGCAATAGTTTCCTAAGAACCCAACACTAAAAAAAAGGAAATTAATAATGCAAAAATGACCAACTTTTTTTGTTTCTACAAAAGGGTCAGACTTGCAGACTCTAATTTCAAAACCAATGCTTTCACTCCTTGATTTTCAAAGCAAAAGAATAGGCAGAATCTTAAGAGTGAAGACATTTCAAATCAAAATTAAATAAAAAAGGAAGAAGAAGAAGAAAGAAGAGGAAAGTTCTTTAGAGAGGGAGAGAATCAGTATTTTATTGGACAAAACAAAAACAAAGAAGCAATGAGGTACATTTGGGAGAGTGATTTGAAATATGAAGGCATTAGAGCTGACTTTTGAAACCAAAATATTATGTTTTTTTTTTGTTTTAATTTTGTTTTAATTTATTTTTTCTGATTGTCAATACCTACGTTTGTCTGTTTCTTATTATTTTTGCTGTCTCGAAAACACTAATAATAATAATAATAATAATGATGATGATGAGGTTTGGACATGAGTTTGTGGGTGCGGTCTAACTTGGACCTTAACCTAGATTCTACGCTCACTTTTTGTTTCTAGCGCGTGAATACCACTGCTTTAACAAGGAAATTAAAGAATATGTAAAATTTGTTCACTTTTATTCAAATCTTAACTCGATTTTTCACTTTATTATTAATTTATTATTATCATTATTCATAAATATTTTTAGCTTTTTATTCAAATTTAAACTCCAACTCAACTTTTTTGGCTTCCTACTTAAAAATTGTTATTTAGATATTTATATGTATAAAATTTATAGTTTAAGATTTAGAAAGTTTTAAATTTCAAGCATTTAAAATTTACTTTTGTTTACAAAGGGGAATGAGAAATTGACAAACAAATTTCAAAATATTTAATGTCAAGTTTTTTTCAACCCGGTTATAATCTCAGTTATGGCTGTAAATGAGACGAGACAGATCGTGAGTTACTCGAACTCGACTTGGTCAAAGTTTGACTTGATTGGACTCGACTTGAGCTCAAACTCGGCTAGAGTTCTTAACGAACAGAGCCGAACTACATGATACACGACTCGAAAAGCTCATGAGCTACTAAAAAAATACAACATACTAAATTTTTTTAGTTTAAAATCTAAATTCTTAAACTTAAAACCCTAAATATAAACCCTAAACATAAGTATTAAACCATAAAATCTAAATCCTAAATTATAAACCCAACAACCTAAACCTCTAAACCCTAAACTCTAAAATTAACAAGCTTGAGTTTACACAACTTGTGTATCTATGTTTTTTCTTCATAGGACTTTAAATGAGATGTGATAGATGAAGAGTTACTCGAGTCCAATGTGGTCAAAGATCGATCAACACTTGATTCGATTAGGCTCGAATCAAGCTCGAACAAGACTCGAGTTCTAAACGAGCCGAGTCGAACTCAAATTTCTCAGGCTTGTTAAAAATAACTCGAGCTCGAATTCGACTCGAAATCTTAACGAGCCGAGCTGAGCTTAGTACTATTCAAGCTCGACTCAGCTCGTTTACGCTCCTAATCTCAGCACCAATTAATGTATAATAAATTTTCTTATCATATTCCAAATGATAAGTTGACTAAAGTCTATTGACGACTTGGCGTACATCATATCATAGAATGACATATTTTTTATGGGTCTCAAATTTAAACAATTTAACTTGTAAGTAAGCATAGGGGCAAATCGTTATGGAGTCAGGGTAGCTCTGCCCTTTAAAAAAACTTAGGCCTTTGTAAATTTAAAAATTTTAATTTAGCTCCTACAAAATTTAAAATTCTTATTATGTTTATTTTTAATATTTTTTTAAATATTTTTCATTAAGTCTCAAAAATTTTAAAATTTTCAAATAAGCTCTCTCAAACTTTTGCATGAATTTATACTTTAATTAAAATGTAAAAAAACAAAAATAGTATAAAAACCTTATTTTTGAAAATAAACACCAAGTATTCCTATTTTGAGTGGAAAAAGCCTACAATAAACAAATAAAGAAAGAAAATGGATATAGAATAGGAGAGTGTTAAGCACGTGAATGGGTAGGAGTGTGGTAATAAAGAAGATAAGGAAGGAGAGAGAGAAAGGTTGACTGGATACAGCCGGTGAAAAAAGAGCGGCGGGAGGCGGACGTCACGGGGTTGCTGGCAGAGCAGATGCCGTGATCTAAGTAATGACTTATAAAATCTATTCAATGGAATTCATAATTTAATATTCGATCCGTCCCATTAATTTTGTCACGTATTAACTTTTATGGAACTTTAAAAAATAAAAATTATGTGCTACACAATAATTTAAATAACAAATTTAATGCTCATCCTTTTGTGTCTTGGTGGCAAATGTAGATGTTTATCATCTCTTGAGACTCGAGTTCGAGCATCAGTAATGCATGTTGTGTGTGCCGTTTTTGAAAAGACTAACAAAGTTAAACATATGCTATCATTGCATCACACCAGCATATTCAAGAAAAAAATAACAAATTTACTCATAAAATATTATATTTTGTTTTTTTTGTTGAAACTAAAAGAAGATAAAAAAAATAAATTTGTTTAATTTTTTTACAGTAATAATTTAAACGAGATAATTTTAAAATATAAAAATAATATTTTTATTGAAGCATGAGAGTAAGATTTATTGCCAATAAATAAATTATAAATTTTTGAAAAAGATATTGTTTTTATTTATTTTGTTTTGGGTTTTGTTTGGTCAACTTCCTCATGTGATACTCACCAAAACCCACCACTTTTTTCTCTCTTTTTCAGCAAATTTAATAATTTTCTTTCTTCATTTATTAGTTTGTTGGAGTTTTTCCCACTTTTATGTCTTTGATTTGACTTATATTAAACTTTTAAAATGTTTGATATAGAATTTTTATTTAAACAAAATCTTCAATTTTTATTAAAAATATTCAATTTAATATTTAAATTATTAATTCGTGTGTGTTTATTATAATATAAGTGTATTTTCATTGATTGATTTAACAATGTTAATTAATGTACCATAATATTATAAGAAATATTTAACTACGACATTTATTATTGGTACTAATCCAAACACCACAGTAATACAAGAGATAGTGATCTAGGTTACCATATTGGGATATTTTGACAAAATATAAATACTATATTAGACATTTTAAATATAAATACTATATTTTTTGTTAGACATGTTATTAAAGTTTATATGTCGACAATCTTTAGAGCAGATGGTTAAAACTTTCAGTTAACATCCTTTTCTTCTCTTAGGTTGTGACTTGTGAGTTTAAGATCCACTACAAGCAAAATTTTCCTTCCTTCTCCCCCTAAATAAAAATTGTTTAAAAAAATACATGTACCATGTTGAATATTCTGTTAACTACATGTCCTAAATGTGATATTATTGTTTTGAGGAATTATTTTTATTATAATAACATATTAATCAAAGGATAATAATTATGCATATTCTACTTGTGAGATTACAAAACAAAGACAAATCATGCCAAATAATAATAATTAATTAAATATATTAAAATAGACAAAAATATTTAACAACTTTACATATTATAATAAATTTATTAATTAAAAATTAAATCATTTAACATCCAAATTAAAAAAATGAGATCTATACCCAAAAAATATTCTATAAATCTATTTAAATATAACAATTAAGTAAAATATATGAGTTTATATACTATTCAATTTTTTAAAATAATCTTATTGAGATTACGAAATAATATCAGAACGAAATCGGGTGATTGATTACAAGGTAATATCAAATTAAAGATAATAATTATACATATTCTCCATTAGGACCACTTGTCGGAGTCATACATTATTTAGTTAAAATAAAAAATATTGCGTTATCAAGATTAAACTTAAATTATCAAATTAATTTAATTCCAAAAATATTAATCGGGGCGGTAGTAAGTGAGGATTGATGTGTCATGACCTCCAAAAAAACAAAAAAATTTAAATTAAGATAATGGTAAAATTATATTTTAATTTATTTAAAAATATATAATTCATTCTTAGTTTATTGAATTCAATTTTTTTAAAATAACCCATTAATAATTAATGTTGAGTTCTATCACTTAAACTAAAATTCGACTCGAATATTGTGGCTGGAAAAGCATTAAGATTCACTTAAATATATAGAACAAGGTGTTGGTGGAGTCCAGACCTGCAATTAGCAGGAAGCTGCCATTGTGGCTCCATCATGGTTCTCTGCCGGCAACTCAGAAACCAGTGGCCTCAACTCCATTAATTTTCCATGCAGCAGTCCACTGCATGTGCTTCAAACAGTTCCTTCACTTTTCGAAAATAATTATTGAAATCTATGCGTGTTTTATTCTGAGATTATGGATAATGAAATCTACAAAAACCCTAAATAGTTGATCCAAGAGACATGAAGATTGATGGGTGGACATTTGTTGTCTTTGTGACCAGTTGTAACGACCCAAATTTCGAGTTAACAAATTAAATTTTCGGCTCGAGTATTAAACTTTTGGGTTGAAGTTTAAATTGTGACATTCGGATCGAAAGTGTTACACCAGTTGTGTTTAAGACAACATATGACCTAACTTGTACTAGGTAGCTAGCCAAGCAAGAAATGCTTGGGTTTTTTCTGCTCAACAAAGGTAATAAAAAAAAACAACTAAAATTTCAACGACAATCCCACCAATAATAACTATTCTTTTGCCTAACATAATTGAATTGTGTAACTAGTCAATTTAACACAAGATTCCAAGGAACAAAACCACCAACAATACTTGTTACATCAAATCACAAATTATGGCCAACCGACCAAATATACTTGCTCGATTGAAGTTTTTTAATTAGTCTAAACACCGACTATTTTTATTTGCTGCCCTTTGATAATTTGATTCTTATTTGCAACTTTCTTTTTGGATCTCAAGTATTAGGCAAAATTCTAGATTTTGATAATTTATTTTTAACATTATTCAAAGTTTATAAATTGAGAAGAAAAATTAATAATTAGATCTCAAACTCTGAATATTGAAACACTAAAATAATATTTACAATTACATCCATCAATAGAGTGAATCAAAAGAACGACAGCTTAAAAAAACGGTCAGCCTAAATGTTATCAAAACTTATAATATTTTAGGTCGTGTGGGTAACATTTTATGTTGCAACTTAAAATGTTATCTGGACCAATTTAAAATGTTATATGTTTTGGTAACATTTTGAGTTCATCGTTTTTAGTCAGTTTTAGATTGTCGCACAATAAACTCATCCTATCAACAAGTACACTTCAAAAAATAAAGTAAAACAACATAGAAAGAAGGTATTCAAAGCTCATCAATTGTTTCAAAGGACAATGATGTATATGCACACACATTTTCTTTTATCTTACAATATTTTCTTTTATTTCCCCCTCATGACTTTCATAATCTTTTTCCCATTGAATTTTAATTTTTTTTCTTAAACATAATTAAGTTTCTAAAACCACTTTAACCCCTTTTTGAGATGGGATTTGATGGGTATGGGGTTTGGACTTTTGGTGAAGGAAGGTATATTTATAAAGTAAATATATATGATGATTGATGGGCTAAGGTAAAAAATATTTTGATAACTTTATAGCATAAAATAAAATGGTAAATATGGTGAAAAGGGAGATGCCCCATAATGTTACTTTGGCAGTTCTTTGTGACCTTTAGACAAAAATGACTCATAATTAAGCTTCTTGCATAAGCATGAAGAAAAAACCAAGAAAAAAAAGAGCTTTTTCTTTTCATCTTTCATTGATGGAATTACCCACAACAAGCATAGCAATGATAGCCATTTGATGGGTTTTTATTTTCATTTTTCTGCTTTTTTATGTAGTTGACATTTTTATATTTTATTTCAATGTGTTGATTGTTAGATGGAAAAGATATAAGTGCATTTAGGTCAACAATTCAAAATGTGTGTTAATGTTTAGACCGACATTACTAATTCATCATAATTTAGAAGTTAACTACAAATAAATATGGTGGTTACACAAGGCCATGAAAGTGCGTTAGAGGAGAAATTATTAGATGGATTCGACTCATCGCATTATCTGTGGTTATATTCATAGTCAATAAGATCCGTCTATATTTAAAAAAACTTTTAAATAACTGCTCACTCTTTTTCGACATGTTGGAAAGAGGTGAAAATTCACCTTAAGTAAAAATGACATGGATGTATTTTATTGGCTGAGACCACAAATGACATGGTGAGCCAGATTCATCTAATAATTTTTCCATTGAGATGATTTGATTAATTTTAATTAGAGCTCTTAATAATTTTTGTAAATTATTTTTGAGAGTTGGATGAGTTTTGTGGAAGTAAACGAACAAAACATTCGACGAATTACCCATAAATCGTTTCAATGTTGTTTATTTATGTTCGTTTGTTAACCTAAATAAATAAGTATGAACAAAAAGTATGTCTATTTATTAAATAAATAAGTTTAAACAGATGTGTGATTGGTTCGTTTATTAGTTTATTTATAAGTTTGTTTGATAATTAATTTGTTTAAAATTTATGTTTTTAATAAAAGACACTTTAAAATATTTATGTTTATTTATAATATAGTTATTAATATACATCAAAATGATTAAGTAGTTAAAATGTATTTAAAAATCCATAGTGGATAGGGGTTTTAGTTCACACCCTCTCTTCTTTTTGAAGTTGTAGATTCAAAACTTATTAGAATAAATTCTCCCTTCATCTTTTCTCAGGAAAAAAATTGTTAAAAAAAATACCCATAGTGGGAGGGGTTTTAGTTTTGTGTGTGAAAATCTTAAATTTGTTATTAATTGATATTGGTGTGGGACATAAATGGATTCCATAAATGACTAAATAATGATTTTCTTTAGCTATAATTAATTTTAATTTGAATATAAATATGATTTAATAGTGATTCTTATATGATATATTGTTGATGAAGGCTTTTTTTTCTATAAATAATTTCATTTAATCGTGTTGTGTTTTATTTTATAAGATCGTGACGCGTTTTTAATTACACTTAAATAAATATTTAGAAACACATAGCAGTAAATTAAAACTGCCCCTGAAAGAGAAAAACTTAGTGTATCAAATAATGACCAATTTCAAAATAAATACCTCGACGAATTAATAAATTAATACACGCATGACTAAAATGTGTATGAATTAACAAATTTTTAATTTCTAAAATGGGCCTATCAGTTAATATTTTGGGCTTGAAGTTTGATTTCTAAACAACCGCTTTGAATTCAACCACAAACCCCTAAAACCCAAAAGAAATAGGGAGGAACAATATTTTCCTTAAAAAATTAATCATATAATAAATCTTAAGATAATATTTTTTATAAATTCTAATCTAATCTTATTACTACCTAGAAAGGAGGGGAGGATGAACTCTAGAGGAAGGAGATGTTTCAAGTGGATCTAGAACTCATGACCTAAGGGTGCGTTTAGTTCACGGAATTGAAGATTACCCTTGGGAATAAGATTCTTAGAATGTAACATTACCTGAGATATTACTCGGAATGTTAGATTACCTTGTTTAGTTTATTTGGTAGGAATGTAAGATTATATTGTTTGATTAAGAGAATATAAGATTACTTGAGAATAAATTTTACTAGATTGTCCTTGTGATATATTTTCTTTTAATCAAGTTAAACTTTCAATATTAATTTAAAAATATTTGCTTGAAGATTCATACAAACTTATCATATTACTAATATAATTAGTATAAACAATATGAAATATATATTTTTATTAATATTAAAATTTTTTATAATTAAATTTAAATAAATAAATATTTAATGGGTTACAACGTTTAAATATTAAATTAATATAAAATGATTTTTAAATAAATATACTCCTTAAATATTAAAGCACGATTGAAATAATAAAATGAATGACAAATTTGCATAAAGTCAAAAAAATGATAAATAGGAGATGATGGTCGTATCATGAAATACTAAGTTACGAGGATTTCTACGAAAATAGAACATAAAAACAATAAACTCAAAGGTTCTCCTTGTAATATGCTATGTGTCTATTTTATTCTCTTACCAAAATTTTATAGAAAATTTAAACATTTTATCAAAAATTTTCATAGTCATATTTTTTTCTTTTACTTAAATATTAAAACATTTTTTAAATATGTGTAAAACCATTTAAATTTAAACTAATATGAAATAAAAATATTTAATAAATTTATACTATTTAAATATGCTACAAAGGACCCAAGTTAAGAAAACTCATTACTTCAAGAGTAATTTTGTCTAAAGTGGCGGGAAATGACAAATACCTAAGGGAAGGGTGAGAATCACATTCCCAAAATGTTGACAAAAAAGCGCTAATGTTAGTAATAATCTTTTTCGGGTTGGTGAGAATGAGAACATGAGAAAACAAAAATGAGCAGCTTGACCAACTGACCAAAACCCAAAAGTACTTCCTCCAAGATAATAAATTTAAAAAACTTTGGAGATAATTGTTTTTATATTATTTACTATTTACAAACTCACTACAACTCTAAGGATTATTATCTCATACATAAGCGGTAATTTTTTTTGTTTTCACAAGTGCCTTAATTTTAGGGTTTATAGTTTAGTGGTTTTAATTTAGGGTTCATGGTTAGAATTTCATGTATATGAGTTATAATTTAGAGTTCAAGGTTAGGGTTTAGGTTTTAGGGTAATATGGTTAGAGATTTAGATTTTAACGTATAAACCTTAATTTTAACCCTAAACCCAAAATTTTATCAAAAGCCCCTAAATTCAAAACTACTACACTTAAACTTATAAACCCTAAATGAACTCCCTAAACCTTAAAACTAAGGCGCTTGTGTAAACAAAGTTTCTATCTGCGCTTATGCATGAAATAATTAAGGTTACAAAAGAATCTTATAGAATAAGAAATCTATTATTTTAAACTAAATGCTAACAAAAGAAGTATAGTTGTGTTCAAACTAAATGAGCGACATGTCTGTATCTTTAGAGTTCCACCACAAATCGCCGTTTTCTCTCAATTTTATTTCTTTACCAATTAGATTAATCAAAATTCAATCACAAACTTGGGAGTTCCATCACAAACTTTTCAGGTTGAATTAAATCAAAATTCGAGTCACAAACTTTAACTATTACCTCTAAGTTATTAGTTTTTCATAATCTATTCTTCCTTTTTCTAGTAATATGACCCAAATAAGTTCACAACAAACTCTTTTTTTGTACTCGAATTCAGACGTAAGAATTAGAAACACGTTCAAATTTTAAGTTTTTTCTTGTATTTGGAGGGTCCATCGGGGGTCGTATCTCCATACTCATGTCTGATAATATATTAAATACAAATATAATATGTGACTGCGTTAAGAAAAATAAGAGCTGGAACAACGTAATCTTTTTCCTTTTCAATTTACGTATTATATAGGAAGCAAAACAAACAGGTTCTTGACTAGATAGTACAAATTTAAGTTTGTACAACATATTGTATGTTAAATCCTTTCATGTATGGTTCTCATGCATTTTCTGATAAACCTGATAATAGAACATTGTTTCATTTGACAGGCTGCTCGATAACTAGTATTCGACTGCCATTTTAACTGGACCACGAATTCGCAGGACGGTAATACGCTCTCGGGATTATTCAGGCTTCGTCGTGAATCGAATCTTCGTGCCAATGATAAATGAAGCATTCTTCACACAATACTGGGGTGGCCACCAAGGAAGATATTGATACAGGGACGAAGTTAGGGACAAACCATTCACTACAAGAAAATAGATTTTTAGTCACATCAAAAATAGCCACTAAAAGTATTAAATTTAGTCACTGAAATTTATAGTGATTATTTTTCTAAGTCGCCACTTGTCGTCACTAGTAACTCCGTCACTATTATATTAGTGACAACTTTTATGCATTTGTCACAATAAGTTATATTTTTATGACTATATTTTTTGACACAAAAGATTAATAACAATGACTAAAATTTAGACACTAATGTTATTCTTATTAGTGACAAACATTTTATCACAAATACATATTGAAATAGTGTCTAAAATACATTGTCACTTTCAATAATAATAAAATAATTATACTATTTTAGTTGCAACCATCTTATTCATGCAACACTCACACTGAATATCTCTCCCGCGGGGCGTAGCGAATGTGTTAGATACCAACCATTGACTTCTGCAACGAGCACGATATGAGACCCTCTGCCCCCCAAATTGGTCCCTAGAAGGTCATCCACTTGGTCCCAATACACCTAGGGCCCACATGAGCCTAGGAGAATGTCACTTACACCAAGGTTAGCTAGGTTGCTAGCACATGGCGAGGGGGTTAATTATAGATGATGTGTCATATTCATATATCAATTTTTAATAAATAAATACAATGTGCATGGTTCGTAGGGGATCGAACCTGGAACCATTAGGGTGAGAGTGCAATGTCTATCCACTAGGCTAGACAATAAATTTAATATTATTTTGAAAGTAAAATATTATTTAGGTTAAATTATAATTGAAATTAATTTTATTTATTTTAAAAGTATGTATTAATTATAACAATAATTAATATAACAATAATTTAATTAATTTTATATGGTTTCCTATACGAAATACGTTTGTTGAAAAAAATATATAAAAAATTGAGTTGGTTTTAAAATATAAACATATGAATATTAAGATTTACACCTAAATTATTTGATAGAATTATCCTTTATGTGATGATTATTTACTTGTGTAAAATTTTTCATAAGGTAAAATTTTGCTATCACATATTATGCCAAGATTACATATTAGTCTTTTTATTTTAATTTGTTTACTTTAAGTTTATGTACTTTCTATTAAAAAAAATATGTATTTTTAAATTTTAAAATTTCGATCTTGACATGAATGACAGTCTTTAAATATGTTAAGTAAAACTTTTAATTTTTATTCTTTTGTTCAATCATTTTTAGTCATTGTAATTTAATCATATTGTCGTTGTCTCGTTTGGATTAGAATTGAAGTTTTAAAATTTCAAAAATATAGGTATTAATAGAATTATTTTACCTTTTGATAAACTAGTTTATACCTTTATGGTAACTTCAATTTTTTATAATTGTTATTATTAATATAATTATAAAAATAAATTTATTATTGTGACAATATATAACTTGTCATTAAGTTTATTTTTTTATTGGTGACAAAATTTATCACAACAAAAGTAAAATTTTAAGTGACAAACAATTGTATTGTCACAACAAATATCAAATTATAGTGACCACTTTATATATCGTCACTATTATGTGTCAAAGTTTTAGTGACAATGAAATTTGTATCACAATTATAGACTTATAGTGAGAATTTAATTGTGAAAAATGTAATCGTCACAATTACTACTATAATAGTGACCAAATAAAAATACATCACAATTACTTATGCTAATAGTGTCGCACAAAAAATCTATCACAAAAGTTTAATATTTGTGACAAAATTACTGCTAGTCACTGCCAATTTGTCACTAAAATTCTATATTCTTGTAGTGATTGCAGATTTCATAGTACTCGACGCGTGATTATCGGTAATGAAAGTTCTGCATACTGGTCTAGGTGACAGTAAATATGCCCCCTGGCCTCTGGCCCCTGCCCTCTTCTCGCGTCGTGTTGGGCGAAAAATGCGGTATCAAGGTATAAATTAAACATATTCGCATCCAACGTTGATCGAATTCGATATCAGTTTAGTGATTGATGCTCTGTTTGGGCAAGCTTATGGTAATAATGCAATTGCAAATGCATGTGTCCCATATACTGCTTGCCAGCTTAAGAGTCTATAGTACAAGGCAAGCAAAATCAAAAGGACATTATTAGGCACCATCTTTCCTTTATTCAAAGTGATTGAATTGAAATCCAATACGGGTCATTACAAGATCTTACAAAATATAAACAACATTATTACACACCCCATATACTTAAAAAACACACTTTCGGGACATATTTTGAAACCTAAAAGGGAAAAAAACCAGACATGAAGTTCTTGTTTCTGCTTCTTTCTGTATGTTCTTCTTCTTCTTCTTCTTCTTCTCTGCTGCTGCTCAAGTAAATTGTATGTAATAAATTTTCTTATATTTATCTGAGTTTGCATGAAAATGTCGCCTTCTCAGTGTTATACTATTATTATTGCATTGTACTGATAATAAAAAACTGACATTTCAATTATGTTTTTATCTTTGTATTTTGGTTCTGTTTTGTTAGAGTTAGCTCAAATTAGCCACGTCATTTACACAGCTGGCATAGTAAGTTGTTATTCTGTTTTCAGATGGTTTTAGGTTGTTATTTCCAGCTGTTGGGTATTGGGTATTTTGTATAAATTGGGGGTGTTAGCCCATTAGATGAAATGGGCTTGTATTTTGATAATTTCCAGAGAGTTTATTCTAATAAAACAAGTAGACAAATTCTCCAAATTAGGGCTTTCAATTTTCCCCTTTCTTTTACCGTCCGACTTAGCTATTCTCATGGCCACTCACCGGCGTTCGTTCTAGTCACCGGAGATCGGTCAACATGGTATCAGAGCCACGGCGGTCACCTTTGACGGCAGCCCACTGAGCTAGTCGATCCTCTGCAGCTCAACGTTCGTGTTTTCTCGATCTGTTTTCTTCGTCAGCTTCTTGCTCCGCTTCTCACGGCAGTTAGCTCAGACGGAGCTCCTTTGTCACGACGGTCTTTTTCAACGGTAGTCCACTGCGGTAGTTGATTCATTGCAGCTTAAGTTCGCAGCTCATCTCCCTCGTCAGGTTCGTGTTCTGCTTCTCACGACAGTTGGCTCAGGCAGAGTTTATTTGTCACGCCAGTCACTTTCGACGGCGGTCCACTGCAATAGTCAGTTTACTACAGCTTAACACTCATGGTTCTCAGCTCATCTCCTTCGTCAGGTTTGCGTTCTGATTCTCACAGCAATAATCAGCTTAACACTCGTGATTCTCACAGCAATAGTCAGTTGGTCTCTTTCTTCAGATTTGCGGTGGTTCATTTGCAATAGTCAGTTCATTTGCGGTGGTTCATTTGCAATAGTCAGTTCATTGATCAGTTCATCAATTGAGGTTCATTGATCAGTTCATCAATTGAGGTTCAGCCTTCTTTCTGTAACTCTTTCATTTTTTTCTTCTTTACTCTCTTGATCGAAAATCATGGTGAATGTGGTTGAGGTTTCTGGTGATTCTGCTGGTGGTACGTACGACGATGATACAACTTCACAAATGTTTTCAAACAAGCGTATCAGTGTGTGTTTGGATTATACGAACTATTTACTCTGGAAGCAACAAGTTCTCCTCACGATTCGAGGTCTCGGCTTAGAAGAGTTCATCGATTCGGATACTCCAAAGCCAGTAAAGATCGTTGAACGTGCAAATAGAGAACGAATTGTCAATCCAGTTTATACCAGGTTCGTGAAACAAGATAATTCTCTCGCATCGTGGCTGTTATCAACTGTAAGCTCTACTGTGCTCCCTAAGTTAGTTGGAGCCGAAACCACAGCTGAAATATGGAATGTTATAGCTGGCCTTTATTCAAAAATGTCTACAACTAAGATAATGCATCTACACTGTCAGTTGCGTTCAATGAAAAAAGGCACGCTTAGGATGCGAGAGTATACAATGAAGATAAAGGAGATATGCGATTTGTTAGCCTTGTCGGGTAACAAGGTCTCTGATGTGGAGCATGTGGCAACGATTCTGAATGGATTACTATCAGATTATGCTCCTTTTGTTGATGTGATAACAGCGAGCCAAGTCCCTTATACATTGGATGGTGTGATCTCCGTGCTTGTTGATGCTGAAACACGGTTGCTTGCTGAGTCTGTTGAAACTCCAATTGGAATTAATTTCACTCAAGTACAGAAAGATGGCTATCATGGAAGACAAGGGCAAGGTTATTCTCAATCCAAAGATGATTATCAAGGGAGACAAGGATACTCACAGTCATATGGCAGCCACGATCATGGCAGGGGTTCACGTTCTGGTTCGTTTCGTGGTGGTGGAAGGTTCCGTGGTCGTTCATCAGGAAGACCACAGTGCCAAATCTGTGAAAAAATGAGGCATATGGCCGATGCTTGTTGGCATTGTTTTGATGAGGGTTACAGAGGACTTTCACAGTCACAGCAATCTAATCATACTGTTGAGCCATATGCTAATGCGTGTCAATGTTAGGGAGATTCGTTTGATCATTCCTATGAGCCGTTCGTTGATGGTGCTGGAGCTAAAGCTGATGCAACAAATTCTTCACAGCAAGGTGATAAAGTGCAGGTGAATTCTTTGACTACCTCCACTGCTGGTTTTGGATCAATTTGGTGGTATCCCGATTCCGGAGCAACGCACCACGTCACTCACTGTAAGTCTACCTTGACTTCAATTCAAAGTTACAAGGGTTATGGTAAAGTGCATCTTGGTGATAATACAACTATTAGTATTGAGCATGTTGGTCGTTCCTTTATAAGTGCATCTAATTGGGATCTTGTTGTTGATAAGTTGTTGCATGTACCGCATATTTCTCGCAACCTTTTGTCTGTCTCTAAATTTGTTGTCGATAATGATGTTTATTTTGAGTTTCGCGCTAATGGTTGCTGCGTGAAGGATGAAAGGACGGGGGCTGTTTTGTTGGAAGGTGTTCAAGAGGGAGGACTTTACTCTTTTCCGGTTCATGTCTCGACTCCACAAGTTTCTGTTTTTCACACTGTTGCAAATAAAGATAGTGCAGCGTATTGGATGTGGCACAAGAGACTTGGCCATTCTTCATCCGAGGTGATCAATGCTGCCTTAGATAGAAAGTTTTCATTTGATAAAAACTTGGTTTGTTCAGCATGTCAAATGGGGAAATCCCATGCTTTACCTTTTCAACATTCTTCTATTGTTTATAATAATCCGTTTGATCTTGTGGAAATGGATGTTTGGGGACCAGCCCCTATTTCTTCAGCTGGTTTCAAGTATTACATATTGTTTGTTGATCTTTTTACTCGGAACTGTTGGACTTATCTGCTTAGAAGTAAAGGTGAAGTCACTGTTGTGTTTGATGTTTTTGTTGCTTTAGTTCGTACTCAGTTTTCTTCAGTTATTAAGGCTGTTCAGACCGATGGTGGAGGTGAGTTTCGTGCCCTCGCATCCAAATTGAGTACTCTGGGAATTCAGCATCGCGTTACCTGTCCGTACACGTCTCAACAGAACGGAGTTGTTGAACGAAAACATAGGCAGATCATCGAGACAGCTTTATGTCTTCTTGCTCAGTATCTTGTTCCTTTGAAGTTCTGGTCTTACGCGATTTTGAGTGCCACGTACATTATCAATCGCCTGCCTACACGCGTTCTTGGAAATCAGTCTCCTCAAGAGAAGCTCACGGGTCGAAAGCCTAATTATGATTTCTTCAAGATATTTGGTTGTGCTTGCTTTCCACATCTACGGCCGTATAATCGACATAAGTTAGACTTTCGTTCCCGCCAATGTACCTTCCTCGGTTACTCACCACAGCATCAAGGGTACCAATGTCTTGACGCAAGTGGTCGAATCTTTATTAGCCGGCATGTCAAGTTTGACGAGACTATCTTTCCTTTTGCTGCAAAGTCTTCGTCTTCTGAGCCGCATACATCTTTCTCATTTGAATCCGATTCTGTTGTTGTTCTACCAGTTCCAGCAGCATCATCTGAAGCTGTTCAATGTGAAGCTGCAGCACATGTTGCTGATGGTGACGGCAAGGCAGTTACGTCTGAAGTGCCTCCAACCTCGATTGATGTCAATCAGTCTAATACACATCAAGTGGCATCACAACTTGAAGAAAGTCAATCTGATGGTAATATGGCTACTCATGAACATGCTGATGACTTTGACGATGCTGCAGCAACCAATCATGATCAGGATGATGTTTTTCAAGAAGTGCAAGCTACAAGTGAAGTGCAAGCTGCTTATGAACCTAATGCTCATCATGAAGAGGTACACGATACAAGTGAGTTGTCTAACTCTCTCGAACCAGTGCCTAATGTTCATAACTCGAAGCTGCTGGGAAATACTCATTCAATGCAAACTCGTAGCAAGCGATGTATCTTTAAACCAAAGATTCTTCTTGTTGATTAAGATGAAACACCACAAAATATTCACGAAGCGTTGCAACAGGAGCAGTGGAAAAATGCAGTTTTGGATGAATATACAACACTAATTTCCAATGGTACGTGGACGTTAGTTGAAGCACCAGCAGACCGTAAACCAATCGGCTGTAAATGGTTGCTCAAAATCAAGCGAAATGCCAATGGTTCAGTGAATAGATACAAAGCCCGACTGGTTGCAAAAGGGTACTCTTAGGTTCCGTGGCATGACTTTACTGATACATTCAGCCCGGTGGTGAAATCGCTTACGATTAATGTGTTGATTTCTTTGGATGTTGCGAATCAATGGACTATACATCAAGTCGATGTTAATAATGCCTTTTTAAAAGGCGATCTACACGAGGAGGTATATATGGTTCAACCTCCCGGTTTTGAGCAATATAATTCAAATGGAATTCCACTCGTGTGTAAGTTGGTAAAGGCTTTATACGACCTTCGACAAGCACCTCGGAGTTGGTTTCTTAAACTCAAGGGCTTTCTTCTTTCTCTCGATTTCAAGTATTCATTGGCTGATAATTCCTTGTTTAAATATAAGAATGAAGATGTTCTCATCTACATTATTGTCTACGTGGATGATATTTTAATTTCAGGGAATTCAGAGGCACGTATTTAGCATGTGAAGCAGCAGCTACATGATCAGTTTTCTTTGAAGGATCTCGGTTCCCTTGATTATTTTCTTGGTATTAAAGCTTTGATAAGTACATAAGGCATCTTTCTTACACAACGTAAGTATGTATCTGACTTGCTACAAAGAACTCAGATGGAATCAACAAAGGCTGCTGATACACCCATGGTTGTATCACCTAAACTTAGTAAATTTGATGGGGAAGTTCTTGCTGATGTTACTCAGTTTCGCAGCATCATTGGTGCGCTGCTTTATATATGTCACACTCGTCTGGACATATCATATGTTGTCAACAAAGTGTCGCAATATATGCAGAGTCCAACGGTTTCTCACTGGTGTGCAGTGAAGCGCATCTTACGCTATCTCAAAGGTACTTTGGACTTTGGTTTATGGTTTCCAGCACATCAGCGTATTTACCCCAATCTAGTTGCTTTTTCGGATGTCGATTGGGGTAGTGATGAAGATGACAGACGTTCTATATCTGGACATTGTGTATTTTATGGCGAGTATTTGTTGTCATGGAGTTCCAGAAAGCAGAGATCGATGTCTCGGTCTACTGCCGAAGCGGAATATCGAAGCTTGGCTGATGCTTCGTCCGAACTCATGTGGGTCCGGAATTTATTAAATGACATGGATGTACCGTTACATGATCTGCCCAAAGTTTGGTGCGACAATACCAGTGCTATCGCCATGGCTGCAAATCCCGTAATGCATGCTAAAACAAAGCATGTGGATTTGGATCTCCACTTTGTTTGAGAAAGAGTGTTAGGCAACGTTTTGCAGATTGGTTATGTTCCTGCTGAATTTTATGTTGCAGATTTGTTTACCAAGCCCTTGCCAGCACAGAAATTTTTGGTGTTTCGACAAAAAATAAATGTGTTCTCTTTGGCTGAACTTGAAGAGAAGAAAAGTGGGGTGAATGTTAGAGTTAGCTCACATTAGCCACGTCATTTACACAACTGGCATAGTAGGTTGTTATTCTGTTTTCATATGGTTTTAGGTTGTTATTTCCAGCTGTTGGGTATTGGGTATTTTGTATAAATTGGGGGTGTTAGCCCATTAGATGAAATGGGCTTGTATTCTGATAATTTTCAGAGAGTTTATTCTAATAAAACAAGTAGACAAATTCTCCAAATTAGGACTCTCAATTTTCCCCTTTCTTTTACCGTCCGACTTAGCTGTTCTCATGGCCACTCACTGGCGTTTGTTCTAGTCACCAGAGATCGGTCAACATGTTTATGTTCTGCAAATGTTGGTTGTCGATCTGTATCGTATCGTATCGACGATCGATGACTCTGTTTAGTTCTGTCTAATTCGACAAGCTTGAGTTCGACCTGAAAATTGAAGCTCGAAGCTTAAATCAAGTGTCACTTTTAAGGTTCAAGCTTGATACGAGACAAAGGGTAAATTGTTCGTGCATGTTCTAATAAGCTTGATTACCTAGTAAAAACAAAGTTCGATTGTGTGTTTGTTCTTAAAGCTACTCAAATTTAAGTATTACTCCTAGAATTAATAAAAAAGGGAAATATTAAGAATTTTTTTAATACATAAGCTTGTCAAATTTAAAGATTTAGTTTAGTTTTTCCACTTTTGAATTGCATTAGTTTTATCCTTTGACTATCACTGACTGAACTATTATCATTACTTACTGCGTTAGACACTATGTCGTTAAATAATTAACAATGTTTGAATTAACATATTCATATGTCATTTTTTATTAAATAAATGTCCTTCAATAAGATGATAACAGATCAATTTTGATGAAATGTCAGTATAATTGGCGGCGTGATTTTTTTAAACGTAATTTTAAATTAAATAATTAATTATAAAACTCTACATTCGTACTATCATGTCATCAAAACTAGTGTGTAAGAGATAACGACCACATGTATAGAATTTATTGGCTCTGTCCATTAACAACAATCAAATGGTGAGATTCATACAAATAAGGAGTTCGAGAGCTAAATTGGTGAAATTAAAAAGATAACCAACATTGTTGATTTTAGAAGATTACAAGAATTAAATTGACGCAAATAAAAATAGAGTGCAATATTGCTGATTGGGATTACTACATGGATAGAATTAAAAAGAAATTCTATGTCTCTTTTCGGTGCCCCTAAGTAATAGTATGCCCCCAGACTGAAAAATTAGGTTGATTAAGGTTAGGGTTTAGGGTTAAGGATTAAGAAAATAGGGGTAATATGTATTTTTAAGATTTGTGGTTTAAATTTTAGGGTTATGACTTAAAATTTAAGTTTTTTAGTGTTAGGACATACAAAGGGTACAGAAAAGGAGCAGATGATTTTTGTCTGGGTAAAACTATCCTTTAAGCATATTTTTTTCTTACATATATTGTATATCAAAATATAACTCAAATATTAATAGGTTAAACTATTCTTGTTAAATGTTAATGGGCTTGGGCTTGGAATTATAGTTGGACTTTGGGTTTTGAATGACGGGCAAACTTATACGGGTTTAATAAATCTTCTAATGGATTTGGGTTTTGAGAATTTGTTACTTTAGAGTTAATTGCACCATGTCCCTTAACTAGGACTTTTATTATAAATTGGTTCCTAAAGTTTTAAATATTTGATTTTAATCTCTAAATTATTGTTCTTATCAATAATATTAATTATATTCTAATTTTTAAATTTTGTTTGAATGTTCTTCATTTTTAATAAATTTTAATTGTAATTTTCATATTGTAAATTTACGTAAAAAAGGTTTTATTATAAAATATTTTTTTAGATTATACTGTTGTTTGTTTTGGTTAAAGTATGGGTCTAACATCTTATTTTATATTCATCTCCCCATTTCAAAAAAAGTACGTCGCTTTTATTCATAAAGAAAAAAATTAAGATGAAATTTTACAACTTAACCCAGACTAATTCTTAAAACGAAAACTAACGCCTCTAGATCATAAACATGATAAAAAAAAGGTAAAAACCTAATTCAAAGACTTGAAACAAAAAAGATACAACGTGAAAGTAAAAAGACATCAACAACAACATTAAAAAATGCATATTGCAGAATTGTAGTACATTGACAACACATTTATTACCACAACCCAATCGCGAACAAGAGCGATGACATGTGACGTTCAATCATTTTCTTCTTTCTCCTCAATTTTTTAGGGAAATAAACAATCTTATGTCACGAACACTTTGATTTAGAGAATCCATCTATTCTTAGTGCCTCAGTTTCGATCTATGAGTCTTCATTTTCATTTTTGTGAAAATAAAAAAAAATATCTTAAAATATTTCAAAAACACTTTGGTTGTAAAAATTTCCTGATGCGAAAGTGGAATCAAGACCCCCAACTCTAAAAAATTAGTCCAAAAATGCTTTCACTTTGCTTGTAGTGATGAGTTAGATAAAAAAAATTGAAGCTTGGAAAACTTATCAATAGAAAAAAAACATTTTATTTAAAATAAGACCTAGAAATAATTACAGAATAAAACATTAGAGATATATTTTAATCAAAAAATGTTTAGACCTAAAATAGAAAAATATAATCCCAAGCTTAAGATTGTATCTTAATTGGTTTTTTTTCTTGCAATCTAAATAAGTCCAAGAATTCATTTGAAAATATTACGATAATAAATATGAAAATACTTTTGAATATAGTAAGAAAAAACCATTTGAAATTGACAAAATTAAAAAAACACAACAATAATATGAAAAAGGGTTGGTTGAGGAATTGTTCAAATAATGTCATAAATTCCAGGGCCAGCTATGGTTTATTATAAGATTTTTAATAATTTAAATCGATTTAATCAAAATTATTATGAATCATTTCGAAAAATAGAGACATTTACATTCTTCTCTTCCTTTTTTCTCTCATAGAGCTACCGAAGAATGCTAAGAACATCAATCGAGATGTCATCAATGAACGGTTATTTAGAATCGGCCGATGCTCTGTTATCAGAAGCTGAGCATGAAGGTTATTTCGAACCGTCCGATGCTCTGTTATCGGATGTCGGTCCTCGCCGATATTACGAAGATCAATGCTGGTGGCATAAATTTTTGGACACGGAAGAGGCCAAGAGACAAGTGTTGTTCTCGCTTCCGATGATCGTCTCGAATGTTTCGTTTTCGTCGATAATTTTAGTCTCCGTCATGTTCGCCGGCCACCTCGGGGAGCTTCAGCTTGCCGGTGCAACGCTCGCTAATTCTTGGGCTACTGTCACTGGCTTGGCTTTCATGGTTAGGGTTTCATTTCTTGAATTTGTTACATATAATTAATTTATAAGATTCGAATCGAATCGGATCAGATTTAAATTACGGAAAATGTTATTTATTAAAAATCTTTCAGATAGGACTAAGCGGGGCTTTAGAAACACTATGCGGGCAAGGATTCGGCGCGAAAATTTACCGAATGCTAGGGATTTACCTTCAATCATCGTGCATGATCTCCTTCTTCTTCTCGATCATCATATCGATCATGTGGTTCTACACCGAGTCGATCCTGATTTTGCTTCAACAAGATGCGCAGATTTCAAAAACCGCCGCGCTCTACATCAGGTACCTCATCCCGGGCTTATTTGCCTACGGTTTCGTTCAAAACATCCTCAGATTTCTTCAGACGCAGAGCATCTTGATGCCGCTGGTCTGGTTCTCGGTCATTCTGATGAGCATTCATTGCGGCGTAGCGTACGCGTTAGTGAATTTCACGGTTCTAGGTTTCAAGGGAGCTCCGTTGGCCGCCTCGATTTCGCTGTGGATTTCGTTTCTTTCGTTGTCGGTTTATGTGTTTCTGGCCAAGGAATTTGAGAAGACGTGGGAAGGATTCTCGTTGGAATCGTTTCATTGCCTCCTTACGAACCTGAAATTGGCCATCCCTTCTGCAGCAATGGTCTGGTGAGTTCATCGATCTTTTATGGTTTAATTCTCGATTTCATCCCTCAATTCTATGAAAACTGAAACGTTAGTAATTTTTAGAATTTGTTCTCTCACTTTTTAAGAATTGAGAGGTTAATCCCTCTAGTTTGTCAAAATTCGATCATTTTATTTTTATAAAAATTGAGAAGCTAGTATTGCTTTTGAAAAGTGATTTTTAAAAGTGCTGTTAGAAAGGATATTAAAAGGTTGGTTGTAAGATTTTAGTGTTTATTATTGTTGTCAAAAAGTACTTTTAAGAATATAAATAATTATTTTCGACATGATATTGTAAGTTATATATGTATATATATATATATTAATATTCAAATTCTCTAATGTGTTTCATGAACTAAAATATTTTATTTAAAAAATTTGACATGAATAATTATTAAAAATACTAGCTTAAAATATTATAAAAATACAAAAATATTTTATTAATAAATATATATTTTTAACAATTATATGTGTTTCATGAACTAAAATATTTTATTTAAAAAATTTGACATGAATAATTATTAATTATATATATCATTTTAAAATTAAAAAATAATTATTAATTATATAATTA
This sequence comes from Hibiscus tridactylites, assembly GCA_958450335.1. NCBI lineage: Eukaryota > Viridiplantae > Streptophyta > Magnoliopsida > Malvales > Malvaceae > Hibiscus > Hibiscus tridactylites. Next base: position 97,331,846 of record OY288273.1, on the reverse strand, counting down.
TATCTCCGTAAATAATTATAAATTTATAAATTATAAATAAACAGAATAGAAAATGAAGGTTAAAATCATAATTTGACTCTCAAAATCACTTGACAGTAAACACAATAGCAAATGAATTTTAACTTCTGTGCTTGAGTTCAAAATTACTTTTCAAAAGTAACTTTTTTTCTAAAAATCAGCTGTTTAGCACTACTTTTGGCCCAAAAGCTGATTTGAAAAGAAATGCTAAACAAAGTCTTAGTAAGCTTAAATTGTTGGTTTTTGCTAATTTGTGGTGTATAAATTAATAAGTTGTTGATTTTTGTTAAATCTTTACATATAAATGGTTGAATTGTTGATTTCTATGTCAGTGGTGACAATGTTTAGGAGACATACCCAATTGGGGTAACTTAGCTTTCATAAAATACTGGGATCAAATACAGACAATTAAATTTGAGGGATTAACTTGTCGCTTTCTGTAAAGTGTAAGGATAAAATCCATAATTAAACCAATTTTTAACTCCAAAATTTTGATTGAATTGTTGTATCTTGAAACCTTACTAAATTTGACGTTTTTGTTTTCCCTAGTTTGGAATACTGGGCTTTCGAGCTTCTTGTATTGTTTGCAGGGTTGATGCCTCATTCGGAATTAAGTACTTCATTGATTGCAATGTGGTAAGCAAAACTATGTCATTGACGTGAAATTATATCATGGGCTCGTGCCACCACGTTTTTTTTATGATTTATAGCAATGAAAATTACATTTTTATGTCATTACTTTTACCGAATGAATTTTCACTTAGTAAAAATTATTTTTTAAAATTTAATTTATAGTAAATATAAGTGAAGATGTACTCGGTAAAAAGATGACATAAAAAGTTAGTAAAATATGTAGTTTCTATTAACTATGACTATAGATAACGTGATAAGAAAAACCTATGATATAATATCCCGTCTTTAACACAAATATCAATTTGATCCACTTGTTTGCCGGCTAATTGGGTTTGTTTTATTGAATGTTATTAATAAAAAAGGTAAGCTACATTAAAACTTTAGGCCACTTTTATTTTAAACGCCTAACTTTTAATTAATTTTCATTGAAGTTTTTTCTTTCTTAAATTGACAACAAGTGCAAAGGCCGAGTTTTCGATGCAAAGCACTCACCCATCAATCTTAATGATGGGAAAGTTTTGTTTGACCAATGAATTAATATAATTCGATTTCAAGCTAATTTGACGGTTGATAATAATAAATCAAAAATTTTTAACTTTTAGTTTGGATTGAGATAAAAAAATATTGCTATAGTTTTTTTTGACGAGTTTGAACTAAATAAAAGAAAGAGGAGGAGGAGAAGAAGATTAGTTTAGTGATCCTTACGATTGGAGAAATTATCGAACAACAATGAAATGAAGTGATTGTCTAGTCGAAATAAAGCTAAAACTTTTGGATTTATCATTCTTAACCATCAGAGCAGCTTGAAAATCAAACTATGATAATCTTCTGGTCAAACGAAACTTTCTTACCATTGGAATTGACCGACGATTACCTTATTCATCGAAAACCGACCTTTGCAACTGTTGTCAATTTGAAAAATTATGAGGGTTTTTTTTAGAAGAATACTTTGACTTGTCACATCAACATATCTTAACGACAACGATAATAATAGAAATGAATTAAAAGTTTAGTGATTGTATTGCAAGTTTTAAAAGTTTAATGACAAAAGTGAAAGTGTCCTAAAAGTTCAAGGACTGCCAGCATAGTTTATCCTAATAAAATATTGTCTCATAAAACTTGTCCCTTCTGTGTTTTAAAATGGATGGAAATTCTCTACCCCTTTTCGGTGTCCCTACTTATGCCCCACACTTAAAATTATGTTTAGGGTTTTAAGTTAGGGGTTATGGTTAGGGTTTAGAGAATTTAGGGTAAGATGTATTTTTAGGGTATAGGGTGTAGAGTTTAAGATTTAAAATTTAGGGTTAGGGCTTGGAATTTAATTTTGTTGTGTTTTTTAGTGTTGTGTCATAAGTAGGGGCACCGAAAAGGGGCAGAAGATTTTTATCCTTTTAAAATTGTTTCACTTAAATTGCTCCTTTGAAAAATTCAACAACTTTGCTAAGTACACTTCTTTTTCTATCATTTTTTTTAGTTTTCAACAAAACAAACTTTAATTTTTTAAGGATGAAATTGTCATTTTAATAATTTTACAATACATCTTTTACACAATATTTTTTTTAAAACTACATGAAAAATCAACAAGTATTGGTTTTAATGGGCGGAAGGGAGTAAAATATTACACAAAATATATTAAATGTTTGATGAAATTCATCTCATTTCAGTAGTTTTAAAGCTTTTGACATGATGCAAACTTTGGTTTTCTTGTTTCAAGTGTGAATACAGAAGCAATTGCCTACATGGTAACTTATGGCCTTAGTGCTACCGCAAGGTGAGTTCAACTTATTTATACATATCAATCTTCATCTATTTACAAATTTCTTAAATTATAACTCTAAATCACATGACACAGCACAAGGGTTTCGAATGAGTTAGGAGCTGGGCACCCAACTCGGGCCAAGAACGCCATGGCTGTCACCCTCAAGCTCTCAATCCTTCTCGCCCTTGCAATCGTCCTTGTTTTGGGATTCGGCCATAATATCTGGGCTGCTTTCTTTAGCAACAGTCCTTTAATAATAAGCCAGTTTGCTTCAATGACACCCTATCTTCTAATCTCCATAACCATCGATTCTTTCCAGGGTGTCCTCTCAGGTATTATTATAATTCGATATCGAATTTCGTCATAGATTAAAAGCATAGTTTAAAAACTGAACATTGAAGTTGAACAAGTTGATAAATGTTTGCAGGGGTGGCTAGAGGAAGTGGTTGGCAGCTATTGGCAGCATGGGTTAACATGGGGACTTTCTATTTCATTGGAATGCCAATTTCAGGCTTACTTGCTTTCAAATTCAAGCTTTATGCTAAGGTAATGATTAATTACTCAATCATGTAAGGTAGTTTTTGTTATTCTTATTGATGTCACGAAAGTTCGGTATTATGTTCCAGTCGGAGTTTTGTCTTCCGACTCTGTTAAGAGTATAATAGGTTTACAAGAAATAACAAAACTGTGGAGGAAGAAACACTCTTGAGAAGGATTTATAAAACTTAAAATGTGACTTGCATGTTTGCGATCTCTTGCTATACTTCGTCGCATGCAACCCTTTATATAGTGATTGTAGGTGACTATTAGAATAAGGATAAATATTCTATACACAGACGGTGAAAACTGAAAGTTTTTACAAGTGCCTTAGTTTTAAGGTATAGAGAGTTAGTTTAAGGTGTAGTGATTAGGGGTTTAGGTGTAGTGGTTTAGAATTTAGGGATAGTTGTTTCAATTTAAAGTTTAGAGTTTATAGGTAAACCCCTAAACCTTATACTCTAAACCAACTCTCTATACCCTAAAACTAAGACGCTTGTGGAAACTTCCAATTTTCACCACCACCAATGTATATGATATTAATCCTTATAATAAATTATTTTCGTTCATTCTATTACATGTATTTACTAAATTCATTTATGTATCTAAATATTCATGTATCCAAGTTAAATATATTCACACATCATCAAATCTATATTTGGCTATTAATTTACTCTAACTTTATGATTTATTATTTTTTCAGGGTTTGTGGATAGGCTTAATATGTGGTCTCTCTTGCCAAGCTGGTGTCCTTTTGTTAATTACTTTGTGTAGAAAATGGATTAAAATTGAAATTGCAGAAGAAATTGAAACAGAAACCAGAATTTTTGTTTAATTAATCTTATAGTAAAAACATGACTTGTACTATCTAGTTTTGGACAATAAGGATGGAAATTTCATATGCGTTGTACTTATTTAAGATTTATATTTAATTATTGTCTGTGTATATTTATACATTAAAAATGAAACAAATGATAATGGATAGCACTTATACCATTTTTATACGAAATCAACAGTGACCTGATATGCAATTAACGGTTATATATACAACAATTAACGGTTTCGTTAATTAACGTTAATTAATAAATTAATTTGTTGTAATATACGAATAAAAAAATTTAATTAAATAAATTAGTTTGTTACAATGTGCAAATTAAAAGATGACATTACTAATTTGAGACAAATTTAGAGACAAAGAAAAATCTCTTTAGCCAAAGAGAAAAAAGAAATAAATGAAACGGATTGTTATGGAACTAGACTTATCTCCTGGTTTAGAGGTCGCCACGTCTTCATATCCACGTGTTAACTGCTTAGAGATTTGCTTTGCCATCTAGAACTAGAAAGTAGAGAACTTGAAGCTCCAACTACCATATTGGGCGTTATTATTTTTCCTTCCTCCTTGCTTCCATTTTATAGAATCATATTATATCATATAACAATAATATTTTAAAAAAATTGTTATGATTTAACGGTCATAATTGGTCAAAAAATTTAATTAATTTTGTTTATTAATTCCAAGATTTATTGAGTGCAAAAAAAAAAAAACTTAATTAATTTTTTAAAAGTTTGAAAGACTTACACTCCTAACCTAAATGAAAATAGGATCTTATGGAACAAGACATATAATTTAATTTTAGATAACTGAATTCAGCATTTACTTTAATTTACATCACAATCTTTAATTTATTCAAATTACATCATTTAACTTTTATTATTAATAAACAAAATCACTTATACTGTTATTTTTTTTTGAAAAATGACGAGCCTCGTTAAAACCCCCTCTAAGCCTAGGTAGGGGGGAAAAGAGTGCCATATGTTATTGAGTAAAAAAGAACCTGTTTCAATGTTCAAATACAACATTACTGTGAATTGATCACAGGATAACTACACAAAAAGGAAACTATAACCACATACAACAGTAGCACTATGTGTTACATTTGTTGAACCAAATAATGTCTCCCTTTCCCATGGCTCCTTCACGTGCAAGATGATGCGCAGTGAAATTAGCCTCCCTGTACGCGAACATAAGAGTCCAATTTGGTCTTCTAAAAAAGTATATGCATTTCTGTATTAGCTCAGCAAAACAATTAGGAACAATCACATCTTGATTAATCTATTTACACACCATTTCACTATCAGTTTCCACCAGTAGAACCTTATTCAAACTACTAAAATGGGACTCATAAATGCAGCATGTTTCTAAAATGGCATGAAGTTCAGCTTCAGTTGGATTAGATCTCCCAATGTACTTGGCAAATCTTACCATTTGTTTTCCCGAGTGATCTCTCAAAACTCCCCCAATACCTCCATCACCATAACTACCTTTTACCGATGCATCCACGTTAAATTTTAAAGAGCCACAATCCGGTGCAAGCCAACTACCAGCTGAAATTTTACTAGGATTGGTTGGGACAAGGCAGCACAAATTAGGATTTCGGATGAAGTCAAGGATGGAGAAACACTGTTCCGGCCATTTACTTTTACACCAAATACCAATTCTAGTGATAGCAATATCAAACAAGCTAATAACACTGAAAGTTTTTCTATTAAAGATAGCTTCATTTCTACTTAACCAAATAGACCACACTAACCCGAAAAAAGTCATCGACCAAATAAGTTTTGCAGCATTTTTAATGGGTTCTTCGCTCCACCAGACCATGAGTTCTGAAATGCTGCTCGACATAGTCAAATGGATGTTCCAAACTTGGCACCACTTTTGCCATACCTGCCAAGTAAACACACACTGACACAAAAGATAATCTCAGTAGTTTCGGCAGCAACGACACAAAAGGGGCATAGACAGTTACCAATACCAGAAATACCACGCTTTCTCAGTTCGTAGCATGTAGGAATTTTATTCTGCACTGCTCGCCATATGAAAATTTCAGCTTTCGAAGGAGCCAAGTTCTGCTAAATTAGTTTCCAAACAGAATTATTATCAGCATTCCCTATTTTGCTGCTGATACACAAAAATCCTTAGGTTTGTAGAACTCAAGCGTAGACCCACTCCATCTCAAATAATCCCTTTCGGAAGAGTATTTTACTGCTTGATCAATTGTGTTTTCAAAATCAGTCCACTGTTTAACTTCCCATGCGAACAGCGTTCTTCTTAGTTCTATATTCCATACTCATTTTCCAGCAATTACTGAACTGAACTCTACAACTCGCCCCTCTTTCTTCACTGCAATGCTAAATATTCTCGGGAAAGATAGGCGAAGACTCAGAACTTCAGTCCAAAAATCATCCCAAAACTGGATAGCTTTTTCATCTCCAAGAACGAAACGAAGATTGCTAGTAAAAAAGTCACTCCTGTTCTGTAATGGCAGCAAGATGTTCCTCCACACCCATGAAACATTTCGATTAGAAATGGGTTTTGGAACAAAATTAGACTGCACATAATTATACTTAGCAACAATAATCTTTTTCCACAGACTATCTGGCTCCGTACTGAATCGCCATATCCACTTGTTTAGGAGGGCCCTATTTTTCAATCTTAAGTCGAAGAAGGCTAAACCCCCATACTCTTACACTGTTATTGTTAAATAATTTTAACGAAAAATCAAAATTAACACTTTACGTAACATAAATTTCACATATCATCATCGAATAATATTTAATTGATAACTTCAATAAATTATGTCAGTTAATTTTTATTAAATGTTTAATTGATAACTTGTCGGTTAATTTTTATTATTTATAAGTTATGTCATCTATTAATGACATGTGAATAAAACATTAAATAAAAATGTTGATTATAAATTTTATTCATTAAAATTATTTAATGATGTTAATATAAATAACATAATTTATAAATAATAAAAATTAACTGGCATAATTTTATTAAATTAAAGGGTTGTGACGTAAATGAAAGTAAATGTCAATTTCGGTGATCTAAATCGTAGATTATCCGAACTATACTTTATCTCCTGGTTTATCGGTCGCCACGTCCTTCATATCCACGTGTTAACTGTGTAATGATTTGCTTTGTCAGCTAGAATTAGAAAGTACAGAAAACTTGAAAACTCCAACTACTTGACATATGGGTGTTATTTTTCCTTCCTCCTTTCTTCCATTTTCGTGCACCAAAATTTTCATTTCTTCGTCTTCAACATTTTCATTCTCAGCGCAGACCGGATTCCGTCTCGGTTTTCGCACCATGAGCTCCACTTCAAAATCCCAAACCCGGTCCGTTTCTTCCTCGACGCTGCACCAGGTCCCGGGTCTAGACCCCCTTGAAATGGACAGCATTTCCGAGAAGACCTTCGAAAGGTACTCCTCAAACACAGTGAAGAGGAATGGAAAAGGGGTTTCCATTGTTTGGTTTAGGAATGATCTGAGGGTGCTAGACAACGAGCCTTTGTTCAAGGCTTGGGTTTCTTCCGAGGCTGTTTTGCCGGTTTACTGCATCGACCCTCGTCTCTTTCAGACCACCTATCACTTCGGTTTCCCTAAGACCGGAGGTATCACTTTTCTTACTGCTGTCTGGTTTCTTGTTTTGCTTTCCCTTTCCCTTGTATATAACATGTTCATTTCTGTTTGTCTAGCTTTGAGAGCACAATTTATGATAGAATGCTTGGCTGATTTGAAGAAAAATTTGATGAAAAAGGGTCTAAATCTTCTCATTCAACATGGGAAACCAGAGAACATTATTCCTATGCTTGCAAAGGCTTTTGCAGCTCAAACAGTTAAGTGCCTACTGCCTACGGATGGAAATCCTCTACCCTTTTTCTGCCCCTACATATGTTCTCACGCTTAAAAATTAACTGTAGGGTGTAGGGTAATTTTATCCACTGCCTACAGTATAATGTCTAGAGTTGAATCTGTACTTTAGAATTACTATATTATTAGATTTTCATAGTGCTCACTTTGAAGACTGTTTATCTCAGGTTTATGCTCATAAAGAAACCTGCTCTGAGGAGCTACAAGTTGAAAGAATGGTTGCTAAAAGTCTGAGACAGGTGGTGTTGTCACCTGCTCAAGGCAAATCTAGCAGGTCAAGTTCAACACACAACCCTAAGCTAGAACTTCTATGGGGCAGCACTTTGTATCACTTAGATGACCTTCCGTTCAGTACCGACAGTTTACCGGATGTGTATACTCAGTTTCGTAAGGCACGGTTCTAATTTGTAATCGTTTTCGGTTCATTACATTATAGTCTTGGACTCTAGGCTAGTGTGAATGATTGTTAACATAACTACATAAGTATTACTTTCAGTCTGTTGAAGCTAAATGTGCCATCCGGGGTTGCATCAGACTTCCAAAATCTCTTGGACCACCTCCTTCTATTGATGATTGGGGAACTATTCCTTCAATTGAGCAGCTCGGACTTCACTCGGAAAAGGCAAGTTAACATGTTATATATACTATGCATACATATAAGTATACAATAAGCGATGAGAATGTTAACTTTTTAGTGTTTTTATCCCCATGAATGACAGACTACAAAAGGAATGAGATTTTTGGGAGGTGAGGCTGCTGCATTGGGCAGGGTTACAGAGTACTTTTGGAAGAAGGCAAGATCTATTGGCTTGTTACTTTATGTAAATGGTAGAATAATATAATTACTTGCACCATCTGTATTATAGGGAAAATGTAGTACCAAATAGTGAGGTAAAAAGAGAAAATTGCTTTGATTGTGCTGCCTTCTTAATCAGTCTTGCATGCATGCTTATACAGGACTTGTTGAAAATATATAAAGATACACGGAATGGGATGTTAGGACCTGATTACTCAACAAAGTTTTCTCCATGGCTTGCTTCAGGAAGTCTTTCTCCTCGATTCGTATATGAAGAGGTAACCGAACTTTGTAAAAAAAAAAATCATTTGCTGTTATTGAATAACCATGTTATAGAATGAAGCTGATGGTTTTAACTCAGGCCAATATGTTGATTAATACTATCAGGTAAAAAGATATGAAAAGGAAAGGCTAGCAAATGACTCCACATACTGGTACCTTTTGTCGTTCTAGCTTGCAGACGAAAACTTGTTTGTTTAGTCTCATATGAGGCTTGATCTTCACTATGAAAATTGTTGCAGGGTGTTGTTTGAACTGATATGGAGGGATTACTTCCGGTTCATTTCGATAAAATACGGCAATTCTCTTTTCCATTTAGGTAAAGATCGAAATTAGTTGAATTTCTTTTGGAGTGTATTAATGTTTATGGTGTCATTTTGTCACTGTTTCATTTGAGGGCCTACAATTCTTCACAAATGTGATTGATTTCAATAGTCATATCATATCAATTGACAAATTTGTGTAATTAGGTGGCCCAAGAAAAGTGGAACATAGGTGGCGTCGAGACGAAAATTTGTTCGAGGCCTGGAGAAATGGCTGCACTGGGTATATTGCTATTCTACCAATACTCTGGCCAGGCATAATTGTAGATGTTTCGTTGCATTCGTTTATATATTTTATCATTTATTTATGTGGACTTCACAAATATGTAGCTACCCTCTAATCGATGCAAACATGAAGGAACTATCAGCCTCTGGATTTATGTCGAATCGAGGCCGGCAGGTGAACTTTCATTTTGTTCTTTCATGTAGAACATTATTCTAATCATAGACTGGTGTCCTGTTCAAATCCTTAAGTTAATTATAATCTTCCTTTCGGAACCCTGCAAGCTGTTGAACATGTTTGCAACATGATCAAATGTCATGCAGATTGTATGTTCCTTTCTTGTTCGAGACATGGGAATTGACTGGCGCATGGGTGCAGAATGGTTCGAGACATGCCTTCTAGATTATGACCCGTGTTCAAACTACGGAAACTGGACGTATGGTGCAGGTGATTCACGGATATACCATTTCCTTTCATACATATTTTCCAAGCTAATAATATATGAGTTTTTTCTATTTCAACTGTGCAAGATGCTGCATACTATGCAGTTTTCTTGATTGAATTGTTAACTCATTTGTTCAACATTTCTTCTGGAATATGAAAAATCTTAACCTACCATGATATAATGTTCCTTCTTTTAAGGTGTCGGAAATGACCCTCGAGAAGATCGGTATTTCAGCATCCCAAAGCAAGTAAGTGCACTTGGATATGTAAACTGTCCAACACTTTTTCTCTATTCATTTACACAAGTTTGGGAACATCAGTCAGTTTCAAGTAAAAACATGGCTGAGTAGCATGCAATTTTTCAGGCACAAACATATGATCCGGACGGCGAGTACGTAGCGTTTTGGTTACCGGAGCTTCTTCCTCTCCCCAGAGAAAAAAGGAATTTTCCTGGAAAATCATATATTGAGCAAGTTGTGCCTCTCAAATTTGGGAACACTTATAAGCAACACAGTCAAAGAAGCAAATATGGTGGGAGACAGTCTAGCTTACAGAGGAGATGAAAGAATGAGCAAATATATTTATAATGTTATTTTTAAAGAAAGATTTTTGAGGATAAAGTATTGATGTGAGTATAAAGGAGTCAATGAATTGATGATTGGAGAATCAAATTGAATAAAAAAGTGAAGTTAAGGGATTAAAGTTTGAAAAGATAAATTTTTTTATGAATGGAATAGTTTTAAAATATGTCAATATACAGTCTAACAAAATAGAACATGTCACTCTTTTATATCACAAAAGTCATTTATAATTAAATCTACATCAAATATTTCAAGAATTTTTTTCGATATAAAGCAACAAACAATTAGATAAGAATTCATCTTCAATCTTGTTGCGAAGTTTATTTTTAATGATGTTCATCGCCGAAAATGATCGTTCTGTAATAGCTGTAGAAACTGAAAGTGTAAGAATGAGAGTCACCACTCTGTATACAAGAGGATAAATCTCGGACTTTTTTGTTTTCACCAACCATTGACACAAATCAAAAATAGTTTCTAAACTTTTGAATTTTGAAAGTTATCACACATGATCAAAATGCTCAAATTGTATCTTTAATTGCACTATCTCATGTTCAGCAAAGTCCGAAGGATAAAATTTATGAATCAACTGACAAATGTCATCAATTCTAAATGAAGTGTGCATCTCTTTTGGATCTAATGCTGAACTAATAGTAAGCAATTTTATTGTATGTTCGCTGAATTTATCATTCAATTATTGTAATTGAGTATCAATCACAGTATTAAAAATATCTATTTTATAATGATGTTTCAATGTAATGTCATCCCGTTGATGGCGAGCCCTTCCTTTTCTTGTAACATAATAAGCATTCAAATCTAGAATAGGTATGTTAATCGAGTCACCAAAGGATCTCACCTTAACAATTAGGTCTTTCTACCTTTTCATCCCTTAATTTCTAAAGTAATGACTTAGTAGATGAAACAAGATGCATTGCATTCAAAATATGTTGAGATTGTTGTTGCAAAATCTGACATAGCATATCGAAAATTTCAAGAACTTTCCTTATTAGATGTAAGATAAAAATAAACTCAAAAAAGTTAGAGATTCATATGTCGCATCTGCTTCTACACATTGAGCTGAAGTAGCTCCATCATCAATAATATTCAACAAAACTTCACATGTTGCACTAAACATGCTGATTAAGCTAGAAACAGATCTCAAATGTGAGCTCCATCGAGTATCCTCTGGTCTTTGTAAAGTGTCAATTTGATTAAGTCCTTTTTCGCTTTAAAGCTCATCAATACCAACTAAATGAGCAACATTTGAAATATGTGCAGCTTTTAATTGATTAGTACGCTTGCATGAGGCACCAACTATATTAACAATGAAAGTTAATGTATTGAAGAAACGGTGAATACATATAACTTTTTTTAAAGCAGCAACTAATGCTAATTGTAGACGATGTGTCATACAATGAATATAATAAGCATATGGACATACATTTAGAATCCAAGTCTTTAAGCTATTATACTCGCCTCTCATATTATTTTCACCATCATAACTTTGTCCCCGAATGTTATGAACACCCAAATTATATTGCGAAAGGACAAAAAATATCACATCCTTTAATGTAGACGTAACCATATCTTTAACATGAACAAGCCTAAAAAATCGATCTTTCACATATTCATTCTTATCAACATATCTCAACACAATAGACATATGCTCTCTTTTCGCCTGATCTCGAGCTTCATCAACTATTATACAAAATTTTGCATCATCAATTTTTTCACGAATGACATTTTTTACTTTGTTTGAGAGGACATGCAATTTTTTTTTGGTATTCATGGTGAAGTGTATGTAGCATTTTTTTAAAGCTTTATCTACAGTCGTTGCTACGCCATCATTGTAAGATGATATCAAATGAAGTAATTGGAGAAAATTTCCCGGCCATTGTGAAGTTTTATTTTCATCACTACCTCTAAAAGCACATCCTTAAAATGCAAGCCACATAACTGCATCAATTGAAGCCTTCAATTGAACTTTATTCTTCATAGCTTCTTGAAATGAAAATTGTTCATTTTTTTAATATGTGAAGACTGATTAATCTAGTCCACACATGCTTTTTCAGCATTTTGGTAAGAAGAATTGTGATCCTTCCCGATATGTGCTAAAAATGAACAATTCTTGCCATTTTTTACCTTCTTCCAGTTTCGAAATTCATCAATAGTAAAAACATTTGAACTAGAAGGACTGTTTTTCTTGTGAAAAAGAAAATATGGGAGACAAAATTCTACATCTTTACTAGGAGAATATTCTAACTATGATGGAAATTGCATAAACCATGATGCTTGAAAGCTTCTTCGAGGAACTTTCTCAAACCTTGGATACATTGTAAGAATGACTTGATATGGACCAACTTTAATATAAGCTTGTCGAATCTCATCTTACATGTTAACAAGATACTGCCATATTTGCTTTCGTAATCTTGGATCGCACTCTAATAAATTGATATCAAAACCTCCACTTACATCAATCCTTCGATGTATAGTAAGATTATCATCTAAACTTAAAGGATTGATATTTGTATATGTATTTGACTGCTCAGTTGAACATGATGTTTCTACATTCTTCCTCTTAAAAAAGTATCAATTGTAGATAATTTTTTATCTATAAAAAATACACATACATTTCTATATTAATTATTAATATTTGAATGTATAACCTATCTATATGAGACAAAAAAAATCTAAATATATAATTCAAATTTTTCAATAAAATTCATCACTAATATTAACAACAATTCAATTCTATCCTATCAAAAATGCACAACAAATACTAACAAAAATTCGATTAGTTAAATTATAGATTAATTAAGTATATGAAAAATTATAATTTTATTATTATATGAGAGTAAACACAAATATAACAATAATAATTTTAAAAAGTACATAAAAATCACATAAATAAATAAACCATCACTCAGGTCTCTTGAGAGTCACTACCCACACTCACTGATTTTTCGCAAATTACACATGACACATGATCATATAAAAACTACCTATAAAATAGGCAATTTTGAATGAATAATCCTTTTTAAATTATTATTTGGGAAAATAGCTCCCAAAAAATATTATTTGGCAAAATGACCCCCAAACTTGCCACGTCGGTCAACCTCGCGTTGTGTAGGACGCGAGGTTTGATATCGCGTTCTGCACAACGCGATTTTAGTCTACATAGTCTTGTTGTTTGTGTTAACGTGCATTTAATTTTTAAAAAACCCCACGACCTCGCGTCCTGTAGAACGCGATATCAAACTTCGCATCTTACACAACGCGAGGTCTACCGACGTGGCAAGTTTGGGGGTCATTTTGCCAAATATTATTTTTTGGGAGCCATTTTCCCAAATAATAATTAAAAAGGAGTTTTTCACCTAAAATTACCTATAAAATATATATCAATCATTGAAAATTATTAACTAATCTATAATATGCATTAATAAAAAAATATCAACCAATCTATAATATATATCAATTGCAATTGTAGAATATTATTAAAAACATATCTTTTTGAACTGAAATTCAAAATCTACAATATCCTAGTTTTTTTTGTGTGGCACATAAATAAATGAACAATTGTAAACACACAAAAGCAGTCAATTTTACCTTTTAAACAATTGACTTCAAAATATTATTTTATTAAATAATTAATTTTCTTTTACTTTTGCTGTGGGAAACTTAATATTATTTATTAAATAAATTGATTTTTTTATACATATGTTGCAGTGGTGGGGCCGTATGGTTGGGGGAATGCATTGTATTTCCAATATGGGGAACTATTTAATATACATGTAAATTTCTTTTTCATAACATAAATCTGGGTTAAAAATTGGAGGAGGGGGGGGGGGGGGGGCAGCCCCTCCCATAACATAAACAGTTCCGTCTTTGAAAAAGAGGACGATGTTCATCCCAAGAGATCAGAGTTCAATTGTAATATCTACAAGATGTGTGTGTGCATTGTCAAAGGATTAATAATATTTATGATAAACTCGTTCGTGGTCCTTATACCAAAGATTTCTCAGCCCACAAATTTAGAAGATTTCAGACCTATTTGTTTAGTAGGTAGTGTGCACAAACTCATCTCTAAAGTCTTGGCCAGAAGACTCAGTGTTGTATCAGAGGAGATTATCGGCGACACTCAATTCGCCTTTTGCAAAGGTAAACAAATTCTAGATTGCGTTCTCTTAGCCAACGAAACTATAGATTATTGCTGAAATCAGAAGATTACAACTGTTGTGCTCAAAGCCGATTTTCGCAAAGCCTACGATTCCATAGACTGGAATTTTTTATTGTTGATCTTAAGGAAAATGGGGTTTAGCGAATTATGGTGTAGCTGGATTTCCTTCTGCATTTCCTCGGTGTCTTTATCAATTCTGGTCGACGGATCTCCTACACAATTTTTCAGTATTAAGCGAGGGCTTCGCCAAGGCTGTCCGTTATCTCCATTCCTATTTAACTGTGTGGCGGAAGCACTTAATTCTTTACTCTCGAAGGCTACGAACAGAGGTCATTTTAAAGGCATCAGTTTTCACCCGGGATCGGAGCAAGTAACGCACCTTCAATATGCAGACGACTTGATTATTTTCAGCGAAGCTAATGAAGATCAGATCAGAAATATTATTCGCATTCTAAAAGGATTCGGTCTCGCTTCTGGTATGTCTCTAAATTTAGCAAAAACCACTCTTTCAGGAGTGAATACAGACGGAAATTTGATATCTGCCTGGGCTACTCTTTTCGGTTGTAAGAAAGTATCATTGCCTTGCACTTACCTTGGTCTTCCTTTAGGGGCGGTAAGAAACCAAGTCTCTCTATGGAACCCCATCGTTTCTAAATTGAACAAGAAGTTGGCAGGATGGAAGGCGAATTCCTTGACTTTCGCAGGAAGAATCGTTTTAGTGAAATCTGTTCTATCAAATTTGCCGATCTACTTTATGTCGCTTTTCAAGATTCCAAAATCAGTTTCTTCCTCTCTTTCCAGCATCATCGCAAGATTCATATGGGGTTCGTTGGACAAGAAATCTATACACTGGGTTAGTTGGGATCGTATGTGTTTGCCCAAATCCTTTGGAGGCTTGGGCTTGTTTGACTTTAATCTCAAGAATAGAGCGTTGCTGAATAAATGGATTTGGCGTTTTGGGTCGGAATCTAACAGTTTCTGGAGGAAAATTATAGCTGCGAAATATAATCAACCGGTCTCCTCTCTGCTCCCGATCAATACTCCAGCTAACAAGGTTTCTTGGTGCTGGAAAGCTATTATAGAGCCTATGAAACAAGCGGATAACCTCAATGGCTTATGCAGCAAGTTCGGTTTCGTTTTTAGATCAGGTAATAAAGTGTACTTCTGGTTGAATTTCTGGGCAGGAGATTTCTCGCTCAAAAGCAAATTTCCTCGAATTTTCGCCTTATCTTCGAAGAAGGATGGTTCTATTTCAGACTTCGGCTACTTGATTAATGGGGAGTGGCAATGGGATATTCCTCTTAGAAGAACGCCATTCGATTGGGAGCGACCAATATGGGAAGATTTCCTAGAAACCTTAAAGTGCTTCAGACCGGGTCTATCAAGAGACGATAGCATACGTTGGCGACCATGTTCGTCAGGTATTTATACGCCAAAACACTTCTACGCCACATCCATTACATCAAATACAAACCCAGACTTTCGTTGGAATCTTGTTTGGTCGAATCTTGCTCCGCCCAATGTCGAGTCCTTTATTTGGAAAGCCTTGCTCGGTAGATTACCCACAAAGACATAGTTAGCTAAAAGAAAATGTCTCTCAAGCCAATCGGATATATGTGCTCTTTGCAACAAGTCCTCAGAAACAATTTCTCACCTCCTGTTACACTGCACATTTTCATGGAACCTATGGTCTATATGGTGTTCTTTTTGGCAAATCGATTGGGTGGCGCCGGGAGATTTGAGAAGTTTTTTAACACAGTGGATACATATGCCGATCTCGCACTACAATATCGCTATTTGGAGATCGAGTTTTTACTGTATCGCATGTACTATATGGTTAGTGCGGAACGAACTCATTTTTAGAGGTACGAAAGCTGATCTTAATCAAACTTTCGATTTATGCATCGTGATATTGTGTATGTGGTGTAAAGCTAAAGGTCTACTGCCTAGTGGAAATATTAGAGATTTTATCTCTAATCCGAGACTGCTATGCGAATTTAGAATTGAGAAAGCTGTAAACAATTCTGTAAGTTGGATTCCCCCCACGGGTCAGTGGTTGAAATTCAATGTAGACGGTGCAGTAAACGGTAGCTTCGGAGACGCAGGTATTGGAGGTCTACTACGCGATTCAACCGGCAAGTGGCTTCTCTATTTCTCAAAAGCTGCTGGTAATTCGGATCCTACGACAGCGGAATTATTGGCTATTCGAGAGGCATGTTTACTATTCCAAGCATCGAGATGGGCGAGAAATCATTCCTTGATAATCGAAAGTGACTGTGCATTAGCTCTATCTTGGCTCTCAAGATCCCAAAACGTCCCTCTAGCTTTCAAAGTTTTGGTTCAAGAATGTTGCGATATGATCGACTGAGAAGGATGACAAGTAAACAATGTGAACCGAGAGAATAATAGATGTGCAGATTTGCTGGCCAAAAAAGGCATTCATAGACACCCAGCTCTTATCGTCGGTCTCGACCCAGTGGATCTTCAGTGAGGTATTAACAAAGCCAAGTCTCAATTTCTCCTCAGCTAGCTTATCTGGTCTGCCTATGCAAGGCGAGTATGTCTGGTTTAGTCATCACCATGCCGCATATTGTACTCCCGTGTATTAAATGTGTGTGGCAGATCTTGTATTTTTCGATAGTGAGATTGGAAGGAAGTGTAAGAACATTATTGGAAACACTCTTTTTCCTCCATTAGGTTTAGGGAGGTTTTTTAACGAGGTTTCCAATTATGTTTCGAAAACATTACGTTTTAAGAATAATGGAATTTCTACTTTTCAAAAAAAAAATTATTTATGATAAACGAACCCAACACCTGATTCGATTGCCATATCAACACCAGACATACACCATAAACATGCCATTCACCAAGAAAAAACAAAAGACGGACACATTCTAAACACAACATAAAAACTGTCCCAACAATATTTTGTTTCATTTAAAAAAAAGAAAAACTGCCTACAAACACACTCTAAACAGTAAACACAACATAAGACACATGTTATAACAAAATGTCTAGATTCGTTGGAAATGGTGAACGTAGAAAATTATCTTCTGTTAAGCAAACAAAATTAATTGATTACAGTTAAATAAGTTGTAATAACTTTAAATTTACTTGTTTATAAACATTTCTTCAACTGTAATTCGTTTCAATGAAGTTGTTTTTTCCAAATTCCATTATATAAATTCTCTACATAATTGTAAATCAAACCATCGAAACAATCAAATATTTTAAAGTGTCTTAAAATATTTCTATCCATTCTTAATGGAGGGAATTGTTAATGCCATTTATTATTTGTTATTTGGTGGTATTATTGGATACAATTTGAATGATCAAATTGGCATGCTACCTGGACAACCCGTTGTTAATTTCAGACAATTTTCTGGATAGATCAACATTGATTCAAATGCTACCAGAAGCCTTTTCTATTATTTCGTCGAAGCCGACGAAGATCCGTTAGATAAACCCCTCACTATTTGGCTATCCGGAGGTTAGTTATATCTTTAATTTTCCTTTACGGAAATATTAAAATTCGAATCTCTAAACCTATGAAATGTTATATATTGCGAATGATTATATGAATTAGTTGGACTAAATCTCGAGTTATTCTTTTTTCAGGACCAGGTTGCAGTTCAGTCGGAGATAGCTTTTTTGGTGTTGGTCCTTTTATGATTACAAGCAATGCTCATGGCCTCAAGAGAAATCCCTATGCTTGGAACAAAGGTTGGTTCTTTTTTACCTTAAAATTTACACACACATATTGTTTGATATCAATTTGACATATTCGAACTTTTTATATACAAATTTTAGTGTCAAATCTGTTGTTTATCGATTCACCTGTTGGGACTGGATGGTCGTATTCTAACACAAAACGTGATTATCAAGTTGGAGATTCTAGTACAAGTATGATCACATCGAAACTCAATTCTCCCTCTTATGTCTATATTAAAAAATAAATAGGTGTGGCAATTCATAATTTTCCTTTCATTTTTTGTACAGATAGTGATTTGGTTATATTCCTGCTGAAATGGTTTGAAAAATACCCAATTTTCAAATATAGAGATTTATTTCTTGGGGGAACAAGCTACGCAGGTAATTCAGTGAGTTTATAATTGAACCGATTTAATATTTCAAAATTTTAAATTAAAAATAATATGTACTAAAGTTAGTTGAGTTAATCGGTTCAGTTATAGAATTCATAACTGATAATTGATCAACTTAACCCCATTCAAACCGACTGCGCGCAAACTGACTTGACCAAATAAAACCGAAAGTGTTGGTCAAGTCAGTTTGGACAAATTTTTTCCCACTCTTCTAAAACATCATATAATTATGAAATTTATTATTTCCATAGGACACTTCGTGCCCAACTTCGCCAAGACTTTACTTCAACACAACAACCAATCAAAGATTTACAATTTTAATCTCAAAGGAATAGTAGTAAGTAAACTCTGAATTTGATAATTCTGTTTATTTGTGTCGATACAATATTGGTTTTCCTAACAATTTTAGGGTTTTTAATGTTTAAATATAGTTGGGGAACCCTGTTCTTCGGTTGAAGCTAGACATTCTTGCGGAACATGAATTATATGTGTCGAAAGGGATGATTCCTAAGAAGTTGTACAAATTAATTTTGAAACAATGTTTTGAAATCGACGAAAACAACTATTCCGACAACGTTGCCCCATGGTCTCAATCATGCCAACGCCCCATGAGGAAATCTTTAATGATTGCTTTTAATGTAACTTCGGTTCAAGAAGCTAAGCGAAGACAATTTGATTTTCATCGTACCCCATGTGATGGAAAAATCGAAGATCTTATCTCGGGAAAAGAGGTATATCTGGTGAATAATTAAATACTCGGTTGAGCTCGAAATAAAATCATGTCATTCGGTGTTTCGTGTCGCAGGTTACTAAAATCACCGATGAAGTAGATATGTGCATTCCTTTCAGGACAAATTTCTATTTCAACATTCCTGAAGTTCAGAAAGCTTTTCGTGGAAATCGAACCAACTCGAGGTATCCATGGATGAGTTGTTTCCCGTAAGTCACCTCAACTCATCAATTATATTTGGAAAATTTTACAACGTGCGGCGAACACCGCTGAACACAACTAATGATGAACACCGCTGAACACCATTAAATTAATTAATAAGGATTTAAAATTTTAAGGACTCATCATACAATTAATAATTATTTTTAAAAATTCAATTAAATTATTTTTTATATATATTAAAATTTTATTTTTTTAATAAGGGTAAACTATACATTTAGTACCTCATCTACTTTCGTATTTCTATTGAACTCTCATTATTTAAATATTATTTCAATTTGACCCTATTCTTTATAAAAAATAATTTAACCCTTAACCCTCAACCTAAAACCCTAAACTATTAAACCTTAAAGCCTTAAACTCTTAAATCTATACCCTAAACCATATACCATTAAAAATAATTTCACTATCATCGATTCAATTCAATTCAATGAATTGAATTTGAGAGTTTACCCTTTTATTAACTATAAATTGAATCCCTAAACCCTAAAATTAAGATACTTGTAAAAAAAAATATTTTCACCGCCGATGCATGGAATATTTTCCCTTTAAAATTATTATGAATATCTATAATATGATTTACGTATCTATTTTATTTTTCAAGAATTATACTAAACTTTTCTTACAATATTTTTATTTATTTACTATGCATAGTGGTCTCAACTACAACTTATTTGATAAAGATACCGACATGCTTCCGACATTGAAGCAAATTCTCTTACATTCTGTTTCTATTACCATATTCAGGTAGGGTTATGCTTCTTCCATGAACTTTTTAAATATTTTTGAATGGATAATGTATTAAATATGGTTTACATTTTTTTTATTACAGTGGAGATGAAGATGGGGCAATCCCTATGATTGGAACCTTAAAACATGTTAAAATGTTGGCTAAGGATATGAACTTGAATTTGACCAAAAATGAAAAATGGCATGATCATGAGAAAAAGGTTATTGATTTATCTATTTTAAATTTATTAGTTTATTAATATTTTTTATTTGTAAATTTGAATTGAAATCTAATGATAATTATTAATTAAACTTGCAGGAAGGAGGGTGGTTGTACTCGTACGAAGATTTATTAACTTTCATGACAGTAAAAGGAGCTAATCACCATGTGCCATTTTCTAAACCATCCCAAGCTTTGTTTATCTTCAGAAAGCATGTAATTTATACGATTAGGCGACTTTTAAACTAGGCACACAACTAGGTGAAAGAGTTTGTAACTTTTTTATCTTAAATAAAATGATTTATGCCGAGCAAAAAAAGCATGTAATTCAGCTATGGCATAAATTTAGTAAATAGTGTATTCATATTATTTTTCTGTATTGAAATATATAATAATTGTGATTAATGTATTTTATATTTTAATAAAATTCAACATATTTATGATTTGTTTTTAGAAGATTTTGAATTGTTTATATATTTGTATTAGTATTACTATGATAATATTTTGAGTTAATTGCAACACATGTCCTCAAACTATGACTCTTTTTCTAAACTTTGAACGTTCTAATTTTATCCTTAAATTATGACTTTCATTCTAAATTGATCTCAAACTATGACTCTCATTCTAAATTGGTATTCAAACTTTCAAACTTTCTAATTTCATCCCCAAATTATCAATATACGGTGATCATATCACATTCAAGGCTCAGAAGAATAAGCGGTTCGAGACATTGCCCTTCTTGAGGAAGTGGATTGTGCTAATTAGGAGGATTTGTCTGAGTAAAAACCAATTCAATAACGCCTTCTAGTGAATCGGATGTGCCCATCCCCTAACAGTTTTTGTTGGTGGTATGATTTGGACCTGGATTGATTCTGGCTTTGTCCACCATTTCGCTAAGTTTCCAACTTGCATCTTGGAGTTGCCATTGTCACAACAACAAAATAGTTCTTTAGCGGCGTTTTTTAATCCTAAAAACGCCGTTAAAAATTTTCTCAGCGCTTAAGAATACCGTTTAAAGCAATGCTGCAATAGTTCGCGGCATTTTTAAAAATGCCGCAAAAAGTCAAGATCTATAGTGGCGTTTATAAATACAAACTCCGCGAATAAGTGTTCTTTAGTGGCATTTGTTTTTGCAAACGTCGCAAAAAGTCAAGTTCTATAGCGAGAACGTGTTCTATAGTGGCGTTTTAAATACAAACGCCGCGAATAAGTGTTCTTTAGTGGCGTTTGTTTTTGCAAACGCCGCAAAAATTCAAGTTCTATAGCGGCGTTTGAGTTTACTAAACTCAAACGCCGCGAGAACATGTTTTGTAGTTGTGTTTTTATTCAAACGTCGCGAATAATACCATGTTTCAAAAAAAATCAAATAAAGCATGCATATTATATAATAATTTAAAATGCATTACATTAAAGTCTTAAACTAACTGGGTTGTTTTATGCATAAAAAATGTGATCCCTTGAATGTGGTTGATGAGTATTTATTTTGGTTGTGTTTTTGGTCCTTATTTCGATTAAATATAAGTTTGAGAAACTTAACTGAGTTGTTTTATGTTGTTTTCATGCAAGGGACGTGATGCCAGAAATAAGCTGGAATGCTGCAGAAAATGCTGGATTCATGGGGATGAATGCTGACTGGGCGCCACGTCAGCATCTTCTAGAAGCTGACGTCAGCAGCAGTGATAGCCCATTTATATAGGAGTTGATTGTATGGATACGCTGTTTTGGACTCCGAATGAACATGGGGAATTTTCAGTGCAAGCTATGACTAAGGCGCTGCTATTAGAGAGGGTGGGAGATGGTGATTTCGGAGGTTGTTTCGCTTGGAAAGTTCTCGTTCCACCAAAGGTACAAGCTTTCCTATGGTTCATTTGGTTGAAAAGGTTACCGACTGCTGATTTTTTGCGTATAAGGGGAGTTCCTTTGGCGGAAGGACAAGGGCTGTGTCCGTGGTGTGTAAGGGTGGAGGAGTCGATTGCCCATTTATTTTATGATTGCCCATGCATTCAACAAATTTGGGACTGGCTGCGAGATTGGTGGGGTATTGCATTACCATTACCAGCATGTTTTTCAGATTTCTTCGTCATGAATTTCCATAGCTCTTTTCATGGTTGTCAACTAAAGTGGTGGGTGGCTAGTGTGAGCGCTATGCTTTGGTCGCTATGGCTCGCCCGGAATGAGTACATTTTTAAAGGCAAACAATCGACGGTAGCGGAAGTGTGTTTCCTTGTGAAACTTAGATCTTTCTATTGGATAAAAGTGGATGCCGATGGCGACTTTATGCCCGAATCGGTTTGGTGGTCGTGCCCATCGACATGTGTGGTTAGCCGACGTCTAAAGAAGGTGCGAGCTGGGTTGGTATGGCAGCCACCTATTGTGGGAACATTGAAATTCAACGTCGATGGCTCGGCGCGGGGCAAGCCTGGACCAGCGGGCATCGGGGGAGTTATGCGTGACGCGGACAGCCGCATTTTGGCAATATTTTCCAGGCCTGTGGGCTGTTTGGACTCTAACGTGGCGGAAGTAAGGGCTATCGAACTTGTAGTGAAGGTGGTGGCGGAAGGGGTGTGGCGCGAGAGGTGCGTGGTGATTGAATTTGATTCCCAAGTTGCATTGAGTTGGGTAACGGGTTTGGCAAAACGTTCGTGGAGATTATGGGACTCATTTGCTTCGATTGATCAAGCGTGCCAAACCATATCGAAGATTCATTTTCAATACACACCGAGGGAAGCAAATGGTTTTGCCGTTGTTCTCGCCAAGGAGGGAGTGGATAGGAGTTCTTTATTCTTAGCTTGTATTTAGGCATTTCTTTTCAAGACGAGCACTTACATACTCTTTTCCTCCATTAGGCTTAGGGAGGTTTTTAACGAGGCGTAAGGGCTGCGTCGAGCTGTATGATTTTTATTCTTAATAAATTCATACAGTTGATGATAAAAAAAAAGCAGCAGTGATAGCTTATCAAGCCGTTTATCAGATAGCCTATCATCCGGATTTTAACTTATAAATTTTAAAACTTGAGATAATTATCTTATGTAATTTAAATTATTTTTGGGATTTATCATTTTAATTTTTTAGGGTTTTTAGATACTATAAATACCCCACTTTGGGGGTGAGTTAGACATCACTTGCTCATTGTTCTCTTCTACCTTTGAGTTTAATATAATTCTTTATTTTTCCCTATTTCCATTTTCTCCATTTCCTTCATTATTTAATTAAGTATGATTTCTTCACCAACCGTGCTTAACTAAATCCTCTTTAGCCAAGAGCAACACCTAACCCGACTAAACTCGTGAGATTAGAAGAAGTTCTTTCTTTCATTCAGCATTTCTTTTTTGGATTCTCTGCAAAATTGGTTAGGCATTCGGCCTAACCTTTAGGAATCTCAATTGTTTCATTCTGAAGACGTCGTCAAATTAGAAGTAGTTTAAATCCATTGTTGGGGACGAGGAAAAGCTTGTAGCCAATTCAACTCCCTAAGAACAAACTTAGTAGCGGTCCACTAAGGGGAATCAAAATCGAAAACAATTCTCATCGAGACAATTATCTGAGCACGGACTTCTCCAGCATTAATTCAGACTAAAGTTAGCATCGATTGTCGTAGCTAACCAACTAAAGCTTGATTTCAAGGATTGCCCTGGGAGTCGAGTTTACCAAAGAGAAGTAAGTTGCAAGGGTTGGGCCTTGTAGACTGTAACCGGCAAGAAGGTTGAAGAAAAATCCATTTCGGTGATCGAGGATGTCGTGGCAAAGCGTAGCTTGAGGCTAATTCATTTCAATACTTCTTTTCGTTCTTATTATTTTCCATTACTCAAATTACTTTTCTAAACCCACACTTTTATTTTTACAGGTTTCTTGGTCTGAATCAGAACGAAAGGGTGTTAGAACTCCTATTCCCTGTGGATCGACCCTTACTCTTGCTATACTATTTTTATTTTTATTTATTTGAATTTAAGCATTTATTTTGACACTATACGACGCGTGTCAGTGGTCCATAAATTTCTCTTCCAATTTCATTAAGAACTGATAACACTTTATGAAAAAAAGAATAGGCACATTAAAGTCCATCCTTAAACTAAAGAAATAAAGAAAAAACTTCCAGAATGACAACATGTTCGTTTGCCTCTTTTCTTCTTTCAACTCGTTCACCACTTTTGAAATTGAATGACCCAGCAATTGCACCATCTTCTACGGGAGTCATCCAGATGAATTGCTAACAGCTACATCTACAGCTTTACCCACACTTGTTTGCCTACAACAAACTTTTTTCTTCCCTGTGGGTCTTCGGTATGGCCAGTGAAGTACCTAAGTCAATCGAAGAACTTTAAGAACATACCAAATAGCAGAGAGACTGAAAAACAGAAAATTAGGAAAGCAAAAGTTACCTAACTAATAGGATAACCAAGGCAACAAAAGCAACACTAAGTCTAACAAAACCAATGAAAGTCGCAACCCCATTCAAACGCACCTAAAATATTTATCTCAAAACAATGTTTTACAAAAGATTATTTGGAGAGCTGATGCTTTGAGACCATAGAGATAGTAGAGTTTATGAAGGATCATTTGGCTGGCTTTGTTTGGGGCTGCGTTATGGAGCTTATGGCTTGTCAAGAATGAGAAGGTTTCAAAGAAAAAAACATACCCGAATGATTTGCTGTTCAAAGCTAAATGTGGAATCGGATTCTTTGAGGGTTTTGAATTGGATCAGAGATAGCTCTAAATGACCTTGGCATTGGCGGCCAATCTTGTTGGAAAGTTATAGCCTGGTTTAGAAAATTGGAGGGGTGCATTTCACTCTTGTACGCAGATTTTGCAATACAATGGCAAACTATCTGGCTATGGATGAAATGAGTCGTACAAAATGATTTAAAGCATGATGGTAGGTTTAAGATTCTAAAAGGAAAGACAAAGACAGTTTTTTAGTGCTGGTACCTTGTTAACAATAGTTCATAGTCATGGTGTTTGCTTAGGGTGTGGTTATATGTCTCTTGCTAGTAATCGTTGTATTGCAATAGTGTTTGTTGAGGTTCTAGTTGTTGGTTTCTTGTATCACCTGTTATGTGCCGTACTCTTTTCCTCCAATTAGGATTATGGAGGTTTTTAGCGAGGCGCACATTTTAGGCTTTGATTTCTAATTAATAAAAAATTTGCCTTGCCGAGCAAAAAAAAAACAAAAGATCTGCTCGAACCAAACCGAAAAAGTATGTACATTTTCTTTAAACAAAGCACCAAAAAATCAATAGGGTGCTCATTACATTTTCTTTTGATTTGATAAATTTAATGACTCCAAATTTTTTAGCTGCATATATGTGAAAGAAGAAACATCAACAAAAAAAAACCACACAAAACAAGCCATTATAATCATGTACAACCATCCATACTAATATGAGGAGATTTTGGCTATTTTTCAAATGATCTTTGAGTTCCCAATTTGAATAACAATTCCATGAACATATTAATACTCACCAACTTCAAATTTATCCTCAAGCTCTTGTTTTAAGAATCTGAAAATAAAATAATTGCAAATCAATCTATCAAAATAATCAAACATTTTGAGAGTCTCATCAATCTATCAAAATAATTATTACACTTGTTGCTTGTTTTAGTTTTAAGCTACATTAGACAGATGTTAAGCTTGTTTTTTTACAATGGCGACATTGAAGAAACTATTTATATGGTACAATCTTAGAGTTGTGTCTTATGATACAATATCAGTGATATGTAAATTAAAGAAATCTATCTATGAGCTTAAGTAGGACTCTCATTAATAAAATTATAAATTTCATATTGATTATCTCATTTTGTTTTGAGATAAATTTAGATGATAATTGTATATACTACAAGTTCAATGGGAATAAATTCAAGTGATACTCATATTGCTAAAGAAGACAAATTTTGTGTTACTCAATGCCCTAAAAGTAACCTTGAAATTTAGAAAATCCAAAAGATTCTCTATATATAAGCTATTGAGAATTTAATTTATGCTTAAGTATGTATGCGTTCGGAAATTATGTACTTTGCTGGAATGTTAGACAGATATTTAAGAAAAAACTAGTATGGACCATTGGATAGCAGCCAATAGATTATGAGATATTTTTTTAGAGAACAAAAATTACATGCTCACATATCAGAGTTCTAGTAAGTTAGAGATCATTAGGTTAACAGACTTCGATTCTAATAGAATATTGATGCAAAAGAATTTTGTCACTTGAGATGTTAATTGTAGATTGAATAGAAAGACCACTTTAGTTATTTTGTGACAATAAATATGCATCCATTTATTCTATAAACAATAGGAACACTTCAAATTTGAAGCACATATAAAGCACATAAATATTAAGTTCCTAGTTGTTAAAGAAAGTTCAGAGTGGTTGTGTGTCTATAGAGCATGTTGGTACAAACTCCATAATTGGCATATTAAGAAACTCTCGCCCTAGGTCTTTCATGAGCACACTACTCATGTGGGTGTAATGTTATTTAAGGATATTCGGTTTTAGTGGGAGTTTGTAATTTTGAAAAAATGCTCATTCGTTTTAGACACAATTTCGGTTACTTCAGTTTAAGGATATTTTAAGATTTTTTCTGCAGAAATAAAGTTCTTTTAGTTTATGCACACTCTAAATTCAGTAAAGTTGATCTCACTAAGGTTTAGGAGGACCAGTTGGAAATAGACATGTATGGTTTACATTTCATGTAATTTTCCATGTTACACATCCATGATTGATCTATTTCATTTGACTATATTTGTATACGTGACCATTGATGGGTCTAGTCATGATTAATATGGCGAATACTGCTTTGATCCTATGTGGATATAGTTGATGGACGAGATTGTTATATAATACCTATTATATAATAGCAAAATTTTGAGCTCATAAGGTTGTACAATTATCAGGAAACATATGTTGCCCAAGTGGGAGATTGTTGAATTAAAATCCGCAATTGTGGGCACATATGTAAAATGTATGTTGCTATTATAAAGTATGACACAAAATAAATTGACCAGTTAAGTTAAGTGTGTCATGTGTATTAAAATGTCATGGAAATAAAAGTGTAGATACCGTAAGATATATTTATAATTCAATGAGGGGCAGAGTTATAAATATTTAATAGTTGATTTAATAAATCAACTATATAAAGAGGTAGTGGTCCCCTAAGAAATATGTTAACTTATTTTTCTCTCCTTCACCGTCAGAGAGTTTTACTTCAAGAGATAACCTATCTTCTTGGAAGATCAATACCAAAGTTTTGGGATTTCCACATCAAGATTCAAGTTTTGTTCAATCTATCAATGAATTCAGGTACGCTTCCGCATTTAGTTTATTCAGTTTATTATTCTTGATGATTTGACATGATAGATCCTGAGTTTTAGGTTTCATATCTATTATGTTTTGGTTCTAACAGGAAGGTCTCAAACATGCTTGGGAAAAAGGTTATAGATGTGTTATCATGGAGATTGACAATAAGGAGGCCGTTCGGCTTCTAAATATGCTGGCTAGGGTCGTTGGTGATCATTCGCTTGTTTATCATATCCAGATGATGTTGTTAATGGATTGAGATGTTCGGTTCCATTGTGTGTCACGCAAGATTAATGGTGTGGGTGATAGCTTAGCGAAACATGGTTTGAATTGTGTGAGTGGGGTGGCTGTTTTTTGTCAACCTCCGAATTTTGTGTTAGATATTTTTCTTTCGAACATTAGTGACGACGTTTGATGTTTGGCTTTATGTAGGTTACCGGGTGCACTCTTTTTCCTCCAATTTAGATTAGGGATGTTTTTTAACGAAGTGTCCGGATAACTATTTTTCTTTTTCAATAAAAAAAACATGAAAGTCCCAAAACAACAAAAACACCTTACAGACATAAGACATAAGCCATTCACCAAGACACAAGTCATAACGAAATAAGCGAACCAACATAAGACATAAGCCATTCACCAAGAAAAAACAAAAAACAAACACACTCTAAACTCAACATAAAAATTGTCCCAACAATATTTTCTTTAATTAAAAAAACTGCCACGCTAAACACAACATAAGACAAATGTCATAACAAAAAGTTGAAAAATGGTGATAGAAGGATATTATTTTCTTGTCAAGCAAACAAAATTAGTTGATTACACTTCAATACGTTATAATAACTTTAGATTTACTTGTTTAAAACATTGTTCCAACAATATTTTGTTTAATTTTTAACAAAAAAAACCCTTAAATTCCACCATATAAATTCACTCATAATTGTAAATCAATCTATCAAAATAATCAAACATTTTGAGAGTCTCTTAGGATAGTTCTATCAATTCTCAATGGGTTTTGGGGGAATCTTTAATACCATTTATTATTTAATATTTGGTGGTATTATTGGATACCATTTGAATGATCAAATTGGTACGTTGCCCGGACAACCCACTGTTAATTTCAGACAATTTTCTGGATATATCAACGTTGATTCAAATGCTAGCAGAAATCTTTTCTATTATTTTGTCGAAGCCGAAACCGATCCATTGAATCGACCTCTCACTATTTGGCTAACGGGAGGTTAGTTACATCTTCCATTTCTCCTTTACCAAAACGAGAAATCTCGGTGAAAAAGAAAGTAGATATTAAAATTTAATTATCTAAACCTATAAAATGTCATCTACTGCGAATGATTATATGAATCAATCGAACTAAATCTCGAGTTATTCTTTTTCAGGACCAGGTTGCAGTTCGGTCGGAGATAGTTTTGTTGGAGTTGGTCCTTTCATTACTACAAACAATGCTCATGGCCTCAAGAGAAATCCCTATGCTTGGACCAAAGGTTGTTTTTTTTTCTTTTCCCTCTTAAAATTTACATATAAATACATTATTTGATATCAATTTGACATATTCGAATTTTTGATATACAAATTGTAGTGTCAAATGTGTTGTTTATCGATTCACCTGTTGGATCTGGATGGTCGTATTCAAACATAAGAAGTAATTATGAAGTTGGAGATTCTAGCACAAGTATGATCACCTTGAAAACCGAATTTTCTCCCTCGTATTTTTAAATAAAAAATAAAAAGGGTTACAATTCATAAAATTTCCTTTCATTTTTTTTGTACAGATGATGATTTGATTGCATTCATACTGAAATGGTTTGAAAAGTACCCAATTTTCAAATACAGAGATTTATATATAGGAGGAACAAGCTATGCAGGTACTTTAACCGAATTAATTGAATTGATTTAATATTTCAAATATATTTTGAATAAAAAATAATATGTATTAAAGTGTATGTTCATATTTTTATGAAATTTATTATTTTGTTAGGACACTTCGTGCCCAACTTCGCTAAGACTTTACTTCAACACAACAATGAATCAAATAAATACGAGTTTAATCTCAAAGGAATAGCAGTAAGCGAACTCTGAATTTGATAATTTTGTTTATTTCTGTCGATACAATATTGATTTTTTTTAGTAATTTTAATGTTTTTTTTTGTTCGACAAGTTTTTATTAATTGAAACCTGAAACGCTTTTAATGTGTTTTTAATGTTTAAATATAGTTGGGAAACCCCATTCTTCGGTGGAAGCTAGACGTTCTTGCGGAATACGAATTATATGCTTCAAAAGGGATGATTTCTAAGAAGTTGTACGAACAAATTTCGAAACTTTGTTTTGGAATCGACGACGACAACTATTCCAACAATGCTGACCCATGGCCGGAATCTTGCCTACCGCTCATGAGGAGAACTAAAATGATTGCATTTAATACGACTTCGCTTCAAGAAGCTAAGAGAAAACAATTTGATTTTCATCGTACCCCATGCGATGGCAAAATAGAAGATCTTATATCAGGAAAAGAGGTATATTTAGGGACGGAGCTAATATGGGAACAAATTATAAATATTTGAATCCGTCTATGATTACATGCTTGATTAAGCTCTCGAACTAAGATCATGTTATTTGATATTTTATGTCACAGGTAACTAAAATCTCCGACGAAGTAGATATGTGCATTCCTTTGAGGACAGAGTTTTATTTCAACATTCCTGAAGTTCAGAAAGCTTTTCGTGGAAACCGAACCAACTTGAGGTATCCATGGAAGGGTTGTCTCACGTAAGTCAGATAAATAATACATCTTTAAACCTCAGCTCATCGATTGTTTTCCAAGAATTATACTGAAACTTTTGTTATAATTTTCTACTATTATTTACTAGGCAAAGTGGTCTCAAGTACAGCTCATTTGATAAAGATATTGACATGCTTCCGACATTGAAGCAAATTCTCCTACAATCTGTTCCTATTACCATATTCAGGTTCGGTTATGTTCTTACATGAACTTTTTCGGATTTTTTTCGAATTAATAATGTATTAATCTATAGCTTACATTTTTTAATTACAGTGGAGATGAAGATGGGGCAATTACTACGACTGGAACCTTAAAACATGTTAAACTGTTGGCCAAGGATATGAACCTGACTTTGACCAAAAATGAAACCTGGCATCATGGAAGCAAGGTTATTGTTTTATTTATTTTTAATTTATTAGTTTATTAATATGTATTTTTAGTAAGTTTTACCTAATGATAATTAATAATTAAACTTGTAGGAAGGAGGGTGGTTGTACTCGTATGGAGATCTATTGACTTTCATGACAGTAAAAGGAGCTAATCATCATGTGCCATTTTCTAAACCATCTCAAGCTTTGTTAATCTTCAGAAATCATGTGATTAATTCATCATCGTAGATTTAGTAAATAGTGTATTTGTACCCTTTTTATGTATTTAAATATATAATGATAGTGATTAAGATATTTTATATTTTTAATAAAATTCAATATATTTATAATTTGTATTTTGAAGATTTTGATTTTTTTTATATATTTATATTATGTTGATATTATATTTTATGCCATGTTATTGTCACGGGGCTAGACTTTGGCTCGATAACCCGTGCGGCCTTAGTCGACGATCTTAGGTCGGGGACTAAGTAAGCCTTTGAAATGCTAAGCGATTGTGCTTAGACGGTGTTGTGCGGAAGCTTTGGAAAAGTATAAGGGTGATGGCTAACAAGGCAAAGAGAAAGGAGGCGAGGAATTAATCAAGCAACGAGCCTCGTTAAAAACTCCCCCTAAGCCTAGACGGGGAGAAAAGAGTACTCGAGCCCTCTTGTATTAAGAAAGTGAGAAATGAACAAAGATGGTGAAAAGTGAAGTGATTACAATGGTTGGGCAAGGCTCTTATTTATAGCCTTGGCCCCCTAGATCTAATGGCTAGGAACGACTCGATCCAATGGCTATGGATGAGTCTTACAAAGAGAATCTTTAAGAAAGGAAAGCTAATCAATCAAGATACAAAGATGCCTAATATACATGGCTATGACATCACTTGTGGGTTGTCTTTGAAGACTTTCCTTGATGGTGGCTTCAAAGATGGTAGCTTTCCTCGAATAGGCTCCATGGAAGATATCTTTCCATAAGCGTTGGTGTGAAGATGACACCTTGGCTTAGGTCTTGGGTGCTTGGGCGGATTGGGCTTGGTGTGGCCCGGATATTGGCTCCAAAACCTCCTCTTTAGCAAGTAAGGTGCTGAATCAGGCCCTAGGGGTGTGGGCAATGAGAAAGGACAGCCCCTAGGCCTCTTGGCATGCACATCGGGTGCGGACTCGGACTCGTAGGCGTGCACGTCGGGTGCGGGCTTAAGCTTCATGGATTGGGCACCATGAAGGGTGGAAGGCAAGGCCCCCTCGTGTGTGGACTCGGCCTCCTTGGTGAGCACGTCGGGTGCGGGCTCGGGCTTCATGACTTGGGCGGCATGAAGGATGGATGGAAAGGCCCGATGGTGTGCGGACTTGGTCTCCATTGTGCGCACATTGGGTGCGGGCTCGGGCTCTATGCCTTGGCCGGCATAGAGGGTGCGTAGCAAAGGCCCCTTGGGTGCGTGTATTGGGCCCCCTCGGGTGCAAGGCTTGCGGGCAGCACATGGGGTGCTAGATAGGGCCCCATGGTGCGGACGAACTGGCCCAGGACGGATCTCTTGGGCGCGGACACCACCAAGGGCGTTGTGCATGGCCCCTTGGTGCGTGGAAATAGCAGCACGTTGAGTCCCTCGGTCGGGTTGTGCGGGTGGTGCGCGAAGTTTAGCACCTATGGGTGCGGGAGACTCGATCTTGAAAATTGAGTCGGTAACATTATGTTAAGGCTGTATTTGGCAGGAATCGAACCCAAGTAAGGTGGTGTTAAAGTTCATGCTATATGTAAAATTAAAAAAAAATATTTATATAATAATTTAATTG
This sequence comes from Hibiscus tridactylites, assembly GCA_958450335.1. Taxonomy (NCBI): domain Eukaryota; kingdom Viridiplantae; phylum Streptophyta; class Magnoliopsida; order Malvales; family Malvaceae; genus Hibiscus; species Hibiscus tridactylites. The sequence continues at coordinate 97,299,108 of OY288273.1, read as the reverse complement.
AGATTTTGAATTTGCTAAATGAATTTTTATTATAATTTAAAATTTTATTTTTTAAAATATAATTTAACATATATAATAATTTAATTGAGATTTTTTAATTAAATTAAAAAATAATTCGATGATTATATATGTAAAATTAAAAAAAATTAATGTAAAAATAAATACACATATATTAAAGTTAGTGAATTATAGCATGAACTTGGGCTTGGTGCAGTGGCTAAACCACTACCTTTAATGACACCTTACCTGGGTTTGATTCATGTCCAATGCAGGAATGAGCTTTCTCGTTTCTCTCCACATGATTGGAGGAGAAAAATAATTTTTTTAAAATTAAATATAAATAATTAAATTCGTCTAATAAGGTGTTGACACATGTCAGGGTCTAATTGAATGTTTAGTTTATTTTATTAGATTAAAATTAGGACCAAATTAAAAGAATGTGTAAATAGAAGTGACCAAATGTGTAATTATACTTTTTTTAACTACCACGTCATTCTGTTGTTAAATTCTAACGGCATGTGGCCAAACTAACTCTAAATTAATAGTATGATGACTTAATTGCTTCGAAAAAAGTAAGGTAATCAAATCGTGACTTTACCAATAATATGATGGTCATTTATGTAGTTTACACAATATTCTAAAAGTAGTGACAGCAGTAAAGGCTTTTCTTGAACTGTTCGTATTCATCTTGAGATGGCACACTAGCTATGGAAGGCGATGTGTAAATAGTAGTGACCAAATGTGTAATTATACTTTTTTTAACTGCCATGTCATTCTGTTGTTAGATTCTAACGACATGTGGCCAAATTAACTCTAAATTAATAGTATGATGACTTAATTGCTTCGAAAAAAATTAAGGTGATCAAATTATGACTTTGCCAATAATATGATAGTCATTTATGTAGTTTACCCAATATTTTAAAAGTAGTGACAGCAGTAAAGGCTCTTCTTGAACTGTTCGTATTCATCTTGAGATGGCACACTAGCTATGGAAGGCGATGTGTAAATAGCAATGACCAAATGTGTAATTATACTTTTTTTAACTGCCACGTCATTCTGTTGTTAGATTCTAACGGCATGTGGCCAAATTAACTCTAAATTAATAGTATGATGACTTAATTGCTTTGAAAAAAGTAAGGTGATCAAATTACGACTTTGCCAATAATATGATAGTCATTTATGTAGTTTACCCAATATTTTAAAAGTAGTGACAGCAGTAAAGGCTCTTCTTGAACTGATCGTATTCATCTTGAGATGGCACACTAGCTATGGAAGGCGATGTGTAAATAGCAGTGACCAAATGTGTAATTATACTTTTTTTAACTGCCACGTCATTCTGTTGTTAGATTCTAACGGCATGTGGCCAAATTAACTCTAAATTAATAATATGATGACTTGATTGCTTCGAAAAAAGTAAGGTAATCAAATTACGACTTTACCAATAATATTATAGTCATTTATGTAGTTTACCCAATATTTTAAAAGTAGTGACAACAGTAATGGCTCTTCTTGAACTGTTCGGATTCATCTTGAGATGGCACACTAGCTATGGAAGGCGATGATGATATCAAAGAGTTCGAACCGATGATAATGGCATGATGTTATTTTAAAATGAGAGAGTTTTGAACGACAAAATTAGTCAAACTCAAATCTATAAAAAAAACATGATTATTTTTAGATTTTTAATATTATTTTATTTATCAAATATATATATATATATATATATATAATTTGAAACATTTTAAATGGTTAATTTTAATTTAATGACTAACATAAAAATGTTTTCTTGACACTTTTTGACCTTAAACTTAATTTATAAAAATATTAAATTATATTTATATATTTTAAATCATATTATACTATTTTCTATTTAAAAATCAATCATGTACATAATAATAAGTTAATAAATATTTTTGGGTAAAGTATGTCAGGTACCATCGAACTATAGTGTCTGACCTGTTTTTACCATCAACGTTTCAATTGGTCCAAAACTATCATTAACATTTAATATTTGATCCAATTATACCATCCCTCCGTTAAATCATGGACGTCGTGGTGACGTGAACTAAGAAAACTGTAACGGTGCTGACTGTGTACCTTATATATTATTATTTATTCCACGTCAATAAAAAAATAAAAAATAAAAACCATTTTGGTTTTCAAAACGGTGTCGTTTCCATAATCCTCTGTTTTAAATTTTGAAATTTTGAATCCCTAATTCATTCTTTCTCTATCTCGATCATTTTCTAATTCATTTTCTCCAGAGGTAATGAAGGTTGAAGGGCGAAGGGCAACAACATTCCCCATAAGCAATTGGGACGGTGGGATCGAAGAGCCCATTACATTTTCGGTGTGTGGCTGTGGAATTCCGGCGCAATTGAGAACATCGTGGTCCATTGACAATCCTAAAAGGAGGTTCTTTGGCTGCAAAAGCTATGGTAGTTTGCTGCATCATGCTTGTTGCTTTTTCAGATGGTTTGATCTTCCAATGAACCCACACGCAAGAATTGTTCTTCTTGGACTGCTAAAGAGAATAAGGGAGAATGAAGTTCAAAGAAAAAAGAAAGAAAGACTGTGCTGGTTTAGCATTTTGGTTGTTTGTGTTGTGATTATTTGGTTCTTTAAAAGTTAATGTTCTGGGTATATGCAGTTTGGAATTTTGTGGTTTATTTGTATTGGATTAGGGTTGAGATTGGGATTGATTTTGTAAGTTTTGGTTGACCGGTACTGGTACTACTGTTATGGAATGATTTGGGGTAATAGAATAGTTAATCTAACAGAATGGATTATGTAATGGGATTAGTACTATAATGGAATACTTAATGTAATGTTTTGATTGTTTGTGTTGCTATAAAATGTTATGTTATTGTGCAAATTCAGAGTTAAATGTTAATGTGAAAAATTAGAGTAAAATTTTATATTCCATTAAAAATAAAAATAGAAACAATGAAACATATAAAATATTGCTCTTTGCATATATTTCACCATCTAATTTGAAGTTTACATAGAACCAAGTACAAAATAATTTGTTAAAAATACTCTGTTTATCACCAAAATACATAAAAAAACACCTTCACTTCAGCTATTCAATGAACACAATGACTTTAACTATTTCATAACTATCAACCCATATACCCCAAAATAGGTTCAAACATATATCATCCCTAGGTGTAAACTTCACATATATCAAAATAAGTCAAAGTATGAAATCATATACCCAAAACATGTTCAAAGACCTAAAACCATTAACCTATACCATCCTAGATTTTTTTGCCAAAGCACTGGGACTGTTGGCTTCCTGTGAAGATGGCATCCATCGTATTGTCATAACTTTTCCTGGCTGTTGATCACATACATGGCCTGGAGTAAGAACAAAAACAAATAGTGATGTTGTTGTTGCCCTCGTAAGTGGTGAAGATGATGTAGTGGCTCTCACAGGTAGTGAAGATGATGTAGTTGCTCTCACAGGTGATGATGTTCATGTAGACATGTTTGTTGTTACTGATGATGTAGTAGCCCTCCTAACCTGCATAATACATTTAAAAAATTCAATAAAAAAAAAGATAACAAATTAAATTAACAGTAAAGGATTAATCAAATAACTATCAGGGTCAACAGATTCAATCCTAACAGGTAAAACTTCTTCTAAGTATACATGCAGTTGTCTATGTTTAGGCATACAATTCAACATGAGAAGAATATCACTGTCAGTTTTTAAATGCTTAACATTTAACCTCCCACCAGGTTCTTTCCAGTATAGAATATAGTTACCTGCAATACCTAATTCCCCAACAATATCATACATTTCCAGCATTGACATGCTTTCCACATTACACATGTCAAAGAAGGTTATCTTCTTTGCAGTATACTGAAAGCTTGGTGAATTCACCATGAACCCTCCATGGTGTACGGCAATGGTGCAATACTTAGATGAAGTTCCTGTCAAAACAAATTATATTGTAAGACAATATATATAATAATAATACATTTACACTATCACAAACAGTTAATACATGCAAGACATTTAAACCAACAAAATACAAACAATATAAGCAACTCAGTTTTTAATGCATTAATACATTAATGTATATTATGCATATTATAATACAAATTATTCTTAAAGTACATATACTAATACATTTAAACCAACAGAAACAAAAAACTTGTCAACCATTCAATTTAAATTTGAGCATAAAATGCTACATATAATAATCTTAAAGTGATCCACCATTCAATCCAGATAATAATATCTTAATGGTGTCCACCATTCAATGTAAATAATAGGGTGAAGTGGTCCAGTATTCTGACCCACCACGCAGACCCAACATTCATTCCCCAAAAGCATATTACCCTACATATAAAAATGCACACTAGCTGCCAAATTACACATAATCTAACGTATTGTCATTAATGTTATATCCCATTAGAAAAAAGTAACATTGCATGGTTTAAACCACAGTACAACACATTCATCATAAAGAACATTAAAATGACATCAACCAAACCAATCAACCTTGTTACAATTTGCAATAAAACAGTAACATTACAGTGGTTTAAACTAAAATCCTACTTAAGTTACACATAAATCTGACAAATAATGTGAGAAATTAAAATGACAGTTAAATAAAATCTCCCAATTCTGTTGGAGAAATCGAAACAAGAAAGTAACTTTACAAAAGTAATCAAACGAAATGAAAACTTTACAACGACTAGTAGTCAAAAGAAATCAAAAACAGTACTTACCATATTTCATGCTCGTCATTCCTTTAGTTCGCATCACTCGCTTTTTCATTTTGATTCAAACTACAAACAAACTGAAAATGGTTAATCCGTCGGCCATAATCCATTAACAAAACCATAATTATATTTTGGGTAAACAATGACAAACTTGAGATAACAAATCTTCGATTTCATAAGTAAGCTTCACCGATTATGAAAGATTAGGGATGCTTAGTTTCTCAATTGACAACTTTAGGAGATTCAATAGGGGAAATCTTTCTTCCGTTTTAGAGAATAAGGGAGGGTTAGAATCTCAATCGACATCAACACATTCTCATTTGATTTGGGAAAAATTTTAAGTCGTTAAAATTTCAATAATAGAGGATTATGGAAACGACATCGTTTTGAAAACTAAAAGGGTTTTTATTTTTTTATTTTTTTAATGACGTGGAATAAATAATAATATATATGGTACACAGTCAGCACCGTTACGATTTTCTTAGTCCACGTCACCACGGCGTCCATGATTTAACGGAGGGATGGTATAATTGGATCAAATATTAAATGTTAATGATAGTTTTGGACCAATTGAAACGTTGATGGTAAAAACAGGTCAGACACTATAGTTCGATGGTACCTGACATACTTTACCCAATATTTTTTAATTTAGAAATATAATTTTAATAGACTATAAAACATACCCTAAATCTTTAAAACGCCCATGCGACCTTTCTTATATTCACTCTTACCTAGGGATGTAAAAACAGGTAATCGGACAGGTTTCAGGTCGGGTTCTGTCAGGTCGGGTAAAATCGGATACAGGTCATTTCAGGTAAAAAAAAAATTTGACTCGACTCGGGTCGGGTGCGGGTCCATTTCTGGTCGGGTCCATTTCAGGTCGGGTCCATTTCAGGCCGGGTCCATTTCAGGTCGAGTCCATTTCAGGTCGGGTTAGAACGGGTCGGGTCCGAAGCAGATAATTGGCAGGTTAATTCGGGTTCGGATACACTTCAAGTCGGGTCCATTTCAGTTCGGGTTCATTTCAGGTCGGGTTCGTTTCAGGTCGGGTCCATTTCAGGTCGGGTTCGTTTCAGGTCGGGTCTATTTCAGGTCGGGTTCATTTCAGGTCGGGTTCATTTCAGGTCGGGTGCATTTCAGGTCGGGTGCATTTCAGGTCGGGTAATTTTAGGTCGGGTAGTTTCAGGTCGGGTAATTCAGGTCGGGGTATTTTCGGGATTGAAATTCGTATTCAGTTTGAGTTCGGTCGTACAACCGTATAAGTAGTTGATAGACTTTAGGTTGACCTTCGCCAATCGTCATTAATTTTGAGTTAATTATTTAAAGTCATATCAAATTAAAATTATAAAACATTAGAGTAATTAAAAAAATAATCAAAATGGGTCGATTTGGAATGAAAATGGGTCAATTTGGATTACAAATAAAATTTCAGGGATTATAATGAACATAAATATTAAAATTATAAAACATTAGACAAATTTAAAAGAAAACAAGGAAAATGGGTATTTTGGAATAAAAATAAAGTTTTGGGGACTATAATGAACAAAAATATCAAATTAAAAGTATAAAAATTAGAGTAATTAAAAAAAACAATAAGTATATGTCAATTTAGAATAAAAATAAAGTTTTAGTGTCTAGAATGAACAAAATTTAAAATTAAAACTATAAAACATGATGAATTAAAATATATATAAGGGTCAATATGGAATTAAAATAAAGTTAAAGGGTTCATGCATTAATATGTACACACACGTACTTACATATATTAGGGGTTAGGTTTTAGTGTTTAAGGTTTAGGGTTTAAGGATTAGGGGGAAGTGATTATGGTTTAGGGATCAAGGTTTAGGGTTTGGGGTAGGGTTGAGGGTTCATGCATTAATATGTACACACATATATACTTACATACATTAGGGGTTGGTTTTAGTGTTTAAGGTTTAGGGTTTAGTGTTTATGGTTTAGGATTAGGGTTTAGTGTTTAGGGTTATGGTTAGGGTTAATGCATTAATATGTACACACAGATACTTACATACATTAGGGGTTAGGTTTTAGTGTGTAAGGATTATGGTTTAGGGTTTAGGGTTAATGTATTTATATGTACACACGTACATACTTACATACATTAGGGGTTGGGTTTTATTTTTTAAGGTTTATGGGTTAAGGATTATTGTTTAGGGTTTGATGTTTGGGGTTTATGGTTTTAGTGTTTATGATTTAGGGTTCATGCATTAATATGTACACACGTACATACTTACATACATTAGGGGTTGGGTTTTAGTGCTTATGGTTTAGGGTTTAGGGTTTATGCATTAATATGTACACATGTACATACTTACATAAATTAGGGGTTATGTTTTAGTGTTTATGGTTTGAGGTTTAATGTTAATTGCTTAGGGTTTTATGGTTTAGAGATTAGGGTTTAGGGTATCCACTTTTATATATACAGATATTGTAATATAAATTTTAAAATAAAAAAAACATGAAACCCTAATAATTTAATATTTTAACGAGTTAAATTGAAACCTAAAAATCAAAATTAGGACCTAAACGTAAAGTACCAAAGCATAAGAGGACTATAACAATGATTTTCCCTAAACCAAAAAACTGGCGGGCAGATTCCCACCAAATCTAAATTGGAAATTCTTTTCCACCAAAATTTCAATTTTTTTTTCAATTTGACGGACACTTTCCCACCAAAATTTCATTTTTTTTTCATTTTACTCCCTAAATTTTATTTTTATTTCAAATTGACCTACATTTATTTTTTTAATTTGTCCAATGTTTTATTATTTTAATTTAATATTTTCTTCATTCTAGTCTCTTAACTTTATTTTAATTCCATATTGACCCATATATATATATATTTAATTAATCATCTTTTATACTTTTAATTTGATATTTTTGTTTATTATAGTCCCCAAAACTTTATTTTTATTCCAAATTGACCCGTTTTCATTGTTTTATTTTAAATTTGTCTAATGTTTTATAATTTTAATTTGATATTTTTGTTCATTATAATCCGTGAAACTTTATTTTTAATCCAAATTAACCCCTTTTCAGCCCAAATTGACTCATTTTCATTATTTTTTCAATTACTCCAATGTTTTATAATTTTAATTTGATACAACTTTAAATAATTAACTCCAAATCAATGACGATTGACGAAGGCCAACCTAAGTGTATTAATTTTAAGTTATTTTTATGTTATAACAGTTAATTTTTTAACTTAAGTGTATTAATTCTATTTTATATCTTAACTTAAGTCTACAATTTGTAACTTAAGACAACAATTAATTAATTTGTTCTAATTAAGTAAATCATCTATTTTATAACTTAATCATTTTTGAACTTCAAAAATTGTAGTAAGACTTGTACGAAAATTTTTGAACTACAAAAATAATAAAATTAATTAATCTGTTCTAATTAATCTTTTTTTAACGTTAATTTACTTAAGTCTACAATTTTAAACTTGAATCTGTTATACATAAGTTATAACTTTACTAAATTTTGTAAATTGAATCTGTTAAGTATAAAATAATAAAATTGTACTTACAATTTTTTTTTGTAACTTTACTAAATTTACTTAATCATTTTTGAACTACAAATATTATACATAAGTTATAACTTTACTAAATTTTATAACTTGAATCTGTTAAGTATAAAAAAATAAAATTATACTTACAATTTTTTTTATAACTTTAGTAAATTTTATGAACTACAAATGCATATACAACTTTAGTAAATTTGTAGTTCAAAAATTAACGTTAAAGACTTATACAATTGTTATTTATTTTTTTATAATTTGTAAGTCTACAGTTTTATTCAAGTTAATGAATAAACTTAAAAATTAAAAACAACTCTTCATTTAATTTTTGTAGTTCAGAAATTATCAATTACTTATTCTTTTTTCAACTTTAATACTTAATATATATATATATGTATGCGCGCATATACTTCACCTACATCAATATATGTAGGTGTATATGTATATACATTATATATGTATATGGTATATCAACTTCTAAATTTTTTTAATTCATCATGTCATAGGTTTCGGGTTAATTTCAGCTCAGGTCAACAACAGGTCGGGTCACTTAACGGGTCGGGTTTAAAGCAGGTCGGGTTCAAAACAAGTCGGGTCCATTTCAGGTCGGGTCCATTTCAGGTCGGGTCTATTTCAGGTCGGGTTCATTTCAGGTCGGGTAAAATCGGATATCGGGTCAATTCAGTCGGGTAAATTCGGTTATTTGCCAGGTCGGCTTCGGGTTCGGGTTCGTTTCAGTCGGACGCAGGTCGGGTTTCAGGTCCAAATTAACAGGTCCAATTCGGGTTCGGGTCGTTTTCAGTCGGACGCAGATCAGGTTCGGTTACTACAGTAACAGGTCAAATTCGGGTTCGGATCAACAACAGTCGGTTGCAGATCGAGTTCAGGTCATCAAAACTTCGGGTCAAATCAGATTCTGACTCGAGCAGGTTTCAGTCGGGTTTCCAGGTTCTGACTTGTTTTTACATCCCTACTCTTACCTTAACCGAATCAAACCAAAGCGTGTCCAACACAAATTGTCTTGTCCCACTTATGAACAGAGATGGAAGGGAAAAATATATAGACCCAAAGCTTTAATATTTAGAATTAGAGCGCATATTTTAAAGCACCCGCAAAAGCAGTGGAGTTTTATTCTTTAGAGGGCATATTTTAAAGAGGGTTTTTTTTTCTTCTTCTTTCGTTTCTGTTTTTGCAATGGCTTCAGTAAACGGAGGCTCTGAAATGGGGAGTGTTTCACAAGCTTATTTAGATAGTCAAGCAGTGAAGGAGGCAAGATCTTTGATATCTGAGCTTTGTCGCCAGTTCTATAGCCTTGGATGGGTCTCGGGAACAGGTGGCAGCATCACCTTGAAGGTCCATGATAGTTCTATCCCTAAGCCTCAGCAACTCATCCTCATGTCCCCTTCTGGTAACTTTTCCTCAATTAATCATCTTGTTTTTTCCCCTTTTGTGGTGTTTTTTTGGCTTCTGAATATTTGGTTTTGGAACCCAAATCTGTGTGTTTAGACTTTTTGTGTGTATTAATGTCTAGATCATTTTTGGTTTTGATTAATTATTGGTCTTTTTCTTGATTTTTTAGTTCCCAGTCCTGACTATTAGTTATTGAAGCTAAAAGTTTTTCTTTTTAATGATTAATTTGGTGAGTTTGATCGTTTATTCATGTCATTGAAGCTCAAAGTTGGATTTTTATTATAATTAGTTTATAGGGTGTTATTGTTTTAACACCCTTTTTTTCCCACGGTTCTTTTGTCTTATGAGCATTTCATATTTAGGCTCAAGACCCTCTTTTTATATTAATCCAGACCTTTTACTATAGCAATTGTTGTCATTCTAGCTGAAGATGTTTTTTTTTATGGTTCTTTTAGCTTTTGTTGTGTCATTCAAGCACAAATTTGTGTTTTATTATTATTATTATTAATCAAGATTTTAGCTGCTGTTTTAATTCACTTATTTGTTTTCCTGTACTCTCTTTGCTTTTGGATATTAACTATTCAACCATGAATGACTCTGATATCTTGGGTATGGTTAATCTAGCTCAAACATTTCCCCCTTTTTATGTCCTTTTGGCTACTTTGTATATGCTTTTCAAGTTTAAATGAATCCGAATGTTGATTTTTCATTACCTAGTACACAGTCCGGTGGACAGAACTTGTTTTTCATTACCTTTTATATGTTATCACTCACATTCAATTACATGTTTTTTTATTCCTATGCATTCTTTTGATTACTGGAAGATTGTTGTTTGCGAGTTACTGTCTATATTCTCTTCTAAAATAGCTTTAACTGTGGTTTTTGGCTTGGTAATTTGATAGGTGTTCAGAAGGAGAGAATGGAACCAGACGACATGTATGTATTATCGGGGGATGGGACTATAGTATCTTCACCTTCTCCAAAGCCATACCCTCATAAGCCTCCTAAGTGCTCCGATTGTGCTCCTCTTTTTATGAAGGTATTATTATCTGTGTTCTTGTAGGAAAACCATACAAAAGAAACTACAATTGGATTGGAATCAGAACATAGCCAGATGTCGTTTGCTTTGGTACAAAAATTGATAAAAAGATGCCAGTTGCAAATCAATAATCAGCAGATTTGGTTCTATTCTAGTTTAGGTGCTCTTGGTCCTATTTGTTCAACACAAATTGTCTTGTCCCGCCTAGTTTTTTTATGTTTCGAGTTCTGTATTTATATTTAAGTGTTCTTTTTGCCTCATAATTCAGGCTTATCATATGCATAATGCTGGGGCTGTTATCCACAGTCATGGAATAGAATCCTGTCTTGCAACAATGATTGATCCGCATTCGAAAGAGTTTCGTGTAAGTTATTGTTGACCGTAATATTGTTCTAGAATGTGTTTCTCTGTATTTCGCTCACTTTTAATTTCTTTCTTTACTGCTACACATCTGTGTTCTTTTAGTGATTGGTTTACTTTTCTCTTTTGGATGTTTGTAGATCACTCATATGGAAATGATAAAAGGAATCCAAGGACATGGTTATTATGATGAACTTGTGATTCCAATAATAGAGAACACAGCCTATGAAAACGAGCTAACGGATTCTCTCGCCAAAGCTGTATGTTTCTTTTGCATTAATCATGTCAATAGTGATTATGAGACTGGTTTTATGATCTTCATGAAATGTTCATGTAGCTGAATAGAATTTAAAATATTCTATATCGATATGACTATGTGTATCAATTTCCTAGTACCATTTTGCTATTGAAAACATATTCTTCACCCCAATTTCAGTTCATTTCTGTTAAATTTATTTATGCATAATATTGTTTTCACTCAATTGAAGTCCATTTAAAAAAATTTCAGATTGAAGCCTATCCTAAAGCAACTGCCGTTCTTGTGCGCAATCATGGCATATATGTGTGGGGAGACTCATGGATCAGTGCTAAAACTCAGGTTCGTTAAACTCATGACTTTACCACTACCTACAAATGCCAAAAGTATTTTTGTAGGAATATGAATTGGAACATAAAAATGGTGGTAAAATGTAAAAGCTCCATTAAAAGTCAATGCTCCTCCCTAGTAAGATAGAGATTCTTACACGTTGCTTCGGTCGTACTTTGTGTCCTACTATTTCAGGCTGAATGTTACCATTACCTCTTTGATGCTGCTATTAAACTTCATCAACTAGGCTTGGACTGGTCTACTCCAGATCATGGTCCCATTCAGGGTGTTAAAGGAGTTCCAGGTGTTGATTGTAACGTGTCTAAAAAGGCTAGGACGATGGATTCAAATTGTAATATGAAGCCGTTACCAGTAAGAATTTTACTTATTTTCCCTTCAGTTGGTTAAATTAGATTTTTACTTGAATGGATGAATGACATTTTGGTAGACTCTGATTGTTTTATGAATCGTTGAACATGTACATTGTTACAATTCAATGGTCAGAAATATGCTCTCATTTATGGTTTCTTCTGTTGCAGTGTTGCATTGTCCTTGACATTGAAGGAACTACTACTCCCATTTCATTTGTAACCGATATTCTCTTTCCGTATGCCCGAAACAATGTCAGGAGGCATTTATCCACAACATATATTAGTGCTGAAACCCAAGATGATATTAAGTTATTATGTTCTCAAGTAAGACATTTCTTTGGACCTTCGAACCTTCTATTTTTAATATTTTTATAGGAAAGAACTGTGTTTAACAGTTAAGCCATGATTGACTCTCAAGGAATAAGAAACCTTACTCCTATTATTTATGATGAAGATTAGGACAACCAAAGAACTTGAGATTGATAGCTCCTAAATCAGATGTCATATTGAATGCTAACTGATTTTCTGCAGGTTGAAGATGACTTGAAGCAAGGTGTTATAGATGCTGTACCTATCCCCTCGGACGATGCAGGAAAAGAGGAGGTGATTGCAGCTTTGGTTGCTAATGTGGAAGCAATGATAAAAGCGGATCGAAAAATCACAGCCTTGAAGCAATTGCAAGTAAGCAAAATGAATTCAAAGAAAATACATTTTTCAAAGCTTACCTTTGGGATAGAGCTAATATATGAAGCCAAATAGGGTCATATATGGCGAAGTGGATTCGAGAACAATGAGCTCAAAGGCATAGTTTTCGATGATGTACCAGAAGCTCTTGAAAAGTGGCATGCTTCAGGTGTGAAGGTATCTTGCATTTTTTCGTCACTCTTAACTTCATTATTTGACATTTATATTTTCTGTATGAAGATATGTGGCTCCACATTTGTCTTCAATTTTTTTTATGCATGAACTCTAGAATGCAGCGTTTTCACCAGCCATTTTAATCATTTTGCCAAACTGAAGCCAGTATTCTTAGACAATAGGCGTCCAGTTCAAGTTAATATAATGTCCATGTCCTACTGATACTGAGTGGTCATAAAGTTGTAACATCTATTAGCAAAGAAACAGGATGCTTTCTGTTATTTCTGAGAAGACACATAGTTGCGAAAAATTGAATTGTATCATTGGGTCACGTTTAAAGATTGTCTTTTAAGAAAATTGAACGTGTCCATGTCAGACACATACACGGATCAGACATTGACACCAGAGGCCGTGTAACTTAGCTCCATAACTTCTCGACTATTTACAGCAAGTTCAATTTCAATGTTAATCATTCCTTCCTCTTTTCACCACAGGTATACATATATTCTAGTGGTAGCAGATTAGCTCAGAGGCTTCTCTTTGGAAATACAAAATTTGGCGATTTGAGAAAGTATTTATCTGGATATTTCGACACCGCAGTGGGGTAAATTCACAACTTTCTTGGTTGCTTCCATTCTTATCACTCAATTTCCGGGGTGACACTTCGTTTTGCCTTCTTTGCTTGCAGCAACAAAAGAGAAAAACGCAGTTACGTTGAAATAACCGAGACCTTGGGCGTTGATAAGCCATCTGAGATACTATTTCTGACTGATATCTATCAAGAAGCCATTGCTGCAAAAGCTGCAGGTATCATACTGCTCCCCTTTTTTTGCTTTTTAACAGTGAATGACAGATTACAAATATCATGGGTTCCACTTTTTTTCTTGTTTTTCTCTGTGTCCATATTCCGATACCATATTTGATTCCTGGTTCAGACTTGGTTTATAAACTTATATTCCAAAATAAATGATACTACTTCTCATATTCCTTCTTTTTTGTTGCGTAACAAAAATAGTAAATTTCACTGCACTTACTTCAATAAGTTGTCAATGGAACATGTGCCTTGAAAGTCTGGTTGTTCTGTAGATCAGTTTCCGATTTCAGTGTTAACTCGAACTATAAAATGAAGGAGATATATACTTTGGTTATTAATATTTACATGATTATCCATGTCTTAGGTTTGGAGGCTATCATCTCTGTCCGTCCTGGAAACGGTCCTCTTCCCGAGAACCATCGGTTCAAGACTATCAACTCTTTCTTGGAGATCTAATAGAAATTTGTACTTCTGTAATAATATCAACTGTAACAGTTCATACACATAATAAATCACTTTCAAATGCAATAAATCTTGGTTTTCTGCAATGGGAATAATTTCAACCCAGGTGACAACAACTAATGTTTTCAGACATTCAAGTGAGCCACTTTTGTCACCCCATAAAGGATGGAAGGACATATCTACCCAACATTGTATGTCATAATAAATTTGCAGGTACAATAATGTTTCAAAGAAAGTGGATTTGGTTTTCATTTTTCACAGGATAAACCCTAGGTTTCTGCTTTGAAACACAGGATCTCATGAATGCTAGGTTTCTGGTGGAAAAAAACACTATGTAATGGAAAATGTTTCCTATGAACATCTCGTTCAGCTTTGCAATAAAAAGCAGTAAATGCATGAAAGTAATGAAATGACTAATGAGGTAGTTGAAAATGCATGAAAGCAAACACTGTTATACATATAATGAAGTATAGTGGACAAAACAGTTCTCATTACTGTTTTTATAAATGTTCTTTTCTGTACAAATTTAAGCAGAAAATATCTTTAAATTTTTATTTTCCACGGAAAAGGTAGAAAAAATACTTGCAGGTACTTAAGCTGTACTTAATATATTCACGGTATGGAGATGTATCGAGTATATGGTATGACTTTACACTAAAATATTCGTGCTTCGACGCTCACCTCTTATTTCGAACAATGACTAAGTAAATAAACTTTCAAAAAGGAAAAAAGAAAGTGAAAGTCTTGCACATTTTCTGTTGTTTTTCTGTTTTTCTTTAACTTCATTTTCAATCCTAATCAAAAAAGAAAGTGTCAACTTTTTCCACTTTAGCCTGCTGAGTATGTTCCCATTTCTTAAGAACTCTGCTAACTGATGTATCTAAGACAAGAAAAGGATTGCAGTACAACAGAAATATATAAACCAAAACTTGCATGATTGCATACTAAATAAGATTTAAATGAAAAGGACTGATGTTCTATCTTCAAATAAGCTAAAGACATGTGGGTCATTTAATCTTCACAGTTTTCTTACAAGCCTTTGCCTAATCTCTTTGATACCTAAAAACAAATTTTCTGGCATCAAACTTTAACTGCACTTTCAGTACTGCTAAAACAGATCAAACCAGACCAAAACTGGTTAAAGTAGTTAAGAAAAACAATCCACACAAAAAAAAAAGTTTGTACTTTGCAGTTATGGAATTGCAATTAAAACAGGAACAAGAAAAAGGGTAAACAAAAAACAAAAGCAGCAAAGCATTGGCATTGGCATTACCTTTGTAATAGTTTCATTTCCAATATATGTATATATATATGCTTTTTCTCCTTTGTTATGGTGGGCCATTTTTAATGATGGAAAGGCTTGTCTGCCATACTATTGTTGATTAACAACTGCAAAGTGTGTTTTAGCTGATGAGAATGAATAGATTTTTTTACAAATACAAAGCACACTCTTACATTGTACAAACAATTTACTAAAAAGTTTCAATTTTTTTCCCAGTGAATTGACTCAGAAACAGACATCCTTGAAAGTTTGA
Source organism: Hibiscus tridactylites (assembly GCA_958450335.1). NCBI lineage: Eukaryota > Viridiplantae > Streptophyta > Magnoliopsida > Malvales > Malvaceae > Hibiscus > Hibiscus tridactylites. Next base: position 97,283,395 of record OY288273.1, on the reverse strand, counting down.
AACACACTATGATGGTCCATTATTAGAACCAGCCAAAAAAGTCTTCATTTCTGCAACTCACAGTTTCACACCTCACTCACTTTTTTGCTGAGCAACAGAAAAATATCTTCATCTTTCTGACCTTTTTGCTGTATATAAAACTCAATTATCACAGAAAGAAATGAACATTATTCTTGAAAAAACAGTGTTTTATAACAACTATAATGTCTGTAATAATCCTATAGTGAGTAAAAATTCTACTTAGCTGCAAAGATTAATCCAAGAGAAAAAAAATGAAGAAAGATGGTGAAAAGGAAGAGCTTTACCATAATCAAAGGGAGATCAAATCATACAATTGAAGATAAATCCTTCATTTTTTTTTCATTCAAACTCAGCCAAAACCCATTAAGGCATTAACCCTTTTGACAAATCACTCTCAAGTCTCAAACTAACATAACCATTTTCTTCTTCTTTGAATTCTTAAGAAGAAGAGCCTGAAACTCTAGGAGAAGTAACCGGGAACAGTGGCAAGAGCTGAGGCTCAGCGTCTCTAGGAGTCGACATAGGCGATGGATGCAAGTAAAAGCCTTTTTCTGCTATAGCTTTGTCTTCCTCAGATGAATTCCCTAAAGAAGGTGAAGACTTGTTGAAAGGGTCTTCGTTTAATGGTGTAACCGGGCTAAGAGCTAGCTTCGGGAAGTCAAGCAAGCTCGGAGACAGGATCTCGGCATTCCTCGGCGAATAAAAAGCACCACCACCGCCGCCGCCGCCGCCACTAGAAGGAAGGAAAGTGTTGATCATCATGAGGTTGTTCTTCAAGTTACTGTTCCTCCTCTCATAAAGCTTGAAACTTTGTTTCTTGGGTGAGTTTGTTTTCATGGGAGGGATCGAAAAAGCTGGTTTTGATGGTATTCCTTGATGATCTTGATGATGGTGGTGGTGGTGGTGTTGTGTTGGTGGCTTGGAGGAAGCTTGTTTAGCAGTCTCCGATGAACCGGTGAGCATTTGGACAACCTGTTTGAAACTGGTGGTGTCGGCTTGGACAAAGGTTATTGGGTAAGGGTTGGTCTCAGATCTGGAGATGGGGATTGGAGTTAGAGGTGGGGTGTGAATTTGGACAACCCCATTGCTGCTGCTGTTGGTTCCATTGTTGCTGTGTGGAGAGTTCAGAGGAGATGAAGAAGAAGAAGATGATGGGATTGGGAAGTTCAAGCTCATGTTGTTCTCTTGAACTAACCTTGTTGGATTCTCCATGGACGGGTGATTTCTCTCTCCTCAACGCCTTGAAAGAGAAAATTTTCTTGGGATTTGTTTGGTTGAAGAGAAAAAAATGAAAGAGGAGTGAAAAACAAGGGTTGGTTTTGATTTGCTGTTGAATATCAGAAAGGTTGCTTTGCTTGTTTATATGTTTTTTTCCTTGTGTTGTGACAATGGCATTTGCAGCAACAACTGTTTTTTAATATAACTTTATATATATTCGATTTATGATTAATATCCTATACACTGACGGTGGAAACTGAAAGTTTACACAAGCGCCTTAATTTTAGTTTAGGGTATAGGGTTTAGAGGTTTAGGTGTATGGGTTTATAATTTAAGGATAGTTGTTTCAATTTAAGGTTTAGGGTTATAATTTAGGGTTTAGCTTTTAGAATAATACGGTGAGGATTTAGGTTTTAACCTATAAACCCTAAATTATAACCCTAAACCTTAAATTAAAATAGTTATTCCTAAATTCTAAACATCTACACCTAAACCCCTAAACCCTATACCTTAAACTAACTCACTATACCCTAAAATTAAAGCGCTTGTGGAAACTGAAAGTTTTCACCGCCCTGTGTATAGAATATTTATCATTCGATTTATTAATCAATTAATTTATTTATAAAGATGTGAAATAATATATAAAAATAGACATATATATATATATATATATTTGAGATATAAAAAATAGATTGGAATATATTTGTGGAATTGGGCATTATTGACTTCAGAGCCCTGACTAAATTTTGTCTTGATGGGATTGCAGATGATGGGAAATTTCCTTTTCCTTTTTTTTATTATTAAATTCAGTGGTCCTTCTACTATATGTTTTCTACAGATTTAGCTCCTCTATTATATTTTTATTTTTATTCAATATCAAATTATTTAGATTCTTCAAACCTCTAAATAGAAAGATAATGTGTTATTAAATACATTTGAACTTATGTCTTCTTAAATCTCACTACAATAATAGTTGCAATCGAGTTCATATTTTATTAACATGATTTTTTAAGATAAGTTGTTGTGTTGTTCAAGGAAGCAGTAAAAAGTTACATATTCACATTGTCATTCTTATCAATATGTCTACTATGAGCTTTAATATGTACTAACACGAACCAACTTGCCTTAGTGGTTAAGAGAACAGTTGTTGTTCCTAGAGCTCACGGGTTTGAACGTCAACAATTGCAGCAGAGTGATTGAACATGCATTGTCAAATAATTGAGAGTATATTCAAAACAGATACTACTTGTGCAAAACAAAATTAACCTAGAAAAATACACATGTATTGAAGAGTAAAATTAGAGCTGATCAAATTACAGTAAGAAGACTAAATTGACAATATATATATATATATATATATATTCATATTTTTAATATACTCTAAAGTCTAACAACTAATTTTTTTTATTAGATAATTTGGTTCAAGTTAGTTAGTAGTATGAATTTATAAAAGCTCATACTCATTCAAAGTCTAATCTTTAAACAAGTTTACTTTGTATAAATTTGATAATTATATATTATAAAAATGCAACAATGTTAATCAATTATGAAAATTATATATTAAATAAAATATATTTATTTTTGGAAAGTCCCCAATCATTGCGTTTAAATACAAGTACTTATTATTGTATATACGTAACATTTTTAAGTAGTCATTATGATTAGTTGGCATAATCGAAGCAATAGTATTGGTGCATTCTAATTACACTTTTCGGTTTTTATACGAAATTGTTTTTATATAAGGATGACAACGAAGTGGGACGGGATGGATGTTGCTAAATCCAGCACTGTTTTCCGTTTCACTTATATTGTCTCGTTTTAATTTGATTTTTTTTTGTGAAGTACATATTTATTTTATGGTCCATGTTCAAAAACATTAAAATTGTATATCAAATTTGATTTTTTTTGTTGATACAAAAATACCGGAAAAAATGGAGGTCGAATCTCTTTTCTTTCAAAGTAAAAGTATACCGAAGAATGTCAAAATGGGTTTGAGTTATAAATCAACGTCACAAAATAAGAAACAGATGGAATTTGTATAGTGAGAGAAGCAAGAGGATGGATTCCTTTATATATCTAAATACTCTAAATAATAAATCCGATAATTCATAGATTCGATATTATATTCATGTTATTATTGATTGTAATCGAATTTAAAACATTAGATATTTAAAACTCAACAAGTGGTTTCAGTGGAAAAGTAGATGATATTCATCATAGGAGACCCGAGTTCAAATTGTTTTGTCTATAATGTGTGTGTATTGTCAAAAAGTTAAGAATATGTATGAACGGATACTACTTTGTAATTACCTTAAGAATTTGATCTTTCCCATTATAATTATAATTTAATTCTTTCTTTCTCTTTATTTTGTTTTCTGGTTTAAATAATTTTTAATATAAATTTAATTATATATATTTTTAGAGAAATTTTTTAACGAGTTTAATATTATGTGGGAGGGGGAAATGAAGGGTAGGGGGACCAAAGTTCCATTACAAAACAGTGAAAAGGGCATCAAAAATACTTTTTCTTTTTCTTTTCAAAACCAAAATCATTGTAGTCTAAGTGCCTAACATCCCCAATTATGCCACCAAAAAGAAGAAAAGTTATTTGATTAATTAAATAGTACACTCCTCCACAAGCTAAGATTTTTTTTAATTTTTTAAAAAAATTGTACGATATAATGTAATTCGAAACTTAATTTAGTTGGTTTTTATAATACCCTCGAGAGTTAACATTAAATAGATTGTCGATTGAGTTTAAACTTTATTAATATTGTTGTTATTATAATATTTTTTAAGTTCGTGAATTTACATGTATTTAAATGTGTAATAGTTTTAGAGTTTCGATATCAAATAAAATTTGATACGATATATTAAAGGTTAGGAGTTAGGGATAGACTAAAACATTATAGGTAAAGTCAAATTTTGAGATGGGGTTGTTTCATATTTGGTGAAAGTATTTAATAGGTCCCTCTATTATAAAAGTTTGTTCAAATTAGTCTCACTAATATTAAATATCAATTTAGTTCATGTACTAATAAAAAGAATCAACATTTGGAAGCAACTATTTTGAATCGGTCTTTATAATTGAGAGACCTAACGTGACATGTGCTTTCACTTTTTTTTGATTAAATAGAAGGATACACTATACCCGAATGCCTCATTAAAAAACCTTCCTAAGCCTAAGTGGAGGAAAAAGAATACATTCGAATATAACTACAAAATCACACTTAAAAAACAACAGGAAAAAGGAATCCTATAGCCCACACCCATCAACCTCCAGGTGGCTAAGCAAGCTCGCGGGTGGTGTCTGAAAAAGGCACCCACCCGTACCAGCACACAGCTCCAAGGCTGCCAACCGATCAGCTACACCATTAGCCGACCGACATACACAGGACAACCGCGCCTCAGTAAACAAGTTCAGCCCTTCCTTAATCCGCGATATTAGATTCGTCTCACCAACCAAATTTATTCTAGCAAAATCATCCACAAGTTCGAAAGCCTCATAACAATCAGTTTCCAAAACAACATGCGTAAACATGTGCTTTCAACTTTAGTGTTTAAATCTTTTTAAATCTGAATTCAAGTAGTTTAATTGTAAATTATATTCTTCTATTTCATGAAAATTGTGAATTTGATTTTATTTGTCAAATTTTGGTCTTTGATTTGTAGCTTGATTTAATAAAAAGTTGGTGATTTGTTTTAGAAGATTTTTTAAAACAATTTCAATCATTTAACTTTCATATTAAAGATATAAATATCTTAATAAGTATATATCAAAATCAAAAAATTAAGAAATTAGTCAAATAAATAACATCGTTAAACTCATTAATTTTTTAACAAAATTTCAAACCTCGAAATCATATTATTTTTTTCAAAGTCAAATTGTTTCTAAAACATATCTTTGGTTTCATTATTACCTCATAGGTACAACAAACAACTTCACTCCAAAGACCAAGTTGTAATAATTCATTGTTTTAAAGACAAAAAAAAAAAAACTAACGAGGTTGGTCTAAGTGGTAAGTAGGGATGTGTACGGGTCGGGTTTTTGGTGCATCCGTACCCAAAAATAAACACCTTAAACTCGTACTCGACCCGACATTATTCTTTAAAAAACACGACCCGACCCGAAAATAAATATACTAAATCCGACCCGACCAGACCTATATAAAATAAATTAATTTTAGGGACCTAATTGTAAAAATTTATAATTTAAAGGACCAAATTATAAATAAAAATTCAATTTTAAGGACTTAATTATAAAATATATATAGGGGTATTATTATAAATATCTCTAAAAATTTAAGAGAAATTACACTATTAGTCCCGGGTCGGGTCGAATATTTTCCACCCTAAACCCGAACTCGACCCGACCCGAGTTTATCCTTAACAAAAACCCAACCCGAACCCGATTGTTTTCATTAAAAAATTCAACCTTATCAGGCCGGGTCAAGTCGGAACCCGTCAGGTCCGGGTAAAATGCACATCCCTAGTGGTAAGTAGTTTGATATTACTTAAGCAAGGTTTTAAGTTTAAAGCATTGTGTATGCGAAAAACGTTCGCTGGGAGACTCACCCACCAAAATTAGGTGTGTGACGTGGATCGGTCTACATTAGCCAAGGTAAAACCTTAAAAACTGTAGGGCAAAACCAAAAGGTTTTTTAATGGGTTTTTTTTTAAGACAAATGACAAATCCCCGTCGTAAAATTTAATAATATAAAGCGAAATTAAACTCACTATCACCCTTCATAATATACAATTGAATTATACTATTAATTTTTTGCATAATTATGTTCTCAATCCCAATACTTTTCATTTTTTTGAAATTTAGTTCCTCTACTCCCAATATTATAAATTTCATCTATTTAATAATTTGTCTACTTGATAACATTGTAAAAGGAGTTTTTTCTAAATTGGATTATGTAGCATTTTTAAGGCTTTATTATAAAATAACTAATAAGTGTCTAAATTGTACCATTTTTTATTTTAAGTATCTAAATATTTTTTTTTATCAAAGTACTCATATAACACTTCATTTTGTAACCATTCTTAGGTCACTTGTTAAAAAGAATTACCATTTTTTATTAAAGAAACTTACAGCCCTGGATTTGACATTTTTGTTTGTTTATTTATAATATTCGTCACTGTAACAAATTTTTTATTTAAAAATGACACATAATTTAATTTAACAAAAGTCGGTGGAGAGTGTTATCGATTATACTTTAATGATTAAATCAAAAGAATGGAGATAATAATTCCATGAATTAGAGTAGAGGGATTATACTTTGAATGTGTGAAGAGTACAGGGACTGAAAGTATAATTAGACCTATTTCTTTTAAAATTTCCACATAAATAATGTTATGTAATACGTTGAATTTTACAAGGTTGATTATGATAATTGTATTTATTATATATAAAAATGTAAATTTAAGCATAGGAAACATAAAAATATATATTGTCGTAAAAATGTAAGGGCTTGGCCGGTTTGACTAAAGTTTATTTTATAAATAAATAAAAAAACATTGAGAACTCTTAGTGTTGATTGGGTGGATTTTTCTCATGTTGGAATAGTACCAACTTATTTATTTATTTATGTATTTATTTATTTATTTATTTAGAATCCTACTTTTGATATAATATTTGCTTAGGACACTTTAGCTTTGTTGAGACCGCCAAACACGGTCTTATCTTTTGTCTCAGCACCGTCACATTCAAAGTATAGCCATTCTTTTAGCTTCACCTTTGAGCTGAGAAAACAGGCACTTAAATTTCAAATCACTTTATATATATGGTTTAAGTTTTACATTTTTTACCATTGAACAGAGAAAACTGATGACTGAAACTAATAGTAGAAAATTTTAAAAAAAAATTATGAAAAAAAAGAGGTAAATCTATGTGATCTATTTGCACTCGTCCAACGGTCTAAAAAGTATAAAACTAAATGAAGATTGTAATTGTCTCAAAAAATTTCGAGACATTGAGCAAAAATTTAAAAATGAACCCTTATAAAACGAAATACATTTCATTACTTTAACTAATTAATTTAATATTTTATTAATAAAATATTTTTTATTATTTTTTTAAGAAAACACCTTAAATATAATTAAAATAATAAGAAACATCCATTATCAGTTGAGAAATTACTAAAATTATAAAATTAAAAGATGTGGCATGAGTAGGAATTTATGTTTTTCCCGAGACAACCATGGTTTACACTTTTAATAATATATTAATGTTTAAATAGTAAAACAAGTGAAGTAGACTTAAAACATATTTAAACTTAGAAATGATAGGAATAAAATTGCAACTCAACCCGATTCATAAACATGTCTAATTTTATATTTCTAGTATCAATTATGTAAACTTAAATTATTATAAATGTAACACCCGTGTCTTGGGCCTAGGAGTTAGCCGGGTTGTTGTTCGAGTCAAAGAAAAATCTAATTAAAATAAACCAACTTTGAATAATGACCTATTTGAATCTTAATAAAGAGGGAGAGACCAAAGTTGCGATTTACCCATATTTTAAATAAAGGAAGACAACTTTTATGGAAAAGTTGTCATCTTCCTCCTCATTTTTCTCCTTTCCCAATTTCAAAACCCTCCCCCATTTTCAAACACTCATAAACCCTAGTTACTATTCCATTAGCTTTGCTAGCCGATTTCTACACCAAATTAAAAGGTAAATATATTTTCTTAACCTCCTCTCTATTCTCTACTTATCTAGTGTTTTAGATTTCAAAAATATTGAGTTTTGGGAATTAGGGTTCATATGGAAATTTGGGTTTTTGATGAAGGTTTTCAATTTGTTTTGAGAAATTGTTTTGGGGTTATGCTTAATCATGATGAAACTTACAACATATCTTAATTTGGTTGATTTTGGATGAATTTTCGTAGTGGTCTTTAGGGCAAATTTTAACGTATGAAAAATTGGGTTTTTAAGAGGTTTAGTGTTGAAATTGAAGGGCTGATGGTCTACCTATGTTAGGAGGATGATTTTGGATGTTTTGGAAGTCATTTGGGTGCTTAGAATTGGGTATTTCAGTCCTTGGTTGTGGGAGTCCGAAAATTGGGTTTTTGGAGATGTTATGTGGTTTGGAAAATTGTGGAAATGGGTTGTGATTTGCAAAGTAGATTGATGACTGAATTAGCATTGAATTGAGAAATAATGTAAGTGTTTTGTTTGACTTGAAGCAAGAGGAAACGTGGAAGAGACTTTGGGACCGAATCCGAGAAGTTGAAGGTGATTGCTTGCTTGGTCTAGGAGCTTGGAAGCCTAGGTGAGTGGTTGTTTGCTTTTAAAGGTTTTAAAATAGTTGGTTCGAGTATATGGACTAGGTTGGGCTTGGTAGACCCACCTAGAGTTAGGATTAGGGTGGTAGCCTAATCCTAAACTTGATCTAGAGCCATTGGATGTACTTATTATATTGTTGTGTATGTCTCGTAAGAAGTATGGTATGAATGCTTGTGTATATTGTATTATACATGTGGGTTGAGATATGACTTGTGATGTTTGAGACATGCATGATGATGGTTGTTGGTAAGCACGTGCTAAGCACGAGTTTGATTGAAATGAGTAATGTGAAGTGAGTAAATATTGGCACTAGTTTACTTGAATACAAATGATCGATCATTAGGATGTTAGTGTGTACACATGAGTCAAAAGTCGCGCGTGGCCTTGGTGGCGTTGAGTCATCAAGGAGGAGTACGGGTTCGCCCGGAATTGTATTTAAATGTAGTCGGTGATGAGTGGAATCCCATCGACGGGGCGTGAGAATGAGTGGAATCCCCTCCGCGAGACCGGTGATGAGTGAAATCCCACCGTGAGGTAATGTGGTTGTTGGATGTAAGTTCCAACATGTCTATCCGCGTATTCGGGTCTTAGCTAGGTGCCAATGTTGTTTGATGTATATGTATCAATGTGTTGAGGTTCATGGTTTGTATTGGGATTACTTGTTTGTGATTACATGTATCATGGAATTTGAGCTTACAATCATGGCATTAATATTGTCTATTGCTCATGCATCTTATCTTGTGGACCTTTGGTATGATTGTGTTACCTTGGCTAGATCGTGCTCGGACCCTGCAATGTTGAGGTTTGTTTTTAGAGCTTACCCTCACTAAGCATCATTGCTTACGCTCTCTTTGTTCAACATTGCAGATCCTTAGTTCGTGGGTTGCTCGGGCAAGTGGAGGGCCTCCAAGTGTGGTTTTTGGCTTGAGTACATCAAGTATGGCTTTTAAATGTTGAACATGTAATAGTTTAAGCAATGGGACATGTGTCTTTTGATGGATGATTGTGGTTGGTTAGGAGAATGTTTAGACTCCATGTTATGTTGCTTTTGTATGGCTTGTGATGCCATGTTTGAGTTGTAATCCATGCCTAAATTGCTTATCTTGAATGTTGGTTAAGTACCTTTGAGTTTGCCTTATGTTGAATGTTGAAGTATGGGTTTATGCAAGTTAAATGTCATCCTTGGGTCAATTGCATGTTCCTTCAATGTATGTATATGTTGGGTACTTGTATGGCTTTATTGTGGCATGTAAGTGTCGTATGAATGCTTGTTGGGGTCTAGGAGAGTCCCAAAATGCATTTAGATTCGAGTCCTTATCGTTTTTGCTGAGTTTGGAGGCTTTTCTGTGCATGGGTATCGATACGGTTGGTATGGTATCGATACCACCTTCTTGATCAAGCCTCGTGTATCGATACACTTGAGAGGTGTACCGATACTATTTTTGCTACTGGAGCTACTGTCTAGTTCCGTATCGGTACGGCCCTTCACGTGTATCGATACGGTCCCCTTAGCGTTGACCGTGGGAAGTCAACAATTGGAGAGGGTATCGATACACTCCCAGCCGTATCGATACGGTCTCCACAGGTTGACTTTGACCAGTTGACTTGGTCAAGGGGTATCGATACACCCCTTAAGTGTATCGATACACCTGCAGCTAAGTCTTAAAGTTGGGTTGTTTGATGTTCGTTCGATTGTTTTGAATGTGTTGTTCCGTTGTATGATCACATAGGATTAAATACTCATCTAGACAAGATTTAATAAAAAAAAATAGGGTTGCTAACCGAGGGGGAATTTCTTAGGGAGTTTTCACTCGGTTTTCCCCGTGTGACCCACTCGGACCGGTCATTCGGCCAGACCTGGACGAGGGGGTTACACTTGTTGGTATCAGAGCCTAAGGTTACCGAGACCTTGGGCAGGTAAGTGAGGTAAGTTTAAGTTTTAAATTGAATTGCACGGTGTTTGCTTGTTTTGCAAGAATGATTACGTGTATGACAAGTATGCTGATTGTTTTATTTTAAAGCATGTGTGTGTGGGTCCCATTGCTACTATTACATTGGAAAAATGATTTTAAGTGAGGGAACGCACTTGAAACACTTGGAAGCCTTGCCTTGCTAATCCAACCTGTATGTGTTGTTGTTGTGGTTGTAGTTAATATCTGTGAGGGCGATGTCTAGACCGAGAGGTAGACCGAGGTTGGTTCGTCAGGAACCACGAGTTGCGGCTCCTGTTGAGCTGGTAGTTGGTGCGGGGGCTCACATAGAGGGACCGGTGGCCGCGGGAGTTAGCGCTCCTCCACCACCTCCACCACCACCACCACCTCCTCCACCTGGAGTTGGGGGCGAGGATGGAGCCGGAGGAGATGGACCTCAAGGTGGCCAAAGAGGCCAAGGTCCAGCTGGAATTGATATGACTCTGCTAGTGCAAGCAATAGCGGGAGCATTCCAGGCCGCAGTTGCGGGAGCTCAGGCTGCAGCTCAGCCTAGGTGTGATGATGCTAGTCTACCTTTGGAGAGGCTCCGTAGCTTAGGGGCCGAGGAGTTTAGAGGATCTACTCCGGAGAGGTCGGAGTTATGGTTGGAGAAGACAGTTTGTATCTTGGCTCAGATGGGTTGTGCGGGCGCACGTAGATTGGGTTGTGTGATCTCACTACTTCAGGGTGACGCCTACACCTGGTGGGTCACCATTTTTACAGGGGTTCCAGAGGCCGAGATTGATTGGGAGTTCTTTGAGTCTGCTTTCCGGAAGAGGTACTTGGGACCGAGGTACTTAGATGAGAAGAAGAGAGAGTTCATGGCTCTTACTCAGGGAGATGCATCTGTGACTGATTATGAGATTCGCTTCGTTCGTCTGAGTCAGTATGCTCCAGAGTTAGTGCCTACTGAGAGGGCTCGATGTGATCGTTTCATATACGGACTTCATGAGGAAGTTAAGAGGTATACCTTAGCTTCTGATTATTCTGACTTTGATGTCTTGGTTGCTAGAGCCAAGGACATTGAGCACAGCTTGGGGCTGGCCAAGCATTCTGGGGGATCTAGTTCTGGTAAGAGGCACAACAACTTTGATGGTAGAGATGCCAAGAGGCACAGAGGTGGCGGACACCATTTTGACCATAGACGTGGCGGTGGCCACCATGGTAGGGGCCATCAGGGCCATAGAGGAGGAGGGTGTTTGCCCGAGTGTACCCGTTGTGGGAGACAACATGCTGGTGAGTGTTGGGGTAACTTTCATGCTTGTTGGAACTGTGGTTCGAGGGACCACTTCAGGAGGGATTGTCCGCATCAGGCGGCTCAGGCACCGAACGTTGCTCAAGCTCCTGCGAGGGCTAATGATTTTCCGAGAGGCCGTGGGCGCGGTCGTGGCTACTTCCAGCCTAGGGCTGATGCACCTAGGGTATATGCTCAGAGAAACCTTGCTCATGTTGTGGCTGTGCAGCCTGAGGCGGGAGGACCAGCGAGAGTCTATGCTCAGAGAGAGGCCGGGAACGACACCGATGTGATAGCAGGTAATTTCGAGTTACAGTCTATGTCTTTGCTTTCTTTGGTTGATTCGGGTTCTACGCATTCCTACATTTTTAGTGAGCATGCACAGAAGTTAGATATTCCTGTTGAGATCTTAGATGTAGGTATGCATGTTACTAGTTCTTTTGGTGAGACAGTTGTGGTTAGACGTATGTATAGGAGGTGTCCACTGAAGATTCAGGGTCATGTGTTCTCAGTTGATATGATGGAACTCCCCTTCTATGGTTTTGATATTATTTTGGGTATGGATTGGTTGGTTGAGCACCGGGCTAGTGTGGATTTTGAGACAAAGAGAATTTCTCTGAAGCTTTCTGATGACTACGAGGTAGTAGTAGTAGGCGAGAATATTAAGTTCTTGTCTAATGTGGTGTCAGCTTTAGAGGCTCATAGGTTGATGGACTCTGGATGTGGGGCCTATTTAGCTTATGTTATGAATCCGGATATGAGTGAAGCTAGACCGAAAGATATTAGAACAGTGTGTGACTTTCCAGATGTGTTTCTTGAAGAGTTGACGGGTTTGCCTCCTGACAGAGATGTTGAGTTTGTGATTGAGACAGTTTCAGGGTCTAATCCAGTTTCGATAGCTCCGTATCGTATGGCTCCGAAAGAGTTGAAAGAATTGAAGAGTTAGTTGCAAGAACTATTAGACCGTGGTTTCATTAGGCCTAGTAGTTCTCCGTGGGGTGCTCCAGTATTGTTTGTGAAAAAGAAAGATGGTAGCATGCGCATGTGTATTGACTATAGACAGTTGAATCAGTTGACAGTGAAGAACAAGTATTCGTTGCCTCGTATAGATGATTTGTTTGATCAGTTGAGAGGTGCTTCAGTGTTCTCGAAGATAGATTTGAGATCCGGGTACTATCAGTTGAAGGTGAAAGAGTGTGATGTTCCGAAGACAGCTTTTATGACTAGATATGGTCACTATGAGTTTCTTGTGATGCCATTTGGGCTCACGAATGCACCAGCAGCATTCATGGACATGATGAACAGAATTTTTAGGGACTATCTGGACCGTTTTGTAGTTGTCTTCATTGATGATATACTTGTGTACTCGAAGACAGAAAAAGAGCATGATGAGCACTTGAGATTTGTTTTACAGAGATTGTTGAGCAACCAGTTGTATGCGAAGCTCAGTAAGTGTGAGTTCTAGATTCAGGAGGTTGTATTTCTTGGCCATGTTGTTTCGGCCGAGGGTATTCGAGTTGACCCATCGAAGATTGAGGCTATTGTTGGGTGGAAGCAACCTAAGTCCGTGACCGAGATTAGGAGTTTCCTAGGATTAGCCGGTTACTATAGGAGGTTTGTTGATGGCTTCTCTAGAGTAGCTGCTCCTTTGACTAAGTTGTTGCAAAAGGGAGTTAAGTTTGAATGGTCGGATGCAAGACAGAAGGCCTTTGAAAAATTGAAAGAGGCTTTGACGAATGCTCCAGTGTTAGTGCAACCTGTTTTAGGTAAGGAGTTTGTGATTTACAGTGATGCTTCCTACGTAGGCTTAGGATGTGTTTTGATGCAAGATAGGAGAGTTGTTGCTTATGCTTCCAGACAGTTGAAGATTCATGAGAAGAATTACCCTACTCATGACATTGAGCTAGCCGCAGTTGTTTTTGCATTGAAAATTTGGCGTCACTATTTGTATGGTGAGAGGTGTATCGTCTACACCGATCACAAGAGCTTGAAGTATTTGATGACACAGAAAGAGTTGAACTTGAGACAGAGGAGATGGCTAGAGTTGTTAAAAGATTATGATTTGACCATCGAGTACCATCCGGGAAAAGCAAATGTAGTAGCCGATGCTTTGAGTAGAAAAGTGGCCGTTGAGTTGAGAGCTATGTTTGCCAGGTTGAGTGTGTCCGATGATGGTGGTCTGATCACCGAGTTGCAAGTGAAGCCTTCTTTGATTCAGTTGATTAGAGAGAAGCAGTTGCAAGATGCGAGCCTAGTTCCTCATGTTCAGGACATAGCCGAAGGAAGACCGACTGAGTATAGTTTCAGTGGTGAGAGTTTGTTGTGCTTTAGAGATAGGATTGTTGTACCGGAAGATGTTGAGCTGAGGCGTCAGATTTTGAGTGAAGCATATTCGAGTCCCTTTTCTATGCATCCGGGTAGTACCAAGATGTACCGAGATTTGAAGAATGATTACTACTGGGTTGGTTTGAAGAGAGATGTAGCCGAGTATGTGAGTCGTTGCATGGTTTGTCAGAGAGTGAAGGTAGAACATCAGGTTCCTTCAGGTTTGCTACAGCCTTTGAAAATTCCAGAATGGAAATGGGAGAGGATCACCATGGATTTTGTATCGGGGTTGCCTTTGTCTCCTTCGAAGAAGAATTCAGTTTGGGTGATTGTTGATAGGTTCACTAAGTGTGCCCACTTCTTAGCAGTGAACACTACGGATTCCTTAGACAAGTTGGCAAACTTGTACATTCGTGAGATTGTGAGACTTCATGGAGTTCCGAAGACCATTGTTTTAGATAGAGATCCTAGATTTACTTCGAGGTTCTGGAGTTGCTTGCATAGTGCTTTGGGTAGCCGTTTGCATTTCAGCACATCTTATCACCCGCAGTTCGATGGGCAGTCAGGGCGAGTGATACATATTCTTGAGGATATGCTTCGTTGTTGTGTGATTGATTTTCAGGGTTCTTGGGAGAAGCACTTACCGTTGGTTGAGTTTGCTTACAACAACAATTATCAGTCTAGTATTCAGATGGCACCTTATGAGGCTTTGTATGGTAGACGGTGTAGGACTCCGATTTGTTGGGCTGAGATAGGTTAGAGGTTGTTACCTATGCCAGACTTGCTTAAAGGAACTACAGAAAAGGTGAAGTTAATTTGTGACCGTCTGAAAGCAGCTTCCGATCGTCAGAAATCGTATGCAGATTTGAAGAGGAAAGAGATTGAGTACTCAGTGGGTGAGAAAGTGTTTCTGAAAGTATCTCCGTGGAAGAAGGTAATGAGATTTGGCCGAAAGGGCAAGATGAGTCCGAGGTTCATTGGTCCGTATGAGATAGTTGAACGGATTGGGCCCGTAGCTTATCGTTTGAGGTTACCTTCTGAGTTAGAGAAGATCCATGATGTCTTTCATGTGTCTATGCTTAGGAGGTATAGATCAGATCTTTCTCATGTGATGCCCGTTGAGGAGATAGAGTTAAATCCGGATTTGTCTTATAATGAAGAGCTCGTTGAGATACTTGCTTCTGATAGCAAGGTGTTGCGTGGCAAGACCATAGAGTTGGTCAAAGTGTTGTGGAGGCATAGAGGTGTGGAAGAGGCCACGTGGGAGAGGAAAGCGGATATGGTTGAGCAGTTTCCGTATTTGTTTCCACCAGGTAATTTCGGGGACGAAATTCCTTAAGTGGGGGAGAGTTGTAACACCCGTGTCTTGGGCCTAGGAGTTAGCCGGGTTGTTGTTCGAGTCAAATAAAAATCTAATTAAAATAAACCAACTTTGAATAATGACATATTTGAATCTTAATAAAGAGGGAGGGACCAAACTTGCGATTTACCCATATTTTAAATAAAGGAAGACAACTTTTATGGAAAAGTTGTCATCTTCCTCCTCATTTTTCTCCTTTCCCAATTTCAAAACCCTCTCCCATTTTCAAACACTCCTAAACCCTAGTTACTATTCCATTAGCTTTGCTAGCCGATTTCTACACCAAATTAAAAGGTAAATATATTTTCTTAACCTCCTCTCTATTCTCTACTTATCTAGTGTTTTAGATTTCAAAAATATTGAGTTTTGGGAATTAGGGTTCATATGGAAATTTGGGTTTTTGATGAAGGTTTTCAATTTGTTTTGAGAAATTGTTTTGGGGTTATGCTTAATCATGATGAAACTTACAACATATCTTAATTTGGTTGATTTTGGATGAATTTTCGTAATGGGTCTTTAGGGCAAATTTTAAGGTATGAAAAATTGGGTTTTTAAGAGGTTTAGTGTTGAAATTGAAGGGCTGATGGTCAACCTATGTTAGGAGGATGATTTGGGATGTTTTGGAAGTCATTTGGGTGCTTGGAATTGGGTATTTCAGTCCTTGGTTGTGGGAGTCCGAAAATTGGGTTTTTGGAGATGTTATGTGGTTTGGAAAATTGTGGAAATGGGTTGTGATTTGCAAAGTAGATTGATGATTGAATTAGCATTGAATTGGGAAGTAATGTAAGTGTTTTGTTTGACTTGAAGCAAGAGGAAACGTGGAAGAGACTTTGGGACCGAATCCGGGAAGTTGAAGGTGATTGCTTGCTTGGTCTAGGAGCTTGGAAGCCTAGGTGAGTGGTTGTTTGCTTTTAAAGGTTTTAAAATAGTTGGTTCGAGTATATGGACTAGGTTGGACTTGGTAGACCCACCTAGAGTTAGGATTAGGGTGGTAGCCTAATCCTAAACTTGATCTAGAGCCATTGGATGTACTTATTATATTGTTGTGTATGTCTCGTAAGAAGTATGGTATGAATGCTTGTGTATATTGTATTATACATGTGGGTTGAGATATGACTTGTGATGTTTGAGACATGCATGATGATGGTTGTTGGTAAGCACGTGCTAAGCACGAGTTTGATTGAAATGGGTAATGTGAAGCGAGTAAATATTGGCACTAGTTTACTTGAATACAAATGATCGATCATTAGGATGTTAGTGTGTACACATGAGTCAAAAGTCACGCGTGGCCTTGGTGGCGTTGAGTCACCAAGGAGGAGTACGGGTTCGCCCGGAATTGTATTTAAATGTAGTCGGTGATGAGTGGAATCCCATCGACGGGGCGTGAGGATGAGTGGAATCCCCTCCGCGAGACCGGTGATGAGTGAAATCGCACCGTGAGGTAATGTGGTTGTTGGATGTAAGTTCCAACATGTCTATCCGCGTATTCGGGTCTTAGCTAGGTGCCAATGTTGTTTGATGTATATGTATCAATGTGTTGAGGTTCATGGTTTGTATTGGGATTACTTGTTTGTGATTACATGTATCATAGAATTTGAGCTTACAATCATGGCATTAATATTGTCTATTGCTCATGCATCTTATCTTGTGGACCTTTGGTATGATTGTGTTACCTTGGCTAGATCGTGCTCGGACCCTGCAATGTTGAGGTTTGTTTTTAGAGCTTACCCTCACTAAGCATCATTGCTTACGCTCTCTTTGTTCAACACTGCAGATCCTTAGTTCGTGGGTTGGTCGGGCAAGTGGAGGGCCTCCAAGTGTGGTTTTTGGCTTGAGTACATCAAGTATGGCTTTTAAATGTTGAACATGTAATAGTTTAAGCAATGGGACATGTGTCTTTTGATGGATGATTGTGGTTGGTTAGGAGCATGTTTAGACTCCATGTTATGTTGCTTTTGTATGGCTTGTGATGCCATGTTTGAGTTGTAATCCATGCCGAAATTGCTTATCTTGAATGTTGGTTAAGTACCTTTGAGTTTGCCTTATGTTGAATGTTGAAGTATGGGTTTATGCAAGTTAAATGTCATCCTTGGGTCAATTGCATGTTCCTTCAATGTATGTATATGTTGGGTACTTGTATGGCATTATTGTGGCATGTAAGTGTCGTATGAATGCTTGTTGGGGTCTAGGAGAGTCCCAAAATGCATTTAAATTCGAGTCATTATCGTTTTTGCTGAGTTTGGAGGCTTTTCTGTGCAGGGGTATCGATACGGTTGGTATGGTATCGATACCACCTTCTTGATCAAGCCTCGTGTATCGATACACTTGAGAGGTGTACCGATACTATTTTTGCTACTGGAGCTACTGTCTAGTTCCGTATCGGTACGACCCTTCACGTGTATCGATACGGTCCCCTTAGCGTTGACCGTGGGAAGTCAACAATTGGAGAGGGTATCGATACACTCCCAGCCGTATCGATACGGTCTTCACAGGTTGACTTTGACCAGTTGACTTGGTCAAGGGGTATCGATACACCCCTTAAGTGTATCGATACACCTGCAGCTAAGTCTTAAAGTTAGGCTGTTTTATGATTGTTTGATGTTCGTTCGATTGTTTTGAATGTGTTGTTCCGTTGTATGATCACATAGGATTAAATACTCATCTAGACAAGATTTAAATAAAAAAAATAGGGTTGCTAACCGAGGGGGAATTCCTTAGGGAGTTTCACTCGGTTTTCCCCGTGTGACCCACTCGGACCGGTCATTCGGCCAGACCGGGACGAGGGGGTTACAATAAATATAAGGGTAAACTAACCCAATGACCACCATACTATGGTAAATGTATTAAAATGACCACATTAAAAAAAATTGACTCAATTGACCACTCAAACTATTGAAATTGGATCAATGTGACCACCAGCCGTTAATGGGCTAACGAAAGGTGACGTGACAGTTAAAAAATTAAAGGTATAATCACACATTTGGTCCATATTATTTACACATTCTTTCAATTTAGTTTTAATTTTAAATTAATAAAATAAATTAATTAGGTGATGACACGTGTCAACACCTATTAAGAGGAGGAAAACAAAATCCCCAAACTTGATTTAGGTGGGAATCAAACTTGGGTTCAGCAGGGACAAAGGCAACACCTTAACCACTGTACCAAGCACATGTTTGTGCTAAAAATCATCAATTATATTATATGTCTTATTGTGGTGAATAAATGTTATTGGAGGAATTTAATTATTTTATTAGTTTAAAATTGGGACTAAATTGAAAGAATGTGTAAATAATAAGGACAAAATGTGTGATTATACCTTTAATTTTTTAACTACCACGTCACCTTCCGTTAGCCCATTAACGGCTGATGGTCACATTAATCCAATTTCAATAGTTTGGGTGGTCAATTGAGTTGATTTTTTTAATGTGATCATTTTAATACATTTACCATAGTATGGTGGTCATTGGGTTAGTTTACCCTAAATATAAATAATTCACGTCATATTTATTATATAAACATATTGTATTCATTAAATGGGAGCTTTTATATTCAATTTTCTATGTCTACCAAGAAGATTGGTCAATGATAATTGAGATCAAAAGGTTTAAAAATACATCCCAATAAACTATTGTCAACTCAATTGTTGTTAAATTGAACTACTTTGATGGAGCTCCATTCTATCTTGAAGAGATAATCCATTAATACAAAGTCTTAACTGTAGTTTCCTTTAAATAAATGAGTTATTTATTTTTCACTTGGAAACATGACTTTTTTATAATTTAGGCATACATGCATAAATTAAGGGTCATTTAAAAGCCTTCAATAAATACAAAAATTTTATTTGAAAAAAAAAACACAATCAATTATTGTATTATAAGACCCTAAAAAATTTATTATACTATTCTCATTTAATGTATTAGAGTTTAGGATTTAGGGTTTATATGGTTTTAGTTTATAAGGGTTTAGGGTTTATAGTTTATGATTTTAGGGTTAAGATTTAGGATTAGGTTTAAGATGCAAGGTTTATGCTTTAAAGTTTAGGGTCAGGGTTAGGTTTTAAGGTTTAAAGTTATGTTTAGGGGTTAGGGTTAAGGTTTTATAGTTTTGATTTTATGGTTAAGATTTAGGGTTAGGTTTAAAATGTAAGGTTCATGATTTAGAGTTTAGAGTCAGGGTTAGGTTTTATGATTTAGGCTTATGTTTAGTCGTTAGGGTTTTACGGTTTTGATTTTAGGATCTACTACATTGAATGAGTGTTTTTCCACCACAATATTTTAGGGTTTTGTAATACTTTAAATGATTATGATTCTTTTATGTAGAATTTTATATTTAATGAAGGCTTTTAAATGACCATGCACAGGTTAGAGAAACCCTATTATAATTAGTGACTATGGAATCTATAGAAACTATGATTAATATATAGTCTCATAATATTTTAAACGTGGTTAGAGTCATTTAAACCACAATTATGTGTTAAGCAATAAAGTTAATTCATAAAAAAAGAAGTGCATAAGTATCAAATATAAAATATAATAATGTAGGAATAGGTCTCTTCCAATAGGGACATTAGAGACAACAAGAGAGAGGAAGGAAAGGGGGACCACTTGGAATTAATGTTAAAGAAAAACAAAACAAGGTTCATGTATGGTTTTCAACATTGCTGTCCCTGTAGCTGTCTTTTTTCTCTTTATTATTATTATTATTATTTATTGTGTTTTCCAAAGTCAGAATTTGCAATCATTATAATAAGAGTTAGTTCAATTAACTCAACCATTAATTAGAATTACCAATATGCCATCCATGGACCAAGTTTTGGCCTCACAAAGCATTCAAACTGAACTACTAGCAACATTATGAGTTTTTTTAGTGCATGCAAATAACAGAATTAACTAACTTTTGCCGATCAACCAAAACTCTCGGTTTCATTCAAGTTAACTTTTCAGACAAGGTAATAGTAAATCAATGCTAGAAGTATCGGCACCAGCAGTGCAGCAGGAGCGGCCCATGTCCAGTAGTTGGTCGACTTCTTCCGTCTCATGATGGCTCTCGGAAGTGCCTCGGGTCCTTTAGTTCGATTTCTGTACCGAACATTATTCTCCTTTTGCGCCTTGTCCGAAACAGGAGCATCAGCATTAGCATTAGCATTAGCATCGACCTTCTCGGAGTCTGAAGCCTCGGCCAGGGGCTCGGTTGGTTCCTCGGGATTGACAGCAGTTGAAGATGTTGCTGCCTTCTTCCTTGCTTTCTTCTCACGCTCCTGCATGAAAATAACATCATAAGATTTCAGTTTTAACCCACATTACTTATTAGAAGCAAATAATTTCCTTGAGCTTCTTTTCAGCCTCCTTTTGAGCTCTTATGGCTGCTTTGGCAGCTGCCTTTTCAGCCATCTTCTTCTTCCTTTCTAAAGCTTGCTTTGCTTTGGCAATTTCCTCTTCTCTCTTCTTCTCTTTCAGTTTTGCAGAATCAGCTTTGGTGCTTGCTGAAGTGTCCTTCTCTGCTACAACATTCTCTGGAGGGGATTTTGAGTCCATTACTTTGGTCTCAGCATCTTTCTGGACCCTTTTTTTAGTAGAGGACTTGGCTTCTTCCTTCGGTTGTCTCGAATTAGGCCTCGGAATTGTTTCAGTTTGCAAAGGTACTGGTACATCAGGTGTCACCAGTGATTTCTCATCAGGATTCCTTATCCGACCATCCCGGCTCAATTGCCGACCGTCCAGGGACATCAGAATTCGTTTCTCATAATCATCCCTGAAGGCTTTGTCACCGTTCCAGAGAGCCATAAACTTCTCAGCCTAAAACCAGTATAGAAGATAAGAGACCAACCGAATACGAAGCACACTAGATTCTCTAAATGTAACATTAATCATCGGTCTCAACAAACCTCGACGGCTGCGAGCTCCTCGAGTGCCTTTATATCTTTCTTGGCAGCTACGATTTTGGCCTTGTTTAAGAGTGAACGGCTCTGGAAAAAGTATGCATTCTGAAATTTCGAACGATAATAGTAATTAAAACGAGTCCTTAGTAATAGTACTAAGTTTTACTCGAATGATGTCAATCTTCAATCATAAATGAATGTTCAGATGTGGTCACGTATGCATACGAAGCAGAAATTTTAAAGTTTCGAGCAAAGAAAAGGCTTACTTCTTCATCACGTTGTTTCCTCAGTTCCTGAATGGTTTCATAAGCTTTGTCCCTCTTCTCAGTCACATCTTTCAGCTCCTCCTGTAAAATGTCGATTCTCTTCTCCGTTACATTCAATTTATCTTTAATTAGTTTCTTCTTCGACTGGACAGCGTGTTGCTCCTTCCTTACTCCGTTCAAATCGACGCCCATAAGCTACGATAAAACAAATATAGCAAGTTTATTAGTGTAAAACAATGAAGGTCTTGTTAATGCAGGGGGCACAAAATGGAAGTTTCTTACTTTAACCTGATCCTGAATAGCTTCTTTCTGACCCATCGAATCCTGAATCTTTGCTCTCATTGCCGCATTAGCGACGACCGTTTCCCTGGTACCCTCCAGTCGTTTGATTTCTCTAAGAATTTGCTTCTCCTCGGCCAATGGGATGCTTTCATGCTGAATGCGATATTGCAAGCAATGGATCTGTAGTTCATAGATTCCATTAAGTGACTAAAAAGCAAAGGATTAACTGCGGCAGAAAACAATCGACAAATTCTCGAAACAGTTCGGAGTAACATACAACAGAATTGAGCTCTTCCTCGGATGAGCATAGACCACCAAAAGCATAGTTATTGGTGCGAAGCTTGCCTAAAGCCTGCTGCAATGGTTCTATTTCCTTCCTTTTCTCACCTAAAATCTCCTTAAATTGGTCAAAATCAACATTCAAGGCTCTCACTTGAGAAAGTAACTCTGCTCGATCCGCCTGCATTGACATAAAGATAATGCTTTAAAAAGTAAACGAGATTAGGCCAAAACCGGCATCATAATCGTTGTACTACATGCTCACAGGCTTTCATTTCCAACAGTTATTACTAAAACCGCACCCGATCGCATTCAACACAAGTTCGAAAGACTCACTGCAGCAATAATGTCACCTAGACTATATGTATGAACCAATAAATAGTTAATTACGCCACACGTAATCGAAACTAGTAGCTTTACACTCACCCTTATAGCTTTTAATTCATCAGTAATCTTGAACCTGGTTCTATTCCACTTTTGTAGCTCTTTATCAGCCTGATCGATTTTGGCTTTTATCTCCGGATCGTCATAAAGGCGATACCTGGCGAAATAAAACGAATGTATCTGTTTAGTTGCAGGCCACTCGTCAACTGCACCGGTCGGGACGGTGGCATTTGATGCGTTATTCCCGTCTCCGGTATCCGATTCCTTGGCGCTCGGAACAATTTTAATGGTCTCATTATGAACAGGATCCTTGTCTACTTCAGCTGCTTCAGTTACTTGTGCCATGTTTGATCCTACAATCTCTACACCCATTAATCACAAAAAAATGATAAAAAATTGTAACAAAATCCAGAAAAAACAAAGATTACAATACCACATTATATAAACACCATTTCATTTATGAAATTCAAAAAAGAAAAATTCAAAATTCAATCCAAAGCAATTTGATTTCCCAAATGGTAACATGAGGAATAAATAAACAAAAATTTAAGGATTGCCAACAGCATTTGAAATAAACCTGCCCAAATCCATTTCTTCAGCTAGTTGAGATCTTTTAACCAACATAATATTCAAATGAATATATATGATTATTAATCTAATATAATAGAAAATTACAGATACATAATCCAGATAAAGGAAAACATGCCATAACACAAGATCAAACCATTATCTATCATCTATCAATAAAACCAACATGCAAAATGATATGAAAAAATTAAAAAAAAAATCAACAGATGAAATGACAAACAAAAACCCAGATAGAAAAAGATGAGAAAAAAAAACTCATATAATTACCAGTTGAGAGAGATTATCAAGAGAGGAGAAAAACCCTTTTACAGAGTTAAAAAGAAAGAGATAAAAGAGATTAAGATCTCAGTCTTTCTCTATCTCTGTTTTGGAATTCTCTCCTTGTTTACCAGGGAGAAATAGGAGAGGGAAATGTAACAGATTTTAGCTTTATATCTGCAATAAAGTTTGTATTTTTTAGTTGAAACAGGTGTTTAAAATATTTTTTTGGCTCAAATAGTTACCTAAAATTTTATTTTTGGTTAAAATAGGCCCCAAAGTAAGTGCTTTAGTCGACTTTAAAACAAGTCAAAAATGAAACTTTAGGCACTTATTTTAGCCAAAAATAAAATTTTAAGCTCTTATCTTCGGCCAAAAATGAAACTTTAAGCTCTTATCTTCGGCCAAAAATACTTTAAACAACTATTATAAAAAAACATAATTTAAGTACTTATTTTGTAATTTAGCCTTTTTTATGTCAAAGTTGGCAGTTATAAAGGATTATGGTTTGTTTTGTTGTATTTGGATTCTTTTAATTTGTGTCATTTGTTTAATCATTGGCGAGGATTTTTTTTACATTGAAATCAATGGATTTCACAATTTTTAAAATTTTAAACTTTTTTTAAGATAAGATTGAAAGAGCTATAATTTAGTTCATATTCGCAATTAAAAAAATTAAACCAACAACCAGTTGGTGATAAGAAGTTAGATCTCTTAAATAATGTCAGATATTTGAATTCTAGTATTGTAAATAAAGAAATTTGATAGAAAGTCGCTCATATACTAAATTTCTATAAAATTCGATTCGAATTAGTCAACTAATGATTCGGATATTAATGGTAGATGGCTTTTTGTATTGTCCCCTTAACCGTCAGTTCAGTGGAGATGTTCTGTTGTGCTGGTGCATAGGCATTCTCACTTCTCCTTTTGACACGTGTCCTTATTTAACGAATCCTAAATCTAACGCACGTCAGCGTCGTCGATGATTACGAGAGAGCCGAGGTTTGGGAGTGGAAAATACGGAAATACCCCCCTAAATTTGTCTGCGAAACTGACGCCCCTTGAAGAGAACGAGTTTGTTTCTGGAAATGAAATCTGATGTTTTTAATTCTCAAATCTCACATTATTTATTTCTGGATTGTATTTAATTAATTATTTCTATTGCTTTTTATAATTTTAATTTTCTCGAACACTGATTTGATTTTTTTTAAAAAAATAAAAAAATTGGACGTAATGTAATCATTACAACTTTAATTTTACCATATTGTTATTACATTGTATTTGTTAAAACATGAGTATGTAATTAGAGTTCGGGCCTGTTCGGGTTCGTGTTGATATGAAACATCTCTCGAAAAAGCGGTTCGTGGAGGGAATGCAGATTTTAGAGAAACGACCTGAAAAAGGCAACCTTCAAGGAAGGAATCAATGGAAAAGTATTTTGGTGTTTGTTTCGACCGGAGAAGGTCATCAGAAAGTGATGGTGGTGGAACCGAAGTCGACGGCCAAAATTATTATAGAATCATAGTTAAAATATTGTAAAAGGTATTAAAGTGATATTGTATCTAAAGTTTAAGAGGTAAATTAGAAATTAATTTTTTTATTAAGTTATCCATGCAACCAAAATGTAACGAATCATAATATAAGTGACCAAAACATTAAATTTCAAAGTTTGGTGGTCAGAAGTACAAGAAAACCAAATAAAAGTGATCTTGGTCGTAGTTTACCAACAATTTTTTTGTCCTTCAGTCAAAAATTTGGATAAACTAACTACACTAGCACATCAACTTTTTTTATTTTTTCTAATTTAGCTACTCAATTTTTGATTTATCACAAAATGATCCATCCAACATTATTTTGCTTACCTTTGTTTCATTTCAATTTTGAAAAAGTTTTTTTTTCATGCTTACTTTGCTTTATAATCATTAAAATCTATTTTTAGATTATGTTTCCATTAATAGATTTACGATGAAACGTTTTTGTCTCTTTTGTCGAAAGATTTGATCTTTTCCAATTTTCTCATATATTCCACTAATTGTTTAATTTTTTTTCCAATGATTCTTTAACCAATTGTTTATTTTTGTTCTTTGCAACTTATCATCTTCCCTTTCCTGTATGTTTTACGTTCTGGGAAATGGAATCAGCAAAAACAAAAATAAATCAGTGTTGTTTCGTTTAACATCTACCAGATTATATTCTTGGAATAAATAGAAAATTAAAGGGTGTTTTTTTTTTTTGCTGTTCATTTTAATCTCCTGGAATAAATAGAAAATTGAAGGGTGTTGAATTGTTGATGATCATGGAGAAGAAATGGATATTCCCTTTTGTTATATCTTCCCTCGTATGCATCTTCTTCCTCGTCTCCTGCTTCAACATTGGACTCGTTTCATCAGTTTACAACATAAATTCAATCTTCTCCATTTTCCCTATGAATCAAAGGAAGCCGGGGTACGTCGAGTCGAAGTTCGAGCTCAATCAGCCCCCGCCGTTGTCGTCTCCGCCGATACCCCGGTTCGCTTATTTGATTTCGGGATCAAAGGGTGATCTCGAGAAGCTATGGAGGACTCTGCATGCATTGTATCATCCAAGGAATTATTATGCGGTTCATTTGGACCTTGAGTCACCTGCTGAAGAAAGGTTGACATTGAATTCAAGGATTAAAAACCAGACAGTTTTCTCCAAAGTTGGGAATGTTTTTATGGTCACCAAGGCTAATATGGTTACTTACAGAGGTCCAACAATGGTGGCCAATACCCTTCATGCTTCTGCCATTCTTCTCAGGAGAAATAAAGATTGGGATTGGTTTATTAATCTCAGTGCCTCAGATTATCCTCTTGTGACTCAAGATGGTTAGTCCCTTAGGCCTCATGTCATGTGCCTTGTTTTAAGTCATTCTGTTGTTTTGATCAATTTGTGGATTTGCAGATCTTCTTTATGCATTTTTGCCTTTAAACCGGAACCTTAATTTCATCGAACACACGAGCGAGCTTGGTTGGAAACAGTAAGTTCATTTCCCTCGCCGTCGAAAACCGTTATAAATGTCTAGTACTGACATGTTTGCCTGTGGCTGTTTCAGGGAGAAAAGAGCAATGCCTTTGATTATAGACCCGGGACTCTATAGGTCAACCAAGACTGAAGTATTTTGGGCCACACAGAGAAGAAAATTGCCTACAGCGTTTAAATTATTTACTGGTTAGCATTCTGTCATACAGCTGATCTAACTTAAAGAATACATACATATGTATGTATGTATGTATTTGCGTAGTGGTGTGATGTAGATATGGTTGGACTGCATATTACATGCCTGCAATAGTACATATTGGCATATTGCAGCCCTTCTTATATGTTACCATCTATTTTTCAATCTGAAGTGAACATTTTGAAGCTATGGGGTGTGTCAAAATTCATTATATACATATATAGATATAGATATATGTATTTGCATTCGTTTAGTGATGCGAAGCAGATACGGATGGACTGCATATTACATTTCCTGGAGATAAATAGTTCATATTGGCATATTGCAGCTCTTCTCAAAAGCTAGAAACTGAAACTTAGAAGCCAAGTTTCCACTTACATGGAGGTGGTAGATTTGTTTTGCTTTTACAACATCCTTGTCAATGGTTGCAGGTTCGGCATGGACGATTATGTCGCGACCGTTTATCAAGTACATTATTATGGGATGGGATAATCTACCCAGAATTCTTCTCATGTACTACGCAAACTTCATCTCCTCCCCTGAAGGCTACTTTCAGACGGTCGTATGCAATATTCCGGAGTTCGCCAAGACCGTCGTCAATCATGATATGCATTATATTAAATGGGACAATCCTCCTAAACAGCACCCGCATGTACTTTCCCTTAACGATACAGGCAAGATGATTCGGAGCAATGTTGCATTCGCTCGCAAATTCAAACGAGACGCCCCTGTATTGGATAAGATCGATATCGATTTGCTTGGCCGTGTTAACACGAGCTTCACTCCCGGTGGTTGGTGCTCTGGGAAACCGAAATGTTCAGAAGTTGGGGACATTAACAAGCTCAAGCCAACCCCCGGAGCTCAAAGGCTTCGTCGTCTCTTAGACAGATTAACTATGAAAGCTTATCTTGGTCAAGATCAATGTAGATAGTAATAATGTAATTAGCTTGCTATATTGTTGTTTCAAACTTGGAAAACTCTTGATGTTGAAGTTTCTTCTGATTGTCAATAGATGTCTGCATGTTCTACACCTTATTATCCATATACATACATGCATGCATGAATACATATACATACATACATACATACATATGAATGCTACTGCAATGTTCTTGAGAAGAGGCAAGGTAATTGGTAAACAAAGCTAGATTTTGCTTGTTTCATTACATTAAATAATCTAAAGATCTCTGCATTTAACTTGTTGCAGATCTACAGGAATGGGTTGTATCTTAGCAAATTACAGTTGTAGAGTGGTAAAGAAATGCACATGTTTAATCACAGTGAAAGATCTCTCGATCAGCCATAAGTTTAACTACATATGCCTCACTAGCAATCTTCCTATAAGCATCGAGCTTATATAGAAGAAGAAAAAACGACTTACGGTTCATATTTCAGAAGAGAATCGGCGGCTGAATTATTTGCTGCCATCATCTTGACATTGTTCATCCTGATTTGCGGTTCACAAAGTTTAGCTCAACGACCAGAAACAAATAATGAATTGGTTGATATTCGGTTGCCTTCTAACGGAACCTTTTTCATCTTTGCCTTGTCCAGGCGTGCTCGTCGAACAGCTTCTTGAATTTGACGATCATGATCCTTGAGCATCTGATCCATGTTGCCTGATGGAACTAATAATGGACCAGAATAGTGAATTTTGTGACCCTTTGAGCCATAACCAAGCTGGAAACAAACATCATTGAGAAGTATGCATTAGCAACCAACCAAAAACCACACTTGACCAGGAAAAAATTGACAAGGTTCTTCCTTTTTACGTAGTTTCGACCATGAGAACCAATCATCAAAGCAAGAAAACAGGTTCACTACTTACCATAACTGGATCTTTGATGTTACTTCTTCCATCTTCTTTCTGCTGCACATTATGTTTCGGATCCTGTTGGAAGGATTCTGAGGCCTCCTTAAAGGAACCAGGAAATCTTGAAAATACTTTTGGAGCTTCTGATTGCGAAGAACCAGTTCTCTCTCTGCGATCTTCAGATATAAGATTACTTCTCCTTGCTGCCACTGAACCTGGCATCATTGAAAAGTCGGCCCCAGTAGAAAGTTTTGGAGGATCATCGAGGTTTTTCCCAGACTTTGCCCATGCAGCTCGGTGAGCCAGTGGACCTGAATGGGAGGCTCTCTTGTGATGATTCACCTGTGCATCCGCATTTGATTCTACTGCTTGTGATGGTCGAGGTGGATCTATAGGAAAGCCTGAGGCAACTTCTTCAGGATGAGGATTAAACTTCTCACTCCGACTCTTAGAATTGGGTTGACCTTGTCTTTTCTGGAATGTCAAAGTAATTTTTTTCAAAGAAAAATGTTACTAATGTCGAACGGATGGCATTCTAAAAGGGGGAAATTTGATAAAAAGAATGACAAGCTATATTAAATAAGTAAAAATCCTTGATGCATACACTACTTACAGATGCCCATCACCAAACGTGTTAAGAGCAAAAAGAGATGAATACGCAAGTGTTAACCAAATCTTAAGTTACCTGCATTGACAAAACTAGTTCAGCATTGGCATCAGGCGCTGGCATGGCTCGAGACTCTCTTGTTGCTCTCCTGTCGAGGTCAGGTCTCTGACCTTTGGTTCCTGCTGCCCCTTGTCTGCCAATAGAAAAAAGTAGTTTGTTAGCAGTTTAGCACCTATTCCAAGAACTAAAGATTCCGAAGCACTCAATTTCCTTTTGGAAGTAACCTCCCACACAAGTATGAAAAAGTTCAAAGAAATTCTCCTTCAGAAGCATGGGATTTTCCATATGGTTAAGTTCTTATTGTAATTATAGAATATTCACCTTCTAGCTTCCTCATCCCTCATTTTTGCATCAAACTCTTTGCTAGGAGGATACTTGGGCAAGCTTGAAGGATCACAGGGAAGCGGATTTGTGGTGAAGAACTGAAAAAAACACAAGTAAAAACAAGTCAAGGAAATTAGATACTACTATATAATATATATATATATATATATATATATTTAAAAAAATACAACAAAGTATAATAGAATGCTTTAGGAAAAAAAGATGTACCAACTTCAAGAATTTGCATGCACAATTGTCAGTATTATTCTAAGGGAATTAGACGTAAACTTTCAAAAGAATGCACAAAAAGATAGTATCATGTCATCTTGCTAAAATAATCAAGTTGTTTGGCAGAACATAATTTCTTAAAAAATACCTCACTCTTGAGAGCAGAAGCTGCAGATCCGCGATCAGCGGGGTCAATGGAAAGTAAAGTTTCCATGAGTGCTAATGCTGGTGCAGGAAATTCCTTAAATGTTTCAGCAACGCAGCATCTATAAGGTTGTTGGGGCTTAAAAATTGTAGCATGAGGTAACTTTGATTTTCTCCAATAGTCTTCAGAAGGCGAGCCACAAAGTTTGAAAATTTTATGCAACTGCTCCACCTATAAAGTAGAAAGACATAGACCTCAATCATTCATTTAATTTTAGAGTTCTAACAACATATGACACATCCTATCATTAAAACAATTGTTATGCATCTACCAATACACTAAAGTTTCAGCTTAAAACTCTTAGTACTTTGTAGGAAAGCTCTCATTGAATAACAAAAGCACACCTCAGTTCTTCCGGGCATAATAGGCTTGCCAGCGTATAACTCAGCAAGGATGCAACCTGTACTCCATAAATCCACAGCAGTACCATAGTAAGTGGCTCCAAGTAAAAGCTCTGGTGGTCTATACCAAAGAGTTACAACACGGCTTGTCAAGGGCTGACTTTGATGGGGATCGTAAAAACTTGCCAGACCAAAATCTGCAATCTTCAAGATGCCATTATTGTCAATTAGAAGATTTGAACCTTTTATGTCACGATGTAGGACACCATGGCTGTGACAATGATCAAGACCACGCAAAAGTTGCTGCATGTAGCACTTAACCTGCTCAAAGTTCAACAAATAGAACATAAGAATACCCCATAGATGCCAAATATAAATTTCTTATTTGCAGAATATTCTCAACTTCTTAAGAATGCAATTTAAAGGGGGGAAATCCATGGAATCCCAATGTATGGAAGATCTCTTATAGGAAACATCATTAGTCTAGACCATAGTCAGTTACTACTTAAAAACAAGTAAATTTTGGAAGATAACAAATTGCAGCCAAGAGAAAAATAAAAATGGCAGAACAATCTGACATGCCTGTGGCTCAGAAAACTTCAGACCCGGGTTTGAAGCAAGACCAGCCAAATCATGTTCCATATATTCAAAAACAAGGTACAAGCTGCAAGACATCCTTGAGGTAACCAGACCTTCCAGCTTTATAACATTTGGATGGTCAAGTCTACGCAGAATGTGAATTTCCCTTGCCATAAATCGAACACTCTCCGGCTCAAGGTTATCAAATCTTACTTTCTTCAGAGCAACAATTTTTTTCTGATCTAAATCACGAGCCCTATAAACATTACTATAAGTCCCCTGGCCAATCTGCAGAGAAAATATAAGTTCAGGTAACAGATACAATTAATAGCCACAAGAAACTGTCAATTTAGAGCATATTGTTAGGTTATAAGATGAGAGACGGCTGTAGTAGAGAATGAAGAAACAGACCGAATTCCAAAACCCTAAATAAAGTTTTATTATCACAACAATACATCAAGAAGTCACCAAAAGAAAGGGCATGTCGGTGGAGGTGAACGAAATATTAATATGCCTTAATGTTGAGTAAAGGTATGTCACTGGACTTGGAGGGGATTTTTCTGCTAATTGTAAACTGGTACTGGCACTGCTTTGATCTTATTGAATTTAACATGATTTAGAACAAGGTAAAATTCTAATCGGATAGTGGCTTATTAGTTATGAATTGCAACAAGATATTTTACAATCTTCAAAAGATGTCCAAATGGATCACAGTGAGGTGTGATTCCAAATATAATAGCACAAATGTCAAAATATATATTTGACAAGCAAAGCAGAGACTAAAAGGGAACTACTTATAAATGAACTGATATGTCAAAAAAGGAAACTATCAGTTAAAATTTGCAACACAAGGACCAAGCATATACAATCAACGTTACTCGCACTCGAGTGTAAGTGTCCAACACGGATATGTATCTGACACGGGTATAGCTAATTTTTTCTAAGTTTTTGTATTTAGAGGATCCCTAAAGGTCATATCCCAAATCCAAGTGTCAAACTCGAGTGTTAGACACGAGTACTTTATGAAAAACAAAGAGTCCAAGCAACATAGTATACAACGAACAACAACCTAACTAAGAAATCAGTTAAGAAAGAGCATAATTACCTTATCCAGCTTCTCAAATGAATCTGCACGCCGCGGCACCCATCCTCTGATTGCTTCTCCTGCCACTGAAGCTAGCCAAGCAGGCCACCCTGCTGCCACCTGCTCACCTTCTGTAGCTTTCGGGAGACTACCCATCCCGGGGTGTTGAGTAACAACACACTCCATCTTCTCCCTCTTCCTATCCAAATTCTCACCATGCGGCCGGACTGAACCATTCACTTGTTTATCAATTAACATCGTTCGCACCTCATTGTTATCGGACTGATCCTTTGCTCTATAAGCTCCCTCCCTCCTCGAGGAAGTAGCCCTTGATGCCCTAACTTCTGATGAAGGTTTAATAGAAGGCCTCTCTCTAGGACTCTCCTTACTATCTTCAATTGCAGAAGGCTTACAACAAATGCAACCCATCATACACCAAAACCACCTTCCAACAAAACCTTCTTCAGTTCTTCTTACAGTAACTAACTATCCTTCATTTCTTCAAGAATTGTACTTTTTTTACAACACCATCCATTCCCATCATACTCAAAAAGCTTAAAAACTCAACTAAAAACAGAAATCCCAATATCCCATCCAAATTCAAATGTTATAATAAATCCCATTTCTGCACCAGCTTTCTACCAAATGAAAATAATCAAGAATATGTGTTTCTACTTTCTAGAAATAGAAACCAATAAAGCTAGGCTTCACTAAAAACCCAATATTATATACACACAGTCCAATCTAATCAAAACCCCATTTGTTCAAACAAGGGTCTACTTCTCTAGAAGCTCTCCAAAAACTACAACCTTTACCCCCCAACAAAACTCCTGAAACAAGCTTTCAAAGATAACACAAGCTAATGCAAATCCAATTACCAACCTAGAAAATGACACCTCTTTATACAATCAAATTTTCTTCTACTCTCCTTATCCAATCAAATTATTCAAAACCCACAATTTTAAACTAACTAAAACATTAAAAAAGAACTTTAAAAAATGAAAGTCTTCACCTTTTCCAAGTACCTTTAAGAAAAAAAGCACCTTTGCAGCTAAAAAGGATTGAAACTTTGAAAACCCTAGAGACAGTTAAATGATCAGGGAATTGCAAGAAAAAAATGGAAAGAGAGAGAAGTGGATCTAAAGGGAGCAAAGAAAAGAAAGCTTTTTTCTCAGATTATAAGAGCTTTTTTTATATAAAGAAATGTTTTGTTTTTTCTTTTTGGTCGAATGTAGAAAAGGAGAAATCAATTATATTTGAGGTAGGAACTGGGGAGCAATAATTTATTCATAATATTAATATTTTAACGACATCTATTTTAGTATTTAATTCTTTTTTATTTTCAAGTTTACTTGGATTTAGGGTTTGTGCAACCCAATGTGTAAAAAGACATTCTTGATGTGTTTTACGACCCCACGCGCTTTATTCATGATAGAGTTTGCGGCAAATCGCAAATGATAAATAAATTAAGAAAACATTTTCTAATTATAAAAATTACCGATTTATTTAATTTCTATTTTAAGAAGGATTAATTAATTTTATTGAGTTGGGAAAAACCAGAAGTCAAATATTTAATGGTGCTACATTCCTAAGATTTTGAACATTGTTTTATTTATATTTAAATTATAATTAACATATTTCTATTTAATGTAATAAAAGAACATTACAATTTTTACCTTTTATGAATATCATTTAATCCTTAATTTTGGTATATTTTATAAAAGAGTTAATATATTTTAGTAAGACTTATGGTGATACCCTTTTAATAAAAAATATATTTTAATTATTTCAATAAAAAATTCTTTAAACGAAAATACTTTGTTTAACAAGTTTTCTCCGACACATGTAAAAACTTTGTTTATACAAGCGTCTTAGTTTTAGAGTTTAAAAACCTTGTTTAGAGTTATGGGTTTTGGTGTAGTAGTTTTGAATTCAGGGATGTTGATAAATTTTTGGGATTAAGGTTAAAATTTAGGGTTTATAGATTAAAACCTAAATTCTTAACCCTAAACCCTAACTCTAACCTTAAATTCTAAACTCATAAACTAAAATTCTAAACCCTAAAATTAAGACATTTGTGAAAACGAAAAAAAAATTCACCACATTTGTATGAGATATAGTAACATTATATTTATTTATCATCAGTTAAAATGATATTTCATTCGTTCGACAACAATATTATTAGAATATAACTCAATAATCTTGACATATTTATGCCTGCAATTTTCAATTTTTTCCGTTAGTGATTTTTTTAGCACCGCTTAATTGAAAATACAAAGTCAATTTATTATAAATCTAAAGGACCTCGTTTATCTGATTTTGTTAATAAAATTTTATTTACTTTAAATGATAATAATAATAATACTTTCTTGAACACAATATTTAATATATATATATATATATATATATTATCTTTTCCATTTCATTTTCAGTTTTGACAAAAGAAAAGGAGTACGTTTCACTCGCTAAAACTAAGAGTGGAGAAACGTCGAAACTACTTTAGATTTAAGACAGTAAAGAAGAAGAAAAATAGTCGAGGGAAAGGAGGTGGTTTTGGCTTTTATCTTACTTTTGTCAGTTTTACTACATAAATAAATAAATACTGCAAGGTCTTACGTGAGAGACATCGCAGTCTAACTCGCTTATATCGAGAAATTATTAGATAAACTCGACTTATCATGTTATTTATAGTTCATTCAGAGATAAATCGAGGGAGGCTGGCGGGGGCGGTTGCTCCCCTAAAAATTTAAAATTTATATATGATTTAGAAAAGCTTTAGAATTTTTCTATGTATTTTCTATTAAAAATCTATTTCTTTCCCTCCTAAATTTTTATAAGTTCATCCCCTTAAAAATTTATAAGTTAGTCCCTTAACCTAAAGTCATACATCCGTCCCTGGGTCCATCCAAAAAAATTTATTAATCTTAGAGTAATTTTCTAATAACTACTCAATTCTTAATTATATATAGAAAAAAGATAAAAATTTACCATAAATGACGCGGTGAACTAGCTTATATAATAACTTTTCCACTTGCACCATAATAATCTCCTTTCCAGGGCCCCACTTTCCCAAATCAGTTTCCAAATGACATCATATACGTCCATTCTCCATCATATGGTCAAAATCTTCTTAATCGTTTAATCACATCATCACACTCTAATTTCTTCACTAGAAAATGACATTTGTGTATGAAAAAATTAGGTTCAAGGGATCATTACTGTATTGAGTCTATGCAAAATATTATTCAAATTATTGATCAATGTATCGAATATTGGTGGTTAAAAAGTATATATATAGTACTAATTATGGTTGACATTGACTTATCTTTATTTTACATTTGACATCCATGACTTCACTAAGAGACAAATAGAAGATGCTAAGAGAAAAAATAAGTAGAAAACCATCGCACATGGATCCAATGTAAGTCATGTGCTAGTACAATGTTTTCGTTTTTTTGTCCCCATTGATGCAATAAAAATACCCGAATTCAAACCCGATCAATTTAACTCGATTTATTTTTATTTTTATTTAAAATCGTGTTATTGTAATTAATACTATATAATTATTTTTATTTAAATCAACATAATCTAAATTTAAATAAATAAAAATACTCGAATCGAATTCAATCAATCGAACTAAAAAACAGTCCAAATATATCATGCATATGGAAAATTTAATACAATGTCTTCTTTCATAGAGACAAATGAACAAACACTTGGGGCCCAACTTTTAGAACACAAGGGATAGCTTGGGATTGGTCCACTACTTTGGCTTCTTGTGTTTCCATGTCTCCATTTGGTTCAACATTTGGTAAAAGTTTGTGGACTAAAAAGTAGACTAATGAGAATTGTGATGGGGAGAGGGGAGATGGTGCTGAAATGATAATGAGATACAACTTATTTAATATGTTGAAATTTTTAAAAAAAGATTAATTTTTAGTTGTGTTTAAAATTATCGAATTGAATTATACATTTTTTTAATCTTTGATGTAATATGTGTAGTAGGAAGCTTGTAATTAATATATATGTATATATTTTCAAACATGGAAGATGAGCTAACATAATGGTAATGGACCACCTAAGTCTACCCCACAAATTAATATATATATATATATATATATATATATATATATATATATATATATCATTGTTAATGGAATTCAATGTTTTTCGGACACTTCTCTTAGTAGTTTTAAGGTGATTATAAGATAATATATGTACTGTTCACACATATTCTTACAAATGGGCACGAGTCGGGTTTTTAGCCCACCCGAAACCTGAAAATATATACTTCAAATCCGGACCCGACCCGACCCGAGTTATTAAAAAAATAATAAAATTTAGGGACTTAATTGTAAAAAAAATAAATTTTAGGAACCTAATTGTAAAAGAAAGTAATTTTAATGATCTCATTGTAAAAAAATATATAAAGAGTGAGCATTATTGTGAATATCTCTAAAAAAATTATGAAAAATTACATTATTAGTCCCGGGTCGTGTCAGATTTTCTCCACCCTAAACCCGAACCTGACCCGACCGACTTTACCCTTTAAAAAACTCAACCCGAACCCGAATTTTCTATGAAAAAATCTGATCTGATCGGGTCGAGTAAAATGCCCATCACTACATATTCTTAACTCTTTCACAATGTATAAATATTTTACAAACAAAATAATTTAAACACGAGTCTTCTAAGATGAATATCATCATCTGTTCCACCGAAAGTAGTTATTGGGTTCTTTTCAGACAGCTTTCTGGTTGCCAACAATCAAAATGCTTCTCTATGTTTTTAGGGAATTATATGCGCATGAATAGTATTCATATACACTAACATTATATATATTTTTTTTTAATTTTATAAGCATATAAATTTTGATACATTAATATTTCGTGTTTATAGTTTTTGATACACGTGTATATTCTTATATTTTTTATTATGAATTAATTATTTTCATTTAATGTTTAATCCATATATAATTATATAGTGTTCAAAGTTCTCAAATATATTACTTTGACAAGATGAGAAAGTTTCTCCTTTTTGATGCTGAAGTCTAAGGCTTTAGGTGGGTAGCAATTTGGGTATTAAGGAGGCCCATGTTTTAGTCTTCTGGACTTATATTTTTTGTTCAAATAAGGATTTTAGCCCTTTTTTTTCATTTTTCTTTAAAAGGGTCAAATTGCTTGTAATTGTCACCACGGAATAGGACTAGTTAGATACCTTTGGGATCATATAAGGAGTAAATTGGCATTGGTATTTTGCCTGCAACTTTGGTAGTTCATGTATTGTTGTACATTATTTTTTATAAAAAGTAAGTAATTTTTTATTAAATTTATAGAAAAGACATAATTACAATGTATTTAAAAAATGTTTGGATTAAACAATTAAAAAAATCTTTCCAACCCAAAAACAAAAAAAAAATCTATGGAGATAAGCATACCAACAAAATTTAGCAGCTTCCTGAATCTACGTGTCTCTGCCTAAACGAGACGTATAAAGAAAGGAGTGGTGCACGGCCCAAACTGTCAAGTAAAAAATACCGCTACCCAGGACTGATTTCATCGGCAAACAACCATCAATCGAGTGAGGATATAACTTTCCAAATGACCACCGGCAAAAACATAAATAAAAAACTAGCATCGATTGAATCTCTATGCGAACAACAATCGATCGCTAGGGTATGCTGAAACATACCACAAAGACAGATGAACTAAACCACAATACAAAAATATAGACATGTCACAAGGACAGAGGGAAAACGTGTCATAAGAACAGAGAAAATGATTCTTATTAAAATAAAAAATAAGAAACTAATAGATCTAGTGGTCAACAATTAATATTAAATTAATTACCAACAATCGATCAAAAGGATTGATCAAAGTAATGAGCGGCTAGGGTTGAAGGAGTTTTGGGCGGTGGAGAGCAAGTAGGATTGATCAAAGTACATTCTTAATGAGCTTCTTACAAGTTGTTGTCATTTTCCTTGCATATTGGTCAAGTTCATAATAGTAGTTAACAGTTCATCATTTATCTAGGTTACTCAAACTCGGGTGTGACTTTTAAATATAGGTCTATGTCTAAAAAATTGTATGAATATGTCTGGTCAAATTTTGATAACCTAATGTCATGCTAATATATCTATACCCCATTATTTGATGTACATGATTGTTATTGATAGACTTACAAGCCATGCATGCTATTCGAGTTATGGTGTGAATGTCAGATATAATTATGTCATATAGAAATATGTCATGTACGAATAATTAAAAAAATAAAAAAACCAAAGGATTTAGTTGAAGCACAGATTCAATTGCCAGATTGTCCATGTGATTTAATATTCATGTTGGGAGATTATTTTAGCATCAAATGAGTCTCCCCTTTAATCTCTACAGCTGTAAGGTGAGAAAGCTTAGCAATGATGGTTTCCATAACAAAACTAAACGTGCTTGGTATGTTGTAAATCATGCAAACCACTCTTCCCACAGAAATTAAAAAAAAAACCCAAATTGTTAAACCCTAAATTTTGGATTGGAATTTGAGGGGCTCAAGGTTTCATGGATTATGAAGTGAGGGTGATTTCATTATGCTGAAATGAAATAATAAAAAAGAAAAGGGACAATATTTGAGAGTGTAGATAAGCCAAATGTATATAAATATGGTGACCCACTATTTTCTATTTAAAAGGACCAATCAACTAACATATCTCCTCAATTCAAGACATAAAGTACTTTCTTTTTTGGTAGCAAAATTTATTAGGATTGGTCAAAAATATCAAAAAATCTAAACTTTAGGCCATACTTAATCTCATTCATTATAACAAAGATGTCCAAAACTATTAACCATCAATTAAATTAGTGGTTGAATACTGAGATTATGAATAGAGCATACTGATTATAGTATCGAATTCATGAATCAAATACATATGATTATATAAAAAATAAAAATTATTTTGTCAAACAAAATCATTAATTAAAAAATCCTAGTTTATTATTATTTTCTCTAGTTTTTTTCTCTCTAACAACTCTGCGTCGCCTACAAGTTTCTTCAATTTTTCTGTGTTAGCCGGCGATCGGCAATCACCTAGCTATTGATTGTCGATCGCCGGTGCTTATTATTTTCTTGTTTTTCTCTTTTTATTTTTTAATAAGAATCTCTACTTTTATGACACGCGTTTTCCCTGTCATTGTGACATGTTTTCTTTGTTTTTTGTGGTTTTGTTTCGTTTGTCATTGTGGCATGATTCAGCATACTCTAGCGGCCGATCGTTACCCGGTTGATGGTTGTTTGCCGATATAACCAGTCTTGGGTAGCGGAACATACTACATCATAGTTTGGATCGCTTACCACTTCTTTTTCATCAGTTATGAGTCCTGATTGGATAAAGACAAAAAGGTTCAGGAAACTTTTGAATTTGATGGTACATTTATCTCCATAAAAAAATTTTAATTTTTTTTTTATTTTGGGTTATAAGAAATTTTATTTTCTTTCCTAAATACGTTCAGTTGTCATATTAAAAAAATTATTAATTAATTGAAAAAAAAGAGAGGGAATAAATTAACGAGTAAAAATCTCATGCCCCCTAACCATGCCTCCTTCTATGCCCCATGCTTAAAATTACTTAAAAATTAAATCTTGCCTCGTAACCCTAATTTTCATACCCTAAACCCCAAACCCTAAACTCTAAAAAATACACTCTACCCCTAATTCCCTACACCCTAACCCTAAGCCCCAACCTTAAACGCCAAACTTTAAACCTTAAACCCACTATTTTAAAGTGGGGGCACAAATGGAGGCATACTTTGGGGGCAGATGATTTCCATCCTTAATTAACATTCACAGATTTCTATTTTGCTGAATGAGGAAGTAACCGAGAAAAAAGCAAGGAGCTTTAATGCATGGTGGGACTAATGGAAGGAAGCTTTATATTTCTTTAAATAATTAAATCCAAATGAAATCTCCAATAAAATAGTCAAAAATTATATTCAATTCATTATAAAGCTGCTTTGATTTCTCATTGGTGCTTGTTTCCATACTTATAAACTCCCCTTTTGATTCCTCCATTTTCAAAATCTCAACTCTGGGGGTCAAGGTTTTAGATCCAAGTTGTTCGAATTCGAATATCATGCATCATCAATGAATCAAATGTTCGAACTTCGATCATTCATCTTTTGTTGTATGATTTATCTCCATTAGCTTCATTGATCAATGAGCTTACCAGGGTTCTTCATCATATGCATGCTCCATTCCATAGTTGCCATCACTTGTGGAGCTCTAATGGTGTTCTACACCAAGGAGGTCTCGGTTTTCGGTCACGGTCACGAGATCGCGAGTAAGCTACAAGGCTCGACGCCCCACGACCAGCTCTTGATCCAAACATCCGAATCGTTTTCCGGGTTGCTTTTGTTCGTCATCGGTTTCGTGTTGTTCATGGTGGCATTCGTTAGAGACAGGGAGTTCCAAAGCTTCTTTGCCAAAGGGTGTGTGTTGCTTCATGTTTCAATGGCTATTTGGAGAATTAGCTTTGAAGGGAAAGTTGAAGATCTTGGCCATGAATGGCTTAGGCAAGCTCTTGGGGATATAATGTTGGCTCTTTCCTGGGTTTTTCTTCTTGCATATTCATGGAGGGAGAAGTATGATTAAAGAAAAATGAAACACAAGTTGAGATTTTGTTTTGTTTTGTTTTGGACAGCAAATAGTTTGGACAACTGATGCAAACAGCTGTTTGATCAGGCCATTGTCTCCTGCATGAATCTTGGACATCATGCTTGAATTCAAAGGAAAAGTGAAAATGGTAATGTCATATGAGGCTGGCATGTTTTGCTTTCAGTCCAGAGTTGTCTCAATATGCTTTAAATGTAATGTAATAAAATGCAATGTAACTTTTGTCCCCAAAACCAATAAAAGTTGCAGGGAAAATTTTCTGGTTTCCTAGTTCTTTTTGCACAAATGGGTACAAATAGCTTTAAAATTTGACATGAATAGAGGAAGTAGTATCCCTAGAACATAGTTTTCAATAATTCCAAAATAAACATCCAAAATACATAAAAATCTCTTCGGAAAAAAATCGAACATATTCGTGTCAGACACACGCGTACGAGTACCATAGGATAGGGAAACAGAGAAACAGAGAAAGAGTTATACTAATAGTATTTCATTAACCAAATGGTCATTACATCACTGTAAAAGTGACACAGACCGACATGGAAGCACACACAAACTACAACGAAAATTATTCGACCCCGAATTTCATTATTTTTAGGTCCCGGCATTACCGTGAACCGGAACATCGTTGTTCTATATGTTAGCTTAATGACCACATGTGCAGTTTGTGCAGCTGCAGTTAGCTCCGCACTTGCAGCCGTTCTCTGCCGGAACCTCAGCCACCACGGTGCTGGTGTAGCTGCAACGAAATAACACAACGGATTATGGTTTAGCACATGTTATATGGAAATTTCAAGTATGGTCCAAATCTTATAAATGGCAGGTTATAAGAATTTATTGAAGAGTTGAAAATATACCTCTTCTCAGTCTCAATGATCATGGTGTTTCCTTTTTTCCTGTAAGCATAAAAACTCCTTAAATTTCAACAATAAATTATAGGAAATTCATGGTGTAAGTTACCAAGAACTCAAGGAACATCAACATGATCTAAAACCGAACATAAATTATGAACGGCTCAAAGTTTATGGTGGATCGGTGATTGTTCGATTACTTACACGCACTGGCTCTTGTCGGCGCAGTCGCAGTTGCCGCACTTGTCCGACATGGTGAATTTGAGGGAGTTCTGTTGAAGGGGTAGTTGAGACTCTAAAGTTGTACTTGGCTAGATTGCAATGGGATTGGTATGCTTTGCAGCATGAGCATGCATTGCATTTATAGATGAGGAAAGCAAAGGGAAATGATTCTGCGCTCGGTTTATGTGGGCCTGACGCCAGGGACGGAGCTAGGATTTGAGATTTGGGGACAAACTATAAATATTTGAAATTGGGTGGGTAAATTTATAAATAAACTAATTATTAAAAAAATTTAAATAAGGAGACAAATGTGAAGAAAAAAATTCTTCGGGGTGGGGGGCGATTGCCCCTCCCGAAGCCTTAATGGCTCCGTCCCTATCTGACACTGAAGAGGACATGATAAAGAGAAGAACACACCACTCGAGCTAGGGTCGGAGACGGAGTCGGAGTCGAAGTCGGAAGGAATCTTTTGATAGTGGTGGGCGGACTTTGCCACTTTTGGCTTGGCTTGCTATACTCCTCTCGTGTCCATACCATTTCTCCTTTTTTCCAAAGGGAGATTGTTCATGGAATTTTAATGTGTTTTGAGTTTGATTTTAAGGTTCAGTTTAGTACTCAAATTATATTAAAAAAAGTTTAGTACTCAAATTATTTTTTTAGTTTAAATAGTTATTTGAACTTGATTTTTTTTGTTTAAGTCGGTACTTAAATTTGATTTTTCTCGCATTGGTGGTATTTACGGTTAATGACATATTTAAATCGATTTGAATCATAAAGCTAATCTCAAGTACCGATTTGAACTAAAAAAAACTAGATTTACTACCTAGTTAGATAAAAACGTTTAGGTACCAAATTTAAGCTCAAGTATAAGTTCAAGTACTTAATTAGATAAAAAGAATTTAATGGTTATTGATTATGTACTTGAACTTATTGTGCTAGACCAATTTATTATTGATTAGACCAACTGGTTATTGATAATTAAGACATTAATTTAAATCAACAAAATAAAGATATCGCTTCGACTTGAAAATTTTCATGCATAATAAGTACAATAATATTTATAAATTCAATGGTTGGATTACAATATCAATTGTAGAAAAATTTATTAAAGTGTGTAAAACTCATTTATTAACTTTTTAGTAATTAACTTTCAAATTTATGAGCGATGTGGTACTCAATTTCTTTTTTGATGCAGTTAGATACTTAACTTTTTTTGCAATCACGTAACAAATATTTTTAAAATACACATGTTCAATTTTGGTTGGGTCATGCTTATAATTTTAACGTCATTTAGGATAAAATGTGTTATTGATTCAAAAGTTGAACTTAAACATTTTAAGTGCAAACACGTGTAATTTAAAAATGGCAGGTGCCTAAGTGTACTAAAAATAAAAATTATGTACCTAATTGCATAAAAAAATTAAACATTCAATTATATCAACAAATTTGAATAACACATTACACATAAATATCATTGCTTTGATGGTCATTCTTTAGAAGCTTAGTATTCAAAATTGTTATAGAATTGTCGAGAAAGTTTTAACTGATATTAAGGAGATTGTTCGGGTTAAACTTAAGCAATTGTATAAAAGGATTATTATCATATACACTGGTATTGTAAGCTAAAAGTTTTCATAAGCGTCTCATTTTCAAGGACTTAATTTAGGGTGTATAGTTTAGGAGTTTAGGTGTATGTGTTTTAAATTTAGTGATAACATTGGTGACCGAATATAATGATGGAGCCATAAAATTTAGTTTTGAGTGTTATAATTTAAAAGTTTTATGAAAGATTTTTTTGAAAGCTAAGGTAATTACAAATAGTATTTGTTCTAAACATACTCTCAACTGTTTGACAATGCATGCTCAATCACCCTACTGCAGTTGCTGGTGCTCGAACCCATGATCTCTAAAAACAACGATGGTTCCCTTAACCACTGAGACAAGTTAGTTCGTGCTATGAAAGAATTTTTTAAGTAGGTGAGAACGAACAATGTTTGTCATTCTCTTTTTAAGGGGTGTTATATTTTTAAAGGATGTTAATATTCATTTAGATTTGTGTTAATTTTATTTTTAACATTATTTCATATTAAAGTTATATATAAAAAATTCTCTAAATTTTTTAGGGTGTCATGTGACAGCCCTAATCTAAAAATGGCTCCGCCCATGACCGAGCACGCTCGAATTTCATTAAGGGAAAAAAAATTTATCATTAAATATTGACAGTCCAA
Organism: Hibiscus tridactylites; assembly: GCA_958450335.1. Taxonomy (NCBI): domain Eukaryota; kingdom Viridiplantae; phylum Streptophyta; class Magnoliopsida; order Malvales; family Malvaceae; genus Hibiscus; species Hibiscus tridactylites. The sequence continues at coordinate 97,239,638 of OY288273.1, read as the reverse complement.
ATGTTAGGCATCTCTCAATTACAAAGATGGATGGAGACTTTCTACATGAACCATTTAAAAGAATATATAAATTCCTTATTCTAAAAAGGCTTGGTGAATGAAATCAATTCAAAAAAAATTTAAAAAATAAATAAAAAATAAAGAACCCTTTATTTCAACGATTTTCTTTTGATATTCTCGTTCTATAAATGGATGTTATAATTTTCTTAAAATTCTCTCATTATTTTATATAAAATTTGTAGATTTAGTTTCTATAGTTTTTAAATTTTAAAATCTTGATACATATTTAAATTGTAGTTGCTAAATATATTAGGTTAAATTAGTTTATTTGCTTCTTTAGTTTGCGTTAGTCGAAAATTTAGTTTATGTTATTCAATTTGACCATTTCAAGTCTTCTAATTTATTCGTATTGTCCTTGTAATATTTAGATTAGGATTAGAATTTCAAAATAAAAAAATATAGAAATTAAAATTAACCAAACTATAATGTAGAGACTAAACCTACAACTTATACGTATTATAGATATAATTTGACCTTATTTTTTATTATATATTTTTAAAATAATTATTTACGTATATTCAATGGTAAATCAATTATCATAAACATATCTTAATACTATAATCTTGTGCCATCTTAAATGGCTTTTATGGTTGCTTTTTATCTAATAATTAATGATTTGTTTCTTTTGTTAGAGTATGTTTAAATGGAATTTGATTATTCCTATAAGAAAAAAAATATTGCACTAATTAAAGGAGAGGTTAGGTTAATATATATATTTTTACTACTTTTTCTTAACATGGTATATATATTTTTACTACTTTTCTTAACAGGGTAATTAGGGGCGGGAATCGGTGCGGTACAGTTTTGCATTTTTCATCTCGTCTTTATCATTTGTGGTTATGATTTCGAGTAATTCCTATTACACGCTTCAATAATTATTTTATTCGCATGACCCCATTTCCATCTCATATCTATCGGATCCACATGGTTTTCAAAAAATCTCCATCCCAAAAAGTTAAATAAAATTTACTACTTTACTAAAAATATATATGACCTTTCAATTTACAAGTCATATATTCAATACACTTAAACACATGCTTGAAGGAGAGCAAAGTTTTTGCGTAACATGAACGGCAAAAATATGGAGATAAATAGATTATATACTCTTAATTAAATAAAAAAAAGTAAATTACTAGAGATTCACTCAAACTTAATAATGTTTAAACAAGAGACACAAATATATTGATGAACTGGAATATTGATAGTAAGATAAGTAGATATACAAGTAAATGAAAGTTGATTTTATGTATATTTTAAAAGTTTTATAAAATATTGGGATCTTTGCGGATATTTTTTTAGATCTTCACGGTTATTTATACAGTTACGATTCGGTTATCCTTACGATTTGAATAATGCAGTCTTTGTCCCTAACCTCATTTGAGCTTCGGTGATAAAACTTCTCAATCCACATCCCGTCATCGTGATTGAAGATTTCAGCTATTTTCTATCTCTGTCTATTTAGATCCTACAGTTTTTGAATATTTCTCACCAAATTTCCATCCACAATGCAAGTAATTATTGTACGTATAGATTAAATTATTTTAATAGTTAGATTTAGAATTTTAGCTATATCTCTTAAAAAGTAAACGATAATGAATTATTAAAGTAAAACATGTATAGTTGAACATGATACTTTTATATTTTAAACATATAATTTTATTTAAAATCTCTTTAGAAACGGTATATATATATATATGAAATTAAACGGTATATTACTACAAGTCTACAAACCCAAAGTTTAACTTGAAATTATTATTTGTTTATGAAAATCATAATATTGATTTTAAAATATATTAAAGTTTTTCTTTGGATAATATTATTGAAGATAATATAAATAGATAAAAAATTATAATTTTTACAAGTGTTTTTAAGATAACATTAACATATATATATATAATACTTTTTAAATAAAAAATTAAATCTGTATAAACATATACTATCTTATAATCACCTGAAATAAACAATAAAATAACATATAATATATAAACAATAAAACCGAGCTATTAAGATCGGTGGAGACCGTATTCGGGTTTGAGCATAGTTTATTTATAGGGTAATGTTCACGAATAGTCCCTTTCGTTTGGTGTTTGTTCTAGTTTGGTCACCAGATTTCAAAACAGCGTATTGTGGTCCCTTACGTTAATAATGTGTTTTATTTTAGTCACTCTTCCGTCATTCTCCGTTAAAGGAGTAACGGACGGCTGACATGGAACTTTGAAAATTAAAAAATTCCACGTGTATAATACACGTGTATTATGTGTATAATACACGTGTATTATATTTATACACATGGCCATCCCCTCTCTTTCCCTCCGCTTCTCCATTCTTCTTTCCCTTTCTTTCGCCGCCTCTTCATCTCCCCCCTTCTTCTTCTCCAATCTCCAATCACCACCATCAATCCCCAAAGCTACGCCGTCCGATTTGCTCTCGTTTAACCCTTTGGTCGCCGGTTAACCCTTTGGTCGCCGGTGAACTCAAATCCTGTTTCAAATTCCTCGTCCCCTTCAATCCAGTCAATACCATTTTTTTTACTAATTTTGGCTGTTTCATTTAGCTGTAATTTACTCTTTCTTTCCCTGTTTCTGCATTTCACGTTTGGTTTGATGTTTCATAGCATTTCAGTGGAATTTTCCTTTTCATTTTGCCACCATTTCTTAAAGTTTTTTTTTTGCTCTGTATTAGAATGTTTCTGCAGGGGATGTTCTTTTACTGTCTTAATCATTGTGATATTAGAATATCTGGGGGTTTAATGTTTTGATATTTGGTTTGAAAATTTTAGTTTAAGAAACATCGGAGTTACATAGGAGACATGAATCAACCTAAGATTAAGCGTCGTGTGGGTAAATACGAGGTGGGAAGAACCATGGGGAGGGGACATTTGCAAAGGTGAAGTTTGCAAGAAATTCTGAGACTGGTGAACCAGTGGCACTTAAAATTCTTGATAAAGAAAAGGTTCTCAAGCATAAAATGGTTGAACAGGTTTGTAAGTCCTTTTCTCAAAACCTATGTTACTCGGGTTAGGTGCGATAATCGGATACCAGTACGGTTAGATTTTTCGAAGTTTTTATGTGCATTTGAAGGGTCCTTGGATGTTGGAAATGTTTTTGTGTATGCTTGTTTTGTAGATTAAGCGGGACGAGGAATTTGAAACAGGATTTGAGTTCACCGGCGACCAAAGGGTTAACCGGCGACCAAAGGGTTAAACGAGAGCAAATCGGACGGCGTAGCTTTGGGGATTGATGGTGGTGATTGGAGATTGGAGAAGAAGAAGGGGGAGATGAAGAGGCGGCGAAAGAAAGGGAAAGAAGAATGGAGAAGCGGAGGGAAAGAGAGGGGATGGCCATGTGTATAAATATAATACACGTGTATTATACACGTGAAATTTTTTAATTTTCAAAATTCCATGTCAGTCGTCCGTTACTCCTTTAACGGAGAATGACGGAAGAGTGACTAAAATAAAACACATTATTAACGTAAGGGACCACAATACGCTGTTTTGAAATCTGGTGACCAAACTAGAACAAACACCAAACGAAAGGGACTATTCGTGAACATTACCCTTATTTATAATAAAAAACCGAGCTGCAATCCGGTTCAGGAAAAAGTCCAACTCTAACCATGATCCTAATTATTTATTGGGCCTCGGCCCATTTACTACCGACTTCTTTCTTATTCGGCCTAAAAGATATTTATTATGATATCTTCATTATTCATTTCCACGTCAGCAATATTTATCTCCTAGTCCCACGCGACCACACGTGTACACCAGTGCTTCGTCTTATGTCGCAGCTTAAAATATTCCATACACTTTTCTAAATCTTATCCGTCCACGTGTCGGAAAGTCTAATCGAACGGGCCAAAATCTTCGATACCGTCAACGTTCCGGTCAAACCCTACACTTGACCTTTGATCTTCTATGGCCAATTACACTGAAACTTCCGACAGTCATTAAAATTCCTGCCACGTAAGCAAAAAAACCTTATTCAATGGCAAAAGGGTAATTTGAGCAAAACGGAGCTGATTATATAATTTACTCTCAGACTGGGCGCGAAGCCAGAGCCAGAAGAACCGATCTCTTTTAATGTCGTCTATGAAGCCGTTGCCACCGTCTCCGCCGCCGCCGTCGTCGACTCGGCGAACCTATTATGACACGCGAAATTCCAAGTCTCTTCTTTTAATATATATATATTTCATCGATTGTTTTAAAATATGGAGAAGAAATAGAATTTGATCTTTTGTGGTTTTCTTGATGACTTTTCTCTCACTTTCTCACTGTCCAAACAGGAAGCGATTGTTTTCCGCTACTCCGAATTCCAGTTTCTTAATGGACCCCGAAGTGATCGAGATCCCGCCTCCGATTCCTAGCTCTTTTAACTTTAACAAGAAAAAACAGGTCAGCATTCACTTCTTTTCCTTTTAAAAAATAGTTCTTGTCGCTTTTTTAAACGTATTATTGAAAAGAAATATGTTTTTAGAGTTATGAATTGGATTAAATACAGTGATCGTTTGGTTGTCACTTTTGTTAATGGAATTTTGATTGATCGGTTTATTGTGGGATTTCGTTGTTTTTTTGGGGATCATTTAATGTTGATTTTTTAGGGTTTAAAGGAGTCAAATTTGAATTTCTACAGTGAAAACTCATGATTTCACTTATAACTGTGTGTTGGGGACTATGTAGTTGGGACTACTTCCAATCATGATAATTTAAAGTTACCAAATATTGGTTTGCCTGTGCTGAACTGTGGTCTTTGAAATAATAATGTAAGGGAGTTTTGGCAGTTTTTGTGACTGTTAGATGTCCTCCCCTCATTTGTTAGGGTGCCATTGCTTGCAGGGGCTCAGAAATGAATATTTTGGGACAATGGGTCCTTTATTTACACTGTCTCAGGAATTTGAAATAAGCAGACGTTGCCCTTGTAATAGTTGTGCTTGGTAAAGTAGGTGACGGTTAATGAGCATGAGTTCTCGGTTGAACTTTCATTTATCCATGTACTTTAACTAGTTTTGGGTTCTGTTAATAGTCCTTTGGTAAATAAGCTTCTAATAGTTTCAAATGGAGGGCTTTGAAGATTCATCATCTTTTTGGTGTGGATTGTGGGATGTTTTTTAAGCATTTTTTTGTAATTAAGAAAGAATTGCTGTTTTACGGTGGGGGTATAAAAATGGCTTCATTTCATGTTTAGTAGAAGGTAGTACTAAGCATTTAAACAGACGTTAAACTCTCTAGTTGCCGATGCTTAAGGCTGAATTCATGTAATTGAGTTTTTAGGCAAATGAACTCCAATCTAGCAATTCAGCACTAAGAAACATATTGCATATCATACTAGCTTCCTCTCTAGAAATAGACACAAGTGCATGTTAGGCAAAGCCTTACATTTGTTATCAATTTCTGTGTTTTTAACTTTTTTTCTCAGCCACTCTTGTTGCACTTTAGAAAAGTCTTCCTTATCTCATGGTTTACGAGAAAACTTCTGTTTCATATCTTGGTAGGTTGTTATTCATGAAGTAATTGATGTTGAAAATGATGAAGATTCAAGTGATGTAATGATACTTGATGAGATGGTTGATGTAAGGAACAAAGGGAAGGCAGTAAAAGGTAGCCCTGATGTCTATAGTCCTATTCAAGCTCAGGTATGTGAGAGATTGGAGTGTTCTTGCCGTAATTGCTTTTGACTGTGCCTAGTCAAATATAACGTGTGTTTGGACCTATTATTTTGTCGTTTACTTTCATCTCATTTCCCTGCAGGACTTTGTGGTTAAACATCTTGGTTCAATAAACAAGGTTGAACCTTCAAAGCATTCTACCGAAGGATCACATAATGTATATAACCTCGAGGGTGATTTGGCCTATGATGATGATTTCCTTGATAACTATTGCATTAATGATTTCTTGGAAGTTGATGAGTATGCCATGATGCAAACACATTTTGATAATTTTGACATTCCTGCTGGAGTAGAGGCATCTGTCCCTTGGTTTCCTGAGTTTTCAGAGAGTAAAAATAATATTTCTCATGCAAACACTCAATCAAGTGTTAATGGGAATGACCAATCTCATTTGACTTGGTTGTCAGAGCCTGCTCATGTGAACAAGAAGCCAGCTTCAGTTAGTAGTTCAAGTTTCCTTACCCCAGTGGATCCTATAAGTCATTCTCCTGGAGGAGCAGGTGTTACTTCAACATTTTTATTTCCACAAGGTTCACAAAGTAAGAAGTCAGTTACTTCACAGCATAAATTGACTAGCCAAATTCTTCGAGGTCGGAATATTTTCCACCAGGTTGGTGGTTCAATTGCCGGTAGTATCGGAAATCACCTTTATTCAACGATGCCCCCTGGTCCAGTTAATCCAACTTATTGGAGTCACCTTGGTTCTGCTGCAAAGACGCTTAAAGCTGTTGGTTTTATGCCTACAGAGGCTACTCACACTATGGTTGCTGAGCCATCCATGTCTTGGTGGCCACCCCCTATGAAACCAAAATATAATCTCAATAAGCATAATGTCTATTCAAGTTTCGCTGATCCGGTAGATGGTGCTTATATTACTCCTCAAGAAGTGGCAGATATCAGAAACCAGAGAAATGTAAATGAAGCAGATATCCTCAGTAAGTTCCAACTTTTTAAACAATTCGATACTGTTGAAGATTTTTCGGACCATCACTATGCTTCCAGTGGATCTTCAACAAAGCAGGTGAGTAGCCTTTCAAGATATTTATGGTCTTCCTTTTGTCGTAGTTATGTTCTTACGTTTTTCAACCAGTGAACTTTGTTTTTGTTAATTCTCTTTGTGGCAGCCACCCAAGAACTGGGCAAAGAAGATTCAGGAGGAGTGGAGAATGCTTGAGAAGGATTTGCCAGGTGAGTTTTAAGTTTTGCATGAAATGTTAACAGCTGAGATCTTCCACTTTGCTTATGACAATTTCCCTTTTACTGATGGAATGTATAAATAATATTGTTTTTAATATAATTTCTACTGTTTCGACAGATACTATTTTTGTTAGGGTGTATGAATCAAGAATGGATCTCTTAAGGGCTGTGATTATAGGAGCAGAGGGAACTCCTTACCATGATGGTCTCTTCTTCTTTGATGTTTTCTTCCCTGCTAGCTATCCTAAAGCCCCACCAGTATGTTATTGTGGTTTATAAATTTGATTACATCTTGTATGATCATGTTTTCTGGTATGTATGTTTGGTCTGATCAGTAGGAATTCCTTTGCAGCATGTTTACTACCACTCTGGTGGACTTCGACTGAACCCAAATTTGTATAGTTCTGGAAAAGTATGCCTTAGTCTCCTTAACACTTGGTCTGGTAATAAGAATGAGAAGTGGATACCTGGTATGTCTACAATGCTCCAAGTTCTGGTATCTATTCAGGCTCTAATCTTGAATCAGGATCCGTACTTTAATGAGCCTGGTTGGGCTCGTCATAGAGGCACACAACAAGGTGACTTATTGTCCCGGCAATACAATGAGGATACATTTATTTTGTCACTGAAGACAATGGTCTATTCAATGAGGAGGCCACCAAAGGTAAGCTGAAGGATTTTTTTTAATGTTTTCAGTAGCGTAGAAGCTGTTTATGTCGTGACTATAATATAGGGACATTTTAATTCAGGATTTGAGTCGGAATGCATAATATAATTCCCCGTTTCTTCTCTTTGGCTTAAGATTCTAATAAATCCATGTTTGGCTGCCAGCATTTTGAGGATTTTGCTGTGGGCCATTTCTACATGCGTGCTCAAAATATTCTCGTGGCATGTAAAGCATATATGGATGGTGCTCAGGTAGGCTGCCTGGCAAAAGGTGGCATTCAAGATGTCGATGAAGGTGACAAGAGCTGCTCAATGAAGTTCAAGGACTCCGTTGCCGGATGTGTAAATATGCTCGTGAAAGAATTTACAGTACTCGGAGTAAAGGATTGTGAGAAATTCCTTGCTGTCGCCAAAAGTCAAAATAATCAACTTTACAAGGTTTCAGTATTGTGAACTACATTTTTTAATTTAAAATTTTGAAACTCGAGTAGAATGGTTTCTTTTATAGATATGCATGGTAGTAGTTTAACTCGAGTTCATAGCAAGTAATTTAGAATTTAATTGAGCAGTGTCACATGCTTTCCTTCATAGGATGCTCACATATAGTCTCTGACGTTGTAAATCGATGCATATATGGATAATGGGGAATCGGATCTTTTCCGAAATTTCAATCTGTTACCGTTTTAGCTTAGCATATTGTTTTGCCTTCTCTCTTGTAGAAAAGTTTAAATATTCCCAAATTTTATGCAGATAGGATTCCCTATAGGGATTATTTGTGAATTATACTCGGATATTCGGATATTCTCGACCGATGAGTACTGAATTATCTTCTGGATATATCGAGAAATATCCATACATCCATTTATACATTGCAATTTGTCAACATTGCATGTACTAAAATCATTTACCAGCAGAATAAAGCAGTACTGTTTTCAACAAGGTGACAATGCAGGCCTGTTAAAGAAAAGCATGCAAGGTGAAGAATCCATTCCACTTGGAGGGAATTTGACTTTATTTAAAATTATTCGAGTTGAGTTTATGAAGTTATGATTCGAGTCAAGTCAAATCGAGAAATTTGATCTTTCGAGTAGAGTCGAGACAGTAATAAAATTATGATACATATCTTTTTAATAAATGTCTTATTTGACAGTGTAATTTGACATTTTCCTTTACTACTACACATGTTTGGGAAATGGGGGGAAAATAAATGTTGATTTTGTTGAATGATGTCATATAGAGTAAATTATGGGTTTCTTGTGTAAACTAAAAGCATGGTTGAAATGTTGTGCCCTCTCATAATCAAGTCAACTGCAGCAGAAGTCTCCAAACCAAAAGACTGGGCAAAAAGTTTTTGGTAAATTTCCATCTTTTAAGTCCAAGTCTTTGGTAGCCATTTTTTCCCAAGCTCTTCAACTTGGAAATTTCCCATGCAATTGCATGGACCACTACCTTTAGCACATCAAGTGGAGCTTAGAATTGTATATATTTCAACCCATTTCAAAGTTTGCAGTAACTTCTTCATCACAATCTTGCAGTCTGAAAGCAAAATATTCAAGCCTTGTTATTATGGATCTTTCCATATTGTTTTCCCAGACTTTCTTGTTGTTCATCATCTTGTTTTTCTTTTGTTTTAATATAGTCCCTGGCACTACAACTGAGTTTGGTTATGGCCGTTACTGTGATCCAGTTGTTCATGGATCGGAAGCAGTTGATGAGGTGTTCAACGTCTCACCGTTTCCTGGACGTCAAAACGGTTACTACAGAGGCGGCGGTAATGTCCTAAATCGTAGCTCGGATCAGTATTACTATCCACCTGCGTCGAAAGTTCTTGTTTTCGAGACTCACTACGTTTATACGACTCGTATCGAGGATGTCTTCAAGGTGGAAGGTAACCTGATCTTCGAAAGCATGTATTACTACGAACGGAGTTTCTCCAACCACAGGGGATACTACTATTCGTATTCGAGTGATTCGAGTGCTCGTGGAACTCTGGACTTCGATTTTCATGGATTCTGGTCGAGGGGTACCGGGAAGCTTTGCATGGTGGGATCGGGCTATACGTTCACCAAAGAAGGTAAACAGCTTCATCTTGCAGCTGCTCTTAAGTTGAACAATGTTAAGGATTCAAGTGATATCCATACTTTAATCACTGGAACCATGGATAGCTTGTATCTTCCTAATGAACCGAGTTACTTCGATCCGATATCGGTGTTGATCTTTCCTCAAGGAAGCTACAAATACACCATGGTTTCAACACAATTTAGCCAAGGGTGTCCTGGGGGAACTGATTTCCCAAAGAAGTCATCCCTCAGCCTAACAAGGACTAGACCTGTTTGTGATATGTTATCGGTTCGAAATAATGCTTTCGAATTGGAGTATGCAAGGGGTTGTGATTCTTCAAAGAGTTGCAACCCCCTCGGTGATGGTGTTCGAGATTTGCCCCGGTTCATGTATTTGAGCATGATTCAATGCTCAGATGATATGCAAAGCATTAGGTTTCTGATAGAGTTTCCTGATGATACCTATATGAGGTATTCTAGTTCTTCCAATTTCAGTACTTCATTGATTGGAGAAGGATCTTGGGATGCAAAGCAGAACCGGCTCTGTATCGTTGCTTGCCGAATAGAGGATGCATCGAGCAGCTCCTTGGAGAAGTCTCATGTTGGAGATTGCACCACAAGGTTAAGTTTGAGATTCCCAGCAGTCTTGTCTATCAGAAATACAAGTACTCTTACAGGAGAAATTTGGAGCGAGAAGCTTAGGAATGACTCTGGTTTCTTCAATAGGATCGTGTTCCGGAACACCGACGGGAACAGGGGGCAAATTCAACTTCAAGGTTTGAAGTATGAATACATGGATATTGACAATGTGAAGAAGTCATGCCCAAAGAAGAGTATTCATGGGAACAGCAGTAGACAGTACCCGGACGGCTATTCCACAGACATGGCTTTTAGTATGTCAATCAAAGGTCCTAATGGAAGTATCGGGTGGGGTTCTTCGAGTCCTCTTGCGGTTGGCGATCAGCCTGATCAGATGTTTCCCTTTCTAATACCGTCCTCAAGCTCAAGGCCTAAAAGTTCCAACGTTGAACCTGATGCTGGTGTCAGCTTGCTTAATATCAGCTATAAGAGGAGAATCGAGCTATCTAGTTCGAATGTGGATGCTGCCCTCGGCCCATTTAACCAATCTTCAAATGGATATTTGGACATCCAAATTTCTGCTGAAGGAGTTTATGATGCTGCAAAAGGTCATCTGTGCATGGTTGGCTGCAGGCATTTGAGGCTACACAACGAATCAACGGACTGCGAGATCCTCATCAATGTTCAGTTTCCTCCACTGAACTCAGACAGGAAAGGAAGTAAAATCAAGGGAAGGATCGAGAGCACTCGCAATAAATCCAATTATATGCACTTCGAACCTTTGGAGTTTTCCGGGAGAGCTTATTATAACAGTTGGGCAGAGGAATCGATTTGGAGAATGGATTTCGAGATGGTCATGTCTGATTGTCTGTCATATCCAACACTCTTGCAATTGTGTTTGTTGTACTTCAAATCTTTCATGTGAGGAGGCACCCTGGCGTTTGTCCTTCGGTTTCACTTCTCATGCTAACAATTCTAGCCCTGGGACACTTAATCCCTTTGGTTCTAATTCTCGAAGCAATGTTCGATCAAGATAGTGAACGATCTGTCTGGGTAAGAAGTGGAACATGGCTAGAAATGAACGAGGTGGTCATTAGAGCTGTCACAATGGTGGCTTTTCTGCTGCATTTCCGTCTTCTGATGCTCTCATGGACTGCTAGATGTTCCGAAGAAAAGAACAAGGCCTTGTGGATTGCCGAAAAGAGGGGGCTCTACGTATGCTTTCCGGTATACATAGCTGGAGGTTTAATCATTGGCTCAGCTAGGCAGCAACATTCGTCATCCTACATAGAGAGGACCATTTTGGGATGTTCAAGAGCATATGCTGGTTTAATCCTTGATGCCTTTCTTTTCCCGCAAATCGTCTTCAACATGTTCCTGAACTCGAAAGAACCGGCTCTTTCTCGATTCTTTTATATCGGAATCACCCTTGTTCATCTAGTTCCCCATGGATATGATCTCTACAGGGTGCACAACTATGTCGATATGACCGACTCATACATTTATGCAGATCCTACTGCAGATTACTACTCAACTGCTTGGGACTTCATTATTCCTATGTTGGGACTGTTCTTTGCTGCAACTGTATACTTGCAACAACACTTTGGCGGCCGTTGTTTCCTTCCAAAGCAGTTCCGTGAATCAGTGGTGTATGAAGAACTTCCAGTGGATTCAGAGGAGTAATCTCCATTGAAATCTAGCACCTAGAGACAGCTTTTGTTACTACTACTACTACTTACCATGGAGATGTTTCAATTTCTGTTTCCGAAATAATTCCGTAAACTGGTCTGTTCATCTGTTGTTAGTTTTCATAAACAGTTATGTCTTGTATTCTGAAACTGGTATCTGTATCTGATGCATATATATGAAAAAACTTGTCACCTGCCACTAATTCTCTCCGGGAGAACCTCTGATAGTATCCAATGGCTGCAAATAGTTAACGATTATCGCACCATAAGTCGCATTCCGGACACGATGAATCCCTCTTCTTAGCATATTGAAAAACAACTTCTCGAACATAGGCCAGCTGAGACATTCACAGACAATTTAAACGAACAAGAAGATGAATGATGTAGCAATGATGCAGGCTCCAACAAAGCAGGACAATAAAAAAAATGGCAATGCCAAGGGTTGCAAGAGAAGAGATTATAAGAGGTAATTTTAATGAATGGATTGCAAAACATAGAGTAATCATCTTCATTAATGTCTGGTTTTTAGCTTAAAATTTGCCTTAAAAAACCTGCAACAAAGCTTGATGTAATAAAAAAGCAAACTTTGTGAATGCTGTGAAAGGAAAACAGAAAATTATTTACAGGATCGTACTACATGTACATAATTTTAAGCTTTGGGGAGTTAAGAAAGTTGTTTTTTTTTTTTTTTGGATAATTTACCAAGAAATTTGTTCTTAATTTCCATAGCTATCATATAAAGCTCTGGTTTTTAAAACGACTTTTTGTGAAGGAATAGTTAAGCAAAAAGCTTGAAGTTTGCGCCATTGCAATGGAGAAATGTTGAGAGCAACATACCTGAATTCATGTAACCAAAAACTAAGGTAATGATCATCAACAAAATCTTGGTTATTTATTTGTGTTTGGTTTTTGTTTTTGTTTAACTGTGAGAGGAGAAGTGAACTAATTTATTTTATGGGATTTTTGGTTATCAAATGATGATAGAATATTAGACTCAATTAAATCAAATAATAATTTTTTAACTAAATATTTTATTTTAGACTCATTGAAAAAATAAAATTATTAAATTAATTTGGTTTTATTGGTGCAAGCTAAAACATGTAATTAAATCTCACTTATCAACTAACAATTATTGTCTAGGGTTAAAAATCATCTTCCGTTTTTTATGCCCCACACTAAAAATTACTTAAAAATTAATTCTAAACACTAACTCTAATATTCACATCCAAAACCCTAAACTCTATATTCTAAAAAATACACACTACCCTTAATTCTCTAAACCCTAACCACAACCTCTAACCTTAAACATTAAACTCTAAACCTTAAACTCACTATTATAAAGTGAGGGCATAAAAGGGGCATGATAAGGAGACATAAGATTTCTATCATATGGTCTAGTGGGATAAGACACTAGGTCTCGTAAATAAAAATGGAGATTCAAATCATGACTTTGTGAATTAAAAAAATTGGGTTGAGAGCGTCGCCTCAAATGGGTCTTTACAAAACTCGATCCAAATTAATCGACTAATGAGTCAATTATTAATTTTGTGGCAATTTGTCGACGTAATCAGAATTATTAACAGAGTATATACAAAATTATTGTTGTCATCACCTCTTTTCATCGCTACATAACCGTTTAGTTAAATAGGGACAAGTAAATTTTTGATGATTGTTGTTGGGTTTCTAAAAAACTGAAGATCATGTTCAATGAAAAATTTTATTTTTTCTTCTCGACCTTTGAATTTTCATGTTAAATTTTACTTTTTTATGTGCTATCGGTGGACATAAGTATGAACAATCCCTAACCCACTTTTATTTTTCAAAGCTTTTTTATTGGGAGAATGATTGAAACTACATATATACACAAAATCTCTCTCTCTCTCTCTATATATATATACATATATCTACACTGTGGTTGACATTGTCTTTGTCAAGCAATCTACTATACAATTCCGACAAATCGGACAAGTCAAATGGTTTCTCATCCAGCTATCCAAGCAACCAGAATGAAAAACATGGTTGCATGAAGGGAAAACACGACACATCTCTTCCTGTTCGAAACCTTCCAAGCAAATCACACATTCATCCGACGTTGTCTCCCCCAAGCTCTTGTAGCTCACACATGGCGAAACTTGTTGCAAGAACTCGGGACTCAGCCCCGGGTCTTGTCTTTCAGCTAAATGTGCCATGAATCCATTTAAAATCTCCCACACCCACAGGTTGTTCATCGGTTCGACGGACCAATCGAAATCGTTGGTTTCCGACGTGCGGTGATCGGCTACTTGATCCGATTCGATGTCGAGTTCATCGACGATTTCGTTTCGGAGCAGGTTGTGGACTCGTTCGATGATTTGAACGGAGAGGATGACGAGTACTAATCCCATTAGATAAATGAAAATGGATGTTTGAAAATCATGAAGATCATAAGAAACGTTTGAGGGTTCATTGTTGTTTGATAATGGTGGTGATGCCATTGGTGAATTTGCTAAAGTTTTATCTTTTTTGTAATAAAAAGAAAATTTATTTATTTTGATCAAAACTGGTGATTCGATTACAACATTATAAAGATTGTAGCTTTAGGCTTTGGAGAGTTAACAAGATTGTTGTTTTTTTTTTTTGATATTTTTCTAACAAATTTGTTATTAATTTCTATAACTATCATACACTTAAAGCTCTGTTTTTTTAATTAAAAAAACGAAATTTTGTGAGGGGATAGTTAAGCGAAAAGCTTTAAGTTTGTGCCATTGCAATTGAGAAAACATTGAAACCAAAAACTAAGGTAATTATCCTCAACAAAAACTTGGTTATTTGTGTTTGGTTTTTGTTAAACTGTGAGAAGAGAAGTGAACTAATTGATCTTATGGGATTCTAAATTATTATGTTGGTTTTTTTTATTATTAATAATAATGGTAACAGTGTTGTTCGAGTTCTTGTGAAACTCTACTTATCTATCTGGATATGCGTTGATGAGTTAGAAATTCAGTTTGAGTATAATTATTTTTACATATTTTTTGTTTTATTTTTTACATTTACAGTTATTTGTTATTTTGTCATTATCATTCCGATAATTATAACAATTAATTTTCTATTTCACTTTATATTTCAATTAATTGATAATTCAATTTTATAAAATCAATATCCAGATTATTTCTTCTGCACATCATACATTAATTTTACATTGAAAAGGAAGAGATGTCTCAAAATTTAAATTACGCTTAACATTGTATCTCGTCTTAAACATGTCTAAAAGGAATAAATACAGTCGTTAGAGATTTTAACCTCGCTTTAGTTGAACAAAAATCTTTTGCCTCTAATTATACTTTTTTCTATGCCAAGATCAAAAAATATTAAAAAAATTAAATTTTAAACCTTAACTTTAAATTTCACACCCTAAATCTTAAACCTTACACCTTAAAAATTCTTAATTATCTAAATCCTAACTATAAATCTACATTTTAAAAATAAAAGCACCAAAAGAAATTAAAATTAAAAGGCGGACAATTTCTATCAGCCTCTCAGTCAGACCTTTTGCAATAATAAAATTTAGTCAATTAATGTAATACTATAAGAGGTTCTCAAAAGACACCCTCTACATCAATGACTAAGGGTGGGAATTGTCGGGTACCCGGAAAACCGGGTACCTCATTAAACAGCCCGTGTCCCGGCCTATTATATCCGGGTACCCGGGATTCTGGTACCCGTAAAATTCGGGTACCCGAATAATCGGGTACCGGGTACCTGGTTCATATTTTTTTTTTAAAATTAAAAAAAAAATTATATATTAAACACAAAAATATTTAAAAGAAATTAAACTTAAAACTTAAAAGAATATAATATAAACATGGAAAAATATAGGAATTTAAACTTAATTTTAGAGTGAAAATATTAATAAACATAAAATAAAAATATAATTTTAAATATAAAAATTATATATTAAATTTTATCGGGTCGGGTCGGGTACCCGGTAAGGGAAAACTCTCGGCCCGTGTCCCGGGAAATTTGCCGGATCGAGTAATTTTTTTCCGGGAATTACCCGGTATTTTTGTTTCGGGTCATCGAGTCGGGTCAATCGGGTCGGATATTTTCTCCCACCCCTATCAATGACGCACGAGACCTCTCCGATAATAGTTCCTAACAAATGGTCTTTGATAAGATTTTTTAGTTGTTTTCTTAATTTTTTGAGTTTCTATTTTGATTAATTTAAATTAATTCGTGTTACACATTTAGTTTTAGTGGGTGAATATCTTATAATAGAGATTTTATATATACGCAAACTTCAAATTTAAAACATACTTAAACGATATCAAGTTGTTAAGACATCAAGTGGGTGAATATTCTATATGTTCATACCTTTCTTAACCTTTTGATGTGTTACACACCTTACAGACAAAACAGATTGAACTCGGATCTCTTAGGATGAATAACATATTTTTTTCTATTGAGACCACTTGTTGGGTTCATTTCAATTATTATTTAGATATACAATTAAATCAAATAGAAATCTAATTAATCTCATTTATTTAATAGTAAATTTACATATCAATTAAGTGTATAATGAAAATTTTAGAAGTATTCTTGCTTTATATTGTTCTTATTTGATAATGAGATGATAACTGATAGCATATTATATTAATTAATTTGTATAAAAGTATTTGATAAAATTAACTAATAGTTGATAATTATTTGCTTGTTTAGTTAAGGTACCGACGTACCGTAAATGTTTATAACTATTATATCCAATACTTTAAACAAAGACGTTTTTAGGAGTTTATTTAGTTTCAGAGAATTTACCCTAATTCACTTTTATAATGTTTTATTTACCAAACAATTAATTAGCATGTTTGATTGGTCTATAAAAAAATCTCCAGTTCTTTAATTTTAATTCAAAATTTTGTTTTAAAAACAATTTTAAATTTAAACATACTAATAATATTCTAAAATTCAAGATTAACCAAAAGGATCAAATACCAAAATTCAGCTTGGTAAATGAACCAAAACTATTAGAGCCTAAGAAAAAGACAAATTATCAAACAGAAAAAATATATACACATCCTACGTGGTTTCAACGTTAACCCTAATTTCATCCCATATATAAAGTTCTATATTTTGATACACATTATTCAAAAAAAATTATTTTGATGTAGAGTTTCGTGTAAATTTTTTTACACGGATTTTTTGAAATTTAAAATTTAAAACCGTAATCCTAATACCTTGAATTTCTAATCCTGGACTCTAATTTAACTTTTAAATGTTAAACTTTACTACCTAAAATCATAAATTTTAAACTCTAAACTAAATCTCTAAACCCTAAATTTAACGAGCTGTGTATATATATCTACACTGTGGTTGACATTGTCTTTGTCAAGCAATCTACTATACAATTCCGACAAATCGGACAAGTCAAATGGTTTCTCATCCAGCTATCCAAGCACCCGACATGAAAAACATGGTTGCATGAAGGGAAAACACGACACATCTCTTCCTGTTCGAAACCTTCCAAGCAAATCACACATTTATCCAACGTTGTCTCCCCCAAGCTCTTGTAGTTCACGCATGGCGACACTTGTTCCAAGAACTCGGGACTCATCCCCAGGTCTTGTCTTTCATCCAAATGTGCCATGAACCCATTGAAAATCTCCCACACCCAGAGGTTGTCCATCGGTTCGACGTACCAATCGAAATCGTCGGTTATCGACGAGCGGTGATCGGTTAATTGATCCGATTCGATGTCGAGTTGATCGTCGATTTCGTTTCGGAGAAGGTTGTGGACTCGTTCGATGATTTGAACGGAGAGGATGACGAGTACTAATCCCATAAGATAGATGAAAATCGATGTTTGAAAATCATGAAGGTCGTAAGAAACGTTTGAGGGTTCATTGTTGTTTGATAATGGTGGTGACGCCATTGGTGAATTTATTGACTTTTTTTTAATGAAAATCAAATTTCTTTTCTTTTTCTTTTTTGATGAAAACTGGTGATTCGATCTCAACATTATAAAGATTATAGTTTTAAGCTTTGGAGAGTTAACAAAGTTGTTTATTTTTTGGTGTATATTTTCGAACAAATTTGTTCTTAATTTTCATAACTATTATACACTTAAAGGTCTGTTTTTTTTTAATTAAAAAACGAATTTTTTTGTGAAGGTATAGTTAAGCGAAAACCTGTAAGTTTGCGCCATTGCAGTTGAGAAACATTGAAACCAAGATGCCTGAATTAATGTAACCAAAAACTAAAGTAATTATCAACAAAACCTTGGTTATTTGAGTTTGGTTTTTGTTAAGCTGTCTGAGAAGAGAAGTGAACTGATTAATCTTATGGGAATAATGGAAAGCTGTCGGGATCCGAATAGAGGGAATGAAATATAACTGAAATCTTTATTTATGAAAACGGGGACGGAAAATATTTTTTGCCCAAGCTCAAATGAAAATGATGACAAAAATTGTTATATTTGAACCGTTGGAAAAGGATGAAATTTCTCTACCCCTTTTCGGTGCCCCTACATATGCCCTACGCTCAAAATTAACTTTAGGGTTTAGGATTTAGGGTTTTAGGTTAGGGGTTGTAGTTAGGGTTTAGGGAATTTAGGGTAGGGTATATTTTTTAGGGTATAGGGTGTAGGGTTTAGGATTTAGAATTTAGGGTTAGGGCTTAGATTTTAATTTTATAGTGTTTTTTAGTGTTGGGGCATATGTAGGGACACCGAAAAGGGGCAGACGAATTTTATCCGTTGGAAAAACCTAATTTAATCTTTCTAATTTTACGATATTATAAGGTTTAAATTAATGGTATTGTTAGTAGTTGTCGTTAAAATGCCACTTTTACTATTACTTAGATGAGGGTGATTCAAAGATTTAGAGGATTCTATACAATTTATTAAAATGTGACATTTAAATTAAAAAAAATATGTTTATTGACTTGTTGCATGTGTGATAGATTGACTTTTGAATAATAAATGAGTATAATATGACACAAAATTAACAAAGTATAATAACATTTCATTTTTCTCATATATTTTACTAGTAATCCATAATTAATAGTATTTTATTTTTATGTTGTAAGCATTTAATTTACTTCATTTGGACCCTCATTTTTAGGTGATCCTATGTGATCGTACATATTACACATGTCCGGAAACTACGCTTGACTAAAACAAACAATTAAATCAAATGGAAATCTAATTATTCTTGTTTATTTGATAATAAATTCATATAATAAATTTTTTATAAATCCTAATTTTAATCTTATATATCTAGAGGGGAAGAGAAGAATGACTTCAGGAGAAGGAAGAGAGTGTTTCTAGTTAGTCTAAAACCTATAACCTAAAATATGAGGGAATAAAGATAAATAACTTAACAAACTTGTTAAATTTACATAATAGTTAAATGTTTAACGAAAATTTAAAAGTATTCTTGTTACCATTTTAACAACCTTTGTGTTGATGCTATTGATAACTAGTTCATAACTCATTGTGGATTTATAATAATTCGATAGCACATTAATTAAGTGTATAAAAGTGTGATAAAATTAATCAATAGTCTATAATTGTTTGTTTATTCATATTTGCAGAGTTTATAACTTTTATAACTAATACTTTAAAGATTATTAACCTATACATCGACAGCGAAACTTTAGTTTTCACAAACGAGTTAGTTTATGTGTTTAGACTGTACAGAATATAAAATTTAGAGTTTATGGTTGTAATTTATGATTTAATGCTTAGAGTTTAGAGTTTAAGGTTTAATATTTAGCGATTTAAGGTTAAAGATTTTAATTTTAAATTTTAGACTTAATTACGCATGCTTCTGAAAAAAAAAACTTTACATTGCCTATGTATTGAATAATTTCTATACTTTAAACATGAAACAATGTTTTAAGCTCTTGTGTATGAAATAATTGACCATACTTTAAACATGAAATGATGCTTTTAGGAGCTTATTTAGTTCCAGATGATTTATCCCGATCTAATTTTAGAATTATTTATTGGATGATTATCTGATACACTGGCGGTGAAAATTTTTAGTTTTTACAAGCGTTTCAGTTTAGGAGTTTATGTTTAGTGGTTTAGAATTTAGTTATTGTGAATAAAATTTATTTTTAGAGTTAGAATTTAAGGTTTATAGGTTAAAATCTAAATCCTCAACATATTACCCTAAAAACTAAACCCTAACCTTTAAACCCTAAATCATAACCCTTAAATCCTCACGATTACCCATAAATTCTAAACTACTAAATGTAAACTCCTAAACCTTAAGCCCAAACTGAGTTCTTAAACCCTAAAATTAAGACACTTTTAATTTTCACCGTCACTATATTGAATATAATTCCTTATTTATTTACAAACAACTAAATTAGTGGATTTATTGGTCAATACCATAAACATATTCAATTCTATGATTTTAATTCAAAATTTTGTTTAAACATCATTATCAATTTAAACACACTAATATGATTCTAAAAGATGAAGATTAACCAAAAGGATTAAATATCAAAATCCAGCTCGACAGATGAACCAAAACTAGAGTTTAAGAAAAAAATAAATTATCAAACAAAAAAATGTATAAATCCTACGTCGTTTCAATGTTAACCCCTCTAATATACCCGCCGAGAACTGTAAACCCTAATTTCCCAATTCCCAAAGCCCTAACCTTTAACCTCCATGAGACTTCCTTTCAGTCGCGATGGAATTCCAAAACCCTGCAATTTCCCACCTGTCAGCCTAGACCTGTAAGCCCTACATTCCCCAATTCTCCAATACCACAATCTTGTTTAGATTTCTTGTCAATGGAACTCCAAACCCTCACTAATTCGCAACCCATCCTCTACGAAACCCTAACCTTAGACCTAATTTCCCTCCCTTCTTCCCCTGCCACCGAATCTCCTCCGTCCAATCAATCTCCTTTTGAGCCGTACACTTTCTTCCGCAACGAAATCTCTTTATCGGCAGAAAATCCTGTCTCCGTGGACTCATCTGCGGCGGACTATTTCTCGCTTGATGTTAATGAGCCGGATGATCCGTTATTATTTCAGACTCCATTATCGGCCCGGGATGAACCGGGGCCGAAGACACCAGTTAATGTGGATGAGCCAAGGCTTGAGAACAAATGGTGGTTTGGTGGGAATAGCAAGTTTAAAAGTCCAATGCTTCAGTTGCATAAAGGTCGGTGATGGTTTAAGCCGTTTTAATGGAAATTTTGAGTTTTTTTTTACTAAATTTTTATTTAAATTTGAACTTTGTGATGATTAATTTTAGTTGGCTATAAATTTATATGCGGTGATTAAAGCTGAGTTGAACTTCTGTTTCTGATCCCTTGAAATATTCTTGGCCATCTTGATTGCTGTCATATTTTTCAATTGCCTTTGCATTGAAATTTTGAATGAATGAATGAATATAGTTGGAATTGAAATTTTGAAGTTTTTAAATTGAGACATCCTTTGATAAATTTTGTACCTTTACCTTGGGTGTTGTGCTTATTCTTGGTAATTCGATTCAAGTTCTCTCATCTTCTTGTTGTGCTGGTTTGTGTGATTAAAGGCAAAGCATATTAATTTGGTGGATATGATTGTTTGGAAATGAAGTGGAGGGCTGCAAGCATGTATGTATAATTGTCGTTATGTTCATGGAAATTTTGATTGGCGAGTCATAGACCGTTGGTCAACATATGCGGTTAAAGTGGTAGGAAACGGAAAGATACATGCAGTCTATAGATGGGCCTTTGAATCAAGCATGTTTGGTGCTTGCTGTTGGTGGATGGTGATAAACATTCTTGAATGCCATTTTTATGGTTTGTACATCATAGGCACAATTTAATACTTTACTATGGTGGGCATTGCAGAGATAGTGGATTTTTGTGATTTTCTATCCCCCACTCCCGAAGAGCAAGCAGCACGTGATGCAGCTGTGCATTCTGTTTTTGATGTTATCAAATACATATGGCCTGCCTGCAGGGTATGATTGGCAGCCTCTGTCTCTTGTTCAAAAGCACACACATGTAAAGATTTATGAATAGTGTACAATGCCAAAAGGTAACAAATTGTTGCTTTGCAGCCAGAAGTTTTTGGGTCATTCAGGACAGGGCTTTATTTACCAACAAGTGATATTGATGTGAGTATTACTATTTTGCTTCCTTTTATCTCGTAAAATTTATGTCCCGCAAATCAAACTACTTTAATGTTTAATCTTGTCATATTATAGTATGCGCAACATATTTGATGGGTATTCATCAGGATAATGAAATTTAGTGTATAGATTTCTCCTATGGAAATAAAACAATAGGCAAGGGAAAACTGACAAAAAAATTGTCTTTTCTCTCGTCTTGTATGATTGACTTTCTAAAGCCATTTGTTTATATTTTATGCAGTTAGTAATTCTAGAGTCAGGTATAAAAAATCCACAGACCGGTTTGCATGCTCTTTCCAGGGCATTATCTCAAAGGGGGATTGCAAAAAAGATGCAGGTAGTTTTTTTTAAATGTTTATGGGTACAATAGAGTATATTTAGCTAACAATTCAATTCCTATCAGGTGATTGCAAAAGCTCGTGTGCCAATAGTTAAGTTTGTAGAAAAGAAAAGTGGTGTCGCTTTTGATATAAGGTAGTTCTGTATTCCTGTGGCATTGCTTTTGGATTGATTTGAATTTCAAATTTGCTGCATTGATTGTAACTTCATTTCATAGCATATATTTGTTTGAAAATTTTCCTTATTGTACCTGTATATTTTAATCCAAAAACTCATCTAAAAATTTCTCTTCACTTCCAAACATTTCCGAATATGTTTTAATTGTGGTATGAACATCATCATAAAATACACTGGATCAATACGGAATTTTAGCAGTAAGTCTTTTTGCAAGATATTAGGGTAGGATTCTTAAATTGTCTT
The DNA here is from genome assembly GCA_958450335.1 of Hibiscus tridactylites. Taxonomy (NCBI): domain Eukaryota; kingdom Viridiplantae; phylum Streptophyta; class Magnoliopsida; order Malvales; family Malvaceae; genus Hibiscus; species Hibiscus tridactylites. The sequence continues at coordinate 97,216,848 of OY288273.1, read as the reverse complement.
CACAGTTTTCTTTTGAGATCCGTGAACATTGGGATTTCCTAGTATTTGGAAATTCCATAGAAAAACTTTGTATTTGGATATTAGTAACCACTGAGGAAAAATAGTTCACCAAACTTTTATTATTATTATTTGAGTTTGAGGAAGATGAGGTTGTCAAGAAATCATGAACTAGAAATCTGTCATCATTTTTTATGTAAGCATGTAAAAAGCTCACTTGATCTTGATTCCTATTTTCTTGATTGACAATATCCGATGGGATGCTAGGAATTTGATGATGGGGGAGACATGTTTACGTTCTTAGTCTGACATATAGCACATGTGATAAGTGCATCAATGAAAGTTGTTTTTCTCCATCTTGGTTTGAAGTGGAAATTTAAAGACTATGTTTCATTTTTTATTTGACAGTTGTGTCTCACAGTTTAGTATTTAATTGGATGTTCAATATTGCAGCTTTGATGTGGATAATGGACCAAAAGCTGCTGAGTTTATCAAGGTTTGTTGCAACTACAGACTTCCCTGTGCTCTGATGTTTCATTTGTTAGTTTTTGATAATGATGCTCAAGATATAGTTATTCTAATCCCTTTTTTTCTCAGATGAGGTAAGTTATGTTGGGCCGTAAGACTTTTTTTCATTAGGATTTCTTCTCAGTCAAGTTTCCTTTTTGGCTGAAATTTTACTCTGAGGATTGTTTTCTTGTGTTGAGCTTGATTGTCTTCTAGATTTATCTTCACTGATGGGAATCACTGCTTACTTTTCTCTTGTCTTGCGTCTACTGGAATTCGTTGATTAAAGATTATGTAAATCATTTTGGTCCTACTACCTCATGTCTTCTGTGGTTTCCTGTGGTTAATTAATGCTCTGCTTTAGATTAATTTTTCTGTACATTCCATAAATTTCTTTTTCTAGAATTTTCCCTTTCCTATTTTCTAAATTTAAAACTGTTGTGTTTTCTCTTAGGGAGCAGTACAAAAATGGCCTCAATTACGACCTTTGTGTTTGATCTTGAAAGTATTTTTACAGCAGAGAGACCTGAATGAGGTTCGAGTTTGTATATATTGAATCTTTGTTCTTTTTCTTCAAAAAAATATTCGCATTCCACTGTGCTTTATTTTCGTTGTTTTTGAAACTATGCAGGTATATTCAGGTGGAATAGGTTCATATGCTCTCCTTGCAATGATCATAGCCATGTTGCAGGTAAGCAAAACTATCATGTTTAAATTTTCAGTATGAGCAACAGGAAGACGTCCATTTGCTTCTGCCTGGAACCTATGAAATCATTCCAGTAAGCAATGACTGTTATAATATTTACAACCAGCCGTTTATGTCCATGGTACTTGTGCTTTAAGAATTTTAATAAAATAATAAAAGACATGCAGCAATAATTTTCAAATTTTGTAAGGCTTTGGATTCTTCATTCTAGCACTTTTTTTGCTCCTGTTTTATTTGTGTTGTCTAACCTATCCATGCCTTTTTGTGCTTCAGAATCTGTGTGAATCCCAAGCTTATCTGGAACCTAACTTGGGGATGCTCTTGGTACGTGGGGATAGAAAGCTGGCCTTTCCCCCCTCCTTTTAGTATGAATCTTTTGTGATAAATGAGAACAAAAAAGAAAACTCGATATGCAATCTTATAAATATCTTTTCGAAATCAGGTACATTTCTTTGATTTTTATGGTCGAAAATTGAACACTGTGGATGTTGGTGTGTCTTGCAAAGATAGAGGCACTTTCTTTTCAAAGAGTAGCAAAGGGTAAGAGAAAAAAATGTCCCATCACGCTGGATTGAGTACTTTTCATCCTCAAGTTCTGGTGGCTAAAATTGTGTTATTCTCTTTGGTTCGATTCTCCTTTAGGTTTTCAAATAAAGGACGACCGTTTCTCATCTCTATTGAGGACCCACAGGTTGCCATGAATTTTGCTACTTCTTTATTCGTGCTTCGTTTTGACTGCTGTTTTTGTTTAATTTATTTTTATTTATCTCTTATTATGATGAAACAGACTCCAGACAATGACATCGGGAAGAACTCATTCAACTATATACAGGTTAACGATTTTTATCATCCTAGTCCACTGTATTTTAAGGGGGAAACCCTACCACCCATGGCTGCCCTCTTCAACCTTTTATCCAAATGCACAAGTAATATTCATGTGATAAACAACCAATTATCTCTGTTAGGATAAGTTAGACAAGGTTGGCTTCATTTCAACCTTCTATTGAAGATGAGAGGAACTTTTGGCTCCTATCAGAATACTTGTAGTGAGAATGTTATGTATTGTCTTGCAGATTAGGTCAGCTTTTGGGTTGGCTCTTTCTACACTGACTAATCCAAAGACAATCCTTTCTCTGGGCCCCAATAGAAGCATTCTTGGTACTATAATTAGACCGGATCCAGTTTTGCTTGAGCGAAAAGGAGGACCTAGTGGTGATGTCACTTTTAGTAACTTGCTTCCTGGTGCCGGAGAACCTTTACATACACTTCACGAAGAGCAGCAGGACATTTTATGCAATTGGCAGTTAGACGATGAAGAACCGCTGCCTCGAGGGGATGGAGACACTGGAGAAGTTAGTGTTAAATCCTTTGGAACAAAAAGGAAATCTTCTTCCAAAGAAAGGCACCGAAAGAAGAAAGTAAAAGAAAATAGCGATGTAAGAAATGCATGGGATGAAGCAGTCATAAAGAAAGAAAAGAGTTCTAGGAAGAAAAGTTCTAGACGTAAAGATAAACATAATGATACCAATGGTTTCGGTCGTCATCACGATGGTTCATCCTGGAGTCGCTAGAATGGTCATATTCCAACGCCCTCGTGTCGTTCGTTTTTGCTTCAATCATTCAAGGATCAACCTCGACCGTAAACGGTGGCTGATTTGTGCTGATGTCAAGGTCGGTTTCTTTATTCTGTCATACAAGGTCCCAGGATAGTTATTATTGACTGCAGTTTCTTCTTGGACATGGATGACTGAAGTTCAATCAGTTTTATCAGTTTTGTTACACTAGGGGAGAATCTTGAACACTAGGGGAGAATCTTGAACACTTTCATACCGTCAAATGTAAACCGTAAATTAGTTATATCAGTTTTGTTCAAGTCTTAAAAGAATTAATGTCAAATTATTCACCTTTTTTTAAAAAAATTCTTTGCAATGTACCAAAAAGATGATAATGGAAGAAGTTTTTTTTTTTATATCTGAACTCCCTCACAGATTACAGTGAAATAAATGTTCATTAAGACATGTTATTAAGATTGCATCATGTTAAACCGATGAACAAATTGCAGTTAATGAACCTGAAAATGTTATTCATTTCCACCCTATAAATAATTCTGTTCCTTGCTATCAAAATTCTTGCAGCACTACCCAGAATCTCCTGCCAGAAAAACCATTATTTGTAAATGGCTAACTCGAATGTTCATACTGCTCTTGCAATTCTGGTGATGGCGGTAAGTGGTGCAGTCGTCGTCGAATCACTCGACGGCCACGCAGAGAGATGCCGAGACATGTTGAGTTTGGTCTGCGAGGATGAAGTTTTAACGCGCATATTCTTGTACAGACACACGAGGGTGAGACATGAATGTTGCAAGGAGGTGGTGAGAATGGGTGGAGCCTGTCTGGAGGTGTTGGTGATAAGGGATCTTGAAGATCCTTTCTTCGAAAACCATACCAAATTTGCACACAAAATCTTTGACAGGGCTCAACATCTATGGGATAAATGCACTTCGCTTGCTTCTCCTTGAACAAGAAGAAGAAGAAGAAGAAGAAGAGATCGATACTGATTGTGTGAACAAAAGTTGAAAAAAAAAACCCCATGAGATGTATCGATTTTATATAAAAGAATAATTTTTTTTTGACAAATCTTAATCTTAAGACATGAATCTGCTTGAAAATGTCTCAATCATGAGAAGGAGCGAAAGCATAAATTATTCTAAAGTTTCGTTTGATTAAGATGTGATTTTTCTAATGAAGTACTGACTTGATTGCTTTAAATTTTTTTTAGACTGAATTATATTTAATGGTGAAAGAATTACAAATGAATCGTACCGTAAACAATAAATTTCAGTGCAGAATAAACAATGCAGAAAAATTTAACGGTGTGAAAGACGTTAAAAAATCAAACTTAACACCTTCAAAAAAAAATTTCTAAAATTAAATTCAGAAAGTTATTACTTTGTCTTGGGTGCTTTTTGAAGATAACATAATTCTTTCGCTACTCGTTCTTGGCATGCCGGTACAACAACAAAAAGGGAATCATAACATGAAGGGTTCGACCTTCTTTCGGTGACAAAAAAATTCGATGATACTCATCAATCGAACTCTAAACTATAAAAAGATAGACTAAAACTATCATAAAAGCAGACAAAAAACTGTTAAATGTCATAGAAACAAACGAAAAAACTGCCAAAAAAGCAACTATGATTGAAACCTAACAAAGTAAAAAAAAATTGAAAAATTTAAAATTAAAAAATTCATCAACAATAATTAAATTTATTTATATACATGATCAGCAGAACGATCAACGACCACTATCGATAAAAAAAAAGAAAATAAACTTTAAAACTTAAAAATTTTGTAATCGCCTCAAAATAAAAAAATGAAAGAGATAGAGAAGCGCTTTAGAGTCTTAAATTACCCATTCGCTGCCTACTTTTTGACTTTTAACCCTTCGTTAATATATTTTTTTTAAAAGTAAAAAACGCCCCGTTAAAAAAAAGATCACTTTTAATTTTCCATGCCAATGACTTCTGCTAAGATTACTTTCCCGCCAATTAGGGCTGATGTTTCTGCTGAGCTGGGATCGGCGTCGACTTGGACGAGGTGGACTTTTTTGTGAGGCACGCCGCCGTTGATGGTCAGTTTCGTTGTTTCTGTTTCATTTGGTTGAATTAATTTAACTTTTCCGTATGAACTATTTTGCTATATCGATTCAGCGCATGAAAATGTCTGAATCATGAGACGGAGCTAAAGAACAATTATTTGCATCCTTACCTAATTTTATTGTTTGTTTAATTATTCTGTCGATTTCGTTAGTGAATGTCTCAATCAAATTTATTTTTAATGAGTGTAGGATTAGTTGGAGAAAATTCGTCTGCTCTTACTTTCCTGGTACTATTTTGATTCAATTTCCTACAAATTTCCGTCTCAATAACTTTGTTTGTCTTTTGATCCAACCTTCCTCAAACAGTATGGTGGATTGAAATTAGAAAGCTTTTTTTGGGGGGACAAAACAATCATCAAAACAGTGAGCTACTAAGTACTAATAGAATCACTGATTTTGTTCAGTATCTTCAGATTTGCTCATAAGTTTCAATGGTTAGATTCGGTAGTGAGATATCTTCCTCCTCTTCTTTCTCATCCCCACCTTCGTTGCCGTCATCTTCCGTTTATCGGGGAAAATATGATGTTTTCTTGAGTTTTAGAGGTGAGGATACCCGCCGGAACTTCACGGATCATCTTTATGCTGCCTTAAAAAGGAGAGGCATCATCACTTTCAGAGATGATGAGAAGCTCGAGATTGGCGAAGCCATAGCACCAGAGCTCTTGAAAGCGATTCGAGAATCATGGTGCTCAGTAATCGTTTTATCGGAGGGGTATGCCTTTTCGAGTTGGTGCCTGGAAGAACTTTCCGAGATCATTCAAGAAAAAAACAAGGGGCATAAAGTCTTCCCAATTTTCTATGATGTGAATCCATCAGATTTGAGGAAACAGACTGGAAAAGTCGAAGAAGCCTTTGCTAAGCATGAAGAAAGGTTCAAGGACAACAAAGTGAAGACGCAAAAGTGGCGATCTGCTTTGACTCAAGCGGCTAACATAAAAGGATGGCACTTGAACAACAGGTAACCAACTTGTTCTTTCACTTCTAAATCAGAGAACATGTAGGCTAAACACTTAACAAGCTATTTCTTAGAAACTTAATTTCTTCACTTTTGTTTTGAATTTGAAGGCACGAATCAGAATTTATTGGAGACATCATTAGAAGTGTATCAACGAAATTATGTCAAACATTTGCAAGTGCTCCTAATGACATGATTGGAATCCAATCACGTCTTGAAAAGCTGCAGCGCAAAATAGACATAGGAGATGATTGTGTTCGTGTTATAGGGATTTGTGGTATGGGAGGCTTAGGTAAAACAACTCTTGCAAGAATTGTTTATACCAAAATTTCAAGTCATTTTGAAAATAAAATCTTTTTGGCTGATGTTCGCGAAGTTGCGGAGAAACATTGACTTGTTTGTTTGCAGAAACAACTTCTTTCCCAGATTTTTCCGGAGGAGAGTTTCAACGTTTTTAATGTTCAAGATGGGAATGACATCATAAACCATATGTTATCTCATAGAAAGGTTCTTATTGTTATTGATGATGCGGATAACATACAACACTTACTATGTTTGATTGGAAAGCGTGCTTGTGGTTTAGGAAGCAGAATCATCATAACAACAAGAGATGAGCATCTACTTCAAATCTACGGAGTGGATGATGTGTATAAACCAACGAAATTGAATGCCAAGGAAGCACTTCGCCTCTTCAGTTTGAAAGCTTTCAGAAGTGATACCCCTGCAAAGAATTTTGTCAAGCTTTCTAAACGTGTAGTGGAATATGCCAATGGCCTTCCATTAGCTCTTGAAGTTTTTGGTTCTTTTCTCTCCGGCAGATTAGATGAAACTCAATGGAGAAGTGCCATAGAAAGACTTAAAGCGGAGTCTAACAAAGAAATTCTTGACAGACTCCAAATAAGCTTTGATGGGTTAGAAGAAACATAGAAGGATATATTTTTAGATATTGCATGCTTTTTCAAAGGTTATGACAAAGATATGGTAACAAAAATTCTCGACGGTTGTGGCTTTTTCCCTGATATTGGAATAGATGTTCTTATCAAGAAATCTTTGGTAACAATTAATAAAGACAACACATTGTCGATGCATGACTTGCTACAACAGATGGGGAGAAAAATTGTTGACCAAAAATATCCTGGTGAACCTGGAAAACGTAGTAGATTATGGAAAGGCAAGGAGTCTTATCATGTGCTATCTGAAAACACTGTAAGTCTTTAGTTAAATATATAGCACTATATCTGTTATCCACCCTTGAAAAATCGTTGACTGGGTGAGAAAAGAGGATGCTAGTCAAAGCTTTGAACTATCTTCAGATGTGCATTACACAGTTGAGTCATTAAATTCACTATTAATTGTTGATTACTATGATTTTCAGGCTACTGAAGCTGTTCAAGGCATGGTCATCGATTACACCAGGTACAAATTCATTCACCTGTGTACATAAATTGATCACTGTGTATATTGTGAAACTCACTCATCCTCTGCCCTTGGTTTCCAGGGAACAAAAGAAGACTTGGACTTTGAGTGCTGATGCCTTCTTGAAGATGAAAAGGCTAAGATTGCTCATATGCTTCAATGCCATCAATTCTGGCTATATTACATATCTTAGTAACGAGTTGAGGCTTTTGGAGTGGCACAAGTATCCTTTCAAATCCTTCCCTCCAAGCTTCCAACCAAAAAACCTTGTTGCACTTCTGCTACCTTATAGCCGCATTGAAAAACTGTGGAAGCCCAACACGGTAAGAATACTTTCTGTAATCAATTATTTGACTAAGATTACATAGATAGCAAAATAATAAAAAGGATTTTGGCTTTTTATTTTTTTTCTTCAACAGCCGCTGCATAAATTAAAGTTGGTCGACCTGAAGGGCTCCAAAAACGTTGTGAATACACCAGACTTCAGTATGGCTCCGAACCTTGAAGTTTTGGTTTTGGAAGGTACTGGAATATCGAACTTTCACCCAAGCATCAAGTTTCTGAGGAGGCTTAAACTCTTGAATTTAAGAAACTGCAAGAGTCTTAGGATTTTCCCATCAAAAATTGGAAAGGAATCTCTTGAAACATTGATTCTTTCAGGTTGCTCAAATATTGAAAGGGTTCCAGAGATTGTGGGAGAAATGAAGTGTTTGAAAAAGCTTTGTTTGGATGAGACTGGTATCAAAGAACTTCCCTCTTCAATTGGACATATCAGGAGTCTTGAGTTGCTAACTCTGAAAGGTTGCAGTAAGCTTGAGAGTCTCCCACACAGCATAGGAGGATATGAATTCCTTGAAAATCTTAATCTCAATGGCTGCTCTAAACTTGCAAACTTGCCAGAGAATTTGCAGCATGTAAAATCTTTGAAAAGCCTCGACTTAAGTGAAACTGCCATAACAACGCCACCGTCCTTCATTTTTCATATGAAAAGTCTGATGTGCTTGTCTTTACAAGGATGCAAGGGACCACCATCTAGAGTACAATCACATTGGCCTTTTATTTTGAGGTCGACGCAAAAATTTAGTCTGAATTCTATAACTCTGAGGCTACCTGCTATTTTGTCAGGTTGGAGTATTTTGAAAAAGCTGAATTTAAGTGACTGCAACCTTTGTGATGGGGCTATTCCTAATGATATTTGCAGCTTGTCCTCGTTGGAAATTCTCAGACTTTCTGATAACAATTTCAGCACCTTGCCTACAACCCTTAGTCAACTTCCCAAGCTTAATGCTCTAGTACTGACTAACTGCAAAAGGCTTAAATCATTGTCTGAGCTTCCAGCAGGCGTAAGATTATGGTTAGATGGCTGTGTTTCATTGGAAGTAGTTTTGAATTCTACAACAGCTTTCAATTCAAGGGCTAGAGGATATATCTGTGCTTTAAACTGCTTCAAATTGGCAGAGGATAACAATGCAGTTGCACTGCTCAAAAGGCATCTTAGGGTTGGTACTTGGTACTCTTTTTTTACTATTATTATTTTTGGTTTGATCTTTAGCTCTCAAGGATTATGGTGCTAAATACTCCTAATCACAACAAATGGGGTTTTGTTTTGTAGATAACTGCAAAGGCTGGAACAAGATACTATAGTATTGTCATTCCTGGAAGTGAAATCCCAGAATGGTTTAGCAATCAGACGGACAACTCTTCAAATTCAAGAATAAAGATACAATTGCCTCCCGATTTGCTGAATGATTGTCAGTTTGTGGGATTTGCCTTGGGTTGTGTTTTCTTCTCTGACTTCAATAATGAACCTAGGAGAACTGAGCATATTTCCTGCAGAGCTGTTATCCATGGTGGAAATTACCCTCAACAAGTTGGAAATACCTTCTTGCATTTAGAAGGGAAATTTACCAAAGTGACCGAGGACCATCTTTGGATATCTTATTTGCCTCGTCACAAGATAGAAACTTGGATTTCCGGACCCAGCACAGATATGTTGAAAGCAAGATTAGAAATGGAGGTTGTATTCGAAATCTTTGGCATCCATTCCATGGTGAAGAACTGTGGGGTACGAATAGTGTATTCGAAAGATTTGAAAGAGACGGAGCATACCATATTGGATCATCTTCTTTAAATTTTGACGAAATCCATTCCAAGGATGGATCAAACAGGAGCAACATTGACGCCTCTGTCAAGAGAAAACGGTTAAGCCTTCTCTTATTCCGATTTCATTCTGCAAATCATCAATGGTATTTACCTTATATCTATTTGCTCTGCTTCCAGGTTGAATGCCAAAGCAGGTGATCAGCGGAACAAAGCTCGATTCTGTCAATTTTGTTCATCGTATATTGTAAGCCGATGAGTTATGTATGTATTGGGCTACAAACCGATTACCGATTGTATTTGACTCAATGAAATAAAATCATTCTGTTTTTCTGCATTGTTTCTCTTCTTCCATTTATTTTCGATTTCAAAGCCTCCATTATTAGTGTTCAACATGGTATCAGATGATCAGGTGATCTTCAGTGTTGCCATTCTTCCTTGTTTGGTGTATACTCTGCTCATCTGATTGATCATGAGGTATGGAGCGTGGTGCCGATGGTTCCGATTCCGCTGATGACGGTTTGGCAAATTTCTCGATCCGAGTTGAATCCGCCTTGATGATACTAATTACTTGCTATGGAAGCAGCAAGTCATTCTCAAGGTCATGCACTGTTCATGCATTCCTTACCTCTCTTGGGTTATTGGAATGATGAAGTTATTATGGCTGGACATAGTGATTCAAGTTCGTCTGAAAAGAAATCAACTGAAGCTATTTGCACATTTATAGTAAAACCAAATACAAGAAGTTTAACGCTTTGAGGCAGAAGAGAGTGGCAGACCCATGGCGGTGGAAAGAGGGTCAGAATCGGGTGGTGGGCGGAGAAATAAGATGTTCATGTTTTTGAAGATAGTGAAAAATAAAATTTTAAAAGTTTGGGGTTAAATTATAAATTAATTTTTTATTAACGGAGGTTAACGGCCAAATGACCAAAATAGACACGATTTAAAACGTAAGTGGCAAGAATGATCTTTTTTGAATTTGGGTGCTAAAATAGAACAAACCCCAAACAAAAGAGACCACAGGTAAAGATTACCTTAAAAAATTTGTATAGATTATATACATATAGTTTTAACTTTTAAATGGTAAGGGCGGTTCAAAGAGTTATGAGGTCATGTGAAATTTATTAAAACGGAACTCTTTAATTTATAATCGTAAAGATATATAAAAAATTTAAAATAATTTTATTTTAGTAAAAACTAAAAAAATATAGTAAGAGACCCTCTTTAAATTCATTTTTCATTTTTTTATAATTTTTTAAACTAAAATTTTTTGTTTTCCATTATAAACATTAAATTCAACTCATTTGAGACTTTTTTCTTGATGCCCTGTGTGGACTTTGTAAATATCTAAAACTCCAACCGTTAAATAGTAATGTTGAATTTCGCTAGTAACTCCCTTGTACCGTGTAAATAAAAAGATAATAATGGAAGTAGAAAGTTTTTTTATTTATGGAATTTAACCCATCTTCTTATGGTTGATTATAATTTGGATAAATTTTCTATATACAGGCGGTTTCAGTTTCTACAAGCGCCTTAATTTTAGGGTATAGGTAGTTAGTTTAGAGTATAGGGTTTAGGGGTTTAGGTGTGGAGGGTTAGAATTTAAGGATAGTTGTTTCAATTTAAGGTTTAGGGTTATAATTTAGGGTTTATAGGTTAAAACCTAAATCCTCACCATATTACCCTAAAAACTAAACTCTAACCTATAAACCTAAATTATAACCCTAAACCTTAAATTGAAACAACTATCCCTAAATTCTAAACCCCTACACCTAAACCCCTAAACCCTATACCCTAAACTAACTACCTATACCCTAAAATTAAGGCGCTTGTGGAAACTTTAAGTTTCCACCGCCAGTGTATAGGATATTAATCCTTATAATTTATGCTTCTTCATTTTCCTCTTATGGAAGAAGAAGGATTTTTAAATTCTTCATTGTCTCAATTAATACATTCCATCAATTTAATTATTGAGTATATTTAAAATATATGAATCAAATTTTAAACTATGTACACACTGCATACAAAATTTGAATATGACATGTTAAAATACGACTATCACAAAATTTTTTGAGATTAATTTCATAGAAACCTTTTCCATTTTCTACAAAGTGGATCCATCTCATTTGAGAAAAACAACAAGAAATTCATGATGCTTTCGTTGAGCTAGAAAAAAAAGAACTACTCGAATATGAATCTTGATAAATATTATTTTCTATTGAAACCAGTTATTAGGTTTCGAAAAATTTGTTATAATAAAATAAATTTCATCTCATCCATGAATAAGTCATTAAGATTGCATCATGTTAAACCGATGAACAAATTGCACTTAATGAACCTGAAAATGTAATTAATTTCCATCTATCCTCGCACCCTATAAATAACTCTGTTCCTTGCTATCAAAATTCTTACAGCACTACCTAGAAGTTTTGAATTGATCCCAAAAGTTTTGAATGTTATAATTTCATCATTAGGCAATTTTAATTTTTTAAGAATGCAATCATGTTTTTATACGTTTATGCTAATTCTTATGATTTTTAATGTAAAAATAATATATATATATATATATATATATATATTAAAATTTTATGTTTTTATGGTTTTTCAATGTTTACTAATGTGGCAATTTCATTGCTTTCTATGCATCGTCATCTAATTGGCTCGATTTTTAATTTATGGTTAATATTGATCAACATAGCAGAGGAACTTAAATGTTTTTTATTTGGGTTCATAAGGCCTTAATTGAATTTTTTCGACTAAAGAATTCATTTGATTTTTTGTTTTGTTTTTGGCGTATGATTTTTGTTTTTTTACTTGGGATTTTTAAACTATTTAATTTTTTTTTTTAAAAACCTATTCTATTTTTACTTAGATATGAGGCGAAAAATATAGGTGAAGGCAACGGTCCTAAGATGTCTTAAACTTAAAACCTAAGAGAAAGGGAGTTGAGCAAGTGAGCGTGCTCTTACCACCAGACCATCCTCAAAATTTTATATATACAATAAAACCATGAAATTTTATGTGTTAGGGCCAGGGGCAAGATTTAAATTTTTAGTCCAAAGTTATTTTTTGAATCTTATAGTTTTATCTAAATCCTTTCGTATTTTAGGAGAGTTTTGAATAATTTATATATTACGTAAAGGATTATTATCTCATATACATGCGGTAGAAAATTTTTATTTCTACAAATGCCTTATTTTAGGGTTTAAGGTTACAATTTAGAGTTTAGAGTTTAGTGGGTTTAATGTAGGGGTTTTGGAATTTATGGTCCATGATTATAATTTAAGATTTGGGGTTAGAATTTAGGAGTTAAGATTAGGGTTTAGGTTTTAGGGTAATATGATTGGGAAATATCCAAATTTCTAGCAATAACCTCGAAATTTAAAACTACTATACTTAAACTCTAAACAAAGTCCTTAAATCTTAAAACTAAGATGTATGTGTAAACAAATTTTTCACACACTTGTGCATTCAAAAATATCTTCACCAAGAAATTTGCTACATGAATATCATGAATAAACCCATTGTTGACATTAAGATTTTGGATTTGGTCTCAGAGAAATATTCCCCTCAGAAGCTGGACTGTTCAGGGACTTGTGGGAGTTGTTGTCCCATTCTAAAAAATTATTAAAAAATCTTTAAAATATATGGTATCTCGTAAGTTTAAATTTTTTTTAAATGTTATCCCAGCTTAATTTGGACATTTAAAATGATTTTTCGATTACTTTTCTTTCCTTATTTTTTTTAAATATCAATATGTTAGTTTTATTAAAAGAAGAAAAGTTTTAAAATAAAATAGAAGTTTATAATTCAGGTAAATAAACTTGATTTAAACATATTATTAATGGATAAATTTTCTATACACAGGCGGTGGAATCCGAAAGTTTCCACAAGCGCCTTAATTCTAGGGTATAGATAGTTAGTTTAGGGTATAGGGTTTAGGGGTTTAGGTGTGGAGGGTTAGAATTTAGGGATAGTTGTTTCAATTTAAGGTTTAGGGGTTTAGGTGTGGAGGGTTAGAATTTAGGGATAGTTGTTTCAATTTAAGGTTTAGGGTTACAATTTAGGGTTTATAGGTTAAAACCTAAATTCTCACCATATTACCCTAAAAACTAAACCCTAACCTATAAACCCTAAATTATAACCCTAAACCTTAAATTGAAACAACTATCCCTAAATTCTAAACCCCTACACCTAAACCCTTAAACCTTATACCCTAAACTAACTCTCTAAACCCTAAAACTAAGGCGCTTGTGGAAACTTTAAGTTTCCACCGCCATTGTATAGGATATTAATCCATTACTAATAACATAAAAAATGGATGTCTTTTGATCATAAAGAGGACATGACAAAAGGTAAAAACTTAATTCAAAGGCTCGGAACAAAATAGATGTAAACATCACCAAAGCTCGATGATGAAAGGTACAAACCAACAACAAATGACATTAAAAAATACATATTACAATAATAAGGCACGTTGACAACAGAGTCGTTATCACAACTTAATCGCAAACAAGAACGATGACTGTGAGCTCGTATCCAAATTTAGTTCAAGGGTCCAAAATAGGGAAATCAACACGATAATAAAAAAAAGTGTCATTTTGATCAGTCGTGACGAAGTCAAATCCAACCATAATAGAAAATCAAATGAAAAAAAGGTCAAGCGACCGGTTAAGGGAAAAAGAGCGTGTCAAAAGATAAAAGATATGTACCAAAAAGTAGAGAAAATCGTGTTACAAAAACATAATTATCAGATTTAAAAAATTAAAAAAATAAAGAACAAAACAAATAAACAAAAAAATTACCGGCGCTCGGCAACCGACACTAATACTAGTGTCGCGGCTGACCATGTAAATTTGAAAAAAAAATGAAAAATTAAGGGAATGGGAAAGCAAATTCAATAAAAATATATATAAAAAATTTTAAATTTTTTTAAATTATATATGAATTTTAAATTTTTAAGGGGCGGCCGCACTCCAACCCCTTCGTGAGTACATCCCTGATTCTAAGCTCAGTTATTGATGGGTTGTTTTTGACTAGTTTGATCGGAGCTTCTTTCCAACTTCATAAAACTATTGCTTTGAAGGGGAAAAAAGATAGTTAATCGGCTAAAATCCCTTTTAATTCCTATTTCTTTATATTTATCAGCAATCAAAGAGGATCGAATACTGCTCTGAGATGAATCGAGGGGTCGCATTTTTTAAAATTTTAAATTTTTATATAATTTAAGTATTATATTTTATATTTTTTATTAATAATTTATTTTTACACTCTTAAAATTTAATAATTTCGTACTTTAAATTTTTAATATAACACTCTAAATAACATATTATTGTAAAATTAAGAAGATATATTTGTGGGTGACAAGGTGACACGGCGTACTGGTTTAGATAAATCTTTGTTTAATTTCTGGGATTCCGAATCCTTATCCTTTGAATTAAGGGGCAATTTAAAAAGAAAAGAAAAGACTAAGCATGGAATTCCAAAATATCCAGAATTTCAAAGATTCCTTTTGAAAATGATGGTCCTCAGAATTTCTAGACATTCAACAGTCTCTTTTGTCTGGTTCAACTTATGATCTAAAACCAGCCAATGGACAACCAAAAAAAATATAAATCATTTTCAAAATTAAATTTGTTCAAGTCTTTGGTTACATTACACTCCACTGTTGATAAAATTCTACGTTCAAATGTTCATATTCCAAAAAATAAGCCTTTTTTATTTTATTTTATTTTATTTTATCGGGGTTGTCACATTCTTCTAGATGTTCATTATTATATGAATGTTTTATTTCACTATATTACTATTTTGATTTTCTTTCTTTGAGTGTAATTAAATAGAGCGATTTTAGTGGTAAAATGTTATTTTTAATCTTTTTAAGTAATTTAAATTCGAGTTGTGTAGTTTAAATATATGTATGAGTTTATAGAATTAGAATACTCTAAAAAGATAATAAAGTAAAAATTGCTTCTGATTATGCGGTGAGATTTCATTTTCATGCATTTTATGAACATTATATAATATTTTAAAAATTACAAGTAGAAATGGTGTATCAGTATATGTACTCCGCAGGCCGCAGCTGTTTCTTATTTTCACCCACTGAAAATTAAATAAAGGCCACCGTCCCTACTTTGCCTCTATATATATCATCTCTCTTTCTTCTCTTTTATCTCCCCATTAAAATCACCATCTCCCGAATCCTGAATAGTATACACACAAAAAAGCTTGAAAATCCAACCTTTAGATCAAAGAGTTAATACCCAGTTTTCATTTTGTTCTGTTTCAGCTTCCCCTTTACCGGTAAGTTCTATCTCCATATATGTCTCAAGTTCTATCCTTTTCCCCCTTTTGGGTTGTATCTGTTTGACCATGTTTTGGTGTGATTGTTCATCTGTGTATGTAATGATAAAGGAGGTTTTTTTGTTTTCATTTTGGGTTCCTGATTCTTGAATTTATTGAATATTTTAGAGATAGTTGTTTCTTTGAAAGAGAGAAGAAATGGGAATAAAGAGGAAAGCAATTTGGTTAATTATAGCTTAGAAGTTAGAATATTGATGTTTGTTTACTTTGTTTTCCTAGCTATTTGATTCTCTGGGATTCAAAATAGCAAATCCATGTGTTTACAATTAATGATATAGTAAATTAATAATCTCCTTTCTCTGTATTTGAAATGATACTGTCTTTGTGTTTTAAAATCGGTTCTAAACTGTTTACACCTTGCAGAATGGCTATGGAACCAAACTTCCTTGAGTCTGATGGAGATTCTTTACTCAAGCACAAATGGAATTCGATATCGGATTCGGAACCAACAAAAGACCTTGATAAAGAGTCCAGCTGCTTTGATTGCAGCATTTGCTTCGAGCCAGCAAAAGATCCAGTAGTCACCCTCTGTGGTCACTTGTACTGCTGGCCATGCATTTACAAGTGGCTTCACATCCGAACTCCGTCCCTCGATGCAGACCCGAAGCAGAAGAACTGCCCCGTCTGCAAGGCGAACATCTCGTCCGGTTCATTGGTTCCCCTCTACGGTCATGGTGCATCTTCACGGTCTCAATCCAAGAATCCCAATTCGGATATGGCCATTCCCCAAAGGCCACCTCCTACGTCAAACTTTGTTCATAACCAGCAGTACTTCCCTCACCCTCACGGAGGATACACAACCCTGGCATCGTCCGACCTCAGTGCTATTGCGATGACAACGAATGTCTTCCATCCGATGATTAGGATGTTGGGAGAAATGGTGTATGCTGGAATGTTCGGGAGCTCGAACACGAGTATGTTTGCTTATCCTAACCAAGATTCTTACCCTTTTCTAAGGAGCAATAATCTTAGGATGAGAAGGCAGGAATTTCAGGTTGACAAATCTCTTAGTAGAGTATCCATGTTTCTTTTCTGTTGCATCATTCTTTGTCTTCTCTTGTTTTGAGAAGTATTGAATTTTAGCTTGTATAGTTGAAAAAAATAAGATAAATTATTGTTACAAAACTTTTGAGGAAGAGGAACCCACTTGTGTAAGGTTTCTCTCTGAAATATTTGTATGTAGATTGTAGTGGCTATAATTTTTGCAGAAATTGGAATATGCAAGCTTAGATCTTATGATTTTATTATTTTTTTTAAAGACGGCACACATAACATGCATTACTGGTGCTCGAATCTGAGTTCCAAGGGATGATGAACATCTTTCTTTGTCACAAAGACACAAAGGGATGAGCAAGAATTGTATGAAATCTATATACTAGTTATTTTTTAATAGCATAATATATTTACATCTACATGTTATCCTTATAATTTTCCTTATAAATAATATTATATGATATTCATTCATATATATATGTATATATTTGTTTAATAATCCCTTTATATATTAAAATTATTAAAATGGTATTTTAATTTGTACATAAAAGTTGATAATCCCCTTAGATCATTTTTATGATAATCTATAATTTTAAATACAATATTTAAGATATATTGTTTAAAATATCTCATTTTTTATAATAAAGATATATCTAATTATGCACAAAATAATTCTTATTATAAATATCTAATTTATTGATGATCAAGATCTATATCTAATTATTTAGAGTTCGGTTTAAAGGTGTAAAAGGCTCTTAAACTTTCGAAAATAAATTAATTAAGTCATTTGACTAATTTTGATAGTTTTTTTTGATATTATTGTCACATGATACAGTACAGTTCTATCATGTGACATACAAATTTTTTAATAAATATTTTTTTAAGTTTTTTTTTTTCCAAATTTTTAGAACCTTTAAAGAATTTTTTAAATAAAACAAAAAATTTAAAAATGTCAAGTGATAACATTGTGACATGACGTGTTGCACTAATTGGTAAAAAAACGCTGTTAAATTTAACAGTCTATATTATTCAAAGAACTTAACTGATTCAATTTATTGGTCCAATAGCTTAATTGAGTGGGGAAAAAATTATGAACTTGATTGATTTTTTTTTTGTAATAGTTCAAGGACTTTTTTTATGCCCTTAAGCCTTAAAATTAAAAACATAACAAATACTACCATATATTCTATTAAGCATCTTAAACAATAGTATGACAATTGTTTTTTACCATCCTTTTGTTTTTATATATATGCTACTACTTTGAAGTTCCCATAGGCCATTATACAATAGAATCCCCATTTCATTACCTCTTTGCTTTAATATATTATTGAAAAGGGATTTGGCAAGTTGATTTTGTCACAAATAGAAAAGGTTGATTAATTAAACTTGAAACAAAGACATTTAGGTTCTGGCCAAAAATAAAAACAAGGACCTTTGTGTATGGTCTTAGGCTCTTAGCCATGGTTTGTAAACTTGTAGATTATCTTCCTAAATGGACTAAAATGACTTGAATCCAAGCCTTTGATTATAAAAACTTCCATGGATGAAGGGTTGCTTTCTTTCAAACTTTATTTATTGAGGTGGTTGGTGTCCCCTTTTCACCCAATGAAAACTCTATTCTTTCACTTCATTAGTCTTTATATGATAAGGTAAAAAAAAAAGGAAAGAAAGACTCCACAAGTTGATGCCAATGTTGCCCAACTTTCAAGAAACTAAGCACAACTCCAATGTTTCCCCCTCAAATTTTCTAGGGCAAGAAATGTTTTCCCTATATATATATAATATTTATATTCAATACATCGAGGATGTTTTTTTTCAAGTGCATTGGTTTTAGGGTTTATGGTTTAAAGTTTATAGTATGTGTTTAAAATTTAAGATTTAGGGTTAAATTTTAAGTTTATAGGTTAGGGTTTAGATAATATGGGTAGGGATTGAGATTTTAACTTATAAATCCTAAATTATAAACTATAAACTGAATCAATAAACCCTAAAACTAAGACACTTGCATAATGTCAAAAAATGCCCTTAACGTCTGACTGGATAGTCATTTTACCCCTATTTTTCTTGAAACAATTTAACCCTCAACGTTTAATTTTGGGTCAAAATGGCCCATCTGCGGATGAAAATCGTTAGTTAACTGATGATTTATGGCTTGAAATGACGTGACAAACCTACATGGTAGTGCGCCGCAATAGCAATGTCATATAAAAAAATATGTTAGCTTTACAGAATGACACACGAGTCAAACATTTTTTATTTTTTTAAAAATTGTATAAAATATAAAATATTTTTCTTATGATGTGTCATTCTGTCAAGTCATTTCAAGTTTTTTATCGTCAGTTGATTAACAATTTTCATCCGTAGAGGACCATTTTGACCCAAAATGAAATGTTGAGGATTGAATTGCTTTAAAAAAATAGAGACCAAAGTGACTATTCAGTCAAACATTAGAGACATTTTTATGGCATTATGCCCAATTTTTTTCACCGCCGAGGTATAAAATAATTATTCATATATATACTATTTTTCCCACATTACTATGAATATGAAGCCTAGAAATTTGATTTTCATTGTGAAAATATTATAGTATGATTTGTGAACAGGGACGGACGCAGAACTTTAAGTTAGGGGACGAACTTATAAAAATTTAGGGGGGCGAAAATAGAATTTTAATAGAAAATACATAAAAAAATTTAAAAAATTTTCAACTCGTATCGAAATTTTAAAATTTTAGGGAGGGGGCGACCGCCCCCGCCAGCCCCTCGGTCCATCCCTGTTTGTGAATTGGCTGACTGATCCTTTGCCCCAAAATTTCTTTCCCTTGACTCATCAAGTGGTGATGTTGTCACGAAACATCTAGGCATTGTAGAATTTGTTTATGTTTATTTGGTACAAGTTACAGGTTATTTGGAACAAATCAAATGTTAAAGGGTCATTCAATATGAGTTATTAGGGCATGTAGGTAAGGGTTAGCCATCGTTATGGATTTTGTGTCTGATGGAAAGTTAATGATCTGAATTCTTCAAGGACCAATAGTATACTTTTAGATTGGTTTATGGCTTACTTACCGGGGTTGGTCTTAGAGGCGGATCCAGAAATTCAAGTTTGGTGGTTCACTTATTTATCTTATTTAGAGGTGTAAGGCTTCAAATTTTTTTAGATAATCAATTTGACTACAACCGACTAACTAAGCATAAAAAATACAACCGACTAACTAAGCATAAAAAATACATTTTTGTTAAAGAAATATCCTTACTTGAAAAAAATTAAAAAAGTAATAACAATCCCCAATTGATAGAAGTGACATGAAAGTTGAATTAATAAATGGGTAAGTAGAGAAATCCGGGATCAACATTTTTTTCTTGTCAAATAGAACGTTGAAAGAGATAAGTGTAATATCGTGAAAGTTCTTCCGAGATTCAAAGACAAAGGGTTATCAAAAGTTTGAACATTTGAGGATTAAACCAAATATAATTTTTGTAGCAGTACTTTTTTTTAAGTATGAAGGGTGACACAAATGAAACCGTACCCATATTTGAGTGACTCAAATATAATCTTACCCATATTTAAGTGACTTGAATGTAACTTTTAAAAATTGAGTAACTCAAATGTAATAGTACTCATATTTGAGTGACTCAAATGTAATCTTACCCATATTTAAGTGACTCAAATATAATTTTTAAAAATTAAGTGACCCAAATATAACTTTATCTATAATTGAGTGACCCAAATATAACTTTATCTATAATTGAGTGACATTCGTTGTAGTTTACCCAAAAAGTTAATGGTGGGTCACGTGGCCCACCATGTATCTTAATAGATTCTCCCATGGTTGGTTTGAGTGGTAAATAACTTGGTATTGTTTAAGTAGGTCTTAATTTCGAGACTTTATATATGCAGAAAATCTCTATTAAAAAATTTACCAATCGCAATCAAATATACGATGCAGATCGGTCTAAATTAATTAGTACAAAACTTGTAGTGACCTGGAGAGGAATAGTAAAGAATGGTTTATGGCTTTAAGTACATACTCACCTACTTGGATCAAAGGCTCAGGCAATGGAAAGTTGACATTAAGTAGAGTTAGTGGTATAACGATTTGCGAGGTTAAAATTCTTTCAAAATAATATTTTATAAATTTTGGTTTTATGATTTTTATTTACTATATTTACAAATTATTGTTTCTTGGAAAATATTTAAAAATAAAATAAAATGTAGAATCGATCCTAGATCGTTTTAGACCGTTGGGTTAGTCTTAAAATCGGTTTAAAAGATTGGATCAATTTATTATTCAAAAACATTAGGATCGTCCAACGGGGTTGGTCTAAGTGGCAAGCAATTTAGTATCGTTTAAGCAGGTTTTGAGTTTGAGTCTTTGTGTACCCACTCATCAAAACTAAGTGTACGACGTGGGTTAATCCGAATTAGTCAGGGTAAAACCCTAAAAAACATAAGGACAACAAAAAAAACATTGAGATCAATCCAGTTCATCCTCACCTTTTACTGTGAATAATGTCACGTACGAAAATTATAAATACTATTTAATCTCAATTTAACATGAAGAAAAAAACAAAGTCTTTGTCTAAAAAAATACGTTGAGAAAAGATGGATGTATGAAACTTTTCAACGTAATAGTATCTTTTTCAACTCTCTCAAAACGAAATATATTTTAAATACATATGTCGGTGTGAGATATCACATTGTTGTTCGAAGACATTTCAATTTTTCTTTCTCCTCCGAATCAAATTCAAATAAACTTTTCCAAATCTTTCTCCAAAATAGTAACATTAATATCAAACAACTAGAACTAATTTATCACCGACAGACAGCCTTAAATCTGCTCCAAAATCAAAGTATACTAACATTAACATTAACAATCACATGCACTTGTTTTTCTTGTCTTTAAAAGTTCCTCACCTCTAACCGTACATATAAAATTCTCCCGTACTCCATAGAACGTGAAAAAAAAAACGCGTTCTTTTCCCATAGAAATTTCTCTTCTTTTTTATTATAATTTTTAGCCTATTATTTTGAAGATAATAATGGAATTGAAATAAAACAAATAAAAATTTTAGATCTAAGTTGAAAATAATATATAATCACCGACAAACCGCGTTTTGGGTCTATAAAATGGAAGCTCTTTGTTTAAGAATGATGGTGAAGTTTGTTTGGATAGAGAGAAAATTTATTAATGGGGCCTTTCATCATTCCTTTTGTTTTGATTTTGCATTTGCTTGTCTTTGTTAGCAGCATTTTCGAAGGAGTTAATGGTTGGTTTAATGCTCATGCAACTTTCTATGGGGCTGACCAAAGTCCCTTTTCTCTAGGTAAGCTTAATAGAAATTATTCGTATTTTTTCGATGTCTCTTTTTATGCACCACGCTAAAAATTTAGGTTTAAAGTTTAAGATTAAAATTTAACATTAGTGTTTAGGGAATTTAGGGTAAAACATATCTTTTAGGGTTAAGGATTTAAAGTTTAGGATCTAAAAATTAATGTTAGAATTTAAAATTTATTTTTTAGTGTTGGGTATAAAAAAAGACACCACAAAAGATTACATACTAATTATATTCTTAATCTAATATTGATTTTGTAAATAAAGTAACTAGATTGGTAAGATTGCTCTATAATGAACTTATACAATGTCTAATTTAGATCAGTCAATCAATTAATTGAATATCAATAATTATAGAAAATGTTATTTATGAAAAAACTCTAATACTAATATATCACAAATATATTTTTTTGCTATTAAATCATATGATAACCTCTTCTCTTTTGTATATAGGATGTACATTTTACCAGGACTCGACGGGTTTCGATCCGACCCGGCCCGATCGAGTCGGATTTTTTAATAAAAAATTTATAATTTATTTATAATTAAATCTTTTAAATTATAATTTATTTATAATTAAGTCCTTAAATTTTTTAGGGATACTTATAATAATACCCTTATATATATATATTATAATTAAGTCCTTAAAATTGAATTTTTATTTATAATTTAGTCCTTTAAATTATAATTTTTTACAATTAAGTCCCTAAAATTAATTTATTTTATATAAGTCAGGTCGGGGTCTGATTTAGTATATTTATTGTCGGGTCGGGTGCGAGTTTAGGATATTTATTTTCGGGTCGGATCCGGGTGGGCCAAAAATCCGACCCTACCCGACCCGTGCCCATCCATATTAATTCTCTATATAATTATTAATTGGGTAATGAACTAATGATGATATTATAGGCGGGGCATGTGGATATGATAACACCTTGCATGCTGGATTTGGTGCAAACACGGCAGCTTTGAGTGGTGCACTTTTTAGAAACGGGGAGGCTTGTGGTGCTTGCTACCAACTCAGGTGCAATTACAAGGCTGACCCCAAGTGGTGTCTCCGACGAGCCAGCGTCACCGTAACCGCCACCAACTTCTGCCCTTCCAACAACAACGGAGGGTGGTGCAATCCCCCTAGTCACCATTTCGACATGTCACTACCCGCCTTCCTTCGTATCGCCCGTCACGGCGACGAAGGCATCGTCCCGGTCCTTTATCGGAGGTACAATTAACATTTTGCATACCATTCCCAATAACATTCATGAAAGAGACCGCTTTTAAAATCGTTTGTTTTTTTATTCGATTTCGAAGGGTGCCATGCATGAGGAGAGGCGGAGTCCGGTTCACATTGAAAGGACAATCGAGTTTCAACATGGTGATGATCTCGAACGTCGGAGGCGGCGGCGACGTGAAGGCGGCATCGATAAGGGGGTCGAGAAGGGGAACATGGGTGCCTATGAATAGGAATTGGGGTGCAAATTGGCAAAGCAGCATTGATCTAAGGAACCAAAGACTGTCATTTAAGCTGACGTTGGTGGATGGCAAAACATTGGAATTTCTTAATGTTGTTCCTTCGACGTGGAAGTTTGGGCAAACCTTTGCCTCAACTCGACAGTTCTTTTAACTAATACTAAGATCTTCAAAACCATTATTTTTAAAATTTATGGTTTTTTTAAGATTAAAAAAGGGTTAATGACATGATAAATACGTCATTATAGTTTTTCTAAAGTTTTCTTTTAGCTAATTTATGTTCAAATTTGAAGATGCAGTGCTCCTAAAATTGGGAGCATGCAATATGTAATATTTCCATATGTTTTTGGTCTTATATATTTGTAATTTGATTGAATAAGACTCTAAATAGGAAAAATATAAAAGGGCTACAAACGAGGCCTTTTTTCTCCGTTTTAAGTTTTCTTAATTAATAATTTAATTTAGATAATTATACCATGCACGGGTGACAGAAATTTTTTGTTTTTATAAGCGCTTTATTTTTAGGTTTTAGGGATTTAATTTATGGTTTAGATGTAAGGGTTCAAAAATTTAAGGGTTGTGGTTAGAATTTAATGATCAAATTTAGAATTTAGGGCTTATAAATTAAAACTCAAATCCTTAACATATTACCATAAAACCTAAACCCTAACATCCAAACCCTAAAATTTAACCCTTACATCTAAACCACTAAACTTTAAACCATAAAACCTAACACTAAAATATTTGTGAAAACAAAATTTTCATACCATCAGTGCATAATTTTATTGAATAACAAGAAATACAATAAAATGACAAGAGTCTACAAAAATTAGACTATACTAATCACTATTATTGGCGGCGAGTATAAATACGATCAACATTAATATAAAATATATATACAAATGAAAGTCCAAAATAAGATTAAAGCAGGTTTGATTTTGTATTTGAGGTCCAAAAATCTCTATTGAACGGGAAAATATGTCTTGATCCTTGTGCCAACATGTTTATGTTTAAAAATTCAAACATGATTTTGGACCTCAAACGTGATTTTGGGAAAAGCAAGGTAGAAGTAGCTTTTGCGTTTCGTCGTAATTTTTACACTGTATTTTTACACAATCGTGATTTTAAGGAAAAACCCCTAAACATAAATAAACATTACTTTAAAATCAATTATACACAGAATTAATTCTATAAAATCACAATGATCTAAAATTAATTCTACCACCGCAAAACTTAACACACAAAATCAATTCTATAAAATAACATATAAAAACCGAAACGTAGATTTTACTTCTGGAGAAAGAAAATCTGTCCCTTTTCAGCCCGAAAGACGTTGGGTAAATTTTCTATTGGGTCCTAACTCCAAAATCCAAACCCAATTTTTGGTAGACATTGAGTAAATCAATCCAGCTTGCACAACCTTGTTCCAAAACCTCAGAGTGGAAAAACCCTTGTTTTCAATGGCATCAAGAGTTCTGTTCACAACCTTAAACTACACGAAGAACAGAACTTTAACAGCTGATTGGTTATTAACATTGGCAAGCACAAGAGCATATTGTTCTAAACCAAACCCAGAAAACAGAAACAACCTTCATTCAAGAATCAATGCTGTAAGAGACCCAAACTTCAGTGTAGCTCCAGTTCTTCAGCAATGGGTGAAAGAAGGAAAAGATATCAAACAATTCCAGCTTCAGCGTATCATCCGTGATTTACGTTCCCGTCGGCGGTATACTCATGCCTTGGAGGTAACTTAAAGGAGCTTATTGATTTTACCAAATGATTGATTTTACCAAATGATTGATTCTTTGTTATGATTCGTTAAATTAAATTCTGGGTTTTTTTTCAATTTCTTTTCTGTTTCGTATCGGGGAAAAAATGTCGACTTTAGGTTGATTAAGCTTGTTTTAAGCTGTTTAGAATAGTTAGCAATGGAAATAAATGGAAAAGGAGATGTTTTTGAGATACCCATTTTTTCCATGAACAGTACAAATTAGATGTTTTAAGTGTTTGTTATATGTTGAAACCTTATTTGGTAGGAATTTATCTGAATGATTACTAAGGATTCAAATGCCTTGCTTTGGACTGCGAGGGAGATGTGGAAATCCGAATTATTGAAGCTTTTCTTAAGTTGTCTGCAATAGATAATTAAAGAAGTATGGCAAAGAATGGATGTGCAAACGTATAGTATATCTCTATAATCCGAATCCATTTCGTCGCATGGATGCAGCAAAGTAGAACACCCTCTGTACAATTACCAAATGTTCTGACAGTGTGTATGAGATTTTAAGTTTATTGCGTTTTTTCTTGTATGCTTATGTTGGATACTTGGCAGAGCAGGTTTCCAAATGGATGAGTAGCAGCGGCCTCGAATTTTCATCGAGTGACTCTGCTGTGCAGTTGGATCTAATCGGTAGAGTTGATGGGCTAAGTGCCGCAGAGAACTTCTTTAGTAGCTTGAAAGATCAAGATAAAACTGTGAAGACATATGGTGCTCTTTTAAATTGCTATGTTCGAGAGGGACTTATTGATGAATCTCTTTCAATTATGAAGAAGATGAAGGAGATGGGTTTTCTTTCCTCTCCGCTCACCTACAACGACCTTATGTGTCTCTACACGAACACTGGTCAACTTGAAAAAGTCCCTGATGTATTGTTAGAGATGAAGGCGAATGGTGTTTCCCCTGACAAGTTCAGCTATAAACTTTGCATCAATTCTTATGGGGCAAGAGGTGATTATAACAACATGGAGAACGTTCTGCGAGAAATGGGCAGCCAACGGCACATTCAAATGGATTGGGGTACTTATTCCGTGGTGGCAAACTACTACGTAAAAGCAGGTCTTAAAGAAAAGGCAATTCATTATCTCAAGGAATGCGAGAAAAACGTCAGTAAAGATGCTCTAGGCTATGACCATTTGATTTCTTCTTATGCACATTTAGGAAACACATATGAAATGAAAAGGCTGTGGGACCTCCAAAAGTCCAAATGTAAGAAGCAAACCAACCAAAACTACATTGTAATGCTCGGTTCATTGGTAAAGCTTGGTGAGTTTGAAGAAGCTGAAAAGTTGCTCGATGAGTGGGAGTCGTCTTGTAAGACATATGATTTCCGAGTGCCAAATGTTCTTCTTATAGGATATTGTCAGAAAGGTTTAGTTGAAAAGGCCGAAGCAAAGCTACAAGATATAATCAAAAGAAGGAAGACCGCAATCCCAAACTGTTGGTCTATTATTGCAACCGGATACATGAATAAGAACAATATGGACAAGGCTTTCGAGTGCTTTAAGGAGGCTCTTGCTATAGAGGCAGAAAATCAAGGATGGAGACCGAAAGAAAGTTTAATTTCAAGCATATTGAGTTGGCTAGGTGAGAACGGAGAAGTCGAAGATGCAGAAACTTTTGTGAAATTGTTGAGAATCAAGGTTCCTGCGAATAGAGAAATGTATCATGCTCTCTTAAAGGCATACGTCAGAAATGGAAAAGAAGTAGAGGGGCTTTTGGAGAGCATGAAGGACGATGAAATAGATGAAGACGAGGAAATGATAAAGGTCCTTAGCCTTCGCGACCGAAACTCTTGAATGGTTTATAATATGGTAGAGTATCCGAAATACTTGCAAATTAAGCCACACTTAACTGGTGGACGGTACAGAATCATTTTAACCGTCAATCTGACCAAATGATGATCTATATTGAAAGTTCTGGAGACATTTTGCCCCTCATTGGTAATATGTTTATTTCTGTCTCCTTCAAGAGGATTCTTTGAAATATATGCAGATTTATCAACTTATTTGTTGTTAGAAGCATGAAATTAGTTTGGCTTATTTATGATGTCACCAGCGTTATATAGGATCAAACATTCAGTATTTTTTCTGGTTGAACGATCCACGATGTAATCGACAGATTTGGAAGCAAATTATATCTCTTTCCCCTACCTTAGTTACAGTTGTTCCAGTGATTACCGGCATTGCCCCGGTTCGATTATTATGTTGATTCACCTTATGATTGTTTGCTCTATGATTGATATATGAGTTGCTGCACTTGATGAACATTCATTTTAAGACAGTCTAGCATAGCTGGACAGTAAGAAGGCTTTGATGAACTGAAGGTACATCATGAGACAAGCTGAAAATCAATCGGAAAAAAATTCCCCGAGCCGCCGGAACTGTTGTTACTACTGGACTCAAACAAACAACTGATAATTTCTTCTAATGACCTATAGGATGGAAGAAGTTTGTTCCAAGATGAGAACTTCCTGTTATGGAATGGGATTGCAATTGGCAAAGGGCAAAAAGTTTATGTTTTTAAACATAAAAGAAGTGAAAAAAAAATCTTACCTTTACAGCCCATTTTGAAAGCATAAAAGTGGGTTACATTAGTTTAGCCCAAACCCAATCTTTTTTCAATTTTCCAGGCACATTTTTTTTCTCTGCAACCAAACACACCCATTAGTTTAGGTTAATTGATGTTTTTTAATCATGGGATTAGCCTAATCATGAATCAAATGCCAAGTGTACCCTTCAAAACTCCATGAAGGCTGAAGCTTGAAACGAAAACAGAGCAACCAACCAAACTACCAAACTCGGTGATAATATCAGCAAAACTAGAACCATAACCTTTTCAACAGAAATATCAGATGGAAGTTCCCATCAAATGTTGTCTTCAAAGATTCTGAAAAAGCCATTTTCTTCGTTTCCAACTCGAACCTTGTTAGACCTAATTTCTAATTCTTCTCTTCAACAAGAACACTCCATTGTCTTCATCAAACCCGTACTTTTAGTCCTCAAATCGAAACCCAAGTCTGCTCTTAACTTTTTCAAATGGGCCCAAAGTTTCTCAAAGTCTCCCCATTGCTTACCCTCCCACTGTGCACTCATTCACCTCTTGCTGTTCCATCGAATGTTTGGTGCCGCAGCTCAGGTGTTCGATGAAATGATGAACCATTCAGGTACAAATATCGGTGTTTTTGAAGCTTTTAATGAAGGTTTCAACGATTTTGGCTCGAACCCAAACGTTGTTTTTCGGTTTTTGTTGGAAAGCTACGGTAAGAAAGGGATGGTGGATATGGCTTTTCGTGTGTTCATGAAAATGGCTAAAGAGGGTCTTTACATCTCGAACAATTTGGTTTATAGGATGTTGGATTCTCTGCTTGATGCGGATTCTGTTGATATAGTTGTTGATAACTATGGCGAATTTTGTAGCTTTTTTAGAAGACGAGATTCTTGTGCGTATGGGATTGTTATGGAAGGGTTTTTGAAGAAGGGGAAGGTTGGGAAGGCCTTGACTTTTCATACAAGGATGGTTTCGAGAGGTTTAGAGGTTGACATTGTTGCTTGTAACAAGATTTTGAAGGGTCTTGCTGTAAATAAGGATGTAGGAATTGCTACTAAGTTGTTTGATATAATACTAGCTTTTGGTCCGTTGCCGAATGTCGTGACTTTTAGTACATTGATTAACATGTATTGTAAAGATGGAAAATTGGATACAGCATTTGAGCTTTACAATGTTATGATACGGAGGAATGTGATTCCAGATTTAATTTTGTATTCTATACTTATTGATGGTTATTTCAAGGCAGGGAGATTGGATGAGGGAGAGAAGCTTCTCTCCGATGCTTTAGAACGAGGTATTGTGTTGGATGTAGTTGTTTTCAGCTCGGTTATCGACGCCTTTGGGAAGGCAGGGGATTTGGGAAGAGTGGTTCAGCTTTATAAGAGGATGTTGGAGGAAGGTTTATCACCTAACATTGTGAGTTACAGCATTCTCATAAGTGGGTTGTGTGGAAATGGTAGGATGCTCGAAGCTTGTGGTATATTTGGTCAAATTATCAAAAGGGGTTTCGAGCCATCTCTCATAACCTATAGTAGCCTCATTGATGGCTTTTGCAAGATGGGAAATTTGAAGGATGGTTTTCATGTATTTGATGATATGATAGAGATGGGCCATCAACCGGATGTCGTTGTTTATAATGTATTAATAGATGGCCTTTGCAAAGAAGGGATGGTTAGAATTGCTTTAAGGTTCTTCTTTAACCGAGTAAGCAGGGGTCTAAAACCTAATATTTTCATTTTTAACTCCTTGATGGATGGTTATTGTAGGTTGGAACAGTTACGGAATGCTGTGAAGGTGTATACGTTAATGGGAACGTATAGCATAAAACCAGATATAGTGACCTACACTTTGCTTGTTAGAGGTGCTTTCAAGCAAGGAAAATCGGATGCGGCTCTGTTAATATTTTTTCAAATGCTGAAGAGGGGTTTACGTGGAGATGCTATAACATACTGTACCCTTATGGATGGCTTCTGCAAACATAAAAATCCAACTGCTGGATTGCAGATATTTAAACTGATGCAAACGAATGGAGTAGTTCCTGATATTGCTGTATATAATGTTTTCCTCAATATGCTTTTCAAGGAATGTCATTTAGAAGAGGCGTCAAAGCTGTTCTGGCAACTCGTTAAGAAGGGGCCAAAGCCCGATATTATAACGTACAACACAATGATATGTGGTTACTGCTCGTTCCAAAGATTGGATAAGGCGATTAACCTTTTCAAACAGCTGACTCCTCCCCTATTTAGACCCAATTCGATTACTTTTACTATATTGATTGATGCTTTCTGCAAGGAGGGTAGAATGGATGAAGCTATGTTGATGTTTTCCAAAATGTCGGAGAAGGGTCCCGAACCCAATGTGGTAACATACGGTTGTCTAATTGATGGCTACTTCAAATCTCAGGACATGAGGACTGCCGCTGAGCTTCACGAAGAGATGCTCGAAAACAAAATCTCTCCGACTATTGTCAGTTATAGCATCCTCATCGATGGCCTTTGCAAACAAGGATTAATGTTGGAAGCATCACTAGCATTCCGCTGTGCTCTGGATAGACATTTATTGCCTGATGTAGTTGCATATTCGATTCTGATCCGTGGTTATTGCAAAGTTGGTAGATTAGTCGAGGCCAAAATGTTATGCGAACAAATGTTCGTGGACGGTATAGTGCCGGACGATTTGTTAGAGCAGACACTTGTGGAATATAATCTCTAAAGTAGCATGGAAAACGAGTCGTGTACAGAGAGTGTGTGCTCATGGATGACTGATTATTCATTCCCTGTATCATCTTGCATGGTAATTTCTACTCTGCTTTACATTTACAGGGTTGAATTATACTTGTAGTTTTAGGATAGAAATTTTGTACATTGCATTTCCTTTAGAATTCTAATGGATAAATTTTCCAAAGATAAAACCTGATTTGAAAAGTATTATATTGTAAAAGAAATAGCTTAGGGTTCTCACTGAATCCATGAATCTTTACTATAATATGATGTTCGAACATCTCGTTCTCATCGTCATTTCAACGTACCATAAGGTTTTGGTGTGAGCTAAAACCAGCAACTGGACAATGTATGCATCATTGTTTAGTTTGGAGAATCAAATTATAGAAAACTACATGAATTGATTTCTCTGTTTTACACATCCATGCTACAACGTACATGTTACAATCTGTGAACCTATGAATCTGTTCTTCTTCGGCCGGAAGAAACCTATGAATCTTGAACTGAGAGTAATGCGGAGAAAATCGCCACCTTGTAAGGAATTTAGAGTTATGCAAAGCCTAGATCAGTGCTAACATTTACTAGCTGCAGGAAAAGTAGCAGGCAGTGTAAGAAGTGTAGCAACCCTAATCGGAGTTTCGTCTGGGTGTAGCCCTAGCTGCTGGTTGCATCTCTATCTCGGTGGATGTACTAGCACGGGCTGCATGAATTTCAATCAACCGGTGATAGTCGTCGTCGGCTGATGATACCGTGCTTGTGTCTGTTCGGATGCTTGAATCGTCGCCGAAACGCCCAAGCCTTCTCCTTCTCCTTCTGCTTCTTCTCCTTGCCTCCTTACCCCATACATGGATCGTCTCCCTTACCCCTTGCGGAATTAGGGCCGCCTTAAAGTGTGTTCCCATCTGAAACGAGAGTTGCGAATGAGATTAAAGGCACAAAATCAACTGTTAAAGTTTTTGTCCATTGAAACAATTGCTTCATACAAGAAAGCATGATGGAGGACTAAAGTAAATAACCAGAAGGAAATCCAAGTGCCATGGCCTGGAAAGAAACCGATATACTGCTCTATATTCAAATAGAACATACCTTGGGAAACAACTTCCGAAAACTATCACTGCAGATCGAAACGGAGGTGGCTCAAACATAGGCTATGATGCTCCCTATCAGATAATCAAGAGCGGTGCACGGTGTGTTCGTGGTGGGGGATATGTAGCTCCCCCCTCAACGTAACCGCATTTTCGACAAGACTTATTTTGGATTCGGATCGGAAAAGATTAAAACTAATGGCTGAATTTTGAAGAATCAGCAAAACACTCTAGACTAATATGAATTGCAGTAAATAGAGATGCCAATGAACAATTCTAATACCTGAGTGACCAGAGCATACAGTGGCAGAGTGATGTAGCTACACATAAACTGCCCGGAAACCCTACGAGGTACGAATGGTAACTTCAGGACCGATATCAACAGAATTTTTACGATGAAATCGGGACTAGGAAAATCGTATACATACCCGAAAATAATTCGCAAGAAAACAAGTGTATGGTTACTGAGGAAACATGAATTATAGCC
Organism: Hibiscus tridactylites; assembly: GCA_958450335.1. Classification (NCBI taxonomy): domain Eukaryota; kingdom Viridiplantae; phylum Streptophyta; class Magnoliopsida; order Malvales; family Malvaceae; genus Hibiscus; species Hibiscus tridactylites. The sequence goes on along the minus strand of OY288273.1, from coordinate 97,184,739 downwards.
GAACTGCCACTGCAAAGATATCAACAGAAGGTAATTATCATGCCAAGATCCTACATGCCTTTGGCTGTACTATCAGAGTTTGATTCTTAAGTTCATATTTCATGTTCTATTTTGAAGGCTTTTTACTATGTGAAATTACAAGAAGCATTCGACCGATGACACGGAAATATAGCGACAGATATCGACGGAGAATGGTTCATTCTATCATATGGCGGAAAATCATGTCCAGCAGTGTTAATAGATGTTGATCCAGTTGGGGAAGAGAAAGTACCCAGTACCAAAAAAATGAAGCCAGTTCGAATGAGTTCTGCAGAGAAATGAAACGAGAACATTAGTCCGACGAAATGGAAGTTGTACTAACATGGAAGGCGACCGGAGTCTGAAATGTAAAAATCTTGTACTTGACTGCATTGCTTTAAACAACAACCTGGAATAGAATGAAATGGATAAGCGACAACAACCATTCTGGCTTCTTGAACCAGAAAAGTTCGTCGCGAGGCCTCAACCTTGTTCCGGTACAGTAGCCAGTTATCCCGGCACTCTCCAGTGTCAACGTTGCCATGACATGCTCCAACTTCGCTCCCACAAGAAGAACAAGCTGCATACGAAGTTACAAACATACCATTATAACTTACAGTACAAGGAACCCGAACTAATACCGGAAAATGAAAGGGAAGAAGACTTACAGTAATGGGAATGATAGCTATCCAGAAATAAAGATTAGAACCTGTAATACGAACACACACCGTTCAGATAGGCGACGAGATGAGAACCGTTGTTCCTACATAGTCCTCTGCACTATAAACAAGCAGAAGAAAATGGCCGAGTTGAAATGTACAATACCTTCCACATTAAATAGCATGAAGACTACAACAAATCCCCAAAGTGGAGCACTGCAGGAAATTATACGAACAGATAGTTAGCAATCTGCAATGCTAAAATCAACTCAACCATTAAGCCGACAACGACACCTGAGAACGGAAATATATGACCCTGTAAATCGGTCGATATAGAGAAAGATAACAACAGGTAATCAGAAAACCATTTTTTGAATGCATTACTTGCCTAATACCAACTATCATTTGAAATTCTTCCTCCATGGAACGAACCATATAATTGTGAAAATCGTAATTCGGCGACAGTTTGTGATTCTGCCATGAATACAAAGACAAAAGGCATAAACATTCATAAGAAAGCTTCAATGAACGAGACTATAAACAGCACGTACAATGATGAACCCCTTGCGAAGAGTCAGATAATCTGCACGAACAACTGACCACCCGAATTGCCGGAAGTAACATACCTGTAAGTCGAAAATAGAATCTAGTACAGAAATATTACAACTTCAATAGAGAAGAATGTCAAAAGAATGAGCTCACAAATCTATGAATCAACTCTTGCAGTAAATGCAGCAAGAAGAAATGTCCTGTACCTACCACCCAGATAACAACTCTACTCTTCGTCAAGGGGTTCGCTCTGTGGTGTAGAACGAAAGCTGTTTGTCTTCGCATTAACGACTCTCTAGCTTGTGCTGCAAGCAAATAAACTATGATCATCATATAATGTCTTGAAAATATTCGAAACATCTTCGAACTGTTTGAAGTTGAACTTACCAGTTATAAAGCCATGTTGGTCCATATGAGCTTCCTCCTCCCATGCCCTCCATCTATGAACCTATCAAAATAGTCGAAAAGTGAGCAAATAATAGCAACATAGAACTGTTAATGCATAACAATCCAAAGACTAACCTTCACAATTGCAAGTAACATTGTTAAGCAACTGTAAGCTATATGTGTGATTGCCATTACAAATATGAAGCGATGCAACTGCTCGAGACCTTCGTATGACACAAATGGCTCGCGACCCTGCAGAAAAAAGAATAATTTAACCGATGATCGTGCAGAAAACCATGCAATAGCAGGAATCTGAGCTGAAATGGATTAGCTGCATGCCTCTTTGCAGGTAATGGTGTTCATATCTCTCAATATTCTCGGAGAAGAGTGAAAATCGGAAGCCACCACAAGGTAACGCTCCTTGGAGGAATCAATTTCATCTCCTTCATCGAACTCAGGCCTAGAGCATGGTATGAAGGTAGTAGTATAGAACCTTGATGGAATGCAGATATCGGATATTCCGGTCGATGTTGCTACTAGAATGAGCGACATGAATCCGAGCAGCATTAACTCTGAAGAAACAAGTCCAAAATACAATGAAGATATGGTAAATGCAAATATGGCACTCAAAAACAGAACCAAAAAACAACATTTCACATGTTTCATTAGGCGAAAACTTAAGGAAATATACCTTCTTTCATCTTATCCAGAGCTTTAAGTAGATGTTTTCTCTCACTTTTCTTTAACCACTGAAACAACACAAATAAAGTATGACACATAAGATGCTATAATCATACAAACAAGGTAAAGAAACCGGGTAATCGGAAGCGGAAAGCGCGATACTCACGTTTGTTAAGCGGTGAATCGAGCGCTCCACGATCAAAGAAACTGTAACAAAGACTGTCAACACAGTGGCAGTAGACCATGTTGGCGTCGATGCCACTGATCTCATTTCTTCATCATCCTCCACACTTTCCACCATTTTTAAACACTCAAAATTCTCTAAAACTTATAGGGCATATCTCTTAAACTACAACTAATGCTGCCTATTATAAACACAAGAAAACAACAATGTATGATCTTCCTCTTCAAGAATAAGACACAAGATTTTCCTGTCTTAATAAAAAGTTGTCCCACTAAATCTTAAAAAAACAACTAATGTAACACACATCTTAGACTAACTTATCTTACATCACATTGACATAAAATCAACAAATTATGCTAAAACTTTCAGCGTTTGCTTTTCATTTCAGATTAAAACAACGAAAATACATAGATCCAAAGCTTTATTGTCCCCTTTTCCAAGATTTTTGGAAAGAACCCGAGTTTTAGCATAAATCAAGGTAGAAGCTTGTTTGAGTCTGATAAAAAAGGGAGAAAGGAGTACAGCACACAGAAGAATTAAAACAACCATGAAAGCTAAAAACTTTAAAGACAAGAGTTTAAAACTTTCAATAGTTTTTGGCCTCTCTAATATTAAATGTCCAATTTTTGCAGTTTTATTTAAGACCCGAACAGAAAGGAAGAAGGAAAGAGATGATTAATGGAAGAAAAAGACAGAACCTGAATTTTGGAGAACCCACATTGACAGTTACATCAGATCTCTTTTCTAGCAAAAAAATAACAGATTTTCATATTTCAATGAGCTTGAAATTTATTATTTAAAGAAAAGAAAATGGAAATGACAAATAAAATGACTTTTATATAAAAAAATGTTTTTTTAACCTATTGTGAAGTAAAAATGGATCTTTTAGTAAATTTTTAGAAAGAACTTATTGAAGGGTGGAAAATGACTATGCAAATGCATATGGACCTCCTGGATATATTTTTGTTAGGAACTTAGGACTGCCGTTTGTAGTTTGTAATGAATGTATTGATTTTGATTACAAGTCTATTTACACATAGTATTGATTAAGTTTTTTTTAACAATGGTCATTAATAAAAAATAATAGAAGAAATAAGAATTACACGCACTCAAGCATAGAAAGAAGATTGGAGACAATAGTCACCAAATCTTTCTTTGAGAGTGACGTCTAACATCAAAAGAACTCAGTATCCTTCATAAAAGTTCATTGTCTTTGTCGAACGAGATGCTTTATGAAGTGATAATAGAGTGGTGAGCAAACCAAAATATTTAGCAGGATGCTTTGTTATACAATTCTGATTATATCGACAAACAAACTTTTACAAAAGAGCGGATCAAACTATACGTGACCACCGACAAACCAATCATAAAACAAATGACGTGAGGGTCTTTGTGTCACCACCAAAACGACAACCAAGGTATGAGAAAAACGTACCAAAAGTCAAGTAGGGGTGAGCGTTCGAGCTAGTCGAGTCGAGTCGAGTCAAAAAAATTCGAGTTATTCGAGTTCAATCGTCATATTTTACAACTTGAACTTAAATTGAAATTTTTTCGATTCGAGTCGATTTTAGCGAGTTCGAGTCGAGTTCGAGTCGATTCGATTTTTCGAGTTTGGTTTTAATTTAAACATTTTTCTATTTATATCTACATATATATATCTTCATATTATTTTTCACATGTGTAAAAAAAAATTTGAATTATATCTACATACATATAAATTGACTTATGACTAAACAATACAATGATTCTAAAAGCACAAAAATAAGAACACATTTTTCATCAAACAAAGTAAACTTGTCCAAATTTCAATTGTAACAATCAAACCAACAAAAAGAAAACTCAACCTTCCATTATAAACTCTGGGCCTCGTTAAAAACCTCCTTCTTATCTAGGTAACGCCAAGACGAGACCAAAGATAGCGAAAGGAGGAAAAGAGTACCCTAAAATATATTAATAACTAAAACAAATAACACAGTAGAGTTTAGAAAATCCAACATCACATGTCAAAAGATACAAACCAATAAAAACAAAAACATAAGAGTAGTTCAAAAAAGAGAATTGCAACAAACTTTTTTTGAGTTCCGAATTATATTGTCGAGTTTTCGAGTTTCTATACAAATTTAATTATAATTATTTACCATGTTATAGTACGATTTGATTCTAATTTAAACGACTTTCTCTATTCATATAAGATATGCATATATATATATATATATATATATATATATATCTTCATATTATTTTTCACATGCATAAGTAAGATTTGTAATGTTATTTAATAAAAAAAATATCATCTAAACTTCTAAAATATATTTATAATATTATTTTTAAATAAGGAACTTTTAAGGATAAAGTACTGATGGGGTATAAATAAGTCAATGAATTGATGTAAAGAAAAAAATTACAAAAAAATCGGTTGAATGATCAAATTGAATAAAATATAAAGTTAAAAGGCTAAATTAAAAAAAGAATAAATTTGTTAAAAATATGAACTGAAGTTATATAGATATTATATAGTGTTAGTGAATCATGTGGTTTAATTTTGGTAAAAAATAGACTTAAAACGAAAGAGAAATTAAAGAAATGGGAAACATTCAAAGTTGAGGGGCTAAATTACAAAAGTAGAAAATTTAATTTAAAAATATGAATTGAAGCTAAATAGGTATTCTAGTTTCTACATTGGTTTAGGAGCATGTGGTTCAATTTTGGTCAAAATTGACTTAAAACGAAGGAGATATTGAAGAAATGAGGAAATCATACAAAGTTAAGGGGTTGAATTGAAAAAATATGAAATTTATTTTAAAAATATAAATTGAAGATAAATATGTATTCTACGCTGGTTTAGGAATATGTGGTTCAAATTTGGTCAAAAATGGACTTAAAATGAAGGAGGAATTGAAGAAAAATGAAATCAGTGACTAAATTGTAAAACTGTAAAATTCGGTTTTTCGATTTTTCAATTTTTCGAGTTGGGCAAATTCCAAACCGACTCGAAATCGAAATTTTTTCGAGTTAATCGAGTTGACTCGAATAACTCGAACAACTCGAATAACTCGACTCGAATAACTCGAAATTAAAAAAAAATATCGATTTTTTCGAGTCGAGTCGAGTTTTGCTCACCCCTAAAGTCAAGGATTATGCCACAATAACAAAAATTCTTTTTTAAAATTGAAAAACAAAACTCATGAAGAAAAAAAGAAAACAAAGGGCATAGTATGAAAAAAAATAATAAGCACCGATGGTCGACAACTAACATTAAAATCAGTGTCATCGCCGGCTAAACAAAAATCAAAGAGAAAGAAAACGATGACACAAAAATATTAAGAGAAAAAAAGATGATGGCTAAGTGTTTTCCCTTTAAAGTAAGGATTATTATCTTATACACCGACGGTGAAAGCTTTTTACAAATATTTTTACTTTAGGGTTTAAGAGTCTAATTTAGGGTGTAGGGTTTAGAGATTTAGGTGTAGGGATTATAAATTTAAAGATAGTGATTAGTACATTTAATGGACAATGGTGTTTCGAGGATTGAGCTTCATTGATTTTCATTTCTCCATAGATTTTGTCTGATATATGTTCACGTTCTATGTTCAGAGTTCGTGACTATCGCTTACAACAATGTAGTGAGCACAAACTTGGGTAGATATTTCGGTTAGCCGTCCTTTTCACTGTAATATATTTTCTTCAAACTAAAAGAAAAAACTCCACCAGCTGGATTGATGAGACTAGATTTCACAAGATATGGGTACTGTCATTTTCTCCCCCACCATTTTCAAATCCTTATTTAACCTAACCTTTTGTCTGATTATGGATATGCTGAGAAGACAAAACACCATGAGATGATATTATGTGGAATCTATACATATGTTGTTGTTTACTGTCTTAACATGGACAACAATCAGGTTTGAATTTGACATTTTTTGCTTCTTTTTTTAAAACATGGTTTATCAGAGACAGATTAGCAAACTCAAATCTGTCTTAAGCAATGGCTTCCAAATGTTCCCTGAAAACTTTTAACATGTCAGAAAATGTGACAATTCCAACCAAGCTACAATCATTTTCTATAACCCAAACATAGTTAACTCTATGTGAAATGGCTTGGATCATCACTGCAACTAATGAACTCTTGGGATGACAAGCGATTGCCTCGGCTCTCCTCACCATCCGGGCCGAATAACTCATCGACCTACTATGTCTTAGGGACCTCGGCGACGGTAACACGGGGGCGGCCGCGGTAGATTCCTCATCAGATGATGACGAGAATCCACCAAATGACATTGACATAGTAAAATGTTCAAGCATTCCATTCAAGTTCCTCTCCTTCAACCGCGCAGAAACTAGCCTAACTAGGTCCTCTGGAGGACCGCCACAGTCGATGTAGGCCATTAGATCCCCAGAGGACAAGGTCTTGATAGCTGCTGCGACCGTCTCGTCGCAGCAGGCCAAGGTGAAGGGAGATATTTCTCCAATCAAAGTTCCCTCGCTGTCAACAACGGCCACTGAAGTTTGGTCCAGGAGGGCTATAGAAATGACTCCTATGGCTGCAGAGGCAGGGGAATGGTACTCAATGGTATGGATTTCAGAGCTTATGATGCCGAGAGTGTCGATTGATAAGGCGGGGATCGGTGAAAACAGACCAATGGAGCTGAGTAGGAATCTGATTATGTCTTCTTGAGTTAACCAACAAAATTCACGACCTTTGTGAATAGTGGCCGATGGTGATGGCTTCTGGTGCTGTTTTCTCTTGTTGCTGAGCTTTGTCTTAATTGGCACCACTAGATTTTGACCTCCTCCAAGTATAAGATCAATTGCTTCTAACAAGCTGCTCAAACAAAGAGAATAATCATAATCATAATTCATCACTTGAAATTAATTGAAAAAAGTGAAAGGAAAACAGATAAATTTCGGATAAATCTATGTACCTGCAAGAAGGTTCCACATGCAAGACAAGGCCAGGAACCTTAGGCAAAAGCACAGAAACAGGCTGGTTCAAAGCAAGCAAAGGTGACACCAAATGTTCATCTTTGCAAAGATAACAAATCACATCCACCATGCAAACTTTGCCAACACATCTACAATCAGCCGAATCGAATTCGGCCTTATGATCACAACACCATACGCTGACGGAGTTATCGTCGGAGTTTTTCAAGACCTCGAGAGCCTCGGCAACCGTGGACGTTGTCTGAAGTGACCTCAGGGCTGGCTTGCCAAGGCACAAGTCAGATAACTCATACGACAACAACCTCACTGCCATGCAAAAAGAAACAACTAGGGGAAATTGAGTGAATTGAGAAAAGAAAGAAAGGGTTTCTGGTTTTTTTGTTTCTTGATTTCTTGAAGATGGATGCTGTGAGCTGGAGATTGTGGACGGATATATATAGGAGAGGTGACCGTGTTTAGTTGCAGTGTGGCTGGAAAACGAAGGGAGGAGGATGGTACGGCAGAAAATGTGTAGGGTACATGATATTTTTGTCTTATAATATGGAATTAAGTGAATAATTGAATTTTTTTTTTATCAAATAAGTGAATAATTGAGATTACAGAACAGATGTGTAGATGCTATTGATTCATGTCATCGCAGCCATGAGTTTACAGTTTTATATTTAAAGTGCAGAGTAGGCTCATATTATTATAATTCTTTTTGGAAAAAAAATCGATGGAATATCTGTTTAAATTTAGGATTTAGATTAGGAATCAGGGTTATAGATGTTTAGGTTTAGGTTGTATAGTTTAAAAATTAGGTTTATGATTTATAACGTATAATTTTAGGGTCAAATTGGGGCAATATTACACCTGAAAAAAATATTTTAAAATCTATACCACCTTTCGAATTATTTTCGAATTTATTGCACTTTCTATAGTAATTTTTAAGGTCGGATAGCTTTCAATTCGACCTCAACAAAAGATACTAAAAAATATAAAAGCATGTTGTTTTCATTCCGACCTCATGCAACATGCCAAAAGTGGATCGGCTCCAAAGCTTTGCTATGATTTTTGGCAAGACGTGCATGTGATTGAATTATACCTACTTTCAACACTGATTTATGCATGTTTTGGCAAGACGTATAATTTCACATGTAGCATTGATGACCGGAGACTTATTTTTTTGAAAAGACTTTGGATTCAATCACATGCACTCACACTTTGAAAAAAATAATTTTTGGCTTGAGGTCGGAATGAAAGCAACATGCTTTCATAATTTTTTTAATATCTTTCAATGAGGTCGGATTGAAAGTGGATTGCCCTCATATTTTTTTAAATTTTTTTATTGAGGTCATATTGAAAGCTACCCGACCTTAAAAGTTATTGTAGAAAGTACAACATATTCGAAAATAATTTGAGAGATGGTATAGATTTTAAAATATTTTTTTTCAGGTGCAATATTGCCCCAATTTGGCCTAGTTTTAGAGTGGAATTAGATATTAGTTTTTATAATTTAAATAAGAAGAATTGTGTAAATATTTATCAAATCAAATGAGTTTTAAGTTTTTTTCCCTCCTAACAATATCGTCTTTAAGGTTTGAACTCTCAGTGCAATGTACCTTACCAATACACTCAACACTTGTTGGTAAATAAGTTTTAAGTTGATTATCAATATGTGTGAGTTTTCTTTATATTTATTCCGATTTGAATCATATTATTCGTGAGTGGAAAAGACAGAACAAAAATTCTAACTCGACGGGGACAAAATATAAATTTTTAAAAGTAAAGGGGCAATTTCAAAGACAAAGTCAAGCTTAGAGATCGGAGGAAACATAAATTTTAAGAATTGGAGGGTAAATTCAGAATTAATCCAAATTTTTTGAAAAAACAATTATATAATCAAAGGCAAAAAGTTGGTGAGTGGTGTAGCAACTAGCAAGAGCCCTTCCCAATGTCTATATCTATGCTCCTAGGCAACTTATAATTATCCTATAATTTTTTTTAATTTATTAGGGTTGGAGGGCAACCGCCTCTCCCAATATATAAGTGCCTCTACCCCTGGTAGGTGGTCATGTTTTAAAATAATTGATTTTAATTGCAAATGATTATTGTTAGAATATATTTTAATTATCAATGTGATTGCTTATAAACAGTGATGGAGTCAGGATCGAATATTGACATGGGTCAAAATACTGAATTTCAAAAATAGGAGTTTATTAAGTATTTAAACTCAAAATTCATGGGACAATGTCTAATTTGTCTAATATTTAAACTTTATAAGAACCTAAATTGTTATTAGACCAATTGAGGATACGGACTCATTCTTCTTTAGTTCAACACTTACTTAATTATATATTTAATAAACTCATGTATTTTTTTTTAATTTGAATATCTATTTTTACAGGGACTAAATTATTATTAGACCGAAATCTATCTAATACCTTAATTTTATAGCAGAAGCCGGGGTCGGGCCCCTTTAACCTCAAGGGAGCTCCGTCCCTGCTTATAATAATTAATTTTAATTATCATCATTTGATGTACTATTTTTTATTCTACTAATAATTCTACTTGCAATTTTAAAAAATAAAGTGAATTTAATAATTTAGTACATGTTTAAAATGATATCGATTTTTTTTTAAATCTTGATTTTCATTTTTTTTAATTATATGCATTTTCGTTTTGTAACCCCTCGTCCCGGTCTGGCCGGATGACCGGTCCGAGTGGGTCACACGGGGAAAACCGAAGCGAAACCCAAAGGATTTCCCCTCGGTTAGCAACCCTATTTTTTTTCTCTTTTTATATTAATCTCGCCTAGATGAATATTAGATCCTATATGATTCACAACAGCGGAAAACGTTCAAGGGAAAAACACAATCGAAACACAGCCATGCAAAAACATGCAATTTTAAGCTTATAAGGCAGGCAGTATCGATACCCTTGACAGGGGTATCGATACCCCCTTCCTAGGTCAACCCAGGAAGTCAACATGTGAAGACCGTATCGATACCCTTACCAGGGGTATCGATACCCTCTTCCTCGGTCAACCTTCCTTGGTCAACAGATTAGACCCGTATCGATACTCGGGGACCCGTATCGATACGCTCTATTCTAACTCCCAATTCCAAATTACAGTAACTTTGGAGGGTATCGATACCCTAAGGGTATCGATACCCTAGGCAAAATCTGAGGCATTTGGGCAAGAGAGTATCGATACCCCCTGCACTGCAATTCCTCAATTTCAACTAAAACCACCCCAAATCGACTCTAAATGCATTTCTCGACTCCCCTAAGCGTATACCAACTTGCAAGCACACATATTTAAGCCATGGGTGTCATTCAAACATGGATTCAAGCTTTCATACATAGCATTCAAATCAAGGAGCAATATAGGCAATATTAAGCATACACAAAGGCTCAAAAGGATCATGAAGCCACAAGTCATTCAAAAGGGGTTTGCACCCAGCATAAGACAACCTAAAGCATCCTAAAGCATACCATCATACACACCAACATTCATCAAAGTATAGCATGCTTACAAACCATAATCAAACTCAACAACATCATCATTCAAATGAGTCATACAAGCTCATATAAACACCCTATTGCCACATTGCTTAACTACTACAAAATCAACCATACTTGAGCAACAATTTGGAAAGCCCTTCTTGCCTTGCCACGAGCTAACGCCACGCTAACGATCTGCATTGTTGAACATAGAGAGCGTAAACTATAAGCTTAGTGAGGGTGCTCTAAAACGAGAAACAACAACAATGCAGGGTCCAAGCATGTTAATCCTAGTCTTACATACATCAAGCATAGGCATAATATCAAGTAGACCTAGCTAGTCTTTCAAGTGGCATATATGGTCTCTCAATCCTAACAAGCTTAACATCAATGATAATCATCATGCAACAACACCATATACTACAATCACATATCACCATCATATATCACAATACATGAACAAGTTTAATTGGCCACTTTAATTACCCCGATTGTGCGGATTTAAACCTTGACAACACTTTACCTCGGTGGGATTCCACTCATCACCGGACCTTGCATGTGCGGGATTCCACTCATCGCCACATGCCCTACGGATGGGATTCCACTCATCATCCCGTAGAAATATATGAATAGCTTCCGGTGGAATGTTACATCACCGTACTCCTCCTTGATGACTTAACGCCATCAAGGCCACGTACGTTTTGACTCAATTTGTGTGCACACTATCCTAATGATCGATCATTTACAACCGGTAATTATTTAGTGCCAATTATCAACATTAATCACATGTCATCACCCACACTCATGCTCACCACATATATCCACATCATGATATATAAACACATGCACCATATAATTGCAAGTACAAGAGCATAGTCATTAAGCACATAGCATTTAAGGATATCAAAAACTAAGCTATCAACTTGAATTAAATGGAAGTGGCCTACCAAGCACACTTTACACACACACACTATACATGTTCGAGCCAAACTTAAAAACAAGTTGAACCACTCACCGCCCTTCCTTAGCAATTCGAACCAATCTTCCTACGAACCCGGATTCGGTCCCAAAGCCTCTTCCGCGCTTCCACTTGCTTCTAGCCAAACAAAGCATACACATTACTTCCCAATTCAATGCTAAACTCAACCATCAACATACTTTGCTAACACAACCCAAATTTCTCAATTTCTCAAATCACATAACCTCCTAAACCCCCAATTTTCGTGCTCCCCTAAAGAATTGCTGAAAAATCAATTTCCAAACATCCAAATGACTTCCAAATCATCCCAAAACACCCTCATATCATAGGTAGACCAACAGCCCTTCAATTTCAACACAAAACCCACCAAAAACTCAAGTTTTACTACCCTAAAATCTACCTCAAGGACAAGCTACGAATTTTCACCCAAAATCAACAAATTTGATATATGTTACTCATTACAACATAGTTAACTAAAACCCCAACCCAATTTATCAAAACCAAATAGAAAACCCCTTAAAAATTCAAGCTTTAACATAAACCCTAATTTCCCAAAATCACACATTTTTGAAATCTAAGACAATGGTTGAATAGGGGATAAAGAGGAGGTTAAGAAAACATAATTACCTTTGAAAAACACCTTTAATTGAAGGAGATAATGGATGGAATAGTAACTAATATTTTTAGGAGAGTTTGAAGGTGGGGAAGAAGGGTTTCACGTTTTGGGAAGGGGATGGGGGAAGAGGGAAGACAACTTTTCTATAAAGTTGTCTTGCTTTTTTAAATTTGGGTCAAATAGCAACATAGGTCCCTCCCCTTTTTCCAAAGCTCCAATTAGGTCATTTTTTTGAAGTTGAATTGTTTTAATTAAATTTTATTTGACTCGAACTAAGACCCGGCTAACTCCTAGGCCCAAAACACGGGTGTTACACGTTTTATGGTTCATATTTGAGATGCGAGTTTATCTTTTTCAACAATGTTATCTTCAAGGTTCGAACTTACATCTTCTCTTTAAGAATGTAATGTGTCTTATCAATGCACTCTACACTTGTTGGTTTGATTTCCGTAATTTTTTATTTCTAATGAAAAAATAATTTAAAAGTTATATACAATCATATCAAATTTTGCTATCAAATAAATTGAAAGCTTGGTTAGACGGATAAGGATTTCACCATGCAACTCTCTAGATTTGCTTTTAATAAATTGACATAATAACTAATCTAATAATTTAATTTGTATCTAAACTGAAAATGTGTAACATTAAAACTTTTCTTGATAAAAAAAATTACTCATTTAGTAACAAATCATCCATAATTACTATATTTAATTGTATAGACAAATGTTTGTCTCTTTATAATTTTGTTTTATTTAATTTGTTTTATACCAAATTTTATGCCTAATTTTTAATTTCGTTTGTTCTCTTATATTTTATGAAATGTTTTCCTAATTAGAAAAAGAAGAGCACGTTAAATTTCTATCTCAAGCTAAAAATAAAATAGTTTGATTAATGAGACCCGTAATTGGTAGAATGACCAAAATGTTTATAGTGTATTATTTTATATTAGTTCAAATTTTAATATTTACTTTGATAGTATAATACATCTCTATGCAGTCAAAAAATAATTTAATCAAATCATCAATCAAGTCTGAATATCGTCATGTATTCTTATGATAAAATAAATCAAAGAACAAAATGTAGTTTAATTAGAAAATATAATTAATCTAAGCATGTGGCGTCACTTTATTAATTTTAATTGTTCAGTAAAAAAATCATGGGTAAATTATATAAATGGTCACCGAACTTTTAGGGTAGATTTATTTGGTCACCTTATTTTTAAAATATTCGATAAGGTCACCTAACTTTTAGTTCGATTTCAATATAGTCACTGGTATTTTAGTTCGCTTTTAATATGGTCCCTCCCGTTGGAAGCTTACGTTACTTCCCGTTTTCCTTAATAAAAAATGGGTAAACTACACCAATTATCACTCAACTTTCTTCTCACTCCTATTTTGGTCACTAGAGTTTGAAAATTTTCAATTTAATAACTTAACTTTTGAACTGTTAATATTTTGGCCACTCTGAAATGACATGTTTATACAAATAGAAAATTTTGATTAATATTTAAAAATAATATTTTAGTTAATTGGTAATTCATATTATTTAATTCTCGATCTTATATTGTACCAATTAAATCAGATAATCGAATAACCAGATAACCGAAATATTTGATTATGGAAATGATTTTTTTTACTTTTTTTATTAAAATATCAAATATGATAATATGGTAAATCTAATAATTGTTTGGTTGTAATAAAAGTGTAAAAACAACTAGAAAGTCAAAATTTGAAAGTTTACACCTATTAATCCTACCTAGAGCCAAAAAAAATTAAAAATCAGAAGGGTATCAAAATCACTAGACCATAAGATATTGTAATGCATAAAATTTAGAAATATTGTATATAATAGATCCGGTCAGTTAATCAATTTTGCTTAAAACTATGAACTATAATCGAACCGAAATAACTTATTTTAAAATTTTGTAACGAAATCGGGTTCGATTAATCCTTATAAAAAAATTATTTGGGTTAATTGCTAAATTCAGATTATTCAATTCTCGATCTTATATTGTACCAATTAAATCAGATAAACAATTGACTGATTAATTGGAATATTTGATTCGAGCAATAATTTTTTTATTTTGCTTATTAAAATATCAAATATGGTGATATGCTAAATTTAATAAGCAAAGTAAAAAAATCATTACCCGCATTTTTTTAAGGATTAATCGAATTTTTATATTTGTATAACAATGTCATTTGAGAGTTGTCAAAACATGAACAATTCGAAAGTTAAGTTATTAAATTGAAAATTGTTAAACTCTAGTGACCAAAGTATGTGTGAGAAGAAAGTTGAGTGATGGTTGGTGTAATTTACCCATTTTTTATTAAGGAAAAACAACGTCAAATTCTCACTGGAGGGACGTATCGAATTCGAACTAAAAGTTGGGTGACCTTATTGAATATTTTAAAAGTGTGGTGAACAAAATAAATCTGCCCTAAAAGCTCGGTGACCATTTATGTAGTTTTAGGGTGTAGGGTTTAGAAGCTTAGTTTAGGGTGTAGGGTTTAGGGGTTTAGCCGTAGGATTTATAATTTAGGGATACTTGTTAGAATTTAGGGTTTAAGGTTATAATTTAGGGTTTATGGTTATAATTTAGGGTTTAGAGGTTAGGGTTTAGTATTTAGAGTAATATGGTGAGGGTTTAGGTTTTAATCTATAAACCCTACATTATAACTCTAAACTATAAATTTCAACCACTATCCCTAAAATTAAAACTTATACACATAAACCCCTAAATCATAAACCTTAAACTAATTCATTAAATCTTAAAACTAAGGTGCTTGTGAAATTTTTTAATTTCTATAACAATATATTAAATAATTATCCATTTTTTATTAGTCAAAACTAATGAGTTTAGTCGTTTATCTTCTTCAATAATTTAAGAATAGATCGTGGATATTCTTTCATACTGCAAATCTCAAATCTCGTTCTACTTTGTTTCATATATTTTTTATTTTTCCTATGGAAATTATGGATGTTTTTTTTTAATATGCTGGTGTGATAAAGGGTATCATATGTTCAACTTTCTAGGTCTTCTCAAAGATGATACACACAACATGTATTACTGGTGCTCGAACCCGGATCACAAAGAATGATAAATATCTATCTTTGCCACTATGACACAAAGGGATGAGCGAAATTATGGGATAAAAAGGAATACTTAAAAAGAGAGCAGATAACTACTTTAAAATAATAGTAAGATAAATACTTTAAATCTTTAAAATCGCCCATCAAAGAGAGCAGATAACTTAAAAAGGAAAATAATAATAATAATAATAATAATAATAAATATTGATTGTAAACATTGTTTGTAAATTTAAAAATGTCCACTATTATTATATCAAATAAAAATTTATACTTAAAATGAATTTTGATTCATATAAGTTAATGTTAGTGTAATTTTGTCGGATAAAGCTCAAGTCAGTTGGTATTAGGTGGACCGTTAAAATAAAATTTAAACAAAAATATTTAATCACTCAATCCAAAAACAACATGCAAAAAATGCACTCACAATTTTTCTCTATAAACAAATATGTG
Organism: Hibiscus tridactylites; assembly: GCA_958450335.1. NCBI lineage: Eukaryota > Viridiplantae > Streptophyta > Magnoliopsida > Malvales > Malvaceae > Hibiscus > Hibiscus tridactylites. The sequence goes on along the minus strand of OY288273.1, from coordinate 97,168,696 downwards.
CTACAATAAAACTATCTCTCTATGTTAGCCCAATTTGCTCGAACAGATTGGTATTAATTGATAATATTTTTATTACCATGGCCGCATAGATATTTTTTTATATGTAACTTTCAAAAATCTAAAACAATTTTTTTTCTTGGTGACAAGAAAATATTGAAGATTCCATCCTAGAGATATTTTCACAATAATATATTAGAAACAAAATCAATTTCTTTATAAAATATTTTTTACAATCAAATTTGAAAATTCAAATCATATATTTCATCAAAAAAGAAATACACTATCAATGGGATAAAAAGTTCATTTTTATGGAACATATAATTTGATCTCAAAGATGTGAGGCAATGTATTACTGATGCAGTTAGACATGGGAGTGACTGATATCGATGTGAATGAACAAAATTTTAATAAATTGTATAATTTATTTATATAAAAATATTTTAAAAATATATTTATTAATTTTTTAGATAATTATTTGATACAATTAAAAAGACATAGATATAAAATAAAATTATTTTAAAAAGAATGTAAAAATCTTTGCCATGGGTTTTTTTTCTTTTTACTTTTTCAAAAAAAAGTTTTTTTAGGTGTTATACCGTACTAATTGTCAAATTTATTATTAAACCCTTACTATGAATAGGTCCTCTGATTTTAGGACATGGGGACCATACACAAATCTTTTCAATATAATTAAATTTTAACTTTTTGCATTTCCCTTTCACTTTTATTAGTGTGGTATGTTGCATTGCAAATTTTTCCAAATGGCAAATAATTTATGGATTTAAATCCATTTAGGTCTAATCTCAAAACCTTAATTATTGTTTTTTATTATCCCAATTGGGGATTTTCTTCAGTGAAATCAATCCCTATTTGATTGTTTTCTTTGAATTGAAACCTTAAAATGACGAGATGGTTTTGTCACAACTTGTTAGACACATAAGATGTGCAAGACCTTACCTACCAAGTTCTAGCATAAAAATGTGGGGGAAATTAGTGAAATTTTAGTTATATTCTTATAAATTCTATTAGAACAAATTTGTAATATTATCAACAAAATATTCGTTGAATGATATTGGTGCGTTATTTGATTTTTAATAGTTTTAAATAATTATAAGGTGATATACGTTCATATTTTTTCTTAATTCTTTGATAATGCACACACAATATGCAAATATATTTGCTCGAAATCGGGTCTTTTAGAATGAATACCATCATCTTTTTCACTGAGATCATTTATTGAGTTCGAGACATTTGAATTTTTTGACAAATCTTAATTCAAATCATAATCCTACCTAGAGGGGAGGGGACTCTAGGGGGAGAAAGGAGAGTGCTCCTAGTGGGTTTAGAACCTATGACCTAAGAGAATTTGAGGGACTAAAGATGAGCAGCTTGGCAAACCGGCCAAATGTACTTGCTCACCATGTGTTTTTATCTAATTCAAAATCTATAATTTATTTTTATAATGAATCCAACGAGTGGTCTCAATAGAAAATATACTTTATCATAGGGTTAAAAAATATGGACAATTACTACCTTATAATTACTTTAAAATTATTCAAAATTATAATGTTTGTTCATTAATCTTAGCCTTTTAATAATACACATATGATGTACAGACAAATTTCTCTAACCCACAACACATGAGATATGATTCAAAAAATATATAGGCTTTGGCAATTAGCGGATAGCTGATAGCGAATTATATTAGTTGATAGCTGATAGCGGATTGCATTAGCTGATTTGACTAGCGGATTGTATTAGTTGATTGTAGAAAAGTGTTTGGTAAAATTAACTGACAGCTGATAATTGTTAGATTATTTAAACAAACAAAATGACATATAAGGACATGATTATATTCCATACTTGTTTGAATAGTTTATTAGTTATCAATATTTTGTATCTAATTAATATTAATTAGATTTATAAAAATTATTTTTAATATAATTTTTCTAAACTTATTCGAATGGTTTATATATTAATTTATTATTTATATAATTATTTTAATATAATTTAATTAATTAATTAATTTAAATACACATATAAATATGTGATAATAAAAAGAAAAAATAAATAGGGTAACTTATAAATAGGGTGAAAAAATATTTAATTTAAGTTATTTAGAGATTTTTGCTAACTGGTGAGGGTAAAAAAATCTTTACAACTTCAATATCAAACCTCTAATCTCAAAAAACTCATATTAGAAGCTTTTTCAAAATTAGCGGTTTCACCTCAACCAATTCTTTCAATCCGTTGTTCACTAAACAACAGTATTAACGGATTTGACTGGTCAAACGTCTAATTATACTTAAAACTTTTAATTTTTGCCCAAAACGTTCTTTACTAAACATGGCCATTAATTTTGTTTAAGTGGTTGGTTAGTGATCACGTTAGAAAGTATACTAAAAAGTTTAAAAAGAAATAATAAATATTAAAAATAATATATTTATAAATTCTAGTAAAAGAATCAAGTTTTTAACAATAATTTGTAAAGCTAATAGATTTCGACATATCTATTACATTATTTTAAAAAGTTAAAAGGGAAAATTTATTTCTCGAATAAAAAGGAATAACTAATTAATATTATTTGAAAACTTAGGCAAAATATACACTTCTTTTCTAAAAGATTTTGAAAACTTTCAGAAAATGGTTGAATTTTCTTTTAAATTAAAAAAGTCTAGAAGGCAATAATTACTCCATGTGGAAGGCCCTATCCTATTATCCAATGAGGAGTTCTAGATCTATATATCACCCTTGGATCTTGATTGACATACATGATGTGGTGGGGTCCACCATGTGCAGGTTATATAATGACGTTTTTGTCCATGTGCCACTAAGGCATCCAACCCATATACCGGCGCGTAGGCTCGGAACACTTAATTAACGGTGAGTATTCTATTGAGTTTGATTAAGAAATTTTGAATTAAATAAGTTTATGAATCTTATTTTATAAATTAAATTTTATTTGGTTTATAAAACTAAATTTGAGTTGAGTTATTCAAATTTTTTACAAATTAACATTATTCTAATGCTATTATAAATGTCATGTCTTTTTTATTTTTTATTTTTTAAAAAAAGTTTATGTCTTAGTTTAAAATTACTAGCATCGAAAAAAATAGTTGATGGATAGTTCTTTTATTGTGTAATGATTTGCAGAGACAGAACCATGTAGGGTGTGGGAAGGGCTTCTTGCCCCTCCTAAATTTTTTAGTCTAATTCCATTTTTAATTTTTTAATTTAAATATTAATTAAATAAAATTTTTGTTCTTCCTAATTTTTAAACTTAGAAACATAAAACTTTTACCCCTCCTAATATTAAATCCTAGTTCTGTCTCTGATGATTTGTGAGGAATATAATTACTAATAGCCCCAAGTGGAAATAGTAAAAGAACACAAATCATATTTTAACCTACAAATTACAATATTATTAACATTATTTGAATAACATTTGGAAAGTTTTGTTAGTTGTTTTAGTTTCATCTTAGAAAAGTGTGGGCTAGGAAATGATTGTACAATATTTTCATTGATTGATTGTAAAAATAATTTGTAAAGAGTTACAATCGGATTATCAAATTGAATAATATGAAAAGAGAATTTTTGAAGTGTGAGATTAGAAAATTTTGATACCGTAAATTAATTTTTATGTTTATCCATGATCTAAACTATATACTTTTTTACTGTAAATATATAAATCTCTATGACGTATTAATATCTTATTGATCGAACGAAATTTTTTAACAAAAAGACAAAGATATTTAAAGTGGTTGCCCATAATAGTTTACGGGCTTATTTTTTTAACAAAAAATGTTTAATTAAAAGAAAAAAAGAAGAAATAAAGATAGTTTAGAATTTTTTTACTTTAAGCCTAAGATAAACTACACAAATAAATCCTTTGGTTATAAAACATTTTTCATTGAGTCTCTCTGTTATAAAAAAAACTCTAGAATGGTCACTAACTCATACAAGGAGAGAATTGCATGTCTAGATCTATAATCCGAAGAAAAGTGGATTGTTATGAATTAAAACCAAAATACAAAAATAATGGGATTCGGTGGAATTGAATATTTAAAGAATTCGAATGTTATAAAGTCAAAGAAGACAAGTGATAAGACAACTGACAAGGGACCAATGACAATTACACATGATAATTGAGAACCGTACATTTCACCATGTGACAGATAAGTACACGTGTAACAATGTTATAATATGATAAAAAAACTAATTTATTTTCTAAAATAATTTAAAAAAAAACTTATTATACTTTTACCTAGAGAGGAGGGGAAAAATTTAGGTGAAGGCAAGACTCCTAAGAGGTATTGAACGCATGACCTAAAGGGAAGGGAGTAGAGCAGGTAGGGATGGCAATGGGACGTTTCGGGGACGATTTTGTATTACACACTTCGTCCCCAACACTTGCAGGTACGACATTGGAGAATCCTCATTAAATGTTTCACGCATTTTTTAGGACTCTTACCCATCTCTTAAGATCCCCGCGGTTTTTGTTTATTTCTCGTACCCAAAAATAATAATACATTAAAATGAACACTCATCATCGAAACTAAAAACATAAATGAATAAAATATTATTTTTTTACAATGACTAAAATAATAACTATTGAAACATATCGGCATGCGTTACGTTTAAAAGAAAATATGTTACTAGTGCTTTACAGATTCAAATTATGATCCGTTTGTTGCAACAGAAAGAAGTAGAAGAGGTAGATTCAATAATATTTTCAACCATATAAATTATCTCTTATAATTTTACTTGTTCGATTTATGATAAATTCTTGATGTTACTGTCATCGTTGTTTTTAGAAACAACCTACAGTCTTTTCTTCTGACCTTTGCTCACTCAAAAATTAATAACTCCTAATACATAACTCAAAATCAAGAACCGCTTGTTTTAAACGAATCTAGGCTTCCGTATGGTTATAGAAATATAAGGCTCACTTTCTGATTTATCTTTTAGATTTTTGGTGATTTTTCAAAGTCATTGTTAAAACCTCTTTCTAAGAAATATCCTGCTAAACTTTTATGATCTTTCAACATTCAAATATTCATATTTTTTTAAAATACATATCGAAATCGATCACTATGTATTTTAAACAAAACTAGACTGAATCACGTTTACAACGATGTATAGACCACTTTCTAATTACTTTTATGAAATTTACAGTGAATTTTCAAACTTACTCCATACAACCATACTTTGGTTATAGAAGATTAGATTTTTGTTAAAAATGAGTAAATTACCCTTATGTCCATTCAATTTGTAAAATATTGTGAATTCTTGCGGATATTTTTAGGGATCCCTACAGTGATTTATACGGGTACGGCTCGGTTATCTCCACAGTTCAAATATAGAAATCTTCGTCCCCATCCCCATTTGAGCTTCGGTGATAAAATTTCACCCGTTCCTATCTTATGGGTGAAGAATTCGGTTATTCCCCATACCCGTCGGTTCAGATCCCCATAATTTTCGGTTATTCCTCACTCGATTGCCACCTCTAAGAGTAGGTGAGTGTGCTCTGACCACCAAGCCATCCTTACATGTTTTTTTTTAAATAATTGAAAATTGAAGAATGATAAGAGAAAACATGACACGTTATTAGATCTGATCAACTCAAATAATAAATTGTATATAAAAATAATTTACAACGGCATGGTATCAAATTTTATGTAAATAAATAATATTCTAGGTATAATTAGAAATTATAATCCGTAAATGTAGCTTTTGACGTGTTTTAAGATCTTTGTTTGGATCATACGACTTTTTGTACTTTGTATTTGGTACGAAAATTCAACATTTTTCAGCGGGTTGTGTGATTAAATTGATGGATACATTAGGGATGGTAAAAATACCCGGCCCCGACCCGACCCGAGGTGCCTCGACCCGACCTGACCGGGTATTTTTTCTAAAATTTCGGGGATCGGGGCGGGGCGGGGCGGGGCGTGAAAGACATAAAGTCGGGGCGGGGCGGGTTCGGGTATTTGCTAGAAATTCCCCGCCCCGCCCCGCCCCGATACATTTTTATATTTTTATATATATTTTTATTATATTTATAAAAAATATCATTTTATTTAAACACTTTTATGAGTTTTAAGCTATTTTTTGTTTTTATTTTGGTTCGTACTTATTGTAAAATTTTGTTAGATGTTGTTCAAGTTTTAATATATTCGATTCTAACGGTTAATGATTCAAGTTTATTCTTTTGAATATGTAGTTTAACATGTGGATAATTTAAAATTAGTTTTATTTTATTTTTTTATATAAGTTTGAAGTCCTTTGAAACTATAATTTGTGATTGTGGTGGAAGATTGGTCGAATCTAATATTTACCGTCGGCGAAAATTAATTTTTTTTTTATTTTTCGGGGCGGGTCGGGGCAGGGTCAGGTTTAAAGTTTATTATATCGGGGCGGGTCGGGGCGGGTAAAATAATATTTTAATTCGGGGCGGGGCGGGGTCGGGTATAATATATTATAGGTCGGGGCGGGTTCGGGGCGGCCAAAAACCCGCCCCGCCCCGCCCCGTTGCCATCCCTAGGATACATACACCAAACATGTTTTTCTTCTTCATGAGACAGATAAGCAATTCTAACTTAATAGAGCATGGTCTCGGCTGAGCAGGGAAGGCAAAAAAAAACCCGAACCTGGCGGGTTTCAACTTGACCCGATTCGGTATGGTCAGATTTTTTTTTTAAATTTTAGTTTTTTTGTTTGGGTTTTTTAAAGGTTTGTGTTGGTTGGGTTTAGGTTTAGGGTGAAAATTCACGACCCGTCCCGGTTGATTTATAAATTTATACTTATTATATATTATAATTAATATTTTATTATTTTTTGGACAAGTCGGGTTTAATTTCGTTTTTACTAAAATTTCAGGGTCAGGCCAAAGTTGAAGTTAAAATTTTAAATTTTCGGGTCGGGTTCAAGGTGGCCAAAAACTCGCCCCGCCCTGCCCCGTTGCCATCCCTACGGTTGAGCAACTCCAACATCTCACTTGGGAAATCAATATAAAGTCAAAGTTAGTTTATCCGCGACGACATTAGTTTGTGCCACCTAATATTGGAATAACAACTCATGAACCGAGGCCACAAGTGTGGTACCAACAAATTTAGTTAGGAGTATTATTCTATAATGAGCTTCTACAATATTTGATATGGATTAATATGTAAAATATCATTAGTTATACAAAAAGGAATTGAACAAAAGTTGTGAGTTTAGCTAAAGCCCAGCATCTGTTTACCATTAAATTGGACCTCATTCACACCCATGTTTTTAATTGGACCACTTTAACATTTTATTACAGCCCAGAAAGGAATTTATGAGAAATGCAAATATTTAATAGTTATCGACAAGTGTTAAGTGCATTGGAAGATATATACAAACTTCAAATATGAATTCTAAAAAATATACGGAGAATTATTTTTATATATATCAAATAGTTGTCGAGAATATTGAATCAAATAACAAAGAGTTTAATATCTTTTAAAATATTGAATTTGAGAACTTCCCGATTTAAAGTTCAACTTGATTTTACTCTAAATTTAGTTGAAACCTAATATAATTATCTAATACTTGAGATTAATTAATTGATCGAGTGACAAAAATTTCTCATATTATCACATTTTGTATAAATTTTAAATTTTAACATTTAAAAAAAATATTTTTACCTCTCTACTTAATAAAAAATTATCTGAAAATTATAGCCAATAGTATAACATGTTATTGGACCTCATTGATACCCATGTTTTTAGATTAGACCACTTAAACATGTCACAACAACATTAGAACCCAAACCAAATAACCAATGGGACCAAAGACACATTAAATGAGAGAAAATATAGACAAAAAAAAAGAGAGACAAAAGATTAAACAATGATGTCATTTCAACTTGCAAGTCAAGCTTTCCTAGTATTTCAAAGTTGCCCATGGTTTTGAAAACCGAGGTGTCATATGGGGGAGGTCACTTCAATCTGTAATTTAATATTTTCCAATAGTTTTTAGTATTTTATATAATATCTAAAATTTAAACCTTTAAATTAAAAATAAAAACATTATGCATATTTAAATTGATGGCCTTTTAATTATTGACACTAAAACTTAACAAGTAGTTCACATAGAAAAATATATGATGTTCGTATTAAAATATTCAAGTTCAATCATTTTATTTATATGGTATATGTAAATTGTTAAAAGGTTAAAAATATAATTAACGGTATTTTTGTATGAATTAAGATCCTATACACTGGCGGTGAAAACTGAAAATTTTCACAAACGCCTTAATTTTGGGGTATAAGGAGTTAGTTTAAGGTATATAATTTAGGGGTTTAGGTGTAGGGGTTAGAATTTAGGGATAATTGTTTCAATTTAAGGTTTAGGATTATAATTTAGGGTTTATAGGTTAGGGTTTAGTTTTTAGGGTAATATGGTGAGGATTTAGGTTTTAACCTATAAACCCTAAATTATAACCTTAAACCTTAAATTGAAATAACTATCCCTAAATTATAAACCCCTACAGCTAAACCCCTAAACCATATACCCTAAACTAATTCTCTATACCCTAAAACTAAAGCGTTTTGGAAACTTTCAGTTTCCACCGCCAGTGTATAGGATATTAATCCTTATATAATGGTCTTTTATTCCAACAATTAAGCAGAGAAAATGTGAAAATGCAGTGTGCCATTGATTGTTAATCCACAGATTACAGAAATTAGTTTTTTTAACTGCAATTTGATTCTGACAATCCAGGTTTTACTAAGTCTTCCCATACCAAACCATGCCCCAACTTGGTCAAATTTTATTATTTCCACACACAGAATGAAGGAGCAAACTTTGAGCTAACAGAATGAAGCTTTGAGTCACCATTTTGCTTTAGGAAAATGAATAAAAATCTCTACTTTAATGCTTTGAATACCTTCTTAGGCCTAATAATGGAAGCTTGCAATAATTTCAGACAGAGCAATCCTTAATCTTGTTATGACTGTTTCAAATTAATGGTAGTCAAAGTGGATAAAAAGACAAAGAACCCCCTCAATGATGGCAAACAATGTCCACTTTCAGACAAAAAAAGATAATGTCATGTCAGAAAAGAAATACACCAACTAAAACAAAAGAAAAATATCAAAAGATAAGAATACATTGGGGTCTGAGTATCCTTATCCTTTTCTTTTCATGTCCCCACCAACATGAAGGAATCATATAAATAGTGATTAAACCCATCTCCAGTTCCATATATTTATTTATTTTCCATCAGATTCTTGTTTGAAACAAAGGGAAAAAGAAAAAAAATGTTGGCTATTTTCCACAAGGCATTTGCCAATCCACCAGAGGAGCTGAACAGTCCAGCTTCCCACAAATCTTCAAAGAAGCCTAAACAGCCTGAAGAAACCCTGAATGATTTCCTTGCTCATCACCCAAACAACACTTTTTCCATGAGCTTCGGCAACGCCGCCGTCTTGGCCTATGTCCGCCATGAAACTCAGCCTTCAGTCAGTCAGAGGTAACAAAGTGTTTGGATGGGAAGAAAATTGGTGGTAATTATGAAAGATCAAAACTTTAACTTTAACAATTAACAGTTCTTTTTTGCAGGTTGTTTTCTGGGTTTGATGACATATATTGCCTCTTCCTAGGGAGCTTGAACAACCTGTTCATGTTGAACAGACAATACGGGCTCTCAAAAGGGAGCAACGAGGCCATGTTTGTGATTGAAGCATACAGGACCATGAGAGATAGGGGTCCATACCCTGCAGATCAGGTTGTGAAGGATCTTGATGGAAGTTTTGCCTTTGTTATCTACGACAGCAAGACTGGAACTGTGTTTGCTGCACTGGTAAAATCAAAAAACCATACCCCCCAAGTTGAAATCTTGGAGATTTGAACCAAAGGGTGTCCTTAAAAAAGATAAAGTTTTGATTTTTATGTTGTTTGCACTTTGCAGGGGTCTGATGGTGGAGTTAAGCTGTACTGGGGAATTGCAGCTGATGGGTCTGTAGTGATATCAGATGATTTGGAGGTCATCAAAGAAGGGTGTGCCAAATCCTTTGCTCCATTCCCAAAAGGTACCTGAAACTTGAGATGTTTTTCATTTCAATCACTAATTAGTAATTAGTCAGTCTGTTGTTCAGAATCTGAGAAATGAAAATGTTGCAGGGTTCATGTTTCACAGTGAAGGGGGGCTGATGAGCTTTGAGCATCCGATGAACAAGATCAGGGCAATGCCGAGAGTGGACAGTGAAGGAGTGATTTGTGGTTCTAATTTCAAGGTTGATGTTTACTCCAGAGTTAACAGCATTCCACGAGTGGGGAGTGAAACTAATTGGACTGACTGGGCTTCCCATTAATTATATCAAAATTAGACATCAAAATGTTGTGCCTTTATCTAGTGGTTTCTTTTGTTTTGGTACTTTTATTATCTATGTTATGTTTTTGGTGTTTGTTTGATTTCCCTGAGATTGTAAATAATGAGCAAATAATTATAGTTGAAGACTATTATTCAACTATAAAAAATATCCGAATTCGATGAGTTTCGATTCAGATTCAATCGAAACGATTATTTTATTTTTAAATTTTTAATTCGTATTACTTTCGAGTTTAATAAAAAAATATAGGATAGCCAAGGAAAAAAATAAAAGTACTATTGGGTCGAAATTGGGTGACCATCCCTACTTGCAAAGGTATTTTTCTAGAAAATATAATTATGAAATAAGAGTTGTTGGCCAAATCAATGTGTTTGTAACTTCAATTAGGGATGGGTATTTTACCCGGCTCGATCGGATCTGAAATTTTTAATGAAAAAAATAAGTTCGGGTTGAGTCGGGTTTTAGGGTAGAAAATATTCGATTCGGGAATAATAGTGTCATTTTCTCTTAAAATTTTTAGAGATATTTATAATAATACCACTCTTTATATATATAAAATAAAAATTTTACGTTAAATTATAATTTTCTACAATTAAGTACCTTAAAATTATTTTTTTACAATTAAATCTTTAAAATTTATTTATTTTATATAGGTCGGGTCAGATCGGGGTCGAATTTAGTATATTTATTTTCGGGTTAGGTTTAAGGTGTTTATTTTCGGGTCCGGTCCGGATAGGCCAAAAACCCGACCTTACCTGACCCATGCCCATCCCTACTTTCAATCGGATTGAAATGCAAATACCAATAGATTTTACAATTTTCCATTTATTTTTTCTCTATTAATAATTGATGGGGGGGGGGGGGGGGTTTATTGATATTTTACTCTCATTATTTTTATGTTTGAATAACATCTTAAAAAGGCCACTAAGAGACTTAAAAATTATGGTCAAAATTTTAAAATTATATTTACAATTTAAACTTAACAAGTGGTCTCAATAAAAAAGAAAATGGTGTTCGAATAGGTGATCTCAATAAAAAAATAATATTCATCTTAATAAACTTGAGTTCAAAAACTAAAAATATATAAGATGTTATGAATATTTATCTATATGGATGTCTATCATGATTAGAACTTTATCAAAGGAGTTTGATTGATTTATTATTAGAAATATTATCTCTATGAATTAGAGTTTAATGTATTATGTACTTCTTATGCCTATAAATAAATGATTCATTGAAGGCATTGTATACAAGTCTATATTTTGAGAATAATACAAATCTCCATCTTCCTCTCATCTCTTTGTTCTTCTTTATTTTATTCACAACACGTTATCAGCGCGAGACTCTAATCAACTGAGGTCTTCATCGTTATAATTCAAAAGAAGTTACCGGGAAGAATTCGATTACAGAATAAACCAAAGATAAGTTTTTTTTCTCCTTATTTTTTTAGTTACCGATTGTCTTTCTCTTTATATTTTAACTTTGTTTTAATTTTTTTTTTGAAAATTTTGGAAGTATGTTTGATTTTATTCGAACATTGGAAAGAGATAAATTTGTGGCTTCTCACAAACCAAAAGACGAATCGACAGAGACGAAAAGGTTGCGTTTGGTATAAATTACGTGTGTTTTCTCTTGTTCCTAAAAGGGTTAATTAGCGGAAAAAGTCGATAATGTCGCGCTGTTTTTCTTACCTGCCTCCTCAGCTTTTAAAGCAGGGAACGATGGAATCGATTAAGGTTTGTTAAGCGAAAGTATTTGTGGTTTTTCAGTTTTGGTACTCAACTGCTTATGCTTTTCATACTTAATTATTATTATTTGTGTTTGTATATTTGTAAATTCATGAAGTTTGATGATGGTGCATGTAAAGCCTGTTCGATTTACTGACTATACTTTATAATCATGAATAACAAAGTTATGTATGTAGAACTATGGTAGTTTTTCATATAAATTAATTAAAATACGTACTCTAGGTTTAAGGTTTTTTTTTAGTAACAAAGATCTGTACATTAATGAAACACCTTTGTTGGTTTAGTTTTTTTTAAAGAGAGAATTATGACATAGATCCTCTGATTTCTGATATATTCAATTCAGCCAATACATATAGATCTTATTATTATGGTTTCATATATGTTTATTTTTGACACAATGGTTAAACTTTGTATTAAGATCAATATGTGTTTATAATATTTTATTTGATGATATTGATATTTTAACCATGTATTGAGTTTTACATGTATTTAAATGACTTGGAAAGAGACACGACATTATGAGAAGATGTTTTGGTCATTTGCTACGTTTCCATTTTCCTCGAGAGGAAAACTAATATCGGTAAATTCTTATTTTATTTTTTATTCTTTAAATTATGATTTTAATGTGCGATAAATCATGATGAATTTCAATCTATAAAAAGATTGTTATAAAGTCTATATTTGCTTGAAAGCAATTTTTCTTCTTTGTCGAAAAACTCGACCATAGACTTCTCCCAATTTCAAGTTACGAAAATTCTTCTTGATCCAAAAAGTTTTATGGGAGGCATTCCTTGAAGTGAATGCAAAGCATGATGTTTATTCCATGCAATTATCAATGATGGGGCATTCCCTGAAGTGAATGCAAGCATGATGTTTATTCCATGCAATTATTGGATCTGTTTCATTCCCTGAAGTGAATGCAAACATGGTAAATCATTATTCAATTAGAGACATAATTTCGATATAATCCAAGTATAATTGGCTGGACATCCCGTTCTGCGAGGCTACTGGTCTTAAAGGAGGTTTTTAAAGGACCTTGTGGACAGGTTTAACAATGCCGCGTACGAGGATTAAATCTTTGTTCTCTATGATAAGGATATGTGAAAAAGGTTTTAAAGGCCCACTGGCTCTACTCCATTCCTTGAAGTGAATGTGAGATTATATTATGGAAGGAATAAAAAAATCACATTAAAAGTTGTGATCGTGATCGAGGCTATGAATATACACATGAAAAATATAGTCGTTTTAAGAATACTTCTACCCGCTGGTAACGAAGTTATAAGGATGACAAGAGTGATAAAGATCATTCTAAGGAAGTGAAATCCTTTTACCAATGTGATGTTATAAACCATTGGTTTCGTACTTGTCAAACGCCAAAGTATTATGGACTTTATTCATAATCATGAATGATAAATGAAATAAAATATAAACAAAATTTGTTTATGGCGTTATTGATCCAACTCAATTGGATATTGTTAATTTTCTCATAACCTTTGAAGGGAATAATTTACCATTTATTTTATTTCCCTTATAACCTCTAACAGGAATAATTGGTTTTTTTTTATTTTATGTTAATTCGTTTTATTTATTTTTTATTTATGTTAGTTTGCTTTATGTTTATTTATTTCACATATTGTTTATTTACGCTTTATGTTAATTTATTATTTGAAGAATATGATTACTTCCGAAATAAAATATACAATGAATTGTGGCTATTTATGCCTAGAATTGTGGTTATTTATGCCTAACAGATAATGCAAGTACTCATATTGTACTTAAGCATAAGAAATATTTTTCTCATTTAAATGCAAGGGGAAATATAAGTAGTATTTCTCAAAGTACTAAAATATCAATACTTCGGAAGAGCACTTGAAAGTTTATCTCTGATAGATAATCGACTTGATATGATGTGCTATATTTTATATTTTTCATTCCTCGAAGTGAATGATACAAAGTATATATTTTCATTACCTGAAGTAAATGAAACAAAGCACATTTTGAAAGGTGCACAATTATGCATTTCTCGATTAAAATGCAAGGGAATAATGTGAGTACTATATCCGGAAGTACTAATATCACAAAAGGCTCTGGTTGAGCAAATATGTTATTGTCAAATGGAACTTTATTCCATATTCACAGTGCGTTATACTCGTCAAAGTCATAAAGAGAGCAATATGAGTTCGCAAACTATTCCTTTGGGAATTATAGATAACATATGTTATCAATTGGCATTTGAAATAAGCCAATATTGATATAAGTTTTGGTAGTCAAAAAGTCAGTTGAAAGCTCTAGAAGAGCTATATATTACTACCAAAAGATCATTTCAATTGAAAGTTCTGAAAGAGCTAAATATATTCCTATTTAAAGGAACAATTTTGATGGTCGTACTAGACATGTACGAGTAAGATTGAATTATATGTTATGGTAAACAAGAAGTTTACAAATTCAGAGATATATACACACATATATATAGTTGGCATGATCGGTTAGACCATCCTGATCAATAATGGTGCAGAAATTATTGAGATTTACATGCACATGTATTAAAAGAACCTGTAGTTCTTGTGGTGCTTATTCTCAAAGGAATAGATTAAATTCTACTTATTAAAGAACGTGAAGTTCTTGTGTTGCTTAAAGGAATTGATTAAATTCCACTTACTAAAAGAACATGAAGTTCTTGTGTTATTTGTTCTCAAAGGATATAGATGATCCCACTTACAAAAGAATCAGAACTTAAAGTTCTTGTACTGAAGTTAAGACTGTATGTCTTGCATATCTGAACGAAATATGGGCCCATATATCCACAAATGTGGAAAGTTTTATATGATTTTAGTAGATGCATCTACATTGTTTTATCGACTTACAACCAGAAGTTTGTGAGATTGATTCTAAAAAGATTCAGATTATGCAATTAGACTATTCGTCTTGAAAAGCTAGTGGGTTTATATTTTAGGCTATAGCAGTTGTTACAAAGCCTATTAATTATGAAAAATATAGTTTAGCAAAATTTCAATTGGATGCCTCATATTTAATAGCTAAACTATGAGAACAAAAGATTTATTATCTATATGGTGTTTCCATATAGCAACACTTATACGCATCAAGCCAACAAGTTATAATAAACTCCCCGTTATGATTGGTTTTTGGTCAGAAACTAAACATTTTCCATTTTATGATTTTTGAATGTGCGATATGAATTGCTCCACCACAACGCACAAAATAGGTAAATAAAAGGGTTGAGAATATATATTGAGTACGAGTCTCATTTTATGTTTAAATTCTTAAACATTAATTGGAGAATCATTTATGACATGATTTTTCTCAACATCAGGGGGAGATAATAATCAGCTGGATAGAGGAAAATGAATTATCATTTTCTAGATCCTCGTATATGAACTAGAAGTTCATAAGATAATTCATGTTATTACATGTCAACTGCCAGACATATTTACTGACCCAATGAGAGTAATTAAGTCTCATATACCAGCTGAAATGCTCTAAGTTTAAAGTACATGTTAGGGCGAGATAATGTAAATCATGCCTGAAGCATGATAGTTAAAATGGTTCCAATGATCAAAATTCTCGTAAATAGAAAGTAATATGAGATGGTCATATATTGGAGGCGGGTGCTCCTGAAAAGACCCAAGACATAACAAATAATAAAACTCTTGAAGAGTTTCAGGTACCTGGAATAAAGATTGAAATCTTGAAGAGATCTCGATGAGTTATGTCATTACGAGAATGGAACCAGAATATTGGAAGTTGTCGACAACGATTTTACATAAAATACTTCTATAGAAGTAAAGAAAGAAATCGAGGATCTTTTATAAAATCTATCCAGAAGTATAGATATTGAATTGGCCAATGTTGAAAGACGCTTTGAACTTCTAAAATAGAATTATTTAGACCACCAGTCCAAACACCTAAAGGTGTAATGCAAGTGAGGCACAAATAAGTAGTCGTAAATACGACTTAAACTGTGATTTATGAAAAGTTTTAATTACTTCATGGTGGATGCAATTACTTTGGCAGTTTTGAAAATTTTACACGTGTCTAATTATTTGTGGATCCATATTTATCCTTGAAGGATCTAAAATGCCATAAGCATTTGCAAATTTCTGAGAAAATTTATTTAGACATGTCTCATGAATATTTTGGCGCATTTGGTATAATCGCCTTAGTGAATACTAATTGAGAAAATACTATAAGAATGATCAGATTTCCTTATGTATTTTATAAAGGAGTTTGGATCAAGATTCATTATGATAATTTTATAACTCCTAAAGAGCTTCAAATTGAAAACTCATGAAGTACTTTCAATACAAGTACTTGAATCTTGACATCAAGTTTATCTCGACCTGAAGATCGAGCATTTTTATATATTTCTTTTGTCTATGAATAGACATAAGCTGAAAGAATCTTAAAGAAGATTCAATATGAATAGAGCATATCTATTGAGTATCCCAATAGTTGTAAGATTGTTGGATGTGAATAAAGATAATTATATCTTTTCTTGGTCTTGAAGCACTATATATTAGTTGGTCAAGAAATATCTATGAATATACAAAGATCATTACATTTAGATCTTCAAACATTCGTTGATGCCTCCTCAAATGCCGTAGAAATAATTGTTATGCACGAGGCAAACCAAAAAATGTGTTTGGCTAAGACTATTGACCCAACATATCCAAAAGATATGTGAATTTACTTTTACAAGATATGATAAAAGCTATCTTGTGTGAAGATAACGCAAAATGTATATCTCAGTTTGAAAGTGGATACATCATGGAACATATTACTCCAAAGTTTCATCCCTCGCGATCTTTAGAAAAATGATATTCAAGATTAAATTATGAAGATTCAAAGATCTTCTGTGATGTTTGCATGAGGGGGAGTAAATACGCGTTGCACTCTTTTTCCCTTAACCGAGGTTTTGTCTCAATGGGTTTTCCTGGTAAGGTTTTTAATGAGGCAACATGTTATGCTTATCAAAGATGTGTGTACTCTTTTTCCTTCACTAAAGAATTTTTTTTTCCCACTGAGTTTTTATCTTAGTAAGGTTTTAACGAGGCACATTATCTTCATAGACATCCAAGGGGGAGTGTTATGAATATTTATCTATATGGATGTCTATCATGATTAGAACTTTATCAAAGGAGTTTGATTGATTTATTATTAGAAATATTATCTCTATGAATTAGAGTTTAATATATTATGTACTTCTTATGCCTATAAATAAATGATTCATTGAATGCATTGTATACAAGTCTATATTTTGAGAATAATACAAATCTCCATCTTCCTCTCATCTCTTTGTTCTTTTTGTTCTTCTTTATTTTATTCACAACATAAGAATAGATTTGGTGTGAACTGTTTTCAATTCATATTATTAGTTTGTTTTAATTTAAATTTTTAATAAATATTTTATTTAAATTTAATTTAAAATAAATATTAATATAAAGGGTAAACTACATAAATGACCACCATACTATTGGAAAAGTTGCGATTTGACCACCTCACTTTTTTCGAAGCAATTAAACCACCATACTATTAAATTGGGTGCAATGTGACCACCAGTCGTTAGAGGTTAACAGTAAGGTGATGTGGCAGTTAAAAAATTAAGGGTATAATTACACATTTGGTCCTTATTATTTACACATTCTTTCAATTTAGTCATAATTTTAAACTAATAAAATAAATTAGTTAGGTGGTGACACGTGTCAACACCTTATTGGAGGAATTTAATTATTTATATTTGATTAATAAATTATTTTCCTCCTTCAATCAGGTGGTGACACGTGTCACCACCTATTTAGAGGAGAAAAACAAAATCCCAAAATTGCTCTAGGTGGGAATCAAACTTGGGTTTAGCAGGGACAAAGACAACGCCTTAACCACTGCACCAAGCACATGTTTGTGCTATAAATCACCAATTGTATTATATGTCTTATTGTTTATTACCATTCAAACTCATCTTCTTCATCATCATTTTTTCCTGCTTCAGTCTTCTCATATTTTCTCTTCTTCATCCTCCATAAACTCTACTGAAGCTCTTTTAAAATGGAAAGCTAGCCTCCACAATGACACTAGAGTTTATGGCAGATGTTGACAGTTCTACAAAAATCAATATGTTAGAAAATAGACATCGACAGCACCATGTGAAACAATAATAAGTCAATGTATAAAGAAAAAAGGACCCAGAAAATTCATATATTTGTATCATGTTCATGTCGTTTCATCATAAAGTTTGAAAATAGACTCGACTTAAGAAATATCGAAAATAATATCTCTCTATCTACACACCTTGTAATGACATGTTCATATCTCAAGAACAATGGAAGTAAACTTACTTGTGCTACGTACGACAATCCAAAGACGATACTTGAGCAGTAAAATGTATAATTGGTGACAAAAGGGTCAATATATATATATTTGTTGCTGAAGGGCTTACCTAACATCATCGATCATTTGCAGATGTGAAGGAGTCGACGAATTCAGAAGGCTTTGCCGGAATGCTTCTTTTATTATCATCCAGACTTGTATAGCTCAGGCCTTGGCTTTCTTCTGCCTGCCAAACCTTCAACATCTGGGAAGCTGAAGTCGACGCCGGGATAACACTCAGATTCATCATTGACTGGCTTCCACTTCTCTACTAGGGGTGCTAGTACATTCACCACATCTCGTTGTGGAGGCTAGCTTTCCATTTTAAAAGAGCTTCAGTAGAGTTTATGGAGGATGAAGAAGAGAAAATATAGGAAGACTGAAGCAGGACAAAAGTGATGAGGAAGAAGATGTGGTGAATGGTAACAAACAATAAGACATATAATACAATTGGTGATTTATAGCACAAATATGTGCTTGGTGCAATGGTTAAGGTGTTGCCTTTGTCCCTGTTAAACCCACGTTTGATTCCCACCTAGAGCAGTTTTTGGATTTTGTTTTTCTCCTCTAAATAGGTGGTGACACGTGTCAACACCTTATTGGAGGACCACCTAACTAATTTATTTTATTAGTTTAAAATTAGGACTAAATTGAAAGAATGCGTAAATAATAAGGACCAAATGTATAATTATACCCTTAATTTTTTAACTGCCACGTCACTCTATCGTTAACTTCTAACGGCTGGTGGTCACATTGCACCCAATTTAATAGTATGATGATTTAATTATTTCGAAAAAAATAAGATGGTCAAATCGCGACTTTTCCAATAGTATGGTGGTCATTTATGTAGTTTACCCTAATATAAAATTATATTTAACAAAGCTATTTAATTTTTAAATAAATTAAGAAAAATGTATTAAATACAAGTATATACATTTTTTTAAGAAAAAAAGGAAGGAAAAGAAAAAGAAAGAGTGCTTGACTGCCAATGGGCCAGTAAGTAATAGTAATACTCGCTTTCAGCCCTCAGATTCTCACTCTCGCTTTGTATCTTCTCCTCTTGTAATTTCCACCGATGCCCGAATCCGACCCGAAACCCGACTCAGGAACCCTGCAGCATGACATTGCCGTTGATCTCGACGGTGGAGATGACGATAACGATGAAGACGACATCTTTGAAGATGGTGATGATGACGACGACGACGATGATGACGATGAAGAAGAAAACGACGACGTTTTGTTCGAACCCGCTACGCCCCGCTCGGTGAAGCTGAAAATGGACACACTGGTCCGGCGTATGTTAACCGTCCCCGTTCCGATCCACGTCCACGACGTGATCGTCAAAGGGAACACGAAGACCAAAGGCTACATAATCGGAGCCGAGGCATCGGAGGATTTGAAGAAAGCCACCACGATGCAGGACCTGTTGCGAGCATCGAACGCCGTGAATTCGCGGCTGAAATCGCTCGGACTCTTCGATTCGGTCACGATAACGCTCGATTCAGGCCCGCCTGAGATTCCCGGAAGCGCCAATGTAATTATTGAGGTTGAGGAAGCGAGGAATCGGATATCGGGAGAGATTGGAGCTTATACGAAAGCTGAGGTATATTTTCTTTACAAAAGGTCAAGGCTTTTGTTTTATTAAATTAAGGTAACTAGATTTATCTTAGATACAAAAAGCGATAAATTTATTAAAATTGTTTATTTCCTCAGAAAATTTCTTGCCATTGCACTTTAAATGGGATGGAAATGCCAAATTTAGATCTTCTAAGTTTATGTTGAGATGTATTAAGGAGATTGATTCTGAATTCTGGTTTAGTCCTCTGGTTAAAATTTTTCCTTTGTTAAAATTCTAGTTTGGGAATACTTAGCTAGTTAACATTTGTACAAGGTTGCGAAAATGAGAATCATATGCTAATGAATATGTATATATTGCTGTATTTCAGTTTTGTTGAACTATAATTGTATGATGTTTTTATAGGCTAAATCTTCCTCGGTGGAAGGATCAATCAAGTACAAGAATTTGTTAGGGTTTGGGGATATATGGGATGGTTCAATTGCATACGGTTTTGACCGTGCAGCGGAGGTAAGTGCTGGTGTATATTTGCCCAGATTGAGAACATTGGTAGCTCCTGTGACTGTTCGTGCATACATGTTGACCCAAGATTTGCTGAACTTTTCTTCTTACAAAGAGCGAGCCGTTGGACTTTCTCTTGGCTTGTATTCGAATAGATATCAGAACTTGGAATACCACCTTGCATGGCGTAACTTAGCAGATCCATCTCAAACGTCATCCTCGTCCGTAAGGATGCAGCTTGGACATGACTATCTTTCATCTCTGAAGTACACACTAAAAATTGACAAGAGAAATTCTCCCGTGAGGCCAACTCAAGGATTTGCATTTGTTGCTAAAACTCATATCAGTGGCCTTGCACCTGATAGTCAAAGTTTAAGATTCCTTCGTCAGGTTTGATAATAAGCACGGACTTCTTATTGCATGTTTAGTTGTATGTATTTTGTCATATTGTTATCAGTTTGGACTTTGATGCAGAATAGCTTTTGCATGCTATGTTTTCATGAAAATTAGACAAACGAGTGTTAGGAATCATCTTTTATCATTGTATATGTACATTATTTTATGCATGTGCATGAACACTATATTTGAAACCTAGTGCAGTAGCCATTGGCCAGAAAGCTTATCTGTAGAGGTGTGAACGTTCATACTGCAATTTGACTGCCAGATGGAAGTGTAGGTATTGTGGGGCTTCCCTTCTTTAACATGCTAAGTTTAGGTTATTTTTCCGAGTGTATGATCGGAATCTTATTTTGTTTGTTTTGATTTGGAATATTGGTGTTTCCATTTGATTACTGGCATAAAAGCTTCTATCTAGACTTAGCTTAGCTTTCAGGGTTCTAGTATCTGAAATTCTGAATTTTGTGTATGAATATATATAGCCGTTTGAATTTACCACTGCTTTTCATGATCATACTTGATTTCTATTATTGTATATCTTTTTATCCGATCATATTGTTGTTATATACACTAGCCGCTAGCTATTGTATGTTTTTTTTGCTGCCAATTTACTTGTACAATTCACCTGATTTTCTAACAGGAGTTCGATCTTCGCTTTGCTATTCCTCTTGGATTTTATCGTGCAGCACTTAATTTTGGGATTTCTAGTGGTGTTCTTTTTCCATGGGGAAGTGGGTTCTTGAACAGGACAACATCCCTGCCAGAAAGATTCTTCTTAGGTGGCAATCTATCTCCGGTTTGTGCTTTAGGAGGGCCAAAAGCGTTATGGGGATTTAAGACAAGGGCATCTGTCCCCGATGGGCCTACAGGACAAATCAATGCTGAGAATGCTATTGGAGGAAACTTTACCGTTTCTGCTCTAGCAGACCTTTCTTTTGACCTTCCATCTAGGTGGCTTCGCGAAAGGGGAATCCATGCCCACGTCTTTGCATATGCTGGTAATGTTGCTAACATAACAGAGAATGATTTCCGAAGTTTCTCCGTTCAGAAGTTCATAGAGTCATTTAAAAGTTCAGCTGGAGTCGGCATTGTCATCCCTACTAGTCTATTTCGCATGGAGGTTAATTCCTTTTTCCCTTTATTTAAAACTTTTCAACTAACCAGCATTGAATTGGATGGAAAGAAAATGAATGGCTTAAAATCCAAAATGTACACATTTCCTTTAGCTAAGTAGCTAACTCTTTCTGGGTTTTGGTTGTTCATGTTTTGACATTGTATTTTTGCCAGCTTAATTACTGCTACATACTGAAGAAATTTGCTGGCGACAATGCAAAGGCTGGCTTTTGGCTAACCTTCTCTCGTCCATCGTAGAATGTTGAATTCTTCAACATACGCTGGTATCTAGACACATCGGTATCGCACGGAAACCTGCCATTTCAAGCAGTTAAGTTTTTTTAGAGACCTTGGCAGTTCTGCTTCTTTTTATGGAAAATCTTAGTTTCACCTCAATAATAGGAGGGATTGTAATTGCATTTCAGTGATTCAACCTGTTTGTTTACTGATTACATCATTTTTCTTTTCAACGAATACTCTTCTTCCTTCATTTGTCCATATGACTTTTTCATCATGATGTTTGCATCCCGGGTTAACTTTCCGATGGTCAGTTTGTACGGTTATGGATAATGACTTTATGTTCTTGAACTGAAAACAAAGGAATAAATAGAAAGAATCCCTACTGTTTTTGCTGTAATTTCTTTCCTCCGGACTTGTTTGAGTGCTTTTGGGAGCCATTTATACATATTCATATATCGAAAACTCATGGTACTTTTATTTCAGTATGTTTTTCAATTTATGCAGAGTTAAAGGGCATTTTTTTTCTAGAACAGGAAAAGAAACAATGAAGATTCCACCCTCCATCTCCATCGATCTGTCTGGTAATAATCTTAATCATCATTTTTTTGAACTTTCCAGAAAGCTTTTAGCAATTTGTGCAGCAGCTGCCAAGAGTTGAATGTTAGGCTTTGGATCATTAGCTTCAAACTGTTTCTTCACGGCATAAGCAATGTCTGATTTAATAATGCATGAATCATTTGTTTTCTCAACGATGTCGAATCGAACAATTTGAACCGAGCAACCAATGGCTAAACATCCTCCTTCCAAGCCCTTTGCCACTTTCACCTTCTTTTCATCATTAATCACTATGAATCTTTCAGTATAGCTTGAATTCCCTGTTTCAGTAAATAAACAAAAATGGGTTTTGAAATAGTTGGATATATAGGAAACACATGTTTAATCATGCATGCCTCGAGTTCGGGTACTCTTTGAACTTAGAAAGTTAAATTTCAAAAGTTCGAAGAATACAGGGACGGGACCATGATTAGACGGAGAAGCGGATTTCTACCTTGAGCAAAAGTGAGTTTGAGCTTTGTCCCAACACCACCATCACCTTCCAAAACTTGTACATTTTGGATCACATTCTGGAGTTGTTGAGCAGTGAGCCTTGAAATCCCAAGGTGCCTGTAAAGCTCCCAAACCCTATTTGCTGCCACATTCACTTGGAGCTCATTGGTGAGATGCTTCAAATCCTGGGACTCAGCTCCCATGTAACAAGAGAAAACAAGAAAGCAAATGAGGGAAACTTGCTTCAACATTTCTGCAAAAATCTGGGGTTTTCTTATTCTTTCTGATGAACTTTTGCTAGCCTTTTGAAACCTGGGTTTGAATCAGTTTCCAACTCTGTAGTCTGTATAATGATATCCTAATTCAATGGGTGCAAATGGACAGAGTTTATATAGAACATGGGGAGGAGGATGAGCCAAAGATGAATGCTTTAAATGTGCATGGTTCGATTGGCAAATTGAACTCACTGATTTGATGCATTCCAATAATGTCACATCTCCCGTGGAACAAGTCTTGGCCAATAATAACGGCTGCCTTTAAGAATCAGGCTTCTAGGGACGGATTTACATAGGGTGGGGAGAGGCAATCGCCCCCCAACCTCAAAGATTTTTTTTTTCATCTTTGTCTCTTTATTTAAATTTCTTTAAAAATTAATTTATTTATAAATTTTCCCCTCACTTTCAAATATTTATAGTTTGCCCCTAACTTCAAATCCTAGCTCCGTCCCTGCAGGTTTAAAAAACCGACTTTGAATTTTTTCTAAAACGGTCACTTAAATTCATGATCCATCCTCCCCAAGTTAAGATGAGATGTAATCATTACATTGAACAAGGGGTTTCATTGAGGGATCGTGGGATCAGGAGTTCGGTCTTTTGCACGTATTTAGATAAAATGATTACAAACTTTGGCACGTATTTAGATAAAATTGTTTAGCTGTTACAAAAGAAAACAAAACATGAAATAAATGATGTTTGATGGTGATACAACGTGTGTAAAATTTTGACCCCAACATATATTTTTTTGTCCATTCAAGCTAGGGTGTCCAACTACGGATGAAAATCATCTGCCCCTTTCTGATGTTTTTACTTATGACTTATATTTAAAATTAGATTTAAGGTTTAGGACTTACGGTTATAGTTTAAGGAATTTAGAATAAGGTGAATTTTTAGAGTATAGGGCGTAGGGTTTAGAAATTAGAAATTAGGTTTAGGGCTTGAAATTTAACTTTTTAGTGTTAGGGCATATATAGGGCACCGAAAAGGTACAAAGAATTTTTATCCGTATAGCTACGGATCGGATTGGTTTCACATTCAATTGAATATTTCGAATTTAGATTACTTCAGGTTGGAATCATTGTATATTAGAGTTTGGGTAAATTACGAAAGATGTCACTCAATTATGGGTAAGATTACATTTAGGTCACCAAATTATTAAAAGTTACACTTGGGTCACTCAATTATGGGTAAGGTTACATTTGGGTCACCCAATTATTAAAAGTTACAATTGGGCCATTCAATTATGGGTAATGTAACATTTGGGTCACCCTTCATATTTAAAAATATACATCAATTCCGTCCTTTTTACTTCCAAATCACTTGTATACCCTTGTTAACACTGGAGTATTTCATTTGAAATCATTAATTAATTTAATACACAAGCTGATATATATTTTCTAAATATGAAGGGTGATCCAAATGTAACTTTAACCATAATTGAGTGACCCAAATGTAACTTTTAATAATTAAGTGACCTAAATGTAACCTTACCCATAATTGAGTGACCTCCATTGTAGTTTACCTTTAGAGTTTTTAAGGGTTGGATAATTAATTTTACTTTGGTCTAATTGTTATTTTAGTCCCTTTACTGAGTTGAAATTTGAGATTTAGTCTCTCTACTTTAATTTAATATAATTTGATCCCCTCTAATTTTATAATGTTAGTAATATGTTCTAATTGATAACAATAACATTCAGGGGCGGATCTTGGTATAACAAGTTGAGGAGGTCAATTTAAAATTTTCGAAGTCTAAATTAAATTTTTTAAAAATTTCAAGACTTCGTGAGAAATTTTTAAAATTTTAAAAGGGAACTTAATTAAAAATATTTAAAGAAATAAAAAACTTAATGAAAATTTTAAATTTTTTAAAGGAGCCAAATTCTAAAATGTTACAAACTTGAGAGGACAAATGTGAATTATTTAAAATTTTGGGGGTGTCTGGTCTCCTCTGACCATCACCAGCATCCGCCTCTGATAACATTGTTGGTTGTTGTTATTAAAGTAATGATATAAATTTTTTTTTATCGTTGCTTAGTCGCACAAATTAAGGCTACGTTGAACTCTAATAAATTATATTTAACCAATAATAATTTTACATGTCAGAAGAACGCTAAAGGCATTTTTAAAAAATCTACTTGCATCATATCAACATATTCAAAAAAAAATTTACTTCACCACTTTATCAACAGTAACATACAATGTTAATAATTCGGACATATTAGTGACATAATAAAAATAGAGCGACCAAATTGTATCAAATTAAAATAAAATGATTAAATTTAGATTAAAATCAGACCTTTTATTTTTACATAATGATGGTGGAAGCCAATTTAACCTCATAAAAAGTGGAGATTTTATGTAGATGTTTTATTATTGCAGATACACTATTTAATATTATTAATTAAAAATATGAATTATATCATATAAAATTATTTTATATAACAAGACATACTATAATTCATATTTTAAAAAAATATTTACATACATGAATAGTAATAAATACAAAATTATTATTATTATAATATTTATTTTTAACAATTCAGACTTAAAGGAAGCGAAGGAGAAATTTGTTCCTACAACTTAAGAAAAAAAATGTTAACTTTAATTATGTTTCAATTTTTTAAATATTTTTAATTAAGTACCATCCTTAAATTTTTTAAAAGTTCTCATAAAATTTTAATTTAAACGTTTAAATATTTTTTGAAAATATATTTTAAAAATATAATTTAAGAGGGAAAATATAAGAACAAAACATGATACGCTAATATACAGTACATCGTTTTTTTTTTCAAGTTCTCCTATGATTATCCTTCCACGTCTTTTTTTATTTTAATATTCCTTACACGACTTTTAAGAAAATTTAAAGTGTAGAATATTGATATTAAAAACAATATCTTCCAAAAAAAAAGTACGCTAAAATGAATAATATATAAATTGTTTTTAAAAAAATATTTTGATCAATACCTAATACCATTAATTTTTTTTGAATAAGACCTAATACCATTAATTAAATTGTCTCAAATGTAAATAATTTGATTCGTCATCGTCAGCAAATCTAGGATTAAGGGAATATCTTATTAAAAATTAAGAAATGTTAATGATGCTACGCAAGGTGACAAGCCAACAAATAATTGATTAATATTAGTAAAATGTAAATTATTCAAAATATTAATGTTAGTTAAAAGATTTAATGGTACAACGGTTTGATTAATTAATTGAATAATTTGATATTGACTTTTTAAAATACGATGACTCTGTTATAAATTTACTGGTTTAATATATGGTGTAATTATACCTAGCAAATTTGAACCGAGACCCAAACTGATTTGTCCGAATCGAACCTGAAATCGAACCGAACATGATGACCCGAAATTTAACCCGAAATCAAATCGATTTTTAGTTGAACCGAAATGGACCAGAACCGAAGACAACCCGAAATAAATAAAAGATATTAATAGAAATAAAGAAAAATGAGATATGAACAACCACACAACTCACCAAAAAGTCAAATATATTAACTTTATAAAGCCATATAAAGGGTGTAAAAAACTGACCAACCTAAAAACTTGATTAAAACAGACCGATCTCTCGTTGACCCGAAATTGAACCGAACCGAAAATCAACCAAACTAAAAGTTAACCGACCCGAAATGACTCGAAGCACAATAGAACCGAACTGAACCGAACCGAACTAAATCTGAACTGAATGACATCATACCCGAAATAACCAAAACCGAAATGACCCGAACCGAACTCGAACCGATTGACCCCTTTGCCACCTCTAAGTGTAATTAACTTTAAATTAATCTTGACTAAAATACACCACAACTCACTTAATTATAAATTTAATAATAGACGTATCACTTAACTTTTAAAAGTAACAATTTAGTCATTCATAACGTTCTCATTTCATTTTATTTTTCAAATTCTACAACGGTGAGGGCAAAATTTCTTGACACAGTAAAAATTCAACCCTCCATCTCCATCAATCTGTTAAATTAAGCTGACATAGCAGCTCCTGAACTTTCCAGAAATGTTTTAGCAATTTTTGCAGCAGCTGCTAAGAGCTGAATATTAGGCTTTGGATCATTACCTTCAAACTCTTCCTTCACAGCATAACCAATATCTGATCTAATAATGCATGAACCACTGCTTTTCTCAATAATTTCAAGTCGAACAATCTGAACCGAGCAGCCAATGGCTAAGCATCCTCCCTCTAAGCCCTTAGCCACTTTCACCATCTTTTCATCATTAATCACAATGAACTTTTCAGTATAGCTTGAATTCCCTGGTTCAATTCCAACCAAGAAAATTTGATTACAAAAAAGGGTTCTAAAAGAGTTGATTATAGCCGATTATCAGTTGGTTTAGCTGGATGAGACGTTAGCTGTTAGTCCTACAATGGATCTCTTCAGTACTCGATCCAGATTAGTCAGCTAATGGATAAGATGCCGATGCTTAGACGTTACCTGGAACAAAAGTGAGTTTGAGGATAGTTCCAACACCACCATCGCCTTTCAAAACTTGAACACTTTGGATCACGTTTTTGAGTTTTTGAGCTGAAAGGATTGAAATCCCAAGGTGCCTGTAAAGCTCCCAAACCCTACTTGCTGCCACATTCACTTCAACCTCGTTGGTAAGATGCTTCAAACCTAATTTGGACTCGGCTCCCATATAACACGAGAAAACAAGGAAGAAAATGAAAGAAACTTGCTTCAGCATTTCTGCAAATCTGGGTTTCTTTTAATCCTTGGGTTTCAAGGTTTGAACTCTATTGAATGATAATTCAATGGGTGCAATTGGTAGAGTTTATATAGAGATTTGGAGATGGGGATGGAACAAATTCCTTAATTTCAAAATAGTAATAAAGATCTCTTAATTATTCGAATAAAAAATTTCAATCCGTATATATATAATTTCATCCATAGATTTTATTGGTTATTATTCGAATACGTGTTTTTTAATATTCAGGTGTGATTATATGGTATTATATGTTCGTACTTTTTCTTATTTCAATGACTATTTATACTTTGTCCTCTTAAGTTTGATTTTTAACTCCGTCCATGCCTTTGACAACTCACACACTTTGCATACATATGTATTTAAACTCAAATTTTTTAGGATGAACATCATTCTTTTTTTTTTTTTGGAGTGTTCGTTGAGTTTATCATTCAAATACGTGTTACTTATACATGTAAGTTTAAATAAAGCCGTTTAATGCTAAGAAAAAAGACAAAACACAATTATTGATGTTTGCTTATAATATTAAAAGATAAAAAAATAAACTTACCTCTTTTATAAAAATATTATTTAAAATTTGACTATTTAATACCCTAATAGTGTATAAATAAAATGACAATATGAATTTAAATGATTATTATTATAAAATTTGGGTAAAGTACACTTATGATTATAAATAAACTTATCTCTTTTATGAAAATATTATTTAAAATTTGACTATTTAATACCCTAGTGGTGTATAAATAAAATGACAATATAAATTTAAATGATTATGATTATAAAATTTGGGTAAAGTACACTGATGGTCACTGAATTTTTAGTGCGTACTCATTTTGGTTCCTCCCATTATCTTCCGTTAGAAAATGTTAATGTAACCCGTTAATTTTTCTTTTTCTCAATAAAATAATTATTTTGAGTCCTACCGCTGATTAAATCATCACGTCATCATCATCTTCTTTTCCAAACCAACATTCAAACTAAAACCCAAGCTATTCTTTTCTACATGGCAGAAGGAATTCGTGAAATGGAGTTGTTTACCCCTAATTAACATTAAAGCTGTAACACCCTTAAAAAAAGGAGTGAGGGTTGTGGGAACCGAACCCACAACCTCAAGGGATTTAAATCAATGGCCAACCAATTGAGCTATTGAAGCTCTTGGTTGTAAGCTACCATTATTGAGTTTTAAATAGATCATAAAGAAATATAATAATAAAATAATAAAAATATCCTAACCACCCCCTTTCCCCAAATTAAATGCATCGGTTGAAAAAAAAAAGGAGAGAAAAGGATTAGATCTGAAAATTTTATCCCCTCCCCACCGTTCATCTTCCCCGATCTCCCTCACCGCGCCGCCGTGGCCACCACCGCCCTCACCAGCACAACCATCGCACCGTCCCGACCACAACTTCGGCCACCACTCGCGGAGATGCGCCGCCGTTCGTTTTGGGAGCTGTGTTGAAGGTTCGTCGAGGACCATGATTGTGCACCCTATTGTTTCTTAGCCGTGCTGCCGTCGTGGGTCACCGGTTTGCGACACGCTCCTCACCGATGAGTTACCCGTGGTTTTGCGAGCAAAACCCATGTCGCCGGGCAACGAACGGCCACAGTTCAGACCGTCGTCGGAGCCACATTAACCCGTTCGGATTTTTTTCGATTTAGTAAGACCGGTATGTATTTTGGCTTAAATATTGAGTTAGTTGAGTTTTAAATGAAAAATAGATGACAATGGCGTGATCGGAGGCATTTTTCCGGCCATTTTAGGCCGCGCGTGGGCCTCACGCGCCGTCCGGGGCGATTTCCGGCCGCCCTGGACGGTGGTCGTTGAACCAGCCGGCTCAGACCCGGTCTAGCCTTGAACCGAGTCACCCAAATCGGTCCAAACAAACCAGCCCAAGCCCAATAACCGAACCGACCCGTTGATCGACTTGACCCGTTGACCGACCCGACCCGACATGTTGACCCGTACCCGACCTGTTGACCGAGTCAACTCGGTGAGTCAACTCGCCGAGTCAGCCATTAGACCAGTGACGTCAATATGACGTCAGCGTTGACTTTGACCGCTGACGTCAGCGTTGACGTTGACCTGCCCGTTGACCTGACCGTTGACCGTTGACTTTGACCAAAAAGTCAAAATTTCTGAAAAACTCATATTTTATGTTTTTCGACGTCCTGAGTCCGATTTTGAAGCCCGTTTCGTGAAATTCTAACCCGAAAGCCTCCGAATTGAACCTTGAACTCGAGTCTGCTTATGTATTTTAATAATCAATTATGAGCATTGTGATTAAGGACTGAAATTAGATTTTGTGCGATTGAAGGTATTCGAAGTTCCTTGTATTCGAGATGTAGAGGACGTCGCATGCGGATTCGAGAGTGATCGAATGGAGTATAATGGTCGACCGATATAGCAAGAATTAAAGGTAATACACTACTACCTCTTGTATGCTTTGAGAACATGTTGGTAATTGTTAATGCATGCATGAATATGATAAGGAGTGCTGTTAGCCCTACTTAAGTCAAACTAAATATGAAATTGAGTATGATAACTTAGATAAGACCGAAATGTTCGAACGAGGAAGCTAATAAATTTGAAGTATTTGTAGTTCATTAAATAATTAATGAGGCAACTAATCTCCAATTTCGAGCATTAGTGTGAAATGTTTAAATGAGAAAGATACCTGGACATGAAATTACGAAAATGCCCTTGAGATATGAGAATGACTAAAATACCCTTTGAATTGGAAGAGGTCTAGAAATCTACAGTGGATATGGTAAACCAACTCGATTCATCGGGAAACCTCGATCTACTGGTAAGATATGATAACAAGATTTAAACGTTCAAGATTGTAATGGTGTTGGACTTCCTTGAATTTAGAATGAATTCTTGAATATATTTATATTTACGGGAAATTATTCGTACCTCTAAATTGATCAAGCGACTCAAATACTGAATTGATCGTAATGACTAAAAGTATTGGAAATCCTGTTATGGTTGAATTAATCAGAATGACCGTATTGACTAAAAAGGGCTGAAGTATCCTCAGACACCGAGGTTTACAAATAAATTGGAAGGATGAATAAAACCTTGAGTTTTGAAATGAATGAAGTGGTTGGAAGTACCGAAATTCGTGAATGACCAAAATACCCCCTTTGACTGAAATAAGTAAATTGCCCTTGATAAATTCTAGAAATGCCAATAAAGTTGGAAATGACTGAAGTGCCCTTAAGGGTAGAAGCATGACTTACGTATGTCAATCACTCCTGATAATAATGTAAGGATGGAAGTTTCTCCGCACAGAATATAAGTTTGACTACTCCGTGGAAAATCTTGCGGTGAAATATGAAAGCAACCGTTCAGATATACGATACAGTTGGGTGCATCAGAAGCGTTGAATTGTACTACAAGGTGGGAATATGTAGTTTGAATGGTTTTGGAGGCTCGATAAATTTCTGGGAATCTTAAATAGTGCAAATCGTCATTTCATCATTATTGGGCTAAATTACAAATCAACCCTGATAGTTAAATGACCAAAATGCCCTCGTTGGCCCAAGTAATCAAAATAGCCCCGAATGTATCTGATATCATTAAAGATCTCGACATAAAAATCCCTAAATGCCTGGTTGGAAACTTGATGAGCAAATAGAATTTCTGAGCCACTGTTTACGCCATGGTTGTATAAATTACCAAAGTGTCGTGTATGATAAAATGACCATAATGCCCCTGGTAGGCTTAAATGGCTAAATCACTCATGATATGCATAAACTCTCAAGATCTTGATGTATCATCTCCTGACTATCTGGTTTGAATCGTTAGTACAAACCCCTCTTTTAATAGGGGCCTTGTTTCAAAGATCTGTTCAATTGTCAAAAGTTAATATGTTCTCTTCCGTAAATGTCAAGTATCTCCAAGGAAATAAACTATTCCACCTAGTGTGTTCCATGTGTGCTACACGACTGTTTTTGCATACTGATTTACATGTTATAATACCGATTATGTGCACATGATAGAATACTTGAACTCACATGAACATGACATGTTTTATAATTTAACATGACCGTAATGTATTTTTGATATATGCATATGCACCTGATATGATCAACATGCTATATGGATAATATATTACTAAAAATACAGCTATTGATTAACCGAACCGTTACATAAATTGTTACTTGGGTACTTGGGATAGAATATGAAGTGACCGTAGGTTCAGCCCTGATCCAGCTGGTAATTCCTTTACCGTTACAGGTTCCTATGCTTCGGCTAGGGTAATACCTACCATACCGTACCGTATCGTTCCTAAGGTAATCCCTTAGGATGGCACCTATGCCCAATGGGCACTGGTTAACGCCTTTGACGCAGTTTTGGGGAACTGCCTCTTGGAGTATGGTTGGAGGGTAAATAAAAGATTAAACCGAATCGTATTATTACTTGAACTTATGTTTTTGAACTAGAAATGCATATTATATTGTTGTTGCACATGTTTTACTTACACTGTTGGAACACACTAGGAACCGAACTCTCTAATTCCACCTCCGTACATTAATAGCCTATAATTCCTGTCTAATTCTCAATGATTAAATAAAGAACAAATATCGTTATTATCAAGTATAACGTTACCCTGAAATATCGAAAAAAAGAAATGAAGATCGTTACTGCGTGGAACATCATGAAAATGATATGCCTACCATATATCTGCATGAGCTTATAGCATCTTTTGGTAGTTTTGTATTACTGAGCTTTTCCAAGCTCACGTTGTTTTTACCATCGCAGGTTAAAGGAATATATATCATGGTATAACGTTTGACATCAGTGTTCGGAGTTCTCTCGGCGTTGCTTTTGGAGTACGGTACCGACATAGTTAGTGGGCATGCATATCATTATTGTTTCATGATAGTGTCTGTAAAATGTTTTCTATAATCCTGTTATATGTTTATATGATTTTATGAAAGAGTATTTTCAACAAAAGTTGCCGTTATAATTTAATATGTGTTTTTTTAGAAAATGTTTTATGTGTATTTTTACCGTGGGTCGCTCTTGTGACCCTAATGTGACTTCCTAGGATCCGCGAAACGCATAGGCGGGTCTAGGGGGTTACATTTAGTGGTATCAGAGCTTAGAGTTGCGTCTTTCTGGGTAGATCGGCCGATCGTCTGTCATAGGGTGTCTGGTCTGTGCATGCCCCTAGATCATAACTGTACTCCTATGTGCCGAGACTCCAATGTTGAATCTTTTCCTGTAATAAGTACACCTAACTCTTCTGTCCATAATAGCTTGATCTGTACTGGAAAGGGAAAAAAATCGGTAATGTTTGTCTACGAATTGGATTAAATTGTGGATTTGAATCCGGATAGAGAACCTGAGATGGTTTATGCATGTGAAATAGAAGATCTGAAACAGATTAAGAATAAATGTTTGATCAAACGAGGAAATCGATATAAGATTACATGCAAGGTAGCTCGGTGATAATGATTATGTTTGAGAATATCTTGATGGAAATTTGATAGAAGTGTTATAAAAAAAGGGTGTTTGTGAATGTGGCGAAAGTGTAAAACTCTATGGTGACTCTGTAATATACGAAGGAAGCAATTGTCTAAAAATTTCATTAAAGGTAAGTGATGTCCGTATAAAACCTTGATTATGATTGATTGCCAAGGAGAAAGTTATTTTTTTGCGATAATGTGGCATAGTGTATAGTTATACATATCATCCCTGACTTAAATTCAGTGTTACGTCTTAATTTTGGAAAGCTATGTTGGAAGCTTGGATTACTTGTTTGGATTTCAGGTACAAACTTTCATCCGTAAATCGATGGTTGACTTAATTGATTAACTCATATCCTAGAGGAGATGATTCTAAGAGGTATGATTATTTTTGTGGTTGTTGGAAAGTTTCGCATCCCTAACTGAGACCGCATATAATGAAAGTTGCAAGACAAGTGTTCGTTTGGCTTCGTACAAAGTTCTGTATGGATTCAATTACCGTAATATGATTAGTTCGCATGAGTTGTATGATAGGATGGCATTGCGTTTAAAGAATAACTGAGCGACTAAGGACACGACCAAATTGATATGTGACCGTCAAAAAAATGGCATAGTGTTTCGCTATATATCGATTCTAAATGAAATTTGAGGTTAACATCATGATTTTGGAGGACTCTCTTTGAGGCCTTTGAGTATCTGTATGGATTCCAGATATAGTTCTACATTCGTAAATCGATGATCAATTTAGTAAAGTAAGTTGGGTTTTTAGAGGATATGATTTCGAGATTGTATGATTAACTTTTGTGGTACCGAAAGAAATTTCTTATCCATGACAGAGACCATTTAATTAAAAAGGTTATGAAACAAGTGTTTCTTTGGCACCACATGAAGTTCGTATGGATTCAGTTATTATATACTGATTAGTTGGTCTAGGAGGTACGATGGGGTGCCTTTGAGTCTAAAGATAGTCCGAGTAATTG
Organism: Hibiscus tridactylites; assembly: GCA_958450335.1. Taxonomy (NCBI): domain Eukaryota; kingdom Viridiplantae; phylum Streptophyta; class Magnoliopsida; order Malvales; family Malvaceae; genus Hibiscus; species Hibiscus tridactylites. Next base: position 97,133,864 of record OY288273.1, on the reverse strand, counting down.
AGGACATTACTAGATTGATTTGTGACCGTTTGAGAAATCCGAGAAACAAGGATACTATGATGGATAAATTGCGGTACAAGAGTAGATGAAATAGTTGTGTTACATTTCCCCGACTTTGATAAATTTCGAGGACGAAATTTCTTTTTAGGAGGGGAGAGTTGTAACACCCTTAAAAAAAGGAGTGAGGGTTGTGGGAATCGAACCCACAACCTCAAGGGATTTAAATCAATGGCCAACCAATTGAGCTATTGAAGCTCTTGGTTGTAAGCTACCATTATTGAGTTTTAAATAGATCATAAAGAAATATAATAATAAAATAATAAAAATATCCCAACCACCCCCTTTCCCCAAATTAAATGCATCGGTTGAAAAAAAAAAGGAGAGAAAAGGATTAGATCTGAAAATTTTATCCCCTCCCCACCGTTCATCTTCCCCGATCTCCCTCACCGCGCCGCCGTGGCCACCACCGCCCTCACCAGCACAACCATCGCACCGTCCCGACCACAACTTCGGCCACCACTCGCGGAGATGCGCCGCCGTTCGTTTTGGGAGCTGTGTTGAAGGTTCGTCGAGGACCATGATTGTGCACCCTATTGTTTCTTAGCCGTGCTGCCGTCGTGGGTCACCGGTTTGCGACACGCTCCTCACCGATGAGTTACCCGTGGTTTTGCGAGCAAAACCCATGTCGCCGGGCAACGAACGGCCACAGTTCAGACCGTCGTCGGAGCCACATTAACCCGTTCGGATTTCTTTCGATTTGGTAAGACCGGTATGTATTTTGGCTTAAATATTGAGTTAGTTGAGTTTTAAATGAAAAATAGATGACAATGGCGTGATCGGAGGCATTTTTCCGGCCATTTTAGGCCGCGCGTGGGCCTCACGCGCCGTCCGGGGCGATTTCCGGCCGCCTTGGACGGTGGCCGTTGAACCAGCCGGCTCAGACCCGGTCTAGCCTTGAACCGAGTCACCCAAATCGGTCCAAACAAACCAGCCCAAGCCCAATAACCGAACCGACCCGTTGACCGACTTGACCCGTTGACCGACCCGACCTGACATGTTGACCCGTACCCGACCTGTTGACCGAGTCAACTCGGTGAGTCAACTCGCCGAGTCAGCCATTAGACCAGTGACGTCAATATGACGTCAGCGTTGACTTTGACCGCTGACGTCAGCGTTGACGTTGACCTGCCCGTTGACCTGACCGTTGACCGTTGACCGTTGACTTTGACCAAAAAGTCAAAATTTCTGAAAAACTCATATTTTATGTTTTTCGACGTCCTGAGTCCGATTTTGAAGCCCGTTTCGTGAAATTCTAACCCGAAAGCCTCCGAATTGAACCTTGAACTCGAGTCTGCTTATGTATTTTAATAATCAATTATGAGCATTGTGATTAAGGACTGAAATTAGATTTTGTGCGATTGAAGGTATTCGAAGTTCCTTGTATTCGAGATGTAGAGGACGTCGCATGCGGGTTCGAGAGTGATCGAACGGAGTATAATGGTCGACCGATATAGCAAGAATTAAAGGTAATACACTACTACCTCTTGTATGCTTTGAGAACATGTTGGTAATTGTTAATGCATGCATGAATATGATAAGGAGTGCTGTTAGCCCTACTTAAGTCAAACTAAATATGAAATTGAGTATGATAACTTAGATAAGACCGAAATGTTCGAACGAGGAAGCTAATAAATTTGAAGTATTTGTAGTTCATTAAATAATTAATGAGGCAACTAATCTCCAATTTCGAGCATTAGTGTGAAATGTTTAAATGAGAAAGATACCTGGACATGAAATTACGAAAATGCCCTTGAGATATGAGAATGACTAAAATACCCTTTGAATTGGAAGAGGTCTAGAAATCTACAGTGGATATGGTAAACCAACTCGATTCATCGGGAAACCTCGATCTACTGGTAAGATATGATAACAAGATTTAAACGTTCAAGATTGTAATGGTGTTGGACTTCCTTGAATTTAGAATGAATTCTTGAATATATTTATATTTACGGGAAATTATTCGTACCTCTAAATTGATCAAGCGACTCAAATACTGAATTGATCGTAATGACTAAAAGTATTGGAAATCCTGTTATGGTTGAATTAATCAGAATGACCGTATTGACTAAAAAGGGCTGAAGTATCCTCAGACACCGAGGTTTACAAATAAATTGGAAGGATGAATAAAACCTTGAGTTTTGAAATGAATGAAGTGGTTGGAAATACCGAAATTCGTGAATGACCAAAATACCCCCTTTGACTGAAATAAGTAAATTGCCCTTGATAAATTCTAGAAATGCCAATAAAGTTGGAAATGACTGAAGTGCCCTTAAGGGTAGAAGCATGACTTACGTATGTCAATCACTCCTGATAATAATGTAAGGATGGAAGTTTCTCCGCACAGAATATAAGTTTGACTACTCCGTGGAAAATCTTGCGGTGAAATATGAAAGCAACCGTTCAGATATACGATACAGTTGGGTGCATCAGAAGCGTTGGATTGTACTACAAGGTGGGAATATGTAGTTTGAATGGTTTTGAAGGCTCGATAAATTTCTGGGAATCTTAAATAGTGCAAATCGTCATTTCATCATTATTGGGCTAAATTACAAATCAACCCTGATAGTTAAATGACCAAAATGCCCTCGTTGGCCCAAGTAATCAAAATAGCCCCGAATGTATCTGATATCATTAAAGATCTCGACATAAAAATCCCTAAATGCCTGGTTGGAAACTTGATGAGCAAATAGAATTTCTGAGCCACTGTTTACGCCATGGTTGTATAAATTACCAAAATGTCGTGTATGATAAAATGACCATAATGCCCCTGGTAGGCTTAAATGGCTAAATCACTCATGATATGCATAAACTCTCAAGATCTTGATGTATCATCTCCTGACTATCTGGTTTGAATCGTTAGTACAAACCCCTCTTTTAATAGGGGCCTTGTTTCAAAGATCTGTTCAATTGTCAAAAGTTAATATGTTCTCTTCCGTAAATGTCAAGTATCTCCAAGGAAATAAACTATTCCACCTAGTGTGTTCCATGTGTGCTACACGGCTGTTTTTGCATACTGATTTACATGTTATAATACCGATTATGTGCACATGATAGAATACTTGAACTCACATGAACATGACATGTTTTATAATTTAACATGACCGTAATGTATTTTTGATATATGCATATGCACCTGATATGATCAACATGCTATATGGATAATATATTACTAAAAATACAGCTATTGATTAACCGAACCGTTACATAAATTGTTACTTGGGTACTTGGGATAGAATATGAAGTGACCGTAGGTTCAGCCCTGATCCAGCTGGTAATTCCTTTACCGTTACAGGTTCCTATGCTTCGGCTAGGGTAATACCTACCATACCGTACCGTATCGTTCCTAAGGTAATCCCTTAGGATGGCACCTATGCCCAATGGGCACTGGTTAACGCCTTTGACGCAGTTTTGGGGAACTGCCTCTTGGAGTATGGTTGGAGGGTAAATAAAAGATTAAACCGAATCGTATTATTACTTGAACTTATGTTTTTGAACTAGAAATGCATATTATATTGTTGTTGCACATGTTTTACTTACACTGTTGGAACACACTAGGAACCGAACTATCTAATTCCACCTCCGTACATTAATAGCCTATAATTCCTGTCTAATTCTCAATGATTAAATAAAGAACAAATACCGTTATTATCAAGTATAACGTTACCCTGAAATATCGAAAAAAAGAAATGAAGATCGTTACTGCGTGGAACATCATGAAAATGATATGCCTACCATATATCTGCATGAGCTTATAGCATCTTTTGGTAGTTTTGTATTACTGAGCTTTTCCAAGCTCACGTTGTTTTTACCATCGCAGGTTAAAGGAATATATATCATGGTATAACGTTTGACATCAGTGTTCGGAGTTCTCTCGGCGTTGCTTTTGGAGTACGGTACCGACATAGTTAGTGGGCATGCATATCATTATTGTTTCATGATAGTGTCTGTAAAATGTTTTCTATAATCCTGTTATATGTTTATATGATTTTATGAAAGAGTATTTTCAACAAAAGTTACCGTTATAATTTAATATGTGTTTTTTTAGAAAATGTTTTATGTGTATTTTTACCGTGGGTCGCTCTTGTGATCCTAATGTGACTTCCTAGGATCCGCGAAACGCATAGGCGGGTCTAGGGGGTTACAAAAGCAGCCACGGATTTCATATATTCCTCTGTCAAGCTTGGTTTTGCTTGTTTTACTAATTCCACCGCATACCCTAATGGATTCTCGCCAAGATTTTTAACTGTTGTTATTGCTGCCGGAAACACAACAGTGTTCCCATTGGCAACGGAGGTTCAATTTTGGATCGGGCATTAACAACGCATATCATGCTTACCTCTTCGTCAGAGTCAATATTTATGGCAAGGCTTCGACATCGCCATAGAAAAGCTGTTAAAAGTTCGAACTTGGTGCGAGGGCGAAGGTGGAGAGGAAGAAGTGAAACTTCAGCAGGGCTAAAGAAATCAAAATGAAAGCGAACTAAAAGTTGAGTGACCTCAATAAAAATTTTAAAGGTTTGATAACTAAAATGAATCTGCTTTAAAAGTTTGGCGACCATTAATGTAATTTACCCTAAGAATTTATAATGTGTTATAATTTAGTATAATGATGATGCATAGAATTATGCATCATAGAAATATCACATATTAATTGTTATTAAAAATAATTACAACATGAAATTATATAACAAATTACATAAATATATGATTGTGTCAAAAATTTATATAAATCTAAATATTAGCATTACACTTTTAAATAAATTTATATTACTTTAAGCTCATAAGAAAATCATATGAACAACATCAAATATATAATTTTTCTTTAATTTGATAACAATGAAAAAACTATGTAAAATACGTCACATGAAATGGACACACATAATTATAAAGTCTTGAACTTTAGTCCATATCAAGTTGGTTATATAATATTCTCCTTAATATTCTTAACAACGTCGAACTCAACAAGTGGCCTAATTAAAAAAGAAAATATTATTCATCTTAAGAGACAATGGCAGACCTACATTGCCCCTAGGGGTAATTACACCCCCATTTTTGGGGAAATTTTTTTTTAGTGTTGAATTTCTTCATAAAAAAATAATTTAGTGGGTAGAGAGGGAAAAAATGGAAATTTGCATACCCATTTGAGAGGAAATTTTTTTAACCCCCATTTTTAATTCTTGAAATCATTGCTAGGAGATTCAAATTCAAATTGCTTTGTCTCCAAAATGCTTATACATTGTCAAAAAATTAAAAATATGTATAAACAAATACCATCTTATAATCACGTTAAAATTATTAAAAAAATTAACAACGTCTAGATTTATGCTTAATTTACCATAAATTTGGGATATTTTCCATTCCCATGTTTAATTTTTACTAGTTGTTCTATTGTAATTTTAAGGTCTGACCAAGCAAAATTGTTCCACGTGTCCTTTTCTTCCTCCTTGTTATAGGAAAGACGGGCCCTTCAACACTAGGCGGGGCCGCCGGCGGGAGTTTCAGCTTCCAAAATAAAATAATTTTTGTTTTGTTGGATAAATGTTATTTCGAATTTTATTTATTCAAGAAATAGAGGCAAAAAGAACCTGTAACAAAAAACACTTATGAGAGTTCTTGGGCAGCCATTTTTTAAGGAATTTTCTAAGCAGCACATATGTCTCTATTTACGCTGCCTATCAATATACATTTGCTATGCATTTTGATGCGTACAATCAGTGGCGGATCCAGAAACTTTTTTGAGGGTGGGCACAAATCAAAACATTTTTTAAGATGGGTACAAATCATAAAAATCTCAAAATTTCAGGGTGGGCACAAATCATAAAATTTAAGGACTAATTCATAAAAATTATGAAAATTGAAGCCAAATGTGTAAGGTTTGAAAAATTCAGGGTGGACACAGGCCCACCCAAGGAACCATATACATCCGCCACTGCGTACAATATCTTTTATATTATCTAACAAATTTATTTTCAAGGTTAACTTGTTTTCCATTCTATGAGCGAATGTGTTGCTTGAAGTAATTAAGAACGGATTAAGGGAAGCGGCGACAATTGCTCCTCGGACAATGCAACTATAATTTTGTTTTTAAAAGGATGTATAAATAATAAAAGTTAAATTTGTTAATTATTTCTTACATTATGATTAAATTAATTGAATGTACAAATATAAAAAATTAAATGTGCTATTACACAAAATTTTTAACTTTCACGTCACCTTTAATGATAGTTAACGGCTCCGTCTTATAATAAAAATTAAAGTTTAATGTTTATTATACAAATTTTGAAATTTGATGGACATTTTATAATATATAAGATAGTTTAGTCAATGGATTGCTGATTTCGCGATAAACTAACCTTCTTTAAAGTCTAATTAATTTATCATAATGGGTAGTTTTATATATTTTAATAAATTATAAACGTGTGTGTTAATAGTTGACCGTAAGCTATTAATTAATCAACTAAATTAAAATAATTTGCTAGTCAAACATTGAAATTGTTTTTTTTCTCAGCAAAATATATTATTTATTGATAAAATTAAAAATTTAAAGCCAATCAATTATTCACCATACAAACAATTCCACAACATTGAAATTAGTTTTATTGGGGGTTGGTTAAAAGTTAAAATAAAACACAAAAATATAAATATATTTTTTTATATAATGCCTAGACTGTCCAAATTCTTACCCATTCTTAAATTATAAAATATTGAGCACTTAAATATTCTCGACCCAACATCATCTTATATGCTGCACCGACTAATAACTATACTATCAGTTGAGTTAAACTAGATGGGTCAAAAATATAAAATCTATAAGACTTAAATGAACATAAATAAAAAATTGTAGTAATACTTTTAGTTAATTCGTTAAATATTTCTACAAATAAATCTATGATTTATATCCTATACAATGGCGGTAGAAACCGAAAGTTTTTACAAGCGCCTTAGTTTTAGGTTTTAGCGTCTTAGTTTAGGGTGTAAGGTTTAAGGGTTTAGGTGTAGGTGCTTAGAATTTAGGGATAGTGGTAAGAATTTAGAGTTTAGGGTTATAATTTAGGTTGATTTTTTTAGAGTAATATAGTAATTATGATTTAGGTTTTAACTTATAAACCCTAAATTATAACCCTAAACTCTAAATTTTTACCATTATCCCTAAATTCTAAACCCCTAAACTCTACACCCTAAAACTAAGATGTTTGTGGAAAGTGAAAGTTTCCATCGCCAGTGTATAGGAAAATAATCCATAAATCTATTCATTAACCGTTAAACATTTCAAACAGCCTTGCCAATAATGTTTTTCTAGTGAGAAAATTAGCCGATAATGTTAGGTCTGTGTAAATTGTCCAACAAATTATCCGAGGGATTTTCCCATGAAAACTCATAAATTTGTTATTTAAGCATATATTTGAAATTATACAAAGGTGAGGGCAAAATTTTCCAACACAAGAATATTAAAAAACATGCAATGAAAAATTCAACCCTCCATCGCCATCAATCCGTTAGATCAAACAGATGCAGAAGTTTCTGAGCTTTCCAGAAATCTTTTAGCAATCTGTGCAGCAGCTGCTAAAAGCTGAATATTAGGCTTTGGATCATTACCTTCAAACTCTTCCTTCACAGCATAACCAATATCCGACCTAATAATGCATGAACCACTGCTTTTCTCAATAATTTCAAGTCGAACAATCTGAACCGAGCAGCCAATGGCTAAGCATCCTCCCTCTAAGCCCTTAGCCACTTTCACCATCTTTTCATCATTAATCACAATGAACTTTTCAGTATAGCTTGAATTCCCTGGTTCAATTCATTACAAAAATGGGGTTTAGAAGAGTTCGAACAGTACAGAAACGGGTTTCTAAAACATGCAAGTACCTGGAGCAAAAGTGAGTTTGAGCTTTGTCCCAACACCACCATCACCTTCCAAAACTTGTACATTTTGGATCACATTCTGGAGTTTTTGAGCAGTGAGCCTTGAAATCCCGAGGTGTCTGTAAAGTTCCCAAACCCTACTTGCTGCCACGTTCACTTGGAGCTCATTGGTGAGATGCTTCAATTCCTGGGATTCAACCCCCATGTAACAAGAGAAAACGAGAAAGCAAATGAGGGGAACTTGCTTCAACATTTCTGCAAAATCTGGGGTTTTCTTCTTCTTTCTGATGAACTTTTGCTAGCTTTTGAAACCTGGGTTTTAATTAGTTTCCAACTCTGGAGTCTGTAGAATGATATTGAATGGGTGGAAATTGAGAGAGTTTATATAGAAATTTGGAGTTGACAAGTTGAAGTAGTTGATGATAGCATTTAATGACGCCTGCAACTTACAACAAGGTCGTGTTTCAAGTGGAACAAGTCTTTGGCCAATAATCCATGGCTGCTACAACGACAGCATGCTTTTAAAACCAAGTTTATGAATCCGACTTTCCGTTGCGGTAAGAATTTAAGGAAAGGCTTAAAAGAAAATTTTCAAAAAATTTAAAGGTTGAACTAAAAGTTTTAGTAATAATTTTGAGAGATTTATTAACAACTTTTAAGAATTTTGAGAGGAAATTTAATTAAAATATTTAAAAATTTGAAGTTAAATATAAATTTTAAAAATTTTGAGGGGACAGCTCATTCCCTTGTGTCCTGGTGGTAAAGGTTGATGTTTATTATCTTTTGAGACCCGAGTTCGAGCACCAGTAATATCATGCTGTGTGGGCCGTCTTTGAAAAGACTAAGAAAGTTGAATAGATACTACTCTTGTATCACACTAGCATTTTAAAAAAATTGAAGAAACATATAACCCCTAGTCCTTTAAATATTCGCCTCTGCCTATTTTTTTTTCTTCCAAAAGGGACTATGGGATTCAAAATCTGACTTTTTTTTGTCTAATTAATGTTACACTCAATATTATTATTTTATCATTAAAATTTTATTTGATTTTTTTAACTGAATATTTATTCAAGTTTTTATTCAAATTTTATTTTACTTATTTATAATGTTATGATACTGATTGATTCTATTTGAGTAACTAAATTTTTTTTATTTAATAAATTAAATACCATGTAAAATTTATATATAAGATATTTAAAATGCCTTTTAAGAAAGATTTTGAATACAAAATATTAATGAAAGTATAAATGAGGCAATTAATTAATAAGAAGAAAGATTTTACAAAGAATTACGGTCCGAGTATAAATGAATAAAATACAAAGTTGATAGATTAAATTACCAAAAAATAAAATTTGTTGTTAAAAAAAGGAATTAATTGTACTCATGTATTCTATATTAGCTAAGGAGCATGTGCTTTCAAATTTGATTAAAACATACCTAAAACGAGAGAAAAATTAACTAAACAAATAAATCAAATATCAATCCTAAAATTAATCAAATTACTTAGTTAAACGGTGTAATTTTTTTTGAATGAAAAAAAATTAATTTTTGATTTTTTTAAACTAAAGTTCTAATTGGAGGGAGGTGGTTGACTCATTAAACGATGGGAAAATTGTAATAAATGAGCTTGACTTCTTCCCGCCATCACAATTACAAATACCTTGATTAATTACTCACCTAATGACAAAGAAAGCTTAGCTTTTCCATTGACTTAATCAAATGGAATTATAATTAAATCATAATTATGAAGTTGGAAGAGTTGAAATCAATGGTTTATTTTGATTTCATTAAAGATGTAGCAAAGCCAATATCTTATCCTATAGGTTGCCTTCTAGTAAGTTTGAAATCACTCCTTAAGTCAATCGTTTATTTGTTTAAAGATTAGATTTTCCTTCTAGTAAGTTTGATCTAATTCGAATCGAATATTGAAAAAAAAATTAATAATAGAAAACAATTTACTTAATCCCTACTTAAATGTGTAATTGAATAAAGTTAGGGGGATTTGATTGTTGGGTTTTTTTTTTGTTGATGGTGAATGAGATAATTAAGGGAAAGTTTTGGTTTTTCTTTTGACGCCCTTTTGAGTTTTAATCTTTTTTTTATAATGAGTGTATATAAATAAAGTGTTTGATGAAATGTTCGTGAATTGTTCGTATAATATTTATTTATTAACTTAAGTAAACGAGTATGGACAAAATTATTATGTTATGTAATAAACGAATGAACACGAACAAATGCGTGTTCTGTTCGTTTATGTTCACGAACAAGCTCGTTTACTGAGGAGCTTGAGGACTTGTGACATAATTTTACTTTTTTAACGTTTTATATGTTAGGGTTTAAGTGATATGGTTTAGAATTTAGAGTTCATGATTAGAATTTAGGGTTTAGATTTTTGTGTTAGAATTTTAGTATTTTAAGGTTAAAATTTTAAATTTTAAATTTTGGCTTGAAAATAAACATACTTGTATCAAATATTCACCCTTAAATTATAAACCCAAACCCCTAACTCTCAAATTTGACAAATATATATAAACTTTAATCTACACATGCTTATGTATTAGTTTTTCCTTAACAAAAAAGTAGTGATATTGATATTGATGAGTTATATTGGTTACAAAACATGAGTAAAAATATTGGACAATCCTTCCTATTACGTCTACAATCTAAAATTTAAATCATCCTAAAATCTTAAATATTAAATTTTAATTTTTTAATTTAAATTCTAAATATTAAACTTTAAATTTAAAAAGTTTAATTATACAGGCTTGTGTATCAATGTTTATTTCAATATTAAAAAAATATCAATAATATTATTTAGTGATATAAAATATTAAATTCTTTAAACAAATAAAACATCAATAATTCTTTTTAGCCACAAGAGCATTTTTTCAGTCTAAAAATCAATAGTTCAAATTAAAGCTATTTTATCACCTTTTTTTAATTTTTGGTCCTATTTTTTAAATTTTATAACAATCCTAAAAATAAAATTTCTGAGTTATACCTGCGTAGGAAATTAGAAAATACGTTTAGAAAATTAAAATTTCTTAAAAGTTAGATAACACTTTGAATATTTAAAAATTTTCAGAGATATGGGGCAAAAAGAAAATGGAACATTTTGATGTGATGAATCAGGTGGATTTTTAATATGACACTTGTACTCGGAACCTGCTCGAAAGGTTCTATCTTGCTGTTCTTCCTCTTGTATTCCTGGGAATTCACTGAAATTTGTTTTATTCAGGGGAAAAAAAAACAAAGCTTGCAACAGAGAAAAAAGAAATGGCCGATCGTTTCTTCCCAAATGAAATGCCTAATTTTGTGGCGGAATCAACAGTCTCCGGAGTCACTTCCACTGACTCACTAACCAATCTCCTATCTTTACCTTACAAAACACTCTCTGATCAGCTCAAAACCGCAGCTTTAGCCCTCAAAGAAACCGTATTCTCTCAATTTTCATTTTTTAGCTTCGTTTCATGCATGGAATTAGTAGGATTATGCATATAGAGATAAAGCTGGTACCTTTACTGCATTTTCACTTTGGGTTTGTTGAGATTTTGTAAAATAGTGTAAATTGTTTGGTTTGGACTCAGGTTGTGAGGGAGACATGGGGTTTGAGTGGAAAGAGAGTGCAAGATTATACTGTGTACACAGGAGCTCTTGGGACAGCTTATTTGGTCTTTAAAGCATACCAAGTTACCAAGAATGAGAATGATCTTAAATTATGCTCTGATATTGTTGAAGCTTGTGATTCTGCTTCTAAAGATTCTGGGTAATCTCTCTTTCTTTAATCTCAACCAGAGTTACATTTTTCATATGAATTGCCTTTTTTGTTAGAACTAGTTGAGTTGGTTTGGTTTCTGATTAAATTAGAAATGATAGTATTTGTTACACGAATCTTCAATGCTTGTGTTGTTCTTAATGACAGTCTAGTGCTAAAACAATCGAAGTTGTTGGAATCACGAATCGATGTCTGCTTAATGAGAAAGTAACTCGAATGGTTTTCTTTTTTCTACTCCGAATTGACAAAGCCTGTGAATTAGCTCTACAAGGATTGTCATGGTGTGCATAAGATTGCATTTGGAATTGAGTATTTGAACTTGGTCATGCCTCATACATGAAGCAATTGCATTTTAATGTAGGCGTGTAACATTCGTTTGCGGACGGGCTGGTGTTTATGCCCTTGGTGCTGTTGTTGCAAAGCATTCCGGTGATACGAGTTTACAAGATCGCTACTTGGCAAAGTTCAAAGAGGTGGTTCATTGTTGCTTTTTATATTTTAACTTTTACTTAATATCAGTTTTCTTTTTCAGTGTTCACTGCTCCTGTGAGTTTAGATTGCTTGCCTTTTTATTTTTTGATATTGTTTTTGCTCCGAGAGCAGATCAGATTACCTAGTGACTTGCCGAATGAATTATTATACGGGAGAGCAGGGTATTTGTGGGCCTGTTCATTCTTGAATAAGCATATTGGCAAAGACACTATATCTACTGTCCACACGGTAAGACATGTTTTTAGTCCTCTCAGCCCGAATGTTGTTTTGGTTAAGAGAATAAAACATTATCAATTGTATTTATTTGCGTTCGAACTCGGCAATTGCACAGCGAGCAGTTGTGGATGAAATTATTAAGTCGGGTAACCGACTGGCGGGCAAGGGAAGATGTCCATTGATGTATGAATGGCATGGAAAGAAGTACTGGGGAGCTGCGCATGGACTGGCGGGAATTATGCATGTTTTGATGGACATGGAATTGAAACCAGATGAGGTGGAGGATGTTAAGGGTACTCTTCGCTACATGATCAAAAACCGGTTCCCTAGTGGGAATTACCCATCAAGTGAGGGAAGTGAATCCGACCGTCTCGTACATTGGTGTCACGGTGCTCCTGGGGTCACACTTACCCTCATAAAAGCTGCCGAGGTACTCCTTGTCACACTACTTTATTTCCCTTACAAATTGTTTTGGAAAAGAATTGCAGTATCTCTGAACTCTTTGTACAATGCTGTAAATCAACAGGTTTTTGGAGACAAGGACTTTCTACAAGCGGCATTGGATGCTGGAGAGGTAGTTTGGAAGCGTGGTCTGCTTAAGCGAGTCGGAATATGTCATGGTATAAGCGGGAACACATACGCGTTCCTCTCACTCTACCGAATGACCGGCAATGCAGAGTACTTATATAGGGCCAAAGCATTTGCTTCCTTCTTGTCCGATAGAGCGGAGAAACTTATATCAGAAGGAAAGATGCATGGAGGCGATCGCCCGTATTCACTCTTCGAGGGTATCGGAGGAATGGCATGTCTCTTTCTGGACATGGTTGAACCATCTCAGGCAAGGTTCCCTGCTTATGAAATCTAAGTTGCTTTCAACAATTTTTTCTTGTGTTCTTGTATGGGAATACTTCCATGTTTATGGCCTATATATATAGTTCAAGACAATAAGAATTGAGTGAGAAGAACGAATAGTAAAAGAATTTTGTTTTCAATTCAATAGGCTTTTCGCCCTATCGTCTTAACTCTACAATTTCCGTTATCGGAAAGTTATCGGAAAATACATCGGTATCTAAATTCATCGTGTAATTTTCTTCTTCTTTTTTCTCTGAACAAATCTATACTTTCCTCAATCCTCAAATGGAGTGGTTTTTCCATTTCCCCCACATCCAATGAGCAGAGGCACAAAGAAAGGAATGAAACTCGGCTAATATTACAAATCTCAACCAATATCTCACTCTCTGTACACAATTTAACCAAAGGGCCCTTGATGTTCCCTACCATTTTCTTCCTTCGGCTCGTTAGATTCGAACCGGCAATCCAAAATTTTGGAAAGTTCTGATCTCACCTCGTAGGCCGGCGGTCACAATCACCATACCCCAGGCTGAGATGTTTGGGTTAACGCCAGGGGAAAAGTCAACACTGATCTTGGGGCTCTTGGTCCGAGTTGCCAAATGAAGTTTTTCCTCCGGCCATGTAGCCGAGATTCTGTCAAAGAAGTAGCTATTGGTTGCGCTAGAAATGGTTCCGTGTAGAGGGCTATTGGTGCACCCGGATGCTGATAATGAACCCTCGTTTCCACTGTACTCCTCGACGGGTGTAGGAGGATGATTGGCCGTTGAAACTTCATCGATATGATCGTCAAAAGAATTTTGATCATTCAACTGTGAATCTCTTAGTCCCCATGTGTCAGCCATGCCTGGCCAAGGGATGGCCATTGATACATCTTTACAGTGAAAATGTTCATAAGAGCATGTTACAGTGACTCCTTTGTTTCTGCTAGGCCGTGATTCCGCCTCTTGTTTCCACACGTAAACGTAAGAGTCCTCACTAGCAGAGACGACGTATTTTCCGTTTGCCGTAACAGAAGCTGAGATTTGGCTGTTCGTGTTCCGAAATCCTGTCACATAATCAACAGCACCTTTAGCCGAATCCGCACAACTCCAGAATTTTATATCAATAAAATACTAGACGACGACAATGAAACTTTTTCAAGAGCAACCAGCAAAGTTAGCATCCGAATCTAAACCAGAACACCAACTTTAAAAAGTCGATACGCAGATCATGATACACCATTACATACCATCTCTATTAGCTGAAGTACGTACGAATACGAAGAGTCATCTTCAGTCTCCCCTACTTCCTAGCTATCAGCGAAAATCACTATCATCTATGGTCAATCCTTTCCAAATCCAACCAACCTTGTATTTTATATTTATATCTAACAAACATGAAGAATTTACCTTTGAATTTGTGAATTAAATCAGACCCGTCGACAACCCGAATTCGTGAATCCGCTGATGTGATGAGCACTTCTGTCGAACTTCCGGGTGCAAACTGTTTTACGAAAGCAGCCAATTGGGGAAGAATAAAGTGAACACATAGCAGTAAGGAATGTCTAGTTCAACAAGAAAAGGATTTATGCTTTCCTTCCATAAGGATTACCTGGAAACCTGTAATTTTCTTTTGATGAGATTTCTTCTTTTTATTCAGCAAATTGATTTCATTTCTTGGTTGTAACTTGTTCTCTGGAAAATAATAATGTATAAATATAGATGTTTAAGAAAACTTCTGTTACAAATGAACTATGTGTAGACACAAGAGAGTTGATAGAATTCATGAACTTGTACCAGAAGTATCATATAAGCGGCAGCTTCCTTTGTATGAGCCGACCAGTGCACCCTTCAAAACAATTAGAGAAGTTCCATGAGCTAAAGACTGTATATTATTTGGAATGAGCTCGAAATCGATCATAGCCCAACCTGGCCATCAGGTGTATAACAAGCAGCAGTGACCATTTCATGCAGATCATTCCAATCGACAACTTGACGATCGGGAATGCTCCATATGCGCACTTTAGCGTCTAGGGATCCGCTGATGAAGTATCTATCATCAACTGGATTAAACTGGATGCAAGTTACTGTGGCAAGGCAGATCCACAAAAATGATGCATGATTAGCAGTATATAAACCGATGTCACGACACGGAAAAAGATAAACAAATAATAGTAACATACTACTTTTATATTGGATCTTTGAATTACTGATTCCATTGAATTCACACCAAGAACACTTAAAAGAGTCTCGTACTTTTTTTAACTAACACGCAGCCTATTACAACTATGAAAATGGAAGTGAATTTCATTACATTTACCACTTCTAGAGGGAAGGGTAACTGTTTAGTGTTTACCAAGAAAAAAGAGGGGAATAACTGAAGACATGAGATTTACAGTTTACTTACCATAATCACTGTGTGAAAATATTCTCAAACAAGTCTTGCTAATCAAGTCCCAAAGCCTCACAGTTTTGTCCATTGAAGATGAGAGCAATTGCTGAAAAGAACAAATAGAAAAATCTAACTAGAATATCCTCCAGCAATTTATGGGTTCATGATTCTAAAAGAGGTTAAGTGGTGAAGCTAGAAACGAACATTCATTCGAACAATAACCTCTGGAAAAGCTTCCTACAAATGATTCTAGGTCGAGTACATGATACATTACGTCGGCATTCTTGAAAAATTGAAGGACTTTTAAGGCATTCAATTATGGTCACACAGCATTAACATTCATGAAAAACATTTTTAATCATTTAACTCTAACATTAAAGATGTGCAAACTGAAAAGTAATCCTATGATGATCTGAAAGAGTAACATTCACGAGCAAATAGAAAGATCAGGCCTCTCGCCGGATAATTCACTCTTTGAACAAATAGAAACTGATGTAAATTTACAATGTGGAAGTACACTTTTCACTAATGCTCAATGTTACACGAGGAAAATAAATGCATATTGAACTTGTTAGATCATTTGCTTCATGAGCCAAAATACAGCCTACTAAAATTGAATACATTTACTTGATTGTCTAATGCATATTGAATACATTTCTTATTCTTGTTTGCTAACCAATTTAGAAGAAATTCCAATACATTTTTGTATTTCACAGATCCTTTTTGGTTCAAGATAACAAATTACAATTTCGTCAAGTAAAGCGTGGAAACAAGCAACATATTGACCATTTATTTCTTCATGGAGTAGAAAACACACAAGCAATCACAATGGTTCTTACATTTTGATGAAATTCGCATTTACATGAATTAGTAGTGCCTTTTTCACTTATAACGTTTCGTTAAATGCATTGCACGCAGGCGTCCTAGCTCTGAATTTCAATTTTCCACCAAAATTTGATCAAGAAATCCATCTCACACAGCACAGTTTAGAAGAGCAGAAACTAATATGCATTCCTCTGTCTACTTCGGGCTAGCAAGAAAATACACCATAAATGCTTGAAACAAGGAATGCTCAACAATGATCAAACTAACCAGTCTACATTGCTACATAGTTCTCAAAATACACGAGAGCACTAAATAATGATGACTAACCTGAGATTTGGACCATGAGAGGTCGAGTACATCATCGGAATGTCCACGAAAAGAACAAAAAGGTTTTTCCGAAAGCGCGAAAACAGTCTCTGGCACAACAACATGGTCCCAACTCAACGACTTTCGGCTTATAGATGACCTTCCTCTTCTCTTCTTCTCAGGATGGTGGTCTGAAATTGGGGACAATAGAGTTGTTTCCGGAGATCCATTAGCCACAGGCAGAAAGTTCAAATTCATGTCATCAGCCTTTTCCATCAACAACTCCCCTTTCCTCTCCGATTCGACTACCTTCCATACATGAATTTCGCAATCCTCACCGGCACTGGCAAGGTATTTTCCATCCAAACTAAACCTGATACTCCAAATAGACCCGGTGTGGGCTAGAATCTCTTGACTCTTGTAAACAGTAGTGAGTTCTTTACATGACTTCCCATACTGCTTCACCCGCACTCGCTCCATCCCATGAAACGAAACATCCTGGCTATCATCGGTGCCCGAACTCGATCTCCTCCCGCCCTTCTCCGACGACGTATCCCTCTCGTCACTGCTCCGCCTTTCCTTATGACCAATCACGGTCACACTACTGGCAACGCTCTTTATACTCTTAAACCAACCCCCTTTCTTCTTAAACTTGGAAACATCACCACCACCACCATTGTCATCCAAATCTGCACTATCCTTATTATTACCCTCTTCCACATTCTGCCGCCTCATCAGCTCGTGCACGATCGGCGAATGCCCGACGCACATCTCGAACTCCTCCATAGTCAACTGCCGCCCAGTCCCAACTTCCTTCAACTTGTTCCACATCCCATCTTCTCTAATCTCCTTTACCACAAACTCTTTCCCATTATCAAGGTTCTTAATGGTACACACTTGTTCAGTAGGATTCCGATTCTCCACCGTCGCGTCTCCGCCGCCGTCAAATGATTTAGACCCAAGTTCGGGTTCCCCATTCACACTCTTACTACTCCGCCCAGTGGGCGGCTTATTACACATAGATCCGTTGCTTTCACTGGTTCTTAAGTTAGGAGCAGCAACATTAATTCGATCACATTCAGTATTATTATTATTATTTACAGAAGATAAACCAACGGAAAGAATCGAAGAAGAAACAGAACTACGATCTTGCTCCTTTAACTCTTTTTTCACCAACCGATCCGAAGAAACCGATCTTCTCTCAAACTCGCCTGTTCCTCCTCCAGCATCGCCGGCACCCACTTCCGTTACCGAGCCTGGTCTTGTCCGAGAAAGACCCGGGTCGAGGCTGAGCCCCATTTCACGGAGCAGCCGGGTTCTTCTTTCGGAAACGGAGGCGGGTTCGGAGATCCAGATGTCGAACTTGGAGACGGCCATGGGGAATTTCGGGACGGGGAAAGGGTGTCGGGCATTGGTGGAACGGGTAATTGGGTCGGAATCCGAGTCAGAAGAAGGTGAAGTCGAGTTAGAACAGGAACACGAATTAGAAGAAGCAATGCGATCAAGGGATTCGTAGAAATACTCTTCTTCTTCTTCTTCTTCTTCTTCTTCTTCTTCTTCTTCTTCTTCTTCGTTTACTTCAGCTTCCCTTTGACCTTTGTTTACTTCTTTAGACTCTTCTTCTTGGGTCGATTCCTCGTCTTTCTGGTTGTTATTGCTATCAATGGGGTTTTTGCTCATGCTTTCTTTACGAGCATCATTCCCATTTCAATTCCGAATACACATGAATCATCAAAAACCAAACGAAACAAAATCTGGGTTCGGATTGGATCAAAGGAAGGGAAGGGGAAAAGGGTGTTTGGAGGGAAAGAAAGGCAGAGAAAATCAGATCCAAAAGAAACGAAAAGAAAAGGATGGGTTTGGAGAAGGAAGAAAGGGAGAGTTTTGGGGGATTGGGTTTGGAATTGGCTTAATGTGTCTTTGTGGGAGAATTGATATGATTTTGTTGGTTTTGGGGGTATGGACTATGGAGTTATTGAAATGTGAACTGTGAACTGTGAAAGGTGGATGGTTTGGTTTCCTCCATTGTTAATAAAATATTCTCACTAAACAAACAAAAGGAAACCTTATGAGAGGTTAAAGAAAGGTATTTTTACCCGCAACCAAAGTCTTTGTACGAGTAACCAAAGAAGAGGACGGGTTCGAACTTTAGAGACGACATTGTTAGAAGGGATAACTACGCATCTCGAACATAGACCGTAAAACGAACATGTATATTATCAAAAAAAATCTATGGACAAGAAGTTAAGTTACTGAAACAATATCAAGGGTTCGGATTTTGATGTTACGGGCATAAAAAATTAAATTAGAAAATATATTAAATTTCTACAAAATTCGATTTAAATTAACTAATCAATGAATCAGATATTGATGTTTAAATAATAAAAAACTATTTTTCTTTACTTTTATCATTATAAAAATTATATACATTCTTTAATGAAAACCCATTGTCAAAATATTTGAATATGGAGGTAAAAGCTTATCATAAATTTTAAAGTTACTCTATATCTAAGATGAATATCAAATTATCGATATTGATTAAGATAGAAGAGACATTTACTATCTCATATAAACTTGTATTATGTTGTATACAAATTCATTTTATAGGTAAAATAAAATTAACGATACTCAATTTCTGATGTTTATGAAAATACTAACGAGTAAGTATATTTGGCCGATTAGTCAAGCTATTATAGATTTTAAAAAAAATATTCTTTCATTCCCTTGAAATCTCTCTCTTCTTTCTCCCTACATAATATTAGAATTAAATTTAAGATTTGTCAAAAAAAACTGAAAATACTAATGGATGGTTTTAATTTTTAATTTGAGCATAAAATTATTGCACATTGATTGCATAGTTGAAAAAAGGGAAAGAAAATTGGGCCTCAAGTTTAAACCATGAGGGCCCAAAAATTTGCCATTTGGTGAGAATTGTTGCAAAGAGAACAACTAAACCTAAGCAACTACCAACTGTTTGTCTTCAACCCCCACACATGCAAGCTAAGATGACCATAATGTTTTTTTTAACATTTAGGTGGATTTTTTTTCCTGATAGAATTCATGTGCTAGTGTGTATGGTAGTGGATTTAGACTCGGTTTTTGAAGGGCGTCCATGTGATTTTTATGAGATTGAAATTCAATTTTTATTAATGTTCGTTAGGTCGAGTAATAAGAAATTTAATATTTTATATTCATATTTTATGTGAAAAGAAAACAAGCCAATGAAAGAAAAATTAAGAAAAGATGTTTGTTATAATTTGACCATATGATTGCTTTATGTACATAAATTTTAAGGTCCTAAAGAGAGTGATGGACTAGTCCTAGAGAGTAGAGACAAGTCATAGGCTGGGGGAGATTTTTTGGACAAAATAAAGAAGAAAATCATTATTAAAAAAACAGGTTGATAATGAATAAAGATTTGTTGAGGCACATATGTTTTTTTAGTCTAATCTAAAGAGTTTGATGACCTTTAAGTAATGTATTGGACTTCAGTTTTGTTTATTGAAAAATAAGTTTTTTAAGAGAGTTATATCGACTCAGAACATAATCGAGACTTATGTGGGTTCCAAACATCAAAAAGGAATAAAATGTATAATGTAGTTGGACCATTGTATTAATCGAAACTTTTAACTGGATTGTTCTTTTCAAAGAGAAATTCATTGAATTCAATCAGTTTAAAATTTACGTCTGGGGTTCTTAGTTGTCCAGCCTAACATTGTCATTTCTAATGTTTAAAATCAAAATTCTTTCATTAAAAATATTATATACCTACCGTTACACGCAATACTTGTATCTCGAATTTCAACCACTATAATTCACAATAAAATTTAAAGCTTTCTTCTACTAATACATTGGCCATTTAGCCAAGGGGAGAATAGCAATGCTAAAGAGAGGATGTTTGCTATAATTTGGCCCTATGGCTGTTTTAGGTACATAAATCTTAGGGTCTCTAAAGGGGTTGGTGGACTATTCATAGGACCTATGCCTTAGGTTGGGGACAATGCTTGACAAACAACATTGAAGAACAAAAGAGCAAACAACCAGGGCAAGTCAAAGGCAAAGAAAGCTTTCCTTTTCTTGGTTTTTAATCATCATATAATGCCCTTTAATCACGTGGGTGTAAAATGCCTTTGCTTTCCACTCTAAGACCAACCATGCCTAGATTGGTAGACTTATTCGAATTAAGTTTAATTCGAATTTAATTTAATTAATTCGTCTATCTAATTTAAAAAGTGACATACGATGAATCTAAAATTCAAATTTAAAATTTATAAGCACTAATATCATTTTCGAGTTGTTGATAAATAGATCCCCATAAAAATTATCTATCCTTTTTGGTACCCATATTTCTGCCTTTACACTGAAAATTAAGTTTAGGATTTAAGGTTTTAGATTAGGGTTTAGGAAATTTTGGTTATGATGTATATTTTAAGGTGTAGAGTTTAAAATTTAAAATTTAGGGTTATGACTTAAAATTTAACTTTTTAGTGTTTTTTAGTATTCAAACATAGAAAGAGGCACCACAAAAAACAAAGGATTTTTGTCCATTCCCCTAATTCTTCTTGAATAATACCAATGACCAAAAGGCATAAATTTATGAACTTGGATTAATATAGTTAATTCATTCAGTCATTTTTAAAAATAATTTAAATCTAACATTTTTTTTATAAAAAAACACGAGTTCATAATTTTTTAAAAATAATTTAGTACGAGTCCCTTTTTATTATTGAATGCAAATATGAAGTTAGGATCATATAAATAATATTTAAATCATTTTTAAAAATAATTTAAATCTAACATTTTTTTATAAAAAAACACGAGTTCATAATTTTTTAAAAATAATTTAGTACGAGTCCCTTTTTATTATTGAATGCAAATATGAAGTTAGGATCATATAAATAATATTTAAAAACCAAATATGCATAATAAACAAGTGTTGGGTGTAGTGCAGTGGTAGAATTAGGATGAAATCATGGGGTTAAGTTACTTAAATTTAAAATTAACAGAGATCTAAAAATGGAGAGTAGAGTTTAATTTGTCAAATTTCAAAATTGGTAAGGACCTAATAAGAATTGAACAAAAAAAAGTTAGGTATGCTATTTAATTTCATTAATTTTAAAATCAATGGAGATTAAAAGGTAATTGAACAAAAAAAAGTTTAGAGGCTTCCACCATCAACATAATTTATGTGTCACAAGTTACACCGTACTCTTAATAATAAAAATTTAGATTCAAACATTAAAAACAATATTATTAGAAAGTCAATTATAAATCATAAAATAAAATAAAAAAATAAATATCTTATATTTCGAGATGAATCCATACATACACACACCGAAATAATAATGACTTTATCTTCAAAGAAAATTTTCCCTATCATGAAAAATAGGGTGACTTTTCAAACCTAATTAACAACTTAGCGGGACACAAATCATGATTAACAAGATAAATAATAACATAGGGTTATACGTATATGTATATATACATAATATGACCTTGAAAAATGAGCTACCGAAATCCCATTTCTTTCACCTTAAACAATGTCTTCTCGTGGCCCTTCAAATCTCCAGCAAAAGGGGTATAATTACAACTCATTCTTGAGCATGAAGCATGAGGAGCTCGTGCAAGAATTTTATAATGTAGTTTAGCCAAAAGGTATGAACACCCAGGGACGGACCCAGGACTTTAGGTTAGGAGGGCGAACCTATAAATTTTTTAGGGGGCGAACTTATAAAAGTTTAGGGGGCAAAAATAGATTTTTAATAGAAAATACATAAAAAAATTTAAAATTTTTCTAAATCATATATGATTTTCAAAATTTTAAGGGGGCGGTTGCCCCCAACACCCCTCGGTCCATCCCTGTGAACACCTAAGGAGCTAAACCCTAAAAAGCAAGGGAAAGAGTCGGTGGGTTTAGGCTAATTCCACCTCATGTTTTGCGACCAAATCAACCATTGATTTATGATTAAAATAATATCTGGAAATTAATCACAAGAAAACCAAAAATGGGAGCTGGTTCTTTTCTGGTTCTGTTTTTTTTTTGTTTCTGTAAGTAAGAATGATGTAATTGCATATTGTTACGGGTTCATTATCATCTTTTTAAAGAGATATGTTTGATATGATGTACAACGTCATCGTATTTATATTTTAAATTTTATTTATTTATTTTTAATGTGAGATTAATTTCTATTGCCTCTTTAGGCTTTCAACTTTGTGACGCCCTCGTTTCGAGTGATCTGCTCTCGTAATAAATCATTGTCACGGTTATCCACTTTAGCTACTCTACTACTTGAGGTGGAACTACTTGGGGTTGGGAGGGGCAATTGCTCCTCCCCAAATATTTTTTTACCTTTGTTCTTAGATATAAACTTTTTTTAAAATTAGGTTATTTATAAATTTCTCATACTTTCAAACATTTATATTTTATACTTTAACTTCAAATAGCGGTTCTGTTTTGTGTATAATTGAGTTTAAAAGTGGTCAAAATACACGTGATATTGTTGAAAAATTTAATCTGTTACTAGTAAAAAAATTAGAAGGGATACAAAATTTTACCTAGACTTTGACTTGTTCCATTATATTATTTAATAATATAAAATTTTAAGGGAAATCTATTTTTATATATACAGATTTAAAAATTGCAAAATATAAAAGAAATGAGAAATAAATGAATAAATAAATTGCAAGAAAATGGAGAAACAAGCATGGGATAGTGGGAAAGGTGTAAGAAAAGGAAGTGGAAGCCAACTGCGAAAGTAAACCTAAAAATAATCAAATAAGAAAGACAACCAAAACACCTTCACTCCTTATGTATTTTTAATAATATCATTGACTTTCAATTTATTAATTTATTTATATATTTTCTATAATAAAATTGACAGTGTTTCCGACAACAAAACACCTTCACCTTCCAATGCTACAAACCAAACTAGAGTGAGTCTTGTCAAAGTATATACTTTTTGGGGGATAAATCAACTTATAGTCCCTGAATTTGATAATTTTTTCAATCTGATTCATACATATTCTTAACCCTTTGACAATGCGCATATACCTTGTAGACAAAGCGATTTGAACTCGTATCTCCTAAGATAAATATCATATGTTTTTTCCACTGGGACACTTGTTGGGTTCATGAATTATTTTTGATGAACTTTAGTCTTTGAACTTATATTTTTTATCATTAATTTTGATGATGCACTGCTATAAGATTATGTCATCTATCATAATATCAAAATGTTAAACCATTAAAATGATTGAAAATGAAAAAAAGTTTCCAAATTTAAAGACTAGTGTGGACAAAAATTTCAAAGACTAAATTGGGAAGCTTGTCAACTTTAGGGACTATTAGTTACTTTATCCCCTTCTTTACGAGTTAAAAAAAAGGTTAGTGTTGTTCAATAGTAAATATGTGTATTAAAAGAGGTTATTTATTGTTGAACAAAAAAAGCGAATATTTATTGTTGAATAAAATGTGTATTTAACCGACGATTAGTTGATCTAGTGAAATGAGATATTAGATACTTTAAGCAATGTCACAGGTTTGAATTCTAGAGTTGTGAATAGACAAATCTAAGTTGGGAGAGTCGCCCCATAATAGACCTCTACAAAACCTGATTTGAATTAGTTGGCCAATAAATCAAAAACTAGTGGTTAAACAAATATATTGTTATGAATATTTATCTATGTGGATGTCTATCATGATTAGAACTTTATCAAAGGAGTTTGATTTATTTATTATTAGGAATATTATCTCTACGAATTAGAGTTTAATGTATTATGTACTTCTTATGCCTATAAATAGATGATTCATTGAAGGCATTGCATACAATTCTATATTTTGAGAATAATACAAATCTCCCTCTTCCTCTCATCTCTTTGTTCTTCTTGTTCTTCTTTATTTTATTCACAACACGTTATCAGCACGAGACTCTAATCAACTGAGGTCTTCATCGTTATAATTCAAAAGAAGTTACCGGGAAGAATTCGATTATAGAATAAATCAAAGATAAGTTTTTTTTCCCTCCTTATTTTTTTAGTTACCGATTGTCTTTCTCTTTATATTTTAACTTTGTTTTAATTTTTTAAAATTTTGGAAGTATGTTTGATTTTATTCGAACATTGGAAAGAGATAAATTTGTGGCTTCTCACAAACCAAAAGATGAATCGACAGAGACGAAGAGGGAACGATGGAATCGATTAAGAAAGAGACACGACATTATGAGAAGATGTTTTGGTCATTTGCTACGTCTCCATTTTCCTCGAGAGGAAAACTAATATCGGTAAATTCTTATTTTATTTTTTTTATTCTTTAAATTATGATTTTAATGTGTGATAAATCATGGTGAATTTCAATCTATAAAAAGATTGTTATAAAGTCTATAGTTGCTCGAAAGCAATTTTTCTTCTTTGTCGAAAAACTCGACCATAGACTTCTCCCAATTTCAAGTTACGAAAATTCTTCTTGATCCAAAAAGTTTTATGGGAGACATTCCTTGAAGTGAATGCAAAGCATGATGTTTATTCCATGCGATTATCAATGATGGGGCATTCCCTGAAGTGAATGCAAGCATGATGTTTATTCCATGCAATTATCAATGATGGGGCATTCCCTGAAGTGAATGCAAGCATGATGTTTATTCCATGCAATTATTGATCTGTTTCATTCCCTGAAGTGAATGCAAACATGGTAAATCATTATTCAATTAGAGACATAATTTCGATATAATCCAAGTATAATTGGCTGGACATCCCGTTCTGCGAGGCTACTGGTCTCAAAGGAGGTTTTTAAAGGTGGACATGTTTAACAATGCCGCGTACGAGGATTAAATCTTTGTTCTCTGTGATAAGGATATGTGAAAAAGGTTTTAAAGGCCCACTGGCTCTACTCCATTCCCTGAAGTGAATGTGAGATTATATTATGGAAGGAATAAAAAATCACATTAAAAGTTGTGGTCATGGTCGAGGCTATGAATATACACATGAAAAATATAGTCGTTTTAAGAATACTTCTACCCTGAAGTGAATGCAAGCATGATGTTTATTCCATGCAATTATTGGATCTGTTTCATTCCCTGAAGTGAATGCAAACATGGTAAATCATTATTCAATTAGAGACATAATTTCGATATAATCCAAGTATAATTGGCTGGACATCCCGTTCTGCGAGGCTACTGGTCTTAAAGGAGGTTTTTAAAGGACCTTGTGGACAGGTTTAACAATGCCGCGTACGAGGATTAAATCTTTGTTCTCTATGATAAGGATATGTGAAAAAGGTTTTAAAGGCCCACTGGCTCTACTCCATTCCTTGAAGTGAATGTGAGATTATATTATGGAAGGAATAAAAAAATCACATTAAAAGTTGTGATCGTGATCGAGGCTATGAATATACACATGAAAAATATAGTCGTTTTAAGAATACTTCTACCCGCTGGTAGCGAAGTTATAAGGATGACAAGAGTGATAAAGATCATTCTAAGGAAGTGAAATCCTTTTACCAATGTGATGTTATAAACCATTGGTTTCGTACTTGTCAAACGCCAAAGTATTATAGACTTTATCCATAATCATGAATGATAAATGAAATAAAATATAAACAAAATTTGTTTATGGTGAAAATAATTATGGCGTTATTGGTCCAACTCAATTGGATATTGTTAATTTTCTCATAACCCTTGAAGGGAATAATTTACCATTTATTTTATTTCCCTTATAACCTCTAACAGGAATAATTGTTTTTTTATTTTATTTTTTAATGTTAATTCGTTTTATTTATTATTTATTTATGTTAGTTTGTTTTATCTTTATTTATTTCACATATTATTTATTTACGTTTTACGTTAATTTATTATTTGAAGAATATGATTACTTCCGGAATAAAATATACAATAAATTGTGGCTATTTATGCCTAGAATTGTGGCTATTTATGCCTAGCAGATAATGCAAGTACTCATATTGTACTTAAGCATAAGAAATATTTTTCCCATTTAAATGCAAGGGGAAATATGAGTAGTATTTCTCAAAGTACTAAAATATCAATACTCCGGAAGAGCACTTGAAAGTTTATCTCTGATAGATAATCGACTTGATATGATGTGCTATATTTTATATTTTTCATTCCTCGAAGTGAATGATACAAAGTACATATTTTCATTACCTGAAGTAAATGAAACAAAGCACATTTTGAAAGGTGCACAATTATGCATTTCTCGATTAAAATGCAAGGGAATAATGTGAGTACTATATCCGTAAGTACTAATATCACAAAAGGCTCTGGTTGAGCAAATATGTTATTGTCAAATGGAACTTTATTCCATATTCACAGTGCGTTATACTAGTCAAAGTCATAAAGAGAGCAATATGAGTTCGCAAACTATCCCTTTGGGAATTATAGATAACATATGTTATCAATTGGCATTTGAAATAAGTCAATATTGATATAAGTTTTGGTAGCCAAAAAGTCAGTTGAAAGCTCTAGAAGAGCTATATATTACTACCAAAAGATAATTTCAATTGAAAGCTCCGAAAGAGCTAAATATATTCTTATTTAAAGGAACAATTTTGATGGCCGTACTAGACATGTACGAGTGAGATTGAATTACATGTTATGGTAAACAAGGAGTTTACAAATTCAGAGATATATACACACACATATATAGTTGGCATGATCGGTTAGACCATCCTGATCAATGGTGCAGAAATTATTGAGATTTACATGCACATGTATTAAAAGAACCTGTAGTTCTTGTGGTGCTTATTCTCAAAGAAATTGATTAAATACCACTTACTAAAAGAACCTGAAGTTCTTGTGTTGTTTGTTCTCAAAGGATATAGATGATCCCACTTACCAAAAGAATTAGAACTTAAAGTTCTTGTATTGAAGTTGAGACTGTATGTCTTGCATATCTGAACGAAATATAGGCCCATATATCCACAAATGTGGAAAGTTTTATATGATTTTAGTAGATGCATCTACATTGTTTTATCGACTTACAACCAGAAGTTTGTGAGATTGATTCTAAAAATATTCAGATTATGTAGTTAGACTATTCGTCTTGAAAAGCTAGTGGGTTTATATTTTAGGCTATATCAGTTGTTACAAAGCCTATTGATTATGAAAAATATAGTTTAGCAAAATTCAATTGGATGCCTCCTATTTAATAGCTAAACTATGAGAACAAAAGAGTTATTATTTATATGGTGTTTCCATATAGCAACACTTATACGCATCAAGCCAACGAGTTATAATAAACTCCCCGTTATGATTGGTTTTTGGTCAGAAACCATACATTTCCCATTTTATGATTTTTGAATGTGCGATATAAATTGCTCCACCACAACGCACAAAATGGGTAAATAAAAAGGGTTGAGAATATATATTGAGTACGAGTCTCCTTTTATGTTTTTAAACATTAATTGGAGAATCATTTATGACATGATTTTTCTCAACATCAGGGGAGATAATAATCAGCTGGATAGAGGAAAATGAATTATCGTTATCTAGATCCTCGTATATGAACTAGAAGTTCATAAGATAATTCATGTTATTACATGTCAACTGCCAGACATATTTACTGACCCAATGAGAGTAATTAAGTCTCATATACCAGCTGAAATGCTCTAAGTTTAAATTACATGTTAGAGCGAGAGAATGTAAATCATGCCTGAAGCATGATAGTTGAAATGGTTCAAATGATCAAAATTCTCGTAAATAGAAAGTAATATGAGATGGTCATATATTGGAGGCGGGTGCTCCTGAAGAGACCCAAGACATAACAAATAATAAAACTCTTGAAGAGTTTCAGGTACCTGGAATAAAGATTGAAATCTTGAAGAGATCTCGATGAGTTATGTCATTACGAGAATAGAACTAGAAAAATTGGAAAGTTGTCGACAATGATTTTACAAACAATTTTACATAAAATACTTCTATAGAAGTAAAGAAAGAAATCGATGATCTTGTATAAAATCTATCCAGAAGTACAGATATTGAATTGGTCAATGTTGAAAGACGCTTTGAACTTCTAAAATAGAAGTATTTGGACCAACAGTCTAAACACCTAAAGGTGTAATGCAAGTGAGGCACAAATAAGTAGTCGTAAATAGGGGTGTAAACGAGCCGAGTCGAGCTCGAGTAGTGCTAAGCTCGGCTCGGCTCGTTAAGATTTCGAGTCGAGTTCGAGCTTGAGTAATTTTTAATGAGCCTGAGAAATCTGAGCTCGACTCGGCTCGTTTAGAATTCGAGTCGAGTTCGAGCTTTATTCGAGCCTAATCGAGTTAAGTATTGACCGATCTTTAATTATATTGGACTCGAGTAACTCTTCACCTGTCACGTCTCATTTAAAGTCTTATGAAGAAAAAACTTTGATACACAAGTTGTGTAAACTCAAGCTTGTTAATTTTAGGGTTTATGGTATTAGTTTAGGGTTTAGAGGTTTAATTTGTTGGGTTTATAATTTAGGATTTAGATTTTAGGGTTTAATAATTATGTTTAGGGTTTATATTTAGGGTTTTAAGTTTAAGAATTTAGATTTTAAATTATAAAAAATAAAAAAATTAGTATATTATATTTTCGAGTAGCTCGCGAGCTTTTCGAGTCGGGTATCAAGCAGCTCGGCTCGGCTCGTCAAGAACTCGAGTCGAGTTCGAGCTCGAGTCGAGTCCAATCGAGTCGAGCTTTGACCGAGCTTTGACCGAGTCGAGCTCGAGTAGCTCGCGATCTGTCTCGTCTCATTTACAGCCCTAGTCGTAAATACGACTTGAACTATGATTTATGAAAAGTTTTAATTACTTCATGGTGGATGCAATTACTTTGGCAGTTATGAAAATTTTACATGCGTCTAATTATTTGTGGATCCATATTTATCCTTGAAGGATCTAAAATGCTATAAGCATTTGGAAATTTCTGAGGAAATTTATTTAGACATGTCTCATGAATATTTTGGCGCAATTGGTATAATCGCCTTAGTGAATACTAATTGAGAAAATACTATAAGAATGATCAGATTTTCTTATGTATTTTATAAAGGAGTTTGGATCAAGATCCATTATAATAATTTTAGAACTCCTAAAGAGCTTCAAATTGGAAACTCATGAAGTACTTTCAATACAAGTACTTGAATCTTGACATCAAGTTTATCTCGACCTGAAGATCGAGCATTTTTATATATTTCTTTTGTCTTGTAAGATTGTTGGATGTGAATAAAGATAATTATATCTTTTCTTGGTCTTGAAGCACTATATATTAGTTGGTCAAGAAATATCTATGAATATACAAAGATCATTACATTTAGATCTTCAAACATTCGTTGATGCCTCCTCAAATGTCGTAGAAATAATTGTTATGCACGAGGCAAGCCAAAAAAATGTGTTTGGCTAAGATTATTGACCCAACATATCCAAAAGATATGTGGATTTACTTTTACAAGATATGATAAAAGCTATCTTGTGTGAAGATAAAGCAAGATGTATATCTCAGTTTGAAAGTTGATACATCATGGAACATATTACTCCAAAGTTTCATCTCTCGCGATCTTTAGAAAAATGATATTCAAGATTAAATTATGAAGATTCAAAGATCTTCTGTGATGTTTTCATGAGGGGGAGTAAATACGTGTTGCACTCTTTTTCCCTTAACCGAGGTTTTGTCCCAATGGGTTTTCCTGGTAAGGTTTTTAATGAGGCAACAAGTTATGTGTATCAAAGATGTGTGTACTCTTTTTCCTTCACTAAAGAATTTTTTTCCCACTGGTTTTTATCTTAGTAAGGTTTTAACGAGGCACATTATCTTCATAGACATCCAAGGGGGAGTGTTATGAATATTTATCTATGTGGATGTCTATCATGATTAGAACTTTATCAAAGGAGTTTGATTTATTTATTATTAGGAATATTATCTCTACGAATTAGAGTTTAATGTATTATGTACTTCTTATGCCTATAAATAGATGATTCATTGAAGGCATTGTATACAATTCTATATTTTGAGAATAATACAAATCTCCCTCTTCCTCTCATCTCTTTGTTCTTCTTGTTCTTCTTTATTTTATTCACAACACACACACACACACATATATATATATATATATATATATATATATATATATATATATATATATATATATATATATATAGTTTATTGATATAATTTTTAGGGTAGAGTCACTAAATTATGCTGAAATGATTTTTTGGCTACTGAGTTTTTGAAAGTTAAAAATGGTCATTATATTTTTATTCGGTTATAAAATGATCCCTGATAGTGATAAAAAATTGAATTTTTTTGAAAAGTTTAAGGACCATTTTATAATAGTTCACTAAGTTTGAATGATCATTTTATAATATTTAACAAAATTAACGTCAGTAATTGAATGGAATTTTTTTTTATTTTTTGGGTTTTTTTTAGATATCTTCGAGGTTCTAATTTTCTCTCTTAATAATAACATCTCCAAAATTTAAACTTAAGTTTTTATTTTATAAATATAATACAATTTATCACTATTCTCGACACTTTTTTTTAATTAAACAAACCTATTTATTTTCACTCAGTTGAATAAGCATGTAAAAAACCGAAAAGTGAAATCCCTAAAATTGATGATCCAATATCCAACCATTGAACATTTATTTTAACAATTAGTATACTATACAAACAGAACAACAATTACAATCAATAGATGCATAAAACTATAATTAAAATCAACCGTTACAACTAACAAGGTTGGTCCAAGTGGTAAGTAGCTTAGTATCGCTTAAACAAGTCTCGGGTTTGAGGCGTTGTGTATGCAGAAAATCCCCGTTGGAAGACTCACCCACCAAAATCATGTGTTCGACGCGAGTCGGTCCGAATTAATCAGGGCTAAGCCCTAAAGACCGGCATGACCCGGACATTATAAAACTTACACCAAGATAACTACACCCAAATCTTTACCAACATTACCAAAGTTTTGAGGGAATCAAAGATGCTAATGAGTTTTCAATTCCTATCACAAAAGCTTTTGTTTCAAAGAATTGTCATCTCAGAATCAGCAGCCTCCAGTGTTTAGGGTGGTTCAAGCAATGCAATGCTCAGCTTTTAGTTTAGCCTCCCTTTGCTGCTGCTATAGCAGTGCTGGTGTCATTGTTTCAACTTTAAACTGGACAAAAACTTGCTTAACATTTTATATTATATTAGTAGTTGTAATTATGTATGCATATTTTTTTACTAAAAATAATAAAAGAAATTAACCCAAATCCTTGGTGGATCTAGTTTTCACATATGTGTCAGATTTTACAGTGAAAAAGAGTACAATCCATCTTTGGGTACCTTTCTAAATTTCTATTGGTGGTTGCATTGTATTTCCATTTATAAAATCAAAATGCTATGCTTTTTTCATTTCATTTCTAAATTTTCAAGTACAATAGCATGTTGCATGCCATGCTAAATTTGGATTTGGGTGGCAATATATATATATATATATATATATATATATATATATATTAGTATTTAGTTTAGAGTTTAGAGTTTAGGGTTAGAATTTATACTTAATTTATGGTTAGAATTTAAGGTTTATAGGTTAAAATGTTGGTTTTAGGGCAATATGGTTAGGGTTTTAGGTTTTAACCTATAAACCCTAAATTGTAACCACGGCCCTAAATTCAAAATTCTTACACTTAAACCCCTAAATGTTAAACACCAAACAAAATCTCACAACCCTAAAACAAAATACTCTCACTATCTTTGGTTAGTAAAATATAGCAAAAGATTTGGATTTGGGTGGCAATATATATATATTAGGGACCTAGTTTAGGATTTAGTGGTTTAAATGTAAAGGTTTAGGGGTTAGAATTTAGATTTTATGGTTAGGATTTAGGGTTTAGAGGTTAGGATTTTGTTTTTAGCATAATATATGATTAGGGTTTTATGTTTTAATCTATCGACCTTAAATTTTAACCATAAACCCTAAATTATAACCACACCCCTACATTCAAAACTTTTACACTTAAACCTCTAAATTACTAAACCCTAAACAAAATCACTAAACCTTAAAATAAAGCACTTGTGTAAACAAAATTTTCACAAACGCTTATGCATGTAATAATTACCTCTATATTATTTCGTATGTTTGTTCGGTTAATGTTTAGATTTTATCTACATTCTCAAATTTGAATGACATTTTTTTAATATTTGAATGTGAGTTTTATATAATATGTAACATCAGCTGTGACAAATTTTCATTTCTAACTAATATGAAAAGAGAGGCAAGCGTTTTTCTTTAATTTTATTTTTTAATGTATGATCCCACTATTATCAATCAAATAATGATATAAACCATAGATTAATTAACAAGCTTAGTTAAGTACTAAAACAAAATTATGCAGACATAGCACATGCTTTGATTCTATAGCCAGTTTAAGCATTAAAAAGGTTTTTTCCCTTGCTAAAATAAACATAGACAAAAGGAAATAAATTCAAAATTTTAACAGTAATATAACATGCTTTTGCATAAATTAAAATTATTAAAATTCCCATAATCTCTTGCTCATATTTGGGTGTCTTTCAGATTTCAATTATAGTGTAGCAATCATTATGATCTAGTGGGTTTAGTTTAATTTAGGGTTTCTGAATAATTTCAGGGTCTGTTCATAATTGGGTGCACATCCACCTCCACAAATTTTCCATTAATCATGAAAATCCAAGTTGATTACATGTGATATGGACGAAAATAGTATAAAATTACTCAAATTTTAAATATAAAATTCTATCGAAATTGTTTGAAATAAATTCCTTCAAAAAGATTATCTATGGTTTGAGATTAGCTATGAAGCATAAGTATCTCAGTCTAAATTCGCACTACGTACCCGATATGTTTTTATACCGAAAATATATTAGGTATAATTTAAGTATCTGCAAGTATTTCTTTTTTTTTTATTCTCTCACTTTTTTATGTTTTTTTTTCCTTTACTCACGAAATTCATCTATAAAAATGAGTGATGCCCATGTTCACATAAATTTTTATGATTTTTTTATTTTTACATTTCTAAAATTTAAAATTTATTTTATATTTGTTGTATTTTCCCCGTTTTATGTCATAGGAGATTAGGAATGTTTTCAAGCAATGAAAAAAATAGACTTGTCTAAGATTCGAACCAATAATATGTAAAAGTTTCTTTTTTTAACATACAATTTGGTACTATATAAATTGTACATTTAAGCGTATTTAATCCTATAAATTCAAAGCTATTGAACATATAAGCATACTTTTGAAAACGGTACCGTCTGGGATTTATTCATTAAAGGGAAAAACTGAAGAGTCTAAAACGTACAATAGAAGACTTAAAAAACAAAAGACAAAAAAACAACCAAACGTTCTGAAGAAACGTTCCAGACGATCCAAAACCCCTTGGCACTGAAGAAGAAGAGACGACGAAGCTTAGGCCAAGACAGGCAGAAAACGGGGAAAAAGATGGTTGAAAGAAACCCCAATCATAAACTATCCGGACGGATACTTGCTTCCCTGAGAAAAGAGTTTAAGGAGGGTCGAGAAACCTCCTATCAGCGTCTATCACCACCAAAACCGACGGCGGTGCATCTTCGACCCAGAAACGATCCTCCGTTGCAGCACGACCACAGACCGCCATTGCATGCGCCGCTTGGTTACCCATCCGTCCCACGAAGGAGAACTGACAATCCCTAAAATTTAGGGCAAAATTCTTAGCGTCACCGATCAGCGGCCGAACCACCGAGTGATCATCCACCGTAGATCTGACTTTCTGGATGATGGTGCGACAGTCACCCTCGACGACGATGAACTGGAAGCCCAGATCCGCCGCAAACTGTAGCCCCTGAACGCATGCAAGCGCCTCCGCTTCAAACACCGTTGAGACCCCCGAGTTGATGCGGTAAGCCGTTCCAACACAAAAACCCAACATATAAGCATACTTAATCTCGAATTTTCGTGTAAATTGTATCAACAACAATATCAACTAAACTAAGCTCATTCAACTAAAAGGATTGAACTTAATTTGACTCATAAATAAATTTAATTGAATTTAATCTATATGGATAAAAGTATTTTATTCAATAATAAATGTATGTATTTATTTCATTATTAAAATTTCCCCCCAATCCGGGTTCCTAATTTTGTGGATAGGGTAGACTTGATTTTGGTGGTCCATTAAATCATTATCTTTGTTGGGCCTACTACTATTTACTCACTCAACACTTATTGCTTCCTTCCATAACTTTTTTCTCTTATCAGTACATTTATTTAAAATTTTTCATATCCTGTCCATGTTCGAGTTTATAGTCACTCTCTAAACAATATCATTTCTAAAGTTTGAGTTCGAGTTTATAGTCCTTAACTGGAGGTAGCTTTCTGCAATAAAGAGAGTTTATTAGGACCGTTGAAAGCTAGCTGTAAGATTGTGGGACAAATTTCAAAGTCATGGAAAATTTCCAAACTTGATTTAAAGGCAGCATGTGCAACTGTATGATTGTACAGTTAATTGCAATGAAAAAGAAAGGGATGGACCAAAACATGAAAAAGAAATTTAGGGTTTTTCACACTTTTAGAAGGCAATCAATTTCATTGGTTTTTATTGCTAATCAAAATTCAAAACCCTTTTGTGTGTACTTTTGTCTGCCAAAAGCAGTAAAGGTTGCCTTACAATGTAACCACATGAATCAAACCAATGATGTTCCAAACTCTTTATTGTCTTTCACCATGGCTCGGCCGATTACTTGCATGACAAGGAATAGTCGACGAGTCGGGATTTGAACTATCACGTGCCGAACATGCAAGAGACGACTATTCGTAACTATACGAGGTAAGGCAAGGCAAAGTGGTTGATCTGACGAGATTCCGGACGAGGTGTAGACATTTAACAAGAACGGATTCTAAAACAACCTACTTTTTATATGTCACATTATCAGCCAGCCAAGCTTGTGATAGTTGAAAAAAATAGGGTGGAAATGAATAGTCTGTTGGACTTTCAATCAATTACCTTGCCAATGCAAAGTTTTAAGCAGATTTTCAAGATTGAAACTTTTTTCACTTTCCTAAAGTAACATGTTTTGTCTTTTGTTTTGGTATTGTGACCCCATGAGCTTTTCTAGTTTGCATTTTGCTCTTATCAATTTGAGGGATTGTCTGAATTTTGACAAAACAAAACAACCAATTGTGTATCTGTAGAGTGTGTAGAACAATGATGGCCTTTTCCGGACAGTCTTCTCTGTCTGGTTGAAGCTTTCCTGCTAGATTTGGTAATGGCTTAAACAGATGGAACATATTTCAGTAGTATCGGCGATTAGGTTGTACTCACTTGGTGCCATAACAAGTTTACTTGTGTAATTCGGATTCATCGTAAAAGTGGACATTGTTAGGTTAAGTTCTGCTCAAATTATAGTGCAGCTCGAATTCGAGATACAACAGAAACTATGTTTTCAGACAGTTCTTCCAATGTCAACAGAAACTATGTTCCTTTGTTCAGTTGTTTAGTAAATGGTAACTCCATTGAAGATAATGTAAGTGGTTCGAGGAATACATAACTGACATCGAATGTCGAATCGGAACACCAACACCAATCTTTTTGTTATTGATATGTATACAAGAAACTTCAATTTCAGAATGGCAGACAAAAAGGAAATAAAACAAGTGCTATCAATCTGATACAAAAGTATAATCTATCGCCTATGTCGAACCCTTAGCACATACATGAACATGCAACTCAGAAAACCAGACAATGTAGTCCATGTAGCCACATCTACTGCAATAAGGTATAAACACAAGTTTTGCAGCCTTGTTTATTTGTAGGTTCCCATACCGACACCGGCCTCTCCGCCGTAAGCCTGGAAGCTTTTGTCCCTAGCACTCGAATAGCAAATGTAGTAGAACTTGTTGACAATGGCATTTAAGAAAACAAAAGCCGCCCCTGCAGCAAAAGCTCCCTTCCTCACAGTTTCACAAGAAGGAGGCTGCTCGCTGAAAATGGTCCGATATTTGGTGTGGTACGCGTTTGTCACCGATGCGGCCAGCAAGCATATCTCCGCAATCAGGAAAAACAACCTGTGATACTCAACTCCAAGAAGAATCAATGAAACAACAAAAACCTACAAATTGGAATATGATGTTAGCTAAAAGTTTTGATGAAACTGTGGCATACCAGCAAACAATGAAAAGGATCACTGCCCAAGCCCTCGAACCACTGGGGTTTAAGCCCTTTCCGCAGCAGAAGCATCGACTCGCAGCCATTATAAGGGCTTGGCTAACCATGAGGAACAAAAATGCACCAACACCATAGCCTGTTGCTATGTCTGAATCATAGACACAATAGTTATAATTAACTTCAGTGTCCTGGGCAATCTTGGCCTGCACAAAGATACAAACACACAACAGTAATGTTCATGTCTTGTCCAGAAAACACCAGATCCACAACTTCCCAATCCCCATAATCTCTGTTAATTTGAAGCAGTGTTGAGAGAGAACAAACAAACAAACACTGAGATCTACCATTTTCATGGCATTTCAGCTTAGATCTGGTAAGTTTATACACAATTGAGAATGGTAACTATATATACACATATATATGAATCAAGACAATTCCTTTCCTTCAAAAGCAGCAATTTCATACATAAAACTAAAAACCCAGAAAGCTAAATCAACATTTACTGGTGTTTTTCAACCAAAAAAATCAACTTTCTTTCATTTTCCAGCAATAAAGTAGCAAACTTTCAATAAACCCAGAAAATGTATAACCAAGGGTGTTACTTACAGTGCTCCTTCTCTGCTCAGCTGCAACAGCTAAACCAAAAGCAATGAGATCAAGAACAAATACAGCAATCAAAAGAAGCTTAGAAGCCATTGATTTAGCTCCCCCTTTCTTTTACCTTCTCTGTTTCCTCTTTGGTTTGGTCTAGATATACAGTAAATCTCTACCAGTAGGCAGTAATGAAGAAGCAACCCAAATGATTAAAAAGGAATAAATTCTTTTAAAATCATATAGTTTCTTGTTTTTTTTTTGTAAATTTCATTTTCAGAAGAAAATGACACCTCACCTTAGCTTGAAAATGGGGTTTTCACCCTTTTGAAACTATTTTTAAAACTGTTTTCACATCATAAAATATGTTGAAGCATTTGGTATAACCATAAACTCGAATCAGACCGGACCGAAAACCGATTGGTTTATCTGTTTAAATATATAAAATTGAATCGATTAAAATATTAATGATCCGAATTTAAACAACATTAAATCCAAGTCAACTTATAGAAGCAAAATGTGTTGTACAAGTGCCTTGAAGCAAGGCTTTCTTTCTATTGGAGGAGAAGTTAATTAAAAGGGTAAATTGGAAATGTTGGGAAGTTAAGGTACAAGAGTTCAAAGCACAAGGTACAAGGTCATGAAGCGGGGAGATGCTTGTTTGGAAAGTAAGTTAGTTGGAAGAGTACTTTCAATGAAAGGGAATAAACACCCGCCATGATTAACTGCCCTTTTGGAATTTCAAGCCAAAATTTTCAAAATTATTTTGTAAAAATAATGTTAAACTAACTTTAACTCTTTCATTCTAATTTGATAATTTTTATTTTAAATATTTTATAAATTTTGAATTTTTGATCTTTATCCAAATGGTTTATGCTATTAGTTTTTGCATTATGCATAAGTTTAAGATATATAGTTCATATTTTCTAATTTGGTTATTTTAGTGCCTGCAATTTAATCGTTTTGTTCACATTTTGTTTAGATCAAGACTGGGATTTTAAAATTCGATGCACAAGGGACTAAAACTGATAAAATTAGACTATAGAGATTAAATTTGTGATCCTACAAGGACTAATTCGTAGTATCTTTTTTAGTCCACAACTTAGAAAAATTGCAGGCTTTTCATGTGGGAAAAAACCAAATAATTGAAAGAAAATTATTTCTTTTAGCTCTGCAATAGAAAATTACAAATGATTCAGAAAAAAAAAGAGAAAGACACAACTGTGTATACAGATGCAAATTACAAAGACATACAATCAAATAAAAAGAATGTGTTTTAGTCCTTAACAACATGATATATCAAACAAAGATAAATTACATTATGAATCTCTTTTTTTCTTTTTTCAGTTTCATGAATCCTTGAATGGAAGCAACATCAAAAGCCTTATTGGTATGTTCCACCCGAACTCTCGAAGCACTCGAAAAAACCCGAACCAGAAGTATTATGGAATGGCAAGCACACACACACTAAGCAATATAATAGTTTTTGCTTTTTCTTCCAAAGAAAAGGAGCTTTCTAAACCCTTTGGCTGCTTTAGGAGAGCTTTCATCATTGTTCCATTTCTTCCTGGTATTCATTGGTTCCTTGTCCATTCCGTCATTGGGAGGCGGAGTTGAGATCTCTATTTCGGAGACCGTACGAGGCTGAATTTTCTCGTTTGTTGCACCAATCCCTTCGATGTTTACAGTCGAAAACCGAACAGACTTGACAGGCACTAGTGGCACCGGATGAACCGGTGTCTCGGGAATATCTTTACTGAGTCCTTCCGGTGCTATGTTATCTTCGGAAACAACTTTAGATGCCTTAACGAATTCTTCATCACCTTTTACATTATCTGTTTGCATTGGCTTATCCTCTGTAACCATATTTCCACCTTTTACATGATCTGTTTGCATTGGCTTATCTTCGGCAACCATATTTCCATTCGAGGTTCGGTCCTCCGATGGATTTTGTTTCAATGTTGTGTTTCCTTCGGTTTTTTCGATTGGAGTAGTCTGCAACTCTCGAATGTCCTTGAAGTCGTCGATGATGTCAGTAGGTTGAGTTGCTTCGGGTCCTGCTGGTTCCATTAGCAATGCTACTGTGACCTCTTTGGGGTCCTGTTTTCCTTGTGCATTAGAGCCATTTGGATGTATTTTGTTTGTGCCACTTTTTGTATCTGAAGCTTTGACTTTGTTTGTGCTTGATTTCTTATCCTTAGTTTGAGCTGTCTTCTGAGCAGTTGAAGAACTGTTTTCCTTCGAGGTCGACTTTTTAGTCTGGCTCGATTTCAATTCAGACGGCACGACCTTTGAAGTATTCCGAGCAGTTGCGAGGCGTTCTATGGTGGAACTTCTAAGGAGTAGCTTTGGTGCTTTCTTAGTCTCCTGAGGCAAGGGTTGGCTCTTCCTTGTAGAAGCTGTTGAAGTTTTATTTTCTGTCGAACTCCTCCGGGATGTAACCGGATTAGGACCACCACCGGCACTCCTCTCAGCAATCCTCTTCTGGCGCTGGATACGTAACTCCTCCATTTTCTTTCTATTTTCCTCTTCCTATATCACATTAGAAAAGCAAGGACAAGAAATCAGAAACAGAACAGCATCTTATACCATATATGAACCAACAATTGGAAATTTTGATATGTCCTAAGGAATCGAGGGAAATGCTATGTGTTTCAGTCAATGGTATTCCAAACAGCATGAAATGGCTATGGTATATTCTAGTTTGCATTAACACTCTTAGATGCATAGGAGCATTGCAGTCTACTTTTATCTCATTCGGTTGAGGAACAGACTCGAACCTAAGGGTTGGTAAATACCTGATTGGACTTAGTTTTTCGTATAGCGGTTTTGCTTCCTGCTGCTGGTTTCCTGCTCTTTGATGCTAAGTCAGGTTTGCTCTTGGCAAGAGGTCCATTTGAAACTCTAG
Source organism: Hibiscus tridactylites (assembly GCA_958450335.1). Lineage (NCBI taxonomy): Eukaryota > Viridiplantae > Streptophyta > Magnoliopsida > Malvales > Malvaceae > Hibiscus > Hibiscus tridactylites. Next base: position 97,093,467 of record OY288273.1, on the reverse strand, counting down.
AACGAACTTCTTTATTCGGAAGTTTCCCCGGGTTTTTAGCATTAGGACCCTTGTCATCAGCACAGGTTGTTTCGGTATCAGCATGCCTTCCTGTCCCTTCAGCAGATAATGCATTCATTTCATAGTCAATCTCTGGAGTCCAAGATGTCATGACATTCTCTTCAGCTGCATCACGCCCGATCATCATGTAAAGGTCATCTGGTTCATACGAAACTGAATCAGCCTTGTGTACATTATCCGAATTGACCTGTTCGTGTTGAGAAGCTTCGATTTCAGGAACCATGCCTATACCGATCCTAGAATCAGATTGGTATTCTCCCACTGATGGACCTTGAATCATGAAAGAGTCATCGACGAAAACATCTTTCTTGCTTTCACCGGCTAATGAAGAACCATTTTCCCCATCAAACATTTTGAGGCCCATCATCTCATCCTGATTTCTCGATTTATCCATTTGTTTGTTTATAAACCATTCTCCTTCTCCACGACTTTTGGCCAATGTAGATTCCGCAGCATAATCGGAGATATTAGCTCGGGAGCTGATTCCAGAATCATTGCCTTGCAACATAAGCAACTCCTCATTTGTGCTCTCTCTTGTCTTAACAACCGAGCCACCGAGCTCATTAGTTCCGAAATTTCCGCCTCGAGTTTCACTTTCGTGATCCCTACCGATCTGTGAGGCCAGAAAAGGGTCACTCAAGATTGTTTTCTGCTTTGTTACTCCCTCAGTCCCCTTGATTGCAAAATATTCCTCTTGGGAGCTTGCAGGCTGTTTATCTACTTCAGAAGAATCCAAATCCCTGTCCTGCAAGAGCAGGTTCTGGAAAGCACCCCAGGGATCGCTTCGTTTTTCGCCCTCTGAAATTTTGGTTCCTGGTTCATCTGCCTCGTATGACTGAGTGTTACGAAGCATGCTTCCGTCACGTTTCTTATTATGACGCGAGGTAGACTTACGTTGTTTCCCTAATGATCCAACAGCTTCCTCCACTTGGTGTTTGAGAGAATCTCCATCAATGAACTCATCCTCATCGGAATTCTCTTCGGAATCACTGTCGTTATCCCCATTCCTCTTCGAAGAAATGTAATTAATGTTACGGATGACAACCTTTCTCGACGATGACTTCTTTCCGTGCTTTTTCTTATGCACTTCCTTTTCTGGCTCACTCTCAGAGCTGGAATCACTAGACTCAGTGGATTCATTTCCCTTAGCTTTTGAAGATTTTTTCTTGCTCCTAGAAGCTGATTTATAGCTTCTATGATCTTCCAGTTCCCAACCACGAGCAACACTCGAATCCTCTACATTCTGAGGCCAATGCATATTCGCCGGATAATACGGGGAGGCACCAGGCATACCAGGGTACATGTACCCTTGATATGGAGGCATTTGTTGAAGTCCGGAACCTGGAAAACCTTGCATGTACTGAGGAAAATGGGGTGGCCATGGCATTTGTACTTGAGACTTCCCATCCATGGATGCCAAGCTACCATCTGTAGAACATGTTAAAAGATTTCGAAACATCAAGCTGTAGTTTCGGAATTAACAAGTCGAAACAAGCAATTGTAGGAAAATTAATCTTTACCAGGGTTGATATCTCCACTCCCAACCTCTGAGGCATCAGCGGAACCAGCTTGCTTCAAGTTCGGGAGATTTATAGTAAGATTTTGACTAGGATCAATTTCTTCCCCGGAAAGTATGATCCCGGATGTTCCGAGGTAAGACAAGTCTGGTCTAGATGCTTGCATTGCGGCTAATTCAGCCATCCAAAGCCTATCTTCATTCTTTCTCTTGCACAAATCCATGAAATTTATGCAAGCTTCCCTGACAGGAAAAAGAAAAAAGTGAGCAATCGGAAACCATATACCGATGAAAATCATTTGGATCATGACAATGGTCATCTATACCTTAGACGAGAAGCACCGAAGGTGTCAGCAAAAGAGATGAGATCATCTATACTATCAGGTTCGTATCCGGCAACCAAAGCACGAGCATAAGCCATTGCTTGCTCTTTGCAAAGTACTTTCTTCCTAGTCTCCAAAACTCGTTGAAGACGAACCCTGCATATCGATCCCCGGGGTGAACAACAATGCATTTTAAAAAGGAATCAAGCTAATGTGCCTAACTGCAGGAACAAGTAATTTACTTGGAAGTTTCTTCCGGAACAGCATCGCCGTTTCCATCGAGATCACCTTTGGTCTATATGCAGCAACATAATACAATTCTGGGATTAAGATGTGAGCTATCAACAGAAACAAAACAATGTAAAATAGAGAAGGCCGGAAAACATACCTTAGATGAAGTATATGACTTTTGTAAATTCCCTGAAACAATCAAATTGGTTCATATCAAATTCAAAACCGGATCAAATCATACAATTTTTAGACAACATGAATCAAACATTGGACCGAACATAAACATACCGTCTGCGTCTGTAGTCCCGGCAGCGTTCGCTTCATAGCTTTGAATCGAATTCTCGATCTGCTCAATTTCCCTCTCCACTGTCACAAATCTTTCAAGAACTTCTGGTGTACTAACAAACCTCACAAACCTGTAAAAAAAACATCAGAAACCATTAACAAAGGTCAATTAAACAAAGACTTACAAGACAAGATCTTGTTTCATCCTATAGGAAAATGTTCCTAGACCCATCACTGTAAATCCAAAAACAAACCAGATTGCAACAAAACAAAGCTTAGAAAAATGACACAAACAAGGATTCAAAGGTTGAATTTTTACCTTTGCAGAATTCCTTTTGTAAACCAGGAAGGTGTTGACCCCAGTGGCTGAAGAGTTATAGAGTAGCCACCCTTTGAAATTTGATCTCTAGCAGCTTTGAGGTGTGAAATGAAGGGCTCCAGCAACCCAGACGCCAGCTTCTCATTATCTTTCCCAGCAAAAATCACCAGATCACACCTTCAAAACCAAAACCCAAAAACCAACAAAAAGATTACATCTTTACAACACATGCAAAACCAAAACCAAAGAACCAAAGTTCAGCTCTTTACCTGGTCCTAGTTGGTGAAATTTGGAACAAAGCATAATCTAAACGTGTCCTGAAGTCCATTTTTTAACCCTTTCAACAGTCACCACCAGCAATTCCCGAGAGAGACAAAGAAGCAAACACTAAATCTTCACAGGTTGAGTTCATCCATTGTTGGTTTTTCTTACAGGAACATGTACTCAGATAATGTAGTAGTGCACTAAAAACATTGGATCCTGTGCTGTTTCTTTCTGCAGGGGCTTTTGTACTCTAGTTTTTTGGGTTAGCTTGGAAGAATGAAACACATTATGGAACTGAAAAGAAATGGCAAAACTGAAGCTTTAGCACATGGGGAAGTTCTGAGGATAACAGGGAGAAGTGGGAGACAAGATTTTTATTTATTTTTATGGATATAGGCCCCAGTTACCGACAGTTGGATCCATCAAATTTTCTTCTTATTTTCACCACACCAAATTATTTAATTATTTCAGTTCTTCCCCTTGTGTCCTGGTGGTGAAGGTAGATGTTTATCATCTATTGGGACTCGGGTTTGAGTACCAGTAATACATGTTGTGTATGCCGTCTTTAGAAAGACTAAGAAAATTGAACAGATGTTACTCTTAAATCACACCAACATATTTAAAAAAATATATTTAATTATTTCTGGTTGTGTTTTGTAAAATGTTGGTTAGTTGAGAGGTCCTTTCTTAATTTTATTTATTGATTATATTCCATAAAAAATGATTAAAATGAATAATTCAATGGATTTGTATTAAGAATTGTGGATTATTTTATTCATTGCTTTGTTGTAAGATTCAGCTGAGTGAGTAGAAAGAGTGAAAGAGTTGGCAAAGAATAATGAGATATATTCCTTGGCTCAGATTTGCTCATTCCCAACAACAAAGCTTTGCAGCTTTCACCTCTGCCAAACAAATATTCCATCCAACCAGATAAAGAGATGGAAGAAAAAAATAATAAATTTAATTTTTAAAAAAATATAATTTTAAATTAAATTTAAACTAGTATATCTCAATTATGTGCATATAAATATGTTTATATGAAATTATAAGTTTTTGAAACCATTAATTAAGTTCGATGAATTAATTAAATGTTTATATATATGTGTCAGTTAAATTTATTAAAGAATAAAATGGAGCAACATTCTAAACAAAATGAAAATATTATATAAAAATAACAAAACAGAGAGAAACTAAAATACTAGAGAAAAAATATCAGACTAACAAAATACGTCTAGTGAGTTGTAATGTCAGGGATGAAATAAAACACCGGAGAAAAGAAGCAGGAAACAAAACTCCTTGTTTCCTTGCCTCTATGTACCTAGACGCTTAAAAATCGAAGTAGGAATGATGAGCGAAACCAACAATCCTGCAAGCTGCTTCGGAAAATAGATCTGATTGCATCGACAAACGAATCAAAAAAATATCAAACTACTAAAAAGACCATCGATAATCGCAAATCAGAGTCGATAGAGTTAGCCTATTCTACAATGTCCCAACTGGGTCATGAAAAAAATATCATCCACAAAGATAGGTGAAAACGTGCCATAGGCAGAAGAAGCGTGTCACAAGACAGAGGAAAAGAGTAACACAAAAGTAGATAAAAATTAGTAGAAATTTAAAATATAAAAAAACAAGAACTGAATATAAAAATCACGAGAAAATAAATTCAATGGTCGGTAATCAACACTAAAATTAATAGTAACGGGAGGCCTATGACTAGTTAAAAATGGAGAAAAATAAGAGAAAGAAAAAAATACCCTAGAAAGAAAAAAAGGAAAAAAACCTAATGTGAGTAAGTACAAATACATATCTATGTTGATGAAAAAGATCAAAAGATATCAAGATCGCAAAAAATACAGCAGAATAGATTAATAGATTTAAAATGTATAAAAATTAATAAGTAGATAATAACCTACAATATAACAAATTTTGCTATTAATTAATAGGTTAAGAAAAATTATTTTATACACATATAGTATAATTTTTTTTACACATACATATCTAATTCAAGGTTTAAATTCAAAATTAAAATTCTTAACTTTAAACCCCTAAGTACTAAACCTTAAATCCTAAACATTATACTTTAAATTTTAACTACAAACACTAAATTTTATACCTGCAATCTAAACTCTTAACTTATAAACCCTAAATTAAACTCTAAAGTAATCTATTTGAAGAGGCTAAAGTTTGCTCTTTCCGTGTATGAAATAATAGTTCATAGATTAAATAGATTATTTGATCAATGTACATTCTAAATTATAAAAAAATGTGTAAAAAAATAACAAACAAACTAAACTAAAGGGGGCAGGGGACCCCACAAAATGGTAGCCTATGCCATATAGTTAGAAAGAAAGAAATCAGAAATATTCCCAAAATAACCAGGACCTCATGTTTGTTTGTAGGTTTAAATACAACTTTCGTTTAATAAAATATATGCTATTTCTACCTCACTTTAATTAATCGGCAGTTTTAGAAGAAGAGTTATATATATATATATTAGGGCAATTATTTAATACACTGGATTAGAGTTTAGAGATCTGATTTAGGGGTTTAGATGTATGGGTTTTGAATTTATGGATAGTGGTTGAAATTTACAGTTTAAATTTATAATTTAGGGTTTATAGATTAAAACCTAAATCCTCAGCATATTACTCTAAAAATTAAACCTTAACTTCTAATCATTATCCCTAAATTTTAAATACCTACACCTAAACCTCTAAAACTTAGACCCTAAAACTAAAGTAGTATTTTAATGGTTTAAAACATACACCCTAAAAATAAAATATTGAATAAAAAACAAAAATGAAAAATTATTTTTAAAGCTACAACCATCGACAAATTTGACATTCATCACTACCTACAATTTTGTACTCGTAAAATTAGTTTCGGTGTTTATTAAAGTTCCATCATTTGTGGACCATTGTTTACACTAATTCTCAAATGGTACCTAACAAGTTGCTAATTACCTTTTCTCTCTCTCAATTTTGTATCATTGAGATGTTTATTAATTAACAATTATATTTATATTGTATTTTTATAATCACAATTATAAGGCGATTTTCATAATTCTATTGATTCCATTCACAACTTCAGATTAATGATCATGTAATAGAATCATTAAAATTATTAAAAATTGTGTTGATGTCTCTTTAAATTATTTTAGTTGTATATAAGTTAATACCATTGTAATAATAATAATAATATATGCAAATTAAGCGTGGAAAAATAAATAAATAAATGTTGCTTGGAGTCATTTGGGGTTGATGGGGAAGCTTATCAAGAAACAACTTTGTAGCTGGATTTATTAGGCCATGATTATGACTAAGTACCTATATTATTAGTTGTTTGGCCTATTTTGACCCTAATTTCCCCTTTTAATTTATTCTCATTCAGACTTTTGAGTTAGAAATTGCAACCACCACCAACATTACTAAGCAAGTATGTATCTTCCTTGACATAATAATTGTTTTTTCATATATTTTTTGATTTTATTATCCAAAAAACACAAATTACTCCCATAAATATACACAAATTATTTTTCATCAGTTACGAGTCTCGATGGGATAGAGACAATAAAATTCAAGAATCTTCTGAATTTTGATGGTATACTTATTCTCCATAGAAGTTTTTTATTTTTATTTTTGAGTTGTAAGAAATTTGAGTAAATTAACCTCATTATTTTTCTTTTTAAATGCATTATAATTGTAATATCTTTTATAGTTATAATAAAAATTCAGCTGTCATAATAAAAAAAACTTCTTTCTATACAAAATCGAGTATTGACAATATTTAGTATATTAATACTATTTGTAGTTCATTTACTACATAATAAATGCAATTTGTAGTTCACATTTCACTTACTTGATAGGACTTGTTGTCCTTCCTAATAGAGTACAAAACTAATTTGGCTTCTTATCCTCAAATTAACCTATTTGATTATTACATCTTAATTACTTGATAGAACTTGTTTTCCTTCCTAATTATGTGGGGGGCAAAACAAACTAATTTGCCTTCCATTAGTTAATCCTCACAAACTTCAAATTAATAGTTATGAATTAGCTGGGAAAAAACTTCAATATGGAAATGTTTTTCGATATACAATTTGATACAATATTTAATATTATCTATACTCTTCTTTATTTTTAATCGAAAGATATCAAGCGCTTAAACATGCTCGACTCCACGTCTTCATGTATATAGTATCAGTAGCATGTCAATCGAGCTAAAATAAATTTATATGCACTTAAATCATTCTATACTTTTTAAATGGCCCAATTATATGGGCTATGACAGTAGCACCATTATGTGACAACACAACAACCATTTTCATTTTTCTTTTTAAAAATGAGAGAAACCCAACACTGATTTGAGGCCCAACCTCTGAAACTTTCTTGATTAAAAATCAGACCTTGCAATATTAAATATTAACACCAAAAATATAATTAAACCGTGAGGTGATATAAAAAACAATCGAAGAGAGTTTTTCGATATTTAATGACAAAGCTATTAAAGACATGGAAGGGTTTATTAAATTTTTTATTTTTATTTATTAAATTAACTCAAATGTGGCGAAATAATTATGACTTTGTTAGCCTGATGCTAGATATTTTTCTCCCTTTATTCCATGTCATAACAAAATGTGAAAAAATAGCTATTTGTGTTATTATCGAAATATTAACATCGATTATACATTTTTCAATTTTTTGATAACACGACATAAAATGATGAAATAGTTTATGTTAATATTTTAATAAGAACAAAATATCATTATTTTATAATATTATATGAATAATTATCTATATTCAACTTAGATGTAATTTTGAAATTGTTTGGGAAAAAAAGAATAAAGTAAATTTTATTGGTAAAAATTGGAGTTTTACTTTTAACTTTTAACAATTTAAAATAAAAATTTTGAGCGAGTTCATTTGTCGGTTGACCAAGTTACTCATGTTTATTCCCTCGTATTTCCTTAGGTAATGAATTCTAGACTCACTAGGAACACTCTTCTTCTTTCCCCTAAGAGTCCACCTTTCCTTCCCTCCCCTCTAGGTTAGATTATGATTAGATTTAGATTTGTCTCTGTTTGGTAAAGACCTTTTTACCCTTAACAATTATTGAAAATTTTTAAATAAAATAAATTTAAATTTTTCTATTTTAATTCTTCACCCTCATGTATTTACATTGTGACTTTTTTGTAAGATAAAGGGCCTAATTAAAAGTCCTCTTTGAACCTAAATGGGAAAAAGAGTGTCCACTTTTATTAATCCTCTAATACTTTTTATTTTCATAAATTTATATTTGTATTTAAAATTCATAATTAATTAAATTATATTAAAAATAATTATATAAATAATAAATTAACATATGAATCATTCAAATATGGTTACTAATGTTATATTAAAAAAATTAGTTTTCATAATCTAATTAATATTAATAGATACAAAATATTGATAATTAATAAACTATTCAAACAAGTATCGAATATAATGATGTCCTTATATGTTATTTTGCTTGTTTGAATAATCAAATAACTATCAACTATCAGCTAATTTTAAAGATATAAAGGAAAAAGAAGTCAAGCAGAGAGATCCAAACTATATGGTGTAAAACTACTCGTATGGAGCACCGGTGGGAGCTTAGGGGAGGAGGAGCCAGAGGAGTTTTCGGAGCGCCAGGAGCATCGGAAAGACGAAGCAGATATCGGGAGAAGACCTCGAAAAGGAGAAGCAGCTATCCAGAAAAGAACGCTTCAGGTCATCTCTTCAGAAGGAAGGATTCGGGTTTTACTGTGTTTGTCAACTTCATCAGCAAAAGAATCCAACAACCTACTCTCAGGGTGGCGTTTGCAGAATATGGACAAGTTCTGAGCACGTATATAGCATACCGAAATCCTAAGAGGGCCAACCGGAAACACACTTTCGGGTTCGTTAAGTATGCCAGCTTGCGGGAAGCAGAAAGGGCAGTGAAAAAAGCAAACAACAGGAGGTTGGACAACTTTGTTATCAAAGTTTTCCTGGAAAGGAATACGGCTGAACTAGCTCAATCGAGTAGGGGAAGGAAGTCCGCTGGAAATAAAGAAAGTGCTAATCCGATGAAGTCTAGTTTTGTTGGAGCACATGTAACCCCAGGCGTTTCTTTTAAAGACGTACTACTAAACGGCAATAGAAAGGTGGTTAAGGATGGAGACAACACCGTCCACAGCAGCAAGTCAAATATCAAGAATGTAGCAGGAAATGTCTGTCAACTTAACATCCAGTTCTCGCCGTCAGAATCAGAATGGTTAGATCGAAGCTTTATCAGAAGAGTCAAAGGGATGTATAACGCAGACTTCATCCAAGAAGCGTTACGCTCAGAAGGTTTTAATGTCAGAGTAAGCCCGTGGTCGGGGTATTTCGTTGTAATTCAAGTTGAGGAAATGGAGCAGGTAGATATTATGTGGGAGTTGCGAGAATCCCTGTTAGCATCTTGGTTGGACGATCTTGAAAAACCAGAAACCTTCATCGCGAAGAAGAAACTAGAAATATGGGTGAATATTGTTGGTATCCCGTTGCTAGCATGGCATGTCTCTGTCGTAAGGGCTATCGCGAGTAAGTGGGGGAGGGTTATCAAAATTGATGAGAACACCATTAATAGAAATAGATTTGATGCAGCTAGGGTCCTTTTGGGCGTGTCTTCTGTAGCTGATGTCCCCCATGAAACTGTTGTTTCCCTTAATGGTGATGTGTTATGGATTAGAACTTCTACGGAGGAGAATGAGGACAGTCGGTGCTGGATCGGCGACGATTCATTGTCCAGATCATCGGACGATAATTCAGGGAGTCGCTTCGAAGATCCCGAACCCGCTTTGAATGCTCAGGCTGCGCCGCCTTTTGTCGATAATATGCCCTCAATTGATCACGCTGAAAACGTGAGTTTTATTGAGCCACATGCTGCCACAAGTGTTAATGATGATGTCAATTCGGTGGGCCCTGCTTTATCTCATTGTGATCAAATGGTGAGGCAAGAATCTTCAGAGGGCTTACAAAATGTCCCCATTACAGTTGGGCCAATGGAGTCTGATTCTCTTTCGAGCCCAAGTTATAGTTCAATCTCAGTTTATGACCACAAAACTGGCCTGTTTACCATAAGGCCCAAGACATTAAAAACCACAAATAACATTTCCTCTCTATTGATCCGGCCTTGTCTGGGACTTAGGGTCCCCCAAACCTCGAATTCTCCGGTGACAGGGTCCTTTCCCTTAGGTAACAACAAGGCTCCGGCTTTGCCGTCGACCGTTGTTGTAACTGAAAATCTACACCCGCCACAGGCGAATCGGACCCACGACAAGAGAGATGGTAGACCATCAATTAAAGCGGAGGCGGAGGCACGCCTATATGTCCAAGTCTGCAACTCCGTGGGGCTACTATTCAACGCCCCCGAAGAGGAAGTCATTCAGTGCTTCTTGTTGTTGGAAGAGCAAAAGCAGGTGGTCCCCCAACCGAGGTAAGCTTCCTGGTTTCTCAGCTCGTTTTTTCATCTTCTATTATGAGGCAAAATTTGTGCATTACGTGGAATGTGAGGGGCTTGGGGAGTAGTGAGAAGAAAGCAGCAACTAGGAGATTGTTTCATACAAGCAAAACGAGCGTATTTTTCATCCAAGAATCCAAAATCCAGAAGTGCGATGATTGGGTTATAAACCAAATAGTGGGATCGAATGGAAACTTTAGATGGGCGTTTGCCCCCGCTGTGGGGTTTTCTGGAGGCTTAATTTCAGTTTGGGACCCTGAGTTCTTTGATTGTAATTCTCAGATTATAAGGAGAAATTTCATTATCCTAGTAGGTGAAATGAATGTCCAGCACTCAAAATTTCAGTGCGTGATGGTTAATGTATACGAGCCCAATGTCGCGGTAGAGAGGAAATTATTTTTTGCTGAATTGAGCGGGTTGCTATCATCTCTACAACTCCCCATTCTCATGGGGGGTGATTTTAATGTAGTCAATCGAAAGGAGGAGAGGTTTGGTGCTTGTGTCAAAAAGGGAGAAATGAGGGAGTTTGGCCAGTTTATCAGTTCTGTGCAGCTGAAGGATTTGCCGTTGTCGGGTGGGATTTATACATGGTCAAACTACAGGGAGAGACCTGCGATGAGTCGTCTGGATAGGTTCCTAATTTCCCCTGAACTGATGCAAGCTTGGCCAGACTTGGTGCAACAGTTAATGGCCAAAAACATTTCGGATCACAATCCGGTTTCACTGACACTTGTCCTCGAAGACTGGGGCCCGAAACCATTCCGTTGGTTCGACCACTGGGCTGAATCCGGAGAAGTGACGGTAACAATTGACAAGGTCTGCTCAACTACGAGTGGGTTAGGCATTTGTGAAATTTTGAAGCAATGTAAGTTGTCGACTAAGGAGTGGGCCAAAAAGAACCAAGTGCAGCACCAACCATCACTCTCTGAATTGGAATCAAGACTCACTACGTTGGAGGCAGTTATAGCTAATGGTGATCCTAATCCCAACCTGAGAAATGAGGTTGCTATTACCCGAGCTCAATTGTGGAAACTAACCAGAATAAATGAAAGAGAATGGAGGCAAAAGTCAAAAATCTGTTGGCTCAAGGAGGGGGATAAAAACTCTAAGTTTTTTTTCACATCTGCGCCTCATCGAGAAGAAGCAAAAATCTTATTTCCAAGCTTTCGGTTGGGGGAGCAGTTATTTCAAAGCCCAAGAAAATAAAAGAGGCCGTGCACAATCACTTCAGCAAGTGTTATAATGTGTCCAATACTCTGCAAGTGATTGCCCTAAATTGCATTTCAAAAAAATAGATTCTGCCAGGGCCGCTACACTAAAGGAAAGATTTTCGGCTGAAGAAATCAGCATCGCCTTATCTTGTTCGGATGGATCCAAAGCCCCGGGGCCGGATGGTTTCAATTTGAATTTCATAAAAAATTCTGGCCGAATTTGAAAGAAAAAATTCTCAGCTTCTTCGATGACTTTTATCAGGGGAAAATCAAGGACAATAATTTCAATCACTCCTTTATTGTTCTACTGCCGAAAACTAGCAACCCGCTAACCATGGATGATTATCGGCCCATAAGTCTTGTTAGGTGCATTTACAAACTTTTAGCAAAAGTATTAACTCTGCGATTGAGGAAGATTGCGCATTTGGTAATTGGAGAGAATCAGTTCGCTTTTGTGCCTGGGAAACAGATAATTGATTGCTCGCTTATAGCAAACGAAATCATCGATCTTAAAAGGCAGAAAGGTCTACCGGGTGTTGTGTTCAAAGTCGACTTCCGGAAAGCCTATGACTCTGCAGATTGGGGGTTTCTTTTATTTGTCCTTGAGAAGTTGGGTTTTGGAAGAAGATGGCGCGACTGGATTCAAATGTGCTTGGAAACTGCCAGAATATATGTGCTTGTGAATGGATCTCACACCAAGACGTTTGCTATTTCTAGAGGTCTAAGATAACGTTGTCCGATGTCGCCGTTCCTATTCAATATTTTGGCTGAAGCACTTAGCGCCATTTTGCATAAGGCAGTTTCGAATGGTCTGTTTTCGGGCTTCAAGGTTGGTGATAGAGGATTGGAGGTGTCCCATCTCCAGTTCGCTGACGACCTCATCATTTTCGGAGGGGCAAACGAAAATCAGATTAGGAATGTGATTCGTTTATTGAAAGGCTTTGAGCTAGCTTCCGGGCTCCAAATCAATCTACAAAAATCAAAACTGATTGGTATTAATGTGGCAAACTCTCAAATCAACAGTTGGGCAGCCATTTTAAAGTGCAAAAGCGAGAACTTTCCCACCTTGTATCTCGGCCTTCCCTTGGGAGTGCAGAAAAATTCTAAAGCCTTGTGGTTGTGATAAGGTTTTTTTCTAGAAAACCGTTAAGTGTGGGGCCTTATCACTATTTTCTTTTTGAAAGGGGGGTTTAAAGAAAAGGGGGAAAATTCGTGTTTTGGAAAACTTGTGAAAACTTGGAGTCGCCACCGGCCACTGAGGTAGGCCGGACACCATAAAACCAGAGATTCATTTTAAAACGGGTTCGGGAGTTGGTTACGCGTGGGGTAGGATTAGCACCCCCATCACGCCCGGAAATCGGTACCAAATTACTTGTTGCCTTTTGATCGATATGAATTATTTAAAGTTCGAAGTGAATTTAATAAAATGTTCTTTAGTGAAAATGTGACTTAAATAACACGGGCTTTATCAAATAGTGGCATTGGAATTAATTAATCATTTAATTAAAAAGGATGACGGTACACCGGACCATAGACTAAACCGACATCAAATAAGGCTGACTGCCGTGTTAGTTTAAGGTTCGAATCACGTACGTCACCTTTATGCATGATGCGAGCATATGAGAGATGATGCGTGTTATTTCAATTTTTATGCTTCCGCTTACCTAGAGACGGTGAAAATTAACCCAAATATTCGATCGACATCCATTAAGCTAGGACTGTCGTTTCTCGAATACCGGGGTTAATTAATACCTCTCTTTGGGTATACTTTTAAGTTAATTAATTATCGAGCTAAATTAAAAAGTCACATGAATGACAATGAAAATGCATGTCACACATATTCGAACCAAATGACATTAAAAAAGCATATAACAAATATATATTCGAATAAACGCATAATAAAAAGGCATGAACATGAGTATGAATAATAACATAACAAAAATGCCATGCAATACAAAAACGTATATGCACCTACTAATAAAACAATATGGCAAAATATGTATTCGATGCAAAAAAAAAACAAAATGCATACATAATAACACAATATGACCAAGATAACATACAATATAAATAAAATGCAAGGTAAACGGATGCAAACAGATAGGGACCCAGGCGGTAATTAAACCAATTTAAAAAAAAACAGATTATAATGCGAAAGGGGACCGAATTAAATAAACGCGGAAGGACACAGGGACCAATATGGTGATTCGACCATCCAAAAATCAATTTGAACGAACATCAGGATGAAATTAAAAAAGACCGAAAACATGGAGGAACTGTGGCTGGGATTTAAATTTGCGGAAGCCCCTCTTCGTGCAATTAGAGTAACACGAAGGGGCTTAAAACGTTATTAAACCGGTTTTAAATCATTAAAACAAAATATAAAGCAAGTTTAAACTCATTTCAGCCATTTTTCCCATTTTACAAACCCTAAAAAACCAGAGAGCTCCCCCTTTTGCTCTGTTTCCTCCGGCGCCGCCAAGGGGTTTCGGTCGCCGTTTCCGGTGCCGGAACCCTAAAAAGGTTCCCCTTTTTCTTCCCGAAACCACGAAAATCCAAACCTGAAACCCTTCGTGAAATCAAAGCCCCAAAAGCCTTCTAAATTGTTTTTTTTAGAATCAAAAACCGAAATCCCCAAAACCATTTTTGTGTTACCACTCCCACCGGTTCACCCGTGCATGGTCTCGGAAGAGACCACGGAGCTTGTCACCGGCGAGAAGGCGGCCAGACAAGAAGGAGAAGAAGAGTCGCGCAAGGTAAAAGCTTAGATCGTTTCTTTTTATTTTTTATACGATCCGAATGGAAATGAAAACAAAGACAATGAAAATACCTCTGAAGACTTTGAGGTTGCTTGTATTGATTGAAGTTTTCGGTTACAAATTTCTCTCAAAACACTCTGAAAAAAACCTCTAATGCTTCTCTGAAATTTCCGAAATGGAATCCCTTTACAATTTTTTCTTTCTCTAGGAAAAAAATCCCCCCCTTTACAATGATTGCTCCCGGGTTTAAATAGCCCCGAAAATTGTATTTTTTCTTTTTCTAAATACATGAAAATGCTGATAAATCTGTTGTGATTTGTACAATTTCTGTTGATTGCCTCTGCAATTTGTTGCGTTTTGCATTTCTGACATTCGGTTTTGGTTGCATGTGATGGCCGTTGTAGGAGAGGACGGAGACCAGAGGGTGTTACGGCCGACGCGCGCGTTTTGGAAAACGATGGGTCGCGCGTGGATCAGACTCGCGTGAGAACAGATCCTGGTCGCTCGATCCCGGACCAGATCCGACGGCCGAGGTTCCTGCGGCGCTAGGGCATTGGAGGATTCTGTTAGGGTTTCTTCATTTGTGTGATCTGGACCGTCAGATCTAGATCAGATCTGACGGTGGAGAAAGGGTGACGGCTGCAAGACAAAGATGGGCAGAATTAGGGTTTCTGTTTAATTAGGGTTTGGGCCAAACGGGCCCTGTATTTTGTTTTTGGGTTTTCAGATATGTAAATGGACTTTAATATAATATGTGGGCTTTTATTTAATTAATATGGGCTTTTATTTATATTTTGGGTTTTCAGATTTAATAATAATAATAACATTAATAATAATAATAATAATAACAACAACAACAACAACAACAACAATAATAATAATAATAATAATAATAATAATAATAATAATAATAATAATAATAATAATAATAATAATAATATATAGTAGTGTTAATATAATACTAGTAATAGTATATAGTAGATGGTAATAATAAATAATAATATGATAGATAATACGGTAACAATTTTAACAACTGTAATGAACATATGGTTATATGGTGACAACTTTAGTAATAAAAATAATTGAATATTTTAATAATAATGGTACTAACATATGGTAATAGCAATAATAGTGATGATAACATATTAGTATAATAGTAATAATAATTAGATAGGAGAAGTATAATATATGGTAATAATATAAGTAATATAGTAATAATGATATTATCATAACAATAATACATAGTAATAATAGTAATATAGTAATGCTAGTAATAATAACAACCCATATACCATTAAAGCCCATTATTAGCAGAAAAATAATAAAAAAAAGGAAAATAAAAAAAGGTTGACCCGAACAAAATTAGTGATTACAGTTGCCCCTCTTTGCTTGTATTTGTGAAACAAGAACAAAGCAAAGGCCATAAGCACTAATTTTGACCAACTTCCCTGTTTGGGTGATTTGCTCCTCCGAAGCGTCAGAAACAAAGTGGATATCGTTGGCACGTCCTCCCAGAGCGGTTGAGGACTTGATGGATTCATTCCTCTGAAGTGGCAAAGAATAATCTTCCAAAAGCAAATGGACAACGTTGGCATGTCCTCCCTGAGCGGCAAAGGACACAGCTGATTCATTCTCCCTGAGCGGAAAAGAATAAACTTCCAATAGCAACTGGACAACGTTGGCATGTCCTCCATGAGCGGCAAAGGACACAGCTAATTCATTCTCCCTAAGCGGCAAAGAACGAACTTCTAAAAGTAACTGGTCAACGTTGGCATGTCCTCCCTGAGCGGTAAAGGACGTAGCTGATTCATTCTCCCTGAGCGGCAAAGAATAAACCTCCAATAGCAACTGGACAACGTTGGTATGTCCTCCCTGAGCGGCAAAGGACGTGGCTGATTCATTCTCCCTGAGCGGCAAAGAATAAACTTCCAATAGCAAACTAGACAACGTTGGCATGTCCTCCCTGAGCGGCAAAGGACATGGCTGATTCATTCTCCCTGAGCGGCAAAGAATGAACCTTCAATAGCTTAGACAACGCTGGCATGTCCTCCCTGAGCGGCAAAGGACGTAGTTGATTCATTCTCCCTAAGCGGCAAAGAATAAAGCCGACTAACTTGTTTTCTCGTGGTGGCAAAAATAAACTGAGCAGGCATTCTGGCTCTTCTGCTCAGAAATCCTTGTTGTGGGTCTCTTTTCTCTTCTCATTTCTTCTTTCCTTCTTCTTCTTCTTTTTCTTCTTCTTCTTTATTTCTTCTTCTTCTTTTCTTCTTTTTTTTTCTTCTTTTTTTTTTCTTCTCTCTTTTTTTTTCTTTTTTTTCTTTTTTTTTCTTTTTTTCTCTCTCTTCTTATTTCCTCTCTCTCTCTTTATTTCCTCTCTCTCTCTTTTTCTCTTTTTTTTATTTTCTTCTCTCTCTTTCTCTCGCCTTCTCTTTTTTTTCTTTCTTTCTTTTTCTTTTTTTCCCTTTTTTTTCCTCTTATTCTTCTCTTTTTCTTTTTTCTTTAAAAATCAGGAAACCTGAATTTTTTTATTTAAGATATTCCAAGGGGGTAAATTTGACAATTCCGAAGAAAACATCCTTTTGGAAGGGACCAAATTGAGGAATTTAAATTTCTGAGGAAAAAAACCATCCTTTAGAAAGGATACGATTGGGAAATCAGAGTTTTGAGAAAAACATCCTTTAGAAAGGATACGATTGAGAAATCGAGTTTTAAGAAAAATTATCCTTCAGGAAGGATACGATTGAGAAATCGGAGTTTTGAGAAAAACTATCCTTTAGGAAGGACACGATTGAGAAATCGGAGTTTTGAGAAAAACATCCTTTAGAAAGGATACGATTGAGAAATCGAGTTTTAAGAAAAACTATCCTTTAGGAAGGATAGGATTGAGAAATCCGAGTTTTAAGAAAAACTATCCTTTAGGAAGGATACGATTGAGAAATTGAGTTTTAAGAAAAACTGTCCTTTAGGAAGGAAACGATTGAGAAATTGAGTTTTAAGAAAAACTATCCTTTAGGAAGGATACGATTCAGAAATCGAGTTTTAAGAAAAACTATCCTTTAGGAAGGATACGATTGAGAAATCAGAATTTTGAGAAAAGCATCATTTAGAAAGGATAAAAAAATTAGGGATTGAGAACCTTGATACCAGTCAAAGGATTCTTGAGATCTATTTCTCTTCTCATAGAGCCGTAGATCCGCCCCTTTATTAATCTTCAAATACCTGTTCACAAATAAACAAATGCTATGATGGTATGAGTTAGCATGCTCCTAACGTAGGGATGTCTAACTATCAATGATGCATGAGCATATTTCATGATGCAATGATGCATATGGTCATGGGAATGCAAAGATGCATGAATTTTGTCTTTATTCTCTGAGGCCGGTGGTCACCATCTTGGGATTACAACCACTCATCAATCTCGTGTCTTGACAAAACTTGCCCCCAACTTGTGTTGCTTATTCCCCGAGTTCAATGGCCTGAATCGCAATCAGAATCATTAGCCCAGTACCTTCTCACTGATTTGAAATCCTGTGTGCAAAAGCTTTTGTTGCCGCACGAACAAAGATGCCCCTTCACGACAACTTAACTTCAACGGTCCTTTCATCATCACACATCATGTAGTGCCTCTCAATTTTAGGTCTCATTTCCGATAATGCATTTATCTCTGAAGTAATACAAGGAAATTTATTTGTTTAAAAATATGTCAATTCGCTGGTCGTCATTCTAATGAAGAGTAGATTTTCAAATTAACATACAGAACCTGGAAACCAAAAGTCTAATTAAAAGAAAAATAGAATAGGATGCCCCGGATATCAAATGCATGAGCGTCTTAGATTCAGCTTTCCGGTGATCTCTTCAAGCATGGCTTGCATCTTTGAATGTTGTGGCGATTTTTGAAGTAATGAAATTCCTCCCTAATCGCTCGGTTCATCCTCATGATTATGGTACTTGCTGGATCAGCTCGATTACCATTCCTTCTAGTTCTAATCATGTTTAGGATTATCATTGATTTCATGTCGGTGTCCTTAAGGATTCCTTTCCAGGACTTATTTAACTTGTTCATTTATTTCTTTTTCTTAGGGGAATTCAACTCGTCACAATCCTTTGGCTCGAGAATAAAGATGGAGCATACAACGATACCCCGAGTTACTCGGCATGGTCACGATTTTGAAAGTATTACCATCACTCATGAAGCGAAGAGATTCAGGCTTCAGCGGAGTGCCCCTAAAATTCCACACTCGTATCCGAAAATTCCTATTACCAGGTTTCGGAAATTGGAGTGCTTTTTGTTAATGCCCATTACCAGGTTCTGAAATTAAAACCATTTATTTCGTTTTGAAACAATCTATTTTTCACTTTTCTTTTTTTTCTTTTTTTCTGGCATATTTAAGCAACTTTATTTGGGTCCTCTTAGGTGATTTCCTTATCATCGAACATCATCGAAGGAATAGTAATCTTGCTTCTCTCGCTTTTCCGACCAGAGCGGACAGAGCGGGAAATCTCACTTCATCGTTATCACAACATTCAATCGATCTCTTTCGTAAGAATCAATGCCACATCAAGCATGTGATATCCGAGGACCTATAAAGGTAAGGAGGGATATACATATATATGATTTCAAGGTCATCGCATGTTAAGAAAAAAGCCTTTTCATTAGAAAGAAAAATCTGCAAATATAACAAGTGCCCTTGCAAAAAGATCATTGCTATCTCCGGGCAAATGATAACAATGTTGGTTCCATGCATTACTTCAACAGAAAATGCAACATGAAAGAAGACTCAAACATACGAGGTCCTAACAACCCGGGAAACAACACCTCCCCAAAAGTCGCGCTCATCATTCTTTCTTTTCAAAACTTCAAAAGACCGTTCTCGATTAGTCCTTGAACTTTGTTTTTTAGTGCCCCTCTAGGTACTGATGACTTTACCTCGAGCCATGATCAGTTCGCTTGTTCATTCCAATATAGGAGACTTATGAAGATAATAAAAGTAAATTCATTATGTATATGTATACATTTTAAAGAATCACGGCAAGCGGCATTTAAGAAAATCAAGTTTTGGGTCCTTGAAAAAAAAGGTCAACCCGAGTGACATTTTCCGAATGTTGCAGGAATGCACATATGAAATCTTTTCTGGGCT
This sequence comes from Hibiscus tridactylites, assembly GCA_958450335.1. Taxonomy (NCBI): domain Eukaryota; kingdom Viridiplantae; phylum Streptophyta; class Magnoliopsida; order Malvales; family Malvaceae; genus Hibiscus; species Hibiscus tridactylites. The sequence goes on along the minus strand of OY288273.1, from coordinate 97,073,855 downwards.
ATTAGGCTTCCGAGAGGAGCGAATCCCATTCCTAGTGTTTACCCGATTTAAAAGTGGCTCTCTTTAGCTCACTAACTCACCATGCCCCATCCTTCCCTCTTTTCTGGTCTCGATCAGGCATTAGAAGTGTGTCAATCCTTGAAGAAAGGTTAACCCTGATAGGCGGGATGCGATCTGAAGATAAATTCATCCATCCGTGTATGGTCCAAATGGTCTTTTATGGCTTGTAATGTAGGCTAAGGCTCACGGCTACGAAAGAAAGGGTAAGTAGGCCCAAACAAGTGTTTAAGGGTGGTGAAACCAAGGATCAATTTTTCCAACGGGAAGTCTCTTGATTATGCCCAGATGAACTGCTATTTCTTCTCTTGTTTCTTTGGATCGCTCTAGACTGCCCCTTTGTTGGGGTTTTCACCCTAGAGTTCATTTCCTTTTATCAAGCGTAGTTTCGGATCAGGCTGCGCCTTTTCATTGTACTGGTGCATGCTTTTGATCAAAGGTGAACAATCCTTCGAGGCTCATCTAAGCAGAGATTCATTTGGATAGGGAATCATCTTGTCTTTTTTCTTTATATGCTTCTCTCTCTTCTCAAAATTGCACTTTTCACTTTAGTGCCTTTGCTTTTGATTTCTTCAACTTTTATGTCGGTAACTTTTGACTTGACTTGGGTAGCTATTTGAGAACCGACTTTTCTTTCGCTGTTTCCTTTAGATGTTTTTGCTGCTCAAACTGAAAGTGTATCCAATAAATCTGTTCTCTTTTAATCCACTTAGTTCACAAGATATCATCCTCATAGCATAATCAGAATCCAATGTCATTTATTTGTCCATAGCTTTATATCTCATTTGCCCCCGGTGTAGGGGTGATCCTTGATTTGGGTTTAATCAAAAGAAAAGGTTTAAAAGGCTCAAACGGGGACAACAATGGTTTTTTATTTTCTTTCTATGTGAATGGAATTGAAGGAATGCCAAATGTCCTCCCATACACGGATATCAAAATTGGTCTTCATGTGGTAGAAGTTTTAGGGTTATCACTTCATTCAAGGATCTTGAACAACAATGCCCGAGAGGGAAATTCACTCAATGGGAGTGGCCCATTATTCCTGAACACTCATTGTCATTCCTCCCTTGGCCTAAGTAGAACATAGGGTTTTCATATTTAGTATCCTCACAACATCCGGCTTTTCGGGAAAAAATCTTTTTAAATTGAATTAAAGTCAATCTTACAAAAAGTATATGTGTAATAGGAAAACAAGAGTAAACTTATAATAATAAATAATAAATGAAATGTTTAAAGAATCAATGAATACCAAAATATTTTCTAAATAACAAAATGAAACTCTCGTTATGATAAAAAAATCTACAGCTCAGCTTATTTCTTTTGCATTTTTCCCAAATGCACAAGGATCAACGGTTTTGAATTGCCTTTACCGGTAGCCGTTTGCTCCGGGCTAGTTGTACCATTCCCCTGGGTACAATCAGTTTTCACCAATAATGAGAATTGGATTTTTCCAAAGGATTTATTTTCCTTCGACCATTCGTAAAAATGGATTTTCGATGGACGCTTGAATTGTCCATTGTCTTAAAATTTATCGTGTTTAAGCACGTTGTGCTGGCATTTCTATCAGACTTGCTCAAACATTGCTTCTTCTTTCATGAAGCGGTGTAATGTCTCCAATTCACTTTTCTTGAACCGAGACTTGCATTTTTCCCAAATGTACAAGGATTAACGGATTTGAATCGCCTTTACCGGTAGCCGTTTGCTCCGGGCTAGTTGTACCATTCCCCCGAGTACAATCAGTTTTCACCAATAATGAGAATTGGATTTTTGCAAAGGATTTATTTTCCTTTGACCATTCGCAAAAATGGATTTTCGATGGACATTTGAATTATCCATTGTCTTAAACTTTACTGCGTTTAAGCACGTTGTACCAACATTTCTGTCAGACTTGCTCAAACATCGCTTCTTCTTCCATGAAGCGATGTAATGTATCCGAACGTCATACTAGGCTGAGCTTTGAGCCAAGGCTTCGTCTTGATGAGCAGAAGATGCCCCTTGGGGTGGGTTGGACGTGGGACCTATAGCAAAGGGATTCTTAAAGATCGGGGTGGCCGAGTGGTCTCCCGGTACTTGAGCAACACTCATTCCTTTCAGACTGGACTGTAACAGTTAGGGTATTCCTTTCATCATATCTTGTTGGGGCTTGATGATGGTGCTCCTTAATTCTTGCTGAGTTCGTTCCATCTGACCTCTTAAATCGGCCTCTGGCTTGGCAAAGCTTTCCTCCATTTATTCATTTTAAGAATGAATGCATGTAATGTGTCGTATGCACAACAAGGATATGTGATTAAAGGTAGTCAAACAAATATGTACAATTGAATGCAAAGATGCATTAATCTGATGGACCTTAATTTTATTTGTTTAATGAATGAATGAATGTGTCGTATGTATAACAGAAACATATGATTAAAGGTAATCAATCAAAATGTATAATTGAATGCAAAGATGCATTGAACATTAATTGCATGAATGCAATGTGTCATATGTACAACAGAAATGCATGGCTAAAGGTAACAAAATGCATAATTGAAATGCAAAGAGCAACACTGATTTCGGCAAATATCCTCGTTAAACAACTCATCAATGGGAACCTTGGTCCGTTACAATGATCGGATAAAACCCACTACATGCAGTTCTTAAGCTGGCGTCTAGGCCGACGGTTTTCTTCAAGACTCACTCAATCCCTCCTTCTTTCTTGAAATGATCTTTTGCTAGGAATCGGGCGTTCTCTCATATCCTCGTTAACAGGTAGGCCAACTCTCGGTCCTGCCCCCAAGTGGTATAGGCGATGAATTATGATTAATCCACTGTCGATATTGGTACTCTTGACTTGCTCTTTGAAAGGGTCCCACTGAGCCTAACCTTCAAAGCGCATCGGGGGGTGAGGTCGGAATTCCCTCTGACTTGAAGTATTTTTCCTTGTTCTAGGTTGAGACTTGATTGTCGACTCAAGGCGGCGAAGTACCCGAGAAACTTTCGATCTTGCCCTAGAAAGCTTGGTTGCTGTTCGGTGTGGTTCTCGCTAATTTCCTTGCAAGACTCGGTATTTCCCAACTGTTGTAGTCAAATCGAAGCTGGCAATCGTAGAACAAATGTAGGTTGAACTCTAAGATTTGGAGTATCGGTCACTTTCCTGGAACATCTAACACATATGTAAGGTGGCCATTTTTCATCTTCGAAAGCTCTTCTTGTCTCGGAAACCCAACCATGTAGTTGCTCTCCTTGTAGCTACACTTTCGTCGAGGTCCTTCTCACTATTGTTACAGACCATATTTCCCACTAATCAAGTCTTTAATTTTAGACTATTTCTAACTCAATGTGCTCTTTATGCAATGATGAAATATGCAAAATAAGAGGGGAAGAAAAGCAAAGGTGTTAGTCACATAAATCAAGGCAAGAAATGAAATTCAAGCATTAACGAAAAAAGGAAGCGTAGAAACAAGTAATTAGCAAGACAAACCTAGACACTCTAAACTCTAGGGTTATCCGCATGGCTCTAATGGGGTAGGTTTCTTATATTCTCACGCATGAGTTCGGTTCTAACAAAGGGTACCCGAACCTATCTCATCACCTACTAAGGCAATAAGAACCCCAATTCTGGCCCATTACAGGCTTGCGAATTGGTTTCGGCTCGAGGGAAAGCACGAACTAATGACGTGGAGGGCTGCTCACGTGTTAAAAGGCGTGGATTCCGAAAGTGAATTACCGATCCGTGGAGGGATACTCACGTGGGTATGGGCGTTTCACTCTCACTTAAAAAGGGTAGCTCGGGTATAGAGCTTGATGATCATGATGCAACACATGTCGGTGACTTCCTTAATAATTAAATGGAAAATTAATTCGAATGCCACAAATTTTCAAAGCCCGTTCAACTTACGTCGTATTTTCATGAAAGAACAAACTTATTAGCTTCACTTCAAATTTTAAATATTTTCTATCGATCAAATGGCAACAAGTGTTTTATTGGCTTAACTCTCTTTTTTGTTTTGCAAAAACAAAAAATTCTCCCCAGCGGAGTCGCCAAGCTGTGATAAGGTTTTTTTCTAGAAAACCGTTAAGTGTGGGGCCTTATCACTATTTTCTTTTTGAAAAGGGGGTTTAAAGAAAAGGGGGGAAATTCGTGTTTTGGAAAACTTGTGAAAACTTGGAGTCGCCACCGGCCACTGAGGTAGGCCGGACACCATAAAACCAGAGATTCATTTTAAAACGGGTTCGGGAGTTGGTTACGCGTGGGGTAGGATTAGCACCCCCATCACGCCCGGAAATCGGTACCAAATTACTTGTTGCCTTTTGATCGATAGGAATTATTTAAAGTTCGAAGTGAATTTAATAAAATGTTCTTTAGTGAAAATGTGACTTAAATAACACGGGCTTTATCAAATAGTGGCATTGGAATTAATTAATCATTTAATTAAAAAGGATGACGGTACACCGGACCATAGACTAAACCGACATCAAATAAGGCTGACTGCCGTGTTAGTTTAAGGTTCGAATCACGTACGTCACCTTTATGCATGATGCGAGCATATGAGAGATGATGCGTGTTATTTCAATTTTTATGCTTCCGCTTACCTAGAGACGGTGAAAATTAACCCAAATATTCGATCGACATCCATTAAGCTAGGACTGTCGTTTCTCGAATACCGGGGTTAATTAATACCTCTCTTTGGGTATACTTTTAAGTTAATTAATTATCGAGCTAAATTAAAAAGTCACATGAATGATAATGAAAATGCATGTCACACATATTCGAACCAAATGACATTAAAAAAGCATATAACAAATATATATTCGAATAAACGCATAATAAAAAGGCATGAACATGAGTATGAATAATAACATAACAAAAATGCCATGCAATACAAAAACGTATATGCACCTACTAATAAAACAATATGGCAAAATATGTATTCGATGCAAAAAAAAAACAAAATGCATACATAATAACACAATATGACCAAGATAACATACAATATAAATAAAATACAAGGTAAATGGATGCAAACAGATAGGGACCCAGGCGGTAATTAAACCAATTTAAAAAAAACAGATTATAATGCGAAAGGGGACCGAATTAAATAAACCCGGAAGGACACAGGGACCAATATGGTGATTCGACCACCCAAAAATCAATTTGAACGAACATCAGGATGAAATTAAAAAAGACCGAAAACATGGAGGGACTGTGGCTGGGATTTAAATTTGCGGAAGCCCCTCTTCGTGCAATTAGAGTAACACGGAGGGGCTTAAAACGTTATTAAACCGGTTTTAAATCATTAAAACAAAATATAAAGCAGGTTTAAACTCATTTCAGCCATTTTTCCCATTTTACAAACCCTAAAAAACCAGAGAGCTCCCCCTTTTGCTCTGTTTCCTCCGGCGCCGCCAAGGGGTTTCGGTCGCCGTTTTCGGTGCCGGAACCCTAAAAAGGTTCCCCTTTTTCTTCCCGAAACCACGAAAATCCAAACCTGAAACCCTTCGTGGAATCAAAGCCCCAAAAGCCTTCTAAATTGTTTTTTTTAGAATCAAAAACCGAAATCCCCAAAACCATTTTTGTGTTACCACTCCCACCGGTTCACCCGTGCATGGTCTCGGAAGAGACCACGGAGCTTGTCACCGGCGAGAAGGCGGCCAGACAAGAAAGAGAAGAAGAGTCGCGCAAGGTAAAAGCTTAGATCGTTTCTTTTTATTTTTTATACGATCCGAATGGAAATGAAAACAAAGACAATGAAAATACCTCTGAAGACTTTGAGGTTGCTTGTATTGATTGAAGTTTTCGGTTACAAATTTCTCTCAAAACACTCTGAAAAAAACCTCTAATGCTTCTCTGAAATTTCCGAAATGGAATCCCTTTACAATTTTTTCTTTCTCTAGGAAAAAAATCCCCCCCTTTACAATGATTGCTCCCGGGTTTAAATAGCCCCGAAAATCGTATTTTTTCTTTTTCTAAATACATGAAAATGCTGATAAATCTGTTGTGATTTGTACAATTTTTGTTGATTGCCTCTGCAATTTGTTGCGTTTTGCATTTCTGACATTCGGTTTTGGTTGCATGTGATGGCCGTTGGAGGAGAGGACGGAGACCAGAGGGTGTTACGGCCGACGCGCGCGTTTTGGAAAACGATGGGTCGCGCGTGGATCAGACTCGCGTGAGAACAGATCCTGGTCGCTCGATCCCGGACCAGATCCGACGGCCGAGGTTCCTGCGGCGCTAGGGCATTGGAGAATTAATTAATCATTTAATTAAAAAGGATGACGGTACACCGGACCATAGACTAAACCGACATCAAATAAGGCTGACTGCCGTGTTAGTTTAAGGTTCGAATCACGTACGTCACCTTTATGCATGATGCGAGCATATGAGAGATGATGCGTGTTATTTCAATTTTTATGCTTCCGCTTACCTAGAGACGGTGAAAATTAACCCAAATATTCGATCGACATCCATTAAGCTAGGACTGTCGTTTCTCGAATACCGGGGTTAATTAATACCTCTCTTTGGGTATACTTTTAAGTTAATTAATTATCGAGCTAAATTAAAAAGTCACATGAATGATAATGAAAATGCATGTCACACATATTCGAACCAAATGACATTAAAAAAGCATATAACAAATATATATTCGAATAAACGCATAATAAAAAGGCATGAACATGAGTATGAATAATAACATAACAAAAATGCCATGCAATACAAAAACGTATATGCACCTACTAATAAAACAATATGGCAAAATATGTATTCGATGCAAAAAAAAAAACAAAATGCATACATAATAACACAATATGACCAAGATAACATACAATATAAATAAAATGCAAGGTAAATGGATGCAAACAGATAGGGACCCAGGCGGTAATTAAACCAATTTAAAAAAAAACAGATTATAATGCGAAAGGGGACCGAATTAAATAAACCCGGAAGGACACAGGGACCAATATGGTGATTCGACCACCCAAAAATCAATTTGAACGAACATCAGGATGAAATTAAAAAAGACCGAAAACATGGAGGGACTGTGGCTGGGATTTAAATTTGCGGAAGCCCCTCTTCGTGCAATTAGAGTAACACGGAGGGGCTTAAAACGTTATTAAACCGGTTTTAAATCATTAAAACAAAATATAAAGCAGGTTTAAACTCATTTCAGCCATTTTTCCCATTTTACAAACCCTAAAAAACCAGAGAGCTCCCCCTTTTGCTCTGTTTCCTCCGGCGCCGCCAAGGGGTTTCGGTCGCCGTTTTCGGTGCCGGAACCCTAAAAAGGTTCCCCTTTTTCTTCCCGAAACCACGAAAATCCAAACCTGAAACCCTTCGTGGAATCAAAGCCCCAAAAGCCTTCTAAATTGTTTTTTTTAGAATCAAAAACCGAAATCCCCAAAACCATTTTTGTGTTACCACTCCCACCGGTTCACCCGTGCATGGTCTCGGAAGAGACCACGGAGCTTGTCACCGGCGAGAAGGCGGCCAGACAAGAAGGAGAAGAAGAGTCGCGCAAGGTAAAAGCTTAGATCGTTTCTTTTTATTTTTTATACGATCCGAATGGAAATGAAAACAAAGACAATGAAAATACCTCTGAAGACTTTGAGGTTGCTTGTATTGATTGAAGTTTTCGGTTACAAATTTCTCTCAAAACACTCTGAAAAAAACCTCTAATGCTTCTCTGAAATTTCCGAAATGGAATCCCTTTACAATTTTTTCTTTCTCTAGGAAAAAAATCCCCCCCTTTACAATGATTGCTCCCGGGTTTAAATAGCCCCGAAAATCGTATTTTTTCTTTTTCTAAATACATGAAAATGCTGATAAATCTGTTGTGATTTGTACAATTTCTGTTGATTGCCTCTGCAATTTGTTGCGTTTTGCATTTCTGACATTCGGTTTTGGTTGCATGTGATGGCCGTTGGAGGAGAGGACGGAGACCAGAGGGTGTTACGGCCGACGCGCGCGTTTTGGAAAACGATGGGTCGCGCGTGGATCAGACTCGCGTGAGAACAGATCCTGGTCGCTCGATCCCGGACCAGATCCGACGGCCGAGGTTCCTGCGGCGCTAGGGCATTGGAGGATTCTGTTAGGGTTTCTTCATTTGTGTGATCTGGACCGTCAGATCTAGATCAGATCTGACGGTGGAGAAAGGGTGACGGCTGCAAGACAAAGATGGGCAGAATTAGGGTTTCTGTTTAATTAGGGTTTGGGCCAAACGGGCCCTGTATTTTGTTTTTGGGTTTTCAGATATGTAAATGGACTTTAATATAATATGTGGGCTTTTATTTAATTAATATGAGCTTTTATTTATATTTTGGGTTTTCGGATTTAATAATAATAATAACATTATTAATAATAATAATAATAACAACAACAACAACAACAATAATAATAATAATAATAATAATAATAATAATAATAATAATAATAATAATAATAATATATAGTAGTGTTAATATAATACTAGTAATAGTATATAGTAGATGGTAATAATAAATAATAATATGATAGATAATACGGTAACAATTTTAACAACTGTAATGAACATATGGTTATATGGTGACAACTTTAGTAATAAAAATAATTGAATATTTTAATAATAATGGTACTAACATATGGTAATAGCAATAATAGTGATGATAACATATTAGTATAATAGTAATAATAATTAGATAGGAGAAGTATAATATATGGTAATAATATAAGTAATATAGTAATAATGATATTATCATAACAATAATACATAGTAATAATAGTAATATAGTAATGCTAGTAATAATAACAACCCATATACCATTAAAGCCCATTATTAGCAGAAAAATAATAAAAAAAAGGAAAATAAAAAAAGGTTGACCCGGACAAAATTAGTGATTACAGTGGTCACCAGTGGTGGATAAATTCCAGAAGAAGTTAGCTGGGTGGAAGTCAAAATCTCTTTCATTCGGGGGAAAAATAACTCTGATCAGATCCGTACTGGCAAACTTGCCCACCTATTTCATGTCTATGTTTCTGATGCCAGCGTCCATTTGCGACACCTTATCAAAGCTGGTCGCAAACTTCCTTTCGGAATCTATCAACCGGAAAACCATTCATCGGGTCAAAAAGGAGGTTCTGACTTGCTCTAAAGCCAATGGGGGGCTTGGACTATGCGATTTTGTTGTTCGCAATAAAGCATTAAGGAGCATGTGGCTTTGGCGTTATGGGACAGAAGTTGATAGCTTGTGGCGCAGAACAGTAGCAGACATTTATGATCCGCATTCGAGCTCCCTACTGCCGGCATCGAACTTAAATTCAAAGAAGTCATGGCTTTGGAGAAGCATCACTGCCCCACTAAAGGATGAAAACTCAACTTTTCTAACACACGCTAAGATAAAGATGGGGGATGGTAAACATGTTCTTTTCTGGAATGACGTTTGGGTCGGAGACAAACCTCTGAAAATAGCTTTCCCTAGAGCTTACGCTCTCGCTATGAAGAAGAGTGGGGTAATAGCCGAATATGGTTATGTTAGAGACAACGAATGGAAGTGGGATATTGCTCCTCGAAGGCCACTACTGGATTGGGAACAGGGCATGTGGAATGAGTTCCTAAGGATAGTGTATATCAGCAACATTAACCCGTCATTGGAGGACTCCTTAGCATGGACAGCTAATTCCAATGGACTGTTCAATATTAAATCTTTTTGCAAATCTGCCAAATTAGAATGTGGACCTGTAGATAAAATATGGGAGTTCGTTTGGAGTGGTCTCTCGCCTCCAAATGTCGAAGCTTTTGTTTAGAGGCTAATCCATGGTAGAATCCCGACTAAAACAGAATTTTTCAAAAGAGGAGTGATCAGAGCTAAGGAGGTCGAATGTCCGCTGTGCAAAGGAAATGCAGAAATCGTGTCCCATCTCTTTTGCCACTGCATATATGCTTGGACAGTGTGGTCTAAGTGGTGCAACATTTGGAACCTTCAATTTACTATGCCTAGCAACATTAGGGAATTGCTACTCTCTTGGAAGGATATGACGCCTAATTTTCTCAGTGGTCAGGTATGGAATATGTGCGCTTTCAGTTTTATTTGGACTATTTGGAAATGCTGTAATGATGCAGTGTTCAATGCTCGAAAAAATGGAGTGGATATTTTATTCGATCAAGCCGTATTGAGGTTGGCTTGGTGGAGCAAAACTCGATGGCCGGAGGGCCGTTGGGCAATCACTGATATTGTCGCGGAACCCAGCAGACTAAAAGAGCTGAAGACTAGTGGTACGGAAGTGCAACAAACTCGGTGGACTGCCCCTGGTCGGGGATCGTTAAAGTTCAACACGGATGCAGCAGTGCAAGGCAGCTACGGCATGGCTGGAGTTGGAGGTGTTTTAAGGGATGAAAATGCTAAAATCCTCATGTATTTCTCCAAAGGAGTGGGAGTATGCGACGTTATGACGGCAGAATTGGTCGCAATAAACGTGGCTCTGAATCTTTTTGTGGACTCAAAGTGGAGCATAGAGCGTGAGGTGATCCTAGAAAGCGACAGCAAAATTGCTATCGATTGGCTACTAGATCCTCCTCTCGCCCCGTCCACTTTAGAAATCTGATTTACAATAGCCTTGCAATCAGCAGCCGCCTTCGTTGCCGGTTCAACCATGTATCGAGGGACAGTAATTCTCTTGCAGACAATCTGGCCAAGAGGGGGGTGGGAAGAGTCAAGGAGTTGGTAATTTTTGAGCCACTGTGATCCTCTTTTTGTCATGAGCAGCCAGCAATCTTATTGAATTTCAGTGTTTCTGTGAGTGTAAGGAAGGGTGGTTTGCGGTATATGTTATTTGTATCGAACTATGCAACTACATTGTGCACTCTTTTTCCTCCAATAGGTTTAGGGAGTTTTTTAACGAGGCCAATGTAGTTGACACCATTAATAATATTCTACCTCTTTAAAAAAAAAACTATCAACTAATTTTACCAAACACTTTTATACAATCAGCTAATACAATTCGCTAGTTAAATCAACTAATACAATCAGTTATTTAATATAATTCGCTATCAATTATCATCTATCTATTAATTGCCAAACATAAAGAAAACAAAACTTCAATTGGCATGACTTTGAGGCTAGCTTGCTATATTTTTGCTTCATTGGCATGGGCTCGGTCACAGCTTGTTAACTGGATAACAAACCTTCAATCTGCTCCTACTTCGTTCTACTCATTGGTAAGGAATTGTTCTTCCCTTCTAACAGATTATTTATGTTATTGTTTATAACGTTTTGGTCACTAGACATTGAACACTTAATAAAAGAGGTTCATATTTAATTTGATTCTAACTTTTAGATAAATATTAATATTACTCATAAACTTTATATAAAGTATCAATTTAACTTTTAAACTTTAGATTATTATGATTAAACGTATTTAAATTCAAAAATTTTGAATTATAATAATAACAATAATGCTAATTAAATTAAAATCCGATTGTTTATAATTTAAATATGTTAAGATCAAGAATGAACATTCCAAAGAAACTTCAGTTTAGAAACAATATATTCAAAATAGGCTAAAGGGGTACTTTTGCTCCTGAGTTCGACCCAAAAATGCAATTTCGCCCCTCGTCGAAAAGTGCACTCAATGTGGCCCTCCAGTCCATGAAATCGATCAAATTGGCCCTTTGACCGACGTTGACCGTTACGGTGCTGACGTGGCAGTTAACTGTGATGACGTGGCAGTCCATGATGCTGGCGTGGTGGTCAACGATGCTGGCAGTACACGTGGGATGATGACGTGGCAGGAGGGACTGAATTGATTATTTTAACCGAATTCAAGGGCATAATTGATTTTTTTCCTGAGTTTAGGGGCAAAATTAAAAGTTCGATAACTTATTTAATCTTTAAGCTAAAAAATAAAAACTATTAATATTTAAATATTCATAAAATATTAAAAAAATAAAAACACCATAATGAATTAAATATAAGTAAAAACATTAAAGTTATAAATATAAAAAGTTAAAAAATATTTATAAATCATTAGAGACTCTTTCAATTGTTTCTCGTTATGCTATGCGTACTAATGTTTCTTGAACATATTTTCAATTGAGACATCCTTGTATTAAAGTATTAATAAAGCCAAAATTTTCTTTCATTTCTGTACATCAAATATTAATGAGCATCAATTTGATGTAAAAAAGCGGGAAAAAAATTGAATTCTATTGTTACTCTAGTACAATGTTGATTCCATTAAAAAAATCTAACGAATAGTAATACTCAAAATGACGAAGTCGAATTTTTTCCGATAAAAGTGTTTAATTTTTTAATAATTTATAAAAAAATTATTAAGTTTTTAGATTAAATTTTATCTTTTTTAATTCATAATATATTTTAATTTTTTATATAATTTTTATTTTCAGTAACTTTTAGAATATTTTATTTACTTTTATTAACTTTATGAATTTTTATAAAATAAATTGAAGAATATTTTGATATTCTGTAAGAGTCATCACTTTATTTTTTTAAATTATTCTCACTTAATAAATTTATTTATCTAGTTTTAATATTTTAAAATTTTAATAATTTCATAAATTCTTATTTTTCAATTTAAATATTAAATAAGTTATCGAACTTTTAATTAAAATCAATTATGCCCCTAAACTCAGGAAAAAAAATCAATTATGCCCTCGAATTCAGTTAAAATAATCAATTCAGCCCCTCCTGCCACGTCAGCAGCCCACGTGAACTGCCACGTCAGCATCGTTGACCGCCACGTCAGCATCATGAATTGACACGTCATCACCGTTAACTACCACGTCAGCACCGTAACGGTCAACGTTGGTCAAGGGTCAATTTGATCGATTTCATGAACTGGAGGGCCACATTAAGTGCACTTTTCGGCGAGGGACAAAATTACATTTTTGGGTCGAACTCAGGGACAAAAGTACCCCTTTAACCTTCAAAATAAAAGAATCTAGATCTAAATATTAGAAACAATATATCAAAAAATCAATCACAAACTCTAAAAAATATATATGTAAAACAAATATCAAGGATTCATTCAAAAAGGGGTATATCCTACAATGTTTCTTGGGTATATATAAATATATTGGAATAAATAAAGAAAATAGAATTCCTGCCGGCCGGTTTCTTTTCCTTCCATTTTCGGTGGTTTTGAAGGATTGAATTACTTATTCTTACAAGTTTGGTCGGTGGATGTCAAAAGGCAGATCACAGAAGTTGCCATTTCAGTACTAAGAAATTCTCTCCACCATATGACTAAAAGGTGTTGATGTCCATGTTTTTGTCTTCTCTCATGTGTTACAGAAAACAAGAAAATATTTTAATCAACATGTGATTAGCAAGGATAATAATCGGATAGTTTTATTTATATCATTTCTGATCAACTTGTGATTAACAACGATGACAATTAGATAGTTTATACTCCATTATAACACGAATAAATATGCTCGATTCCCTTTATTCAATTAAGTATGTGGGTTCAACCTTAAAATTCTTAATATATTAAAGTAGCATAATTTTTCTTTTAACAGGAAATTCAACATAACTTGTTTGAAGGGTCAATGAAATTTCCAAATTTTCCCTTTCCTCGTCAAAATCAAACGTACACACTTAAACATTTTCTTCCTTTTCAATTCAACAATACAAGTAAAACTATTCGTAGAAATGAAGATTCCAACAGTTCATCCACATTCTTCCGTATATATATATATATATACATACAAACCAACAATTAATCTTAAGATACAAGCCATCGAAAATTGTTAAAAAAAAAACAAAGTTTATAGAGAAAAAATATAATTAGGGTTTCCTTTTAATTTTCATTCTCTTCGTTGTTTCAAAATCATGCACATGCAACGTTATTCATCGGCAGCCATGAAAATGATGAACTTCCACCGCAACTTTCTCGCTCTCCAAACACCAACCAATCCCCCCCGTCTGATGAACAAAGCCTGCGATGTTTTCATTAATCATCGAGGCATCGACACCAAGAGAACGATAGCGAGCTTACTGTACGACCACCTTTCTCGGCTTGACCTTCAACCTTTCTTGGACAACAAGAACATGAAACCCGGCGATAAGTTGTTCGACAACATCGATAACGCGATAAAGAATTGTAAGGTCGGCGTCACGGTGTTCTCGCCGAATTATTGCAAGTCTTACTTCTGCCTCCATGAATTGGCTCTTTTCATGGAGTCCAAGAAGAAGATTATTCCGATCTTTTGCGATATTAAGCCTTCGCAACTTGTCGTCGTCAACGATGGAAAAGTTCCGGCCAGAGAATTGGAGAGGTTCAAATTCGCTCTCGAGGAGGCAAAATATACCGTTGGCCTCACCTTCGACTCCTTAAAAGGGTAAGCCGATAATCAATTTTTTGATAGTTCAATCTAATTGATTCATACAATCATTTTATTATTTTTATTTTACGTAGGAATTTGTCCGATGTGGTGACAAACGCCTCCGAACTAGTGATCGAGAGTTTGATCGAGATGGAAAGCAAGAAGCAGTGATTAAGAGGATGAAACAACACTCAGATCACTCGTTGATTCAGACACAAAAGTCTGCCCATAAATGAATATAACTAATGATTTCATTTATTTCATTTTACTTTGTTTTAATTAATTTTCATTCATTATCTTCCTTGTTAATAAGCTTGACGTTACATTTTTTCCTTTGTTAAACTTTTTTATCTTGTATGCTTTGTAATTGTAACAAGAAAAAAAAGATACTTTAAAATGTTTGATTCATTTGTACAATCATACTTAGTTGTAATAAGATTCAATTTAATGGTGTTCTTATTTATTTTGATTTTTGTTTCATTATTGTATGAAAAATCAAACTAAACGCTGAAGTAGTGATGTAGGAGAGATTATCAACAAAATCAATCTTGCAGACTGTTCTATTTATAGTTCTAAAAATATTGGCTAACTGTCACAAAAATAATCTAATCATACGAGATCGCCGATCTTCCCTGATCAAGGACGTGCGTCGTGATGGTCGCTACACAAACATCAAACTACCACAAAATAGATAACAACCGTTTTATAAGACATAAAAAATGTGCCACAAAACAGAAAAATCGTGCCACGACAGACGAAACTATACTTATATCGATAAATTCAACTATGAGATTATAAATTAGTTGGATGCAGCAAATCAGGTGTTACTTATATGTAAAAGGACAAAGAAAGAAAGAACACTATATTCCAAACTATGTAAAACGTGGGATGTGAACAGGTCATGTGAATGCAAAGATTTAGAAATATCAGCATATATTTTGTACTGATTAAATTAGACATATGCTTTACTTTTTAAGTCCACAGAGAGAATTATGTCTCCTGAGCTGCTTCTTTGTTACTATGATTTTCATATTATAAACCCCACCAACAATCAATATTTACACTGCTTTTTGACTGTTTCCAATCTTTTGTAGTGATTAAGAAGTATGATTATGAACTATAATAACTCATTTTCTTGACATTTTTTCTAAATTGGAACTTAGCCTAGCCACTTGGCTACATAGAAAAAGGGGATTCGAATTGTCAATAACACAATGCTTTTGATTTCCTCTTCTAATAAAGTGATAAAGGAACCTAAAGCATAGGGGAAAAAGGAAAAGGGGAACCCAAAGGATTCTCTAATTTTCCCAACACGAAGATCCCATATTTGAGTGGATGTGGGCATCATTATGTGTAATAACATAATTTTTTATAACCATCGCTATTCAGTTTATTGGTTGATAAATTCGGATCGAGTATTGTAGATGTTTATTATGAGGTGAGCATACTAACTCAATTTGATGCATTTACAAATTCAAGATTCAAATTATTGTCCTTGCTCAATGAATTTTATAACACCCGAGTTTGGGGTCGGGCGAAAATAATATTAAAATAATGTTTCAGGTTTCGGTGTCACAATTAAAATAATAAAATATTATTTTAGACCCGGGTTTTCAAACAAATAAATTATGTTAGGCATGTTTTGGTTTTAAAGCCCAATTCCATGGCATTGGAAAATTTAAATGGCTATCCTCATTAATAGCAAAAGGTAAATAAATGGACTTCTAATTTAAATCCCCATTTTTATTTAAAATATCACTTTTGTCATCTTCTTTACTCATCTATTTTCCATTTCTCACGACAATGGAGCTCTCCTTCTCTATTTCACTATTCCATCACCATTCTTCTTCGTCTTGGGTGATTTTTGAAAGGTAATGACATTTTTGACTTGGCCTTGTCTTCCTCTTCATGTTGGTACCATTAGTTTTCATTATTGTTCATGATTTTGAAATTTGAAGTTTTGGGGTTTGTTTAAAAATGAGAACTTTATTGTCTTTAACCTAAGCTTTTGATTATTTGAGGTTAGATAAGTTGTTTACAACCTAAAAGGTTCAACACATGTGAATTTTAAAGAGTTTTATAATGATTCCCGAATTTGGGTTTTAATTGGGTTTTTGAAGGGTTTAAAGGTTGGTTTTAGGTGTGTTTAATGTTGAAAATTGAGGGCTATTGGTTGTATGTTGGTTAGGGATCGTTTTGGAAGTATTTAAGTGTGTTAAAGAGGTTGAAATCTTGAGTTTTGGACTGTTTTTCATGGCTGCTCGGGAATGAGGATTCTGGAGTTGTTCTTAGCTTGAAAACATGTGTTTTGTGTTTGATTAGTGTTCCGGGTTTGCTACATTATTGTATGAACTGATTTGAGGTTGTTTCGATTGTGTTGAGTTGATTAGAAGCAAGATTTTGTGTTGGTGAAGCCTCGAGAACGAATCCGGAATCGTTGGAAGCTTGATCGGCTAGTATGTTGAGCTTGGAATTGTCGGTGAGTGGTTAAATATTTTTAAATGGTTTTCAAGTGTTGGTTCGAGCATGTAGACTAGGTTGGGCTTGGTAGACCCACCTAGTTGGGATTAGAGTAGTAGCCTAATCCCAAGCTTTAGTTAGAGACCTTAGTTGATCTTTAAAGTGTTGGTTTATGCCTCATGTTTAATCATGATTATGGTGATTATGTATATGTTGTTATACATGTATGTTGAGGCATGGTTTGATGCATTGTTAAATGTATGTTGAGGTATGGTCTGATGCATAGTTGTATGCATGTTGATGATAGGTATGATGGGTATATAAGTATGTATAAAATATGATGTGATATTTGTATTAATGATATACATGTAGTGTTGACTTGTGAAATGATATTATGAGGTGGTTGCATGATCCGAGGATCATGGTGAGTACATGCTAGGCATGGAAATGTGATTTTTGCATGACGGTAAGTCATGGTGAGTACGTGCTAAGCACGGAAGTTGATATGATATGATATTGTAAAAGATTTATGAATTGTGTTTAGTATTGGCACTAGTATGCTTGGGTACAATGATCGATCATTAGGATGTTAGTGTGCACACGTGAGTCAAATGCACATGTGGTCTTGATGATGGTAGTCATCAAGATGGAGTACGGGTTCGCTCGAAAATCTTCTTTTATATGTTAGTCGGTGATGAGTGGAATTCCATCGACGGGTGTGAGGATGAGTGGAATCCCCTCCGCGTGAAACGAGCGTGAGGATGAGTGGAATCTCCTCCGCGTGAAACGGTGATGAGTGTAATTCCACCGTAAGATAATGGTTGTGTTGTTGGATGTGAATTCCAACAGTTATCTGCGTATTCGAGTCATAGCTAGGTGCCAATACGGATTTGTGGATTATGTTGCTCATATGTTGAATATATGTGTTTCCATATGTTGTGGTTGTGGACTTGTTGAGCATGACATGGTTTGGATAATATGTTCATGCATCATCTATTATTTTGGCTTTTATGGTTTGAAGGTAAGAACTCATGCATTCTACCTTGGTTGTATGCTCGTGCTTGGACCCTACATTGTCGAGGTTTGTTTTATGAGCTTACCCTCACTAAGCTTTTATGCTTACGCTCCTTTTTGTTCGACAATGCAGATCAGTAGCTTGTGGGTGGCGAGGGCAAGGAAGGGCCTCCAAGTGTCGCTTTTGGTTAGGTCAAGTATGAACTTTAAATTGAAAGATTGTAATAGTCAAGCAATGGGATTTGAATGCTTTGGTGTTATTTGTTGTTGGTGTGGCTTATTGATGCCATGTTTGGTTTGTAAACCATGTTTAAGTTGCTTACCATGGATGCTTGTGAGTATGCTCTTATGTATGTTTGTCTAAGCATGCAAACCTTGATTGCTATGCATGATTCCTATGTTGTTGTGATGGTCCTTTGAATGTATGGTCTTTATTGTTTGAAGTGTGTTAAGCATGCTTGTAGTGTTGGTATTGCTTTAGGGTGCATGCCTCTAGAGTGTGTTCGTATTTTATGTATGCTTCTTGGGGTTGTTAAGGACGTTTGAGACCATTTGGAGTTGTTTAAAACTGATTTTGGGAATTCACAGATAGCAGGTGTTTCGAAACGGGTTGTCCTGTTTCGAAACAGGTGTGGTTCCAGGGCCCCCGTATCGGAACTCGTTTCGGTACGGTTTGGCTACTGTGAGCCCCTGTTTCGAAACAAGTTTCGAAACACTTTGGCTACTGGAATTGTCTGTTCCGAAACGAGTATCGGAACGCCTAGGCAAAATGGGACCCTGTTCCGAAACGGGGTGGATGCGTTTTGAAACGGGTGTCTGGCTTTTAAAACTGGAGCCCGTGTTTCGAAACGGGCATTGACTGTTTCGAAACACAGGCCTGTAAATGGGCTTTTTGACATCTCTAAAGGGTCTCAAGGGTTGGGCTTAGGCATTGTTTGTTGTTGGGCTTCTCGTGAGCCTTGTTTCCGTTGCCGTTTCACGCTTAGGTTTAATTAATGCATCTAGATAAGATATTAAATGAAAAAGTTTTCCTTGGGTCGGTAACCGAAGTGGAGCCTTAACAGGTTTCATCTCGGTTATCCCCGTGTAGCCCACTCGGATCGGTCAAGCCTCTGGACCGGGACGAGGGGTTACAAATTTAATGTCTCATCTCACTAGACCAACTAGTTGTTGATTGTAATAACACAAATTTTATACATTTAAATATTTTTTAATAACAACTAGTATACAATTTATTAACCAACTAATTTGGATCGAATATTACAAAAATTCATTGAGAGAAACAATCCTCCTAACCTAGATCGCTCAATTTACAAAATTTGAATTTTGGATTTATTAAACACCTCTTCCTATTAGGTCTTATATTTATTTAATTATTTAAAATCTAATTTTCTGTTTCAATTAATTATTTATTGACAGACTATTGTAATTATCTTATCCTTTATGCTATATGCAGGTGATTCGAGTATTTGATTGATTCTAAATCAATTTTATGGGCTATAACTAAGTCTCTTTAGAGAAATTCAAGCCCCCAAACAAAAGTATTAGTAAGTCTAAACCTAAGTTTATGGAATTAAGGCCAATATTTGAATTTAGGGGTGTGCAAAAAACCAAAATCCGAAATCGATTTCGAAACCAAAAAAATAGAACCTAAAAATTAGTTAACCGTACCGAAAAATATAATTTTAGTTTGGGTTTTTGTTTTTTTAAATAAAATTGATTCGGTTACGGTTTACGGTTTTGAGACAAACCGGTTATATAATATATTATATTATATGCCATTTTAATATTTTATATTAAAAAAATCAGATTTTATTCTATTTTCTCATTCCCCTAAAGTAAAACTATGATTTCATTTTATGAACTTTAAATGTTTAACTTGCTAGTATTAAAAAAGATACTGATATCATGTGTCCGTTTTTAAAAGTATATATTTTTTCTAACATATTATTAAAATTTATGTTTTTTAATAAACAAAATAAAAAATCATTACCTGAACCGAATGAACAGAATTTTTCGGTTAACCGGTTGAATATTACGGTTTAGGGTCAAGAATTGGGTGACCCGAACTTGTAAGACTATAGATACTAGACTATGCTGAGCTGGAGTTAGTTAAGATGGGTATAACAAATTAACAATTTGTAACTGCCTTGTAACAGATTTGGGCTATAATCAAGCCAAGTCTTTGGGCTATTAATAGGCTCGTTCTCATTATTTGTAATCAGATTAGAAATAATACAAAGATTGATTTTATTCTTTTTCTTTCTTTTATTCTTCTTTTTCTCTTTTCGATTCTGTTCATCTTCCTCTTTTGCTTTCTTCTCTAAACTCATTTCGTTAATACTCCTCTGAGTATTTCTGACATGGTATCAGAGTTTCTGGCCGATGATGGCGGTTCGTCGGAGATCCTTACGCAAGTGCTGAATGGTGCAGATTTGGTGTTTCTGAAGTTCGTCGACAACAGTGTTGTATAAATGCTTGGCTCTTTGCTTTGGTGAGACCATTTCATCCTTTTTCTCTTCTTTTTCGTGTTCGTCTTGCAATTGTCTGTGGATTCATCTGTTTGGCATGATTCTTCTGGTTATCTGTTGATTGGTTGGAGGAGTTTCTTCATGATTCTTCTGGAAAACCTAATTCCTCTTTGTGTGTCTGATCTGTTGTTCGTTTTGTGAGATTGTTGTCTCTTGATACTTCTGAAAAACTGTGGAACTTGTGTTTTTTTGTGGATCTGAGTTTATGCATATGCCTTGTGGATTTTTTTGAGGGCTAGTGGCGGTTTGTATATGTTTTTGCATCGTTACTGTTGAAGTCTTTTCAGCTTCTCAGTTTTTTTGTCTGCGTTCTCTGAGATTCTTGCTGATCTGTTCTCTTCAGTGTTTGTTTTGTGGTTTCTGTTCTTCTTTGTGTTGGTTCTGGTTGTTAATTGTGTTTATCATGGTGGATACTGGTGTTGATAATGTAGAACATGAGGTCACTGAGCCTCAGTCTAGTGCTAATGACATTCCTACCTCTTCTAGTCCTGTTACCAATAAGGTTTTCTCTAATAAGAAGATAAATGTCACGTTAAATGATCATAATTAATTGCTTTGGCACCAGCAAGTTTTGCTTACCATTAAAACACATAGGTTGCTTAAGTTCATAGACAGTAATGTCACTTGGCCTACTCAGTAGGGGTGAGCGTTCGATCGAGTCGAGTCGAGTCAAAAAATTTCGAGTTATTCGAGTTGACGAGTCATATTTTACAACTCAAACTTTATTTGAAATTTTTTCGATTCGAGTCGAGTTTAAAAAATTCGATTCGAGTCGAGTCGAGTCGAATTTTCGAGTTCCTATAAAAATTTAATTGTAATTACTTATCATGTTATAGTAGGATTTGATTCCAATTTAAACTCTTTTCTCTAATCATATAAAATATGCACATATATATTTTTTCACATGTGACAATATTTCTTCATATTTTTATATATTAGTATGTATATATCATAAAAATAGAGGGACTCATCTCGAACTTAAAAATAAATCTACTAATTACTAAGAATTTCGAGTTATTCGAGTTATTCGAATTTCCATTTTACAACTCAAACTTTATTTGAAATTTTTTCGAGTTATTTGAGTTTATGAAATTTCGTGTCGAGTCAAGACGAGTCGAGTATTTTTGCCTCGAGTCGAGTTATTCGGTTTTTTCGAGTCGAGTTGAGTTTTGCTCACTCCTACTACTCAGTATATCTCTAAGGAATGCAGTGTTAGTATTAATCCTGAGTATGAGCTGTACGAAGAGCAGGATGGTGCTCTTGCATCTTGATTGTTGTCCACTGTCAGTGAGGATGTTCTCCCTAATTTAATAGGACACAACACTGCTTCAGAAATCTGAAATACTCTATATCAGTTGTATAGTGGGAAAACTACATCTAGACTCATGTCTTATAGGAGGTCTCTTCATTTGCAGAAAAAGGGAGATATGAGCATGAGAGAGTATCTAATGAAAATTAAGTCTTTCTGTGGTAGTTTAGCAAATTGTGGGGAGGTTATATCTGATCATGAACACATCACAACTATTTTAAATGGGTTACCTCCAGAATATGATCCTATTGTTACTGTTATTGCTGCTAATCTCATTACATCTTCTGATCTGAGAGCTGTCAGTACTATTCTTAATGATGCTGATTCTCGGCAAGCATCTGTGTTTAGTCAAGTTCCTGCCTCAGCTGTTCATCAACAGTCTTACCCTAGTACTAATTCTTCCTCTCAGTCTACCACTGGTCCTGGTGTTTCTCAGTTTAATAACTACACTGAGTCACAAAACAATACATATTCTGAGTTGTATCTCATGCTGCTTACCAGCCTATGCTTTCTCAGTCTGTTCTTCCTTTACACTTTGGACATCAGTCTGTTGTCTATAACTCTGTTCAGTCTCGGCCTATGTTTCCCTCAGCTTCTTTTGTGGTACCTATGCCTTCTGTGTCTGTCTATCATGCTCAGGTGGCTCCTCAAGCCTTGTTGGCAACTCCAGAGGTGGTTGATGATAACGCCTGGTACCCAGACTCAGAAGCTACACACCATCTGACTAGGGAGTTCAGCAATCTTCAGTCTGGTAGTGTTTGTCCTGGTTTAGGTACTGTCAGAGTGGGGAATGGTCAGTCTATTCTCATTGTTTATTCTGGCCAATCGTCTCTTTTAACTCACAATAAAAATTTGTTGTTGAAAAATTTGTTATATGTTCCTAACAATACTAAGAATCTATTATCTGTGTTCAAATTTACTCAGGACAATCAGGTTCTGCTTGAGTTTTCTCCAACCATTTGTCAAGTTAGAGATTTGAGGACAAATCAAGTGTTGTTGCAAGGATATGAGAAGGATGGTTTATATCAGTTTGATGGTGGTTCCTTGAGAGCTTGTCATACTGCTGTTGATGCTAAAACTCTTTTTGATACAAATAAACATGCTTTATGTACTTCCTTTAGTAATAAAAATGGTCAATGTACTCCTGCTTGTGCTAGTCATACTGCTTGTACTAATCATGTTGAATGTAATGTTGTTAGTCTTGATCTTTGGCATAAAAGGCTTGGACATCCTTCAAAGGATGTTCTTCTTCAAGCTCTACATAATTGTAGTTTACCTGTTGTTAATAATAAATCTACTGTTAGTTTGTGCACATCATGTCAGTTTGCCAAATCTCATAAATTATCATTTACTGACTCTGTTACTCAATATACTCAACCTCTTGAGCTTGTTGTTGCAAATGTGTGGGGACCAGGTCCTTTGTTCTCTAATTGTTTTCAGTATTTTGTTGCCTTTACTGATGTTTTTACTAGATATATGTGGCTTTATTTTTTGAAGCATAAGTCTGACGTTAAAACAATCTTTATTCAATTTTACAGGATGGCAGAGAGACTTCTAGGTTTTAAACTCAAAGTGTTTCAAAGTGATGGTGGAGGAGAGTTTGTAGCTTTGAGTGGCTATCTTAAGGATCAAGAAATTGTTCATAGGATGTCTTGTCTGCAAACATCAGAACAAAATGGCATTGTGGAAAGGAAGAATCGTCAGATAGTTGAGGTAGGGTTATCTATGCTTGCTCAAGCTTCAATGCCCTTTAAATTCTAGAATGATGTGTTTTCAAGTGCTATTTTTTTCTTATAAATAGGTTACCTACAAAAGCTTTAGGTGGTATGTCTCCTTATCAAAGGTTGTTTCATAGGTTGCCTGACTACAATTTTATGAAAGTGTTTGGGTGTGTCTGTTATCCTAATCTTAGAGCTTATAATAGAAATAAACTTCAGTTTCGATCTTCTGCATGTGTCTTTTTGGGTTACTCATCTTTGTATAAGGGTTATAGATGTCTTGATTCTAATGGGAGAATTTTCATTTCTAGACATGTGTGTTTTGATGAAACTGTTTTTCCTTTTAAAAACATGTTGTCTAGTAATGTACAACCAACTCAGTCTTCTTGTAAACAAAGTTCATCTGGTTTAAAGGATTTTGTATTTTCTCCTGCCTTGTTAGCTCCTTTAGAAAATAACAGATGTTCCTCTGTCTTGACTAATAACTGCACTAGATTTTGCAATGTTTCTCACACTACTTCTCAAAAGAGCAGTGATCCTTCTGCTGCAGTTTCTCATACACCTCAGTCTTCCCCTGTTGCTTTTTCACCTTCACATACTCCTTCTGTTAATCATACTCCATCTTCCTCTTCTGTTGTTGTTTCATCTTCTCCCACCACTACAATTTCTCATGCTTCTCCTTCAACTTCTCCTGTTATTCCATCTTCATATGACACTACAACTAATCATATGTCATCTCCATCATCACCTACTATTTCACCACCACACACCACTGTTATTTCTCACACTCCTCTTCCATCGTCTACTACTATTCCACCTTCATCTGTCACTACAACTGATCATATGTCATCTCCATCATCACCTACTACTTCACCACCACACACCACTGCTATTGCTCATACTTCACCTTCATTTTCTACTGCTATATCACCTTCACATGTCACTTCTATTCGTCATACTCCCTCTCCATTCTCTATTGCTATTCCACCTCCACATATCACTTCTATTCGTCATACTCCATCTCCATTCTCTATTGCTATTCCACCTACACATGTCACTTCTATTCCTCATTCTCCATCTCCATTCTCTACTGCTATTCCATCTCCATCCACCACTACTATTTCTCATAATCCACTTTCATCTTCTACGACTATTCCACCTACATGTCCCATTGCTATTGATCATCTTTCATCTTCATCTTCACCTAATCTTTCACCTCCACATGCCACTGCTTCTACTCATATTCCACCCTCATCTCTCACTACTTTTTCACCTTCCACTTCCACTTCACTTGTTCAAAACTGTCACCCCATGATTACTAGAGGCAAGGCTGGTGTTTTCAAACCTAAGGTTCTGCTTGCTGAATCTGATGTTGCTGAACCCACCTCTATTATGCAAGCCCTTTCTCATAAAGACTGGGCAGCTGCTGTTGATGCTGAATACACAGCTCTTCTTGCTAATGGTACTTGGACCCTTCAACCTTTGCCTGCTGATAGGAAGCTCATAGGCTGCAAGTGATTGTTTAAGGTGAAAAGGAAGCAAGATGGATCTGTTGAGAGGTTGAAGGCTCGGTTAGTAGCCAAAGGTTATTCTCAAATGGCTGGTTGTGATTTTCATGAAACATTTAGTCTAGTGGTTAAGTCTACTACGATTAGGGTTGTGCTTGCTACTGCAGTCATGAAGAATTGGCCACTTCGACAAATTGATATCAACAATGTTTTTCTCAATGGGAAATTAACTAGAGACTTGTATATGACTCAACCACCTGCCTTTGAAAAGTCTAGATTCAATGGGGAGAAACTTGTTTGCAAGTTGAATAAAGCCATTTATGGTCTTCGTCAAGCTCCTCGAGCTTGGTTTCAGACTCACCGAGCCTTTCTTATTCAAAATTTGGGTTTTGCTGCTTCTAAGGCTGACTCTTCTCTCTTTCTTAAGAACAATGATTCTTTTTCTTTACTGTTAATGATTTATGTAGATGATATTATCATCATAGGGGACAAATCTGATGAAATTCATAGTGTCATTCGGAGTATAAATGATGAGTTTGCTCTTAAGGACTTGGGCCAATTGGGTTTTTTTCTGGGGATAGAGACACCGTCTTCTGGATTGCTTCTTAATCAGAAGAAATATGTGCTGAAACTTCTGGAACGCACTAATATGCTCACTTCATCTCCGACTCCTACTCCTATGGTTGTCTCTTCAAAATTGAAAGCCAATGATGGTCAGCCTTTTTCTGATATTCATTTGTTTCGTAGTACAATGGGTGGTCTGCAGTATGTTTGCCTTACCAGGCCTGATATTGCCTATGTTGTAAATAAAGTTAGTCAGTATATGAATCACCCTTGTGATTCTCACTGGAAGGCGGTGAAACGTATTTTGCGCTACTTATGTGGAACTCTTGATTATGACATCCTTTATACTGATGGTGGCTCTTGTTCCTTATCCTGTTATGCTGATGCAGATTGGGCATCTTCTGTGAAAGATAGGAGGTCTACTTCTGGATTTTGTATTTATCTTGGTGCAAATCCGATTGCCTAGTGCTCTAAAAAGCAGAGTGTGGTCTCTAAGTCCTCCTCTGAGGCTGAGTATCGTAGTCTAGCCAATGTTGTGTCTGAATTAGTTTGGGTTCAACAACTCTTGAATGAAATTAGAGTTGAGTTGTGTGGCAAACCCATTGTTTGGTGTGATAATACATCCACTGTTTCTATGGCAGCTAACCCAACTCTTCATGCACGTATCAAGCATGTTGAGATTGATATTCATTTTGTTCGGGAAAGGGTGCTTGTTGGTCAGCTGTTAGTAAACTATGTACCATCTGTTGAGCAGACAACTGACATTTTTTCTATGCCAATTCCACCTGTATGTTTTGGTTCTTTGCGAGCTCGTTTTCGTGTTGTATCTTCTGCTCATTTTCTTCAACAAGATAAAGAAAACCAGGAGAATGTAAGACTATAGATACTAGACTATGCTGAGCTGGAGTTAGTTAAGATGGGCATAACAAATTAACAATTTGTAACTGCCTTGTAACAGATTTGGGCTATGATCAAGCCAAGTCTTTAGGCTATTAATAGGCTCATTCTCATTATTTGTAATCAGATTAGAAATAATACAATGATTGATTTTATTCTTTTTCTTTCTTTTTATTCTTCTTCTTTTTTTCTTTTCGATTCTGTTCATCTTCCTCTTTTGCTTTCTTCTCTAAACTCATTTCGTTAATACTCTTCTGAGTATTTCTGACAGAACTCACTGGTTAACCGAAATAATTTGCTAATGGTTTAACTGAATATAGTTTTACACACCCCTACTTGAATCAGTTGATAAATTTTTTATTATTTCTCGTTAGTCCGAGTTTATTATCATTAAAAAATGATAGATAAAGGAATATTTTAAGTAATTTCAGTGGAAAAGGGAGAATGTTAATATCTCTAAGTGATTTGGATTTGTGTAGTTTATTTATATGACGTATGTGTATTATTGGAAGATTAGGATTAAAGAATATATTATATATATAATTTTTTAACCATATCAGACAGAAAAAAAATAAGTGTTTAATTAGGATTGATTCGAAACATCACTTGGCAATCACCGACCCGTAATGAACATTTTCTTTTTGAAAAAGTGTAACAAACATAATTTTTTTTTACAAATCTTAATCTAATCCTAATCCTACTTAGAGGGGAGGGGATGGGAGACTCTAAGGAAAGGAATGGGAGTGCTCCTAGTAGGTCTCGAACCCATGACCTACGGGAATATGATGTAACGAACATAAATTATTATTACATTTTCCATTGGAAAAATATTTTTGGAATCTGAAATCAATTAAAAATAACTCAAATGTCTGTTACATTATAATAAGTCATCTAGTATGGATATTGTTTCATACTATATGATAGAAAATATTTCTAAGATTCTTCTCTTTTCATGGATAAAAAAAGCCCATCTCTAGTCAATGAATGGAGTCTTTTTAAAGTGGAAGGGGGCATTCAAATACTTTAGTGCAATCAATCAATGTGACATGTACATTTATCTTAATGTTCTTATTATGTGATAATTGTACAAAGTTTTAAATCTAAAAAAAATCACGCACACACGCAGATTGGAGTAATTGAACTCGGGTTAATTGTGTATAATTTCTTTACCACTAGTACCATTTATTAAGTTAAAAAAAGTTACTTATTTAATGTACATTTTAAAAATGAGTAGATGAAAATCGTCTATGATAGTGTTAGCCTTTTCCATTAGTACATGACACATGCCTAATTGTGATTGGATGTTTTTTAAAAATAAAATAAAAATAAAAAATATAATATTTTATCTACTCCAAATCTAAAATTTATGAGAATATTAATGTACATTTTCATTAAATATTTTTGGATTGTAATTATAATATTATTGTAAGTGAAGACATTAAAATTTTGTTTTAGATGAGTGTTTAAAAACTCTATGTAAAAATTCGAAGAAAAAATATTTTTAAAGAGATTATTTTACTCATGTTCAAAATTAAAAGAAGCCTAAAAAATGTTTAACCAAAACATTTAAATCAACTACCTATACATCGGTGTTTTAGATAATGTTAACCTTTTCAAATGCATATAGGCTAAAATGTATTTTTATAATTATTGAACTAAAGTGTACTTTTAAATATAATTTAAGTGCTAAAATGAACTTTTAAATATAATAAAAAAAGAATCTGTGAAGTGCTTCCAGTGGTAAAGAAAGATGTATTTTATTTAGGTGGCTCGGGTTTGAGCATCATGTGACTCCGATTAAATATTTATTAAACTCTTATTTTTTTATTTTAAATACTTCTTTTGTATAGGAACTAAAGTACTATAAAACGAAAATTTATAACATGGATATGGATTTAGGCCCTAAGAACACTCCGTTACTTCTTTCAAAAATATTTATGTTTTATTATTTTTAAATAAATTCACATTTTTTCAATATTTGTGAATTATATTAGTATAGTTTAAGCCTCGTTGTTACAACTTAAATTCCAATAAAAATATATTATAATATTTTTTATTAAATAAAGAAAAATTACATTCTTATATCGATATTTAAACACATACAAATTGAAACAATATAAATATCTTTATTTACTAAATCAATTAGTGAAGATCGTATAAAAAAATTATTACATTATATTTCAATAAATTATTTGTGAATATGACAATGGTTGGTCCATCATGGCAGCGCGACAACTACTTTTGCATGGCAGCTTTGTCCAAATTGAATTGTACGTTCGTCAAAGTTGACAGCCACTTACAGATGCTGAAACTGAACACCATTGTCTTTGATTGGAATTATATATATTATTAGATGATTTATTCCATTGATTTTATATCGACATGTTTTTTATACGTTGTTTTTAATATTTAATTTGATATAATACTAATATTATTCGAAACTATTCATCATAAATTAAAATATATTAAATATTTAAATATACGTAAATTTTTTATTTCCATTTACATTCTACTGATTATAAAGTTAAACGAACTAAATTTAATTTATGTGTACGTGTGAATTTTTTTTGGGTAATATATATTTTCGTCTTACGGTCCATGTACGGGTGCGAGGCTGACCTTCCTAATAATGTCGTCTATAAAGTTTGAATTCGCATATTCTCTTTAGGAGTACAATGTGACTTACCAATACACCAAAATTTGGAGTGAATTTTGAAAAAAGTGAAACATGATAAAACATGTAATCTTTTTTTCTTGGAAAGTGGGGTGCACAATTCCAATAAATGCATGTCACATTTCGTCTTCTAACTAACTTTATTTTTTTTATTTTATATGTTGTTATTTTTTAATTTAATAATCAGTATTTGATTTATTAGTGATTCTTTTAAGTTAATTTTTTCTATTTATAATATCAAAATTTAAATTCATAACTATATTTGAGGGACCTAACGCTTTATTTTGCTAGACCGACTAATTATTATTTTCTTATTTAAATGCATATATAGACAATAGACGTGATTTTTTTAATAGACAATAGGCATGAATTAAACACATAGATTTATATATTAAAAAATGGGATAAGATTTTCGAAAATCAATGTAGGGACAGATTGGGCAAAGTCTGTCCGCTCACTCCATGCATCCCTAATCCAAACAAAATATCTTCAAGAATATTTTTAAAATGATAAAATATATAAATTAAAGTCTTAATTGAACCAAAATTACTTGGAACCGGAAAGATTTAGACTCAAGTTTTAAAGATTATATTATCGGGAGGAATAATTATAAATTATAAAAAAAAATTAAAATCTTCATGATTATTTTTTTCATTATAATGGGAATATTACCAAGAGTCTTGTTAAAAAATCTACTTAAACCTAAATAGAAGAAAATGAGTGCTAATGGTAATATTTACAAGATTTAATATATAATTTAAACAATTTAAGTTGAAGTGGCTGACTCCGACTGAACTAAACTCAATATAGATTGAGGCGGTTTCACAAACTCGTGACAACCAAAAAAGAAGAGTCCAAGCAAAGGCAAGCAATAGCGTCGGCGACCTTATTACCCTCACGCGCAATCGCTGACATTTTAACCTCCCAATTACGGTCCAGTAAATTTCAAATATGATGAACAATAGAAAGCTTATAGTGAGGCAAAAAACAGTCTTTCAACACAATTACCGCAGCCTCACAATCTGATTCAATCCAAATCCGATTTAACCCCTAATTCCTATGCACAATATAGGCTCTCGTAGATGTCCCATAATTCGGCCTCAATAACAGAACATCGGCCAATACTTTTAGAATATCTTAGAACCTAACCCCATGCTGGTTCCGCAACACGCCACCACACGTAGCACCCCCAGAGTCGGCTACATCGCACAATACTCACCCAGTTCTCCCTATCTCGAGCAACAATATAGTAGCAATTGCAATATTTTTGTAAATAAACTGAACTGTGTCATACATGTGAAAAAAGAGAGGGAAAAGTGATATTTATACAAAGCTTCCAATTCATTATGCCGACATATTTTTTGTTGGAAGGAATATTTTTAAGAAAAAAAAACATACTAAAAATTTAAAGCAAAATAGTTAACAGCGGTAAATATTTGGATTAAACAATGACAACATAAAAGTAGAAAGATTAAATTATGACGAGTTAAAATATATGGATTAAATATTAAATTTGAACATAATAGAAGGACCAAAATCAAATTTGACCTAAAACATTTAAATCAAAGTCGGCTCGAAATCTTCGGACAGTGACTCAAAGCAGACGAAACCAATGACCAGATAGGTCATAGAGAAATTATTCAAAAATATATATTAAAATACTAAAGTTTGAATTAATTGAAGAAATTATTCACAAAATAAATAATAAAATATCAAAGTTTGAATCAGTTAAGTCAAAAACGGTTCACGATTTGCAAATCATGGCACAATTATTATGACACAATAAAGTTTCCAACTTTCATTTCTTCGCAATTGGTCAACCGTCCAAGATTGCTTCAAAACATGAAATTAAATAATTGAATTCATTATGAACTGGAAACTTATAAATTGTTTAGCAGAAGCTCAACACTGGGAAGAAAATATAGCTTTGCAAGTTTAGGGAAAGAGAAGAAAACCAGAACTGTTTTGCAGGTAAAAACCCAGAAAACAAACCCATTTTTTTCACTTTGTTAGCTTCGAATCAGATTCTTTTTTAGTTTTCTGTTTTAATATCATCTACATGCAAATATTGAATCTTCTTTGTATTTGTATGGTTATTTTAATGCATGAATGGGAATCGAAATAGAAAAAGGAAGAACATGAGATTCGTTTCATTTTTTTAATCGTTTTTGTTTCCTTTTAAATAGATTTGCAGGTTTTGGCTGTGTTCATTGGGATCAGTAACAATGGCGGAAGAGTTAGACATTGAAGCTGTGACGCGAGCTGGAGATAACTCGAAAGCGACCGCCATCTTCACGAGCGCAAATGAACCAGTTTTTTTAAAGGTGTGATTATTGTTTGGAATCAGTGTTTTATTTTATTGAAAAAACTGGGAATTTAAGCTTTAAAATGATTGTATTTTCATGTTTTATTGTTCTGCAGTTTGTTGATGTTGTTTATTCGGTCAAATTCGGCAAAGGGGGTAATTGTTTCGGAACGAAATCGAGTTCCGGCGAGAAAGTGATCTTAAATGGGATCAGTGGGATAGTTCAACCAGGGGAAATGTTAGCCATGCTCGGTCCATCCGGCAGTGGCAAAACGACGCTATTGACTGCACTAGGTGGTCGCCTAGGCGGTCACCTCGCCGGCACCATAACGTACAACGGCAAGCCTTTCTCGAATTCGATGAAGCGAAACACCGGCTTCGTAACACAGGATGATGTTCTGTACCCTCACTTGACCGTGACCGAAACGCTCGTTTTCACCGCGCTTCTCCGATTGCCGAATAGTTTCACTAAACAAGAGAAGATCACACATGCCGAAGCTGTTATTGATCAACTTGGACTAGTTAATTGTAAGGATTGTATCATTGGGGATCCATTTCTGAGAGGAGTTTCGGGTGGGGAACGGAAAAGGGTTAGTATAGGTCAAGAAATGCTAATAAATCCGAGCTTGTTGTTCCTAGATGAGCCTACATCGGGTCTGGATTCGACTACCGCGCAGAGGATCGTGTCGACGTTGTTGGAGCTAGCTAAAGGTGGAAGAACGGTTGTGCTAACGATACACCAGCCGTCGAGTAGGTTGTTTTACATGTTCCATAAGGTTCTGCTGCTATCAGATGGTAATCCTCTGTATTTCGGAGAAGGATCGGGTGCTATGGAATATTTTTCGAGCATCGGGTATGCCCCATCGGTCGCCATGAACCCTTCTGATTTTCTGTTGGACCTTTCAAATGGTATGCTATAGCCTTACTTGTGCATATTGATCTTGTATAGGGTACATTTTTGCATTATTGAATCCCTTAATGTTTATATAGGTGTTACATCATCAAATGATTCCCTAAAGGAGCAAACCCTGGTGAAGAAAACACTAGTTTCGGCATACAAGACCAACATTGCCAATAAACTAAAGGAAGAGCTTAAGGATAACGGAGATCATCGTCCCGATCAAACCGAAAACAAGAAGTTCGAAAGGTGGCCTACGACTTGGTGGCAACAGTTCACCATATTGCTTCAAAGGGGGCTCAAGGAAAGGAAACATGAATCATTCTCCATGTTCAACACCGCTGAGGTCCTTGCTGTAGCTGTTCTTTTAGGACTATTATGGTGGCAGTCCGATATTGCTCACTTGCAAGACCAGGTATGAATCGACATTTATCGTTGTATCGTCAATCCGGCATTGATCTTTGGTTATGACATATGAATATAGACTGAAGTGTTGTTCCTTTTTGCAAACATGCAGATTGGATTCCTCTTCTTTATATCAGGATTCTGGGGTTTGTTCCCTCTATACCAAGCCATTTTCACCTTCCCTCAAGAACGATTAATGCTCGAGAAAGAACGGTCTTCGGGCATGTATCGACTATCCTCGTACTTCATGTCACGAATCGTATCCGATCTCCCCATGGAGCTTATTCTCCCCACTGTTTTCATCACAATATCATATTGGATGGCAGGGCTCAAACCCACAGCAGGCAATTTCCTACACACCTTATTTGTACTCCTTCTATGTGTCCTAGTCTCACAAGGCATGGGACTAGCCCTAGGTGCCTTGGTGATGGATCAAAAAACAGCCGCCATTCTCGGTTCGGTCATCACGCTCGCCTTCTTGCTCGCCGGCGGCTACTACATCCAACATGTCCCGGGTTTCATTTCGTGGATCAAATACATTTCCATTAGCCATTACACATATAAACTCTTCTTGGGGTCTCAATACCAGGCAAATGACACCTACCCTTGTGGTGAACCTTCAAAGGTGTGCTTGGTCGGAGATTTTCCGGCTATAAACAGTGTCGGGCTCGACGGTCAAGTCGTCTCGGCTATTGCCCTGGCTTTAATGCTTATAATTTACAGGTTGATTGCTTATTTGGCCCTCATGAGAATTGGGGTAACCCCAAAATTGGAGAAGTAGCTTAATCTTATTCCTTTATTGCATGCAACCAAAGAATTGTATTAATTAAACTATAGATGATATTGTCTTAATTTTTTTATTTTTTCATTAAGTGGTTTGAATATTATATGGATTAAATTAGATATATAGAGAGAAATGTATACCATTCCTCTAATTTAACTAGTAGGAGAAGTGAGGAATTGGGCTTGGAACCCTAATGGGGTCTTTTGTATAACAAATGGTTATAAAATAAATCTTTTGTATTTTAATTTCTTTTATTGTTTTTTTAGTAATATAAAATTTACTTATTTACACTAACATGTCTCGTCTTATTAGGAGTTAATTACACCATACAATCTTAAAATTTGACATTCATTTTAAGTTGGTACTCAAATTATTAAACGTTTCAATTCTATTAAAAATCTATGACCTTCGTTGTTTAAACTTTTGAATGACATCTCAAATTATCAGTATATACTGATCATGTATCTTGTTAATAAGATCGTTGTAAAAAAAATTAAATGTTACGTAAACACTTCTGTGTACTATGTAACAGTATGATGTGTCATAAATGATAATTAATGTTGAGTTAAAATAAAATAATAAATTAACTTTAAAAACTATTAAGAATTATAATTTTTTTTAAAGAACCTTCCAATTTTATTCTAAATACTGATTTGAGAGGACATAATATTAATTATCGTTTACGTTACATTATATAATTATAAAATACAAATCAACATTTACATTAGAGTCATAGTTGGTGGATTAAATTGAAATAATCAGAAATTAGTATATATCGGATAAAATAGTAATAGGGTGAATCTCAATCCATTCTAATCTTATTAAATGGCAAATTGGTGATGGATTTTCCCAATCAATATAACAGAGGATTCAAGATATTCTTTCCTTGCCCTTGGTTTTTGCTAGTAAGTATTTTAAAATTACATTTTCAAAATTGATTATTTACAGGATATTCTCTGTTATTCAACACACCTCCATACCCATAGATTTTTTTAATATAATTTTCCCAGTTTTATTAAAAGAAGAAAATTCCAAAAATATAATGAAAGATTATAACTCAAGTAAAAAAGTTTGATTCGAACATATTCCTAAAAGACTAACCTGTAAACATGACCATACAAAGAAAAGATAAAAACTCTAACTCAAAGGTTCGAAACAAAATAAATACAACAATCACCAAAGATCGGCGATGAAAGGTAAAAACCAACAACAAAACAACATAAAAAATGCATATTACAATAATAAGGTATGTTGACAAGACGATTATTACCACAACTCAATTGCGAACAAGAACAGTGACTATGAGCTCGTATCCAGATCTAGTTTGAGGGTCCAAAATAAGTCGTGCCGACGTACCGACGTCAAATCCAATCCTGATAGAAAAAATAAAAATAAAAGTGGTCAAACGATTGATTAAGAGAAAAAAATGTGCCAAAAGGCAGAAGATGCGTACCAAAAATAAAGAAAAGAGTGTCACGAAACAAAGTTAATGAATTTAAAAATTTAAAAATTAAAAAAAAAACAAAAGAACAAAAAATATTTACCAACGGTCGATAACTAACACTAAAATTAATGTCGTTGTCCGCCGCCACAAAAAAATTTAAAAAGAATAAGGATAGGGAGAGCGGCTAGCCATACCCATAGATTTTTGAATTTAAATGTTTTTAGTATAAAGAATATAATAATAAATGTATATGTTAATAATTTTTAGAATATATGATTAAAAGCTGTCAATTAATATTATTTTTTTTCAATTATAAATTAATACTCATTAAGAATAAATTTCTCCAATTAAATATAAATTGTTTAAAAAATAATAATAAATGTATACGTTAACATTTAAATCTTGAACCTATCGAAAATAATAAAACGACTCCAGTAAATTTCGGTTGTTCTTATCCAAAAAGAAATTTCAAAATTTTGATTGTGGTAAAATCTGCCTAATTGCTTAATTTGATGGCATACAATTTCATAAGTTCTTGTCCAGGTCTTAGATTAGTGGTTTGAATTGAATTAAATTTCTTATTATAGTCAAAGCCAGAGGTTTATAGGAAATGACTCCATGGATAACATTGACCAGTAAAAAGTTAACTAAATAATATTACAATTGTTGAGCTCAATAAGTGTTCCAGCAGAAAATCGGACAATGTTCATTTTAAAAGACACAAAATTAAATCACTTTGTTTACAAAGTGTATGTATATTGTCAAAGGATTAAGAATATATATGAACAAATACTACCTTGTAATTACCTTTAGACCATTCAAATAAAAAATAACAACACAATAGTTTTTTTAAGTCAAGAAGAAATAAGTAAATGGTTTTTATATATTTTAAAAAGGTAAAATAACAAAAGATGCCTCCAACATTTGCATGTCTTGTCATTTAGCCCCCTATTATTTTTTTAGAGCAAACAACCCAAATGTTTTAATTTGGTCTAAATATGTCTCTGTTGGATGGAAACTGATAATCAAATAACGGTAACGGCTGATTTTGACTGGACTTGTTACCCGTTAAGATCGGCTGACGCGCGACATATCCACATCAGATTTTTTTCTTAAAAAAAATATTTTGTTATACCCTTCTTTATGGTGACACGTGGCTGACTATCATGCTGACACATGACGAATATAATGCTGACACGTCAACATATTTTAACACGTGGCAAGTTCAGTCAACATCAATTGACTGACAATTTCCATTCAACATGACAAAACATGCAAACGTTAGAGGCATTTTTTTGTTATTTTAACTTTTAAAAATACATCAATTAAATAACCCTTTTAAAATACACCATCATTTTGTAACCAAAAAATAATAATTTGGCTAATGCATAAATGTAAGTTCTAAGTATCAATTAAATGGTAAAAATACTACCATTTGAAATTTCATAAATTGGACCCTCTCGAAAATCGGAGCAATTTAATCCTGTCAATTTCCAAATTAAGCAACTAATGACAATTAGTCATGAATTTAATGCTTTCTATCAATTTGACATGATATTGATTGACACACTGATACATTTAACCTTAATGCTTACACATATGTCAAATTGATTTTGATTCTAAAACATATTGAGATATATTTTATACATTATAATAGGGTGCTTATCGAGCGAGTCCATCACGAGTTGAGTAGTATTTGACTCGTGTTGGTTAAATAATTTCGTTACTCGACTTGTTGTTTGTTAAGCTCGATAAAATTTTGCTCCACTTGTGCTTCTTAAAAAATTTCGTTGCTCGACTCGACTAATTGCTCGTTATGCTCGCCAAAATTTTTACATAGTTTTTTTAAATATAGGTAAAATCCAGTGACATTATTAGAGCTTAATATAAACCTACAAATTCAAGAAAAAAAAACATGAGGATTGGGGAGATAAATAAACGAACTTGTCATGACTGATAGAGATGAAGTTGATATTCGTGTGTGAGACTCTTTTTAGTTTCTCAACAATCTTCGATGGACAACAAAAGAAAAAAGACCTTAGGAACTTCGATGTTTTAACTTTCAACCATATTTTTTTGACTGAATATCCGAAGGTGTATAACTTATAAACAGCTGTAAATGGAGTAGGAGAATCTTCTTCATAATAAATATTTGTAGTACATGATTCGAATAAATCATTTAATAAATTGAATATCAATAATTATACAAAAATGTGTCCAACCAGAGAATATTTCTTGTTCTCTTGTCAACAATTTACGTAAGACATTAGACATGTGGGAGCAGCCACCCGAATTTTGTGATTTATTTTTGACTAATTACTACCTTATATTGTAATTGAATTTGTTTTAGGCTGCTAGGGAACTACACCTTCCCTTTCCCTTATTGTAATTGAATTAGAAAAAAATAATACTATTTATATTAATTATATTAATGTATGATGACTATATAAAATATGTCAAGCATGCTTTATATTAGTTTTAAAAACATTTTAACCAATGGCCACAAGTTGACTTTCTATTGTACACATTCAGCACATGTTCACGAACATGGATTCACGTTCCAAATTAATGGCCATATGTGACATGACATTATACATATGCCAAGTTCTCATATATAAATATCGATAAAAGTTGAACTCAACAAGTGTTTTAGTGGAAAAACAGATGATGTTTATCTTACGAGACATAAGTTCAAATCACTTTATCTACAAGGTGTATGTACATTGTCAAAATGATTAAGAATATGTATGAACAGATACTACTTTGTAATCACCTTTAGACTATTCAAAAAAATATTGATAAAAGTTTCAAAATTTTCTAAGTACTCTGCAATTGGGTACACATTACACACTTAAGTCTAAAATAATTAGTTCGAATTTTGATATTAGTCTTGCTAATGTAATTATCTTTTTATTTAATAAAAATTAAGATAATAATTTTTAAATGCATTTTTAATACAAAAGTGTATATTTCACCAATATGATTCAACATTGAAAATTTGAGAATAAAATTTTCAAACCCTGAATATGATATTTCACATTACTAAAAAACTGTTGAATTTTATTTTTTTCCTTTATTCAAATTCAATTTGATAATTAATTCAATATTCAATCCACTAGGCTTACTATTTCTGCTGGTTGTTTTCACACATACTGTTTTTTTTTTGCTCAGCTTGCAACCTTAAGATTTTAAAATTACATATCTTTTGAAGCTAATAATTTATAAACATTTAAATTGTTGAAAATAATTTAATAAACAAAATATTAAGCTAATACTTCTCTAAAATATTTAGACGGTTGAAAGTTATTTAAACTATTTTCAGCTAATATTTTTATTTAAAAAAGTTTTTATTTTCTATTGTTAATTTTTACCATCCATTTATCTCATCCAACGATCTTAAAAATATATTATAATTGACACATTTTTGTTAAAAATATTTTTTAAATCAATAGTTTAATTATTTGAAATTCAAGACAATAGTATAAAAATCATAACCCCTAAACTGAAAATAAAATATTAATTTAAGTTCATATTCGACATGTGATAGATTTTTAAGATTTTGAATATTTATATTTTTGTCAAAATTGTATTGCTAAAACTGCTTGTATTTTCTTACTTGTTGAATTTCTCTATGTATTTTTCTTCATTCAACTTATTTTTGTCAAACTTACATATAATCTATTTAGAGAAAATTCAATCTCTAAACTCGAATTCTAAATTGAAATTGAAGAGGGGAAAGAGGTGTGAGGTAGTAGTGAAATTGAATATGAACAAGATGTAGGATAGAGTTGAATCAAATTTATAACAGGTCTAAAAACCATAAACTAAGAGAATATGTGAGAACAAAGATAAACAGCTTGACGAATCGACTACTAAAATTTATTCTAAACTCTTACGAGAGATCAAATTTAAAAAATTGTGTTTATCTTCCGATAAAGTGGTGACATTTAATTTTCAGGTCGGACGATTAAAAATTCAACTCAAATTATAATAAATTGCATTTAAACCCAAATTACAATAAATCCAAATATGACCCAACTTTTTCTTTGTTTCTATCTCATCAAGAAAATGTATATGACAAAGGGACTTGAATTCAAAAGCAGCCCTTTTGATTCAAGTTACAATACATGTTTTCAGACTACGTGTGTGTAGAGAGAAAAAATTAAGAAATCAATTTAAAATAAAAATAAAAATCAAAAGTAGGTGTCCAAGAACCTTCAAACTCTATGACAGCTGCTGCTACTACAATCTATTTTCAACCCAATAATTTACCTACAACTTCATAACAACATTGATAATATTTTTTTTGATAGCGACTAATATATAGTATACTGATCGATCAATTATAATAAAATATTGTAAAAGTTTATTATAAGAACGATTCTTCGCACTCAAATTTTCATTCATGATGTAAAGATTTAAATTTTAAACATGACTTAAGAATCTGATTTTTATCGTGTTAAATCAACGGATAATTAGTGTTAATATATTTTTTATTTTGAAATATTATGACTAAAAAGCATGGACCTAACTTTCCGTTTTGGTTCTTATATTGTATTATATAATGTATAAGATTTAAATGATGCTCTAATTAACACCACATGTCACCTTTTGGATTGGAACTAAATCTCCTTTAGGTGTCCTTTTGACCAAACAAACTCTTTTTTTGCTCAAACTTTATTAATTTATTTATTTATTTTAAATTTGTTTACTTAAACCAGAAGCCTCCACGAATACAAAGATTTTGAAAGAGGAAAATGGAATTATATGAGAAAAAGAAAAGTTTGCATATTCGTGGCATTTTGACTTCGTAACTCGTGTCTTTATCAATAATTTCATGTTTATTTAATTGTGTAGATTTTGGTTGTATCTATGATAAAATCATGGTTTCATGATGATGAAATTGGATGAAATTTGATGGAGTAAATATAAATTAAAATTAAATGACGGTCGAAATCTAATTGTTATCAGTTTATAATTCGATAGTTTTTTAACAATAAAATTAGCATTCATTGAAAACAGACACAAGTTCGACTTATATCACATTCATATTTTGTATTGCTTTTCTGATTTTTAAGATTTTACCTTGACTAATCTGAACCAACCTATGTCGTTCATCCAATTCTTTTGAATGTGTTAATTCAACAATTTCAACAAACTTGTCCAAAACCCATGTAATACATTAAAACTGGTAAGCTAGACCATAGAAGTTCTGGAGTGAAAGAAACCCCAAATCTAAACAAAACCAAAACGTTAAATCAAAGAAAATGAACGAATTTACTTGGTCTAGTAAGATGAGATGCTAGATTTTTCTAAATAAGTTCATAAGATTAAATTTTAACATTACGAATGGAGAAATATGAGTCGAGAGGTTGTCACAAAATTAGATCTCTGTAAAATTTTATTCGGTGTAATCGACTAATAAATAAGATTTATATAATATAATTAAAAAAATAATGAATAAAAGTCAATTAAAAGGTGTCACTAATTAGAACCATCCACCTGTTTTTCCTTTGCCTTTTTACCTCTATCATTCTCTTCTCTTTGTACTAAAATTTTTTCCACAAAATTCTAGCCTAACTCTACACACACGTGTTGGCCGACGTGTCCACTTTTCTTTCAAAGCATGAAAAACGATAAAACTTCTCAAAGCAAAAAGTCAAAATCTTAAGGTACGTTTGCTTTTTGAGAGCAGAGATATTTTTATTTTTATTTTATTAAAAAATAAAAAACGTTGATGAAAATATGTTTGGTTGTATAAATAAAAAATGATGTTAAAAATGAAAATAAAAATGAGTGAAAATTAAAAAAAAATTGTTTTCATTAAAAATGTTTTAGTATATTGAAAAATATGAAAACAAGAGTTTTTTAATTTTAATCTCATTTTAACTCAGGTTCGAATCCTTCTAATTATATTTTTTTAAAACTTTAAATCATTTACTCATATTTTATTATTATAATAACATTATCTAAATATATTTTATTTCAATTATTTAATAATTATTTTTTTCATTTCTATTTCAAAAATATATATACCAAACATATTTTCACTATTTCCATTTTTGAAAATATTTTTCCATCTTTGTTAACAAAACATGTTTTTAATTTTTAAAAAACTAAAACTAAAATTTATTTTTTGAAAATAAAAATAGAAGAAAATAAAAAAAATATTTTCTAAAACTAAACAGACCCTTAATTTTATTCTTTCCACTTTACTCAAATTTAAAAGTTAAAACGGGTAAAACACACGTTTCATTTAATTAAAAATTTATTTAAAACATATTATTCTATCATTAAAATAGAAACAAATCATTCAATATAATAGTAATTTTAGTCGCCAAAATTTATATTACTTTAATAATTTAATATAATTCAGAATAGTTTAATAGTTTTAACTTTTAATATTTAAAAATTAATATTTCACCAGTGTAAAATAAAGTAGAGAACAGAAAAAATTATAAAATACACAAATTGTTAATAAACTATAAAAAACATCATTTTAGACATTGAATTTTCACACATTACAAAATAATTATTAAATTCGTCAAATTATACATTACTTTGTAACATGCAATGATAATTCGATAAATTTAATAATATTTTTTACAATTTAGTGAGTAATTGTATATTTTACCCTGAAAGAAAAACGCTTGAACCACCAATTTTTTAATTATTTTTCTGTGGGGTTAATGAAACCTATATATGTATTATACGAATTTAGGGGATTCTAGAAAGAAAGTGTGTGAAATAGACACGTGTCCAAAAACATTTCATGACACATTTTTGTAGATTTTCGTGACGGTTCATGTACCCAGTTTGGTCGGATAAGGTCGGCCTTAGGATGTTCAGCACGTGTCGATTTTTGACGGTGATAAACACAAAGTGGGTCCCAACCTCCACAAAAGTTCGACAAGGACGACCGTACTTATCCCCCTTTTCAACACTATCTACCCTCTCTCTCCTATTTAAATACCTTCCATATCCCTCAACTCTGAAAAAAAGAGAGAAAAAAATCATTTTTTTACTGTTCT
Source organism: Hibiscus tridactylites (assembly GCA_958450335.1). Lineage (NCBI taxonomy): Eukaryota > Viridiplantae > Streptophyta > Magnoliopsida > Malvales > Malvaceae > Hibiscus > Hibiscus tridactylites. The sequence goes on along the minus strand of OY288273.1, from coordinate 97,031,959 downwards.
ATTTTCTCTGTAAGGTAGAACTATTCGCTCTCTTCCCATCTGTTTGGTTGCCAAGAAAATTTTGAAAAATCATGGGAGTCCCGGAAACAGATCCCTTGGCTCAATTGAGTTTGCCGCCAGGGTTTCGGTTTTATCCGACTGATGAAGAGCTTCTGGTGCAATATTTATGCAGGAAAGTTGCAGGCCACCATTTTCCCCTGCAAATCATCGGGGAAATTGATTTATACAAATTTGATCCCTGGGTTCTACCAGGTAGGTTAATCAAATCCATAAAAAAGGTTTCTTTGATTCTTATTCATTTGCTAATTAAATTCTTAATCTTTTTTATCAGGTAAAGCTTTGTTTGGTGAAAAAGAATGGTACTTTTTCAGTCCCAGAGACAGGAAATATCCGAACGGGTCACGACCCAACAGGGTTGCCGGGTCGGGGTACTGGAAAGCCACCGGAACTGATAAAATCATCACAAGTGAAGGGTGTAAAGTTGGTATAAAAAAAGCTCTGGTTTTTTACGTCGGGAAAGCTCCGAAAGGAACTAAAACAAATTGGATTATGCACGAGTACAGACTCATTGGAAATTCTCGTAAAAATGGAAGCACCAAGGTAAATTAATTTATATTGAATTATTAAAATAATTACGAAACAATGAATTTTATTTATTGATTGATTGATTTTTGTGCGTTTGTTTTATAGTTGGATGATTGGGTTTTATGTCGGATATACAAGAAGAATTCGGGTGGGCAGAAACCGTTTTCGAGTGTTAAGAGCAGAGAGCAGAGCACAAACGGGTCGTCGTCGTCGTGTTCTTCCCAACTCGACGACATGCTCGAGTCGTTGCCCGAGTTGGACGACCGTTTCTTCGCTTTGCCGCGGATGAACTCGTTGAAGACGTTTCAAAACGATGAGAAAACCGGGTTTCAGAACATGGGTATCGGCGGGTTGGATTGGGCGAATCTTGGTGGACTCAACTCCGTGCCCGAGTTGGTACACAGTGGACAGACTCAAACTCAGAGTCAGGGGATTCCGAGTTATGGGAATAATGACGTGTATGTCCCGACGATGCCGCCTACGGTATGTCAGATGGGTATATCGACGAACAGGGTTGGGAACTCGGTGGAAGAGGAAGTAGAGAGCGGACTCAGGACTCAGCGAGCTGATAACTCGGGATTTTTTGAACAGAACTCCAATGTGTTGAACAGTCACAACTTCTCTAACTCGATGGACCCGTATGGGTTCCAGTACCCGACTCAGACGGGTGGGTTTGTGATTAGGCAATAAATATATTAGGAAATGAAAATAGGTAGAAGGACAGGAAAGGAATTTCAGAAATTTGTGTAAATATTTTGGAATTTTTTTTGGGCTAACCTTTTGGAATTATAGAAACCAAAAGAGTTTCAAAAAATAGCCAATATTTGAAATTTTGATCTGTTTTTCTTTTTTACAGCTCAGTTAAAAATATTTGTAAAATTTATTTTTCTCAAAGTTAGATTCGAATGTGATTTCTTTTCTCAGAAAATTAATCGATATTAGTTTGAGTCGAAATTCAACAATCCAATAGATAGTATTCCATAAACATATCTTAATTTGATAGTTTTATTGCATATCTTACAATATGAAGATGAATTGATATTACTTACGTTTGTTTGTCACTTTATAAATAAAATAAATTAAAAGGTTCCTTTTTATAATGAAAGGTTACATAATTCGATTTAGATTAATAGCGCTAATAAACTTTTGATAAATCAAAAATATTTTTGCAACCGCTTAATAAATTTTAATAAATTAAATGAATATTTTGTAACAGTTTAATAAATTTCAATAATTGTTTTATAAAAGTTTGATCAAGTTTAGTGACATTTTATAATAGTCAAATTTCAATGAGTTATTTTGTAATTTTCAAAATTTCAATGACTAAAAATCATATTCTCTTAATTTAGTGGTAATTTGTGTAATTAATTACTTTTATCAATCCTATAAGAAAATTAGAGAAAATGAATGGGCTATTAACCCACCATAGTACTATGTCGCCTTTCATTTATTACAATATAATAGAATTGTTAATTTGTGTTTAAATACCTAAGTTGATACCGTAAGTGAATTTATATTTAATTATATTTATATTTGTTTTTAAGAATTTTAATAATGTGAGCAAGAGCACTTTTTTCTCTCTTTAAATAGGATTACGATTAGAATTGTAAAAAAAAAGTATGTGTGTAATTTATAATTAGTGATATGAATCTTTACAAAAATAATGGATCAAATATAATTGAGAAAAAAATAATGGTGCTGTCAGATCAAACTTTTGGAGGATAAGGATCAAATTCCCAGAAATTCCCCATAAGAAAGAAGAAAGTTCCATACAAAGTTCCCAGAAATAATTAAATCAAGTTATAAATTCGAATATCTGAATATTCGACTTAAAAATTTCGAATATTCACTACAAAAAAATAGATTTTTAGTGACATCAAAAATAGTCACTAAAAGTATTAAATTTAGTCACTAAAATTTACAGTGACTATTTTTCTGAGTCGTCACAAATAACTCCGTCACTATTATATTAGTGACAACTTTTATGCATTTTGTCACAATAAGTTATATTTTTTATGACTATATTTTTTGACACAAAAGATTAATAACAGTGACCAAAATTTAGACACTAATGTTATTCTTATCAGTGACAAACATTTTATTACAAATACATATTGAAATAGTGTCTAAAATACATTGTCACTTTCAATAATAATAAAATAATTATATTATTTTGTTGCAACCATCTTATTCAGGCAACACGCACACTGAATATCTCTCTTGCGGGGGCGTAGCGAATGTGCTAGATACCAACCCTTGACTTCTGCGACGAGTGCGATATGAGGCCCTCTACCCCCAAACTGGTCCCTAGAAGGTCATCCACTTGGTCCCAATGGCCCGTACACCTAGGGCCCACATGAGCCTAGGAGAAGGTTACTTACACCAAGGTAGCTCGGTTGCTAGCCCATGGCGAGGGGGTTAATTGTAGATGATGTGGCATATTCACATATCAATTTTTAATAAATAAATACAATGCATGGTTTTGTAGGGGATCAAACCTGAAACCTTCAGGGGGAGAGTGCAATGTCTATCCACTAGGCTAGACAAGAAATTTAATATTATTTTGAAAGTAAAATATTATTTAGGTTAAATTGTAATTGAAATTAATTTTATTTATTTTAAAAGTATGTATTAATTATAACAATAATTAATATAACAATAATTTAATTAATTTTTATATGATTTCCTATACGAAATATGTTTGTTGAAGAAAATATATAAAAATAATTGAGTTTGTTTTAAAATATAAACATATGAATATTAAGATTTACACCTAAATTATTGATATAATTATCCTTTATGTGATAATTATTTACTATACTGACAATGCAAATTTTACATCCACAAGAAAAGTTAAAACAAATATCAAGTGTAAAATTTTTCACAAGGTAAAATTTTGCTATCACATATTATGCCAAGATTACATATTAGTCTTTAAATATGTTAAGTAAAACTTTTTATTTTTATTCTTTTGTTCAATCATTTTTAGTCATTGTAATTTAATCATATTGTCGTTGTCCCGTTTAGATTAGGATTGAAGTTTTAAAATTTCAAAAATATAGAGACTAAAATTTATCAAAATAGAATGACTAAAACAACAATTTGCACATAGTGTAGAGACTAATAGAATTATTTTACCTTTTGATAAACTAGATTATGCCTTTATGGTAACTTCAATTTTTTATAATTGTTATTATTACTATAATTATAAAAATAAATTTATTATTGTGACAAAATATAACTTGTCATTAAGTTTATTTTTTATTGGTGACAAAATTTATCACAACAAAAGTAAAATTTTAAGTGACAAACAATTGCATTGTCACAACAAATATCAAATTATAGTGACCACTTTATATATCGTCACTATCATGTGTCAAAGTTTTACTGACAATGAAATTTGTGTCACAGTTATAGACCTATAGTGAGAATTTAATTGTGAAAAATATAATCGTCACAATTACTACTATATTAGTGACCAAATAAAAATACATCACAATTACTTATGCTAATAGTGTCGCACAAAAAATCTGTTACAAAAGTTTAATATTTGTGACAAAATTACTGCTAGTCACTGTTAATTTGTCACTAAAAGTCCATATTCTTGTAGTGATTTCATTTTTCGGATCGAATACAGATTGCTAAATTGCCTATTCAAAAATTTTAGATATTCGAAATTTCGGATCAGATCATATATTCGAAATGCACACCCCTAGTATTATGTAATAACATAATGCGACAAAAAAGAACCCACCAAGTGGTCTCGATGAAAAAACGGATGATGTTCATCCTACGAGACCCAAGTTTAATCACTTTGTCTGCAAGGTGTGTGTATTATCAAAGGGTTAAGAATATGTATGAACATATTGCATATACTACCTTGTAATCACATTTAGAATATTAAACAGACATAATGCGACAAAAATGGTAATTTTGAGATGAATTTTGAATGTTGAAAAGTTTGAGGATCAATTTAGAATGAGAGCTATAGCTTGGGATGAAATTAGAACTTCAAAAGTTTAAATAGCAATTTAGAATGAGGGTCATAGTTTGAGAACATGTGGTGCAATTATCTCAATAATTTTATAACATATATTTGATATAAATTACAAATAAATCAATCAATTAAAAGTTGACTTAAGGGTGCAAGAAGCTCTTGAAACTTTTTTAAAAAATGAATTAAACTTTTAATTTTTTGATTCAATTAAGTCATTGGACCAATAATTAAATCAACAAGTCCTTTGTCTAATTTATATATACCATTAAATTTTAACAAACATTTTCTTAAGATATTACTGTCAAATTGTAAACTACATTTATGTGGAGGTAGCATTTTCATATATATATTTTTATTTTTTTATAACTTTTTAAGAATGTTGAGGACGTTTAAATAAATTTTTAAATAAAATAAAAAATTCTCAAAATGTCAAGTGAGAACATTGTGACACGACGCGCTGCACTAAATGATCTAAAAAATTAATTGATTTAACTTAATTGAGTGAAAAAAATCAAAAACTTAATTATTTTTTTTCAAAAATTCAATAACTTTGTACGCCCTTAAACTTTAAATATTTTTTTTTTCAAATATTAATGAAATCTTGCATAGGGATTACTATATTTGAATAATAACAATAATACTATATTCTTAGAGTAGTCTTATCTCGAATGTAGAATTTTAATTAAGAAGCTATTTTCATAGTATTTTAGTTTGATATTGTTAGAGATTTTTTAACGAGGCTCACGTCTATATTTTTATTGTATAATTCCTCTTTATAAGATCATATATATTTTCCTTTTCAAAAAAAGAAAAACTAGCATCATTTAAATATTGTCAATTTTCCATAATAATTTAGATTTGGGAGCATTGAGTAAAACTGCTACACTAACAATCTTTTTAAATTAAAAAGAATAATGTTATTATGTCGATGGGTGAAGTGATGGGAGCTTTCTTCACTCTTTTTCGATCTTATTATTTTTTGTTGCGTGAACATATAATTAGTACAAAAAAAAATAGAACATGATTTAAAATTTCAGACACTATATAATAAGAACACAAAACGAAATCGCCTACCTCATAATTCTTGTAACGAGGACTTAAAAATATTATAAAGTCAACTCCAACTAATTAATATATATATATACCTTTTATGCCTCATATTTTTTTACTCGACAAATATGATTTATTAAAAAAAACATACAAGTCTTTTATGCCATATTTTATGCTTGTTTTATGCAAAAACAATTGCAATTATATATTCGAATATAGAAATTTACTCAAAGAAATGTGTAAAATTTATGTTTAATTTTGATATAACAAATAAATAGTTTAAGGACCAAATTACAAAGTAAATAATTTTTTAAGTATTTGAAAGTCTCACTATTGAAAAGGATTTTTAAGCGAAAATATTTTTAAGTCAAAACTTAAACCCCACACATTTTTCTAAGAGTTTTCAAAGTCAAACTTCACAAAATCGCCCAGGCGTTTCGATACACAATATAAGTGTTTCGATACGGCCTTGCCTTTTCAAAACCAAATTTTACAGAACTACACAGGCGTTTCGATACACTATCTCAGTGTTTCGATACGACCTCATCTTAATTGGCTACTAGAATTTCACGTTTCGATACAGCTGAGCCCGTATCGATACGAGTGTTTCGATACGGCAACGTCTGTTGCGATACGATATTCATTCGGGTTTAAGGTTTTTACTTAAGTGTACCGGTATGGACCTATACCGTATCGATACAGGTTTAAGATTTTCAAATCTTCTCATTTATTATATGGTTGTTGCCTTGTCAGCTAGTAGAGATCAACAAACTTTTGAATTTCAGTTACCTATACCAATACACCCTAGTAGCGTATCGATATGGAGTTTGGCAGTGTCCAAGTTTACAAAAATTGCATCGATACGGCTTATAATCGTATTGATACAGTCCCTTTATCGTTTTGATACATCTTTCCCTCGTATCGATACACCATCTTTTTTACCTGCAACGAAACTTTCTGTTTTGAGGGTATCGATACAGATACCCGATGTATCGATGCGGTATGTTGCAAAAGTGTATTTATGGTGGAAAAAAAGAGTTCAACGGCTCTATTGATGAGGTCAACCACCCAAACGGCTAGAATTTAATGATAAGGTATAAAAGCAAGTCTCCAAACCTACAACAACAACAACTATTCATCAAGTCAAGCACAATTAAGCAAAAATTCAATCAATTTGAGCCATTTAGAGTCAAACCCTTACACCAAATTTGTGTAATTCATTTGTAATATTTCTTTTCAAGTTTAGGGAGTGTGCTATTGTAATTGGACAAATATTTTACCTATTGAGAGATTCATTTTTTATTCGCCCACCTTTTATTGTAATAGAGTGATTTTGATCAAGCTTTGGGTAGAAAGTTTTGATATTTGTAACGGTTTTTTCCTAATCGTAGAAAAGAGAAGAATTTAATAGTGAATTGGTTGAAATCTTTAGCGAGAGCTAAGGTAGTGGATGCAGAGCTTGTTAGAAGTTTGAACAACTCTAAATCTCTTTGTCTTTCAATTTTTATTTTTACCAATTTGCTTCCATTTATTTTAAAAAGTCAATTCACCTCTCTTAGCCAAATCGACATTGTTTGATCATCTTAAAAAAATCTAAACAAAAAAATATATTAAATAGGTTTTAAACATAAATAATTTAATATTCAAGACGTCAACCTTTACTGTTGGTGTTAAGACTTCATTGACATAATTATTTTTAAATAAATTAATTGTTATTATAACAACTCAATTAATTAAATAAATACTATTATCATTTATTATATGTTATGTCTAATATATAGTTGATTTTTTAATTTTATTTTTAGATCTGAAAAGTATGGGCATATGCTTTTACAAACACATCCTATAATTAGGAGAAATGAATAAATTATTTTAGGTGTGACCAATTTATATTCATTCACGCGAACAACAATTGAAAAATGAATTTAAAGTATGATAAAGACACGTATAAAATATCCCACATGAAATTAGGCATACCTCAACTTGTTATAAGATTCTATCTTTACAAAACAATGCGATATTTTTTTGAACAAAATTCGTCTGTTTTTTTTTACTCTTTTATATTTCTACCAATATAAATTATGTGTATTTATTATTATTTTTATTATCTTATTGATTATTTTTGTTTTATTAATAATACATGTATTACAAAATTATTGATAAAGTATATAAAAAGTCACAAATAAATTTTATTATTCTCTCAGTTGTTCATAAGAATGGCGATGTTTTTGCTCAATCCTTTGTGTCCTGGTGGCAAAGGTCGATGTTCATCATCCTTTGGGACCCGAGATCGAGCACTAATATTGCATGCTGTCCTGTGTGTGCCTTCATTGAAAAAAGGCTAAAAGAAAGTTGAACAGATATTACCCTTACATCACACCAGCATATTCTAAAAAAAGAATGGCGATGTTTTTGTTTGCTAAAAATGGTTTGAATTTAAAATCAATTAAACTATAAAATAGTTGAATTCTTTTTTTGAAATATAAATAGTTGAATTTTTAAATCATTTTCATATTGAACTTGGAGATTTCTTTGGCTTTTTGACTAAAGGACAAAGAGTTCTATTCTTTCTTGACTACTGGTACGCATGCATTTGCGTCACAATAAAATAATTAAAAAGGGAAAACTACACTAGTGGCTACCCAACTATTATCCCTTTTTTATTTTAGTCTCCAACTAATTTTTTTGTCAAAATCATTCCCCCCGTTAGATACCTTTTTTGTTTTGATCCCTCTCTATTAAAAATCTAACGGAATTACTGATATGAATTTTTTAAATATTATTTTATTATTTTCTCTCTCATCCCATATATATTTTTTAAATTTTTTATTAGACCAATGTGGTGGCAACACCAAAACAAAGAAAATAAATCAAAATTGTAGGGAGATGAGATTCAAACCAGTGACCCTAGGTAGTTTGGTGAGTGTGTTAACCACCGGGCTAAACAACAATTGTAGTCATATTTTACCACATATTATTCTTACATTAAAGAAACGAACCTAAAAAATAAATTAAATAATCATTTATTTTTTTAGAAAATTAATATTAAATTATTTTAAAAGGCTCTTAGATCATCTAAAAATAATAAATATAATTTAAAGTTTATATTCTATAACAAATAAATATTATTAATTTAATTTTTAAAATAATTTAGTAATAATTTTATAAAAATAAATAATTATTTAATTAATTTTATCATTATCGAACAACGTGAAAAAGATGAAATCTAGTTTGATTTTTAATTTTAATCACAAATTAATTAAATATAATTTAAGTTAAAAGTATCACAATTTTTTAGTTTAACTTGGTGTTTAAATATTTAAATTTTTATTAATAATGTTTTTGTGTTCAAATCACTCACCTAATTTTAATATTTTATTTTTGTGTTGTTGAAAACTTAATATACGTTAAATACAAATTTTAGTTGAAATGAATTAATCTCTCCACTCGGTACATTTGGTTTGTGCTTGGCCCTTCCATTCTATAGGACGTCGGTTCAAATATTGTTTTTAGTTTTGGGGTTCATTTAATTAATTTAAAAGAAATGTGTGGTCAAATATGACTATAGTTGGGTTATAGCCCAATGGCTAAGGCACTTGCTTAAGGGCTTGGTAAAGTGGGTTTGAATCCCAGCTCTCTTCTCAAATTTGAATTATTATTTTTGTTGTGTGGTGCCACGTGTGACGTGTTATCACTACACTGGACTGAATAAAAAATTTAAAAAATATATGATAGGAGAGAGAAAATAATAAAATAATATTGTCAAAATTCACGTTAGTAATTTCGTTAGGTTTTTAACGGAGGGGCCAAAACAGAAATGTATCTAACAAGGACAATTTTAACGAAAAAATTAGTTAAGGGATTTAAAATATATATATGAGAGGAGAGAGAAAATAATATTTTAAAAAATCCACGTCAGTAATTCCGTTAGGTTTTTAATGGAGGGGGCCAAAATAGAAAGGTATCTAACGGGAAGGACAATTTTAACGAAAAAATTAGTTAAGGGACCGAAACAAGAAAAAGATAATAGTTGGGTGACCACCAGTGTAATTTTCCTTTAAAAATAAGAAAAAAAATTAAAACATGTGCCCACAGCAAAAGAAAATTAATGAGAATCTCAAAATCCTAGAGATTTTTTCCAGCTGTATTTTGTGCTACATATTAATAATATTAAAGAGAATATTTACTATAAGTGAGATATTAGGTCATTAAAGCAAGATTAATTGTTTGAAATTTAATATTGTAAATGAAAAAATATTATAAGAAATAACGTGTGTGTGTTTTCCTGGGTCGACTATAATTTATTAATGTAGCGGACCTCATTTTCACGAAAATTATCATTCCTTTTCATTTTTCGACATGCATTAATTTGGCTTTCAATTAATCTGTTAAATTATTTGTTTAATTTAACTAGTTTTAAGTTTTTTTATTAAATAAAAATATTATATTTACAATATAAATATATAAATTTGAATTTATACAAAATAAGACGATATGCATTATTAGCACACAACTAATTAGTAGATCTTAACTAACTTTAAACTTCATTTTACCTCTATCCCCTCAAAATTAATGACACCTTAAATATTGTTGTGGTTTAAAATAATATTCAATTCGTCTTCATAAAATTATCATATTTTAGTGTATTGTGTTAGATTATGTTTTTTAGGGTATTATATAGTTTGATGAGATTAATTTTTATTTAGACAGTTAAAACATACAAACTGAAAATGTCTATGGCTCACAAAAAACTAGTTTGACACTGTATTATTTATTAAGTTGATAAAATTTATCGTAATTGGTACTGTTATTGTTACAACATACAGAATGACACAATTATTAAAGATAGATTTATGATCGCTAAAATTAAGAGTTGAATCGAACTCAAAGATTAATTTTAACTAATTAGTATAATAATTTTTAAGATGCGACCATATTATGTATAAGGTTCAATTTTCTTTCTTCAAAGATTTTAATACAAATTTTGGGTCAGTTTTGAGAAGAAAATATATATACAGCCCTTAAACAGTTTGGATATCATTGTTCAAAGGTGGTAGATTGACTTGGGCTTCGAACGGGTTGTGTTTTCAATTTGTTATTTAAATTTAATAATTAAAATATATAAATATTAATATAGAGTTAAAATTTAAAAAAAGTTACTAAAAAAATAAAGGTCCTAGTGGACACAATTCAAGATGTTTAAGTTTTTATGTGTATTAGTCTTCTCAATCACAGATTTAAATGGCAAATTCTCTTTTTATATGGAAAAAAGAAGTCAAGACATATGCTGCCCTTTTCTAAATGGAATTGGTACACATCAACTTTTGCCTCTCATTCTTCCTTTTCAATGATTTCTTCAAAGTAAAAATTAATTAAATTTTTTTGATTAAATAGGGAGATATTACATCTCTATGCCGAGATTCAAACTCATACAAGATGAGATAAGATTAGTATCATTTGCCATTAGGCAAATAAAAGACCGAGAAATAAAGGTTATACCTAGAGCATGACGTTTGTACAATATATTTAAAATGACAACGACAATAAAAGACCGAGAGAGAAAGGTTATACCTAGAGCATGACGTAAAGAGGATCAAAGTATTATCAAAGTATGTGCAAGGTTTGTGTGCCTTATCAAAGTATTAAGAAATAATATGAACGGATACTATCATGTAGTCACACTAGTCTTAGATTAATACAGATCGACATTGATATAAGAACCGATGCTTACCAACTCCAAGATTTTTCCTCCAAAACAAACACAGATTTTGTTTTAATTGACTTAAAGCAAAAAAACAAGCCCACATTTTTGTTTCCATTTCCATTAGGTTTTCGGTCAGTTTCAATCTGCATAGTCAATGCCCTAAAAACCCTATCCATGCTAATTAAGTAAGAGTTTAATGGTATTTAGGCTTGTGCAGTGACGGAACAAAATTAACAAAGTTCATTTAATACTGCATCAATTCGAATTAAGTTCGATTTCGATTTCACACCCACGATTTCGTCGTCTCTAAGATTTCAATAATCTGAATCGAACCTAGATCATGCAACGAGAAATCCAACATGTTTGGACTCAACAACATCTTTTTGACATATAAGTCTAGCGTGCAAGCATCAATTTGCAGCTAAAAGTTAGTAATCTTCATCTAGGGTTCATATATACACACATACATATAGGAAGTTGAAATCATGTTCGGTTTCCGACGAATCGCGAATCGCCACGTTCGAGAAAACTAAAGGCTTGATACTTCATGATCATTTAGCTTTTGTAAAAGGGTGTTGGAAAAAAGAAGCTTGATATTTCATCATCAAGTTTGGATTCATGGAATCTCGTATAGTAATTAGAACAAACCCTAGTCCCCTAGCCAATATTTTCTCAAACTTTTCATCTTATAAACGCAAGCTCTTTGTGATTTCATTTAGATATTTTCGCGATAACGATGGATATCGAAGCCAAACCTTGATTAAGAGTACATGATATTAAGGAATCGAATTTGAGGTTAGTATTTAAAGCTAGGGTTGACACATGAAGCTTTAATTGGTTGGAGAAATTTGAATCTATTAGTTTATCGTGCCGAACCGACTGTTATGCGTATAAATCGAAAATTTAATATCTATGCCAACTAATTAGCAGTTTTTAGAATCCATCACATGTGATAGGGTCATGCAATTGTGACATTGCCCGAAATCTGTTGGAAGGAGGAGGAAATTAGGCCTTTCTTGTGGCGTAATGCTCGGTGATGGTGTCGATATGAACTTTATTGGCACCAAATCTCCACCATGAAAAAAATTAAATAAATAAAAGCTATACCAAAACATTGAACGAATTTTTTTTTATCTAAATTGAGAAAGATAATGGGCTAAAATTTCTAAAAAGAGAGAATTTTGTCAAAAATACCATTAGGGTTTTGAAGTGAAGGGAGCTATCATGAACTGAATTGAAATTAATTTTATGATAAGTTTTATCGGATCGCGACATATCGAATGTATATATTAGATTTTTTCCTTAGAAATCTAAATTCCTTGTAATGCAATAAATCTTTCAAAAAAAGTTTAAAAAGTTCACTAATCAAGATACATGCATCGAGTTTTTGAGGTAAGGAATGGAATTTAAGACGTACGGAAGTGTGCAATTACAAGTGCTTTCTTGCTTAATTACTTTGACTCAATAAGCTTTGTTTAGATGATATTATTGTGAAGATCGGATTAAGGATTGTTCGGTTTGCGTCCGTTACACGAAGTACCGTCAACGGAAAAAGAAAACCGAGAAACGAGGAAGATCATGAAAGGAATTATACATAAGCACAAGGAGATGTTCTGTTCTTTTCCACAGCAGAAAAAGGATAAAGGGGATAGTTAGGTTTACTATTTGAGATAGCAAGAACATGACTGGTAACATAATTTGGTCACATATCATCTTTGGCCATTAACTTAAGGCTTATGCAACTCACTTGGGGAAAATTTCTAGGTATAAAGTTTGATATATAAGCATTGAAATTTAAATGTTAAAAATTATTAACTTCAAAAAAAATTATCGGAAAATATGATTGTATAGAATAAAATCATACAAGCCCTAAACATGTATAATGTGTCTCGTTAAAATCCTACCTAAACTTAATTGGAGGAAACCATCTGGGGAAGAAACAACCACTTAGCTAAACAAACATTTAGTGATTAGCATGGGTTTATAATATAATTTTGACATATTGATAAATTTAGTCCTTAATATTTATATTTTTTATTAATATGGATCTTATTTTTTAAAATATCAGTAGTGATTTTTGTGGAATTTTGGATAGGAAATGTGATTGCTACAAATAAATAAATAAATTCTAATATGGCAACCCATACTTTAGCATAACACAAGGCAAATTTTGGACTTTTCATTGCATTATGTAACATTTTCAGAGAGCAGCTATAGATAACAAATATTGTCATTTATTCTTTTTTATATATTTGTATCGTTTTCTTTTGATATATGATATGGACATTTATTGAATATCTTAATTGAACTTAAAAATTCATTTAATTTCACCATATTCAAATTTAGATCAATCCAGCGTAACCAAAAAATATTGTTAATACACTAATAATTAATTAGTTTAGCGGAATAAAACACTAGATACTTACTGTAGGCCATTTGGCAAGGCATCGCGTAACCAAAAAATATTTATTTTTTTATTCGGTCGTTTGGCCGCTTCTTTTTTTTTTTTTTGATTTTCTATCAGGGTTTGATTTGACGTCGCCACGACTGATCAATATGGCGCTCTTTAATTATCCTGTTGTTCTTCATGTTTTGGACCCTCGAACTGGATTCATATACGAGCTCACAATCAACATTTTTGTTCGCGATTGAGTTGTAGTAATAGCCGTGTTATCAACGTGCCTTATTATTGTAACATGCATTTTTTAGTGTCGATTGTAGTTGGTTTTTTACCTTTCATCGTTGAGCGTTGGTGATATTTGTATCTATTTTGTTTCGAGTTTTTGAGTTAGGGTTTTACCCTTTCTTTGTATGATCTTGTGTATGATCTAGAGACGTTAGTTTTCGTGTTTTTAAAAATATCTTCGGATCAAGTTTGTTTATGCGAGTTGTAAAATCTCATTCTATTTTAAATTTTTCCTCTTTTAATAAATCTAGTGTACTCACATTCAAAAAAGAATTTATATTACATTGGTATAAAGTGAGATTTAAGGCAATTTTTACCATTAATTTGTATATGGTTAAAGAAAATTTAGTAAAAATATGTTTTAAAGTAATTTCACATTCCATTAACCAAACAACAAAAATCATAATTTCAATTAAAATAAGTCAAACAAATTAATGCAATGAACTTGGATGTGTCAAGTAATCTTACATTCTAATTCCAACAATTATGTTACCAGAAATACTCTTATATTTTGTAAACCAAATACCGTCTTTAAACATTTGCTTGAATCTAAATATATTTAAAAAATACAACACTTTAACAAGAATAGTGAACGTTGTTAATAATGTGGATGAACGAATAACATTATAAAATTAAGTGGATCAAATCAGGGGTGAATTTACGAGAGACTAGAACGATTATTTTAAACTTTTTAAAGTTTACATATTAAACTTTATAAATACGGACAGATCTACATGTATTTTATACGCCGACATGTGGTGACCTTGAACTTTTTAAAGTTTACACATTTACCTTTATTTTTTATTTATGACTTGTGTCCACCCTAAAATTTTGAGATTTTATATGTGCCCACCTTCGAAAATATTTTTAGATCTACCAATGCCTCTAAATTTGATCAAATTTCATTAAGAACCTTCAAAATTTTCTGAAAATTTTATTTTGCCCCATATTTTTGCCTATATAGTTTCAAATGTAGCTCTTTAGTGTGGAGATGAAGTTGTAGGAAAAAAATGGGATGATGTTGAGATTGACATTATGGTGATGAATGTGGGGGGCTTTTCACTCGACTGATGATAATTAAGGAAATGGACTGCAAGAAGTGACACTTGATGGGTCCCTTTTGTGCATCACGAGACCAACATTTTGCCCCCACAATCTTTGTGATATTTTGGCCACGCCCATTCAAAATATCAATACACATATATAGTGAAAAAAAACTTTTTGATTCTCTTTGTTCAAAGGCAATTTGATCAAAGCTTTCCCATGATTTCACCACCATTGCATTAGGGATTGAGCCTCAACCATGCTTTGATTAGTTCCCCTTCCATTTTTCTCTTAGAGGAAAGGCGTGGGAAGAACCTTATTCCTTAATTATTATGGTCGTGAAATAACATCGGAAAAATAAGAAAATGAATTACAGACGATAAGATTCGAACTCTAAAATTTTGTTACATGAACCAACTAAATTGAATCCAACTAAATTACATGCAAGTTTCCTTCTTTTACTAACTCAAGTGAACTGGGATAAGCTAGTGTATACGTTTCAATTATATATTCGTTTAGTTGACATGTTCATAGATGAAGTCAGGATTAGACAATGGAAGAATCAAAATTGTCTATTTTTTTCGAAAAGAAATTAAGGCTTCATTAAAAATTCCTTCTTAATCTGATTTGAAACAAGGTTCAAATCTCGAACGAGTGAAAGATAAAAGAGTACCCTAGCAATATTATTCACGAAAGATAGTGATTACAAATATTTAAAAAGCACACCAAATACAAGTTCGAATTACTAGATACCGAATGCAAGGAAATGTGTCTAATAAAAATATCGAACCTTGGTGAGGGAGAAGTCCAACATTTTGTGCATCACGGGAAATTAGCAGAACAAAACTTTTTTTCTTCCTAAGCTGATAGTAATTTATTAAGGATAAATATTCTATATACATGCCGTGGAAACTGAAAGTTTCCACAAGCGCCTTAATTTTAGGGTATAGGGAGTTAGTTTAGGGTATAGAGTTTAGGTGTAGGGGTTAGAATTTAAGGATAGTTGTTTTAATTTAAGGTTTAGGGTTATAATTTAGGGTTCATGTGTTAAAACCTAAATCCTCACCATATTACTCTAAAACTAAACTCTAACTTATAAACTCTAAATTATAACCCTAAACCTTAAATTGAAACAACTATCCCTAAATTCCAAACCCCTACACCTAAACTCTTAAACCATATACCCTAAACTAACTCCCTATACCCTAAAACTAAGGCGCTTGTGGAAACTTTCATTTTTCACCGTCAGTGTATAAGATATTAATCCATTTATTAATACTGATAAAGATCCCAATGTATAGGTTGCAAACATATAAATAAATTTTTTGAGGGGGTGGGGGCAGTCCCTCCGGACTACCGTTCCTAATGTAACTTCGTCCTTTGACATGTTATAAATCAATCTAATTACATGTATCAATAAAATGTGAAAGGGGTCATAATGTAAATGAAAAAAAAAACTAATGAATGTTACATTTTAGGTTCTTAAATCTCAATCAATGTAGACTTGAAAATAATCGTGGGGGCTTGAAGACAAAACTTAAATAAAGTTTTGAAGAATAAGTAGCTCAAAAGTGGTCACAAACAATTAACCCACACATCTTAATAGAAATTTATCGTGACGGTGGACTTGAGAATTTTCCTTGCTAATACGAATTGACCCGCGTCGCACACATAATTTTAGTAAGTGAGTCTCTCAGCGAGAATTTTTCACAAACACAAAACTTCGAACTTGAGATATACTTAAGCGATATCAAACTGTTTACCGCTCGGACCAGCCGTGTTGGTACTATTAGTGATTTTCAGTGATACTAAATTACTAATGGTAGCTAATAGCTATAATCACCAAAAATGGGGGGTTTGGGTGGTGGGATTTGCATAACAAAAGCATGACATCTGAAGCGTAAAGCTTGTTCCCACCCCCTACACTAAAATCCGTCCATATTATCTTGTTGTTGCCTTGTGTGGGATGTGGTCCCCACCACCCCCCACTCAATCTCCACGTGTCTGCCATTCCCACATTTGGAAATGACACGTGTCAAAGGATCAACGGGTGAAAACCCTCATCGTCGTAATCATCATCACCATCAACCTCTCCTTTCTCACATACACATGAATTCTTTTACCCCCTTAAACTTTTGCATGTAATTTGTCAACGTTTGGTTTGCATGGCAGCATGGGGATTCGTCAGCTAAATTAAAACCCGGTTCTTTTAACAACGTTGGTTAAATGACCAATCTAACCTTCGAACCGGTCACGTGGCTGGTCGGGATTAGGTGGATTGAATGGTAACAGATGCCAACTTTGGCGTATTGAATCCCGGCCCACCTTTCATAATCTGGTTCTAATCCCCATTTATAAAGAAAATGGTCATGCCAACTCTATGCAACATTATTTTTTCTATGATGCTCTTCTTCCCTGGTAAACTTTCAGAATCCAAAGTAAAAAACTCTCAGTTTCATTACTGAATTATATATAAATACATACATATATTCGAAGGTCGAGCAATGGAGAGCGCGGACTCGTCGACCAGTTCGCAGCAGCCGAACCTCCCGCCGGGGTTCAGGTTCCACCCGACGGATGAGGAACTAGTGGTACACTATCTCAAGAAAAAGGCTAGCTCGGCTCCTTTGCCGGTTGCAATTATTGCTGAAGTTGATTTGTACAAGTTTGATCCATGGGAATTACCAGGTAAATTAAAATATTTAAGTTGTTTTTTTTTAATTGTTTAATGGAAAAGGGTATACTGTATAGGTATACATGAAAAGTGACAATTTATTTTTGAAAATATGATTTTTGGGTTTTCAGCAAAGGCAACGTTTGGTGAGCAAGAATGGTACTTTTTTAGTCCAAGGGATCGGAAGTATCCGAATGGAGCGAGGCCGAACAGGGCGGCTACGTCGGGTTATTGGAAGGCTACCGGGACTGATAAGCCGGTGCTGACTTCCGGTGGGGCTCAAAAGGTTGGTGTGAAGAAGGCACTGGTTTTCTATGGAGGGAAGCCACCTAAAGGGATCAAAACGAATTGGATCATGCATGAGTATAGACTTGCTGATAATAAGACTAACAACAAACCCCCTGGATGTGACTTGGGCAACAAGAAAAATTCACTAAGGGTAGATCACTTTCTTGTCTGATTTTATTCATTTTTCTGTTATGATATCAGAAATTGATTGTTTGTAAACTTTTTTCTTCGTGTTTGTAGCTTGATGATTGGGTACTATGTCGAATCTACAAGAAGAACAACACGAATAGACCTCTGGAACATGATAAAGATGACTCCATGGATGACATGCTCGGCGTCGGTACCGTACCGCCTTCGATATTGATCGGCAGCCATCACAACACGAAATTCCAATTCTCGACAAAGGGAACGAGTTTTGGGACATTGCTTGAAGCGCAAGAACATAGCCTGTTCGATGGGATGCTAGGGAATACTGATGGGATCAACAATGGTTCCATGGTTAACCCTCTCAAAAGGACACTCCCATCGCTTTACTGGGCCGAAAACACGACGGGGCCTTCGACGAGCAAGCGATTCAATGGGGATAGCAATGACGGAGGAAGCTTGGAGAAAACAGACGGGAACGGTTCGTTCGCCACTCTGCTTAGCCAGCTACCACCAACCCCACCGTTGCAGCAGCAGCAACAACAACATCAACAAGCAATGCTGGGGGCGATCGGAGACGGGATGTTTCGTCCTCCGTATCAACTTTCGGGGCTCAACTGGTACTCGTAATTCGATTTCCAGGTAGCAGTATTCGATAGACACACCATCTACATATAGAAAATCAAAATTTTCGAGTAACTTGGGAGCCTGTCCAGTATCATGTTACATAATTGTTGATATACGGTCGCCAATTATAGTGATGAAGCATTGGGATTATTGGGATAAAATATTGAGATTTTGGTTTATTAGGGCAGAGATTAGAAGAGTCAGGCCTCATTGTTTCTTTGAGTGTAACATGTAGCTGCCAAAATTTTAATCTCTTGAGGCATAGGTAAATTTTATAATATATAGTTACATATATTGTACACATATACATATACATATATATTATATTATATGAGGGAGGTGGAAACTTTCTGTAGAAAAAGAAATTAATAATAAAACTGATGGATATAAGATAAAATATTTTGCATTTTAGGACTACAACATTGAAATCTTTGTATAGAAGTCCTTGTTGTAACTTGTAGAATTTCTTATTGATGATGCTTATGCAAATTCTTAAGAATATATTGGTTATGGTTTGTGTATATCATATTTTGTACCAAGTTATGGTTGATCTCCATTAGCCCTAAAGGGTATAAAAGCTTTTAAATTATTTTTTTATTTTTCCCGAACATATTTTTTCTTCTTCTTCTTCTTCTTTCTGGATAGTTAGGTTTTCGAATTCGAACGATGATTAGTGTAAGATTTCATTGATCAAAGAAAATTATTTGAATAATTCTTTTTTTAATTATAAAACTTTGAAGAGTTTTGGTATGCAATGTGATTATATATACATAGTTCAACTAAAAAGTGGCCACTAGGTTATTATCTTACTAAATTTCAAAGCTTTCCCACTACTTAAAGTAGGATACGTGATTAATATATATATATATATAATAAATTTGAATAAAAAATACTAAATTGTATTATTGACTAACAATATAATCAGAAAGCTATAATTATCATTATACCATTAATAGGTATGAATGCTAAATAATTGGTTGATAAGTGTTGAAATACATGAACCCATATTACTATTTTTAAACATTGATATAATTTAATAAACTAAATATATATTTTTTAAATATTTAATTTATTGCTAATCTATAACCTACTTGGCAAATGTTTGGCTTCGAAAAGAATTATAAATATTTAAACTATATAATAATATTTTTCAATTATCAAGCTATAGTTCTTTTCCTTATCATTCTTTTTTTCACTTGACAAAGATGGTTGATCTCCTCGACAATGAAAGATAACAATTTTTATAATGTTTGAATAAAGAAATATATCATTGGTTTTTCTTTTTTATTGTTTCTTTTTCCCCATTTCAAACTAGGTAAGAAATAGGGTTGAATAGATAATAATTAATAACTTAGGCCTTAAGTTTTTTTAATATATATATATATATATATATATATAATTTTCAAAGCTCTAACCAATTGTTAATATATATATATATATATATATATATATATATTAGATTCAGTGATAAAGTTAAGAATTAAAACAAGAGACGAAATATAATTAACCATAAAAAAATAAGAAAAATTTGGGCATAGTCCCAAAACCAAACTATGCCTCATTCTAACCTTAAAACTTAAAATATAAATTTATAAATTAATCTAAACTAAATTCCTAAATCCTAAAATAAATAGACAAATTATATATATATATATATATATATATATATGGGGGTTAGGATCAACTTACACTGTGTAAAACTCAATTACTTTTACACAGTTTTTGGACAGTTAGATGATGGTAATTAATGGTTCAGATTATTTCCTTATCTTTTTTTCTCAAGTGATAATCTTAACATTTTTTACTGTTAATCTCATTCGTTCATTTCCCTTATCCAATGGTCCTAGATTAGTGTAAAACTAAATGAGTTTTACACTATGTAACTTGATCTCATCCCTATATATATATATCAATAGTTGTCTTATGTATCCTTGATTCATTTATATTGTCTTAAGGTGATTACAATGTAATATTTGTTCATACATATTTTAACCATTTGACAAAACACTCACACCTTGTACTCTAAGCGATTGAAACCTAATCTTCTAAGATGAACTTCATCATCTTTCTAACTGGGACTATTTGTTAAGTTCAATCTCTTTATATTTTTAAATAAAAAATGATTGTATTTAAACACATTTAAATATATATATCAATAGTTGTCTTATGTATCCTTGATTCTTTTATATTGTCTTAAGGTGATTATAATGTAATATTTGTTCATACATATTTTTAACCATTTGACAAAATACTCACATCTTGTACTCTAAGCGATTGAAACCTGATCTTCTAAGATAAATTCCATCCTCTTTCTAACTGGGACTATTTGTTAAGTTCAATCTCTTTATATTTTTAAATAAAAAATAATTGTATTTAAACACATTTAAATATTTAGTCTTTAAAAAGTATAAATCAAATTAAGATTTATTTAATAAAAAACGAATATTTACTAGATGTTAAATGCGTGAGTCATTTTCTT
Source organism: Hibiscus tridactylites (assembly GCA_958450335.1). Lineage (NCBI taxonomy): Eukaryota > Viridiplantae > Streptophyta > Magnoliopsida > Malvales > Malvaceae > Hibiscus > Hibiscus tridactylites. Next base: position 97,010,681 of record OY288273.1, on the reverse strand, counting down.
TAAGATAAGACAATAGGCAAGTATATTCCAATGACCTAGCTATAGAGGTCACACAAATTGATAATAAGAGGCTACCTCACAAAATTAAATGGCCATTTCACTATCATCAAAAGGAATCGTTATCTTAACCACACGAATTAAAAGCCCTTTAATTCCATTCCTTTCCAAGGAAAACGTACAAATCAACTTTATAATAATATTTCACATCATTTACTAATTCATTTTGAAAATATTTTGTAAATTTAATAAAAAAATACCTAGTTTGTTTATTATTTTTATGAGAAAAATAGACTATTATCTTAATTGTGAACATAATCCCATAATTAATAGCCTATAAATCTCCTAAAATATTATGAGATTATTCCACCAGGATGAAAATTCTATGTTTTTTTCCCGATGTCTCTACTTATATTTCATACTCAAAATTAGGTTTAGGGCTTATGGCTAAGGTTTAAAGAATTTAAGGTAAGGCGTATTTTTTAATGTATAGGGTGTAGGGTTTAAGATTTAAAATTTAGAGTTAGTGCTTGAAATTTAATTTTATAGTGTTTTTTAGTGGAGTATAACTGTATAAGTTGGGCACCGAAAAGGGTTGAGGATTTTTAACCATTCCACAATGATAATCTCTTTCGCATACAAATGAGTCATATATATATATATATATATATATATATATATGAGTTATGATCAACTTACACAATGTAAAACTCTTTAAGTTTTACATGTTTTCTGGATCGTTAGATTGAGGAAATGGATGGCTCAGATTAACTCCTTACTCTTTTTTTCAAGCGATAATCTTCACATATTTACTATTAATCTCATCCATTCGTTTCACTCATCTAATGGTCCAAAAAAGGTGTAAAACTTAAAGAGTTTTACACTGTATAAACGGATCCTATCTCTATATATATAGGGATACATTTATTTTTGGAAAACCCTTTTGGCAACTAGTGTATAATATCCGTAAAATGAGTTAAAAGTTAAAACTACGATACATATATATATGTGTGTATAATTTGAATGTTGTTTTTTATACACTAAATCAGCATAAATTGTGTGTATGTTGGATTCTAAACGTATACGTATGATATATGGATACATTGCATGTATACATACAGTGTACATATAAATACTTGTGTTATACGCTTATGTTTAACGTACACGTATAACGTATGTGATAAAAATGAATATGTACGTGAAGGTGACTCGATAACATTTAACAATCTAATTAGGCAGAATTCATATTTATACAGTTCCTTTTTTATGATGTATTCGTGTTTTGTTCAGTATTTTTCGAATCGAAAACTGGACCAGAAAAATAAGAAATTGACATTTGATTTGATTCTAGCAACAAAACAGCAGCCTTGAACCGTGGAGAATCTGAATTATGATTTAAACTCCAGCTTGTTCATGGCCCATTTTATTTTATTTTATTTTCTGGCATTTGCAAAAATAATTATGAAGAAAATAATTAATATACTTTATAGTTAATCGGTTGTCACAATCGAGATCTAGTTGTACAACTTGCAAAAGCAAAAGAGAACATTTCAATTAATAGGCTGTATAATTGAGGTGGCATAATCGGATCCTAATTAGAGTAGACCATATCTTCAATTTTCTGTCCTATCAAGGAGTTTAATATTTTTTTATTTAAAATATTGATTTAATATAAAATAAATATTAAGTTTAGTACATGTTACATTAATGGTGTCAATCGAGTTTAACTAGATTAATACTTTTTATCTTTTATATCATACCTGAAATACTTTTAGTTTTTTGAACTTTTAAATTAAAAATAATTGTGTTTGAGTGTATTCAAACTCACGATATTTAAAAAGTAACAATCTATGGCTGTGTTCAGCATAGTTACTTCAAGCGTTGGAGCGCCAAACGAAAAAATAATGTTGAACAGGGTACAATTGACAGGTGAACAGGCGTTGACCCCATTTTCTTACATGATTTTGCGTTCTAAATGGGCGTTCCTCGACAACTGATTTTCTCAACTTATTTAGAAACGACCGATTACAGGGATATTGTGTTCAAAAATTCATGTTGAACGAACCCTAAGACTTAGTCAATCACCTGTATATTTCTTGATATAACATCTAAGTTACTCAAAAGTCAAACTCCCTTTGCTCATAATCGAAAATATTACATGCTTAAGTACGCTCGAATCCAAGTCCTTCTATGTGTTACAATAATAACAGTGTCAATTGAGCTAAGATCATGGAGCAAATGGAAAAATTGCCTTGTAGTCCTTCAAGATATCATGCAACTATAATTTAATCCAACAAAATTTTGCACTTTGACCCCTTAATAAAAATCATGGCCGAGGAAACCCTATCACAAGGGATTTGCACAGCTGCAACAAGGCTGGCATGGGCAATTAGTCTTTGCCTGTGTGGCTTGGATGAATTTGTGGCCAAAGACCCCAGCAAATCATCCTCTCATCAATCACCATATATATAATATATAAAATAAAAAACACAATAATTCTTTAATTTATTTATAAAATTAAAAAAATTCATTGTCAAAGCATAGAATCGAGTTCGTACCGAGACTAATCCGATTAAATCTTTTAAAATTGTTAAAAAAATTGTTCCATAAATTCTATATAAAAAGGGTAGACAACTTAGGGACTAAAAGATGAGGGATGGGTCTTAGCTGCCTGCCTTAATTGATGAAAAAAATGAGACAACTCAAAAGCACTCACCATTAAACACCATTGAATAATTATGTTCATATTTCTTGTGTTATGAGTTGGCCTAAGGTTCAATGCTTGATAATTAGATGCCTTTTAAGTCATTTTCTTGGGCAAATAACAAAAGCACCATGTAATTATATTTTTGACTTTTAAAACAATATGTTACAACAAATTTGGAAAACAAAATATATCTAATTTACCATTAAGAATCTTAATAATGAAAAATTGTCTTTTCGGTTCATAGACGGAGTTGCTAAGGGAAAAGGGTGGAGTTCGTGCCTCCAAATTTGTTTGTCTAGTTTTAATTTCAGTCTCTGCTGATTTGAATACCTGTCAAATTAAGTATTGTTTCTTCTAAATTTTAGATTAAATACTTATTAGATTGTTGTCAACTTTGAAATTAAACGATTTTACACTTCTCATTATCTAATTTTGACTGTATCCCTGTATTCAGTTTATAAAATTTGAAGTTAAAAATTAATAAGTAGTGGTCCATGAAATTTAATATAATTGATTTAAGACATGAAATCTTAATGAATTTAGCTTTTAGTGTGGAAGCCAAAATTCATTAGTGGAGTTGGATTAGTGGTCCAACTCATTGAAAGGGGCCTTCATAATTTCATTACCAATATAAGCATTTACAACTCAAAAATCACATGTAACATTCCTTCCAATTAAAGCCAATAATCAAACCGAGTGCCAACCAAAAACTAGGGGGGAAACTAAAAATTGGTCTAATTATAAATTTCATCCCTACTTTACAAAAGTTGAAAAATTAGTCCATCTAGTTTAATTTTCCAAACTTTGGTCTTGTACTTTATGAAAACTAAGAAGTCAATGTTGAATAACTAGCCTCAATTCGAAAATATATATACATGGGATTAAAAAAAAATCAACGGTATAATAATTTATGTTTAAGTCCATGTATTTATAAAAAAATGGACTAGTTTCTTGGTTTTCATTAGAGGTGGCAAACGAGTCAATCGGTTAGGGTTCGGTTCGGGTCATTTCGGTTATTTCGGGTCTGATATTTTCGGTTTAGATTCAGTTTCGGTTCGGTTTTAGTTCGGGTCTATTGTGTTTCGGGTCATTTCGAGTCGGTTGATTTTCGGTTTGGTTATTTTCGGTTCAATGAGAGATCAGTCGATTTTAATCAAATTTTTAGGTTGGTCAGATTTTTACACCCTATATATGACTTTATAAAGTCAATATATTTGACATTTTAGTGACTTGTGCGGCTGTTCATATGTTATCTTTCTTTATTTCTATTAATCGGGTCCATTCGGTTCGGGTCTATTCGGTTCATCTAAATTCGGTTCAATTTCGGTTCGGTTTATTTCAGGTTTCGGATCAAATTTCGGGTTGATTTTCGGTCTCGGTTCGGGTAATTCGGTTCGGATTTCGAGTCTCGGGTCAAGTTTGCCTGGTCTAGTTTTCATAAAGTACAAGCACTGAATTTGGATAAAATAAAATAGAGGGACTAAGTTATCGATTTCTATCAAGTAGAGGGACTAAGTTGTCGATCTATCATGTAGAGGGATGAAATTATGAATTAGACCTTGAAGTCAAAATATGACAGTAATCTCCATTAAATGGTCAACGTCTCCAAAACCAGCTTCTCAGAATCAAAGAAATAGCTCTTCTAAGAAACAACAAATATTAAAAAAATAAATTGGTATCTATATAAGCTTAACAAATCGAAATGAACAAAGGCATGAATGACCAATTAATATACTACAAAATCACCTACTCCACAATATGCAGTTGACCATCCTTGAGAGACAACCTACACATGGTTTGCAAATTCCGTCCCCGGCCGGAGACGCGGCGGAGGAGAATCGGGGTCGTAGGAAAAGATACATGGCATCATCGTCATCGTCATCTTCGGAACGTCGTCTAAGGTGTACGTGCACGAGCCGTCCGGGTTCGGCACCTTGTAGCAGGCATGGTTACATGTTGCCAAAGCAGAACATGAGGAGATATGGTGCTAACAAGGAGATATTGAGGAGGGCATTAGCACCGCCGAATCGGAAGATGACGCTTAGGTGGTGGAACTTCAAGCCAACACCGAGCAGGCTTTCTAATATGTCTTTGGCTTAAGGTTCTGCAATTTTTTTTTTAATTATTTTAGCAGTTTTGGCTCTAGGGAATTTATGATCAATTGAAGAATATAGAGATTATTGTGTAAATGATTTGATTGGAATGGATGAATTTTGATTGATTTCTGGATTGCTTTAGCTATCTAAAACTGAATATAACTTTTGTAAAAACAGTCACGAAACTCGAACATAAACTGTTACAAAACCAGTTAAATAATGAGTAATGACAGCTAAACCACCATATCTGCAAAATCTAATAGCAAACTCAATTGTCAATATATCCCTCCTGTATGTGTTTCCTGGGACAACCTTCTTAAATCAGGCTTTTTCGGGAATTGAAATCTGTGTTATTCCGACTCTTCATTTTTTGATACGTGTCAAATATAATACTCGTATTCAAAAAACATGTACATATATAAAAGTATAAGGTGTAATCAACCATTACAAAGCACCAACGAACTAATAATCGAAATACATTCGAAAATAAATCCGGATAGAGTTTATACATAATGGGAATTAAGATACAAGTTACAACTAAAGAAGTCGGGTTCATCGAGGTCCCTCTCGGACCATGCACTTGTCGTACCGATACGGAATTTGCCCGAGCTCGAATGGGAGACAGTGGTACGTTATGTTCGATGAGAATTTAATGGAGTTGCGGATAGTTTGGCTCGGATTTACTGGAACAGTCGCCTTTGCTGAACCCCCTGTTGAAGCTGCTGCTGCTTTGTTGAAAGACTTGAATGGCATAGCTTAATGTTACTTTTGCTTCAGTATTAGCCAAAAAAAGTTCAAGCTTTGGAATGTTTGTTTGAGGAGAGTAAAGCACTGCATTTGCAAGCAATAAAGAACGGTCATTTGGGCTAAAGTTAAAGTCTTTATTTTTCAACCCTATTTAATTGGGCCTAAGGAAAACTGTTTGAAACATGGACGACGCCATTAATCAGGCCCAGTTGAAACTCGGAGAAAGCGGAGAGATTAACGAGGAGGACGAAGTGGAAACAGATCCTTGGGAAACTAGAATCCAAGTCTCACACTCAAATAAAAATCTAACCTTTTCTCTTCAGATTCCTGCATTTGATCTATGGATTTTGTAAGTTTGTTATAGATCGAGGAGGAAGAAAGAGAATGGCGAACTATTTAACTCAGTTTCAAACAATCAAGAGCACGTGTGGCCATCTTGTTATTGCTGGTAAATCCTCTTTTTTTTTTTTTTGCTTTTAATTTGAATTGAACTCTTCAAATTTAACTTTGGGTTTGGGTTTCTTTTTGGAAATTTTTATGTTGTTGGGTGGGTGGGAATTGGGATCAGGGTTGCCTTTACTGCTTGATTTCTGATGTGGAAGTTCTGAAGGTTGATATTTGGTGGTGTTTTGAGATTTTAATTTGATTTTTGAAATAAAGGATTTGAAGTGGGACGAGTTAAGTTGAAATGGATAATTGGGTGATCATGTGGTAAATGTTGTTGCTTTGAGCTTCCTTGGTTGATTTTTATGAAGTCAGTACTTGATTATAATTCCTGGGAATTTGTTAGAATTACATTGAGTTAATCGAAGAAGCTACGAGTTGAGCTCTGTTTGTTTGTATCATCAATGTCTGTGATCGTCTGGTAAAATTTGTTGCTTTAAGTTTTTTACTGGTCTTTTGCCTTGTGGATCGGTTAGAGGTATGGAATGCCAAAAAATATTGATATGATCTATGGATATCTGATCTACCAACTCCAAAGTTTTCTGCTTTTCTAATTGTTTGAATTTAGTAGTAATTTGTAAACCTTGTGTTGGAATTAGCTGGCACAAATCTTGTTATGATCTTCTCCTAGCTACAGATTTCTATCTAACTATTTCGCATTGCATTACAGTTGAAGATGTCAGTGACTTGTGGCCTACAGTCAAGAATAGTTTTGAAGCGCGGCTGCCGTTCAAAAGAGCTTCCTTAAATAACAAGACCCGGAATCCCGTGTTAGTAGAGAATTTGCGGGCTGAATTCATATTAACCACTGATGCAAGACTACGCAGCAGATTTCCTCAGGAGCAATATTTATTTTGGTTCCGAGAGCCATATGCAACTCTGGTTCTTGTTACATGTGAGGTACATTCAATATAGGTTATGACCTTTTAATTAAAGACCAATGAATTTTTAGATTCATGACCATGCTTTGAGGGAAAAAAGATAGTTCTTTGACGTCCTTTATAACTCAGATCATAACTCTTCACCTTTTGATTCCATGATGATATACTCAGACTTTTCTTGGTAGCTTCTAGTTTTTTTTTTTGTTGTTGCTTTTACTAGTTTAGGCCTAATCTTTTTGTCCTTGTTCATTGTCCACTTTATATATTTGCTTATTGTTTTATTGGCATTCTTCTTACCAGGATCTTGATGAGTTCAAGACCATTCTTAAGCCACGCCTGAAATTAATTGTCCAAAATGATGAGCGTGAATGGTTTATTGTATTTGTGTCTAGAGCCCATCCAAGCAATGATCAGGCCACTAAAATGGCAAAGAAAGTATATGCCAAACTTGAAGTTGAGTTCAGCTCCAAGAAGAGGGAAAGGTAAGGTTGCAGCTTGTATATTCTAATTGATGGCATGACTAGTATTTATGCTGCCGCTAATGACTTTAGCATTGAAATAATGCTGTATATGTAGGACTCAAGTGTTGGTTTGTAATTCTAAAGTATGGCTAGAGAATATATCACAAATTTGCTATGATTTCCCCTTCCTCATAGTGTTGTTGGTTTTACATTCTGCCCTAAAGATTTGTTTCCTTGGTATGTTAAGCATTATTATTATTTTGCATTTAACAATCGATACTGGGTGATGTTTCACCCATGTTACAAACCGTTGGAAAAGAAAACTGTGGTGAAAGTTTGACAAAGTAGTAGTACCCTAATTGAAACTGGTGTTTGATTTATTATTTTCATTTTCTGATACTCAAATTATTCTTCGCTTAGGTGCTGCAAGTTTGACATACATGGTCCTGAAGCAAATTTTTGGGAAGACTTAGAGGCCAGGATTATGGAGTGTGTCAGAAATACTTTGGATAGACGAATACACTTCTATGAGGATGAGATACGCAAGCTTAGTGAACAACGTTTCATGCCAATTTGGAACTTCTGTAATTTTTTCATTTTGAAGGTTTGGTCCTCTTTTAAAGTTAAGACTTAAGAGAATAGGGCCCTGAGCCATGGCTGATATTGATCCAGGGACAAACTTTATGATTTTCCATTTCTAGTTTTTTATGTCTGAAGATTGTGAAAGAAACATGAACTTTCCCGTGTGGCCCTAAGTTAAAAGTCTATTTTTTCCTGTGAGAGATATAATCCTATTAAGCTATAAAAATATATACATTTTAAGCTTATTTTCTCTGACTGTTAAGGCTTCATTTTTCTTTTCCTTAGGAAAGTTTGGCGTTTATGTTTGAGATGGCTCATCTTCATGAGGATGCCTTGCGTGAATATGATGAACTAGAGTTGTGCTACTCGGAAACAGGTGTGAAATATATATGCCGGTGTCTTAAGTGTCTATTTTATTTTATTTTTATTTTTCCGCTACATTTAAAAAAAAATCTATTTATGTTTCCAAATAGCATTAGATTTTGTATAAATAAGAATTCCCTGATGTAATGTGAATATGAGTGGTACATATAGTCAAACTCCATTCTCTTGTAGTGTTTTAACTTTACCTACAATTTTCGTACTTCGAAATTTGGCAGCCCCAAAATATTAATGGTGGCAGATTGTTAATGCGATGTGTCTTTATACCTCAGCTTTTTTATTTTCCAGTTCACTGGGTAGATAGTATATCTGAGGGCATTTGTTGTACTGCTAAATTTTGATTGGTAATTAGTAAGGATCTGTCTTGAAATGCTCCTCTTTTATTTTGAATTCTAGTTGTTGCTTTTGGGTATTTCTTGATCGTATTTAATATATAAGTGCAGTTAATATCAGTGGCAAACGTAGAGAGTTTGGAGGACTAGACCATGGTGATGACCAGGCAGCTCTGCTTATTCCTGGAAACAAACCGTTGACACAGATTGTACAAGATGACTCATTCCGGGAATTTGAATTCAGACAGTATCTCTTTGCCTGTCAATCAAACGTTCGTACTGCTAACACTTTATGACTTACCTTACATCGCACTGTCTGACTTTGAGACTAATTTCTACTAGAATGAATTTGTCTATTGCAAATTTTAGAACTTTATCAAAATGCCTTTCTCAATGGGTTATTGGAAATTGTATGGTTAATTGATCAAAAACTGTTGCATATATTATTGAACATTTAATTAACTTATTAAAACAATTTCCAAATGATTTTTAAGCCTTCTTGAAATGTTCTGTATTCTTTCTTGTCATTGTTTCATTAGTTTCAGATTGCATTTGGCATGTCTGTGTTTTTGCCTAAACCACGCCTCAACGACTAAATTGCAGCTCTTATTCAAGTTGAATCGTCCTTTTGAGGTTGCTTCAAGGGGTTATTCATTTATAATTAGTTTCTCAAAAGCCCTGGGATTACATGAGGTAGTTGATGATGTTTTCTTTTGTCCGCAACATTTTCATTACTGTTTTATAATTTTATTTTCCATTGAAAAAAAAATCTGAATCCTCTTCTCTTGGGATTATTGTAGAGTATTTTACCCTTCTGTATGCGTGAAGTTTGGGTAATTACTGCATGTTTGGCTGTAGTCAATGCAACCAATTCCCAATATAATGAAGGAAACGCGGCCCTTGAAATAGAAAGGGAGTTCTATCGCCTTCAAGGCGATCTTTACTCATTATGTAGGGTTAAGGTAATTTTTTATTTCTCATTTAATTGTAATTTCATTTGTCATATTGTTGAACATCCACCGAAACATATTGATGATTGTGGCAGTTCTTGAGGCTTGCGTATCTAATTGGATATGGAACAGAGATAGAAAGGAGTCCTGTTAATAGGTATGCATCCAATTTTCAGAGATCAAGTCCACTTTTGACTTCCAATGAATCTGGTTACTCCTAATTTAAAGAAGGCTAGTCATGTGGTCAAGGCTGATGTTTCACTATCTCATTGTATCATTGCCTTTCTTTTTGAGCAGTGCTTTATTGAGCATGCTGCCTTGGCCCAAGCCAGCAGTTTGGCCGTTGGTTCCAGATGATGCTGCCTCTGAGGTGCTTCAGAAAGAAAAGGCAAGTTATTGTTCCACATTTGTTGAACTCATAAGACCAGCAAAGGAAAACATCTGTTTTTTTGGGGAAAAACTACACCATCTTAGTTAAGATTTATGTGTTCTCTCCATCAAACAAGTACTGTATGGCTTCCATTTTTTCCCGTCTTGTATTTTCAAGATTCGTAACCTTATAATTCAAACTTCATAAACTGCTGATAAGGATGTGGATTTATTGAGTAGAAGATCAACAATGGAACATTATAACAGCATAGAGATTTGAAAAAGAAATAAATAGTGTGACTACCATAATAGTCCTCCTTTTTCAGTGGGCCTTTTCAAGGTAGAAGCTTTTAATAGATCAAGTGATCAACTTAGAAGCATCCATGTATTTTGATGTCCACATGCTTCAAATCCACATAAAAATGTTCCGTCTTTGTGATCTTACTTTTTTTTACTATATGGTCCTACTATCAGAATAGTAACATTTTTCTAGATTTTTTAAAAGCAGACAATGAATGTTCTCCTAGTTGTAGGCTCTATGCATTACACAACTATATTGTCCATTAATGTCTATTTTGCATTTAATCAGCTATACGTACTTAATTGGTTCAGATGATTATGCAAGAAAATCCTAGAGTCAAGCCCTTTGGCATTGAGAGGAAACCCTTGCCACTTGAACCTACTGCCCTTGTGCGTGAGGCAAATCGACGTAGGGCTTCCCTTTCTGCTGGAAGTCCATCTGAGATGTTTGACAACAAACAAGGCTTTGTTGATGGGTAAGAAAATCTCAATAAACAACGCAATGTTGCTTTAGCAATTTTTTGAAAATGAGTTATTATTAGATTGAAAGTCTTCATGTCAAGAAATTTTTTACCTTTTGTTTGTAATTAATGGGTTTTACGTCGTGTAAATGTATGTTTGCTGACAGATCGACAGATGTATCATCAAAGACATCCCCATCAAGTAAAGCACAAGCAATTTCGATGTCTCGTACTTACTCATCTGCTGGAAGTTTTGAGGGCTCGATCGATCGACCCATGAAGCTTGCTGAAATTTTTGTTGCTGCTGAACATGCTTTGAAGCAAACAATATCAAATCCTGATCTGCAGAAAACTTTATCATCTATACAGGAGATTGAGGTATCAAATTGAGGCTATACCCATGTGATCTGTTCATGTTTCTACCTTTTCTTTCTTTTTTGGGTGGGTGAGGAGGTGGTTGTGTTGCGGAGGCAGATTTTTAGTCCAAGTAACAAAAAATTACACCAAAAATACTTTCTCCTTTGTTATCAGTTAGAGGTACCTAGTTTAGACCTTAGATCTTTATTCATTTTATATTCCAGGATTTGGTTGACATATGTGGCGGGGTACTTATATTCAATGTTTAATCTACCCTTTTGTCTCGTTAATTCCTATTTGGGTTATTGCAGCAAAAATATATGGATCTCACTAAAGGTGCTGCTGACAACTACCATCGTTCTTGGTGGAAAAGACATGGAGTTGTCCTTGATGGTGAAATTGCAGCTGTCTGCTTTAAGCGTGGGAACTTTGACCTAGCTGCAAAGTCATACGAGAAGGTTTGCGCTCTTTATGCAGGTGAAGGATGGCAAGCTTTATTGGCTGAAGTCTTGCCCAATTTAGCTGAATGTCAAAGAATACTCAATGACCAAGCTGGCTACCTGTCATCTTGTGTGCGGTTGCTTTCACTAGATAAAGGCTTATTTTCAACTAAGGAACGCCAAGCTTTTCAGTCAGAGGTTGTTAGTCTTGCACATAGTGAAATGAAGCACCCTGTCCCTCTTGATGTATCATCTTTAATTACATTTTCCGGAAATCCCGGGCCTCCTTTGGAGTTATGTGATGGGGATCCTGGTACCTTATCTGTAATTGTTTGGAGTGGCTTTCCTGACGATATAACTCTTGATTCTCTTAGTCTCACTTTGATGGCTACATTTAATGCTGATGAAGAAGGTGGTAAGGTATGGTTTCTAAGACAAGATGATGCTAGTATGTAATATGTTTTATGCTATGTCATAGCATGATATTGACTCGGTTATTTGATGCATATTTCAGTTGAGAAGCTCTAGTGCCACTATACTAAAGCCTGGTAGGAATACAATCACCTTTCCTTTACCACCACAGAAACCTGGTTCTTATGTCTTGGGAGTTCTTACTGGACACATTGGACACTTGACTTTTAGATCTCATAGTTCTTCCAAGGCAGGTCCAGCAGATAGTGATGATTTCATGAGCTATGAGAAAACGACCCGGCCCATCTTGAAGGTACACTCTCTCCCAGGTTTAAGTACTGTCTCTCGTGTTTATATGGATTAACCAAAGTTGAGGATAATAATCTTCATAATCATTTTGATAAAGCTAACTGTTTCTAAATGTTATAAAGTATAGCTCGGTGAAATTCACAACCGTAAGATCACAAAGCCTGTTTATCCTTTTGTTCTTGTTCTTCAGTCTTCTAATCGAACCTTCTCTTTACTTAGGTTTCCAAACCAAGACCTCTGGTTGATCTATCTGCAGCTATTTCATCTGCATTGCTGATTAATGAATCTCAGTGGATTGGAATTATAGCACAACCTATAGACTACTCCTTGAAAGGTGCTGTCATGCGTATTGATACTGGTCCGGGTCTGAAGATTGAAGAGTCGCATTCCATTGAGATGGAAACCTACAGATGTGCTGCTCAGAGTTCGGCTGATACGTCAAACTCTGGCGATGCTGGGAAAGATGGTAATAAAGACTTTGAGCAGCTAAGTCTCCTTGATGGTAAAATGGAGTTTCCAGATTGGGCCAGTGATGTGACCTCAATTCTTTGGATTCCTATTCGTGCTATTGATGATAAGCTTGCAAAGGGGTCATCTTCAGGTCCGGAAAAAAGACTAGAAAATTTCTGACGGTTATAATTTTGACGACATGCTTGTTTGTGTGCAAAAATATATGTTTTCCCATGTGTTTGCTGCATTTGTTACTTGATCATTTATTTTAATGTTGTGTTCTGTGACAGGGCCCCCGCAGAAACAAAGTATTGTGGATGGAATGCGGACTATAGCTCTGAAACTTGAGTTTGGAGTATCAAAGAACCAGATCTATGACAAGTATTGTTTCCCTCTTATTTTTAGTTTTCTAGTTTTGAATTTGAATTCTCTCTATCTATCTGAACTTTATTAAATGGTCTACCGTGATATGCAGAACCATAGCTTTGCATTTCACTAATCCTTTCCATGTGAGCACACGTGTTGCTGATCAATGCAATGACGGTACTTTGCTTTTGCAGGTATTATGTCCTTAGTTTTCAACCACGTTCATTATGCTTTTGCAGGTCTTGTTGTATAGCATCTGAAAATAGCATTTTGCGTGTTACAAATTTGCCGTTACACTTCGTACTTTTTATTAAGCTTGTTTTGGTTCGTGTGACCTACAGGTAACACTGCACTCCCAAGTGAAGGCCACATTAACTGTCAACGATGCTTGGCTTGATCTTCAAGATGGATTTGTTCATGCTGGAAAAAGTGATGGAAGACCAATTTCTGCCTTTTTTCCGCTCGTAATATCTCCAAATTCAAGATCAGGACTCCTATTCCGTGTATGCTTGGGGAAGGGAACTGCTGAAGGTACAGACATCTTGTTTCTCAAGGATAGTGTCAGGGGTATAGGGATGTAACCTTCCACATCTCCGATACTCAACTTCTTTATTCACATTAAAATGTCAAACACCGAGGTTATGCGTTATTCTTATAATATTATCATCATCGAGCTCTATATTTGATAACGCCACAGAAAAGTAATACACCCTACCATATTACCTTATGTAAGTAATCAACCTCTTGCTTTTACAGATGAAAATAAGTTGCAACCAGAAAGCATATTAAACATCAGATACGGAATTGCCGGTGATAGGACCATTGGGGCACACCCACCAGCGGCTGCAAAATCAAAAGAAACTGAGGGTACTAGTCAGGAATTAGTCTTCCGGAGTGCTATAATCTTGCAGCGACCTGTCCTTGACCCATGCCTTGCTGTCGGGTTTCTACCTCTTCCTTCTGATGGTCTTCGAGTTGGGCAACTTGTTACCTTGAAATGGAGAGTTGAGAGATTGAAAGACATCGAGGAGAGCAAAGTTCCGCAAAACAACGTACGTCGAAATAATCCTATTCTTATCCAAAGTTGGCTAAACCATTGCCCTGTATAACTCATGTTTACTACTTTTTTTTTTGACAGGATGAGGTGCTGTATGAAGTGAGTGTGAATTCCGATAATTGGATGATAGCCGGGAGGAAAAGAGGGCATGTTTCTCTCTCGACAAAGCGAGGTTTATAAACTGCTTCCCTCTTCACTTCTTAATGATAATCCGTGATGGCTTCATAGCTGAGTCAAGAACGTACTCGAATTATTGCATCTGTCTGTAGGTTTGTAATTGCCATTTTATTTCCAATTACAGGTTCAAGGATATTTATTTCTGTACTGTGCATGCCACTCAATGCCGGCTACATCCACCCCCCTCACCTCGGGCTACCGGATATTGATGAGGCAAATATAAGCTGCAGTCCTGCTGGACCTCACCTCGTCCGCGTCTTGCCTCCTGATCTTAGTTCATCGTACTGCGTTCCGGCATGATTGTCATGGATTTTCATCGTGCAAGTCAATCTCTGGTCCTAAATCTTCCACTATGTTCAATGAAAACTGCCAGATTTAGATTTAGACCAAGTTTTGTTCCATCAATGTTTTTGTCTCCAATTGTGTAATGTTGTGTGGTTCATGTACAGAAGAATGTGATGTATCGTTGTAATATGCAGACCAATGCGATTCAATTCCATATGATTTACCATGTTACACTAGCCAAACTTAGTAGTCTAATCGTTAGGGTAAACACTAGACTGGATTTTGCAACACAGTTCCATCCCTCTCATATTTTGCCTAAACCCCATATTGCATCAGAAGTTTCGTAGCCATTTCACCGACATCCGGATCAGTCTGTAGTACCTCCATCTTACCAAATCCATCGAATTCACCGATGACTAGAGCATAAGGGTTCCTACTGTTCCTCTCGGCCTCACCTGCCTTTAGAATGCTCTTGAGTCCTTCAAGGCACAGTATTGACGTCTTCCGGTCTGGACAGGTTATATAATCACAGAGTGGTCCAATGCAACCTTGGTTCACCAGGATCCTGAAAGATTATAAATGCCGGAAGCAAGGTTTGAATTTTCATTATAACTTCACCACTAAAGTGATCTCCAAAGATTCTAAAAGTTAAACAATCCGACTATACCGTTTTCGACATTCATACCTTAATCCAAGTAACATAGATCATCACAACAGATATTAACTGGAATGTAGAGGCCAACAAAGTAAATCATGTTGGTGAGGTACCTAATCTGCTCATGTGAGCCTCTTCGGGCAGCATGTGATAAAGCACAGGCAGCATCCCATTGAACCTCGACATCATAGTTATCAACTTGGAGAAGATGTAGGAGAGATGGGATAATATTTGCATCCATAACTTTCTGTTTCAAAGAGAATCAATAAAAACCAACATACATACTATGTTATACCTAGATTCCCGACACTAAATATGCAATGAAAGCAATTGAGGTGATTTATATTTGATTTACAGAAGAAATAAGTTCATACAAAACCGTTGTAATAACTCCTACTTGTATTTGATTTCTATCTCTAGCTGTCATAGTTGAGATTGCCGAACAAGTTTTCCTCAGGACAAAACTGTTTCCCCCATGCAGGATAATAGAATTCAAACGAGCGAAAACCCCATTGTCTATCAGAATCTGGAGGAAAATAATACATTTAGACAGTTAGTTTTCCAAAATATGTTGATAACTTTGCTAGCATAAAACTATATACACCATCTAAACTGCGTCCAAATTGTTAATAAATGCCAATGATTGAGAAAGATGCTTTACTAGGAAGTTAGGAAATGCTCAATCACATGATATCATATACCTGAATCTGAGAATCAACTCCCTTAAAGATGTTTCCTACTGTTGTAAGCACATGTTCAACAATTTTGCCATCTGAAAGACTGAAAAAGAAATGAAACAAGGTCACGACAAGAAGTTTATGCAAACTATGCTCGAGAAATGATCTTACCCTAAAAGCATAACAAGCCTTGCACAGACATCTGCATCTATTACAGCCTGGATTTGGTCAGCTGAACCACTTGAAAGATAAGAAATACACAGGCAAGCATCCTCACAAACTTCACCGAGAACTCCGACAGGAGGGTTCAAATGAATAAGTCTACGAAGAGTTGGCAGTGCAGACCTTATCTAAAATAGACAACAGCAAGTCAATATCTACGACTACACTTCAAAGAAAAACAACACAATTTGTGATCACTTAAATCCAATTCTTGATTATACCAGGTCAAATGATGGTGGTGGATTTCCCTGGCAGAAGATAGCCAAAGTGTTGCAACATGCACGCAGCAATCTTATCTTCTCATGAAGCATAGGCGGCTCCAAGTGGTTGTCTAATAAAGCTAGCAATGGTGTGAGAGCACCAAATTGAAGAATATGATCTCTACAATCAGGAGAGTGATTGGCCAGTCTACACAAAGCCGCAGCCACCTAGTTTATCACACAGCATGCAGAAAATCAAATTGCTAGGTTAAGAATCAACCCTTTATACAGAAAAAATAGACATATTTTGAATCACTAGAAAAATGGTGGTGAAATGAAGTGCGAACCAGCTCCTTCAAATCATCACATTCTTTGACATTATTACATTCCGAGCAACACAACAGCCGTATAAACATAGGTATAGCTCCATCTTTGATTACAACATCTGCCTGCTCTAATGTCCCTTTTCCAATAGCATATAAAGCTCTTACAGAATAAAGCTAGAAAAAAAGGAAAAGACATGTTATTTAACATTTATATATTCGAAAAGAACAGTTCACTCACCAAGGGAAATTTCTGTAAATAGACTTCTAACCTTGTGTCGGAGGCCATATTGTTCATTAAGAAATCGCACAAAGTAAGGAACAACACCACTTTGAATAACTACATCA
This sequence comes from Hibiscus tridactylites, assembly GCA_958450335.1. Lineage (NCBI taxonomy): Eukaryota > Viridiplantae > Streptophyta > Magnoliopsida > Malvales > Malvaceae > Hibiscus > Hibiscus tridactylites. Next base: position 96,993,696 of record OY288273.1, on the reverse strand, counting down.
ATTGGAGGATTTTCTAAAAGCAGGGGGAAAATGTCAAAACTTTTATTTTTCTTTTCAAAAGGACATGGACATGCAAGCTAGGAAGGAATTAGTAATTACAGTCGTACCAGTTGATAAAAGAAAACTCAGTCTGGCTGTAGCTGCAAATTGGAAACTCTCGTTATCACTCGTCAGATCGCTCACCGTTACAGGGATACTCTCAAACTGTAACAATGACAACAAGAAAACCCTTAAGGTCAGATGGAGGCATAGACAGCTTGTGTGTGCATGTCGATATCGGAAAAAGTACCATTTTTCTAATGGCTATTGGATCCTCTGCAGCATCCTCTAGACATTGTTCCGCATGAAAAAACTCATGATTTCTCTTAAAGAAAAGAATGAGTCCCCTCTTTTCGTTTCTTATCTTCTCCATACTGCTGAGATTCTTTTGCATCTGCCTCTGCCTCTGCCTCATTTTGAACTGTGGAAAATGAAAAACATGGCAAATATTAAGGTTTGCATTACAAAAGGACAATGCCTAAATCTGACTGTTATATATGCAATTGCAAAGGGAAGAAAGCTAAAAGATATTATGCTAACAAAATAGAGCTGAAAACTATGCAGAAACTAACATAGATCCAAGTGAAATGTTACACAGGGATGAGCAACTGCATCCATTCAAAACATGAACGAAAATTATTCTGTATCATCCCTAAATCTGATTTTTAATTCTAAGTTACAGAAATGACATGTTCATAAACTTCCTTGAAAATCAAGGCTAAGAAAATCAACCATAAAACTAGAAACAACAAATAATTTAACAAAGCTCAACTGAGTTAATTAATCAAACATAGCTCAAGCAAACTTTTATCTGTTGAAGTATCCAAACAAAAACCAGGAAACAAATCCCTTGCTAATATTCGGAATCTCACACGAAAACTTAACAGATTACTACCAAGTTTATCGTCACCGCCTCTACTTAGATTTGGAAAAGATTCTGTCGTTCTTTCCCGCTATTTATACAGCCACATTTAGTAGATATAAAAATTATGAAAAACGCCGATCAAATTAGGAACAAAAGAAAAATAAAATGTGAAACATTTGCCGAAGTAGAAAGGATTAGAAAATTTACCGAGGGAGTAAGACTGAGAGAAACCAGCTTGCTTTGCACGGCCGAAAATCTTGGAAGGGAAGAAAGGTTTTAGAGGACACTTGAGGACTACGAAACGAGAGCAATGAAAACGGAAATAACCGAATGAAAAGCCCATACCAAATCATTTTCCCCTAATAAAATGATTTTAGTTGTACAAGGGAAGTATTCGATCGAGTTAAGTCGAATCAAGTAAAAAAAATTAAAGTCAGTCTAGCTGACGAGTTTTATCATATAATTCAAATTTTATTTTAAAAAATTGAGTTGGATTTATAAAATTCTTCAAGTTGTTCGAGTCAAGTCAAGTTGTTCGAGTTGAATTTAAGCTATTTTCTCTAATCATATAAGATATACATACATTTTTTCATGTTAGTAAGATTAATTTGGCCAGTTGACCAAACTACTCATCTTTGTTACCTCCTATTCCCTTAAGTTATGAGTTCTAAACCCACTCGAAGCACCACTTCCTTTCCTTTAGAGTCCCCTTCCCTTCTCCTCTAAGTAAGTATCTCGATTAGAAGTAAGATTTTTTTTTTTAAAAATAGTATTATTTAAATTAAATATCATCTAAAATTATAAAATATATCTATACCGTTACTATACGAGAATCAAATCAAGACTAATATAATCCTATACCAATATAGTGCATATGTATTACAAAATCCATCACCATGGATAATAAACAATTGTAAGATAATTAAAATATTTCTATGTTTTGTACATAAAATTGATTATTTAGGCATAAATATAATCCGCCGATGATGTACCGTCAACGTTCATCTTCATAAAACCCAAGGGTGGCGGTACCCACTTCGGCATTGATTGGACCTTTTTCTTGGCATTCCACAAGCTGCTCGCCAACCGCATGTCAGCCGAACATATTTTTTAAAAAATCTGACATGACCTGACTCGAAAATAAATATACTGAATCCGACACCGACCTATATAGAATAAATTAATTTTAGGGACCTAATTGTAAAAAAATAATTTTAAAGAATTTAATTGTAAAAAATTATAATTTAAAGGATTAAATTATAAATAAAAATTTAAATTTTAAAGACTTAATTATATATATATAAAGAGGTGTATTATCATAAATATTCTTAAAAAATTTAGGAGAAAATTACACTATTAGTCTCGAGTCAAGTCGGGTCGAATATTTTATGCTCTCAACCCGAACTCGACCAGAACACGAGTTTACCCTTAACAAAAACTCGACCCGACTCAATTTTCATTAAAAATCCTACCAGATCAAACCGGGCCAGATCGAAAACCGTCGAGTCCAGATAAAATGTCCATCCATATTCATCCTTATGCATTCATAATATTTTAAAATTATTTTATTTTTTATTATATAAAATTAAATTGAATTTTAATGATACGTTATCCCCTAAGATACCAGCGCATCAAATATTAAACCACCTAATTTATTTTGGCTTAAGGGTGTAAGAAGCCCTTGAACTTTTGAAAAATAATTAATTAAGCCCTTAAATTTTTTTTGCACCCAATTAAGCCCTTGAACAAAGAAATTTAATCAATTAAGCCATTGAACTAAGAAATTGAATCAATTAAGCCCTTTGACCAATTTTGACCATTAAATCTTGACCTTTTTTTCTTCAGATATTACCGGCACATAATACACTACAGTTCCATCATGTTTCATTTACAAAAGAAATTCAAAAAGTATTTTTTTATAAATTTTATAAGTTTTTTAGAATTTTTAGAACCTTTAAAGAATTTTTTAAATAAAATAAAAAATTCTGAAAACTGTCAAGTGGAAACATTGTGACATAGTGCACTGCAACAATGGATCGAACAAAACTATTAAGATTTAATGGTCAAAGTTGGTCAAATGGCTTAATTGATTCAATTTATTAGTTTAAGGGCTTAATTGATTAAATTCTGTGGTTCAAAGGCTTAATTGGGTATAAAAAAGTTTAGCGGCATAATTGATTTTTTTTCAAAAGTTCAAGGGCTTCTTACACCCTTAAGCCATTTATTTTTGGTTTCTCTCATAAGCAAAGCCGCCGCCGCAAGCAAGGAAGTTATTGTACCGTTTTCTCAGATTCCTTGCTCCGTTAGTACTTTTTTTTCCCCTCTCAATGGAGAAAACTAAAGAAGTTAAGTTTAACGAAGGTAGGGCAAATGGTACGGATAGAAGTAGTAAGCCTACCCTCATCAAAAATGTTCGGCTCAAACATCAAAATGCAAATTCTACCAGCAGTACTACTGCCTTTATTCAGGTATTTCTTCATATTTTTAATCTTTTTATTTCCTCACAAATCTCTATTTTCGTATAATTTTATCTGTGTTTATTTTGTTTATAGGTTGATAATCATGTTTGATTCTAGAAATTTGTCCTTAATCACTTTGTTAATCAGTTCTGGCTATAATGTAGTTATTTTAATTCGTGTTCCTTTTATCTTATTAGGATGCGTCACTTTTATTGTGAATTTTAATAGATTTAAATGGAGTGAATTTGGTTAAGTTCATGTTTTAAGTTTCAGTTAGTTTTAATTTTCAAAAATCCTAGATTATATTTAAAAATTAGGTATTCTGGAATCTGGAGAGATTTTCTTTTTACTTGTTAGGGTTTTGGTTTCTAGACATAAATTGTGTTGGTTGCTTTTATCTTTGTTGCAGATTTTGGGTATTGGAATGGATACTCATGATACAGTGCCTTCCGTTTTACTTTTCTTTGACAAGCAAAGGTTTATCTTTAATGCTGGAGAGGTAAATTATTCTTGGATTATAGTGACATTAAAAAAAATTACTTTACATAATCTCAGTTTTAGCTTAATACATTGTTGGTATAACAGGGCTTGCAACGTTTTTGCACCGAACATAAGATTAAACTATCAAAGGTATTATGCAGATCATAATGTTACAATCCTAGGTTTTGTTAATGCATACATATCTATCTGGATTGTTACCAATGTTATCGATTCTTTGCAGATAGATCATATATGTCTTTCTCGTGTTTGCTCTGAGACCATTGGTGGACTTCCAGGTCTGTGTTTCAAACTTTTGACAGATAATTTGTGATTAGGTTTTGATTAAAAGGTGTTATTTTTCTTTGTAGGTTTGCTTTTGACTTTGGCTGGCATCGGAGATGGACTGTCTGTAAGTTCCAATTGACTTAAAATATTCAGTTTATTTGGAATGATTCTTAATATTTACTAACTAGTTTGCCTATGTTTCCGAATTTTCATTTGAACTTGTTTTTTTTCCTTGTTTTCACCGAAGGTTAACATATGGGGTCCTTCGAATCTCGACTTATTGGTTGATGCTATGAAATGCTTCATCCCTCATCATGCCATGGTTCACACCAATATCATCTCTTATACTAGTCCTCTTCAAGTGGACAACTTGCATAGCTCTGCATCAGTAGCAAGCAAGTTTAAAGATGTCAAAATATCAGCCATTCTCTTGCAGCCGAATGGGGTCGAAGGTTCTGATGTGAAGCCAAGTGATGTGTCAGTGATATACGTGTGTGAATTGCATGAGAGTAAGGGGAAATTTCACAAAGAAAAAGCTGATGCTCTTGGCATAAAAGTTAAGACAAAGTTTAGGGAATTGACTGAAGGAAAATCAGTCAAGTCAGATTTGTTAGATATCATAGTGAGTTCATCAAAGTTAACAAGAAAATGGAAAATTATCCTTGGTTTTTCTGTTTCTTTTTTTTTCTCTAATAGAAACTTGTTTCTTGCTTTTAACTTTGTACATTTGTTTTATGTTGTTGCTAGGTTCATCCAAGTGATGTAATGGATGCTCCTGTCCCTGGTCCCATTGTGATTATAGTTGACTGTCCAACTGATTCTCATGCACAAGAACTTACCTCCACACAATCTCTTAATGATTATTATTCAGACTCAAGTTGCCAGTCGCAGAGCAGCAAGACTGTGAATTGTGTTATTCATTTAGGCCCGGCTTCTGTTGTCAATAGTTCCCACTACAAGAAATGGATGAACAAACTTAGTTCAGCACAGCATATTATGGCTGGATATGTAATGTGAGTACTATTGATTTTTGCCTAAATCATTTGATATTTTTTTTTGAAGATCCATGTTGTTTGCAGGAATGAAGTGCAAAATCCAGTCCTAAAATCAAGTGCAAGGATCACCGAGCGCCTTAATTACTTGTGTCCTCATTTATTTCCACCTATGCCTTCAACATCAGACCACAATTTTTTAAAAGAGGCATGTTTTGTTATACGAAGTTTATTCTTTAGATTGGTGATTGCTGGTAAATATATTTTACGACAATTGTAAGCATTGTTATGCTTGCTTTTGCAGGATTTGACTTCAAAGCTTTGCAATGCCATCTTTGCAGAAAATCTCCTAAAGGTGTTCTCAATTATCTTTGAAACTATGTTGTTTAACCTATTTATTGGCTGTCTTTTAAGTAATAAAACTATTTCGATTGTTTTAAACAGTTTACTCTGCGCCCTCATGCTCGTCTTGGATTCGATAGATCCGATGTTCCAAGTCCACTGCCAGCATCAGCAGTCATTGATGAGTTACTTTTAGAGATTCCAGATATAATAGATGCTACACAACAAGTTAGACAGTTGTGGCAGAAACCTACAGCAACAAACAACTGTGCCAACTCTATTCCAGATAGTAAAGGTTTAATTGACGAACCAATCTTGGATGAAAATAGCCCCCCTTGTTGTCTGGAAAATATACGGAGAGACGATCTCGAGATTACATTTCTAGGGACTGGTTCCTCGCAACCGTCCAAGTACCGCAATGTCACTGCCATCTATTTCAATCTTTTCTCTAATGGAAGTCTGCTCCTAGATTGTGGAGAAGGAACCTTGGCACAACTAAAAAGAAGGTAACATGACAAAAACTTTTAAATCCCACCTTTAATGATTTCCATTTTCCTTCCCTTTTATTGATACAGCTGTTTATGAACCTTGAGAACAGATATGGCAGGGAGGGTGCTGAAAATGCTGTAAGGAATCTTGCTTGTGTTTGGATTTCTCACATCCATGCCGATCACCATGTAGGCTTAGTTCGGATTCTCACTCTGAGGCGCGATTTGTTGAAGGGAGTGCCACGTGATCCATTGATTGTTATAGGGCCATCACAGCTTAAACGTTTTCTAGATGCATACCAAAGACTTGAAGATCTAGATATGCAGTTCTTGGATAATAAAGCCACAACAGTAGCTTCATGGGAAACTTTCAAGTTCGATGACGAGTCTGACAAAACCATTACATCAACTTCATCTCTCGAAGAAAGTTGTTTGCAAGGCAGTTCGAAAAGATTGAAACTAAGTGTTCCGGTTGACAATGTTGCAACTTTTGCTTTACTAAACCGTCTGAAGAAAGTTCTCAACAAAGCGGGACTTGAAAGGCTCATCAGTTTTCCTGTCGTGCACTGCCCTGAGTCATTCGGTGTCGTCCTGAAAGCGGCGGATAGAATAAACAGTATTGGAAAAGTAATACCGGGTTGGAAAGTTGTGTACTCTGGGGACACTCGGCCGTGCTCCGAAACAATAGAAGCATCTCAGGGAGCTACCATTCTAATACATGAGGCAACTTTTGAGGATGGCATGACAGGGGAGGCTATAGCAAAGAATCATAGTACAACAAAGGAAGCCATCGATGTCGGAAACTCGGCAGGTGCATATCGGATCCTTCTTACACACTTCAGTCAAAGGTACCCAAAAATCCCTGTACTGGATGAGCTAAGCATGCATAAAACCTGCATAGCTTTTGACCTGATGACTATAAACTTAGCTGATTTGCATGTGCTCCCTGAAGTGATTCCATACCTGAAATTGCTTTTCAGAACTGAGATGTTAATTGATAATTCAGATGACCTTGTTGTAGAGGCAGATTTTTAATTGTATCTCTCTTTTTTTTGGTTATTTATTAAATGAATTTTGGATAGGATGTTGAGAAAAGTAGTTTGTGTTAAGATTTTTTTTAAAAAAAAACTTATCCCTTAAGCATCTCTTTTATTTTTAGATGCATGCTAGTCTAATTCGGTCTAAATTCAACTTAGCTGCATCCATATTTTTTCAGAAACAAGTTTAAATTAGTGTGATTTCTTCCTTATTTTTTTAATTTATTGTTTAAAGGTAAGAAAAATGTTTCGCATACCCATTATGGGAAAAAATATATTGGACATTATTTTTAAATTTTTAGATCCGTCACTGCTAAAACATCAATTTTTGTCAATCATATAAGGATTAATATCCTATACACTGGCGGTGGAAACTGAAAGTTTCCACAAGCGCCTTAGTTTTAGGGTATAGGAGTTTAGTTTAGGGTTTAGGGGTTTAGTTGTAGGGGTTTAGAATATAGGGATAATTATTTTAATTTAAGGTTTATGGTTATAATTTAGGGTTTATAGGTTAGGGTTTAGTTTTTAGGATAATATGGTGAGGATTTGGGTTTTAACCTATAAGCCTTAAATTTTAACCCTAAACCTTAAATTGAAACAACTATCCCTAAATTCTAACCCCCTACACCTAACTATGTACCCTAAACTAACTCCCTAAAACTAAAGCGCTTGTAGAAACTTTTAGTTTCCACCGCCTGTGTATATAATATTTATCCAATCATATAAATACTTTATTATCAAACAATTGCACTCTCGGAAACTATACTTAAAGTGCACTCGAATTTATATTTCCTATATACTGCAACAACAATATCAACTAAATTAAAATTCAATCCAACTAAGATCAGAAAACAAAAAAATTCTTAATTTTTGAACATTTGAATCAAAACACCTATCCGTAAAAACCAAACGTTTATATTTTACATTTCCAAGAAACTAGAAACCGAGACCGAAACATACAGATTTTAAGGGGGGAAAAATTAACATAAATGTTTGGTGGGAAATGAGAATGGTTGAGAGATATTAGGAAAGAAACATACAGATGGAGTAATTGAGTGTTTAAAGAAGAAAGGACACATGCATGGGGCTTACTTAGATTGATTGTGAGTAACCTCAAAAGTAAAGACAACACATGCTGTGATTCAATCATAATTTAATTATTTATATGCACCATTTCCTTGCTTTCATCTTAAGAATTGTAAGATTTAATTACCAGTAAAAAAATACTTTAAAAAAACCCAAAACAAATGGTGAATGCATAGATTCTTTGGCACCTTTATGAGCTTTTAATTTAATCAGACAATATTCATGTGATAGTGTTTTGGAAATGGGGAGAGGATGTTAAATTGTACGTCCCGCTCAAGTGTTCTAATATAGACTCAAATGTTTAACTGGATATTCACTTTGATTCATATTCTTTTTTTTAAGTATTTATCACTAAACGTTTTATTTTAGGTTAAAATAATTCCTTTATAGATAGAAATAATTAATCAACTAACGATAAAAACATTTTGAAATAATTTAACAAAATTACACGTCAGCAAAAAATAATTTTATATTTTATATAATTTTGTAAACTTAACTTTTGACTGATGTGTCATTCTGTCAAGTCAGCATCTTTGTTTATATGATATTGTTATGTCAAGGTGCACTGTCATGTAGGCTTGTCACATCATTTCAAGTCATTTATTGTTAGTTGACCAACAATTTTTATCTTCAGATGAGCCATATTGACCTAAAATAAAACATAGATGATTTATGTGCTTTAAAAAAAATAGAAACTAAAATGACTACCCAGTAAAAATTATGAATGTTTTTTTACCTTAATTCTTTTAGTGATATCACATAATAAATAAAATAGGTAAGAAAATATTTTTTAAAATGATATGATTTCTTAAAATATATTTGATGATTTTTCATTTTTCTATTTTTGAATTTTTACTTTTAAAATTTATAAAATATCTAAAAAATTTCAAATATTTTCAAATAATATTATTTATTGCTTACATTTCCGAAGGTTTTTATGAGATTTTTAAAAATTTGTTACATGACAATACCAGGCTTTATGTTAGTATGTCACGTTATCACTTATCACAAACAACCTATAAATTATAATACTAATGGAAGAGACAATTCTTTACTAAAAATATTTTTAAATGCCTAAAATAAAAAAAATTGTCAATTTTTTATATTACGTTGCGATTACATGGTAAAATGTGTTCTTTACTTTTAGTTATTTGAAAATATAAACACAATGTAAAGATAAACTACTTAAAGTTGAATAGAAATTCTATGCTCCTTTTCGATATCTCTATATATGTCTATATTAAAAAAATTAAGTTTAGGATTAGAGTTTAAGGAATTGAGGGTGGGGTTATTTTTTATAGTTTATAGTTTAGAATTTAAGTTAAGCTTAGAATTTAATTTTTTATTGTTGGAGCAAATAAAATAATACCGAAATCCGATGTGGGATAGATTTTGATCCATATATGCAATGTAAGACAAAATTAAATGGATGTTCTCTTTTCGAGAATTATCAAAAAAAATAATCTTCATCAAAATTGTGTAGAAAAATATTTTTTTTAAGCTCACGTAAGTTAAACTCGCGTTTAGCTAAAAGCGAGTTCAAACTCCTGCTTCACTAAAAGCGAGTTGTGTGTAGAAAAAACTTGGTAAATTAATTTTTTTCTTTTTTACCTACTCACACTCAATACGAAAATTCACATTTAATTAAAAACAAGTTCAAAATTTACTTTTCACTAAACGTGAGTTGTATCTTACATAAACGAAAAGAAAGTGTTTTTTATTTTTACATAAAAGTTATTTTTTCAACTAATTCTCGAAAAGAAAATATTTATTTAATTTTACCTAATATACCTATAATTAAATTTGACCACGTTCTATTAACACATATATGACAATTGGCAAACCCCTTCACCCTACACCATTTAGGCTTTGTTTTTTTGTGGTGGGGGCAAATCAAGATTTTGTAAAAATTAGAAAAATTAAACTTTGGCAAGTCAATGTTTAGGAAGTTAAAATGGTGGACAAATTAAAGTTTTGACACTTAAAAAATAAATATTTTTAAAAAAATTTCGAGTGAAAAAATTAGTTTAGCCCTTCAAATACAACAAAAAATAAATTCTTAATATTTATCACCTCCCAAGTCCTACCACACCTACAACCATCTCACTTCTTTCCCCTTTTTTTCAAATTATTTTCTTTCTTTCTCTTATAATGTGTAATTTATTATTGTTCGATTTCTGATAGTTATATAAAATTTAATTATATTTAAAATAAAGTAAAATTGAATTTCTAAACAAGAGACGAAATTTTTTCGATATTTTCCTTGTCAATTATAAAACATGAAATCTTACATAAAAGCAAAACTTATACATTATTCGCAAACATTTAAATTCAAACTACATTTGTATTTTTGTATATTTATCAATACTCAAATTGATAACCATATATATATAATACATAATTGAGTATATTTTCAAGTTCAACAAAAGCATCTGGTTTGGCTTCGTCTCCCCAGAATTCAAGTTACCAAAAAAAAGTAACTTTCTATTTTATGTATAATATTCATATATATAGTAGTACAGTAATATTTTGAATTTCAACTTCAGTATTTTCCACGTCAGCATCTCCAGTCCAAGCGCACCTCACCGGGCCCCACGACATGCTGACTCGGCTTCCGAAACGACACCATGCGGCTGCTGACCATGAAGGCAGTTACACTCTCCGAAACCCTAATATCTTCCATCTTCAAATCCTGCAACCGCCGCACGTATTCCGGCACGTGGAGGAGGTCCCACAGAACCCCCACCCCGCCGGGCTTCAACACCCTCACCATCTCCCCCAACACCCTCGTCCTCTCCGCCGCAGCCTCCACCGTCCTGTGGCCGTACTCTTTCCCCACGTTGTGCACGAACAGGGCGGAAACCACCACGTCGAAGTAGTTGTCCCCGAACGGTAGGCTCCTCACGTCGCCTTCTCTGCAAGTCACATATTCCCCCACACCTGTTCAATTTTTCAAATCACCATTTTCAGCAAAAAAAAAATATTAAAATAAAATAAAATTTATTAATTAACGAGGAATGAAAGGAAAACGAAGAGTCACAATTCACAAACCTTCCATGTTGGCGGTTCGTAGAGTAGACAAAGTGGTTATTTTAGAAGGGTCCAACCCGACGACCCGACCCGAACTACCGGTCTTTTTCAGTTGGGTCGCCACCGCATTGAGAAGGATTCCTCTGCCGCATCCGATATCAAGCGCCAGCTTCACCGTCGACCAGTCATTAACGGACCCCACCATCCGCTGCGCCATGTCGTAATGCAACGGCCCGGCGGAGTAAAAGAAGTTAGCCGCCGCGAAAAACAAGCACACGGCCGAAAGCGCCGTGACGCCTCCGCTGAACCCAGCGGCGAAACGGGCTGCTCCAGGGCTGGAAAGGAAAGCTTGGAAGAAGTGGAAGATGGATTCGAAGTAGAAAAGGAAGATAAGTGAAATTAGTGAGAAAAAAACCGCGTGAAAAAGAAGGAAAACGAGTGTTTGCCACTGTTCCATGCCGTAAATAGCATAGATCTGAGTCCAATCTCTGCTACCATTGCTTTTCCCCATTTGATCTCTGCAAAAAAAATCCTCTCAAAAGCTAAAAAGCAAGAACTTTAAAGCAATCTGATTCACTCTTTTTGATGGGTTCTCGTTGAATTGCTCTGATCAATCAAATTAAGCTAAAAATCTGTTGGGTGAATGATCCAAGAACTGATCTCTGAAACAAGGATAGAAAAATCAGAGAAAACAGGGTTTCATCCAAACAGAAGAAAGAAAGAAAATAGAGGAGAAAGAGGACAAATGGGATTCAGATTTATGGAAGTGATGAAACTGCAAAAATGTCAGTGATTCTGGCATTGAAAAGGATAAAATAGAATGATCTCATATGCAACTAAACAAAAGAAAAATTAAAAATTTTCACGCGCTTTCAGTATCCTCTTTTCTGGGGTTGATTTGATTTGAATTCTTTTGGGAAAAGGGACAAAGGAAAACAAAAATTTATAGAACTCGAATGGGGTTTTGTGTTTAAAAATGCAGTGGGAAAACTGCACGGATTTTCTCAGAGAAAAGGAAGGAAAACGAGTGAGTGATTGGTGAGTTTAGTGAGATTCTGTTTTGTATAATTCTCTATTTTTAGTGGTGATTGCAGGATTTGTGAATAAAATTTTAAATATTTTAATATATTATTTTGTTAAAAATGTGGGTAAAGTATAACATTTTTGTCATTGAACTTCAGTTGTTGTCTCGTTTTCGTTATTGAATTATATAAAGTTTCAATCTTGTCACTAAATTTTTCGGAAATGTTTTTTGTCATTAAGTCATTATATTTAGGGGTGTTTATATCCGGGTATCCGGATTTTTGGTACCTAAAAGTCGGCCCGTGATCCCGCCCATAAGAATCGGGTACCTAAAAGTCGGCCCGTGACCCGGCCCATAAGAATCGGGTACCCGGTTTATTTTTTATATTTTTAAAATTTTATTTAAAAAAAATACATAGGAAACACATAAAATTTCATGATATATATTTCAAACACAAAAATTATTGATTTGAGATTACTTTTAAAAGAGAAATATTTGGATATATATCTGTATATATATATATTAAAGTTTATCGACAAAAAGAATGTACTAAAAATGTTAATTTCGATCATAATTTTTCTTTCGACTCGTATATTGACAAACTAATATAAATATTTTTGAAAATTTGTAAACTTAAAAGTATATAATACAAGTATAAAAAGAATTTAGAGATTTAAAATTAATTTTAAAAAAAATAATAAGAAACATAAAATAAAAATAGAATTTAAATATAAAATATATAAATATTAAAATTAGCGGGGCGGGTTGAGTACCCGGTTATAAAAAAATTGACCCTGACCCAGCCCAACTACCCGGAAAAAATTGCGAGTCGGGTACCCGGCCCGAAAAATTCGGGTACTTTAATATAAATACCCGATAAATTTTAATCGAGTAGACGGGTTGGCGGGTCGGTAGTTCGAGCCGGATATTTTTTAACACCTCTAATTATATTGTTAATGGTGAGATGGTGTGTAAGGTATCTTCCTCGTTTTCTACTGAAAATCATTAACGCTTGTGACTATCGTTGTTGATCAATAGTGGTGGAGCTACATGATTGGGACGACATAGCCCACTCTGAACTTTTTAAAGTTTACGTATTTGGCTTCACTTTTCTTAATTTTTATGAATTAGTCCTTAAAATTTATGATTTGTGCCCACCCTCAAATTTTGAGATTTTTATGACTTATGCACTCTAAAAAATGTTTTGATTTGTGCCCACCCTTAAAAATATTTCTAGATCTGTCACTGTTGATCAACATTCATAGCAAAATTAATACTAAAATATTCACATTTTTTCGAATTCACTTGAAAATAGAAAAAAATGCATCCAAAAATACGATTTTTAATGCTATGGTCTACTTTGTTGGTTGGACGTTCAAGATAACTCAAAAATTATGTCTTCATGTGGTTATACAATAAAAAGTTTAAATTTTTTTAACATTCAGATTCAGTGTATAATGTCAACGTCACTCAAATCTCTCTCTATTTATAAATAAAAAAATATTAATCGCTTTAAGCGTGATTAATATCACGTCCTTTTATATTGTACTTACGACAATAAAATGATAATTTTTTAACAATTTTTACCTAAGGAGAAGAGGTGAAGAATTTCGTTTCTTATAAATAATGAGCTATAATTTAAAGAAGAGGAAAAGTCGTCAAATAAATTTTTTTAACTACATACTTTATAGATTGTTGATATAATTTTTAAAATTATTACAAAATTTTATATATTTCAATATATATGTGATGTTATCCTTCCGCAAAACGATAAAATCCTTATTCAACAAATAATAATTGATTTAAGTTACACCTGTTAATAAAATAAAATAAGTTACCCCATTCCTTGTTAATTATACTCCGCAAATCATGGAGAGGGAATGATCTTGACCGTAGAATAAGGAATCTATAGGGATTGATGTAACTAAATCGTGTTTCTTAATTTCCCCTAATTAATAAAGTCAAGACTTAGAGAAAAAATGGTATAACACATGTACATTTTATAATTTATGTTCGAAATTCACATTTTTTCTTTTCAAAAATATTTTCTTCAAGACTCGAACATAAATTTTGTTTAAAAAAACGTTATTTACTTTACCATTGCACCCAACATTTGTTTGTTAAATTTATAAAAATTTTGAACTCTCATGTTTTATGTTTTATCATGCATAAATATTATTGTGAGTTCTCTTGTGATATTTTTATTCTTGTTTAAGTCTTATAGTATAGAGTTTTGTTTAGATTTATTATAGTTTAAGTTCGAGTACCATCTTAGTTATTAGTCTAATTTTGTACTGTAATAGCTAATTTTGATGATAATTATTTGAATGTGTATTATTTGTGTTTGTAATCAATAGGAATCGGTATCGACCATCCACCTAAAAATGATTATAATGCTCATGAGCTTCTTTAGATTTTATAAAATTATAAGTTTTACCTATCAAACATGTATTTTGGAAATATGGTAATGGCCTCGTAACAAATGGTGTCATAATGACCCTTTAACTGTCTAATTTCACGCCGAGCGCTCATAAATGGGTAGGCTAGGTGAACGATCATGACAATGGCCCATCACGAGCGTGGTAGACTCGTGACGAAGGCGTCGCAAAGTTGAGTGGGAAAGAATGTCACGTTTAGAAAGAGAGACAAAGACGATCTTGTGATATATATACGATAGCGCTGCACATCCTATTAAATATATCTTTTGAGAAGAGAATAATGACCCTGTGACATATTGCTTCACCCTTTAAAATTTAAATTGCATCTACAAGTGTACTTGTAACTTGAAAAAAATCTAAATTCCAAAAGAAAAATAAATTATAGGGAAAACTATACATGTGGTCCCTAAACTATTATCGTTTTCTTATTTTGGTCCCTAAACTATGTTTTTCGGCAAAATCGTCCCTTCTGTTACATAGTTTTCCTGTTTTGGTCCCCCGACATTAAATAACTAACGATTTTGCTGACGTGACATTTTTTAAATATTTTTTAATCATCTCTCTCTCCTCTTAAAAAAATGCCACGTCAGCAAAACCGTTAGCTATTTAACGTCGGGGACTAAAACATGAGAACTATGTAACAGAAGGGACGATTTTACCGAAAAACATAGTTTGGGAACCAAAATAGAAAAATGATAATAGTTTGAGGACCACCAGTGTAGTTTTCCCTAAATTATATGGTAGTTGTAACATTGCATGAAAGTTATATAATTTATCTAAAACTTCAAACTATTTTTTTTCAAAATTTATGCATTTATTTATTTTAAAACGATTAAAAACAATATACATTTTTAATATTTTAAGAGTTTGTTGGTGTTATAGTTAAAAAATTATTAAAAAAAGTATCAAGTTCATATTTTATCTAAAATTCAAGAGTTATATTAGAAATTATTTTTTTATTAACGCGTCACATCATCAATATTATAAGAGTTAACGTGACTATTTTTTGATAAGTCAACAATATAACTGATTAAAATGTAATTTATGAAAAGTTGATTGTTTAAAATAAAAATATAATGAAACCAGAAAATTTTGGTTTACCCTTAATCTTATTATTTATGACAATAAAAGTAAAATAATTTTTTTTTTCAAAGTGTCCATTGTCCAAAGTGTGAGAAGAAATAAATAGAGTGGACTGTGGGTCCATTCCATTACCATTTCACACCGAGAAAGGAAAGGAGAAAAGAAAACCGGATTAGCGGGGTTATATATATATAATGTTAATAAAAAATAAAATTTCCAGTCAAAACATAAAAGTAGTTAAATATTATAAAAGTTCAAAAATTTTAATTTAAATATATGAAAGGTGTAATGATATATTTAGTGATCAACATTTGTTAGTTTGAGCTTTATTTTCTGAGTTAAATTTGGTCATTAATCTTTTTAAAAATTACATTTTAACTTTTTGACCTTTCAATAAGAGTAATAATTTTGTAACATAAACATCGACTAAAACGTTAATCTTTTGTAATGGCATGACAGCTCGTATGACAATACACATGTTTTTTTGTTTATATATATTTAAAAATTTTAAATTATTTGTTTACATGAAATATAAAAAGTTTTTAGTGTCATGTAAAATGAAGTGAACGTGAACTGTCACATAAGCTACCACATCACACCATTAAAGTTTTAATATATTTGTTAGTATTTTATTTAATATTTTTTTATTTATTTAAAAATTAAAGGTCAATTTTAATAAAAATAAAGATTAAGTTGATAAAATATTTAAATATTAAAACGTTAAAATTAATTATTCAAAACAAAATAATGTGAATTTGGTAAAAACTCATTTTTGAAAAAATGCGTAATATTATAGTGTTTATATTTATAAAAAAAAAGTTTAGAATCGAATTCAAAACTTAATATTAATTAAAAATTTATTTCAACAACAATTTTATCATTGTATTTAGTAGTGCTTACCGAACGTGTCGATTGCGAGTTGAGTAGTGCTCGACTCGTACTTGTTAAAAAAAACGTTACACGATAAGTTTGATAAATTTTTGCTCGACTCGTGCTTGTTAAAAATTCAGTTGCTCGACTCAACTCATTGTTCATTAAACTTGCCAAAATTTTTATTTTTTTAAATATAGGTAAAATCTAGTGGTACTATTAGAACTTGATATAAACATATAAATTCAAGAAAAAAATATGAGATCTGAAGAGATAAATAAACAAACCTACCATGACCAAATTAGAGATAAAGTCAATATTCAAGTCGAGCTCGAGTTGTTTGCAAGCAGTTCAACTCCACTAATTATATTATATATTTAATTCACACGTATTTATATAGTATTTTATATAATACTTTAGATTGACTTGATCTAGCTAGCACCCACCAAGTTTGGTTTTTCTACTTTAGGCTATTTTCCCAATACATACGTGAAACAAGCAAAGCAGCACCGACTTTGGTTTAAAAAAAATCTTAAAAACTTTACATTCAAAAGCCTAAACCCAAAGTACAAAATAACCTCCATCTGCTTCCTAACTCTAAATTCCATTTATTGCCATTTTGGCTTGCTTCAAGTGGTCCAATTTGGTACCTAACTACATAATGTCTACCCCTTGTACCCAGTTTGATTTTTCTTTCTTCGTATTATTATTTTTAGTATATCTACGTATATTTAATTTATTATTCATTTGAGCAAATGTTGATGGTCGGTTAGTCAGAGCTGCTTATTTGCTCCTTTCCCCTTCTTTTAAGTCTTGGGTTCAAGACTCAGCAGGAACATTCTTTCTCCTAAAGTATCCCCCCTCTAGGAGTAGAAGTAGTATTGTCAAAAAAAATTATTATTCATTTAATTCGGATTGAATACTGTAGATATATCTATTACAGGGTTAATTCTCTCAACCCAATTTACTTCATTCATGATGTTAAAATTCAAACCCTAAATGTTGTTCAAAAAACCTATTATTTCATATCGTTATATCGATTGATTGTTAGTTTCTTCTTCGTATTATATTCAACATAAATTTCAACTAATTAAACACCTTGTGGGTTATCCATTTTTTCTATTTTTTAAATACAAAGTGGAAGAATTTCAATTATGAGTGTAAATTGAACCGAGCTGATATATTAACCGAGTAAAATTCATCTTGATTGCAATTTGTAAATATTAGATATTAAATCTTAATTTTATGAAAATTTGATATTTAATATGATAAAAAATTAAATAAAAATGTAAGTTTAATTTTTTAGATGTAGTATCTAAATTATCCAGACCATCTTCATATAAATCAAAAAATATTATACGTTTAAGTGAGTTCAAACTCACTTTTTCTTAT
This sequence comes from Hibiscus tridactylites, assembly GCA_958450335.1. Lineage (NCBI taxonomy): Eukaryota > Viridiplantae > Streptophyta > Magnoliopsida > Malvales > Malvaceae > Hibiscus > Hibiscus tridactylites. The sequence goes on along the minus strand of OY288273.1, from coordinate 96,975,786 downwards.
ATATATTAAAACAAAAATAATATCAATCGAACTGAAATTTAATCTGATTTATTTATATAAACACTAATTTAAGATAATAACTAAAAAACCAAGGGATTTTAACCTAGTTTGTAAATTAGATGCATGCTAACTTTATTTTTATTATATTTTATGACGTTGTTGTCAAGATTGGAAGACAGTGGCATTGAACATGGGAAACTGTCGGCAAACATAGTTTTCAACTCTCGAATAACATCAAATCTAACATTATTTTATTCATATACTGTTCAATTTCTTTTCAGTTTCAAGCTCTAGATATTGTTTTATAAACTTTTTAAATATATATTATTTTATAAACTTAAATTATATATATGTATGTATATAAAATAGAGAGTTTCATGTGTGATGAGTCATCTTCTTTCGCAAAAGGTGCCATATGTTTTCACTTAGTTGCCACTCTATTTTGATTGTTTGATTTGATTTTTTTCGAATAATAAAAACCTTACGGATGTTAAAATTTGAACTCGTTGATCTTATTTTAAGTTACAGTAATAAAAGCTCATCCCCTTGTGTCCTGATGGCAAAGGTTGATGTTCATCATCCCTTGAGATCCGGGATCAAGCATCAGTATTGCATGCTGTGTGAGCCTTTGTTGAAAAAAAAACTAAAAGAAAGTTGAACAGATGCCTACCTTGATCTTGCGGTGGTAAAATTAATTTTGGATCAACGTGATTTAATAGAATTGATTTTAAAGTAGCTCGATTTATGTTTAGGAGTTTTTTTTTTAAATCACCATTGTATAAAAAATAGTGTAAATATCACGGCGAAATGTAAAAACTACTTCTACCTTGTTCCTCCCAGAATCACGTTTGGAGTCCAGAATTAATTTTAGATTTTTGAATCCAAACATGTAGGCACGACGTTCGAGGCCAAAAATCCCATTGAATCAAAATTTTAGGCCTCCAAACGCCCATCCAAACACTTTTAATTTTAAAAATATTATTTTCCTATGTAGATAAGATGGATAACATGTCAAGAATCCTTAAATAAATTTTGGAAAAACATGCATTGTGGTCCCAAAGACTATTGACGTACCTAACCCATGCACAATCAAATTCAAAGAATCAAACCTAACATTGACTTGTGTTTATAATAATGTGAAAATTAACCCCCTTTTTTCAAAGTCTAAACATGGATTTCAGCATACTGTTTTGTTAACAAAAAGATATTAAAATTCGAATTCGGATTTAATTCGGTTTTATTTATCCAAGAAATTTAGAGTTCGGAGATAACAAACGAGGATAGTTCGGAGATATCCAAGAATCTTTGTCTTCAAGAATTAGAGCTTGGAGAACATGTTGGCGATAGACTTGTTAGGATGCTCAGGTGAGATCAAAACACCAGTCAATTTCCTTCGGATCATTATAGTATCCGATCCAGATTGATTAACCAATATATCAGATACCGATGATTATATCAAATTTTGATAAATACTTAAAACGTGGACGATTTTCAAGGTTTTGAAGTATCCTGCCTGCAACCTAATTACACCCAACTGTTTCCTCCAAGTAAATCATTAAACATTATTGCCAAATGGGCAAATGGCAACTTAACACTTGAGTCCAATGGCCAAAAATTAACATCAACGGACACATCGAACAATTTCATTCGTGCACATGTCATGTATCCAACGGTTGTCACTGCTACACATAGTTGACATTTAACGTTACATTTGGTCTATATAAATCCCATATATTCTCTCTAAAGTTTGAATTTAAAGGAAGTCTGAGCTTTCTTTTCTCTTTGTGTGGCTTAAAATGGTGTGCTTTTGTTTCCTGGTGGACCAAAGGCGGAAGCTGACGAGCAGCAAGCCGGTAGCCGGGATGTGCTCTCGGTGCGGCCGAGGAGCTAGCGTCGGGGACATGAAAACGGTCACCCGGTTTTGTTATGTTCCGTTTTATTGGAGATCTTGGAAAGCTATCATCTGCACATTTTGTGGAGCTGTTCTTAAATCTTACAGATGAAGTTCAAAGCTTTTCTCTTTTGCCTTTCTTTTTCGATTATGTATATATATATATAACTTGATACACTAACAACAGTATTTCTTAATCCAACAAGTGGAATTAAGAAATTGAATTGTAATTAATTACTTTGTAGTATGTTTCGATTATTCATACACTTAAAGCCTTTTTTTCGAATATAGTCGGATTAGCAGATTATAACAATTTTTTAAGGAAAGATTAACAGATTAAAACATAGTATACTGTTATTGGTGGTGTACATAATTCAAATGTTAATGAATATGATAATTTCCGGGATTCAAAGTTTCCTAATAAATCTTATGTTGGTGTTAAGTTAATTTCATGGCTTGTTGAAATGCAATTTTCGGAATAGAAATCCTCTGACCATTTTCGGTGCTCCTATTTATGTTCTCGTACTAAAAATTAGGTTTAGAGTTTAAGGTTAGGATTGTGGTTAGTGTTTAGGGAATTTAAGATAAGTGTATTTTTAGGGTATAGAGTGTGAGGTTTAGGATTTAGAATTTAGGATTAAGGGCTTGAAATATATATTTTTTAATAATTTTTAATGTTGGGACATAAAAATAAACATCAAAAAGTGTAATAGATTTTTATCGGATTTTTCTTGTGAAGCCCGAACAAGAGTAGGGATGGCAATTTGATCCGAATCCGATCCGAAAGAATTTATCCGATCCATATTCGATTGAAAAAAATCTGAATCCGAATCCGAGAAAAATGTCCGAGTCCTAATAGGAGATGGGTTGGATATGGATCATGCCAAGATCCGATCCGAATATGATCCGAATCCGATCCAAATCCATGTCCGATCCGAATCCGACGCATCCGATCCATATCCGAGCCCGAATCAAAACATTTAGGACTTTTAATTCCTTAAAACAAAACATCATGTATAATATTTACATTAAAACAAGAAGACAACATAAATAAAGTAAAAAAGTTAAACTAAATACATTAAAAACATAACTACATATATTTTTTAAACGAGAACATAAATATATATATTAGGTAATTTTGAATAATGGTAAAAACAAAATTAACTTTATATATATATATATATATATATATATTAAAAGTGATAATAAAAATATAAATGTGTTAAGAATGTAAGTTAAATAATAATAATATTTATTATGATTTATATAGATTAATTAACCTTAATATAGTGTAATATATCTATTTATATCATATGCATGTATAAATAAATATGAAAAAGATAAATACAAGATCAAATCATAGATAAATAAACAATAAAATAAATACAATAGAGAAACAAATAAATGTAAATATCAATGAATTACTAAAAATTAAGGAAGTTAATGAGTGCAATAGTAAGTAATGTGCAATCGATAAATAAAGTTATATATTATGCTAAAATTATGAATTAAAATAGAAAGTAATTTAAAACCATAAACAATAAACACAAAAAATTAAATGTAGTCAACAAATAAGGGATAAAAATGAACAAGTGTAGAATTAAATAACATAAATTAAATGCGTAAGAAATTAAATATATAAAATTATGGATTGATTTGCACTAAAATAAAATTATTAGAGGGCCAAAAAATAATATACCCTAAATACGCTAAAATTCGCGAATCTACCCTTCAAACTTAGGTCAAGACTAGGGATGACAATTTAATCCGAATTCAAAAACTCTAATCTAAATGCGGTTGAAATAAATCCGAATCCGATCCGAAAAAATCCGATCCAAAAACAATCCGATCCAAATCCGTTTGAAAAAAATCCGAATCCAAATCCGAAAAAAATATCCGAGTCCGATTGTAATGGATTCGGACTTGGATTCTATACAATCCGATCCAAATCCGATCCATTGCCATCCCTAAACAAGAGTGTTGTTGAGGGCGTAAGCACTCTTTGAAAATTCTAAGATTTTATATAGTTTAACTATTTTCATTATGTTTATTATTGATAATTTAATTTTGTACTATGTTAGATTTTTCGGCTAATTTAAATCGTCATAAAATATAAATTTTCTCCAGAATACGTCTGACACGTAGTGATTTCTCACTCGGCTCGAATTATATGAGTAAAACACGCCTCTGACCCGACTTAAAACAAATAAAAATATATAATTTTCTCATTTTAAGTCGAAGTTGCAATGGGAGAGCAGGAGTCTCGTTCTCTCGGTTTCCAGGGTAGGAAGGACAGATTTTTCCAGCATCACGCCGGTAGACCAGGAGTGCAAAACCAGTTCTCGGGTGGATATAGACACAATGGTAATCAAAACTCATCAGGGACGAAGGCGAAGTGGGTTGTGTTCGTTGACAACCTAAGCAAGAGGGTTTCTAGGGGAGCTTTGAGGGAGCTTTTCAACTACCATGGAGAGGTTAACAAAGTCTTTATCCCGATGGTTAACAATAAACCAAGGTACAAGAGTAGCACTTTTGCTTTAATACATATGGGGAGTGAAGCGGCGATGAAGAAGGTGATTGAAAAAGTTCATAACTCCTTTATTGATGGGAGACGAGTTACGGTCTCTAAAGCTAAGTTCCCGGAACCTCGTGAGAAACCAGATGACATCCGAAATAATAATAGGGATGATCGGCGCAACTCAGGCGGCAGAGAGGGGAATACTCATTACAGAAAAGACAAGCAGCCTAATCAGAAGGGTCCTGCTTTCAGAGACAATCGATCTTTCAAGGAAGTTCTAACAGTGGGTGAAAAGGCCTATAGGATTCCAGGTACGTATTATCAGGTAGAGGAGTGCAATGGGGAATATACAAGAAGAAAGGAAAGCCTTTTGGAGGTTGGAATTCCAGTGTCCGAAAGCTTGTGGATCAAAAATTCAATGGTGGGCGTTATCAAACCATCCTTCGAAATTGAATTTGTCCAGAAGGCACTTCATAGTGATGGGATTAAGGTACGTCTGGCAAAATGGGGTGTTCAGGATAATTTTTGTCTCGTTACCTTCCCTACTGCTGAAGAAAAAATTTCTGTTTGGGGTAAGAAGAAGGAGGAACTACTGTTCTGGTTTGATCATTTGGAATTCGATATTATGGTAAACAATATCCCATGGTGTTACTGCTCAGTTACTTTAATAGGTGTTCCTATCCAATGTTGGCACGAAAACTTCTTTGGTAGTCTGGCTAATAGATGGGGATCTCTTGTCAAAATTCACAATTCAACTAAGGATAAATCTGATTTATTCAAGGCCAAGATTCTGATCAGGGCTCCAAGTCAATTTGATATCCCTAAATCGATTACAGTGAACATTGGTGGCAGATCATATTTTGTATCCATTAATACGGATAAAGCTTTTGTGGAAAATTATGAAAATGAAGTCTTGGAGAAAGAATGTCCTTTCGCAGATGTGTGGCCGGAACAGCCGATCGGTGATCAGTGTCCGGTCGATCAAGATGAAACGGCTCGACAACCCCCGGGCCCCTTGCCGGAGGTGGGAAATCAAACAGTCGGGGATAGGCCCATGAGAAATGTAGGTAAGGGAGATGTACCTGCTTCGGATGAAATTACTAACTCTAGCTTTGAAGCGGTTGTGGGGATCGAGGCAAACCTTAATGATAACAACACGGAAAACCAGAGGAATATTAATATCCCCATCATTTCCCAAATCGATAGATTGGTTGCCGACCCAATTATGATCCATAACCCAATCGGTGGTGGACAGGTACAAAATCATACAATTGTTACTAAAGAGCACGTGGAGGACAGCAATTTTCATGCAATTAGAGGAGTGACTCACGTTGTCCTTTCAACTTCCTCCACTCCGTCAGATCAGCATGATATTCTGGAGAAGTTTGAGGGCCAGTCAAGCAGTAATTTAATGAACATTATAGTCAACGATTCTTTCGATCTTGACCTTCATCCGTCGTGTCAAAGTTTTGTTCCTAACACTGTGGCAGATTCTGGTGGGATCCAGGGTATCTCGGAAATTAACTCCCCTATTGTAGATTCGTTATCATTGAGGAGATTGGATAGAAATCATCCAATTAGTTCCCATAATAGTGGACAAATATCTGTGCACCAGTTTATGTCCAGTGGTTTCCTTGATGCTACGCAGCGACGTGTATTTAGAAGGAAGATCCGTGATTCTCTCGATCTCCCGGTCAATCATGATCAAGGTGGTCGAGAAGAGGAATCTCACAACTCCGTTCATCTAAGCTACATTGAAGAAGCTTTGGCAATATGGGGAGTTAGCAACATGCTGCGAATTTCTTTTAGTGGTGGGAAAGATGCTCTTATGGAGAAGGTGGTACTTTTAGAGAAGGGTTGTTGAAGTTCTGGGTGTCTCGAGTAATAACCAGGTTCTTTCTTCTATTTTCAATGTCTTTGTCGATCATATCTTGGAACATAAGGGGCCTTGGAAATTCAGTGAAGCATCGTGCAATCAGATTATTATTTCAAAGTCGAAGACCCACCTTCCTGTTCATACAAGAAACGAAGAAAATGTCCATCCATCAATCTTTGATTCGGAATATAGGGTGTGGGCAGTATATGGAGTTTATTTTTTCTCCTTCAGTTGGTGCAGCGGGAGGCCTACTCAGCCTTTGGAATCCTGCATGGTTTACGTGTAAAGACAACTTCATACACAAGCACTTTATTGCCAGCATGGGGTACTTCAAAGGAATTGATCAGTGCATTGGGTTTATAAATATTTACGGACCATCAATTGATGCGGACAAACCCTCATTCTTCGAAGAATTGTTAGACTTCCTTCTCAATCGCCCACTGCCTTGGTGTCTTATGGGTGATTTCAACGCTATTACTAATAAAGATGAGAAACTGGGGTTTCATTTTAATTGCAAGTTGGCCGAATCTTTCAGAAGCTTTATTCAGGATGCTAATTTGATCGATATCCCTCTACATGGAGGTGCGTTCACATGGTCTAATAGAAGGGATCCCCCAACCTTTGTCCGATTGGATCGAGTTCTGGTCAATCAATCTTTCATTTTGCTTTTCTCTGACCTACACCAAAGTCTTCTGCCTAACTCCGTGTCGGATCATAATGCTATTTGTCTGGAGGATTCGAAGGTTGATTGGGGCCCTCGCCCATTTAAGCTTTTTAACTATTTATTTGAGGAAGCTGATTTTGTGGAGAAGATATCTGAGGACATCGATCAATTATTGATGGCATATCCAAAAATTAACATCTCAGTTCTGCTTAAAAAAATCCAAGTGTGCAATAAAGGATTGGTCGTCTGGGAAGCTTCTTCCTTCCTCGGTTACGATCAAGGATCTGGAGCAGAGCATTTCGAGGCTGGAGACAAAAATACAGGGTGGCAACATTATGACTAATGATATGTTAAACCTTGCAAAATTGAAAAAAGAGCTATGGGACATGCTTCGTAAGGATGAGAGAGCGTGGGCTCAGAAATCCCGCTCTAAATGGATTCTGGAAGGTGACCAGAACACCAAATACTTCCACTCCATTGCATCGAATAGAAGGCGTATAAACTGCATTCAGGCGTTAACATACAAGGGAGCAGTTATCACCAAACCCTCAGAGATTCGAGATGGTGTTTTCTCATATTTTTCGGAAGCATATAATACTTGTACAGCTCTGGAGGTTAGTGAATTAGACCTTGGTTTCAAACAGTTATCTCAAAATCAGAGGGAGGATTTGGAAAAGAACTTTACGACTGAGGAAGTATGGGAGGCGATCGCATCCATGAAAGGCGATAGGGCTCCGGGTCCAGACGGTTTTACTATGGAATTCTTTAAAACCTTTTGGCCATCGCTAAAGTCTACTGTTATGGACTTCTTTGAGGACTTCTTTCATGGGAGGGAGTGGAACCCAAGTGTTAACCACTCGTTTATTACGTTGATTCCGAAGAAGGTGGGCGCGAACTCGTTGGAGGACTTTAGGCCAATTAGCCTTGTTGGTGATTTATACAAAATCTTGTCCAAGGTACTCTCGAGACGTTTAAGACCATGTGCTAAAGACATCATAAGTGAATCGCAATTTGCATTTATCCCCGGGCGACATATTCTTGATTGCTCCTTTATCGCCAACGAATCCATAGATGCAATCCAAAAAAGAGGTACCAAAGGGCTAGTTTTCAAAGTAGACTTCAAACGAGCCTATGACACTGTTGATTGGCGTTTTCTTCTCCGGGTAATGAAGGAGATGGGTTTTGGCCCCATTTGGATTAAGTGGATAGCTAAATGTATTTCTTCAGCTACAATCTCTGTATTAGTGAATGGATCTCCGACACCATGCTTTAATCTATCCAGGGGTCTTCGTCAGGGTTGCTCATTATCGCCTCTGCTGTTTAATTTTGTCGGAGAAGCACTCCATCTCATGCTTGATAAGGCGAACAAAGCTGGTTTATTTAATGGCTTTGTGATGGGGAAAGGGGAGGATGTGGTAACAATTTCGCATCTCCAATTCGCCGATGATTTATTAATGTTTTGTAATGCTTCTTTGGGTGAGATTAGAAATGTCAAAAGAATCCTTCGTTTGTTTGAGATTGCTTCGGGTCTACAGCTTAATCTCAACAAATGCAAATTACTTGGGATTAATGTTGAGGAGCAGACATTGAAGGAATGGGCGTCGGTGGTCGGTTGTTCAGTAGGCTCTCTCCCATCGGATTATTTGGGGCTACTGTTGGGTCCGAAGAGAAATTCAGCAGTTATATGGGAACCTGTTATGAAGAAAATGCATGATGCATTAGCAAGTTGGAAGGGATCTAATCTGTCGTTTAGTGGAAGACTCATCTTGATAAAGTCGGTGCTCTCTTCTATCCCTATATATTATATGTCTTTATTCCCTCTTCCTTCGGCAGTGGCTAAGGCATTCAATCGATTAATGGCAAAGTTCCTTTGGGGTGATTCCATGTCGACAAAGAAAATTCATTGGGCGAGTTGGGAATCCGTTTGTTACCCAACTTATCTTGGTGGACTGGGTATACGTAATGTAATAACTCAGAATCGTATTTTAATGAGCAAATGGATATGGAAATTCTCTCTTGAGAGAGATAGCTTATGGAAAAAGGTTGTGTGTTCAAAATATGAACAAGACAAATTATCCTTGTTACCAACCGAATCTTGCGCAGCAAACAGTAGTTGGATCTGGAAAAGTGTAGTGAATTCTTTCTACATCAATGATGAGTTTGGTACTAGCTTGAGGCAAAATGCTACCCCCCATGTAGGGGATGGTCGATCAATATTGTTTTGGTCTGACTGGTGGATTGGAGACGCCCCATTGATGGTTAACTTTCCTCGGATTTACGCATTGTCGATCAATAAAGCTGGGCGTGTTGCAGACTTTGGAACCAAACATAACTCTGTGTGGTCCTGGAAAATAGAACTGCGGAGAAGAATTTTCGATTGGGAGAATGGCCAATGGAAGGCTCTCTTGGATATGTTAAAAGGACTGAAACCAGGTAACTTGGAAACTGATTGCTTACTATGGAAGAATTCTGGTGATGGTCAATTTTCTTCAAAAGTATGCTACAACTCGTTTTTTCCAATGAATGAACAATCTCAGTTTTGGAAATCTTGCGCATGGCTAGGCATCGCACCCCCAAGGGTGGATTTTTTCTTCGGGCAGGTGATTAAGAATAGATTGCCAGTTAAAACAGAATTGGTGAAGCGAGGAGTGAATTCTCTTCCGGATATTAAGTGCCCTCTTTGCGCCAACAACATCGAGACGGTAAAACATTTGTTCTTCTCATGTAGAGTATCTTGGGTGATTTGGTCGAATCTTGCAAGCTACTGGAATCTCAACTTAGTGTTACATGAAGATGCGGAAATTGCTATCAGATACTGGCATATGGCTAAACCCAACTCAGCAAAGGCGTATTTCTGGAACCTTATTCCGAGTGCAATTTTATGGTCCATATGGCTTGCTCGGAATGAAATTATTTTCAAGAATTCTAGATTGGATCTTAACAATTTGCTGTTCATCGTCAAATACAGACTGGCTGTTTTGTTTATGGCCCGAAACCAAACCTATACTTGTGCCATGGATGACTTAATTTGTAATCCTGCTGTTTCAGATAACATGTCTAATTCTTGTATACTAGGTAAGGTCAGCGAAACTTGGTCTCCCCCTCCTGCAGGTTTCTTGAAGCTCAATGTGGACGGGGCAGTTCCGAGGAATGGTGGTTCGGGCGGCATTGGTGGGATATTCAGAAACAAATCAGGGGAATGCATGACATCTTTTTCGGAATCGTGCGAACCTGGGCCTCCCATTTTGGCGGAGATTGCTGCCTTGAAGCGTGGTGTGCAACTGTTCATGGAAGATCCGATATGTAAAAATCATAGGCTCATTATTGAAACTGATAGTAAGCTCCTGGTTAGTTGGTTGTCAGATCCGGTTTCCTGCCCAGTGGTGTTCAAAAACTCCATTCAAATGCTCGCTGATTTCTGTAAGGAACGGGGCTGGTTCGTGCGCCATATCCCCAGGGCTCTTAATTCAACAGCCGACGCCTTGGCGAAAGAAGGGATTGGGTAGGTTAAGTGCGATACCTTTTGGAAGCAGGGTATGTTGCTGTGCGTATTGTGCACAAAGGCTTTGTGGGACTATATTAGTTCTCCAAATAACTATGGATGTATGACACACAGGTTGGATTTCTTTATACATCCTTGAGGCACTCTTTTCCTCTATTAGGCCTAGGGAGGTTTTTAACGAGGCCTTGAGGATGTAGTGTATGATCCTTTCATTAATCATACAATTTCTGATAAAAAAAAAATAATTTTCTCATTTTCATTAGTAATAAAGGGATAATAGGAAAAAAAAATAAAGATGCCTATTTATAGTAATTATACATATATTCTTTATTTTTCATCGGATAAATTAATGATTTAATTGAAAAAAATAAAGAGAGGCATTATAACAATTAGCCCTAAATATATAAAAGAATTACACATGTATCTCGCGTTGGATAAGATATTTTAACCATAAATTTGTCTCGGCTCGAAAGTTATTAAAATTTTATCCAACACGACCTGAACTTAAATTTTTATTAAAAAATGTGATCTTATAAAATCAAACCGGGTCGGAACTCATCGGGTTTGAGTCGATACCCACCCCTATTAACGACTTAAGGTGAAAATTGAAGGCTTTGTACTTTGTAGGGGTTATTAGGTGGAGACAACGACATGAGCTTCATAACTAGGCTTTCAGTTCAAAGGTCCATTATCCGTTGGCACGCCTTCTCCAAAATTTGAAGCCATTACATCATAAATTAGATATTTTAGAATTTTCTAAAATTTATTTTTTAAATAATATTTTATTTTCTTCTTCTATATTTTAATGTTTAATACGTAATTTGGTACTTAAATTCTATCTATTTAAGTTCAAGTATTGAAAATGACATTTTTCTAGCTTCGTTAAAAAATGCACATGACTAACAACAATATTAGAAACACTATTATTAGATGATGCAATCACAAACATGTTTTTGTTTTTGTTTTGTGGTTTGATTCATCTGTCTTTGTGGCATGTTTCAGCATACTCTAGCGATCGATTGTTGTTCGCACAGAGATTCAATCGGTGCTAGTTTCTGATTTATATTTTTGTCGGTGGTCACTTGGAAAGTTATATCCCCACTCGGTTGATGGTTGTTTGCCGATGAAATCAGTCCGGGGTAGCGGTACTTTTTGCTTGACAGCTTGGATCGCGCATCACTCCTTCTTCCTTCTTTATGCGTCTCGTTTGGACAGAGACAAAGAGATTCAGGAGGCTGCTAAATTTTATTGGTATGCTTATCTCCATAGAAGTTTTCATTTTTCTTTGTTTTTAGGTTGTAAGGTTATTTTTTGGGTTGTTTAATCTAAATATTTTTCTTCTTAGATGTGTTGTAATTGAATTTTTTTTATAGATTTAATAAAAATTTAGTAGCTTTTATCAAAAATAAAGTTTAGGTGATAGCAGTGTGAACATTGGTTAGAATTGAGAAACGGAAAGAAACCAAATTTAGCACTGGTCTCTTTCTTCTTCTTTGTTTTTGGGTGAAGAGTATGATGAAAACCAGAGCTAATGTACTAGCTCAGAGAACAACGCAGTCATCATGAACGATTTGCAGTATAAAGTCAGGAGGGTCTTGATAGATTCGAGAATTAAACATATTAGCATGTGCATGTCTTGCCAAACCATCAGTCACTCGGTTACATTGCCGGTCAACAACACGAACAAAAACCTCCCAATCATTCTTCAAGAGTTTTCAGATATGAGGAACGATTGTAAAAGGCGCACCTGATTTGCCGTTGTTATTAACAATCCGGACTGCCTCGGCACTATCAGTTTCGACAATGATCTTACGATAGCCTAAACTCCATGCTAACACTAAACCCTCATGGATTTTTTATAACTTTGTCTCAACAACCGAGCAAGAATCGATATGTCAAGCAAAACCAGCGACCCACGTACTCGATGCATCCCATAAATTCCCCCACACGCAGATGACCCATTATGAGTATTACGAGAAAAATTAAAATTATTGAAGAAATTTGGGCGAGTGATTTCGGCGAAAAAGAAGTTATGTTTATTTTAAAAAATTTGGGTTCGAACAATTTTGTTTGTAACATATATATTTTATGAAAAATTAAGAAAAAAATATGAACAAATACTACATTATAATCGCTCTAAGCCTATTAAAAAATTTAATGAAAAAGAAAAATCAAAATTCAAATCAGGGAAAAGCAAAAAAATTTCTAATCAAATTATAACTAATGGCATACGTCTTTATCAACAAATACGACAATAATCAGGTTAGTCCACATTGTTGAATTGTTATATTACGTCAGCTGTTGTTTTGAATATGAGTGCTAGTTTTATTAAAAAGATAAAAAAAAAAATATAATGAGAATTTATTATTTAGTTAAACAAATTTGATTTATATATATTTTTAACGAAAAGCAAGCAAACAAATCAAATGAATACATTCCAACAAACTAGTTAAAAAAAGAAGGATGCAGAGAAATAGTAAAGGAGGGTTTTAACTAAAAGCAAGCAAACAAATCAAATGTGGCAATGAAGCTGATGAGTGCTCAAATATGACATATTTCATTTGTTATTTTTTTAGCTATTGAGACTTCTTGCTGCTTAATACATGTTGTTTTCGTTACATTTTGTGCAGGGACCCAATTCTAGAAATAGCAGTGAAAATGAGGCATTTCTGCAGTTTTTATTATAATTCTGTCATGACTGGCATTATGGGCACGACACCGGGCACGACGCGTCTGACGTGGTAATTACGTAGCAATGACGTGGCGACTTCTAGAAGCTTCTGGAACGTTCTCGAAGATGTTATCAGCTTATCCGATTAGATTCCTGCATTTAAATTTCAAAACATTTGAATTATTTATCTTTTGTTTATTATTTTAAATTATCTCATCACTTTATCTTTGTAAATCTAAGCCTATAAATACCACCATTGGTAAAGGCTTAGATCATCATTCATTTAGTTTTCATCTTCTAGCTTGAAACATTTTTAGTTTTAATAAAAGTTCTTTTACTTTATTTTCTTGTTTTATTTTTATGCTATTTAATTATTTTCCAAAAACCAAGTTAAGCATGATAATCAATATCATGCTTAGCTAAATTTCTTGAGCCAAGAGCTAGCCAAATCAATTCTAATCGTGAGAATTGAACATTGCCTAAATTCCTTCGGGAATACATTTTTATCTTTCTGTTTAGATAGTTTGGCAATCGGCCTTACTAAAGTTTTTAATCGTTTTTCAAATCAAAAAGAGCTCGTTGATCTGGAATCGTTTAAAGACATAGTTGGGAGGAAGGATCGGCCTGTGGCAATTTCGACTTCCTGTGAACACTCTTAGCGGCGGTCCGCTAAGGAAAGATAAAATCAGAAGCGATTCTTTTTAAGACAATTTTTGAGTCGGGCTTTTCCTGCTTTCAAAACTAAACACTTTAACGACGATAGACGTGGCTAATTTGTTTAAGAATCAACCTTCGAAGATAGTCTTGGGAGAATTGGTTACTCGAGAGAAAAGCAAGTTGCGACGGGTTGGGCCTCGCAGACTGTAACCGACATGATCCCCGAAGTAAAAATCTATTTCAATGATCGAGGGAATTGACAAGGCTAGCTCGAGGCTAATTTTCATATTTGGTTTTTCCTACTATTTTCTTTAATTCTTGCATTTTATTTTATTACTTCACTCAATATCAAATATCACCCCCCTTTTTATTTCCTTGCAGATATTCCTGGGATTTCGGATTCAACAAATTCAAGTCAACAATTCCAGCTAATCTCCCTGCGGATCGACCCTCTTTCCCTATACTTATTCAATTTCTTTATTTATTTATTGTTGAAAGAGGATTAATTTATATTTATTTTGACCGGTTAACGACGACTTGTCAAAATTGGCGTCGTTGCCGGGGAGATTTATTTTCGGCAATTTTTGACTGATTTTGTTTTATTTTTATGACCAGGAAGAATCCGAGTACTTTGGCTCCATATAACCCGGAAATTGAAGCAAGCGCTCGTAGAACTCACGACGAAACACTACGACGAAAGAAGCAACAAAGCACTCGACAGTCCGAACAGGAATCTACTTCCGAGACCACACCAATCGACGAACCTACACAAGAACCAGAACCGATGGCAGATCAAACAATTCGAGAGCTGAACGCAGCCCCTACCGTGCAACAACCACTCTGCATCGCTTTTCCTCAAGGCGACACTCCCTTTCAGCTCAAAACGGGATTAATTCATCTACTCCCTACCTTTAACGGTTTACCTACCGAAAGCCCGCACAAGCATCTAGCCGAATTGCACATGGTGTGCAGCAGCATGAAACCGCAAGGAGTCTCGGAGGACCAAATAAAACTAAGGGCTTTTCCTTTTTCCTTAGCTGGAACGGCAAAAGAATGATTATTTTATTTACCTCCGAATTCAATTAATACATGGTCTGACCTTTCTCGTGTTTTCCTTGACAGGTATTTCCCTGCAGCAAAAGCGACTGAACTTAGGCGAAGCATATTGAGTATCCAACAAATGCACGACGAATCCCTATATGATTATTGGGAAAGGTTCAAGAAGCTGTGCGCAAGCTGTCCGCAACATGGCCTATCCGAGCAAACACTCCTTCAATACCTTTATGAAGGAATGTTACCAATGGACAAAAAGATGGTAGATGCAGCAAGCGGTGGCGCGCTCGTTAACATGACTCCTACTGCGGCGAGAACATTAATCTCCACAATGGCTGCAAACTCGCAGCAATTTGGTTCTACAAGTGAACCCAGCCGACGGGTTCACACAGTAAGAACAATTTCATTAGAGAATAAAATTGATAATTTGACTAATATTGTGTATTCTCTTGTTTCAGGGGAGATAAAAGCTGCTAAGGTATGCGGAATATGCACTATGTCAGATCACGCAACCGACTTATGCCCATTATTGCGAGATACGTCTAATGCCCAAGTCAACGCCTTGAACAATTTTCCCGGACCTCCCCAAAGACCTTATAACCCACATAGCAATACCTTCAATCCAGGTTGGAGAGATCACCCAAACTTGAGCTACGGTAATCAGAACCCAAATTACCAACCTAGGCAACAACCTCCCTACCAAAACCAAGCACCCCAAAAATCCTCGCTTGAGTCTATTGTTGAAAGATTGGCAGTTTCGCAGGAAAAATTCCAAACCCAAACACAATTCCACCTCCAACAAATCGACAAACAAATAAGCCAACTAGCTCATGTCGTTAACCGTCTAGAATCCCATGGGAAGTTACCATCACAAACCGAAACCAATCCAAGGGAAAATGTGAGCGCGATCACTCTGCGTAGTGGAACTGTGATAACGCCTAAACTGCCCAAGCAAACTGAGCAAAAATCCGACGAGCAAGGCAACTCTTCGAAGGACCAGAACGAAAAATCTCCACCCACTGCAGGTAACTCTAAATCCAATATTTCTGTTTCTACTTACGAACCTGTTCCTCCTTTTCCAGGTAGATTGGCAAAACGTGATAAAAAGGAGGAAGAGAAGGAAATTTTGGATGTATTCAAGAAAGTGGAAATTAATATTCCACTTCTTGATGTTATTCGAAAAGTGCCCAAATATGCAAGGTTCCTGAAGGACTTATGCACAAACCGAAGGCGACTATCCGGGAATGAAAAAGTTAACCTTGGTGAGAACGTTTCGGCTATTCTTCAAAGACCATTGCCGCCAAAGTACAAGGACCAAGGTATGTTTGTGGTTCCTTGTAAAATTGGAAATGTTGGGATAAAAAGAGCGATGTGCGATTTAGGCGCATCTATCAACGTCATGCCGTTAAGCGTTTACAACAAAATTTCGACTGAACCATTGAAAGAAACGCGAGTGATGGTTCAATTAGCTGATCGATCAATCATCTACCCCGAGGGAGTACTAGAAAACGTGTTGGTACAGGTAAAAAATCTCATTTTTCCTGCTGATTTTTACATTATTGACATGGAAAATGATCGCAGCAATAACGGATCCGAAATCTTGCTTGGCCGACCTTTCCTATCAACTGCGCATACAAAGATTGATGTCCGCGACGGCATCTTAACTATGGAATTTGATGGGGAAGTAGTTAAATTTGATATGTACAAAGCTATGAAGTATCCTGATTCGGTCACAAGTTTAAATTTCATTGATATTATAGATCCGTTAGCTGATGATTTGATCGAAACTAATTTGTGTTATGAATTTTGTAGGGAATTCGCAGATCTCGACGATAAAAACAAAGGCGAAATCATTTCAAATCTTTCTTCCCTTTCTAATTTTCGATTAATTCCAATTCGAACTAAACATTTTCCATCAATTTTGCAGGAACCAAAGCAAAGGTTGGAATGGTTTGATTATATATTTTTAGGCGACAACCAAACTTTGCCAAACAACATCTTGAGTAAGTTGTCGTCTTGGGAAGGAGGTAGAAGCTTAGCTGTTGTTTTGCGAACAAAAAGAAAGATGAAGGAAGATGTTAAAACGACGAGCGATGGACATTATCGATTATTTGAAGACCTTTATTTTGAAGAGCCAAAAATTTAGCAAAGGTCGTCGAGCTAAACGACGTTAAACAAAGCGCTAAATGGGAGGCAACCCATTCTTTTTTTATTTTCGTTAATTTTAATTTCCTTTCTTTTTATATTTTATTTATTTTCCTTTATTTTTTTCTTTTTCTAATTACCTTAATAATTTTTCTGCAGGATTTTTTTTCACACAGCAAGAACTCTTCGATCATAAGTTGCAGTCCCATTGAAAGTGGTGCACGATAGCAAAATCCCTTTCCACTTAATGGCGCATGATAGCAAACCCTTTCCAACCATTTTCAAAACCCATTGACCGGTTGCTTAGGAATAAAATAAAGTAAGAATTGTTTTCAATTCCTTTCTTTATTTTCCCTCCTTTGAAACCTTTTCCCTTTCTTTCTTTCCCGCAAAACCACCAAATCCCTAAAACACAACTCACTCAGCCACCATGCCCCGCACCACGGAAAGCCCCATTCCTACGGCTTCCACAACACCTCCGCCTTCACCCCCAACCATCGTCCGTCGTTCGCGTCTCTCCAACAGCACAGCCGATTCAGCCACGCCGACTCCACCATTGCCATTGACTCACTCTACATTCACGGGGAGTATCTTTTGCCCTTATTTTCTCTTTATTTCTTTAATTTTTATGAATTGGGGCAATTCATTTAAGTGAGGGGGAGGGTAATAAATTACCACTTGTCTGTTTGTTTGATTATATGTTTGACTCTGATTAAACTTGAGATGAATTTTTTTTCTTGCCATTACATGTTATCTTGCATATTGTAATTGTTCTAGTGCTTAGGAATGATTGAATTGGAGCATTTTGATGATCAATTGATATGGGTAATATGCAATTTGACATCTCTTTTAATTACTCTTGATAGTGTTAATTAAATTTCTCGCCTAGCTTAATCTACTTAGCCTAATTTTGGTAAGATTTGAGCCTTGAGCATGCATTCTTCATATTATGCTCGTTTCTTTTTCTTGAGAGTGTCATCTTGAATTTTAGGAATCTAGAACTTGTGGCTTGCTTACAATTTGAGACTACAATAAGAACGAGGTGCTTTAAAATGATTTAGGCATTAGGCTTTAAACCTTTTCCTTCCCTTTCATTTTAATTTACCCTTTCTCATCGCCTAGTGAGCCTTTGTTAGCCTTACACCCCATTTCCTTGCTTAACCACTTTTTGATTGATCAAATGCTAGAAACTATATTAGTAGGCAAATAAGGAGCTGCAATTCGAATAAAGGGCATGATTCTTCGAAATGAAAAAAGAAAAAAAAAACAAAATAAAGGAAGCAATTGCTTCGGAAAAGAAAAAAGAATAAAAGAGAAAAAAAAAGAATAAAAAACAGTTACGAAAAGAAGAAAAAAAAAACAAAAGAAAGAAAAAATGTGTGTTTTGCTTGCCCATTTTTAGCTCCTTTTTAATGTCTTCACTACGAATGTTTGAAATATCTTGCATTGATCATCTTTCTTTTGCCTTTTCTTTCCATCTTTCTATCTTTTTTTCTAAACCCACATTACACCTTGAACAAAGACCTAATGATTTTTGCACCTCGGTTCTATTAAAGTAGTGGAGAATTGAACTTGTTACAAGCATATGGAAACCTTTATTTATGATTGACTTTGAGTGTTTCTGCTTCAAATTTACCTTCAAAACACTTTGAGTGCTCTTGAGTGTATCTTGGTGAGGATTAAGACTAGGCTAAGATTTGATTAATGCTTGATAGGTAATTGAAAAGGACAAGGGCTGCTATTTGCTTGTATCTATTTGGTTTTAATTATGTTTCTTTCATGAACCTTCTTTCGTGCTAGAACTCTTATGATTATGTTTGATGCTTGTAATGGTTGAGAAATGCATTCTTGGGTTTATGATTTTTTCGGACATACTTGAGGACAAGTATGAGACAAGTGAGGGGGAATTTGATGAGTGCTCAAATATGACATATTTCATTTGTTATTTTTCTAGCTATTGAGACTTCTTGCTGCTTAATACATGTTGTTTTCGTTACATTTTGTGCAGGGACCCAATTCTAGAAATAGCAGTGAAAATGAGGCATTTCTGCAGTTTTTATTATAATTCTGTCATGACTGGCATTATGGGCACGACACCGGGCACGACGCGTCTGACGTGGTAGTGACGTGGCAATGACGTGGCGACTTCTAGAAGCTTCTGGAACGTTCTCGAAGATGTTATCAGCTTATCCGATTAGATTCCTGCATTTAAATTTCAAAACATTTGAATTATTTATCTTTTGTTTATTATTTTAAATTATCTCATCACTTTATCTTTGTAAATCTAAGCCTATAAATACCACCCTTGGTAAAGGCTTAGATCATCATTCATTTAGTTTTCATCTTCTAGCTTGAAACATTTTTAGTTTTAATAAAAGTTCTTTTACTTTATTTTCTTGTTTTATTTTTATGCTATTTAATTATTTTCCAAAAACCAAGTTAAGCATGATAATCAATATCATGCTTAGCTAAATTTCTTGAGCCAAGAGCTAGCCAAATCAATTCTAATCGTGAGAATTGAACATTGCCTAAATTCCTTCGGGAATACATTTTTATCTTTCTGTTTAGATAGTTTGGCAATCGGCCTTACTAAAGTTTTTAATCGTTTTTCAAATCAAAAAGAGCTCGTTGATCTGGAATCGTTTAAAGACATAGTTGGGAGGAAGGATCGGCCTGTGACAATTTCGACTTCCTGTGAACACTCTTAGCGGCGGTCCGCTAAGGAAAGATAAAATCAGAAGCGATTCTTTTTAAGACAATTTCTGAGTCGGGCTTTTCCTGCTTTCAAAACTAAACACTTTAACGACGATAGACGTGGCTAATTTGTTTAAGAATCAACCTTCGAAGATAGTCTTGGGAGAATTGGTTACTCGAGAGAAAAGCAAGTTGCGACGGGTTGGGCCTCGCAGACTGTAACCGACATGATCCCCGAAGTAAAAATCTATTTCAATGATCGAGGGAATTGACAAGGCTAGCTCGAGGCTAATTTTCATATTTGGTTTTTCCTACTATTTTCTTTAATTCTTGCATTTTATTTTATTACTTCACTCAATATCAAATATCACCCCCCTTTTTATTTCCTTGCAGATATTCCTAGGATTTCGGATTCAACAAATTCAAGTCAACAATTCCAGCTAATCTCCCTGCGGATCGACCCTCTTTCCCTATACTTATTCAATTTCTTTATTTATTTATTGTTGAAAGAGGATTAATTTATATTTATTTTGACCGGTTAACGACGACTTGTCAGAAGCTAAGGAGGATAAAAGAAAAGTTGAAGACGTGGAACACTGTAACCTGTGAGAATTTCAATACTCGAGTGCAGGAAATTGAGAAAAAAATCAGCCACCTGGAAGAGAAGAACCATGGCAATTCTTCAAATTGGGATTGCGAGGAAGAACTAAGGAAATGCAGACTGGAGTTATGGGAAACGCTTAGACTGCAAGAAGAATTATGAAAACAAAAAGCGAGAATCAATTGGTCCTTGAATGGAGATCAAAATACATCGTTTTTTTATATGGCAGTAAAGGTGAGAGCAAAAAAGGCAATGATCAGAGTTCTTTACATCGAAAATAAATGGTGCAAGGATCCGAAACGGCTAAAACAAAAGATCTTTGAATACTTCAAGAGGCATTTTGATTGTAAGGAAAGAGTGTGGAAAGCTGTCTTTGATCTAAATTTCAGAAGAATCTCCAGGGAGGCATCGTTGGAGCTAGAGGAACCCTTCACAGAAGAGGAGATCAAGAATGCAGTGTGGAGCTGCGACGAAAACAAGGCTCCAGGGCCTGACGGTTTCAATCTCGGTTTCTTCAAATACTATTGGAATGATGTCAAGGAGGACTTATGGAAGGTGCTGGAGGTTTTTCACAGTAAATGTAAGTTTGAATCAAAGATCAATGCATTTTTTATTGCACTAGTACCAAAGACAACAAGTCCTGAGAACATTGTAGAATTTCGTCCCATCAGTTTAGTCGGGCCAGTTTACAAAATTATCTCCAAAGTGCTATCTTACAGGCTCAAAAAGGTCTTAGACGAGCTAATAAGTGATTCACAGTGTGCTTTTGTCCAAGATAGGCAAATATTTGATGGTATCCTTGTAGCAAATGAAATCATTCACACAATGGGAATAGACAAGGTTTCAGGAGGAGTGATCATAAAATTAGACTTCTCCAAAGCTTATGACAGTATTAGATGGGAATTTCTGAAAATGGTTCTTATCAAAATGGGTTTCGACTTGAGGTGGAGGAGATGGATATGGGAATGCATCTCAACGACGACTGTCTCAGTTTTGATTAATGGGACCCCAACAAAGGAGTTCAATTTGAGAAAGGGGTTGCGACAGGGCGACCCTTTGTCACCGTTCCTGTTCATTATGGTCACCGAAGCACTCCACTTACTTCTCCTGAAAGCAGAGGAAATTGGTTTAATAGGAGGTATAAAAGACGTGGTTCTGGATCACTCTATTACACACATGCAATTAACAGATGATACAATCCTTTTTCTACAGCCAGAGGAAGCATTTTTGTCAAATCTGAAATACATTCTGAAATGTTTTGGAGGGTGCTTAGGATTGAGTATTAATTTCAAAAAATCTTGCATCGTGGGAGTAAGAGTTGAGTCGGAAAAGGTGAAAGTTCTGGCCAGTCTGTGTGGGTGTCAAGTGGGTAACCTCCCATTTAGATACCTGAGAATTCCACTTGGTGCAAACCCGAGGAGAGTGATTACTTGGGAGCCGGTAATTGAAAAGCTCCAATTGAGGCTGTCGGGGTGGAAGAGCAAGCATCTAACTTTTGCTGGAAGAGTTGTGCTGATCAATTCTGTTTTGTCTTCCCTCCCTTTATACTACATGTCTCTGTTTGAGGTTCCTAAGGCAGTGATCTCGAAGATTGAAAATTTTAGAAGGGCTTTTCTTTGGGGCAATTCCAATGGAAATTCGAAGTTGTCTAAGGTTAATTGGAAGAAGGCGTGTCTACCAAGAAACAAAGGGGCGCTGGTGTGATAGATCTACAGGCAAAAAACAAAGCTCTCCTAGCGAAGTGGGGTTGGATATATGCTACGAAAAACAAAGCTTTTTGGAGAAGGGTGATTTGTCACAAGTATGGTGGCTTACCCCGCAGGTGGAGACTGTGCCAAACAAACTCTAAAAAGATGTCTCTTGTGTGGTAGGGTGTTGTGAAAAATTGGGTAAATGAAGACGTGAACAGATGGACAAAAGAGGAAGCGTTTAGATGGCTTGTTGGTGATGGAAATCAACACTATTCTGGGAAGACCTTTGATGTGGGGAACTTTCATTGTGCAAGTGTTTCCCGCGTTTATTTAGACTGGTTAAGGAAAAAAGAGTGACTGTTGCAGAGGTTTTGAGAGATTTGGATGTGTTTGGGATAGATTGGGGAAGTTTGTTTACAAGGAGATTACTGGATAGGGAATGGACGATTGTCTCGGATCTTTTAAATAAAATTAAGAAAGTAAAGTTGACTCCAAAAATAACAGATCGTATCGTTTGGATTCATGAGAAAGCTGGAGCGTTCTCGGTAAAAAAATTAACTCACCTTCTGGTAAATGCAAATTTGGAAGAACCTGATTTTGAATTTGGTAAGATTTGAAAACTAAAAGTCCCTCCAAAAGTCAAAGCTTTCTTATGTTTGCTGAAGCTGGACAGAATTCCAACAAAGGCGTTCTTGAGTAAGAGAGGCGTAAAGTTAGGCGAAGCTCAATCTCTATGTTGCTGGTGTAAAACCAGTCAAGAAAACACTGATCATTTATTAGTGGGATGCATTTTTGTACAAGAATTTTGGACACATTTTTGTGTATGGTGGAACTGTAGCTGGACGAATCCCACTAATGTTGATATGCTTTTCATGTTTTGTTTTAACATGCCCTTTTCAGGTTTGCTAAGGACAGCATGGCTTGTCTCGTTTGGGGCCGCGGTATGGAGTGTTTGGCTTGCAAGGAATGAGTTGGTTTTCCAAGAGAAAGAATCAAGCTCGAAAGATGTGTTGTTCATTACTAAATTACGCTCACTTTTCTGGTTCAAAACAACAAAAGAGGACCTAGTTTCTGATATTGATGGCTGATGGAATAATCCTAGAAACATGGTGGTTTACGATTCTAAAATAGGGAGTGGTGCTGCAGTTTGGAACCCACCGGAAAATGGTTTTGTCAAATTTAACGTTGATGGCGCTTTCAAGAATGAGGTGGCTGGGTGTGGAGGTGTTTTTCGCACGGAAGAAGGAATGTTGAGAGCCATTTTCTTGGGACCTGTAGGCAATCAAGGAGCAGACTTCGCTGAATTAACAGCCATAAAGACTGCACTGCAGATTTTCATTGAAGCAAAATGGGATGGGAATGAAAGTTTGGTTATAGAATCAGACTCAAAAATAGTGTTGAGCTGGATAGAAAACCCAACGCAAAGACCATGGCGATGGTGGGAGGACATGATGGATATTGATGCACTAGTCAGAGAGATTGGCAAGGTGAAATTCTCTCACGCGTGTCGACAAGGTAATACTATGGCTGACGCGCTAGCAAAAGAAGGTATGCGACGTTATGAATTGTTCAAAGCATGGTGGTGATGATTTTGTAGGAATTAAGACGGTATTGGGTAGGTTCCTGTGGAATGGTTTTATACCTTTATAGCTTGTTCCTCGTGTTAAAGGTCTGTAGGAAAATTTTAGATTTGGTGAGGGCTGTTCTTAAGGCAGTTTTCTAGGGGGTTGTTTGTTGTTCTTGAGTCGTGGGTTGTTGCATGGGATGACAAGGAGTTGCTGGAGCGTTTTTAGTTTTCAAAGGTTGTTTTCTTTTGCTCGTATGTGTTGTACTCTTTTCCTCCAACTAGGCTTAGGGGAGTTTTTAACGAGGCACGCATACGAGCTAAGGCAATAGGTTTTGTATCGCTTCCCTGAATAATAACAAAAACCTTTGCTGAGCAAAAAAAAAAAGAAAAGATTGGGTGGTAAGTCATTACACGAGACGTTGAAAATCAATGTAATCTATGTTTGAGTTTAAAATTGGGTACTCAGCTCATTTGGGTACCTCTTTTGTCGGCATGTGTTTCGGCCTGCTATATTCGAATATCTGGGTAATCGGGTAACGGGTACCCGGTTTATAATTTTTTTATTTTTTAGTTTAAAATTTTTAAAATATTACATTGGAAACACATAAAATTTAAAAGTTCATAATACATAATCCAAACACAAAAATTAGTGATTTGAAATTAGTTTTATGATTAGATATTTAGATGCATATATTATAGTTTATTACAAAAAAGACATTAAAAATATTAATCTCGTTTTTTCTTTTGAATCCTGGTGTGAGAATATAATACATCTCTATTTAATAATTTTTTAAAAAATTTAAAACTTTAAAGTAAATAATACAAACATGGAAATAATTTAGAGATTTAAATTTAGTTTTAGGTAAAAATATTAAGGAATCTAAAATAAAAATATAATTTAAAACTAAAAAATACATATATTAAAACTATCGTGTCGGGTACCTAGTAAAAACAAATCGACCCAGGCGTGACCCAACTACCCGGGAAAAATCTCGGGTCGGGTACCCGGCCCGGTCGAATAATTTTTTATAAAAGATTACCCGATATTTTTAGGTTCGGGTCGTCAGGTCAACTGAGTCGAGTATTTTTTAACACCCCTAATATGCATGGCTTATGATCTAAAAAATAAGTGAACTCAACGAGTGGTCTTAGTAGAAAAGCGGAAGATGTTCATATTAAGAGACCTGAGTTCAAATTACATGTTAGAGCAAGTGGATGTAAATCATGCTTGAAGCATGATAGTTGAAATGGTTCCAATGATCAAAATTCTCGTAAATGAAAAGTATTATGAGATGGTCATTTATTGGAGGCGGGTGCTCCTAATGAGACCAAAGTCATAACTAATAATAAAACTCTTGAAGAGTTTCTGGTACCTGAAATAAAGATTGAAATCTTAAAGAGATCTCGATAAGTTATGTCATTACGAGAATGAGACCAGAAAATTGGAAAGTTGTCGACAACGATTTTACAAACAATTTTACATAAAATACTTCTATAGAAGTAAAGAAAGAAATCGAAGATCTTGTATAAAATCTATCGAGAAGTATAGATATTGAATTGGCTGATGTTAAAAGACTCTTCAAATTTCTAAAATAGAAGTATTTGGACCAGCAGTCCAAACACCTAAAGGTGTAATGCAAGTGAGACACAAATAAATAGTCGTAAATACGACTTGAACTATGATTTATGAAAAGTTTTAATTACTTTATAGTGGATGCAATTACTTTGGCAGTTATGAAAAATTTTGCATGCATCTAATTATTTGTGGACCCATATTTATCCTTGAAGGATTTAAAATGCTAGAAGCATTTAGAAATTTCCGAGGAAATTTATTTAGACATGTCTCGTGAATATTTTGGCGCATTTGGTATAATCGCCTTAGTGAATCCTAATTGAGAAAATATTATAAGAATGATCAGATTTCCTTATGTATTTTATAAAGGAGTTTGGATCAAGATCTATTATGATAATTTTAGAACTCCTAAAGATCTTCAAATTGGAAACTCATGAAGTACTTTCAATACAAGTACTTGAATCTTGACATCAAGTTTATCTCGATCTAGAAATCGAGCATTTATATATATATATATATATATTTCTTTTTGTCTATGAATAGACATAAGCTGAAAGAATCTTAAAGAAGATTCAATATGAATAGAGCATATCTATTGAGTATCCCAATAGTTGTAAGATTGTTGGATGTGAATAAAGATAATTATATCTTTTCTTGGTCTTGAAGCACTATATATTAGTTGGTCAAGAAATATCTATGAATATACAGAGATCATTACATTTAGATCTTCAAACATTCGTCGATGGCTCCTCAAATCTTGTAAAAATAATTGGTATGCACAAGGCAAGCCAAAAATGTGTTTGGCTAAGACCATTGACCCAACATATCCAGAAGATATGTGATTTACTTTCACAAGATATGATACAAATGCTATCTTGTGTTGAGATAATGGAAGGTGGATACATCATGGAAAATATTACTCCAAAGTTTCATCCCCGCTATCTTTAAAAAAATAGTATTTAAGGTTGAATTATGAAGATTAAAAGATCTTTAGTAGTGTTTTCATGAGAGGAGTAAATATGCGTTGCACTCTTTTTCTCTTGACCGAAGTTTTGTCCCAATTGGTTTTCCTGGTAAGGTTTTTAATGAGGCAACATGTTATTCGTATCAAAGATGTGTGTACTCTTTTTCCTTCACTAAACAATTTTTTTCCCACTGAGTTTTTATCTTAGTAAGGTTTTAACGAGGCACATTATCTACATAGACATCCAAGGGGGAGTGTTATGAATACTTATCTATGTGGATGTCTATCATGATTAGAACTTTATCTAAGGAGATTGATTTACTTTATCATTAGGAATATTATCTCAATTAATTAGAGTTCAATGTAATATGTAATTCTTATGCCTATAAATAGATGACTTGATGAAGGCATTGTATACAATTCTATATTTGAGAATAATACAAATCTCCCTCTTTCTGTCATCTCTTTGCTCTTTTATTCTTGTTCGTTATTCTTCGTTATTTTATTCACAACAAAGACTTTAATAAAAAGATTGAAAGACAAATTATTATAATTTAATTTTTTTATTAATACAAATTAACTTCTTGAACTCTTAAAAAACAACAAAATATTTTATTGGTAAATTACCTAGCAAGTTATTAAACTTTTTTAGAGTTTTTAACTATCGTTTAGACTTCTCGGAACATAACATTTTTCAATGTAGCCATAAAAAAATTATTAAAAGTTATATATAAAAAATTAACAGGATGCTCGCGAACTTATTAAGTCGAGTTGGACATTGCTCGACTCGCTAAGATTTTGAATCAAATTTGAATTCGAGTCAAGTTGAGTCAACTTCAAATCGAGCGTTGGTGAGTTTTGACCAAATCAAACTTAAACTGTTTGCAAGCTGGTCAGCTCAATTAGCACCCTATGTATTAAAAAAATAGCAATTTTTTCCACACAAAAACACAATTGACAACTCTTGTGCCTTTCATTTCATAGCTTTTTTTTCACACAAAAACTCAATTAGCACCCCTCAGTCCCTCACTAGCAAACATTTTTTTTCCGCAAAGCAAAGTCTTTATATTGACCAATATATTTTTATTGACCACTTCAAAGTCATGTAATAAAACAAAACCATCGAAAGAGAAAGAATAAGAAATTGTGGAATGTCTCTTTGGAAAGAGTATCAAATTTGACTAACAAACAATACATGAGTGTATTAAAATTTTGAACCATTTTTCACAACTAACAGCTGCTGTATCTTTCATTTCATAGCTTTTCCACTCACATGCAAAAATTAGAAATAATCAAATACATTTTATTAACCACTTCAAAGTCACTCGTCATTAGTTCAAACAAAACCATCCAAAGAAGAGTATATAAAGGGCAAACTGTAATAGGGGAGCAAGAACTTACAGTTGAATAGTGAAAATCAGACGAAGGAAAGTGTTAGAAAAATCAATAATTCGAGAAATAAAATAAAAGACACAAACAAACATTAATATTAATAATAAAAATAAATATCAGCATTGACACGATAGTACATAACAACATTTAACAAATATCACGGTTCAAACAATGATATATCTAAAATGATCATGAACATTTATTAAGAACAATTTTATCAATTAAGTAAAGGTCGAAAACATTTATAAAAAAATCAATTAACTTCGTTGCGCTAATTTGCACCAATCGGGGTCCTACAGTGGCAAATTAATCAGTTAAGAACGAAGATAGCTATTGACAATCTAACGTGACAAACTAGACTTTGTCACGCAACGCTGTAAGCGAAAGAAAATAGTTTATGTAAAAAAAATATTTATCACAATTTAATCAACAAATTATTATTAATGGAGTTGCAAAAAATTTCTTTATAATTTCATGAGTTATGTGTTTGATATTTTTTATTTTTTGAAAAACAAGATATGATTATTAAAATTAAACAGAAAGCAAACCACTAGGCATAGTGGATGCAAACAGGATCAGCAAGATCGTTCAAAGATCCAAGACAAACAAAAAGAAACACAATGCAAAACAAACCAAATTGCAGGGTTTACTTTGATTTTTATGGTCATACTATTAACAACGAATAGGTGGTGTTTGTGATCATTAATTAATATGATTAATATCCTATACAGAAGCGGTGGAAACTGAAAGTTTCCACAAGCGCCTTAGTTTTAGGGTACAGAGAGTTAGTTTAGGCTATAGTGTTTAGGTGTATGGAATTAGAATTTAGGGATAGTTATTTCAATTTAAGGTTTAGGGTTATAATTTAGGGTTTATAGGTTAAAACTTAAACTCTCACCATATTAATCTAAAAACTAAACTCTAACCTATAAACCCTAAATTATAACCCTAAACCTTAAATCGAAATAACTATCCCTAAATTCTAAATCCCTACACTTAAACCCCTAAACCCTATACCCTAAACTAACTTCATATACCCTACAACTAAGGCGCTTGTGGAAACTTTTAGTTTCCACCGACTGTATATAGGATATTAATCCTAATTAATATATAAAGAATGGGTATGGGTTATCTGGCTATCTCGCTTGTGTCTTCCTTTGTAGCTTGACAGACTCCAATATTTTCATTTGGTCCACACCCAAAATCAGATGGGGAACACTTTCCTCAACTTAGCTCTTCTTATCGTCTTCCATTTTTCTATGCCTACTTTCTCCATGAAGTTAACCAATATACTTACAGACCGGTCGGCTCTTCTTGCATTGAAAGATCATGTTTCTCGCGACCCTGAAAATGTCTTGGTAACTAATTGGTCAGCTTCTAACCCTGTTTGCAATTGGTTCGGTGTCGGTTGCGGATCCAAGCACAGTAGGGTCACAGCTCTAAACCTTACCGGGTTGGGACTCGTAGGCACCCTTCCACCCCACTTAGGAAATTTATCATTCCTTTCTCTTCTTAACATTGCAGACAATAGTTTTCATGGTAGATTACCTACTGAGTTATCTAATTTGCGACGACTGAAATATTTAAACTTTGGTAACAACAACTTCAGCGGAGAAATCCCATTCTCTTTGGGCTATTTGCCAAAGTTAGAGGAGTTGTACTTGTACGAAAACCAGATTTCAGGTTCAATACCTTCCTCCATCTTTAATATATCCTCGTTGCAAGTGATTAATCTAAGCAGAAATATGCTCTACGGTTCCATACCCTCTGTTCCACTCGATTTGCTTTCACTAGAATTCATCAATTTCAACTTAAATAATCTCACCGGCCATGTTCCAAAGGATATGTTTGATCGTCTTCCGAATTTGAAAGAACTATACTTGGGTGCTAATATGCTTTCTGGTAGTATTCCAGTCAGTTTATTCAAGTGTAAGAAGCTACAAACTTTGTTCTTAACATTTAACCAATTGGAGGGAAATCTACCCGTAGAAATTGGGAATTTGAGCATGCTTCGGTTGTTCTCCATCTGTCAGAACCACTTTCAAGGTAATATGCACTAACCACTTTTTAAAGCTTTGTAAGTATTTACATTTTGTTTTTGTTTTCCTCGGAGTACTTTGAGAATGTAAAACAAAAGGTTGATTTCGGGAGAAAAAAATTCAAGTTTACTAGTATAATGATTAGGATCAGTTTAAATGAATTTAGGTATTAATGTGTTACGAAAACAGATAGCTTCACGAAAATTAATAAAAAGATAATTGATGAAGGAGATTTTTATCATGGGTTTATTTAACATATGTATACATGCATAGGTTAAAGGTCATTTAATAATTTAAATTTAATACAAGATTCTATTTGAAAAACCAACAATCATTTAATGTATTATACAACCTTAAAAGATTTTATTGAAAAATCTAAACACAAAACCCTAAATCATATACCCTAAAGGTATTATTGAGTTTTCTTTTAGAAAAATGTCTTAAATCTTAACCAATCAGATAGAAGGGAAACTATATATTGTCAATGTATTAAACTCTGTTTTTTTATTCCTCCCACATCAGTTTAATGTATCTGTTTGTTAAAATTAATTTATGACAGGTATGATACCAGGACAGATTGGCAACCTAAAGAATCATGAATACTTGGATTTGGGACATAACAATCTTGTTGGTCCAATTCCTCCTGCAATATTCAATTCATCAACTCTGTATTTCATTTCTTTGGAATCAAATCAGCTGTCTGGCAGTCTTCCATCAAACATGGGGCTTTGGCTTCCAAACCTGGAATATTTAAATCTTGGGAGTAATCAACTCGTTGGTTCATTCCCAATGACTATTTCCAATGCCTCCCGGCTTAGAGTTCTTGATATGTCACATAATTACATTTCAGGGTCTATTCCGGACACTCTTGGCAATCTAAGAAATTTAATGACACTCAACCTGGAAGCTAATAATCTAACTTCCTCAGGGATGGGATTTCTCACTTCTTTCTCAGACTGTCCAGGCTTGGAACTCTTGTCTTTCGGCGACAACGAATTGATCAGTGGTGAACTACCGGGTTCGCTAGGAAATCTCTCAGCTTCCCTTCGGATCTTCTTTGCTGCTAGGTGCAACATCAGGGGTAGCATTCCTGACTCAGTTGGTGAGTTGATAAACTTGGAATCCTTGGATTTGTCAGCAAATAATCTATCCGGAGACATTCCCAGGTCCTTAGAGCAACTCCGTTATCTCAAATATTTCAATGTCTCTTTCAATAGACTTGATGGAAAAATTCTTGATGGAGGGTCATTTGGAAATTGGAAAAATATTACGAATTTGGATTTTTCTGGAAATTATTTTTCAGGTGCAATGCCAGACAGAATCTGTGATCTAAACAGTGGTTTGAGATATCTTGGCCTTAATGACAATCAATTGGAAGGGGCACTGCCACTCTCTTTGATTAATTGCACTCACCTGGTAATTCTTAATGTTGCAAACAACAGGTTTAGTGACACCTTTCCTCATTGGTTGGGCGCTCTTCCAAAGCTTCGAGTTCTAGTCTTGAGCTCTAATAGGTTCCACGGTTCCATTCAAGATTCCATAGCCACATCTTTCTTCACCAAATTGCAGATGCTTGATCTCTCTAGTAATGCCTTCACTGGCCTATTACCAACCAACTTCTTCCATAATCTCAAGGCTCTGAGAGAAGTAGTCGAATACGAATATGATGATTATCGGTACTCTGTCAATGTAACTATTAGAGGCTTGGAGCTACCGTTTACAATAACTGTAGCTATACCTGTATTCACATGCATAGATTTGTCCAACAATGGATTCCATGGAGAAATTCCCGAGGCAGTCGGAGAGCTCAGCATGCTTCTAGCACTCAATCTCTCTCATAACAGCCTAACTGGTCCTATCCCGACATCGTTCGGGAATTTGGCAGAACTCGAATCGTTAGATCTCTCGTTTAACAAGCTGAGTGGCAGCATCCCATCCCAGTTGACGAGTTTGACATTTCTTGAAGTGTTGAGGTTTCAGAACAACAATCTCGTCGGACACATTCCCCGCGGCAAGCAATTCGAAACATTCGAGAACGAGTCGTATGCAGGGAACTTGGATTTGTGTGGATTCCCATTGTCAAAGGAATGCGACATTGGGGAGGGGTCACAAACAGAGAACCATGAAGTGAACGGAAAAGGGATGGCCTTTATTTGGAAAGTTGCGCTGATGGGGTATGGAAGTGGATTGGTATTTGGAATTAGCATGGCGTACGTTGTATTCACGACGGGAAGGCCATGGTGGTTGGTGAGAATGATCGAAAGAGATTTGAAAGAGAAGATTACAAGCTGGGTTCCGAAGAAAAAAATAAACTAGTCATGCAAATGCTTGCAAATGTTGGCTCCAACATATTTTACCACTCCATACATGCATGAGTTGTTGCTCCAGGAATTCCTAGATTTATCAAGAAATAGTATATTCGAATAGATTATCAAGTCTTGATATGGTTAGAATTATGATACTCATTATGCTTGTGAAATTGTATCTTTATGTTTATGAATTATGTAAAGTATAGTAAAATAGAAATATATTGTTAAACTTGTAAGGTTTAGCATTCGGAATGTTTCTTTTCCTAAGATGATACATTGTGATTAAGAAAATATAGTAACCAAATTAGTAGTTTTAAAAATCCATCATTGAAATTGGGTTGGTATGAAGTTGATGAAGTAAGTCGGGTATTACCATCCGAACAAAAATTATTATTTTTTTCTTTCTATACACAACATTAAAATTTTAAATTTAGTTAAAGGGTCAAATTTGCCCCTGTAGTAATTCGAAATCAGTAATGTTGCCCCTACTTTTTTTTCTCCGTAATTTTACCCTCAAAGTCAGTCAATTGTAGCAATATTGCCCTTTGACCGATTTTGACCGTTAAATACTGACGTGGCAGTTAACGGTGCTGACGGGGCAATTTTACCCTCGAAGTCATTCATGCAATTTTGCCCTCGAAGTCATTCATGCAATTTTGCCCTCGAAGTCATTAATTGCAGCACTTTTACCCTTGGTTTATTTAGTTTTTGAATAAAATTGGATAAATAATTTGGTTTTTTCGAGTTGAACTTTAACAAACAAAATTTATGAAAAATCGAAAAAATTAAATTATTTATCCAATTTTATTCAAAAACTAAATAAACCAAGGGTAAAAGTGTTGCAATTAATGACTTTCGAGGGCAAAATTGCATGAATGACTTAGAGGGTAAAATTACTCCGTCAGCACCGTTAACTGTCACGTCAGCATTTAACGGTCAAAATCGGTCAAAGGGCAACATTGCTACAATTGACTGACTTTGAGGGCAAAATTACGGAGAAAAAAAGTAGGGGCAACATTGTTGATTTCGGATTACTACAAGGGCAAATTTGACCCTTTAGCCTTTAATTTTAAATCTTAACCCTAAATTTTAAATCCTAAACTATAAACCATAAATCCTAAAAAATACACTCTACTACTAATTTCATAAATATATTTCTTTAATTGTAGGCTCGGCTCGAAAATAATATTATTAGGCTCGACTCAAGCTCAAGGCTCGCCAAACTCAAAATTTTAGGCTCACACTCGACTCAAAAACAATATTGTTGGCCTCAGCTCGAGCTCGAACCTCGTCAAGCTCAACTCAAGCTCGGACTCGGCTCGAAATAAATCATGCTAAGCTCAAAGATTATTGAAGTAATCCAAACTTTGAAAGCTCAAATCTAAAGCCATCTCAACTAAAAACCCATGGGCACAAAAGGCCCACATTTTCTTATTCTCAGCCGAAAGGCCGAGAGTGAATTAGCTTATTGTTTTAAGTTTAAGCACTTATTTTTAGGGTCCTTGCTCTCCTTGTTTTATGTATGTTAAAGATGTGGGATATTGTGTGTATTGTAAGTGTAAGTTGTTTTTTTCTCTCTCAAGTTTTATAGGGATATGTAAATACCCAGTTTAGCCATGTTAATTTTTAGTTTTATTATTTTAGTCTTTGATTTTTTTCTTAATTTAGAGTGTAAACTTTACTTTAATTCAATTTAGTCATTTAATTTTAGTAATCTACTAATATAAGTGTTAGAAAACAATCTAAAAATTATTAAAAGTGAATTTAAATAATTACAACTATAATTGTTGTTCAATAGAACTATAATCTAGAAGTGGTATTTTGTTAATTGTTGTATCTTTTGCTAAACATCTTATTTTTAGTGTATACATATATGCATATATAATTATTTCGAGTATTTCGAGCAGAGCTTGAATTGATTCGGCTCGATTTGTCAAGGTCTCGAGCCTAATTTAAACCCGAATTAAACACACTCGAAACAAAGTTTGACCGAATCGAACTCAAATAACTTGCGAGCCGGTCAGGCTCATTACCACATTTATTCATTACCATCCCTAGGTGACATGTCTCAAATAAGCAATTGCACGAGGATGAGAGACAAATAACGTCACCCACATGGGCTATTGGCATCTTTCAACTAGATTTGCTTGACAGTTCATTCTCCATTCACATTCAAACTCATCCACACACCAAACCTCAAATACAATACCACCCCTCTTCATTTTATCTCTACCATCCTAGGTCCTTTTTATTTTATTAGTTTCAAATGGGGGAAATATGAGATTCAATTATTTTTTGAAACGGAATTTAAACGGTTAATTTGATTGGTGATTGAATCGAATTATTTAAAATTAAATTAATATTTTTTTTTTCATTTAACCAATAATCAAACTGTAATTTATTAGTCGAATCGAACAAAATTCGCTTAATTCTATCAGTTTTTGAATTTACTGAAAATTGTTATAAGTTTTAGGGTTTGTGTTTTTCTTTTATTGAAATTGGATTAAATTGAATATTTTTCCCTTTGGATTAAAAATCGGTTGAGCCTTAAAATCTTAATGCGGCTGTGGTTAAAAATTATGATTAAATTGATTGAATGTGTAAATATGAAGAATTAAATGTGCTATTATACAAAACTTTATAACAGACACTTAACGAGATTTAACGTCTAGTTATCATTTTGTTATAAAATACAAAATTTAATTGTCATTTTATAACATTTAAAAGTTTGGTTACCGTTTTATTTTTTTTTAACAAAGTTCAATAACCGTTTATGAACTTTACCCTTAGATTTTAATGAGTAAGAGCTTAAAATATATATCTAATATTTATAATGTATTTAATATTTAACATTTTCAGAACCCAACAAATAATTCAAGTGAAAAAAAAAATAATGTTCATCCAGGAGATCAAATTAATCAATTTCGAACTAAATTATACGAAAACCAACTTATAAAAAATCTTTAACGGTTAATTGATCTAAAATCTAATTAACCAACTGATTAATCAAACTAAATTTAATTTCAACCGATTAATTTGATTTTGACCGAAAAATGAACACCGCTATTGTTTTTTTTTTGAATATGTTGGTGTGATGCAAGGGTAACATATGTTCAACTTTCTTAATTTTTTTCAAAAACGATACACACATCATAGTATTACTGGTGCTCGAACTCAAGTCTCAAAGGACGATAAACATCTATATTTACCACCAAAACACAAGGGGATTAACTGAACACAGCTATTGTTAACTGAGTTATACTTAAACATAAACAAAATCAAATACTAATTATTGGTTGGTGGTTTGACTTGGAAAAGACACATAGACATGTTAATCATTACTTGAAACAAAATCTCTCTTAATCCACACGACGCTCGCCTTGTTTCACGGTCTCAACGTGATTGACGGTGTCCCTCTTTTCTCAACTATTCTCAACCCCTCTATTTTTTCTTTTATTCTATTCATACCCTTAATTCAAAAATTTTAAATTACCAACATCAATTATTTTTAGAATGATGTCATATTTATTTTTGATATTTTCTATACGAAAATTATTTTAATCCATTTGAGTAAATGAAAAAAACAAAATATGACAACCTTTTTAAGGATTAATAATGAAATTTTAATGCTTGAGCTTAATCCTCTTCTTTATTTTAATCAAGAAAAATAAAAGACATGTAGTGAGTAATAAATAATAGTATATATTTTATGACAACTTGGTTAATTAAATATTTTAGCTGATTGCTTGGAACCTCTTTCTCTTCGATTAAACAGATTTGGCAGGAGATTCGAGACAAGAGTGATTGAGTTTTTTGGGAGAGACTTGTTTGGCATTCGGAAAATGTGCCGCGGCATTCCACAATAGCTTGGTTGGCAGTTTTGGATAGACTGCCTACTAAAGATAGGCTCTCTCGGTTTGGGGTGGAGAATGATGGTCGATGCTTGCTCTGCTCTAGTGACGATGAAAGTAGGGAGCACTTATTCTTTCAATGTCAGTACTCCAAAGCTGTGTGGGAGAACATCTTGAGGGCATGTCAGGTGACTCGATCTTATCTGTCTTGGGACCAAGAGTTATTGTGGGCGTCGTCTCATTTCAAAGGGAAGTCTTTGCCTGCTTTGATCTTTAAGCTGGCTTGGAACGGCTGCATTTGTATGCTTTGGAGGGAGAGGAATTTTAGGCATTTTCGGGGAAATTTTAGTCCCCAGATTGAGGTTATACATCAGATCAAAGATAGTGTAAAGCGCAAATTATATGGTAGAGTTCACGATGTACAGAAACAGTTGTATAGACCCCTCTGTATTGAATGGGGGCTAGATGCATAGGAATCTTGTAAAGTTTTTATTTTGCGTTGAAATACAAAGAGCACATTCATCTAAAAAAAAATATTTTAGCTGATTTCATGGATGATACAAGTCAAAAATAGGTTGCACTTCTTACCTTAGAGTTCAAACTATCAAAGTCATAGCTTCTATTTACTTCTTATTCAATGCATTTCCTATATTAAATTCATAAAGGTAACTAGTTGATTGAATTGATAAAAACCAAATGTTTCATTTAAAAATTGATAATTATAACGATGAATACAAATTTCCTCGAATGCATGGATTACTTTTTCGAATAGGATGGGAAGTCTAAACTATTACATTAAACACCCCATAAACGGGCTAAAGGGGACCAGAAATATCTCTATGCAAAAACCCTAATAGTAAATAGAGATATGTCTAGATCGAAGTTAAATTTTATCATAAAATCAACGATCATATTAGCTTCATGATGAATCTGTACAAATTCAACCATCCTAATACATGGGATGTTTTAATTTGATATTATGAATGGTTAATTTTTTGACCAAATGCAATGTCTCATCAATATTGTATTGGGGTTTAAATATAGTGTTAGGTTATACAGAATTTAGAGGATGAATCTATTTATATTAGTGTAAAATTAAAATTATTTTATATCTTTTTATAATTTATGTTTAATTAATATTTTAACCATTATTTGTTAATATTAATATTTTGTTCATATAAATCATGTATACTATATAAATGTTATGATTTTTTCTAATATTTAATTATTTTTATTGTATTTAAATTTCTTTCAAATCTGATAAATATGTTCTGTAATATCTATAAGAGATTTGATTTGAAAAAAAAATGCCAAAATATGAATCATTGTCAGTTGAAAATAAGGAAAAATCGTTCTATGTATCCTACTCATAACAAAAGTCCAAGCTCCTTTTTTTGTCGTGGGAAAAACATATTTTATTTAAAAAAATAAAATAATAATTCACATATTTGGTTTGAAAGAATTGACTTGTAATTCGATAGATGCCTCCAGCTAAAAGACCTTGAAAACTTGCAAAACAGAATAATTAAGATTTGACAAGTAATATTTTTTAACAAAGAGTAAACTACAACAGATCACTTAATTATTAATAAAGTTATATTTGGGTCACCTAATTATTAAAGTTACATTTGAGTCACTTATTTATGGGTAATGTTGTATTTAGGTCACCCAATTATTAAAAGTTACACTTGGGTCACTCAATTATGGGTAAGGTTACATTTGTGTCACCCTTTTTGTTTAAAAATATATATATCAAATTGTGTATTAGATCAATTAACGATTTCAAATGAAGTACTCTAATGTCAATGAGGGTATACAAGTGATTTGAAAGGGAAATCACTAAATTGATGTTTTTTTAATATGAAGGGGGACCCAAATATAACATTACCTATAATTGAATGATCTAAATATAACCTTATCTATAATTGAGTGACCTATGTTATAATTTACCCTTTAATAAATATACAAATGGAGTAACAAATCTTATAGAATTGGAGTTAAAAAAATTGATTTTTTTTTTAATTTTAAAAAAATGGAACAGATAGGGACGACAGTGATAGTGGCCATGTGCGCCGATGCGGCGGATTTTAAACATAATAATCAGATCCTTTCACGCTAAATTTAACGGCCGTTTAGGGTTATATTCCGTCCATAAACGGCAGTTAGTGTCGTTAAACTTAATAAAAAAGAACTGTTGGAAACATTTAAATATTTTTTTTAGTTTAATTGCACTTAAGTAATTAAGTTATAGATTACTTTAAAATATTTCGTCGATTGAGTTTAGTTCGGTTGATATTTTATTGGTACAATATATATGAACTTGTATAATCAATCATGCTTAAGTGTTTAATGTTACTACAAGTTTCAATACTTGTTAAATTAAGTCTTATCCTTCCTAAAATTTAGATTAAATACTTATTAGGTTATTATTAATTTTAAATTAAACATTTTATCTCTCATTGTTTATTTCTGATTTGTCTTTAATTGACAAGATTAAAACTTAATACGTATCAAAGTGTTGATGAGTATCGCACTAACCGAACTAACTTATGTTAACAAAACATTTCAATTGAATCCTTTAAAGTATCATTTTAAATCTTACATTTTTCACATGAGTTTTGATATGAAATGCCAACACGTTTATAAAACAAAACCATGTTAGATTTAATTAGCATTTAAATCTAAATTAACAGCTAAATTGATAAAATAAATATTAATTGATAATTGAATTTAAATATTCTAAAATTTTAATGGCTAATTTAAAATATATATTTTTAAAAAGTATTTATTGTATGATTTATTGATTTGGGCATGGGTTGAACTGGATAAAATTTTTTGCCCCTTTCCGTTGATTTTATATATGTCTCAACATTAAAATATACAAAAAAAATAAATAAATTTCAAGCACTAACTCTAAATTCTAAATCCTAAACCCTACACCTTAAAATATACACCCTACAATAATAAACAAGGATAAGGGTCGTACCTGATTGTGTTTGGATGAGCATTTGGCGGCCTAAAATCTCAATTCAACGGGATTTTTAGTCTCGAACGTCGTGCCCACATGTTTAAATCCAAAAATCCAAAATCAATTATGGGCCCCAAACGTGATTCTACTAGGAGAAGCAAGGTAGAAGTAGCTTTTGCGTTTCGTCGTGATTTTTACACTATATTTTTATACAATCGTAATTTTTAAGAAAAAAACTCTCAAACATAAATCACATTACTTTAAAATCAATTTTACAGAAAAATAATTATATAAAATTATGTTGATCCAAAATTAATTCTACCACCGTAAAATAAAACACTCACTTAGTACACCATATCTAAAACAAAATATTTAGTACATCTCCCTCACCATTAACGTTAAACAGACGTCAATTAAGCTAAACACGTCAAATGGTCCCTACAAATTACAATTTCACTTGTAGACGAAACACCGTTAACGTCAAACCGCCGTCAACGCCGTCACCTCCAAAACCGCGTAAAAAGTGGGTCCCCTTCGATCGTTTGGTCCCTGCCATTCTTTTCCAGTTCAATGATCCATCTAATTTATCATCAAAAAGTTGTTTTCTTTTTCCTTATATCTTAAAAAAAACAAATTTCCCAAACTTTTTTGTTTAACTACGTAAAGCTTACAGTAATAGCTTCACCTCCAGGACTTTCATAAACCTTTCTGAACCAAAAGCTTATGAAAAAGTTTCTAATTACTGAGTTTCATAGAGATAAACAGCTGTGTTTTCATGGGAAATGATACATTCCCAGGCGGCTTCAAATACTTTGAAAATTCACCCTATCTTTTGTTCTTTCTTCTAAATTACTAGTGGGGTCCTCTTTGTTTGTTCTGTAATGACAACCTAATCAACAGCCTGGAAAAGTTGGGTTATATGTACTGCCGAAGCTGCTTGCACTTTCTTTTTTTTCTTAAAGGGTTCTTAATATTTTCTTGGTGGCATTCACGTTTTCTCAGCTGGGATTTTTTTGTCGAGAAAATCCAAACTCAGAAACCCCATTTCAGTGAATAGCTGCTTGTTTCAATTTTGGCTTCATTTGTGAGGTAAGGGTATTGATGAAGTTTTGATATTTCCAGTAAAGTTTATGTTTTTACATTGTGTTGTAATGTTAATTAGATCTGAGCGTTGGAAAGACATGAACTTTGAGGGTTTGATTAGGTTAATTCTTTTGTAGTTTTGTGGGATTTTGGGGTTTTCTTTGGATCTTAGTTTACTTGGTTGGTTTCAAGCAGTGTTTTGATTCTTTGTTGTTAATGGTTTGTTGAGTTGGGAGCTTGGGAATTGGAATTGTATTAGGCGTTTGAATTATTGTAAAAGTTGAAGATGAGAATAGGGTATTTGGTGCTTTTGGTTTTAGCTGTTGTGTTGTTCGAGTTTTCGGACTATCGAATCGAGGCCGCATTCACGCCTGTGGATAACTACTTGATTGTTTGTGGTTCTTCAAAAGATGTTACATTCCAAGGTAGAACTTATGTTCCTGATTCAGGCCATTCTTCTCTTTCGTTGAAGAGTGGAAGTTCTTTTATTGCTAGTTCTAATTCCAGTGTTCCGTCTTCGATATATCAATCGGCTCGAATCTTCTCCGGCATTGCTTCTTATAAGTTCAATATCAAGAAAGAAGGTCGGCATTGGGTCCGGCTCTACTTTTATCCTCTTCCGAAATCAGGCCAGGACTTGACCTCTGCTCCAATAACGGTTGTCACCGATGATATTGTGCTCTTGAACAACTTCACTTTCAAGAACTATAATGGTTCTTTTTTGTTCAAGGAGTATGCAATCAATGTGACTTCAGATGCCATGACTCTTACCTTCATTCCTTCGAACAATTCGGTTTCGTTTGTTAATGCCATCGAAGTTGTCTCCATCCCGGATGCAATCCTGCCTGACCAGGCATTAGCTTTGAATCCATCTGCTCCTGTTAGTGGTCTTTCGGAATTTGCCATGGAGACTGTGTATCGGTTAAACATGGGAGGGCCATTGATCACTTCTCAGAATGATACGCTCGGAAGAACATGGGAGAATGATGTGAAATATCTCCATGTAAACAGTTCTGCTCTGAATGTTTCAGTCAATCCGGCTTCTATCAAATATACGGCTTCCGTTACACCAGAAACGGCACCGAATTGGGTCTATGCCACTGCCGAAGTCATGGGTGATGCAAATGTTCCCAGCATGTCCTTCAATGTAACTTGGGTCTTCCAGGTTGATCCGAACTTCAGGTACTTAGTTCGTGCTCATTTTTGTGATATCTCAAGTTTATCACTCAACACTTTGGTTTTCAACCTATACATAAATGATGATATGGCTGTTGCAAGTCTCGATCTATCAACATTGACCAACGACCTTAACGTGCCTTACTTCAAGGACTTTATCTCCAATTCTTCAGTGGAATCCGATACTTTGACTGTTAGTATCGGTCCGGATTCAATGGCGGACATCACTAATGCAACTATGAACGGATTGGAGATCATGAAAATCAGCAATGATGCTGGAAGCCTGGATGGACTTTCTTCAGTTAAGAATCTCCTTCCAAAATCATCCTCGAAGAAGAACAAGATATGGATAATAATCGGTTGTATTGTCGGAGCTGTGGCTGCAGTGGCATTAATCGGATTTTTCTATTGTTGTCTGGCTGCAAGGAAGTCAAAAGCTACTCAACAAGGACATTCATGGTTACCTTTGCCCTTATACGGAAACTCTCTGACCATGACCAAAAATTCGACTACATCGCAGAAGAGTGGAACGGCAAGCTGCATCTCGTTGGCTTCCTCAAATCTGGGGCGGTTCTTCTCCTTCCAAGAAATCCTTGATGCTACCAACAAGTTTGATGAGAGCCTACTTCTTGGAGTCGGTGGTTTCGGAAGGGTCTACACCGGAACCCTCGAAGATGGGACTAAAGTTGCTGTCAAAAGAGGTAATCCTAGATCCGAACAAGGTCTTGCTGAATTCCGTACTGAAATTGAAATGCTGTCTAAACTTCGCCACCGCCACCTTGTCTCTCTTATTGGTCATTGTGATGAAAGATCGGAAATGATTCTTGTTTACGAGTATATGGCTAATGGACCACTTAGAAGTCATCTTTATGGAACAAATCTACCTCCTCTATCGTGGAAGCAACGACTTGAAATATGCATCGGGGCTGCTAGGGGACTTCATTATCTCCACACCGGTGCAGCCCAAAGCATTATTCATCGTGATGTGAAGACCACAAACATTCTCTTGGATGAGAATTTTGTAGCCAAAGTGGCAGATTTCGGTCTTTCGAAAACTGGTCCAGCTTTAGATCAGACACATGTGAGTACCGCTGTTAAGGGTAGCTTTGGTTACCTTGATCCAGAATATTTCCGAAGGCAGCAACTTACAGAGAAGTCCGATGTGTATTCATTTGGGGTGGTTTTGATGGAAGTTCTCTGCACTAGGCCGGCTTTAAACCCTGTTCTCCCGAGAGAACAAGTTAATATCGCGGAATGGGCAATGACTTGGCAGAAGAAAGGCATGTTGGATCAAATCATGGACTCTAACCTGTCGGGGAAAGTCAATCCAGCTTCTCTCAAGAAGTACGGAGAGACGGCTGAAAAGTGCCTGGCCGAGTACGGCGTTGACAGGCCATCAATGGGAGATGTATTATGGAACCTCGAATATGCTCTTCAGCTGGAGGAGACTTCATCAGCACTAACAGAACCCGATGATAACAGTACAAACCATATCCCAGCCATTCAGTTGACACAACTCGAGCCATTTGATAACAGCGTAAGCATGCTTGATGGTAATTCCGGCACTGATGATGATGCTGAAGATGCTGCCACCAGTGCAGTATTTTCGCAACTCGTAAATCCCCGTGGAAGATAGATGACAATCAGTCCTGCCCGGTGATTTTAGCCGATGGACATCCTGCTAGAAGAACTAATACTTGGAATTGGAAATATCCCAAGAGATTGAAGGAATGTGTTTTTTTTTTCTTGTTACATTTATTCTGTTTTTTCCTCAAAATTCCATCCATGATATAATTTAGTTTGTAATATAGTTAAGTGATGGTTACCAATTAATCCATCCGAATGTACAATAAATATTCCATTATTGTTGATTTAATTCATGTTATGATTACACAGTTTCCAGATAAGGAATATCTTATTGCCATCACCACCAATGAATCTGGGGTCCAAGAATGCTGCACCAGGGGCATTGCAGTTCTGCTTCTTGTCTATAACAAGATAGTATTTATTTATATATATTCTTAACACTTTGACTTCTCTGTAAATAGTAAGTAAACATCGACTATTCTTTGACCTGTGTAATTTTAAATTTAAAGAATTGTGTACGACAAATGAATATAAATTTATAAAATTATAGTCAATATTAATATAGAGAGTAGTTAGTGTGTTTTATAAACGCGTTTGGTCAAATGTGAACAAAAACTATATTGATCAAAGAAAATATACAAATGAATAATAAAAAGAATGAGAAGAAATTTGAAGAAGCAGTGTAACACCAAAACTTTCGTATATTGAAACATAAGAGAAGGTTCCTCGTTATATCAGTATAATACATAAAAATGTAGAAGGAAGCATCTGGGTAATGAGGTTAAATCCAAAACAAAATATTTGCAGAAATTAATAGGAGATCATAACCACTGCTTAATAGGAGATCATAACCATCTTAACCAAATATGGAGTGGCAATCAGGCAAAGTGTTGGTCGACGAGTATATAGCCCCAGAAGTTGGCGATGCACCCGCGGTTCAAGGGAGCTCTGTCAGAGCACCCAGAGTTCAGGGGAACTCCATCAGAGCACCTGAGGTTCAGGGAAAGTCTGTCAGAGCATCCGGAGTTCAGGGGAACTCTATCAAAGCACCTGCAGTTCAGGGGAACTCTATCAGATCACCCGTTGGTTCAGGCGAAGTCTCACATAGCACCCGCGACTACTGAGATATCTCTTAGAGCACGCGTGGTTCAGGTGAAGTCTCTCAGAGCACCCGCGACTACCGGGATATCTCTCAGAGCACCGGTGGTTTAGGCAAAGTCTCTCAGAGCACCCGCGACTACCGGGATATCTCTCAGAGCACGCGTGGTTCAGGCAAAGTCTCTCAGAGCACCCGCGACTACCGGGATATCTCTTAGAGCACCCGTGGTTCAGAAGAAGTCTCTCAGAGCACCCGCGACTACTGGGATATCTCTTAGAGCACCTGTGGTTCAGGCGAAGTCTCTCAGAGCACCCGCGACTACCGGGATATCTCTTAGAGCACCCGTGGTTCAGGCGAAGTCTCTCAGAGCACCCGCAACTACCGGAATATCTCTCAGAGCATCCGTGGTTCAGGCGAAGTCTCTCAGAGCACCCGCGACTACCGGGATATCTCTCAGAGCACCGGTGGTTTAGGCAAAATCTCTCAGAGCACCCGCGACTACCGGGATATCTCTCAGAGCACACGTGGTTCAGGCAAAGTCTCTCAGAGCACCCGCGACTACCGAGATATCTCTTAGAGCACCTGTGATTCAGGAGAAGTCTCTCAGAGCACCCGCGACTACCGGGATATCTTTTAGAGCACCCGTGGTTCAGGCGAAGTCTTTCAGAGCACCCGCAACTACCAGAATATCTCTCAGAGCATCCGTGGTTCAGGCGAAGTCTCTCAGAGCACCCGCGATTACCGGGGAATCCCTTAGAGCACCCGTGATTCAGGCGAAATCTCTCAGAGCACCCGCGATTACCGGGGAATCCCTTAGAGCACCCGTGATTCAGGCGAAGTCTCTCAGAGCACCCGCGATTACCGGGGAATCCCTCAGAGCACCCGTGGTTCAGGCGAAGTCTCTCAGAGCACCCGCGATTACCGGGGAATCCCTCAGAACACCCGTGATTCAGGCGAAGTCTCTCAAAGCACCCGCGATTACCGGGGAATCCCTCAGAACACCCGTGGTTCAGGCGAAGTCTCTCAGAGTACCCGTGATTTAAATGGACATTCTGTCACCGCCCGGAGAAGTACACTGCCCGATGGTGATTACACTTATGTTGAAATCAATCTCATTCTTTTCTTACCGTTGATTTTGTGATGTCTGTCAAAGTTTAATCTATTTCCTTAAATGAACATAACTTTTGATGAATTGTTTGTGAAATGTTGTTTATTAAGCTAAATAAAAGAGTATGAATAAAAATATTTTACGTTCATTTAATAAACGAACGTATATTCGATTGTT
The DNA here is from genome assembly GCA_958450335.1 of Hibiscus tridactylites. Classification (NCBI taxonomy): domain Eukaryota; kingdom Viridiplantae; phylum Streptophyta; class Magnoliopsida; order Malvales; family Malvaceae; genus Hibiscus; species Hibiscus tridactylites. The sequence goes on along the minus strand of OY288273.1, from coordinate 96,930,930 downwards.
TACGTTCAATAACAGGCTCCAACTTAACAACCATGCTTCTCAATGGTTATGATCTGGATGGCACAAAACCAATTCCTCCGCGTACCATTATGAGAAACAACGTTGAAGATGCCAACCAAGCCTATAAAGTGTAGTTCTGTCTAGACCTATTAATCCAACAAGCCATGATGTGGCATCCATTGATCATAGAAAACTGTTATAAATTATCTTATTAAAGAATTGCATATAGTTATGTGGTCTTAAATAAAAATAGTTCGGAAAATATATAATATGTGGTGAACATAGATCAAACACGTGACCTTCAGATTTTCAATTTGGCACTTTTTCAACTGAGCTATCCCCGGATAAGTGAATTTTTTTATTTTTAAAATGTTGAGATTTAATGAGAACAAATTTTTGATATAATATTAATATGATCTAGAGGAATGAGACATTAGGTCTCTTTAAGTAAAGTTAAAAGTTCGATTCATGGTTATTCGGTTAGTATATGTCATCTATCCATTCAAATTTTATTAAAGTATAGATATAAATTAAAATATTAATTTATACTTATATTTATACGTTGATCGACATATATAATCTTTTATTCTCAAATAGAGAAAAATTATATATGTTCAAGTTGAAAGTAACCTATAAGTTTATTGGAAGCTTAATTTCCAGTTTGGAGCAATAAAAAGAAAAATGATATCAACGGAGAGCACACACGTGGCTTACTTCCAAAGGATCAAAAATAGTCTAAGAAAAAAATAAATGAAAATTCTAGTTGGATTCGGAAACACTATTACGCCAAAATCAGTAGGGTTCTAGAACTTAGCCAATGACAACAATTCTGCAAATCTCCTTCAAGTTCTCGTCCTTCAGTTCATTAAATGAAGAGTTTTGTGAAAACCCCATTTGTTGTTGCACGATAAAGAGTCCCAGAGCTGCTTCTTTGCAGCCAAAAAGGTTCAAGTTGGGAGCTTTGGGGAGGCAAAGATGGAGTTTTGGGGAAGTTTGTAGGGACAAAGACGGGATTTTTAGGAAAGAAGAAGGGTGGAAGAGGAAGAGAAGAGTGGTTTTGGTGATGTTTAATCAAGGTTTTGGGTTTAATGGCGGCGGCGGCGGCGGCGGTGGTGGGAAAATGAATAGTGACACTGCTAGGCTTCTGGGAAATATTGGTTTGGCTATTGGGTTGACTTATCTTTCAGTGACTGGTCAGCTTGGCTGGGTTTTAGATGCCATTGTCTCAATTTGGGTACTAAATACTAACCCCTTCTCCTTTTATATGTATGCATGTAAAGTTTAGCTTTCTAGTGTCTTTTTAAACATGAATTATAAGCATTCAGCAGGCATAATTAGGGTTTATGATGAGAATTAACCATGTTTCCCCTTCTTGGTTTGTTTTGCTCTTTCATTGAATCATTTTCTTGGCTAAAGCAAAGGCTTCATTTACTGTTTACTAGCATTGGGCGAATTAATAGAGTTTTTGTTTTCCTTTTCCTTTTAATTTTTGGTGCAATGTTCCATTGGAGAGCAATGAATGAATGAGTGCTAGCTGACTATGTAACCAATAAGATAAAATTATTGTTAGTACTTATTTCCGGTTGTTCCGAAAAACGATTGCTTTAGCTAGTATGTTATGTGGCATCATTTTGTTTTGTGAAACCATCTTTAAGTATAGTACTTTTCATGTAACTTACTTAGAGTAGTACTTTCAATATTGATATTAGTTCAAATAGTTGCATCTAATCGCCGGTGTTGACGTGTTGTCATCTCCAGCTCATTGCAGTGCTCGTTCCTATTGTTGGCATGGGAGCCTTCCTTTGGTGGGCAGGCCGGGATATTGTTCAAAGCAGTGTAAGGCTTCTTTTAACTTTTGGTTCTTTGTTCAGCTTTTATATATGTTCCTTGTTCAAAGCAATGCTCGAAGTCTTCTAGTGGCATATCTTAGTCAATGTGATCAGTAGCTTCAGCAGCAGTTCCTATCTTCAGTTTCGTGTTTTTGAAATTCTCTCGATAGGTTTGTTATTGGAAGAACGGTCTGAACTTGTTGGTTTGAAGTGCTTATGTACTTACGCCTTTATATTTATATACAAAATCTTGTGGAAAAGAATGCATCAAGGGTGTATGGACCATAAAAAACTCGGTACTTAATAATGCTAATAAAACCATTCTAAACAGAGCATGAGAAAGAAAAAATGGATTTGATCCACTTAAACCCGGAAATCGCAAGAGCCTTCTTGTCTAACTGTTCATGTATATGCTACTCTGATGTTTACATTAAACACTCCTTGTGTGTGGTTGTAAGAATCAAATATGTTCCTGCTTTATTTTCGGAGATGTAGCCATGCTGAAATTGCCAGAGCCTTGTCATCTGACTGTTCATGTATATGCTATTCTGATGTTTACATTAAACACTTTTTCTGTGTGCTTATAAGTATCAATATGTTCCATTTTTTGTTTTCCGATACGTGGCCGTGTTTTACTTGGTGTTCTTTATAATGTGAATAAATATACGAAACTCCATCTACCACTGACCACCTTTAATAATATCTTATATAATTGCAGTGCCCAAACTGTGGAAATGATTTTCAGATTTTCAAGTAAGTGCTACGAACAACTCTTAGCTAACTTATGGACATTTACAAGATGGTTTTGTAATTATTCTGACAAGGACGGTAATGGTGATTTCTTAGGCCTTTTCTAAATGATGAGTTGCAGCTGTGCCCTTACTGCACTCAACCATTTTCAGGTGAATCTATTTATGCTAATTGATACTTCACTTTTACATTCATGAAGATTTCTCCATCGAGTCCGCCAGTCCGGCCAAATATTGTTGCTCTGCAGACTACCTTATGTCCATTTCATTATTACTTTGAGCCGGATCCACTAGCTTTTTCATGTTTTATTGACTTGTTAATTTGATTGTAGTGGTGGATGACAAATTTGTCAAGGAACCTGTAAAGTTCTACAACGAAACCTCAAAAGCGAAACAAGCATTCAATGGCTTCTCTCCTGGTTTCAAGAAAGGTGCCCTCTTTAACACCTTCCTACATTTTTAGGTTTCGGAAGTATTTTCTTTCGGGATTTAGTATCAACTGTCACGTGTCATGATACTACAACCGGATTTAGCATGCGTTCGAGCTAGTCATGTTTTATTTTATCTAACATAATCAACTTGAATTGTTTTCAACTCATACAAAACTGGTCCTAAAAAAGTACATTATGTTGCAACACGATAAAAAGTACGTTGCTTGTTTAAAATCATGAACATATAGACTGTTATAAGCATCAATCGTGCATCAGATAAGCATGTTAACACCGATTCATTAATTCCAAGTATCTCACATGGTTTGTTCAGGAAACGATTCTTCGGCAGCAGTTGTTGATGTTGAAGCGGAAGTAAAAGATGTGGATTGAGAGCTAGCATAGACGGTAAACAACTTTAAAACAAATGCATTACTTTGAACTACCACTACCCTAGCAAGTGAAGAAAATATTTTTTTCTCGTATTTTTCGTGTTTGATTGGTAATGTGCAAACGCTCCGATGTATTGCCGCTTAAAGAATATTTATGTTCCTTTTTTCTCCAGAAATACGAGTTGCTACAAAAGGGAGTTAACTTATGCATATCTATATGTATCTTACACCGTCAAACTGGAGATGACCACGGTGAAGAGGATCCGGTTGTCATCATGCTTGTAGATGAAAATCGACAATGTGACATTGCAAATGCTCGGTTCGATTCGATAAACCATGCCGGCATAGCATAAATCTATACTTTCTTCTTCCTTCATGTTACTGCACAGCATAACTCTGTATATATTTTGTAGTCAGCTATTGCATATCTTTCTATTCTTCCATTCTCTTCATATTTGTGGAACTTGTCATCCATTTTTCTTTTTGTAGGGAAATAAATTGATTTAAATCTCGAGTTTAGTTCAGTTGATCCATATTATTATACATAACGTCGAGTATATTCGATGTCGGAACTCCTTATAAATCATTGTTTTATTCGAGATTGTGGTCTATTTTTGTTCTGGCAACACCATATTCAATTGGCTATCCAAATTTTATACAACAATTATTCCTCCAAGTTAACATGCAGGATTTGTATTCTTAATATGTGAAATAAAAGGTTTAAAATCGAAAGAAAAAAAAAAGGGAAATACGAAGAACCCAAAATGAGACAAGTGTCATTTTCCTGGCCAATCAATGGCCTGAATTGCCCACAACTTGCCAGTGACTTTCAGCAAAATCATTTGACTTTTCTCGGAAAACACAAACCAATGTTTGCCCCAAATTAAGCACAGAGGAACCTGTTTCAACCAGTTCAGTGGGACCGTCGTACATGTGTTGACTGTATAATGATTTGTCGGTCGCTCCATAAATTTTGGCTAATTTATGGATAGTTTTGGAATGCAGCTAAAAGATAGTAAGTTTTGAAATTTATTTAAGAATTTGAAATATTATATTTTTTGATAATATTTTAAATTAATTTTTTGTGTTTTTAAACAAATATCGATACTTAATTTTTTGATAACATTTTAAGTTTTTGACAAGTATCGATACTTACAAGATATGTATAGATACTTGTCAAAAAACACAAAAAAACAACTTAAAATATTATAAAGAAAATCTATTATTTTAAGTTTTTGAACAAGAATGAAAACTTATCGTCTTTTAACCGCACTTTAAACTTGTTGTATGTTAGACTCGCCTTTAATTTATGATTTTTGCTGTTTCGCTTTTTTTATCACCTACCCTAATTGGCTGGTATACAAATATAACACTAATATTCACTTTTTTAATTTATTTTATTTAATTTATTATTCACAATACATTAATCAAAAATATATTTTATATTACAAATGTGATCATGTGATAAGTTAAGAATCGTACAAGTGGATAATATCTACTCTTTGTGCACACTATTTAACAGAAACAAAGAAAAATCGAATATTAAAAAATAAATTATTAAATTTTAAGTATATAAAAATTTATTAAGTATTTAAGTACGCAAAATTTTATTTAAGTATTTAACTTTAAAATTACTCAGTTTTCTAATAAATTTTTTATACTCAATTTAGAAATATAGATTAAAACATACTTGGTGTCGTAATAAGAAAACCGTGCCTTACTTTTACCTAAAAATATTTTAAAACTTTACCAAAAAAATTAAAGGATAAATATTCTATATACAGGCGGTGGAAACACATGCGCCATAATTTTAGGGTATAGTGAGTTAGTTTATTGGATAGTATTTAGATGCATGAGTTAGAATTTAAGGATAATTGTTTCAATTTAAGGTTTAGGGTTATAATTTAGGGTTTATAGCTTAAAACCTAAATTATCACCATATTACCATAAAAACTAAACTCTAACCTATAAACCCTAAATTATAACCTTAATCCTTAGATTAAAACAACTATCTCTAAATTCTAACCCCTAGAACTAAACCCCTAAATTAACTCCCTATAGCCTAAAACTAAGGCGTTTGTAAAAAATTTCAATTTCCACCGCCAATGTATAGGATATTAATCTAAAATTAAAATCATATTATCCATTAGCTTCCAAAACAGTCGTCAAAATCGAAACCGATAGATTGAAAGTTGATAACCACACTTTTGCTTGAAAGATAATACCACACGGCTTATAAAGACGCGTCCATTTCAAGCAACTTGTTCATCGTCCCATTCTATGTACAACAACAGAATTATGGGATTGTCGACCGAGTCGATAGTAAGTCGAGTAATATTTAATTTGTGTTCATTAAAAAATATTATTGTTCGCTAAACTCGTTAAAATTTTTATCATATTTTTTTAAATATAAACGAAATTTAATAAATTAGAGCTTAATATAAATATACAAATTCAAATCCTCATAAACTTGAAATATTATTAAAAAAATCTGGGGGCCAAAGCCACTCTTAAATTTATGTTTAGTTCTGTTACTGTGTATATATAAAGATGGCAATTCTGGAACGGCACGGACATGTGGGTATTAAGTTAGGAAATTAATAGTGAAATTTAGGTTAAAGTCAAGGGTGTTCTCATTGCATGTGAGGAAATTTAAGCATGCTTTTGTTGACCATATACTAATGTTTAAGATAAACAACATTTGATTATTATTATCTTAAAATTTAAGCACGTGATAAGTGCTGATGTCGGCGACACGGTGGCACTTTACTCGTCCACGATTCTTTTATGGTCGTGTAATAAAACAACTGGAAAAATAAATTGAATGTTTTGTGTCTTATAATTTTTACCGCGAAATATTGATCTAAATCATCAATGCATAAACGTTAGGTATTTCATTACATCTATTACTTTTATGATTATAATATCATGTATTAATTGAATACTAATTTTTTTATGTATGTACGTCTTACGGTACATGTTCGGGGTGTGAGGCTGCCCTTCCAACAATATCATTTCTAAAGATCGAACTCACATCCTCTCTTTAGGAGTACAATGTGTCTTACTAATGCACTGAAACAAAAGGAAGAAATTTAATTGTGAAAAAGTTTTTTATACAAATTTAATTAGAAAACAAAAAAATAAATAACGCTATTGAAAAAAAATATATGTTGTAATTTATTTTATAGTTGCCTATATTTAACTCATTGAATGATTGTAGAGATTCAAGCAATTTCGTAACTTAATTTGCTTCATTTATAAAGATTCGAACTATAATCTTGCTTAAGAAATTTTGTGCCTTATCTCACTAGATCAATTGATATTTTTATTTTTTACATTTTTATATAACATTTAAATACAATTAAAATCACTATTTGAACCACCAACAATGATTGGTTCAAATGGCAAACAACTTTTTATAGTTTAAGCATGTTTCGAGTTTGAAGTCTCGCGTATGCAGAAAATTTTTGCTGGAAGACTCACCATCAAAGACATGTGCGTAACGTGGGTTGGTTCGAATTAGTTACACTATTTACATGGACAATTTAAAAGTTATTTTTCTAAATAACATTGGGCGGGGTCTATTACGTAAATAATTATTTTAAAAGGATTTTTTTATATAATAATGCTTCATGAAGTGGTCAACTTGCAGTAGTATCAAGGTGAAAACATGGTCGGTAAAGGGTCGCCACACTTTAAAATGAAACCTCACATGATTGACCCATCATTCATAGCTGCCTAAAATTTAGGACCCTATTATTTTTTAAAACTATTGATTAACACTCACTAATCCTAAATTAACCATTAAATATATTACTTCGTTTCAAAAATGAAACTCCTTGTCTTGTTTTGAAGTTTATCTTTGGCTGATTATCTAAAGTAAAGCCTTTATTCAATGATTATTAGAAGATTAGTTTTAAGATAAGTATGGATTGAGTGGCACCTTTTTGTGCAAATTTAGGCATACGAATTGGGAAAATGTGAAACTGCATGCACATATGTTTGGTTTTTGTTGGAATTCTTCACTACACAAATTGGTTTTTTGGAGACAATGCTGTCTTTAATTTACCCAATTTGATCTTTGCAATTGTAAGTTTACCGTCCATGTTTGATGTTGATGCATTCATTGAGTCCCGATAAATAATAATATTTTTTTAGATGACATGAATTCGAGTAACAGTATATGTGTGAATTAATATAAATTTAAAATCAGATTATACATATAGAAATCGCCTGCCCCTATATTATGCCTCTTTTGTTGCTTTCACTAAAAAAATGAGTTTAGGGTTTAGGTTTAAGGTTATGAGTTGTAATTAGGATTTAGAAAAATAGGGATATGATATTTTTTTAGAGTTCAGGGTTTAGAATATGGAAATTAGGGTTATGATTTAGAATTTAATTTTTAAGTGATTCTTAGTGTGAGGCATAGAAGGGGCATGATTAGGGGCAGAGGATTTTTACTTGGATTACACCGTCTGCCAACGGGATAAAAATTATATGCTCCTTTTCAGTACCCCTATATATATGCCACAACACTAAAAAAATAAATTGCAAGCTCTAACCCTAAATTTTAAATCTTAAACCATATACCTTAAAAATACAACATACCCTAAATTTCTTAAACTATAACCATAAACTCTAGATTCTAAACATAATTCTAACTGTAGTAACATACACAGAAGCACTGAAAATAGACAGAAGATTTTAATCTGCGAACGTGTCTCCTCTCAAAACCTCTCAAAACCATAATGCTTGGTCCCACACCAACCCCCAATCCGACGGCCAAGATTGCATCACGAAACCTTCCGCGGTTCCGCTTCTCCTATATAAGTAAATACCGTCCACCTCTTTCAAATTTCAATCTCCTACACTTCTTTCAAATTTAATATTTTCTCACCTCATTTTCCCGAGAAAAAAAATCAGTTTTCTTTTTTCAACCTAATGGCGAATCTGATGCTTTCCCTCAAAACAGCGCTGATATCAACCGGAATCATATCGTTAGCGGTTTTGTTTAAAGCTTCAGCTCCGTTTGTGACTGAGTTTGTAACGTCTGGTATTCCTTCAACTTACGGTTTGATACTCTCTCTTCTTCGGCCTCCGTACCTTTACCTTCTTATCAACTGCATCATCATCTCCATCGTCGCTTCTTCCAAGCTCCAGGCGCAGAAGCCTGAGTCTACTCAACTCAATCCTTCGTCGGAGATAGTTTCTCCGGTGTTCAAGGTTTCGAGTGAAGTGTTTAGTAATGAGTTCAGTTATGGAACGGCTGCAGCAAGTGTGATGGTGACGGAGGATTTGAATACGGCGGGGGAGAGTGAGCAAACGGTTGAGGAGGAGCAGGTTAAAGTGGTGGTGGAAGCGGCGGCGGCGCCATTGAGGAGTGAGTCTATGGAGCTTGTGAGTTTGTTGGAGGGGAGATCGGCGGAGAAGCCGCCGGTATCGAAGAGATTCGGTCAGCGGAAAGTTGTGAAAGCGGCGGCTGAAGGTAAAACGCTAAAAATCTCAAATCTCTCAAACTTCTATAGCATAGATTTGAAAATCAAACTATAATGCACATACGTGAAAAGCCAAAATTATCAAGCAAAGTATAAATGCTTTTCCAAAAGCTTAATGCAATTTTTTATTTAAAAAATGTGCAAATTTTCAGTTACACTATTGATCAACAAGGACAGAATAGTAATTTTGTTGATCGTTCAAAACTTTTGCAGGTAAAGCTTTGAGAGTGTCGAAGCCAAAACGGCACGATACATTGGAGGCGACGTGGAAGACGATAACGGACGGCCGTCCGATGCCGTTAACACGTCACCTGAAGAAATCCGACACGTGGGAACAACGTGTCCAAAAGGACCCTAATACCCCTCCTCTTCCTCTCCCCAACGACATGAAGAAATCCGATACCTTCAACGAACACACCAAGGAACCGTCACTGACTCGGTCTTCTGGATCGGGAAAACTCAAGAGAGACCCCTCGCTGAGTCAGGACGAGTTGAACCGCCGAGTGGAAGCGTTCATTAAGAAGTTTAACGAGGAGATGAGATTGCAGAGGCAGGAGTCTCTGAATGATCAGTACCAGGAAATGCTTAGAAGAGGGGCACAGTAGAGAATTTAGTACAGTCTTGAGGGTAAAAAAGTAAAAGTACTCGCTCAAATTTCACATTTACCTTTTTTTCTTAGTTGGGTATATAATCCCTGCTTTGTAAAAATATTTTTTTTTCTTCATTGGAATTCCCTTATTTTGTATAGTAGCTAGAGTATAGCATATACAAGAATAGAGTATACATGGATTTCCTTCTTTTATATCAAGTTAACCAGAAAAATTAAAATATTTTAAAAATATATAAGAACAATACAAATATATTACCAGGTCTAAATTTAATTATATGTATCAATCTCATGTTGTGACATTTGATAATGATTTTATTTTGATCCATTACTATTTAATTAGTTTCAGGTCATTTCGTGTAAGTGTATGGTTACAATTAGGGTCAATTAATCTTGGCAACTTATGTTCAAGGAGCTATTTAAACTTTTTAAAAAATTTAGATGTCAAATTTAAATTTTTTGAAATTTAATGAGAAAATTTAAAAATTCTAGAAGGTAATTTAATTTAAAAAAAATTAAAAAAAATTAAATATAATAATATATTTAAAAATTTTAAAGGGCCAAATTAAAATTTTTATGAGGCTCAAAGTTAATTTTCTAAATTTTAAAAGGGGTTATGGCTCCCACTAGCCCTAATAAGGGTCCGCCTCTGGTTACAATTTGATGTTTTTTTCTTAGACTCTTGAAGTCTCATGAAATGATGTTAGATGCAAAGAGTCTTTTATATGAATATGAGAGGTTTAAGTTTGAATTTAAAGAAATAAATTTTAGGATGATTATTTTATTTTATTGTTTGAACCAATTTTTATTTAGGGCTTGGAAAATTTATTCCTAATGGATTTCTAACTCGCAATTTAGGGGAAAGGTAAAGATGTCAACTGAGAATTTTAATAACTTGTTCTAGAAATTGTGGACGGATAATAACATTATTAAATCTATAGATTTTTAAAAAAGTTGATATCAGTTCGATCTTTATTAGAAATAAAAATGAAACATATTTTATAATTAATAGTTTGTTTTTATTTTTAATGAGTTATTGTTATTGGTGACGAATACTAAGATACAAAACTATACCAACAACACATGTACAACGTGAATCGAGATCAACTGCATGGTTATAGGTTGATGAAAAGTTTTAGGGTAAATATCACATTAGTCACCAAACTATTTTTTATTTTCTATTTTGATCACTAAACTATTAGTTTTAGCAAAATAGTCACTAATGTTATGTTTTTTTTCTATTTTGGTCACTAATGTTACTTTTTTCTGTTTTGGTCACCAATTTATTGCTTCTTTCCTATTTTGGTCACTAAATTATTTTTGTTTTCCTGTTTTCCATGAATTTTTAAGGGCATGTGACTAAAATAGGGGGAAAAGTAACATTAGTGGCAATTTTACAAAAATAATAATTTGGTGACCAAACAGAAAAGGAAAAATAGATTAGTGATAAAAAATGGTGATGTTCACCCAAAGTTTTAACGATGTCCGTATGTATGTCCTTAGAAAACCGTTTGGATTGATTTTTTAAAGTGCAACATGTACCATTAAATTTTAAGTTTAGTATCGATTATACCATTAAACTAAAATTAATATTATTTTATCAACATTAAATTTTAGTAATCGATATTATTTTAGCACTGAAATTTAAATTTTAATTATACTATTAGCTAGGGTGGGCAAGACCGGGTACCCGACCCAGGGGCGGAACATAGGGGTTTAAGGGGATTTTGTCCCCTGATTTTTTTTATTAGAAATAGGATAGATTTTAAAAAAAAGGTAAAATTACTTCTACAATCCCTTTAAAATTTGCAAAATTTTAGTTTGCCCCCTCAAAAATTTTAATTTCATTTTGGTCCCCTTCATAATTTTTAGTTTTTTTTTTAATTTCATTTTGGTCCCCTTTATAAATTTCTAGTTTCGCCCATGACCCGACCAATTTGTCCAGAACTGGTCCCGGTCTCGGTAGCCACCAATTCTTGGAAACTGGAACCAGTCCCGGTCAGACTGGGTCCTATATTTTAGGAATCGATGCCGATACTAGTGGAAACAGGTACCAGTATTGAATATCCAGTCAATTGGCCTACTATTAATAAAATTTGAGTAGCATGAAAAAAATTTCAACCGTCAATAATAATAAATAACAAAGTCAAAATATTGTAGGCTTAAAGGTTGAAGTCTTAAAACGAGTCATACTCATAATATTCATACATAAAGAGAAAGAATAAACTAAAGAACTTTATCTATTACAAGCAAGACAAACCAGAAAAGTTAGATAAAAAATAAAAGAGTGAATTCATTTATTTTCAACCTCTTCAACGGCACTCGGTATTGGTCAGTATCAGGTACCCGATAATGGTTTCAGTCCTATTGGGTATTCACCGGATACCGAATCTAGAAAATTAGGATCCAGTCCCGGTCGTAACCAGGACCTAAATTTTAGATCTAATTTCGAGTAAAAATCCATCGAGATCGGGTAATCAAGTTTTTTGGCCACCCCTACTATTAGCCATTAAAATTGATGATGTAGATGAATCTTAACTGTCCACTTGCAATGGCGTGGATAAATTTTTTGAACAATTTTTAGGGGATTGCTCCTACTGAGACAAGAGCTCGAAACTCATAGGAAGGGATTTGATGTCAACATGAGTCTTTAACCACTTACTCCAAGTTGTTAACGACTCAATAATATAATTAAGACATAAACTAAAGTTTAATGATAATATAATATCAATTTTTAGTTTAATATATAATTGATACAATGGTATTTGATGTAGTTTTTAATGGTGGGATTGCAATGTTACCCTGACCTTGTCTTTTGGTTAGAGGACAATTTTGGATGGTGTTACATTGCTGTCATTTCATTTGCACCATTTCGAGAGTAAGGTTTTAGCACAAATCTTATCCGATATCTTAGTTCATGCCACTAAATTATTGTGCATGTTCAAATATGGCACAGATTTGGTTGAAGTTCGATGAATATGGTTCACGTATTTTTTTTATTTCAGAAACTGAAAATATATTTTATTTAATTTCATTTGATCGATTTGACCGGTGAATAGAAATTTATTGATTAATTCAAGAAACAACTAGAAACACGTTTATATTGTCCGGATTTTTAGATTTTTTCTAATACAGTTGAGCTCGGATATGATTCACATGTCCGAAATTGAATTAAACTCGAATCTGAAATGGAAATACAATAAAACATCAAACTTTTATAAACTAGTCCCTTAGGAACCAACAGATGCACAACAACGATCCACAAAAAGGGATTAAAAGGTTCTCGTCAGTCATCATAACCTGTTTTTCTTTTCGAATGCAGCTCTTCTCAGAAAACCGAAGTCGATTCTTGGGCTCGAGCGGATATAATATACGACAAGGGACTAACACGAATATGAGAAAGAAGAAAAAAGAATCCGTGGATACATTATTCCCTACCTCATGAATGACTTCTGTTGTCAAGGATAACTTGCATGGAGCCAGCAGCATTCGCTTCATTGATGTTCGACCATGTTGTACAAGATTCTCTTTTGAAGGAAAGAGGGTAAAAATCTGATCAAATTCAATCTGGCTCAAGTTACAATCTTTTAACAGATTAAACGAGCAGAGAAGAAAAATGTACATCTGACCCGAATTCTTAAATGTTCCCGGACAGGATGAAGCAGTTCCAGAACTGATCAAGCATGGTAGCTACCGCAGCACGTATTTACTTCAGTACCTACGGAACTATCCCACGAGACCAGAAATCGAGCAGGATTGACATCAGTGGTACTTATCGTAAAGTTGGTCTTTCACCTTGAAACCATATTTTCAGCACTTCACAAAGCTCGTCCTCAAGTGTGGAAGGTATCAGACTAGAAATCTAACCTGACAACAGTCAACCAATCGGACAGCTTTACTTCTTATGTCGAAGTGGAAACAAATATGAATGTTGGCATGCCACCGAAATCTCTTGTTTTCCGTATTAAGAAGTCGAGCATCTTTTAGCTGCCCTTGGAACCTGCTCATACACCAATGTAACTGACATATGAATCCACAAGAAATCAACAAATGCCACAAAAAGAGAGTTCCTGACAAAGTTGGTTGCAAATTAGACAAAATGTAAACTTTATTTTGTCCTATATGACTTTTCGGTTTTTTTCCTAGTTATAGGGTTCCAACTAAAGGCTTTTGAAACAGAAAACATAATCCTCAAACCCGAACATGCAGGTACAACGAACGATCAACTGATTCAATATTGAAGAACAGCTCTTCTCCTGCAATTATCCAGTTAAAGAATCACCACAACAGCTTCAGATACCAAAGACTTTGTTCTTTTGTTTAGTTTGTGTTTGCTTTAGTTTTATATTCAGCCAATGTAATATGACCAAATATTATGAATTTACGACACAGATACAACTATATGTGTAGCTAGAAACATGGTAATTTAAACTCCAGCTGCTAAATAACAGATAAATAGAGAAAAAGACTCCACTAATAGAAAAAAGATGGCAGATTAATCTCTGTTAACAAATTACCATATATAATGTCAGATATTATAAATTACATAAGACATATAAGGAACTCATGTTTCCAGAAAAAAGGTCATTCAAATTAATGCAGTGTGAACTTTATTACTAAACATAGCTTACTAAATTAATTGCAGAATAAATTCCAGAGTTGTGACATTTAAGTATACTAATGGTTAAACTTGATGGCATTACTAATTATAGATTATAATGTCCAACTAATAAAATTCGAGGGAAAAATTTCCGTATTTAGATCATTCACAAGTAACATATCAGTTTGAACTTGCTTAATTACAAAAGTGACTGTTTCAATTGCTGATAATAAAGGTTTCTTTCATCTACTGACAAAATATAAGCTTTTTGTCTTCTTATCATTCATACCAATCACTTCCATCTTCCTCGAAGGAAACTGCAAATATATGGCATGACGAAGTAGACAACAACAACAATACATAGAAGGGCTTAAAAAGGTTCTCATCAGTCATCATAACCTGTTTTTCTCCAAATGCAACTCTCCTCAGAAAGCTGAGCTCGATTGTTGGGGTTCAAGAGGATATACAGCGAGAGAATAACACAAATAACAAATAAATAAAAATATGCTATAATTATTTACTACCTCGTGGCTTTTGTTGTTAAAGCAATTGCATGGAGCCAGCAGCAAATGGCTCATTGCTGCCAGACTGCAGTATAAAATTCTCTTTGAAGGAAAGTCGGTAACAAGCTGATGAAATTCGTTAAGGCTCAAGTTACTATCTTTAAAATATTAGAACAAATAGTGAAAAAGAAATTATACATCTGACCTGAATTCTGAAATGTTCCTAGACAGGATGACAGAAATCTAGAACGGATCAAGAAAGGTAGCCACTGTGTCACATATTTACTTCCGTAGCTACTGCATCCCCCTACGATACCAGAAACTGAGCAAGATTATCGTCAGCGCCACTAATCATAAAGTTCACCTTTCTCCCTTAAAACCATATTCAGCACTTCACAAAGCTCGTCCTCAATTAATCATGCCTTATGACTCGCAAACATAATAAAAAGAACCGACAGTATTACTGCAAACATTCCATGCTTGTAAGAACAGTGGTATAATACAAGATACCATTCAGAGATACGGAATTTATGCGAACGTATTCATATAAACTGCAACATATATCTATTTCTATACCTCAGCTTTAAGAAACATGAAAAATAATATATGTGTGTGCATAATAATAAAATAACTTCGTTTTTCAGGTAATAGATGGAATGCAGTGTGGGAAGGAATCATACTTGAAATCTAACCTGACAACTGTCAATCAGTCAGACAGCTCTACTTATTATGTCCAAGTGGAAACACGTATGAGTGTTGGCATGCCACCAATACTCTCTTTTTGTCCATATTAAGAAATCAAACATCTTTCAGCTATCCATGGAACCTGCTCGGACACCAATGTAACTGCCATATAAGAATCCACATTAAATCAACAAATGTCACAAGAGAGAGTTCCTGGAAAAGCTATTTGTAACTTACACAAAATGTAACCTTTATTTTGTCCTATATGACTTTTTTGGATTTTCCCTAGTTATAGAGTTCCAACTAAAGGCTTTTAAAACAGAAAACATAATCCTCAACCCGATAATATACAAAGTGATAAACATGCAGGCCCGATAAACAATCAATGGATTTGATATTGAAGAACAGCTCTTTCCCCGCAAGTATCCAGTAAAAGAATTGCCACAACAGCTTCACATATCAAAGACTCCGTTCCTCTGTTTAGTTTGAATTATCTTTAGTTTTACATTCAGCCGATGTAATATGCTCAAATATTATGAATTTACAAGACAGGTTATGCTGAACACATACAATTATATGAGTAGCTAGAAAACATGGTAACTTAAATTCCTACTGCTAAATAACAGATAAATATAGAAAAAGTTCCCATTAATAGAATAAATATGGTAAATTAATTTCTGTTAACAAATTACCATATATAACATTGGATATTATAAATTGCATAGACTGAAAAGGAACTCAGCTGTTTCCAGACAAGGGTCATTCAATTAATGCAGTGTGAAGTTTATTACTAAACATAGCTTACTGAATTAATTGCAGAATAAATTCCAGAGTTGTGACATTTAAGTATAATAAAGTTAAACTTGATGACATTTTATAGATTAGAATCAAAAGTAGCCAACTCAACCACATAATGTCCGACTACTAAAATTCGAGGGGGGAAATTTTGTATTTAAATCATTCTTACAAGCAACATATCAGTTTGAACTTGTTTAACTACGAAAGTGACTGCTTTGAATGCCAATAATGAAGGTTTCCATCATCATACTGATGGAATATAAGCTTTTTGTCTTCTTATCATTCATACCAATCACTTGCATCTTCCTTGACGGGAGCTGCAAATTTATGGCATGATGAAGTTGAAATTGAACATGACTTCTGATTCATCTTTATATGTTCATGAATTATTGTTCCTTGGATATCTTAACACAATTCATTTGAAAGAAGCTAAAACTAGAAGAAAAGCTGAAAGAGAATTAACAGTCATGAAATGGGGGAAACTAGCTGAAGCATTCCGGCAATCAAGCCTATAAATCCAAATCTTAATAATTTCGATCAACAAATCTAGACAATTGCCATGTGATTTCCAATTTCTTTCAGCTTAAAAGATGAAGCCAAGAATTACTTTTGTATTAAAAGATTCATGTTTGATTTTTCAGAAACTTGTAAACAAAAAAAAATCCTATGACTGTAAAACTACAAATTAGGGCCACACAAAGCTACAAGGTCTTTAACCAATAATACACTTCCTAAAAATCTTAATTCACAATACTAGATTGGTGATTCTTGTGGCCCTAACTAGTTAAGATCGATAATCCTTTAGTTTCGTTGATGGCTTACAGACTAAAAATAGTGAAAACTTTTGAAATGTATATGTTATCAGTAATAAATCTATCAATGAATTGCTCCCTTCTTTGATAACTCCTAAGGTTTAAACACTAAAATCATCATTCCAATATAAAAGAACAGCAAAGCTCAAAAACCTTTTTAAGAATCATTGCATAAATATAGTTTTTTGGCCAAATTGCATAAATAAAATTAAGAGCATCCATTAGTGAACCTACTTATTAGTACTTATTAGAGTCAAGTTGCATGCATTTCAAGTCCATGGAAGATTTTGGGACAAAGATTAACATAATTACTATGGTTTGATTTTCTAACTTATAGTCAAATTGTTTGTAAACATTCCTAGTTTACTGCAAAGTAGCATAGCAAGTTTACCACAGCAGTCACTTTGAGGGTATAACTGAAAACAGAAAAAACGATAATTAGAAGTTTTCCATCCACAATGGAACAGACTTCTTTGACTTATTAACATACTAGTTCGCTGACAGATAACAGCATGTAAAAAAGGAACTTCCAACACCTTCGATGAAAAGCACAAGTTGCACACTGGTCTTTGAAGGCTAAAGTCGGTTTCAAACATCAGTTGAGCTCTGGAAAAGAAAGTGTGAAATCTTAGGATGGTAAAACAACAGTTTCTAGACAAACATAAAATCTGTAAACACATCATATATCAAGATTATATAATCTTTCATTAAACCATCAGTTGAGAAACCACAATTCCCCAACACATGTCAGAAATTGTTCATATCATGAGAGAATACAAACTATACTACTGACATGAAAGATTAAGGTTTACCTTAACAACATTATACGCATCAAAATTATACTCAAAGGATTAAAGCTGCCAACACTAAGTAATATTTTATACCATATCGTTAGGGAAACAAGAATTGTGATTATTATGATGTTACTATTACTATTATCATTGGTATCATTTCTATCATATGATAATCTTATCTGCAACCTTATCCAACTATTGCATACAACCTTTTCATGAAATGCATCAACTATTGCACCACCGACATATTATACAGATTTGAAGCAGATTTTTCATGAATCACTTAATAAGGACTAAATGGACACCAGCAAATGTTGCACTTATCAGACACGGGCACACTAAAAAGATAAGTTTACTTTATCAGCACACATACCTTCACAATAACCTTAGGAGCCTGATACTTTTTGAATCCCATGAACAATTTTCCATCTGCTTCTCTTTTATAAAATGTAACTGAAAATTTCATCACGTGGTCACTATTAAAATCATAATTCTTGGGTGAAAAAAATAAATCTTGAAACTTTTGAAAATATTTCTGATAAAGTAAATCACAGCTGGATATATTTTCTTTTAGGTGCATGAACTGTCATTACTAAATTTAAAACATATTTTTCATATACATCTGATGATATAATGTATCTGAGATGTCTATCGTTTAGCAAGCACAACTAAGCTCAAATTTGCTAATTGATTGGGACAAAATAATAAGATAGAAAGGAGAAAGTAAAATATACAATTCAAATGCCAGATCCACCGAAAAGGAAAACCTAACTTGTTAAAAATGGAATAAAATAATTACACTTATATCAATTACCTGTATCACCTGCTTCCCATTGCATCAGGATCATGTAATCTTTAATCCCTTCAAGAACATACATCTTTCCATTACTATTTGTCCAGTAACGGAAGAAAAGTTCCCAGTCATTTCCTTTTGTGTCTTGCACCATGAGGAAGATTCCTTGTTGCCCCGAAATCTTTGGGAAATAAGCCTGCAGTAGTCTCTTTCAATACAAGAAATATATACTGGAGCTTATATATATATATATGAAGCGTCACATTGCAGCTAATATGACTCAAATAGTCTCTTTCAATACAAAAAAAAAACTGTTCGACCACAATCACCATCAAGAAACTTAATTTATCTTCAAATTCATACAAAATTAAGAAATTAAAAAATATATATTATATGCAAAAACTTACTTCAGCGCATCTCTTTGGTAACACTAGGCGCCCATTCCTGATGTCAGCATCGCTACTAGTCAATTCTTTCTCAAACAAAGGAACAAGACTTGATTTTGACCTGAACAATAATTAAGGACTCAAAATTTCAAAGACATCAAGTTCAAAATGAACCAGGATATTACATTTAAACTACATTAAGATAAAACATAAAAATAACACAGTAAATAATTGTTAGACTAAATATAATATCATATAGTATGGCAACCACATAATCCTTACAAAAAAGGTAAACAGCACAACAGATATAAACTGAAGGTTAGTGGATACTGTTTGCATATTTCCCTTAGCTCCGCTGAACTTGCCCTTGGCGAGTACCTATATTGTACTTGAGTCTGTTTATTGGCATCTTTACGACGCCTACGACCATTCTTCCGACGACGACGAGAGCTTTTGGTTTCATCAGGTGAATTCACAAAGTCTTCTTCTTCAGTTTCTGCTGGAGGAGATTGAGCTTGAGGTACAAATCCAGGAGTAGTTGGAGTGGCTACCTTATTAGGTGAGGCATTGCGTACAACGCATCCAGCTGATGGAATTGGATCGATCCCTAATTTAGTTCCAGCAACAAGAGTGCAAGAGTCAATTTTCCTTCCTAGTGGGAACCATATTAATGAGAAGCTATTGCTATGAGTGCTGAAGGAGAGGAGTAAAGATAAAATTAAGGAACTTCTGCATGCATTCCTTATTTGTTTATCGATGAAAAATATAACAAAAGTACTCTTCCTATCCAAAACACCTCCCACAATTATGATTGTACTTCAACTTTAAGACAGATTAGGCACATCATTTTAGCCTATATTACATTTGTTTAACATGATGAACAATTTTTTCTCTAATTTTAGTTAGGTCCAAAAGGTAAGATATATTAAAAATTCACCCATTATCATTTTCTCTGGGTCAGCAGATGGTACTTGAGGGGAGTCTGCTGCTTGCAGCATAGGCTCAGGGCGCCCTAAGTCTGGTGAGCATTGGTGCGGTGCCTGAAATAGAAGAATTCGACAAAACATAAATTCATTTGAAGTTTGGAACATTTATTTTAAGGATGATAGCCTTATTTATATATTATGCAATTCGGTATAAAATGTTAGTCATACGTGAAAAGGGCATGAAAATATAAAAGATAGAATGGCCAGATAGTTGACTCCTACCAAATCTCCGTTCATGGCACACTTCAGACATTGCACACCACCAAAGTCCATTATTGTATATGTATGGGCTGCCATAATACATCCACAATGAACTCGCTGCAACAAATGGAAGAGAAGTCAAGCATTAGAGAATAAATTTTACAGACTCGAAAATAAAGTTCAAGATGAATAACCTGGAGAGAAATTATATACCATCACCTACATACCTGGAAAAAGATAATACAAAATCGATGAGAATTGTCATGTTACCTTTTTACAAGAAGCGCACTCTCTCCAACCATTCTCTTCAGGATGAAAAGTATCACAGAATCTTCCATCGTTAAAAGCGGTACTGAATTTGCAAAAAACAGAGTTAGTTTGTTTATGAACACTACGGAGATAAATAATTCAAATTCTTTTTTCAGGGTTCCTGATATCACCTTCTTAGGAAACAAATGATGCTAAAATAAAGATACCATCATTAAATGAGACCTAGGATACAGAAATTTCTAAGAACCATATCGATGCATGCACTAAAACTTGAACATAGAATCCATGATGTCAAAAGCAAAGTTTAAGCACATGTTTTCATATTGTAAAAATACGAACAAGCTCAAGTAAATCAATACATGAAAAGAAACAAACTGTGCCAACCAAAAATGAAAAGCAGCAATCAAGCAGAAGATGTCCGCAACAAACAACCTAAGTAAACATAAACAATCAGTACCGGAAAATGTCAATGCACATGTGAACGAGAACAACCTCCAATGCACCAAGAGACATAGTAAGAAAAGAAGAGCAAGGAAAAGCAACCAATTAATAAATAACTTCTAAAGCGACAAATGTACGCAGCGTTACTAAAAGTAGAACAAATACGACACCGTTCAAACATCTGATGCCCATCTGACTACTCACTATAGCTCTAACTGCAACTGGTTTTTGACAACACACCAAGAGACAGTTAGAGTAAAAGAGGGAGGACAAGTAAGGAAAAACAAACAATTAATAAATAACTTCTAAAGCAACAGATGTATGCAATGTTACTAAAAGTAGAACAAATACGACACCGTTTAAAAATATGATGCCCAACTGACTACTCACCATAACTCTAACCACAACTGGTTTGTGACAACACACCAAAAGATTTCAAAAAGCATGCTGAAAAGGACTTTTTCTTGGTTTTTCTAGCAAGATAAAATTAAACCAACTATGATGTGCAACTCATAATTTTTACCAAAATGCCATACTTTTGGATCAATTTTCATAAATGCTTTAGTCACACTTATTCAGATTGCTAACATCTATACTCGAGTGATACACAGATTTGGATACAACACAAAAATAGAAAATATAGATCGCTCTTTCTTTCCTAAAACTTAACCGTGTAATATTCGTGTCTCGCATAATTTTCCCTCTAAACCGAGGAAAAAGGAAATTGAACATCAGAGGCCCAATGCTTCGGAAGCCGTAGTTCCTCTTCCATCAATTGACCGGCCCAATTACTCCAACCAAACCAAAACTTTTGATGGTTTATGTTGAATGTGTAAATTAATACAAAGGATAGAGGAAGAACAAAAGGCTATGACCTCCAAGTATGCTAATAAGCAACTGACTATCTTTAAATCAAATGCTAAATTGTCTCATAAAAAAGTACATCTCTCTTCAATAGGATCTTGTTAAGCTTATTTCAACTCTAGTCCGGCCACCAAACTTGTCAACAATGAAGCCAAAATAACAATTCCACGTAGATATAACTTCATAGAGAATAGAATATCCGTCCAACACCCAATTATGACTTGCTATAATGGTATCTCAGGGTGTGAACTCTCTCATGATGAGACTGTTATCTATTAGGCCTCTTAGGTTATACTCAATACAAGTGAAATGGTTATTGTTTCCTCGACACCATCCGTCGTATTGATACAAAGAGGGTTGGGTGGCAGTGATAGGTGGTTCAGCTTGTTTGGTAGCTGTTGGCAAAGGTGGTCGGAGTGGAGGGAAGAGAGAGGAGGTGAGGATTGAGAAGGTGTGAAGAAGATGGTCGCTTGGACCCTCTCTCCCCCATTCTCTAGTCTTATATAGTTGGTGGCCTCTATCCCAAGGTGTCAAGTGGAGGCCAGTCATCGGGGATTAGAGGCAAGTGGGATGATGTGAATGGCCTAGGTAGCTTGGCGACATGATGCAGCAGTTGAGATTTGACCTGGCAGTTGACATGAGGCACCAGCTTGGATGGGCAAGTTGTGGCAGAGGTGTCTCCGGAGTGTTCCTTATTGTGCCCTCCGAGGTGGTGTTTACTTTCCTTGTTGTGCAACTTTCCGGAGGGTTCCTTGTGCTCTCCAAAGGTGTATTTACTGTAGCTTTATGGCGGAGGGTATAACAAGTTTAAACTAAAATCTACCTTTTTAACACCATAGAAGCTACATATCTATTATGGAATGTATTATTACAATAAAAAAGAACTTTTCTAATAACCATATGGTTAACAGCTACCTCTTACTCAAAAAGGAAAGAGCTATATAAAGAACATTCTATTAAAAATAATAGAATTCACAAAGATGTCCGGTGCCTCTTAGCAATTCAACTTATAAAATCAAATTTCACTGATGACACCTAAAGAAATTCCTAATCCAAACAACCCTAAAATCAGTTCTGGTCATAGACTAACCACTAATATTTAATCTTTTAACTTAACACAAAGAGTCCGTATAAAATGATCTCTTCCGCAATATGATTAAGTTTTACCATACAAAAACTATATGAAAGAAGCTTCTCAGGATATTAGAGATGGTCTTATTTATCCAATTAGTTAATGAAATAAGGAAGATATGATTAAAGTGAATTATCATCGTGATTATGTGCTTGATGCTCCATAATTTATGAAAATGCTTCAATGTATATTCAAATTTATGAAGAAAATGTTTAAAATAACAGAAATATTTAGTAAGATCTTTTATTGTTTCCAGAAATGCCTGTTACAAACCTTCTGTTAACAATTTTCCCAAATAGATAAACAAACATGTAAATGAAATGAGAGAGGTTCACTCCACGAGAAGGGAATAGAAGAGCAGTGATGGAAGTTATCAGCGAGAATAACTTACATAACAAAGAAATTGGATGAATGGGGTACCTAGGACAAACATAACAGCAACAATGGCAATAGAAACAAGCTTACTCCATCAGTTTTTTCATGTAATCTCATATTTACAACTTATTCTAAAATCTCCAGTTATGTTTTTTGGTAACCATATCACCAACTCATCTTTATCACCAACAACAGTTAGTGTGTGAAGACCGAGAACACCAACGAACACCAGGATTTCTTGACCATTGTTCTTCATCTTGCACCTCGAACATATTCCGTAGAAGGAAAAAAGAAAAGGCAGAATTGACAAATGGAGGGTAAAAAGCCCCGATAAAACAATACATTGACTTGAGACAAGTACTAAAACATGGCAAGTAATTCCTCTTAGTATAGAATTTAGAATAACGAAAAGAACAGAAACATACACGAACAGAATCCATGTCAACAGAAGGGATAGCATGTATAAGCGATTAAAATAGGCCTAAACAGTAAAAAAAAGATGATCTATGAAGAAAATTTTCAATCTAAGTGGGCTACACTTTACAAACAGGTGAAGAAATAACCTTCCTAAGTAATATGTATATAGTTCTTAAAAAATAAAAACTATACCTAAGCTCAAAGCAACCCATATCAGAAAGCAGTTTATACCACAAATTTTACTACTTCTCTTCGGATAAACCAAAGTTGAAGTGACCAACTTGTATCAAACAACAAATCAACATGAAAAATAGCAAACAATACACTTATTTCATCCCAAAATTAGAATCAAGCTTCATTACTTCAAATCAAATCGAAAACACAACAATTTCATCTCTCTCTTTTTTTCTCATTTTACCCTCTTATCTACCAACACAACAGCTTTTTACTCTTAGTGACAAACATGGAAAAAGGAATACAAATTATCCATCTTACTTTTCCTAATATGTGTTTGCAGTTTCAAACTACTTAAATGAACGCAATAAAAATATAGTAGTTTTTCACCAAAGACAATTGCATTGAAATTTCCAATCTTATAAACAATAAATAAATAAACAAACCCCAATTTTAATTCAACGGGTTTAGTTGGGAATCTGTAAAAACTGGATTAAAACAAAAAAAAATCCCAACTTTATCAAATCTAAATACTAAATATCAAAACCCAACCAAAAAGAAAAACAACATGCATTGGAAGAAAAGTGAGATTTACAGTGAAAAACAAAAAAAGAAGCTTACCCACAGGGATGGCAGAGCATAGCGAAACCGGCATTACGAAGTTTCCAACCGGGATAGAACGTATCAGATAGAGCTTCGCAGTGAAAGCATCTTCTGCTCATTGGATAAGGAGAAAAAGCCATTTCCTTCAATGAACAGAGAAAGAGGGGAAGCTTTGAATTGCTGTGATTTTTCTCTTTGAAAAATGATAATGACAGTGAAAAGAGTGAACAAATCAGGAGAAAAGGACAGTTTTTTTAAGTTTGGGGGTATTTGTCAGAATTTTAGTCGCGCTGACATCGACATGGATACGATACGCAGCCCCGCTAAGCTATTGTGCTGTCTTCCTACCCTTATTCAGGGAATTGTTTTTTGGACCCTTGGATTTGATCTAACGGTTGAGAAATTGTTATGGTTTTGGCTTTTCTCTAAGGCTCAGCCGTTAAATAGTTATCCAACTATGTCATTTTGAGTTAAATTATTTTTTGAGTGAAATTTTATTTCGTGAACCATTTAAAGTTTGCCGTTAATTTTTATCGTTAAAAAACATGTGTTATCTCCTTAAAATTTTAAAAATTATATTAAAAATAAATAAAATTACTTAATTTTTAGAAATTCTTTAAATTTTACAGATTTCACAAAACAGTCCCAAATTCTAAATTTTAAATTCATAACTCCCCAAAACTTAAATCTCGATTTGGGCCGATTTTGTCGTTGTTTGTCACACTGCCGCCCGCCACATAGATTGTCGGACCATCACGACTATTTTTCCCACTATCTCATCGCCGGAAATAGACCGACGTCGTACAAACAGTCGAAATTGTCGAGTGATTCTTTAGAATGATTCGCGACGAACGGCGACCGGAGGGGCGGCGAACAACATGTGGGTTGTTCGGCGAGAAGAGGCACTTCATTTCGTCGTGGCAATGCAACCAAGCCGCGCGGGAGTGGTCGGAATTGAGAGTTTTGGGATTTTGGGGACTATTTGAAAATTTTAAGATATTTTTTTAATTTTATTTATTTTTAATATAATTTTTAAAATTTAATGGGTCATGGAATGAAACATTATGTGCCAATTTGGCCCGAAAAATAGTTTGAGCACCTAACTGAAAAAGAAATATAATTTAGACACCTATTTACCTATTAAACCTTTTTCTAATAATAATATTTAAAAATGTAAATAACTTTAGTACGTAATTTGATTTTTTTAAAAATTAAAATAGCTAAATAGTTAATTTCTTTTTCTATATTATTAGAACTAATTATTTTATTGAGTTTAGTAAAGATAAAAAAAAATTCGATACGTAAATTGTATAAACAAATATATCAGACTTTGAGTTTATGAGTTTAGTTTAAAAAATTAAAGGTAGTATTTAGTATTTGGAGTTTAGTTTTTAAAATGTATAGATTAAATAAGAAGTGTTATGTAAATTTTTTACACATATTATTTATTAAAATATAATTTTATTAAAAATATTATAATAATAAATTATTTCATTTTAAAATAGTATAGAAATTAAAAGCCTCAACAACTTTCCAAAATTTGATTTTTTAACCCAATAGCCATAGGCCATAGTATAGAAATTCAAATTAGAAACTACATACCAAGTATAAAATGCATACAGCTAGGATTCGTAGGTGTACAGCAATAAATGTACGTACAAGGGGTGTGGGGTGGGCAAGGTTGTAGAGGATTAAAACCCAGGGTGGTATTGACTATTGAAGCTTTTTAAGAATTTTGAATGGAGACAGAGATTCCTCGCCCTCTTTCAGACACGTGTTACTGTTACCCTCTTCGGTTTCATGCAAAAAGATGCTTCCGTCAGCAACACATGTTACACACCATCTAATTTTATCATTTTTTAAAACTCTATAATATACACGTTATATAAAATACGGCTCCAAAAATATAAAATAATCATCAAACTTTTAAAAATTATATAATGGATATTAAATTTTAATTTTTATTATAAAATTGTCATTTGATCGTTAACTGGTTGACGTCTGAATTGATTAAATTTGTAAATATTAAGAATTAAATAAGTTATTATATTTCTTTTGTAACTGCCGTATCTCCTAATTAACGATAGTTAATAATTCAGTGACTATTTTGTAATAAAAATTAAAGTTTAATGTTTATTATGTAATTTTTGAAAGTTCAGTGACTATTTTATATTTTTAGAGATAGTTTAGTGGTCATTTATGTACTTTATCCTAAAATACAATATAAATATAACATAACATGTTTACGTATCTGGACAACTTAGTTCACATTATGGATGTTAATAGAGTTCAGCTGTTTAAGTTCAACTCGGTTAATATTTGACTCGATATTTTAACGAGTTAAATAAGTTCATAACAGCTTGTTGATTTATATATATATATAATATTTACCGGTTCAACTTCAACTCGGTTAATATTTGACTCGATATTTTAACGAGTTAAATAAGTGCATAACAGCTCGTTATATATATATATATATATATATATATATATATATATATATATATATATATATATATATATATATATATATATATATATTGTTTACTTATTCATAAACAGTTCTTTATTTTTTATATAATATATTTTTTTTGTATGAGCTAAAATATCTACCGCTAATAGCAGTGATTAATCCTCGAGATGTATATAGTTAGTTTAGTTGTGAATTGTTAATTTAGAGTTAAAATTTTGGAATTACTTCACACAGTATTTTAAATATTTTTTGTTAAATTTGTTTTTTTTTTTGGTTAAAAACAAGGTAAAAATTATGACAAACTCTGTATTTCCAAACATTCCCATTGCAATGGAATTCCCCCCGTCCTGAAAAATACTTTTAGCACAACCGGTTTGTAACTGCAAAATTTGCAACTATTATACATGAACCTAACCTCAGCTAAATTAATCAAAAATTCATCCCATTGGTAGAGACTCGGATTAGAAAAGACTGAGAATTAAGATCATTTGGCAATAAAAATTCTTCAAAACACTCAGTCATATAGTAGTTTAGCAGATTGAACTCTTGATTTCTTGTTTTCGATCTTCGAGTTTTTCTCATCGTACTTCTCGCTCTTAGCAATAGCTTTTTCCACAGCCTTCGCCTTCCGAACATTTTTTGATCTCTTCATCGGTCTTCCCTTTTGCATCTTTCTGTTTCGAGATAGGTACATGGTCAGGGCTTCGTTGAAAAAAGAATACATAGATAGCAATAATATGATAGAATGTTGTTAAACAAAGATGCATTCTGATGAAGGCTTTGAAACAAGTATGTTTCGAAACAACAACAGCACCGGGGCTGGGGCTGGGGCTCAATCATATATCATGTATAGGATAAAAACACATTAATGAAGGCCAAGAAGAAAATCATTCGATTATCAAAATTCGAATAACAAAAACAACACTGCTCCGAGAATCACTATGAAGTTACAAACTGCCGCCGAAGAGAAACAAGGTCACGCATATACATTATCACCATTAACAAACTATCAATCCCTGATAAACACAGAACTGCACACATACGGAACTAAACACGGGCTTAAAGGAATCCAAAGGTCACGTTTAAATCTTCGATATATCCGTTGCTAGGAAATAATATGTTTACAAACTCTTACTACAAATCAAATTGTAGAGATCATTGATAAAAATACTTTAGGACTACTCATCAAACAACACAACAAAAAGGAACGGTATGGAATTAAGTTCGCAATCTCGTTTTCGTACCAGAATTGTGCTAATTGCTAAAAAGGTGCATTTACCCTTAAATCATACTATCCCCAAGTATACTATCAGATCAAATTGATAGAACATTAACA
The DNA here is from genome assembly GCA_958450335.1 of Hibiscus tridactylites. Classification (NCBI taxonomy): domain Eukaryota; kingdom Viridiplantae; phylum Streptophyta; class Magnoliopsida; order Malvales; family Malvaceae; genus Hibiscus; species Hibiscus tridactylites. Next base: position 96,902,788 of record OY288273.1, on the reverse strand, counting down.
ATAATTAACTTCCCAAATGCTATTAAATCCCCAAAAATTTCAGCTAAATACAATAAAAGACTACAACTAGAATCATAGTATTAAATTGCGGCCGCAACGCAAATCACGCCGCAACGTCCGCAACCGTGACCGCAATTTAATACTATTAGAATACCAATCTTACATATACACAAACATGTATCTATGTGTGTGAGAAACAAAGATTTTAACCATTGTTAATTCGTACTTAAATTTGTAAGTTTTATTGTTGAATCCAACAGAAAAGAGAGTAGACAAAGCAACACTTACAGTTTTGGAGTAGCAGGACCAGGCTTTTGAACTCCAGTCTCTGAAGTGTCCATAGCTGCAAATAAACCAAAATTTACATCAAAATTTCAACTTTTCATATACGGCGTAATAAGGGAAAAAATGTTAAATTCTGAATTAAAGTTACTTTTGGTTCTTTTTTCTACTTTAAAGATTGAATTTTAACATAAAAAATAAAAGATGAAAGCTACCTTGAGGAAGCTCGGGAACAGTTCCTTCGTTGACGTCCATTGAAGCGACACCGTTTCGCTTCTTCTTGTTCCTGTTTTTCGCCATGTCTGCGATTTCAGAGATCGACAACCGAAAGAAAGGAGAATAATTACACAAATTGGAGAATCCAACTTATAAACCCTAGGAATTTTTCTTTCAGGAATAAACAGGAGAGAGCCGCCGAGCCGACCTTCGAATCGAAAATGGGCCGTAAGGTTTGGGTCTAAATTCAATCACCAATTGGTTCATTCCTTCGGAAAACCCAACAAACCCTAAACCCAAAGCTTAAAAATGCCCAAAAAAATCAATTATAGGGTTTATACCGGTTTGTCTATCTGGATAAAACGTTAGGTCCTTAAGAAATATATAACATGTGAATTTTAATGTTCGAAATGGTTCAAGTTGAGTCGGAAAGATCGACTACATAAAAAAATTATGATATTCGAATTGAATTAATCGTTCAATGAATAAGATACAGATAATTATAAAATAAAAACACCCTTTATGATAACACTGCAATTTGTTATGAAATGACCGAACCAGAAGATAGATCCAGTGCTGGTTCAGACAAAAATATTGATGTCCAATTTACTTGAGTTTCTTCAAACTATAATTAATCAGACATAATGAACTAACAGCTTAGCTGAGTTTGGATTTTCCCTTTGGCCACAATGGTTTTGATATTTTTAAACAAATTGGCCTCTCCATCAATCATGATAGTTAGGTTTGAAGATAATCTTTTATACACAATCAATCAATTATATAATAATATAATATTATAAAAGGAAAAATATATAATTCATTGGCGGTGGAAACAAAATATTTTCACAAACGCTTTAATTTTAAGAGTTAGAGATCTAATTGAGGTTTATAGTTTATGGGTTTAGAATTTAGGGTATGAAGTTAGAATTTAGGGTTTATGATTATGTTTTAGAGTTTAGATGTCAGGGTTTAGGTTTTAGGGTAATATGATGGGGATTTAGGTGTTTATCTATAACCCCTTAACTCTAAATTCAAGCCACATTCCTTAAATTCTAAGTACATACACCCAAACCCCTAAAGTATAAACCCTAAACTGAATCTCTAACCCCTAAAATTAGGGCGCTGGTGGAAACAAAATGTTTCCACCGCCAATATGGTATAATTACCCATTATAAAATTACAAATGTTTTATTTTATTTTCAATAACATATTAACATTTTATTCATCAACAATATATAAATTTATACATTATTAATATATCAAAATCCACCCATATAAAAACAATTATAATTATGTGTAAAATTGATCTATATGGTAAGCAGCTTGGAATCGTTTAAGTACATATTAAGTTTCAGGTCTTGTGTAAGTAAAAAAATTTCATTAAAAGACTCACTCATCAAAATAAGGTATACGATGCGGGTCAATCCGAATTACTCATAGTAAATACGTGTGAAACCGGTTTCTTTTACATACATGTATATGAGAAATAGTAATAAAATATTATGACAAAATCTATTAACTTGGCAACTACTCAACCTGGGAGAGAACTGAAGAAAGAGAGAAGACAAGAAGCAGAGAAACAATGGCTGCAGCCTGCAGATACTTTAATAAAAAAGAGAGGGAGAGTTGGATTGAAGGTAGCTATCAGGACAAGTGCTTTTGGGGACATGCATGTCAGAAATATCATCTCCCCCTCCATTATGTTCAATGATTAAAGCTTTGGCCATCCACATGACTCCACCAAATAAAGAAAAACCATAAAGTTGTAACCCCATCAACTCTTCTGCTATTCAACATTATGTTGTGTATGTACACATAAAATAATGGTCCAAAAAGTAATAATCTCACGTACTAGAGGACTCACTCTGCTTCGAATTTGAAATTTTCAGAAGATGAGACTACCCCCTAGTATCTCTCGATCTATACTTACGTAGACATGGAAAATTTGACCCGAAATCTAAATTAATTTACCCGACTTAATACCATATATGGGTCGAACATGATGGTCTAAACTTGACCTGAAGCCAAAGCAAACTAAACCAAATTTTAGTTGAATCGAAAAGCAACTCGAACTGAAAGTACCCGAACTCAAAAACAACCAAAACCGAAAATAACTCGAAATGAAAACAACCCCAACCGAAAATCAATACGGACCAAAAACAACTCCAACCGATTATAACCCTAATTTAATTTGCTCAAATATGTTTGTTTTATTCTCCTTTTGTATTATATTACTAATTAACAACCACATGTTTAATATCATCTTGTATCATTTAAAAGACCATCTTCGTATATTAACTCAAACTAAAACCGACCGATCTGATATTGACCCGATATTAACCCCAATTGAAGATCGATTGATCTGATATTAATTTTAACCAAAAACTGATTGATCTGATGTTGACCTTACCCAAATCAAATACAACCCGAATAAAAAAATTACATGATCCGAATAACCCGGTTATCACCTTTATAACCTTGCAATAGGGTATAGACTCTCTCACATGGGAGAGTGAAGGGATTATACTAAACTTAATCTAAAAAGAAGTTAATATTGTTTGATGAAGTGGACATAAAGGTACTGGTGACATAAGATTAACTTAACCACTTAAACTTATGATTGGTACACGTGGGATGGAGCCAAAACTTATCGTAGAATATAAATGTACTGTCTTAGGTCCCTAATCTATATTAAAATACAATTGTACGTTAGAGTTAGTCCTGGAAAATGATTGCTAACAAATGATTTCCATTGGCATTAAGAATTCTCGAACGTATTTTTTTAATAAGGAACACATGGATTAATCATTCTAAATTGCTTGAAAAGCCAAATCATAACGTTTAATGAAAAAAAGTTGAAATTATAATAACAAGGCTTTGGTTGTATCGATAATGTTGAAGTTAAATTTTGAGTCTACATTTTTTTTTCTTTCGATTTTTCAGGATTTTTTCCCGACTAATTTAGAGTCTAGATCTACCCGCGTCGTAAACATAATTTTGGTAGATGTGTCTTCTAATGAAGATTTTTTACATATACAAACTACAAACCACCAAACTCAATACTTATTTAAACGATATCAATTTATTTACCACTTAAATTAACCTTGTTGATTATTTGAATTTCATATATGCATTATATTAATTGATTATAGTTACTATTATATTATCATAAAAATTAATGTGCGATTAATGTTAACCGTAGATGCATAAACTATTTTGTCATATTATAAATGTCTTTAACTATTTTTTCCCTTATTATTAAGCGGGTGGGCGGGTACGATGTGCATTCTCCACTCTATTCTTAGCATTTGCAGTTATAGTTTAGGGGAATCACCATTAAATGTTTTGGAGATTTTTTCGTCCTCATACCCTCTTTGCACGGATCACTACGATTTTCGGGAATCTCTATGCCCAGAATATTAAATAAAATTATTATTTTACTAACCAAAATAAACGGTCAATTCAATTTAAAATATAAAGTTTAGATACTTCGATTGGAAGCAATTACAAGATGATGAAAATTGAAAGGGGATTGTATTGGGAAGATTTAGACGAGAGTTTTAGTTTATATCTAAAAACTAAGATAGAAACATGTTGAGAAACTTGAGTGTGGCTAGATTTGAGAGAAAGTTAAAGTGATAATAATATAGTTTAGATTTTTTTTTCATTGTGATATATATCAGGGGTATATAATTAAATATATATATATATATTTAAAAATCTTGTAAAATATCATGATCCTTGCGATATTTTTTGGGATCCTCACATTTATTTATACGGTTACGGTTCAGTTACCCCACGGTTCGGATATAACAATCCTCGTTCTCATCCATATTTAAGCTCCGGTGATAAAACTTCCCCGTCCCCATCCTCGTGGGTGAAGATTTTGATTATTCCTCATACTCGTCGATTTTGATCCCCACAATTTTCGAGTATTCTCTACTCAATTCTCACCCTTACTTATTATTTTCATTCCACTTGATTTTTTTATTTATATAAATATCCATATATATATATATATGATATATAAATGATTTAAAGATCTAAATTTGAAAAAGATCATATTACAGAGACTTTATAATAAAATATTATTGTATAAAAATATTGATTATAATTATAACCTACAAATACGACTCTAACGTATATTCTTCCTCACATAATTATAACCTCGGTATATTTATCAAAAATAGAAATATAATGTATTTGATATTACGAATGATTGGTTATGTAACCATCATTTCATATTATAGATTGGCACGACCTTTTTTTTAATAAGAGAAATTTTCTTAATTACGGATGATTCGGATGGGAATAGCTGAAGATGTACTGGGTTCTACGGGGCTCCAGAAGAACAACATCGTGAGGATTCCTAGAACCTGTTGCGTGCCTTAGATGATATGCCTACGACACCGTGGATGGTGATTGGGGACTTCAACGAGATTGTTCTTGCTTCAAAAAAGCAGGGAGGTTGTGTTCGGAATGCTAGACAAATGGACAGGTTCCGAGAGGCAATTGTGGATTGTTCTCTGTTTGATTTGGGATATTCTGGCCCGTGGTTTACGTGGGAGAAGGGTCGGGTTTCAGATACCAACATTAGAGAACGACTGGACCGTGGTTTAGCATCAGACTTGTGGTGGGAACTTTTCTCGAATTTTCAGGTTAGCCATTTATCGCATTCATTTTCGGATCACTGCCCTTTGCTCCTAAACACGGGGCATATGACTGGTAATTCTGGTTGTAAGTGGCATTTCCGTTTCGAGTCTGCTTGGCTCCTTGAAGAATCGTGTGAACCAGAGGTGAAACATCTTTGGGAATCATCTTCGGGGGATTTTCTAACGCGGATGGGTTACGTATGTTCTGGTTTAAACGACTGAAACGGGACAAAGGTCTCACGATTGCTGACTTGCAATCTAAACTGGAAACGCTTAATGAACTATCTCCATTGGACGAGATTTTGGGTGAGATCTTAGACACAAAATTGGCGCTGAATATGGAGCTAGATAAGGAAGAACGTTATTGGGAACAACGCGCGAGATCAAATTGGCTTAAACACGGGGATAGGAACACTACCTATTTTCATCGATGTGCTACTCAAAGGAGGATGAAAAATACCATCAAAACCCTGGTGAATGACAGTGGGGTGGAGATTGCAAATGACCAGGGTATGGGTGAGGTGGCTAGGGAGTATTTTGTGCACCTTTTTAATTCCAAAGGGGTGGCAGACTGTAGTAGCATCTTGGCTGGTATAAATTGTTGTATTACTGATGCAATGAACCAGGAGCTAACTCGACCTTTCACTGTGAGTGAATTTTGAGAAGCAGTGAAGTCAATGAGTCCGTTAAAGACGGTGGGGAAAGACGGTTTAGGGGCTCTCTTCTACCAAAAATTCTGGCATGTCTTTGGGGATGAGTTGGTCACTTTCTGTATTGCCGTCTTAGCGGGTGAGTTCCCCATGTCAAGAATTAATTATACCCGCATTGTTTTAATCCCTAAAAAGGATAACCCTATTAATATGTCTGATTTTAGACCCATCAGCCTGTGCAGTGTGCTCTTTAAAATAATCTCGAAGGTTATGGTGAATCGTTTTCAATCAGTCCTACACTTGTGTATAGATGAGGCCCAGAGTGTTTTTGTCCTTGGCCGATTGATTACGGAAAATGTGCTGGCTGCCTTTGAAATAATTCATTCAATGAAGGCTAAACGTGTTGGGAAGAAGGGGCATTTCGCGTTAAAACTGGACATGTCCAAAGCGTATGATAGAGTGAAGTGGCCGTTTATTGAAGCCTTGTTATTAAAAATGGGCTTCTCGGAGATGTGGGTTTCCATGGTTCTAAAATGTGTTTCCTCTGTTTCATAATCTGTGGTAGTTAATGGCCAAGCTGGTGACAATTTTTCTCCATCTCGGGGGCTTCGCCAAGGAGATCCATTAAGCCCATATTTGTTCTTGATCTGTAGTGAGGGCTTATCCTCCTTATTGAGGCAGGAGGGTGAATCTGTGGGTATTCGTATTAATCGTGCAGCTTCTCGCATCTCTCATCTCTTCTTCGCGGACGACAGTCTCATATTTGGGGAAGCATCTATTGGTTGTGCTATGAAATTGTGGGGTATTCTCAGAACCTATGAAGTGTGCTCAGGCCAAGTTATTAATTATGAGAAATCGGGTATCTTTTTTAGTACAAATTGTTTTAATGACATTCAATGTGATGTTCGAAGAATTTTGAGCATTGTTAACACTATGTGTCCAGAGAAGTACTTGGGCTTGCCCATGACGGTGGGGAGGAATAAGAAGAAGGCGTTTGCGGCTTTGAGAGACAGATTCACAGCTTGTATTTTTTCTTGGAGCCCACGGTCGTTGTCGCAGGGATGTAAGGTCGTTTATATAAAGTCCGTTTTACAAGCAATACCTACATATACAATGAGTTGTTTTTTGCTGCCTAAGACTTTTTGTTCTGAGTTAGAGACTATCATGGCACGGTTCTGGTGGCAAAATTCGAAGGATAAAAAAGGACTACATTGGTGTTTATGGGCCGACCTTTGTCAATTAAAGGATTTAGGTGGCTTGGGCTTTCGTGATATGGCCAAGTTTAATATTGCGTTGTTGGCGAAACAAGGTTGGAGACTTGTACAGAGCCCGTCTTCTCTGGTGGGTCGTCTCTTCAGGGCTAAATATTTCCCCTCGTCTGATTTTTTGCACTCAAGATTGGGCTCTAATCCTTCTATCACCTGGCGGAGCATTTGGTCTGCAAGAGGCCTGCTGGAAATGGGCCTCAGATACAAGGTCGGTAATGGGAGGGCCATCTCCATCTGGAACGACTTTTGGCTCCCTGGGCCTATCCCAAAGAAGGTAATTTCTACTCTATCTGTTGCTTTGCACCTTGTTGCGGATTTGATAAATGTGTCCAATTATTCTTGGAACTGTGCTTTGGTTCGCAAAATCTTTGTACCAGCCAAAGAAGAGGAAATCCTAAACATCCCTCTGTCTTCGTACTCTATGGAGGATAACTTAGTTTGGTGTGGTGAGCATTCTGGTGTGTATACGGTTCGTAGTGGCTACAGACTACTGTTACCCCCCACAGCAATACCCACCTCAGATCAAGAAGTTTTTAACGTCTGGAAAGTTAAATGTCCTACGAAAATGACTATCCAGTGTTGGAAATTTCTAAGGAATTATGTTCCTACAAAGTGCAATCTACGTATTAAAAGAGTTCTAATAAATCCTACTTGTCCTCGATGTCAGCAAGAAGATGGGGATGTGAGCTAGGGGTGTTCATTTCGGATATCCGATCCGATCCGATTCGATCCGAAAATTCGGATATCCGAAAAATTCGGATCACCTAAATAGCGATCCGTATCCGATCCGAAAAAACCGGATATCCGAAAATCCAGATATCCAAATTTTCGGATCGTATACTCGAATATCCGAATATCCGAAATTTATGAATTTATTTGATTATTTTTTTAATTTAATGGTTCTATCCATGAAAAATTTAGGTTTTCGAATATAAAAATTAATAAATTATTGAATATAACAATATTTGTATCAAAAAATTTCAATTTTTCATCTATAACAAGTAAAAATATCGAATATAATAAGATTTATACCTATAAAAAATTGAATTTTCGGTTATCGGATAATCGGATATCCGATCCGAATGTAAAACCACTATCCGTATCCGATCTGAAATTTTCGGATATCCGATCTGAATTATCCGAAAAATAAAAAACGGATCGGATATCCGAAATTTCAGATCAGATCAACGGATAATCGGATCAGATCAATCGGATCGGATTTTTTTGAACACCCCTAATGTGAGCCATATTTTGAGAAACTGTCCCTATGCGGATCAAGTGTGGTTTCTATTGGGGTTTCAGTGCCCTAGGATTATTCCTGGTCACAGTTTTAACTCATGGTTATCAGCTATGTTTAATAATTATGGGAGCAACAAACATACTAAGATCATTGTGACACTTTGGGCATTATGGACTAACAGAAATAAATACATTTTTGAGGGGATCAATACAAGGCCAATAGATACGGTTACCTCGATTAAAGGCTACTCCCTGGACATATTCTTGGCTCTCTCACGGGCTTCGACTTTAGATTCACGTTCTTTCATCCGTTGGACCGCTCCTAGGGATCCGGTTGTTAAAGTAAATGTTGAAAGTTTTAACAATAACACTAAGTCAGCATATATATGTGTGGTTATTCGAAATAATAATGGATTTATTTTAGGCGCGTATTGTACGATGTCTTACCATATCCCATCGGCGTTTGCAGCGGAAGCTTGAGCAGTTGTTGAGGGGCTTCGGTTGGCACTGGACTTGGGTTTCAGCAATCTTGAGATTGAAGGTGATTCTCGCTCGGTCATCTCTAAAATCACCTCCAAGGTGTCGGATCTTTCTGTAATTGGGCCGCTTATTCAAGAAGTAAAGGGTATTTCACGAGGGTTTCACAGCTGCCGGTTCAGTTTCACCCATCGGTCTGGAAACGCAGTCGCGCATGCACTGGCTGATTATAGAAGGTCTTTGGACTCTGATTGTTTCTGGGTGGAGGATGTTCCCCCCGCATCGAGACGATGGCTGCCATGGACAGGCGGTGGTTGGATCCGCAGTAGCTTGACTCCTTAACACCATTCTGTTGAAAGGTTTTGTTTTCTTCTGCACCGGCCTCAACAAACCTTTCTGCTCCATCTCCCTCTGTTGCATGTTGCAGATCTTTGAGTTTCTTTCGAAGATTATCCGAGATGTGGCTTATCGGCTGAACCAGACGTTTTGCTTTGTTTGTTTTTAGGAAACGATTTAGTTTTCTTTTGGGGATGATGTTCCCGTCTTTGTTTGTTATTTTGTATGGGCTTGGGCTTTAGCTTTGTTTCTTTTTTTTGGTTTACCTTATTTAATAAAACTGCTCAGCAACTTTTAATCAAAAAAAGAGAAATTTATCAAATTATATTTAAAGCGAAAGAATTACAAAAAAATCACACCGAAAACATTAAAATTTAATGCTATAATAAAATTTAAAGAGTGTGAAAGACATAAAAAATAAAATCTACCATTCTGAGAAGAACTTAACAATTTTCTGAAAGAAATTCAGCAATCTACTATTTTGACCAGAATACTCTATGAAGAAAGCAAAATCTTCCATCGCTTGTTCTTGGCCAGGAGCGAAGTCAGAAATTTATTTAAGATGTGTCATTTTCTTGAATGATATTTAAGAGAAGTCAAATTATTTATAAAGGGATGTCAATTATATATATATTTAATTTTTTATATACAAATTATATAGAAAACGCTCGATGATACTTGTCACCCGAACAATAAATTGTCAAAAGACAGAAAATTGTCACAAAACATACTAGAACTGTTACAAAAACAGACCAAAAAACTATCACAAAAATAAATAAAAAGACAGTCATAAACACAAGTATAGTATGAATCTGTCAAAGTAAAATAAAAATAAGAAAAAGAACTTAAAATAAAACATTCATAAGAAAAGATAAATTTTATTTATATATAAACCAACAAAACGGTCAAAAGTTACTTGTTAATGATGTAAAAATGTAACGAAAAAGAAGAACCAGAAAATGCTACTGGAAAATTTTTATAACTGCAACAGAGCAAAAATAGGAGATATGGGAAACAGTATAAATGGTACGACCTATTATTATTTCATGGAGTTGAACCTATTTATAATTAGTGCGTGTTTTGCTATGAGAACTTTAAAATTAGTGCGTGTTTTGCTATTAGAACTTGAAGCATAGAAAATTTTAGTGGTCGGGGTCAAATTAAGTGAATTTGTGGACATTGGTCCCTTTCGATGACACTTTTATATTAATAGGTTTTATTGTTTTAAACATAAATTCTGTCTAACCCAAATTATTAAATTTGCAGACCAACTTTGTAATAAATGGCGGTGTGTTTCATTTAGTAGAGACAGCCTCATGAAAATCCTTTCCCTTTTTTTTTATTAAATTGATGATGTTGTCAAATGCTAATCTAGAGACCCATTGGAATGATATATTAATAAAGAGGGTCGAGATCATGCGGTGGGCGGAGAAATAAAAATTTTAAAGTTTGGGGGAAGATGGTAAAAAATAAATTTTTAAAAGTTTATAGATTAAATTATAAATTATTTTTTATTAACGAAGGTTAACGGTCATGAGACCAAAACTAAAATGATTCAAAATTTAAGTGACAAAATAATCTTTTCAAATTCGGGTGACCAAAATAGAACAAACCGCAAATAAAAGAGGTCATGGGTAAAGATTACCCATTAATAAAGTTTATAACAAGTGTTTTCTTTTCTTGAAAATATTTTTGTAAAGAGTCAAATTAAACATTTTAAAAACTCTCAAGAGAGTAAAAAGTTAATTTACCTAATTTTAAGATGATGTTATGAGGCACCATATAAATTTATCACATGACTAAAAAATTAAAATAAAGAATTTATCCAGTTTAAGAATTATTATTTTTCATTTAAATTAATGAACTATAAATATTAATTATAATAATAAAACACGTTATGTTCAAATTTCATAAATTTTAAAAATAAAATCGTAGTAAATAATCTCTGAGCAAGTGATTAAAACTCTCAATTGACACTCTTTCTTTTATATTTAATTTTTTACACTGGTCATGAAATATTACATTTTAATCATTTATGATATCAATTTATTACTTTTGACCGTTTATATTATTGATTTATTACATGTTGATCATTAAATTATTATTAAATTCTATTAATTTGATGATGTGTACGTGTTAATAATACAATTTATTTTTAATTTGATATTGAATTTTGTATAAAACAAAATCAGTGACTGAGATTCGCAATCGCAACAATTGAGAATGTTGAGAAAGCATTGTAAATTGGGAAGCAGCAAAGCTGCAGAAAATGAAAACACATCTCACAGTAGGTCTCAAAATTCGACAAAGTTATCGTACTTTGAGGCAGCCTTTAATTTACCCGAAGTCACAATCAATTTAGCCACAAGAAAAATACATTTTTTATTATTATATGAAAAAAATACAAATGTGAACCCTAAGCAAAGTACTCAACCTTCATTTATGGACCGACGTAAATTTTTATGTTAAAATATAAATTTATAAAATTTTAAAAGTGAACTTATAAACACGAATTAACTTGTTTCAGTGGTTAAGGGAACGGTTGTTGTTCCTAGAGGTCACGAGTTTGAGCACTAATAGCTGTAGCAGGGTGATTGAGCGTTCATTGTCAAATGGTTGAGAGTATATTTAGAACATATATTACTTGTAATCACTTTAGCTTTTGTAAAAAAAGAAGAAGTGAACTTATAAGATTTTAAGGGACGAAAATAAATTTCTAATAAAAAATATAAAAAAATCTGAAAAATTCTTAAATCATATTAAATTTTTAAATTTTTAAAAGAGAGACCGTTTTTCCAACCCCTCTAGGTCTATAATGCCTTCATCATAAAATACAGAGAGGTCTACATACATCCACATGTATTCAGGCTAAAAAAATATCAAAAATTAAATAAATAATATTATATATCTTTCATTTAAGACCTTATCAAATATATTTCCGAAATTTAAATCTTTTAAATCCATTACGTTGACGTGAGAGCTTACTTTAGAAATTTATTTAAAATCCGAGAAAGCAATTTTTTATAATATTTAATTCAAAAAGTATGTTTTGACATACGAATTAAATTATGAATGGAGTGACAAGAAATTATATGGATGCAACGACAAGAAATTAGTTGAATTCCTCGTAATACATTGAAAAAATCGACTTTTAATATAGCCGAGTTCATTTAACGATAACAAAATCGTGCTTAAAGTTAAAGATAATAAAATCATGGTTTAATCGAGCGGGTGCAGCTGCATTACCATTTTTTAAAACAAAATTAATATAGAAAAAAATTTCTCCCTTAAAATGATTTAATTTAATGTGTGAAAGTAAAAAAAAATTACATACCTATTTAAAAAAAATTAAGCCTCTATTTTTTAATTTCTAGATCTGTAATTGGTCTTAATATTTTGTTGAAAGACTCAACTCTTATATGATTAAATTTATATTTACAGACCTTATCTCGAAAAATAATATAATTTCAAACTATTTTATGGATTAATATTTATTTGACGAGACAAAAAAGTTCTCTAGTTAATATCAAATTTCCGATTTACAATTGTTTTAGAGATAAATGGATTATTATCTCATATATGGGAGGTGGAAAAATTTTGTTTTCACAAGTGTTTTAATTTTATGATTTAAGGTTTATGGTTTTTAGCGTAAGAGTTTTAGAATTCATGGTTCATTGTTAGAATTTAGGGTTTAGGGTTAGAGCTTATGTTTTAGGGTAATTGGTTAGGAATTTAAGTTTTAACCTATAAACCTTAAATGTTAACCCAAACTCAAAAATCTATCGACATCCCCTAAATCTAAAACCACTACACTTAAACTCTTAAAGCCTAAACCCTAAACTAAAATGATTGTGTAAATAAAGTTTTTAACATCGTTTGTGCATGAAATAATTATCCTTATTTTATAAGGATTTCTTTGAAAAAAAATACTAACATTTATACTTTATTTAAAAAAAAACTATTTGAATTTGTTCAAGAAAATAAAATAAGAAGTTATTTGAATTAATAATTTCAAATGGGTTAAATCAATTGAGTCATTGTCTAAATGTTTTAAGAATATAAAGCCCATTTAGAACATTCGTTAGGGGAAAGAAACAAGCAATAAAGTTCCAATATCGCCGGGATTATGTGCTCTATTTTATTTTTCATTCATTTCCTATAATTTGTCTTATAATTTTAAATTTAATTTATGATTTAAAATTTTATATTGTATAAAATTTCCATTCTAAAATCTATTTTTCCAATAATACATAAATTATCGTTTCATTACAATTTTAGAAAATGATCGATGAGCATGTTACACGTAATAAATTTTTATTGATAACATTGATTTTAAATGTCAAAATAAAAATTAACTATACCAAACTAATAGTTCTAGTAAAAAAAATGATGATCATTATAAGAGACTCAAATTCAATCAATCTTTCTGTAAGATGCGTATTTTATCAAATGATTAATTAAAAGTATTAAATAATTATGACTATTAAAAATTAAAAATAAACACTATAATAAAAATTATATAATTCAAATATGAAATAGTAAATTAAGTCCAAATATTATTACAATATATATATATATATATATATATATATATATATATATATATTGTGGTCTTGACTTATAGTAGCTTGGCTTATGCCTCTATCACAATATTAGTAGGGGCCACGTTACCGTTATGATTAATCTCCCTCCACTTGTTATATACGTTAATTCAATAACGCAACTCTATTAATTTTTATGGTCTAGTGTAAAGGAAATTTAAATTACTTATATGCCCTTCTAAAATACATAATTATTTAAATTAATAATGGGTGGTTTTGGTACTAGATGTAATTACCCACCTTTCCCATCTCCAATCCCTCCGTTACACCTATATCATCTTATATCCCAAGAATCAAATTCAATATTTATTATTAGGGTAATCCAACAAGTGTTCTGTGGAAAAATAGATGATGTTTATCCTAAAAGACATGAGTTTAAATTTATCTATCTACAAGGTATACGCTTATTGTCAAAAGGTTAAGAATATGTATGAACATATATTACTTTTGTAATCACCTCTAAACCATTCAAAAAATATATATTTATTATTAGGGTTGATTACACTGCACTTCCTCAAACTATAACATTTATTCTATAATAGTTTTTGAACTTTTGAATATTTTAATTTCATCCTCAAGCTAACAACATACGCTAATTGTATCTTGTGTTTATAAAAGTGTTATAAAATTGTTAATTGTCATGTAAATATTGATGTGTGTCACGTAAACGATAATATGATGATGATTGAAATGTTCAAAGATTTGGTGATCAATTTAGAATGAGGGTCATAGTTTAGGGATGAAACTGAAACATTTGAAAGTTTAAGAACTAAATTCGAATGAGCTCACATCTTAGAGACGTGTGATACAATAAACTCTTATCATTAAAAAACAATTAATATTTTTTGGAGACTAAAAATTAAAAAATCCAAATACTATATTGCTTGACAAGGAAACTTGTTTAATTTTATTTTAACTTTTGGAAACGATAATAAAGTGATTAATTTATATTATTGACTTAAATATATAGCTAGAAAATGAAATAAATTATACCCGTGATCTATAAAATTATTTCATGCAAGTCAAGTAATAATAATAATAATAAATTGTTAATCCTCAAAGTTTCTTATTATAAACGTCTAATTATTTAAACTTTCCTTAAACTTTCCAACAAACTTTGACTAATAAAGCACCTAATCATATCACAAATTTTTTGAATAATAATATTTAATTCAAAACATTTGAATTTTAATCACCCGGATTAAAAAAACGCAAATATTTCTTTTATAAAGGAAAAAATAATCTTCGAGGACAAAATTTGTTTCCATGTCGTTTTCAATTACATTATCTTCATAACAAGCCAATAATATGTCGTTTTGGGCAAATACGAGCAAATGTGTTAACTGATTTATTGCAAAAAGGACCACAAAGACACTTAATTTTTCATGGCCCATAAATTTTCCCTTATTAATATGATTCGTTGTTATTATTGTTATTTCAATTAATGATTTATTAATTTTTGACCCAACAACATTAAAATTGGATAATGAATCTATCTAAATCAATGTTTAAATAACTTTGTTCTAATACAATGAAATGATTTGCCCTAAACTTTTTCTTTCAACTATGGAGCCTCTCTCTCTTACTCCTCTTTTCCTTTAAACGTTAGTGGTATCACTGATTTTAATATTGGTCGCCAACTGTCGGGATTTATCGTTTCATTTTTTTTTAATTTTTGATAAATTATTTTGTTCTCGTGGTACGATCTAATCTACCTTTTGGTACGTTTTTCTCTGCCTTTAACACGTTTTTTTTATTAGAGTTGGATCTGACGACGCTACGACTGATCAAGATGGCACTTATTCGTAATCATGGTGATCTTCCCTACTCTGGACCCTCGAATTAAATTTGGATACACGATCTGCGCTCGTAGATAGTTTCTCACGACGCTCGGCTATATTTTTACAGTTCTCAGTGGTCTTTCAATAGCTTAATCCCCTTTTTTGGTTCGTTTGCTGATGCAGTCAGTTTTATTCGTTTTATATTTTGATTGAGTCTTTTGGATGGGTTTTAACCCTTTTCATGTATGGTTCTTATATGATCTAAAGTGGCTAGCTTTAGAAAAATGTCGAAATTATGTATATTAGTTTACAATGATAATTGTAAACCGTTATTATAATTTTGGGTATTTTTCATTTAATAAAATTAGCGACTTTTATTAAAAAAAACTTTGTTCTAATACGAAAGAAAATATTTTAATATAATTTTAAAATTATTCATGTTATAAATGCAGTATATGTTGAAAAATATATCATACACTGACAGTGGAAGGTAATTACAATGTAGTATTTGTTCATAGATATTCTTAACTGTTTGAGAATACATAAACACCTTACTGATAAATTGATTGAACTAAAATACCGCATGACAAACATTATTCGATTTTTCACTGGAACCATTTGTTGGGTTCGATTATGTATAATTACACCAAAATTAAATTGTCATATTACTTTCCAATTCCGTAAACAAAATTAGTTATAATATGGATATGGGTCGATCTACCAGCCCACCAATTCCAAAGAGTATTCCAATGAAAGTTGTATTTGGTAAGTGATTAATTTGAATCAAAGGGAAGAAAAGACATAGGTTAAAGTATACTACAAGTCTCAATATTATGAAAAAAAATCAATTTAGTCCATCTACTATAAAATATTAATTTTATTTATTGTATGTTTGAAAAGTTAATATTTTGGTCTAAAAGGTTAATTATCATTAGTTGGTTTTAATATTTTGCTTTAAACATCATTTAGGTCCCTATTAATTATATATATTCAATAATTATTGAAACTTTTACAAATGTAGGATATTTAATATTATCTTTCCTTTTAATTGTATTTAGTTTATGATTTTTTTCTTTTTTATAGTTTCATTTAGATGTCATGTAAAAATATATTGTCACATGCCATGTTTTCATTTGTTAAAGTTGTTAGCTTTTAAACAATTTTAAATTTTTGAAACGTAAATTATAACACAAGCATACTTTAGGTATTAAAATGAAATAAAAAGTTCAAGGTATAAAGTGAAAAAGATATTGTTTAGGGGTCAAATTATATATTAAACCTAAAATTTAAGCATAACAACATTTTAAAGAATTATATATTATTATTTATAGCTGAGGTTAGATCAATAACTTGAAACATAAACTTTAACAATTGGCAATGTATATACTTAGGACAAGGCATTGAATTATTTCAGTAGTGTTTTACTGACACTATCGTTGGTGTAATATATTCTAATTTATAAATATAGTTCTATATAATATAAATATTTTACACTTTATGTTAAAAAAATAAATATTTTAAAAATATTAGTATGTAATATACGATATAACATGAGTTATATTTTGATACACAAGACCCTTATATTTAAACTATAAAATTTAAAAAATAAATCTATAGTCATAACACCCTAAAATCTAAACCTTAAACCATAAACCTTAAATCTTAACCATACACATTACATTCTACAACTTACGACCTAAACCCTAAGCTGTAAAATATTTTTTTTCGTACACCTAGAATTGAAATATACTTTTCCATACAAATAGAAAAAGGGACAAAAGAACTTAAATAAAAAAACTAAAAAGAAAGGGACTAAAAGGGTAATTTTATCCAAATTCCCGACCTAATCCGAATATTTTTTTCCTTTGTTTTCCATTCGCTTCAGCTTTATTCCAGTCCCTCCCCTAGGCCCTAACGCCTACATTTCAATTTCTTCCAAGAACTTCCTTTTTAGCTATTTCTATAGATTAATTCCTTTTATTTTAATATTAAAAAACATATCTTATTTTTTAGAAATATTTTCATCAGATCCAAACTGTTTCTTTTCTTTTCGTTTTTTTTTTTTTAATTTTTGATGAAACCCAAAGCAGAAACAGAAAAGGAAGAAGAAGAAGAAAATGAAGCAGAAGCTCAGTTGTTTTCCCCAAAAATAGTTTTGGTTTGTTAAAACTGTGGTGTTTGCTAATTCTATCCTCTGCTGGTTGCACTCCTTCTGTTCCTTTTAACAAAAATTCGAAACGGTTTCTTCCTCTTCCTCCGATTCACTGCTTTTTTAAATCCCCGTTTCCTTTTTTGTTTTCACCTCGAAAACCTATGGTGTTTCGATCTTCTCTTTGAAAAATTTTCAAAGCGTGTTTAGTGAAGAAATTAGTTTGAATTTCTAAGAAAAAGGTTTACTTGTTTGTGTGTGTGTGTGTTTTTAAAATTCTCCCGCGGAAATGATGTTATCGGCGTCCCCGACGAGTTTAGCGAAAAGTTCGCTCGAAGAAATGTTGGAGAATCTCCGGCGGCGAGATGAGGAGGACAAGCCTAAAGACTTACCGCCGGCTTTACCGTCGCGGCCAACGTCCAAAGCCAGACTTCCCTCGGCCCGTCGGTCTCTTCCGACGAACTTCAGAGTTGTTGCCAACGGCGAATACTGCTTCGGCGGCGGCGACGGCGGCTTAAGTGAAGTGGAAGGGAAAGAGGAAGCTAAAAGAAAGGAAGAGGAGCTGGGAGAGAAGAGAGATGTTTTTGGGAGCAAAAGATTGAGGAAAGATGTGAATGTGGATTCACCTTATTATTTAGTGCAAGGGAAGAAAGGGGAAGATCAGGTTTCTGATGCCGAAGCTGAGGTGAAGGAAATAGGGAAAGGAAAGACGAACTGGAAGGTGAATGATAATATTGAGTATTTTATTAATAAAGTAAGTGTTAAGTTGAAATTGTTTCTTCTTCTTCTTCTTCTTCTTCTTCTTTACTGGATTGATTTGTTTTACGACCTTGGTATCCATGTTTTAATACCATTTAGGAAGTATTTAATAATTCCATGTTTAACTTAGATCGATTTTGATTATTGCTCTTTCTTACTGCTGGTATTCTCTTACTACGGAAGAGATTTTATTAGCTCGAGCTTATTCTCGAGCTTGATATCTGATTATTCTGATTCATCCACCTTTTTTTTCTTTGCCTTTTTTGAGTCGATGCAATGCATTGGATTAGTAGGCATGGGGGAAAATCTGTGATCTTTCATGGAATGAGAACCTGCTGAGTATATTAGGTATTTGATATGAAGTTTAGATTACCATGAGTTTTCTTTTGCTGAAACATAAAAAAGGAAGCATCGCCTTGGACATGTGTTTATCTTCTGTGAAAATGATTTAAGCAAATCTAATTTGTTGAGAGGATTTTGTTACAGAAACTTCGTGTTTGGTGCCGGCAACCCAATGGGGTCTGGGAATCTGGAGCTATACAATCTACATCAGGAGTGGAATCATTTGTCTCCCTCTCTAATGGAAATGTAATTTCATATGTATCTTGATGTTCTAAATTGTATAAGGATCCTTCAGTTTTCCTTTCGGCAGGTTTTCATTTAGGTTTACATTGTATTGTTGGTACAGGTTGTAAAAGTATCAGCCGATGATGTTTTACCTGCAAACCCAGAAATTTTGGAGGGTGTGAATGATCTCATACAGCTTGGTTATTTGAATGAGCCGTCAGTTCTTCACAATCTTAAGTACAGATATTCTCGTGATATGATATATGTAAGAATGATATAACCCTTACTCGTGTACTAGTGAGGATTATCTCTGCTACTGAGATTCATTTATGCCTTTTTTTCTTTATGCAGAGTAAAGCAGGTCCAGTTTTGATTGCAGTCAACCCGTACAAGGACGTCCCAATTTATGGAAACGATTTTATCACGGGCTATAGAGAGAAAACTACAGACAGCCCTCACGTTTTTGTTATAGCAGACACTGCTTATAATGAGATGATGAATGGTTAGCATAAACAAGCGATAATTTGCTTGTGGTGTTATTGTAGTGTGTATTTTGATGCTCTATTAATTCTGTTGTTAAAATTTTGCAGGTGGAGTCAATCAGTCTATAATCATAAGGTCAGTCGGATATTTAATATTTGTCTTAGGATATGATTGTATAATAGTGTGGTTCTTTTATCCCATTATTCGTTTTATGAACTATAGAATAACATAAAGTTATCTTGCAGTGGGGTAAGTGGAGCTGGGAAAACTGAGACAGCTAAATTTACAATGCAGTACCTAGCTGCTCTTGGAGGTGGCAATGGCCGGATAGAGTCTAAAATCCTTGAGACACATTTTATACTTGAGGCATTTGGGAATGCAAAGACATCTAGGAATGACAATTCTAGCCGATATGTGAGTTCTTCTTCCCCCCTCCGTCATTTTTCCACTGATATATATTGAAGGCAAATCTATATAAAATTACTCTCATGGATAAAGAATCCTTGCTGATATTACCCTAGAGGACCAATTTTCACTTTGGTTTGTGTATCATATGTGCTATAGCTCAGAAAAATACAACTTGTTTATTACTCTATTCTGGTGCAGGGCAAACTTACTGAAATTCATTTTACCGAGTTGGGGAAGATATCTGGTGCCAACATCCAAACTTGTAAGCATGTTGAATTTGAAAATTTCTATTATTACCGCAAAGTAATAAAATAACATAGATTAATCCTGGTTACTGACTTTATTTTTTGTGCTAATGTTGATTCATCAATGACAATCCTGGATAGTTCTTCTGGAAAAGGTGAGTTCCTGACCCAGTTAACATTCATATTATCTCTGTTATCATGCATGATATCTGATGTGGATCTTTTTGATGTCACCTTTGAGCAGTCGAGAGTAGTTCAGGTTGCTGCTGGTGAAAGGTCTTACCATATCTTTTATCAACTTTGTGCTGGTGCTCCACCGGCTCTAAGAGGTACTATTTCATTTTACATCATTTCACAGTCAATGCTAGTTCAGAAAAGTTTTGGGGACTGGGGTCTTGAAATAGATAAATGATATTGTTTACAGTTCTGCAGCTTATTTACTTGAATATGTGAAATATATTTATGATCCTTTTAATTATGGCTTTGCAGAGAGACTGAATCTTAAATTGGCAAATGAGTACAACTATCTTATCCAGAGTGACAACTTTGTGATTAATGGTGTTGATGATGCTCAGAAATTCCATAAGCTTGTGGTAATTGAAAAGACTAGATTTTAATGTCACCATAACCCATTCTTAGCTTCGTCTTTTAAGCAGTAGTTTGCTCATTTCTGCAGGAAGCCTTGGGCGTTGTTCAAATTTGCAAAGAACAGCAAGAGCAAGCATTTGCAATGCTTGCTGCAGTGTTATGGCTGGGAAATATATCATTTCAATTAATTGACAACGAACATCACGTGGAGGCATTAGCTGACGAAGGTAATAATGTGGGATTTAGCTTTGCATACATAATTTTTTCCCTGTATTTTTTTCTTCTTACAGAGAGAAACTGGATACCTTCTCCATTGTAGCATTTTTTAAGGAACTAAATTTGCATAAGCCTTGAATAAAACAAAGAATACAATGCTTGTAGTTAGCCTTTTGTTTCACTTGTGAGTTTAAATGGGATCCCCCCCCCCCCCCCCCCCCTCCTTTTTTTTGCAGCATTAACCAGTGCTGCCAGGCTGATGGGTTGTGCACCTCATGAGTTGATTCAAGCTTTATCTACCCATAGAATCCGAGTTGCCAAGGATAATATTGCTAAGAAATCAACATTGCAACAGGTTCGTCCAGTATTTGTTAGCAAAATTATTCTTCCTCCATCTTCTCATGAGTCACATTCTATGTTTGCTGGGATGCACACGTTAACAACCTGACAACATGTTGGTTATAACTTGTAATATAGGCGATTGACACCAGAGATGCGTTAGCAAAATTCATCTATGCAAGCCTATTTGACTGGCTCGTGGAACAAATCAACAAGTCACTTGAAGGTGGTAAAAGATGTGTCGGCAGGTCCATAAGCATCCTTGATATTTATGGGTTCGAGTCATTTAAGGTAAGTAGTTTTTAATCGGCTATTTAGATATTATAATTGTGTAGACATTTGTTCGACATATGATTTTTCTGTTCCGACTTTCAGAAGAATGGCTTTGAACAGTTTTGTATAAATTATGCAAATGAGAGGTTGCAACAACATTTCAACAGGCACCTCTTTAAGCTTGAGCAAGAGGTAAGCAACTCAAATTTTAAGCTGGGTTTCTAGTACTCATCCCTTTATTTACTGGGCATGCAAATTAATTTTCAGTGGTCAAAGTTCTAAAGGACCTGGTTCTCGGCTGTTGATTCTTAGCTATGGATTTTGTTTCCCCCCATTCACTCAAATTATTATTTTGACCAACTTCCCATCTTTTATGTATTTCAGGTGTATGAGTTGGATGGTATCGATTGGACCAAAGTTGATTTTGAAGACAACCAAGAATGCTTGGACTTATTTGAGAAGGTAATTTGCTGGACTCTTTTCCTTTACATATTATATAGCATGCAGTTCGTGCTAAAGTATGTTGTCTTAGCTTTGGTGCTGATTCTTGGTCTTATATTCTATGGTTTTCCTTCTATTCTTACTAAATTTATTGTCTTAGCTTCAGTGCTGATGCTGGATTAAGTTTTTATCTCCTTTTCATATTTGGTTTAGTTTGAAAGCTAAATGTTATTCTTCTTTTTTGGTGTTTATTTTGCAGAAACCATTGGGAATACTTTCTTTGCTGGATGAGGAATCAAATTTCCCCAATGCAACTGATTTTACCTTTGCTAATAAGTTAAAGCAGCACCTGCATTCTAATTCTTACTTCAAAGGAGACAGAGGCAGGGCCTTTGGTGTTCGACATTTTGCAGGAGAGGTCAGTCAGTGTTCTTTTGAGGATTATAAAGATTTTCTTTTCATTCAATTTTAAACGAAGATAATCAAACACCAAGATGGACTAAGAAAGTCTAAATTTTTGGAAAAAGGCTGAATTTGTTTGGCTAGTTGATTCAAATGGTATGGAATACTAATAAGATGGTAATGTTCAAAGCATAGATGAAATCACTGATTTTTGGAGTTCTGCCAGGTACTGTATGATACTAATGGCTTTCTGGAAAAGAACCGAGATCCCCTGCACTCGGGGTTGGTCCAGCTTCTATCATCCTGTAGTGGCCAATTGCCACAAACATTTGCCAAAAAAATGCTTGATCAATCTCTGAAACCTGCAATTTCATCGGATTCTCCAAAGCAAAGTGTTGGCATGCAGTTCAAGGTACATTTGCTTCCTTAAGATATCTGGTGGTTGTAATGTAGTTCAAACTTATAAATAAGACTGCAAAGCTTTTTACTGTTCCCATCTCTTCAGGGAAACTTTCTTACATTATTGTCCAGTATAAAGCATTCCAACACTTGCCTATCCTTCTAATGTAATATATTATTAGAGTAGTTCTGGTTCTTGCATGTCTCTTTCTTTGGCATTTGATATGTGAATTTACATTTGAAATCTTTTACATTCATTTGGCAATGCAGGGGTAGGCGGGTAGCTAATATAGTAGTCTGAAAATTGGTGTATACTGCACATTGACATGCTTTGTGAATGTTTATGTTTTTCTTCTGTACTGGCAGGGCCAACTCTTCGAACTAATGCACCAGTTGGAGAGTACAACGCCTCACTTTATTCGCTGCATAAAACCAAACTGCAAGCAGGTCCCTGACACGTATGAAGAGGATCTTGTCCTGAAGCAACTTAGATATTGTGGAGTTTTAGAGGTTGTTAAAATCTCAAGATCAGGATATCCTACTCGAATGACACATCAGGATTTTGCAGAAAGGTAGCAGCTAAAACCTTCTGTAGTTTATGGCTTGTTTTTAAGTTTTAGAATTGTTCTCTTTAGCATAGTTCTCATAAATTCGAGCATTTCATAGGTACGGATTCCTACTGTTGGAGACCAATGCATCCCAGGATCCATTAAGTATTTCAGTTGCTGTTCTAAAACAGTTTAATGTCCTCCCTGAAATGTATCAAATTGGCTATACCAAACTGTTTCTTCGAACTGGGCAGGTAAGCTCACCCCTGTCTTGTTTTTCATGTTTCTTTCAATTTTTGTGCTGTACTTTCCAATATTGGTACCTCGTTGCCCAAGACTTCCAGGACCTATACTTCCAGTGTCATTCTGTGGCAAATAAAAGCCTGAAATATCTTGATGCTCAGAGCTAGACCTTAAAGTTAACTTACTGAGTTTTGCAAAATAGAGATGCCCTCTTATTTTATTGTGTTTATGGTTAAATAATGTAATAATTTCTTTGATACTTTTATTCTCTGGCTGTGGCCGACATGCAGATTGGTGCATTG
Source organism: Hibiscus tridactylites (assembly GCA_958450335.1). Classification (NCBI taxonomy): domain Eukaryota; kingdom Viridiplantae; phylum Streptophyta; class Magnoliopsida; order Malvales; family Malvaceae; genus Hibiscus; species Hibiscus tridactylites. Next base: position 96,878,924 of record OY288273.1, on the reverse strand, counting down.
GAGGACAGGAGAAAACAGGTGTTGCGAGGAGTAATTGGGGTTCAAAAATACTTCCGTGGTCACCGAGCTCGTTGCCTTTTCCATGAGCTCAGCAAAGGAGCAGAAAATATACAATCATGTAAGCAACTTCTTCCAAGCAAGATAATTCTTTTCTTGTTTTTCAATGTTTTGTTGTTTTTTTTTAATTATTTTTAATTGATTGACGGATATTCCTTTGCGATGCAGTTGTCTGTGGTCAAAGTATCCGAAGGAAGTATGCTATCGAGGCAAATAGGTGCTCAGCATTTGCTTCACAGTTACTAGATGAGCAGTTGACATCAGTCGTATATTTACAATCTGGTAAATCCCTTGTGTGCTAGTTAAATTTGTGGCTTCCAATGTTCTACTATTATCTTATCATTATCATGTTCTTTTTTCCACTGCAGTAATCCGTGGGTGGTTGGCCCGGAGACATTTCAATAACATGCATAATTCGAAACAGTTGAACCGTGAAAGCCTAAAACCTAGACGAAAGACTGGTAGGAAGCTTTCGGAGGCAAAGGTATTCCCCACGGTTGACATGGTAACATACTAGAGTTTTTTCCTTTCCTTTCCTTCTCTTTTAAAGATATTTTCCGAACTGTTTTTATTTTCTCTTAGTTGCATGACTACAAAGCATGTTTTACTTTCTCGATGTTCTCAAGGATTTACTCGAATCCTATTTTTGGCTGACCAGGAAATACCACACGAGCAACAGATTCAAGTTGTACCTTCTGTAATGGCAGAGCTTCAAAGAAGGGTACTCAAGGCAGAAGCAACTTTGGGGCAAAAAGAACAGGAAAACGCCACTTTACGTGAGCAATTACAACAGTCCGAGGCAAAGCGGTCGGAGTATGAGGCAAAGATGAAATCAATGGAGGACATGTGGCAAAAGCAAATGGCATCACTACAGGTGAGTTTGCGTGTTTATATATATCATATTTGTGTTAAGTGATTGTTGTTGATGGACAAAAAAGGTCCCATAGTCTCTGCTAATGCATGTTTAATAATTTAATAACTTAGATGTATATCGACCTCGATTGAATTCATTGCAGACAAGTCTTGCTGCAGCCAGAAAGAGTCTTGCTGCTGACAGTACTGCTGGTCAGCTAGGAAGAGCTGACGTGGTATCGCCTCGCCATTATGATTCCGGAGATAACGCGTCCATGGGATCTCGAACTCCCGGCGTGAGTACTCCTGTTCGGGGGAGAGAGAATGGTTCGTTGAATTCACTGGGAAATCTGCTAAAAGAGTTTGACCAACGGAAACAAGCTTTTGATGAAGATGCAAAATCTTTGGCTGATACCAGAACGGCACTGCCAGCTTCTAATGTGAATCCTGACGATGAAATTCGAAGATTAAAAAGCAGGTTCGAGACATGGAAGAGAGATTTCAAGATGAGATTAAAGGAAACAAAGGCAAGGCTACATAAGCGTGGGCGTCAAGAATCAGATAAAACTCGAAGAAAATGGTGGGAGAAGCTAGGTTCAAGATCGTGATCGAGTCCCACCTCGAAATGATTATCTCGAGTGATCAGAGAATCGTTGACTAAATTTCCGGCAACAAACATAAATGTTTCTGTCCTCCATGGCTAGTGAGGGAGACATCGTGCTTGTATATCTTACCAATTTTTGTTACTCGTTGGGGGGAATCCTCATGTGCATAGACAAAATAGGAAATCGTCGGGTCGGACCGCTCTCTTCTGTTAGTAGTTTGGTTTGGTTTAGTTTAGTTTATGTATATTCTGTGTCAGTCTGTTATGTAAGCTTCGACATTGTAGTTTTCTGTATACTGATGAAATGATAATTGTTCATATGCCTTCCCCCAAAATTATTGTTCATTGTGTGCTCTCATCTTTGTCGAACTCGAACCACAAGTACATGGAGGGTACATATCTCCATTCTTAACACATACAAGCAGATTACGAGTCGATTCGGGGGCTATTATTTTACGATCCGGGCACAAACTTGGTAGCATAGACCCAAGCATTGTTGGCAACAGGGTTGTCAAGGTGGTCCAAGAGGTTTTCCAGGGGACCTTTTCCAGTAACAATGGCTTGCACAAAGAAACCAAACATAGAGAACATGGCTAGCCTGCCATTCTTGATTTCTTTAACCTTAAGTTCTGCGAACGTGTCGGGGTCATCAGCAAGGCCAAGAGGGTCAAAGTATTGGCCACCAGGGTAAAGGTCATTGCCTTCTCCGACACCGGGGAGACCGTTGATACGGAAACCTTCGACTAGCCCCATGAGAATGACCTGGAACCCGAGGACGGCGAGAATGCTTTGAGCATGGACGAGGTTGGGGTTGCCGAGGTAGTCCAAGCCACCTTCAGAGAAGATTTGAGCTCCAGCCTTGAACCATACAGGTTCCTTGAAGTCCACTCTAACCCATTTCTCAAGGACTTCTGGGGTGATGCAGCCTAGTGCACCCAACATTGCCCATCTTCCATGGATCACCTAGGTAACAAACAAACTCTTATTTGCTTATAAGAAACATAGAATTCGATTTAGCTTTAAAGTTCCAATAGCTAACACAGCTTACCTCAAGAGCTCTGTTCCTGGCAAAGGCCTCAGGGTCGGCCGATAAACCAGCAGTGTCCCATCCGTAGTCGCCGGGGAACTCTCCGGTCAAGTAGGATGGAATCTGAGCAGAAAAGGGTCCTAAGTACTTGACTCTGTCTGGTCCATACCACAGTTCATTTCCCTACACATCATATTACATTACATTACACCCCAAATGCAAAATACAGTAAACAAGAGGAAGAAGTGGAAACCCGCCCCAAAGAAGTTACCATTGTGTATTTGCCGGTGCCAACTGAGACAACATCTCTGAGAGGGTTAGCGTTTTTGTTTTGGCCAAGAAATGGGGTTGGCCTAAGGACAGTTCCTGACCTAAACATTGATGCCATTGCCTCTCAGAGTTGAAGGGACAATGTTCTTTCTTTTTTGGTTTATTTAGTTGATTTCAGCTTTGACAAGGGAAGTGGAAGTGAATATGTAGAGAATAAGGAATTGGTGGAGATGAATGGGATATTGTGGTGGGCACTAGGGACTAGGGAGGTTTCTGAAATCAGCCAATTAAAATGCAGCAAAGGATTTGAAGTATCTCCAACTTTTATCCTTATATCCATATGTTCATATTTTCCTTCTAAAACAATACAAAATATAGAAAAAAAGAGGAAGGAAAAATATTAACAGACTGCGGTGAGCGTGGATCGAACACGCGACCTTCAGATCTTCAGTCTGACGCTCTCCCAACTGAGCTATCCCCGCGAGTTGATTTCAGTCGTTGCTTTTATTTTAATATTTCATAATATAAATAAAATTACCCTTACCATAAATTTATGTTACAATCCGAGAAAATTAACCCCTCAAATGTTATATCATTGGATTCCCAGGTTGGATTGTACTGAAATAATCTTGTTCTGCTGATTTGCTAAGTCAATACATCCTTTCACATTTGGAAAGTTCTTAAACTTCAAAAATCTAAATGTTTATACAAAACTTTTGCCAATATATACTTTGCAAGAAGAAAATAAAAACCCCATCAGCTTTAATTATGAGGGGAAATAACTACTAATATCTTATGTCTCGTTTGAGTACATAGGTTGAATCTCCTTGCAATCTCTTCAGCGTCATCGTCAGATTACAATTTCATCATTTCCCTTTCAAAAGATACAGAAATGTTATTCAGATTTATTCTAGAAATTGTGACAAAATTAACTGACTGAGGTATTTCATACCGAGCTGTCGACTGTCGTTAATTCCGTGTTCTTCACTTGAAGCAGAGTTGATGTTCTCCTCATCATCTGCAATTCTGTGGACAAAATTACACTTGAAATTTTAGCTACTAATGCAAATCTCCAACTTTTATCCATATGTTCTATATCTTTTCCTTCTAAAATTGATGGGAGGGATATTTTGGGCTTTTGCCCCTGCGACAATACAAAATGTAGAAAGAAAAAGAGAGGAAGGAAAAAACGAAAATAATGCGGTGAGCGTGGATCGAACACGCGACCTTCAGATCTTCAGTCTGACGCTCTCCCAACTGAGCTATCCCCGCAAGTTGGCTATAGATTTTGCTTGAATTATCAATTTCAATTTAATATAAAGACTCTCAAATGTTTATATCATTCGCTTTCAAGGTTGGATTGTACTGAAATAATATTACTCTGCTGAGTTGGTAAGCCAATACATCCTTTGCTTTTGTCCTCAGTTCGCATTTTCATTTCCATTTGGAAACTTCTTAAACTTTAAAAGCAGATCTTAATGTTTTATACAAAACTTTTGCCAATGTATACTTTGCAACCAGAAAATAAAAGCCCCATCAGCTTGAAATTGGATTACGAGCCAAAAAAACATGACTGATATCTTATGCCGATAGCCGAAGTAAAACGGAGATAAATAGACAAAGCAAAATTTATCAAAAAAATAAAATAAAAAATAGACAAAGCAAAATATACATGCCAACTGCAAAAAGAAGGAATACAAGAACAATCACAAACGTGAGGTGAAGGCTTGTTGAATCTCTTCAGCATCGTTGTCGTCGTCATGCTTGTTCATGAACATTTTGTGAAGTAAAGAGTCATCAGATTTCTCTACCTCTTCCCCTAGGACTTTACCTTGAACAATTCCATCATTTTCCTTCAAAAGTTATAGAGCACTTATTCAGATTGTATTTACATTATTCTTGAAGTTGTGACAAAATTAAGTCACTGAGGTGCTTCATACAGAGCTGTCGTCAACCTCGTTAATTCCGAGTTCTTCACTTGAAGCAGAGTTGATGTTCTTCTTATCATCTGCAATATTGTGAACTGCAGCCGATCCAGATCTGCATCAGGAAAATTACACTTGAAATTTTAGCTAGTTGATATTCTGGGCTTTTGCACCTGCGACAATACAAAATATACAGAAAGAGAGGAAGAGAAAAACTAAATAAATGCGGTGAGCGTGGATCGAACACGCGACCTTCAGATCTTCAGTCTGACACTCTCCCAACTGAGCTATCCCCGCGAGTTGATTATAGGCGTTACTTTTATTTACATATTTCTAAACTGAAATCAAATTACCCTCAAATGTTATATCACTGGATTTCCAGATTGGACTGTACTGAAATAATCTTATTCTGCTGATTTTCTAAGTCAATACATCCTTTGCTTTTCTCCTCCAATTACATTTCATTTTTTCATATTCATATCCATTTACATTTCATTTTTCCATATCCAATGTTTACTTTGCAAGAAGAAAATAAAATCCCCGTCAGCTTTGATTATGAGGGAAAAAAATCTGCTAATATCTTATGTATTGTTTGATTACATAGGTACTAACACTTATCATAACATAAAGAAGAATTAATAGAAATTCAAACTTTAGCTTTGATCTCTTTGCAATCTCTTCAGCATCATTGTCGCCGTCGTTGTCATGCTTGTTCATGAACATTTTGTGAACTAAAGAAGCACATGATTCTCCATCAATCAGTGATGTTGCAACTGAGGAACCTGGCTGAGTAATGTGAAACCCCATCCCTGCTACTTCCACCTGAGGGTCATTAAAACATTCATGTTCATGTCCCCAAACTACAAAATCGAGGAAGCGTGACAAAAAAAACACCCGTTTATCGCATTTTTAGCGTTCATCTTCACTCTGCAGGCCACATTAGTTGAAAGTTGCAACATGTACACATGTAGATTTACACTGCAATGTCTTCTTTTTCCACTTTTAGTTTTGGTCATGCATGAGCCATGAAGTAACTCAATCACATAGCAGAACACTGTGAACATGATGCACACAGGTAAGGAACATCCAGGATGTCTGAAAAACCAAATATATACCACAAACAGGTATTTAACTGAATATCCAGGATGTCTGAAGCTAATGAACTGTTTAGGGTAAAGAAAGGGTTTAGGGTTTAGGTCAGCATTTTTCCATAAGTTCCTTATGACCCAGCAGGATGATCATGGTTTCCATGAATACTAAGCACTGGCAAGTGGCAAGCCAACATTGAAGTGAGTGATTGAATTGAATCACATTTGTCAAGCAACCATGGTTTCGATTTTAATGAAAGAGTGATTTGTTTGTCACAAAATTCTAATGAATCACATGTTTGCTTCTAAATATATAAATGAGTGACTGAATTGAATTCTTACTTTTAGAAGAAGAATGTCATGTTTATTACTACTAAACTTATAACTAAGTGACTTCTAGTGTATTTTACCGTTACATTAACTACATTTATCAAGAAAAATCACACACAAAAAATTCATGGAAAAAATTGAAGGCACAAAATCATAATTCAAATATGATCTACCATTAAAAATTTAAATTTTACCCTCTAATTCTAAATCTTAAACCATAATTCTTAACCTCTAAAAACTAACTCTACCCTGTAACCTTAAAATTTAAATATATATTTTTTAATATTACAACATATATAGGGAGTCAAAAAAGACAAAAAAAATTTCATAAAAAGAAAAAAAATCATATAGAATATAAAAAATTACATGAAATATTTTAAACATGGTAACAGCTAATCTTCATGTCATAAAAAAAAAATAGAACCGACCAAAAGAATTAATTAGTCATTCACCAGTCAAGTCAAATGGTAATCATCTGCAGTTAATTAATTATTCCTAAATCTCTATTAGAATTAGAATAACATGTGCTTTGTCATTTTCAAGCACATTTGAAAAATTCATTTTAAAATAATTAACCATTTTAAACATTGTACGATCATTTTACCGACATAAACCCTAGTTGAGCCTATAAATCAATTTAATAAATTAATAGTACCACCATTTAACATGCTACAAAATCCATTCTGAAAGTACAAACATGATCTGTTATTGGGGAAACCCTATTTTTTTCTCCACAAAAATCACTTTAATTCAAGTCAAAAAATATATTATATGAACAAAACAAACTATATTAACTTATTGTATCATTGGATGCTTATAAAATCAATTGTCAAAAACCCAAAAATCAAAGCTGAATTTAGAGTAGGGTGAGTATTCGATTGAGTCAATTTGAGTCAAGTGAAGAAAATTTAGTTAATTGAATTGACGAGTCCTATTTTATAACTCAAATTTTATTTGAATTATTTTTCTAGTTTGAGTAATTCGAGTTTGTTCAACTTTAATTGTAAATATTTATAATGCTATTATATTATTGAGTTCTAATTTAAACGACCTTCTATGATCATATACAATATACACATGTATATTTTTCATACTTTTTAGATGCAATATACATATATCAGGAAAACTCGAGGGATTCAACTAGAACTTGAAAATTGATTCACTACTTACTCTCATTTTATAACTCAAGCTTTATTAGAATCTTTCCGAGCGAGTTTATTAAATTTACGATTCGAGCCAAGTCAAGTCGAGTTTTGCTCACCCTAATTAAAAGATTTCTTAAGCAATGTTAGAGATTCAAATTCTAACGTTGTGAACAGAATAAACTACGTTGAGAGGGTTACTCCTATAACAGATCTCTATAATACTCGATCTAAATTATTCGACTAATGAATAAGACACCCGTTATTATATAAGATAATCTTCATTAAATATTTGGAGATGCCTTGTGGGATTTGTCTTCTTTACATGGTTGGAAAACTGTGTACGGATCAAATTGACAAGCCTTTCATTTCGAATGTTGAACGATGGTGAAAATGAAATGAGAAACTTTTGAAAGCGATTTTCCCATTGCATTTTCCAGGAAAGTTCGGGGGTAAGAAAAGGCCAAATTATGCAAATATTGTACGTACGTAGCTATGTATGCAAAACTCCAATTCAAGCTTTAATGGTATAAGTGGTCCTGGAGATCTCTTCACGTGTTAGAATTTAATTTTAGGGGGTCCCTTTCTTTGAAAATATACTAAGTTTTTGGTGTGACCATGGCTAGGGTTTGCCTATACCTAGTAACTCAATTGTACTATAAACATTGGAAAAGATAACTCAACAAGGAAACATGTGCTACTTTGATTAGGGTTACATCATGTAGATTGTAACACTACTCTCTTAAAATTTCACAAATAAATTCGAATATATATTTTTTTATAGTGTGAGAGAAATGGTTATTCGAGGATCAAAGTTCGGATATAGTGTCAATTAAGATTTAGTCTCCGTTCAACGGAGACTTTAAAACCCTGGTTCGGGTAGCTCCGTTTGAGGAGAAATTGAAAATTTTAACTTTTTTAAAGATTGTGTTTAAGACCAAATCTGACACAAAAATTGAGTAAAAAAGTAAAAAAATTGATCGTTGAATGAAACTTCTCTAAAAATTAGATGGAGAAGCTAAGTCGAACATACCCTTATTCAATAGAAGATTACACCAGTCTTAGTTAGCTAGATCTAGATGCCTATATTTCAGAATTGGCTTAATACTACGATTTGTCCCTTAAAATTTGACAACCTTTTGTTAAATCAAGTCCAAGATTAAAAAAAGTTACACAAGTTAATACATAAGTCTAACATCGTTAAAATTTAGAAGGACTATCGACGTGGAACAACAAGATGGTAGCACATGTCAGACTAAATGATTTAAAATATTATTTAATTTGTAAAATTATTTAATATTATTTGTACTTTTGGTTGAAAATAATCGGAAAAAAGTTTACGGGTTTATTGAAAAATGTTGTTAAGTTCAGGAGCAAATTTGTATATTAAAATGTTTATCTTACACTTTATCTAATATTTTTTGAGAATTATATTTGAGTATAAAATAATATCTGTGTTTGGTTTTAAATTTGGATAAACTTACCTATACTTGTGTGTTTGGGTCGGGTGATAGGTAGAGCACCATGAGCGACTGCTCAGGCCCCTAATTACTTTAGGGCCCCTAAAAAATAATTATTTTTATTTTAAAATTTATTCTTTTAAATTTGTTAAATAAATAAATTAATCTAAAAAAATAATTACCAACAACTAATTGGTCTTGTGTGATGAGACATTGAGTTTCTTAAGCAAGGTTAGAGGTTTGAATTTTGACATTGTGAATGAAGCAAATTAGGTTGGGAAGATTGATCCCATAATGGCTTTGCAATACCCGATCCGAATTAATCACCCAATGAGTTGGATACCGGTGGTTAAATAAAAAGCGAGACAATGTTCTTCATTTTTTGTATTTATTGTTCAAAATCAAGCTCTATATCATACTTAATTATCCACAATTCAATTCCTAAGGATTCTCTTAAAAACAATCAAAATAATATATTTGACGAAGTTTAATCATGTTTCTATAATTTATTAATGATGTATTAAATTAATTGTTAAATTAATGAGATGCCCTGTTGTGTGTTAAACTAAAAAATTTATATTAAAGAATTCAAATTAATTATAAAATTTTATAGCGAAAGGTGTTTCAATAAATTTTTATTTTTTGAGGACATATATTTGTATCATCAATTATTTTAGGTTTAATATCAAAATAAGCGTTCAAATTATCATGTTTTTTTCTTTTTAGGTGCTTAAACTATTTTTTGTCTCTTTTAGGTCTTAATTTTTTTTACCCTTTTTAGGTGTCCAAACTATCGGTTTTTGTCCCTTTTAAGATCAAACTAAGGTACTTATTTTGACATAAAAATAATAGTTTGAGCACCTAGTTTGACCAAAAATGATAGTTTGAGCACCTAAAAGAGACAAAAATAATTTAGGCACCTAAAAAGAAAAAAATGAGATAATTTAAACACCTAAAAAAATAAAAAATAATTTAAACACCTAAAAAATAATTTGTACATTTATTTTCATACTAAACCATTATTTTAAATCGGACAATTTCAAGATAGATAGAGGTTTCGCTAGCTAGGGTAGTGTCGAATTAATTCAACTATTTTACACGACAAAAATAATAAAATTATCTTAAACATTATAATATATATAAACAAATTATTGGTCTGAACATCGACAGCAAAACAACAATTATTTTCATTTCATATAATAAATAGTATCAATCATATATACATTACAAAGATTTCAGGTGTGTATTTATATATAAATAAACTACCAAATATTCTCTACGATTTTATTTTCTTTATATATGTTAAAGTTTATGACAAGCCCTTACACTATATCGAGAAATTTATTCCGATCTCACATTTATAAATATATATATATATATATATATATAATTATATATATATATATATATATTAATCTCTATACATTTAAAATAGTTAATATTATAATCCAAAACGTAAATGGTATAGTTTATTTTTATTTTTACAATTTCTACCTAGAGAGGTAGAGAAATTTTACTTCTATTGGTTCTTGAACCCACAACCTACGAGAATGGGAGGATATCATCTGATAGTTTTAACCATCTGCTCTAGATATCGTTGATACGTAAAAGGTATATTTAGTTTAAAATAATCTAAAGGTGATATTCAAGTATATTCCTAATCTTTTGACAATAGACACACACCTTGCAGACAAAGCGATTGAACTTGAATCTTCTAAGATGAACATCACCCGTTTTTCCACTGGACACACACCTTGCAAACATTTTGGTTTAAACATTTTGTAGGTCCATATTATTTGACTTGTAATTGTAGTATTATTTTGAGCGAACATAATGAAGTTTGAAGTTAGAATATAAGTTAATTTTGTATTTAAATTTCATAAATGTTTAACAAATTTATGTAAATTTATTTTTAATTTTTTTGAGATAAATTGATTTACTCGAGTTCAAAATTAAAAGAGACACAAAAACGTTTAAATAGATATACTTAAGCCAACTAATAATAATTTTAGTGTTTTAGATTAAAATATTAACTTTTTAACACATACTGAATTACGGATGGGCATTTTATCCCATCTGATCGGGTTCTGACTCAATCCGACATGATTGGATCAGATTTTTTTAATAAAAATTAAGTTTAGGTCGTATTTGGGTTTAGGGTAGAAAATATCTGATCCGACCCAAAACAAATTGTGTAATTTCCCCCTAAAATTTTAGGGATATTTATAATAATACCCCATTTTATATATTTTTATAATTAGGTTCTTAAAATTGAATTTTTATTTACAATTTAGTCTTTCAAATTATAATTTTTACAATTAATTCCCCTAAATTTATTTTTTCAATTAGGCCCCTAAAATTAATTTATTTTCTATGGGTCGGGTCGGGTCGGGCTCATGTTTAGTATATTTATTTTCGGGTCGGGCCAAGTTTTTTTAAAGAATATGTTCGGATCAGGTCGAGTGCGAGTTTAAGGTATTTATTTTCGGGTGCGAGTGGGCCAAAAACCCGACCCGTGCCCATCCCTATACCAACTAATTTTTTATAATAAAAATAAACTTTTAAATATAATACAACCACTGATAGTATATTTTTTCAGTAAAACCACCGATATTAATTCATTAGTTTACTAATTCAGATTGAATATTGTAGATGCTTATTATGGGAGCGACCTTCTCAATCCAATAGTTCTATTCACAACGTCATGATTTAAATCTCTGACATTGCTGAAAGAATCTAATGTTTTATCTCACTAGGCTAAGTGGATGTTGGTGTTATAGTATACTTTAATCTTCTATATATATATATATATATATATATATATATATATATATATATATATATATATACATATTGGTTTTCTGATTTGAAAGAGAGAAGATTGAGAATCTTTGCTTCAATCATGCAAGTGGAGCGTGAAAGATTTCACATGGGAGGATTAATGGCTTGTGACTCTACTCAGATATGGAGCCAGAACTTGTACAAGTACAAATGTTTTTTATTCCCTTAAAATACTTATTTTAATGTAGTCTAATTTCGACTGAGTCTTAATTTAATTAGTATTATTATTTTGTATATACAAGAGTATATAAATTCAAATTTGTTTAAATACATAATATGTTCTGATTTATGTATAAGGTGATTTAAAAACAATCAAGTAAAATTTTAATGGATAAATATTATATACACAGACGGTGAAAACTGAAAGTTTTCACAAGCGCCTTAGTTTTAGGGTATAGAGAGTTAATTTAGGGTTTAGGGTTTAGGTGTAGGGATAGTTGTTTCAATTTAAGCTTTAGGTTTATAATTTAAGGTTTATGTGTTAAAACCTAAATCATCACCATATTAAACTAAAAACTAAACTAACCTATAAACTCTAAATTATAACCCTAAACCTTAAATTGAAACAACTATCCCTAAATTCTAAACCCCTACACCTAAACCCATAAATCTTATACCGTAAACTAATTCTCTATACCCTAAAACTAAGACGCTTGTGGAAACTGAAAGTTTTCACCGCCATCGTATAGAATATTAATTCAATTTTAATTTGGTTTCTAATTTTTTTTGCATTAATCTTTAAATTTGATTATATTTCTCAGTTTGATCCCAAACGCAAATTTAGTAAAATATGACGACATGACCGTTGGATTTGTACCACGCCAAGACCTTATTTAAAAAAAAAGTTTGTAAACATGAATTAAAATGTCAGTTCTCCTTTTTTATTATGGAAATTTTAGATACCACAAATAAAATTCATTCCACCCTAATTGTATTTTTATTTTGAATATATCTTGCCTCTTTAGTAACAGTAATTCCTATGCATATATTTGCTGCTATGAGTGACCCGCATGAACATCAAGTTTTGGAAGTATTATGAAAAAATGTATATTCATATTTCTATATAAATTATAATATTTAAATTATTTATCATCTCCGAATTTTAAATCGAATATAATTATATTTAAATATGCTTAAACTCACAATTTCATAAATATTTATGACAACAACGATACTAATCAAGCTAATGTTTAATATGCAAAAGACAACACTTCGGTTCGGATTAATATTAAGTCCCAAACTTGATCCGGACAATCCATTCCCTCCTAGTTAAAAAAAACAAAAACTATTTTAAGTAAAAACTAAATTTAAAATACAATAAAGATTATAGTTTCACAATATTATAGTCTTTATCCATTAAAAAATATATGTATTACTCAAAAATTCAAATGCAAAATTATCATAGAAGTCCCTATCCTATACTTCTTATTACATTTTGATCCCTCAACTTGAAAATGTACAATTTGATAAACGAAAATGATTGCTAGCATAAACTTAACCACCTAGCTAGAGGGTTAAATCAAGAACTTCCCTTCTTTTTTGCTTAATTTAAGTAATTTTGTTTTTGTAATGATCACTAAAGTCCATAATAGAATCCAATAATCTCAAATATGTTGTTTTCAACAATATATTTGATAGAGAATATATATATGTATATATTTAAAACGAAAATATATTTAGATTTTTTTACTATTATTGTTGTTGTTGTTTCTTTGCTGATAATCATTGAAGAAATGGTAGGGAGGATATGAAAAATGAAGAGTTGGATTAGAGGGGAAAAAAGCTTTTTGAATATCGAAAGGTTATATATAAAAATTAATTAAATTTAATAAAGAAACAAACAAAAAATAGGAAGTTGCGTGGAAACTGTGATTTTTGGACTTATTTGTGAATAATACCAAACGCTCTCCCTATCCCTATCTCTTATGTGATTTTCTTCTAATTTACCCCCCCCCCCCCAAAATTATCCTTTCAAGTAAAATTAGAAATTATTTCCATTTCTTTCCTTGAATTATTGTTTATTTAACTCTTTAATTTTTACTTAGGCTACACGATCAGAGATAAGTTCCTTTGATATTCACAACATTATCATTTAAGAATTACATGAAATTATATTAAAAAAATAGAATTACATGAAATTTCCATATGACACAATTTTTTATATATTAGCTAGTGTGATAGAACAAGGGTTTAGATTCTTTAAACGAATGATTTGAATCTTTATGTTGTGAATGAAATTAGGGCTGCTTATGGTAGGTTAACTGTACCATTTAACATAAACGGTTGGTTAACCGTAATCTAACTATTAAGAAACGATTAATCATTAAATTTTAAACGGTTAACCGCTACTTAACGGTTCGGTTACAAGTTAACCTGTAACCTATTACAATTTTTCCCCAAATGTTCACTAATTCTTTTAAGAATAATGAAATATTGTATTAAAATTTTCAGAAAAATATTTAAATAAAAAATATCTGATCACAAATTTCATTTTATGTCTAAATAATTTCATAACAGTTAACCACTAATCATCATTTTTAACGGTTGGTTAACCAAAACCGTTTAAGCTTTAACGGTAGGTTAATTAACCAGTAAAATTTAACAGTTATACCTATTAACGATTACGGTTAACGGTTACAGTTTATTTTGCACACCCCTAACTGGAATAAATTAAATTGAAAGAATTATTCTCATAATGATCTTTACAGTATTTGATTCAAACTAGTCGACCAACAAGTTAGATACTTGTAATTATAAAAAAAAAAGATAAAGTTTTATATCTTATTCAAACTTTAAAGTGTAAAATTGTTGAGGATATGTTATGTGTGAGTAAAAATTTAATTTTATGTCCTTAATCTTAACTCAGATAACGCATCGTAAATTTCATGGGTTCAATTGTGAAACTACAATTACTTCTAATTAAGAGTTTGAGAATTATGAGTAGTTTAAATATTGTACCAAAAATGGTTGTAATTGTGATGGGTAAGAGTTGGGCAAAACTTTGGAATTCTTTAAAATAGAATAAAAGTTTTAAATAGATTATAGTCAAAATTGAACAATTTTAACTAATATGTAACAATTTAGTGGGACGGAGAGAATAGTTTTTATGCTTTAATTTGGCTTGACTTGATCCTCTTGTTTTTATGATGTTATTTACCAGTCGTCCAAATTGCTAACACCGTTAACTATTCGAGTTAAAATATTGACGTGGAATTTTTAAAAATATCATTTAAGGGTTAACTTGATATATACTTTTTTTATTAGATTAAAGTTGTTTATTGGAATTTAAGGGAAAAAAAACCCATCAGGTAACCAGAAAACACGTAATTTTTTTAAGAAAAATACCACGTTTTTACTTTAACGAGATTAACTAACAGTATTAACAATTTAGATTAAATAATATCATAAAATAAATCATTAAATTATATTAAATTAAAATACAACGACCAAACATTGAATTTTAGCCAAATCAAATGGCCAAAACCATAATTTAACCTTAAATAAAAAATCCTTTATAATAAAATAGAATGCGGATCTAATTACTATAGTACCTCAGTATATATTAACATCGTATTTATATATTTTCGTATATTACACATAGAACGCAACAAGTAGTTCTAGTGAAAAAGCGAATGATGTTCATCTGAAGAGACCTGAGTTTAATCACTTTGTCCGTAAGGTGTGTGCATTACCAAAGGGTTAAGAATATATATCAATAGATATTACATTGCAATCACTCTTAGGCTGTTCAGAAAATATATTATAACTATATCTAAAACATGAATATTTATATGAATTTTTTTCATTATCCTCCCGGTTTTCTAGTGCTTTGCCCTGAATAATACGGACCGACCCATGTCGCACATCTGATATATTGAGTCATTCTCTTAGCAGGAAATTTTTCATACACAAGAACTCGAACTTGAGATCTTTTCAACCAAGCTGCTTATCACTTGCACCAAAACTTATCAATAATATTTATATTTTATAAACTTTGATAAATAGTTTATATTTTATAAAATTTTAATATATTTCTAGAATTGTATCGTATGATGTATGAATTGTTATTTTTATCATGATGAAACATATACAAAATAATCATTTAAGACTTGAAAAAGAAAGAGGAAAGAGCGAGGAAGGAGGCTCAGCCAAATGGGAGAGAATTATACTTTTTATTCTTTTTTTAATTTCTCAAGAGAAATATAAAATAAAAATCATTATTTGCGTTAAATATTGAAAGTTATATGTAATGTAACGAGGACAACAAATTAGCTCAGGCAAATAATTCTGAATTCTGAGTTTCTGATCCCACAAATATTTATCGTTATGTTCGAGTTCTATACGGACAGTATGAGGACAATAAATGTTGATAAAATTTATTTATTTAAATTCCACTTACATATTTTTTATTAAATAACATATCTTATTTTGATTAATATTTTGTGGTCCGGTCTATTCGATGTAAGTTTATCTGCCTAGTTTATCTCGTCGAACATTATGTAATTATTGTCGTGTGTACTTTTTATTCTTCCATTTAAATTTAAAGATGTTTTTTTAACGAGACACATGATAATAATCATTTCTCTTTTCACCAAAAATTTTTTTGGTCCTAGTTAGTAGTTAAGTTACATTAAATTTTAACATAATGTCAAAAATTGTTATCAATGTATAGTCATTTTGGTTAATATTTTTTTGAAGCACTTTAACTCTTAATGTTTTATTTTGGGTCAAAATGATCTTGCCATGGATGAATTATATTAGTCAACTAACGATAAAAAACTTGAATGACGTGACAGGGTGATACATCAGTAGAAAAAATAATTTTATATTTTATATAATTTTATAAAATTATTTTTTTAAATGATGTATCATTATGTAAAGCCAACACCTTCGTCTATATGACACTACTATGTCCTTGTACACTCATATATAAGTTTGTTACGCTATTTTAAGTCTATCGTTAGTTGACTAATTGTTTTTTTATTGAGAGAATATTTTAGCCTAAATAAAATGTTATAAAAAATAAAGATTAAAGTAATTATTAGTCAAATATTAGGAGATTTTTTACAATTAATATGAACATAAACTTAAACAGCTCTTCTCGGATTTTATTAACTCAGCTCGTTCAAGTATTCACCCACCCCTAAGTAGGATTTTAAGCTAATTATTTTTAATTTGATCCAATTTCAATTGACAAGTACTTTTCCAATTAATTCCCAAAAAAGAATATTCATTCAATATAGCCTAAATCTGAACTATTCATATATCATTAAAAACTACAACTAAACAAAAACTAAGTCCTCAACATTCCCTTTACACTTTCACTGTTCTTTTCGGGGTTTTTTTTTTGTCATGCATTTCCTTGTCTGTTTGTGCGTTTGCGTGGCCTCAGGTGAATGGTTTTAGCAAAATGGATTTCAACAAAGCTGTTAAAGAAAAGAATTTAGACAAAATTAAGAAGCTTCATATGATAGTTACCCATATAAAATAATGTTTTTTCTAAACATAGTTTAGAGTGAAGACACTGTCATATTATTCTAAACTCAAATCATGCAGCAATTATTTTATATCTACCTACTTATCATATTCAACATTTTTTATTGAAAATTCTGTACTAAGTCAAGATAATGCAGAATACTATATTAAGATATGATCCGTTTACACAGTGTAAAACTCTTTAAGTTTTACACGTTTTTTGGACGGTTGGATGAGTGAAACGAATGAATGAGATTAACAGTAAACATGTGAAGATTATCAATTGAAAAAAAAAGTAATGAGTTAATCTGAGCCATCCATTTCTACCATCCAACGATACAAAAAACATGTAAAACTTAAAGAAAATTAAGAGTGCATTTGTTTTGAATTTTGATCTTCCACGACTTTTCGACTTTCAAGTAGTTTTAGACTTTAGTCCCCATGCAAAATTATCGAGAGAGAGAAAAAACAAACAAACAAACAGCAAAGGCCTCAATCATTTAAAACATACCGCATGCATGACCATCAACTAAAGAGAGAATTTTGTATACACAAATTTATTTGTTAAATTTAAAAGTTAAAAGTTAATTTTAAGTTTAGAATTTTAGATTTAGATTATCAGGTTTAAAATTTAAGGTTAAGATTTAGAATTTAAGATTAGAGATTTAGATTTGGAATTTGAAAGAATGGTTGTGTATCAGTTAATGATAAAGTTTTACTAACAATAAGTTGGTTTAGTGCCTAGTGGGATAAGACACTAATTTTTTTAAACAAGATTTGAAGATTCAAATTTTGATGTTGTAAATGAAACAAACAAGAGTAGAAGAATTATCCTATATTAAACCTACGTAAACGATACCTAACCCAAAATATTTAATACATTATCAATAAAACAAGTCATTATGTGGTCTCAATGATAAAGGGCGGCGTTGTTCTCTTAAGTGACTCGAGTTCGAGCAGCTTAATATGTACAATATGTCATATGTGTTAATTTCTAAAAGACTAAAAAGTAAAAGAACATATACTATCATATAATCACATTAAAATATTAAAAAACATTATCACGATCAATTTATAATTATTTCTAAAAAATATGTCATCTTCATTGACACAGCTCCACAGACAATAAATAACTGGATAATCATAGTTTATCCAAACTCGAAATTTAATAATCTTAAAACATTAAAATTTAATAATTATATTAAAGTTTCAACTTTGGTAAGTACAGCATTCAGAAGCTAATAATCATTTAAATCATTTGTAGGCAAATTAAGCATGGGTTTAATATTTCTTAATTGTGTTTAATTATCTATTTATCTTTTAAGAGAGTGAAGGGCATTAAAGTACATTCAATGATTTGTCACTACATATATTATTGTCTTCTCCCCTATCTCCCTATAGTTTCCCTCCTCCCTTAGCCCAATTATTATGTCCTTTCTGCGCCATCTTTTTGCCTCTCAACAAAATTTCTGCTTATATTTCCTTCTTTCTTCAAAAACCTAGAATTAAGATCTCTCATTAGTCCCGTAATCCTTTCTTTGTTTCTGAATTCTTGAATCCATGGCGAGCGAACGCGAGATTTCCTTTTCGCGCGCCACTCAAATGCAGTATTTTACCGACGACGACGACGACGACGAAGAAGAGAAGTTGGGAGATTCGGAAGAGGAAGAATTGTTGGAAGACGGAGTTGACGATGAGGAGGAGGAGGAAGAAGAGAGTTCGAGGGATAGTCGGAGCTTGTTTTTCATGTGTGGCGGCGGCCGTCGCCGTAAAACTTGGTCTCTGGGCCAGGTTTTGGACCCGAGGGCTAAATGGGTTCAGGAATGGAATAAGGTTTTCCTCCTCGTTTGCGCGACCGGCCTTTTCGTGGACCCGTTGTTTTTTTATGCCCTATCGGTTAGCGACACGTGCATGTGCCTATTTGTTGACGGGTGGTTTGCCATCACCGTGACGGCGCTCCGGTGCATGACCGACGCGTTGCACGTGTGGAACATGTGCCTGCAGCTCAAAATGATCAAGAGATCGTCGTCGCACGCTCGCCACGGCGGTAAAACAAGCGGAAGCGAGAGTGAAGAGGAGGAGAGACTGAGAGACGGAGGCGGAGACAGAAGTAACCGATCACGTGGTGCGAATGCGCGACACGTGACCTTCAAATACTTGAAAGCAAAGAGGGGATTCTTCTTCGATCTCTTAGTAATCCTACCTCTGCCTCAGGTACACAGCCAATCATTTCCACATCAGCATCATAAATCACATTAATCGGCATCATAAATCACATTAATCGGCATCATTAACCAATATTAATTACCAACTAATAAACCCATTAGTTAATATTAGAGACAGATTAAAATTTTACATTCTAGTGTTAGAGGAGATGTCAGGTGCATGCTCCCAGTGAGTCTGTTGCATGCAAAGGATACCCAGTTGACAGTGTAACAAACATGTGAAGAAACCATGTCGTTTTTTTATAATTTTAGGGGAAGGGTATAATGGGAAGATAAAAAAAGTTCAAAGGTAAAAAATTAGGTAGAGGGGGTAAAGTGTAACTTTTTAAAATAGGGGATAACTTATAATTATTTTATAAAAAATTTAAATTTACTACTATATAAATTAAAGGTAAAAAATTGGAGTGGGGATGCACCTTTCTCAAAAGGAATAGAAATTCTCTGTTTTTTTTTAATATTTTTTTTAGGATAGAAAACCTCTACCTCTTTTCGGGTACTTTAATTATGCTCTCACACTCAAAATTAGGTTTAAGGTTTAGAGTTTTAAGTTAGGGATTATGGTTAGAGTTTAGGGAATTTAGGGTATAGGGTTTAGGATTTAAAATTTAAGATTATGGTTTGTAATTTAATTTTGTTGTGTTTTTTAGTGTTGGGGCATAAGTAAGGGCACCGAAAAGGAGCAGAGTGTTTAATCTTTTTTTATGCTCCTACACTAAAAAGGCTAGATTTAATGTTAATGTTAGGCTTTAGAGTTAAAATTTACGGAATCATGAGTATGATATATTTTAAGGCTTATAATTTAAGATTTAAAATTCAGGGTTAAAGTTTAAAATTTAATTTTTTAATATTGGGTATAAAAATGTACACCGAAAATGAACATAAAATTTTTGTCCTCCCAATACAAGAGTAGCTTCGTCCCTGTTTTGATTAGGATATTTCTTTAAATATAAATTCACCTCAAACATTAGTATAGAACCGTAAATACATGGACGAATACAAAATTTCATGTAATAGAGTGTGAACTATCATGAAAATATATTAAAAATGTAAAGGTGCAAAATTATAAGATTTTAGGAATGCAAAATTAGATTATCAATAGAAAATACAAAGAAAATATATAAAATATAATAAAACTTAAAATTTTTAGGGGGCGCCGCAGACCCAACACCCCTGTGTTTGTCTCTGTGTAAATATATATAAATATAATATGAATACACGAATATATCGAATTCGAGTAAATACACATTTTAAATTATTATAGTATAATTCTTTTGACTAACATGAATTTGCATTGCAATGAAGATTGTACTATGGGTGGCGATTCCTTCTTTATTGGAAAGAGGTTCGGTAACACTGATAATGACGGTGTTCTTGATCATATTCCTCTTCCAATACCTTCCGAAGATCTACCATTCCGTTTGCCTCCTACGCCGCATGCAAAACCTTTCCGGGTACATCTTCGGCACCGTCTGGTGGGGGATCGCTCTTAATTTAATCGCTTATTTCGTCGCTTCACATGTAAGTTCTTTTTTTATTGTGTCTCGTTAAAAATTCGTCTCTTTTATTATGATGGTAATCTTAATAATCATCTCTCCTTACAAAAAAAATGGAAAAAAAGGCAAATACTAATCTTTGAAGTGACTGTGAATTATAGAATATTCTCACAAACGAACTCATAGGTTAGCTTTTTAGATGAATAGTTTGATTTCCTTTTTCTTTTATGATAAAGTTTTGAAGTGTGAACAATTTATGGTGGATAAGAGTCTAGTAGTCAAGACTTTTTAGCAAACCCAAATTCATTTTTGGCTTACTCTAAAAGATTGACAAAAGGAAGTGAAGATGTGCCCTAAAGGTGAAAAATCACATTATAAATAAATTATTTAATTTCCTATCTTTCAATTCGTGATTCATGTGGGAGATACAAAGTTTAGAAAAATCCTGCAAATAGTGTGCCATTTGAGCCATTTAATGCTACACAAGTGTTCGAATTTTTTACTGACGGACTCGGATGCGGAAACAGGCGGCGGGAGCGTGCTGGTACTTGTTAGGGATTCAGAGATCGGCGAAGTGCCTAAAAGAGCAGTGTAGAGGAATAGAAAATTGTGACTTGAGATTACTGGCTTGCAAAGACCCAATTTACTATGGGACGGGAAGTATGGTGAGGGATAGAGCAAGGCTGCTTTGGGCAGAAAACAAGCAAGCAAGAAGCACATGCATTGAAAGCCCTGATAACTATGATTACGGAGCTTATAAATGGACCGTTCAGCTCGTCACGAACGACAGTCGTCTCGAGAAAATACTTTTCCCCATCTTCTGGGGTCTCATGACTCTCAGGTTCCATTCTTTTAATACTAAAACGATCTCGAACCAACCATGAATATTTCCTATTCTTACCTTTTCTTTGTGTGTAAATTATCAGCACATTTGGGAACTTGGAGAGCACAACGGAATGGCTTGAAGTTGTTTTCAACATCATTGTTCTTACCAGCGGACTTCTTCTCGTCACAATGTTGATCGGAAACATTAAGGTATTCCCGACTCGTCATCTAATTCACCGACAATGCATAAAATTATATATCGTATATTTAAATTAACTCGAACATAAAAGTAATGAATAGCAAAAAAGTTTTTAAAAAAAGGTTCACAGTAAATGTGAATGATAGTGCAGTTGAAGTAGATGTAACACTAATGCCTAGAGAAAAATGTTGGTTTTTGACCAACGCACATACAAAAATCCCATAAGGGGGTCCAGTGGGACCCATCAAACGATTCTATCTGTCCACATATTATATTCCAACAAATCTTTGATAATTTTCATGTTCAGACAGACAAAATGTCTAGTGTCATTTCTGACACTACCCCACGTGTCATTCATTTCTACACCAATTTGTTTGCTGCTTCTAACTATATATTATTTTAGTATTTTGATTAAAAATAAAATAAAAATTTTATTGTGTCTTGAATTTTTTGTGTGGGTACGGCTTTGTTTTGTGAAGGTGTTTTTGCATGCAACAACGTCCAAGAAGCAAGCGATGCAGCTGAAGATGAGGAATATAGAGTGGTGGATGAGGAAGAGGCGCTTACCTACCGGATTCCGGCAAAGGGTCCGCAACTACGAGCGGCAACGGTGGGCCGCGATGCGCGGTGTCGACGAATGCGAAATGATTCGAAACTTACCGGAGGGGCTCCGGAGAGATATCAAGTACCACCTCTGCCTGGATTTAGTTAGACAGGTAATTAATTACACAATAATGGAAATAAACATTGAAGTTCTACTACTACTAACATTAAATTTTCAATTTTTATTAAACATTAAATTCAAGACCAAGTAAATAATTAATGACACGAACCCTAAATGAGAAATTCCAAAACTTTTTGCACAAAATTCCAAATTTTGATGGGCCACAGGAATTGAATTTTGAGATACATTAAACCTTGTACATGAGACAAGAACCATAGGTACTAAAACTAATTAAATTATAAAAACAATAAAAAGTATTTTCTTTAAAAAATGGTGCAAAATATTAAAACCATTTTTTTATAGAATTCTTTTATACATTTTATATGGGTCAATTTTTCTGTTAGTCCCTATATCATGATTAAGTTGCATTCAATTTTAGTTCATGTACGTATTAAATTTTAAAATTTCAGTCTGACCCAAACAATAGCAATAAAATATGCTAAGTTAAATAACGCTATTAGTTCATTAAGTCTCTATAATTTAGTCGCAATGTCCTTGTATTATTTGATTAAGGACTGAAATTTTAAAATTCATAAAGTATAGGAACTAAAATGGACCAAATTACGGTATATGGATGATTTGGTCCTAATTTTTTTTCTAAGTTTCTTTCAGGTACCATTGTTTCAACACATGGATGATTTGGTCCTAGAAAATATTTGTGATCGCGTCAAATCTTTAATTTTCACCAAAGGAGAAACTGTAAGTATCATTTTCGATTCGAGTCAGTTGAATATATATTTTTATATATATCGAATACGAATATTCTAAGAAAAATAAAAAATCAGAATTAAGTCCTCGTTGGCATGGATATTGTAGATAACTAGAGAAGGTGATCCAGTACAAAGAATGCTATTTGTGGTAAGGGGGCATCTCCAAAGCAGCCAAGTTCTTAGAGATGGTGTGAAAAGTTGCTGCATGTTAGGCCCCGGAAATTTCAGTGGAGATGAGCTCTTATCTTGGTGTCTACGAAGACCTTTCATCGAGAGGCTCCCGCCATCGTCCTCCACACTCGTGACACTCGAAACTACTGAGGCATTCGGCCTCGAAGCCGAAGACGTTAAATATGTTACGCAACATTTCCGCTACACTTTCGTTAACGAAAAAGTCAAGAGGAGTGCTCGGTATTATTCCCCGGGGTGGCGGACATGGGGAGCGGTGGCGATTCAGTTGGCTTGGAGGCGGTATAAGCATCGGTTAACCCTCACATCGTTGTCGTTCATTCGGCCTCGGAGACCGTTATCTAGGAGTAATTCATTGGGGGAGGACAGGATCAGGCTTTATACAGCTATGTTGACTTCACCAAAGCCCAATCAAGATGATTTTGATTTTTGAAAAAGGTTTAAAATGAGGCTTCATGGAGTTCCGATGGTTCGGTATTTCGGGTTAGCGTTCGTTCGGACCTCGATTGCTTCGAAAGTGTTGTTCACTTTGTCTCAGCCTGCAGTTTTGTTTTGAAAAAATGTGTGTATCTACAGCTATATATATGTATAAATACATGTTGTATCTTTCAAGTGAAATTGCAAGGTTGCCAATGCCAAAATAAATGAAGCAACTAGAGCAGTGTGTCACATATGACCCAAAATCAGTTTCCCAACAATGCATTGCCTCTCATTTCCATATGTTCCATAAAATTCCAGCATCAAGACACAAAGGGCCATCTTAATTTAACTTCAGAGTCGAGTGTACGATTCTTGGAGCGTCCGTGTTTACCTCGGGGACATTCTGCCTGTGAAGCGACTACACTGTTCGGGGCAGATTTGTTTCTAAGGCAGTGGCCAACATACCACGACACGGTTCATCCTATTCTCAATTCTGTTTTTATTATTTTCAGTCAGTGCTAATCAGCCAGTTTTGCAGCCTTTTTCACCAACAATCATGTTATCTGAACTAGTATTTGTATCCGACACATATTCGAAGATGAAAACTCTTCTTCATACATTGTTTTTGTTAATACCAAAAAGTACATGCTATGCTTTCACTGTCTCTAAACCAGCAAACTGGTCTGGCTCAGTTTCTGCAACAGCAGAGCCCCTAAAAAGCAAAATTGCAAGGCTACCAACGCAGAAATAAATGAAACAACCAGAAGAGTGTGTCACAAATGAACCAAAATCAGTCCCCACAATGCATTGCCACCCACTTCCATACTTTCCATCAAATTCCTGCATCAAAATACAATCAATTAGCCGTGACAAAAACATTGCAAGATTACATCATTGAACTTCGAAAACCGCGTCTACTCGACCGGTTTTGTGTTTTACCTTCTTTATGAAGCGTGCGATCTCGGTAGCCTCGGTGACATCGAAGAAATCGAGGGCTTTGGCGGCTAGATCAAGGGCAACCTTCTGCATGGTTTGAAGCATATCAGTCTCTCCAATCACTGCCTTGCCTTCCAGCATGGCTGCTGGTATTTGCAAATATGTTCACAAGAAAAGAAGGTTTTCTTCCAAGAAAAGGCTTTTGAGCTGATAGAGTGAAGCAAAAGTTGATCCTCTTTTATACTGCAAACATAGGCAGATTCAGAAATTTAAATTCGATAGTTCACCGACCGACAATAAATTCGTGACTTAGCAGGCACAATGGTAAATTCGTCCCTAGCGGACCCTTTAGATTATTTTCGGCTTGGAATAAAACGGCAACCACGCAATGATTCGAACACTTTGTGGTCACCAACAGGTTTCCTTTCCTATTGGAATTTTATGCAGAATCAAGCATTTGATATTGCAGAACCAGAAACCAAGTGGACCCTTTAGATTGTGTTTATTTTCTTACAGCTTGCCACTGCCATGGAGAACAGCAAATGGAATACAAAAGGAACAGTGGGGGATTTGGATTAGGCAAGCTAGTCATGCAAAAATACAAGAGCAACACAGTGGTCCACTTGATTGCATACACGTGGACTTCTCCTTGTGGCTAGGAGATATGATGTGTTCATTGTCTTGTTTGTCCTCTTTGCACAAGTTACAGAGGATGGGATAGCAAGTTTTGTGCACCAGAATAATATTAATCTATTTATGAACAGTTAATAACTCACTTAATAGGATATGAGTTTATTGGTTAAGCATGATTTTAAGTATATAAACCAATGTTTTTGTTCTGCCTTTTAAATTTCAAATTCATGTCACTTTGAAAAAAAAAATCCTATCCTGGAAAAATCTTTTAATTTTTTCTCTCTTATTATCTCAAGAATTTAATTGTAATCAATTCTTTTTGAAAACCACTAAATTTATGGTGTTTAATGGGTAAAAAATTTCATATTTATGTCCATCCTAATTTCAATTCTTTTCGGTTACTTTAAATTCAACTATTAATTAGTGATATTCATCTTCTAAAGGTTACAAAAGAAAGTTTATATTGCTACTTTAAATTAATATTTTGAATGTTGAATTTCTAATTGGGGCCTCATTTTACAATTTTATCTTATTATAAAATATTTTAGAGGCTTCATTTTAAAAAGTATCACAAAACCCGCACATCTTTTAAGACGAGCCTGCTACATTTACACAATTTCTACACATAAATTCGATAAGTCGGTGTCGCTGTTTAAAATACACCAATCTAAAGATTAATCTCTTTAGTTTATTTACACAATTCAAGCTCATGGCAAAGTTAAGGTTTTTAGGGGGTGAAATGAAACTATAGTTTTCTCTAGGGCACCAAGATACAATTTTATCATTCCACTAATTTATAATTTAACCCTTTCTTAAGGAGTTAATAGGCAAAATTTTCATTTTAGGCGGATAAGGCCACTTACCCTAGTTCCGTCACTACATAAATATATTGTTTATTGAAAATTGAACTAACTTGTCAATTCCCTAAAGTACGAGTACCAAATTCTAACAAATTAGAGTCACTAGCTTCTTAATTTTCATAAAGTAAAAGGATGAGATTCATAATTAGACTGATAGAAAACCATATACTTTATATTTTATAAAATACCTAAGCTACTCATAAACTTCCAGATCTTTAAATAAAAGACAATTAGACTGAAGTGCATTTGAATTTCTAAACATTCAAGTTGATACATAGATACATAAAAAGACAATGGCAAAAACAAGTAGCAACTAGTTCATATAATTATTAAAAGAATAAAAATATGTTATAAAAACTATAAATTATTTTATGTTCAGATAATTGTTGTAAGAGTTATATTTTGATACACAAGCTGTGTAAAAAAAATTATATAACCTTTCATGCTGAAATTATAGAATTTAAAAACTAAATCCCTAACCTTAACACCCTAAAATCTTAAACTCTAAATTCTAATCATAAACCATAAATTCTACAAACTACTACTCAAGAGCGGTTCAAAAGTTTATGGGGCTCTGTGCAGTTTATTAAAACGATGCCCTTTAATTTATAATTCCACAGATATATAAGTTTTTTAAATATATTTTTATCTTAGTAAAAAAATATATTATGAGGCACTCTTTTTTTTTTGAATTAAAATGATAGCTCTAAAGAGCTTACATCAAATGCGATAAATCAGAGTCTAAAATAAGCGAAATAAAAGGCGGGGGTTCATCAAAAATCATCAAATCGAAATTATCGGAACTTGTCATCTTTGCAAGAGCATCAACTACTTTATTTCCTTCACGCGGCAGCCAACGAACCAGAGTCTCTCCTCCTGATCTTCGGAGCTTTGATATGTCACGAATGAGAGGGTTTGTATCGGAAATAGCGTTAGAGCGGTTCAAGTGATCAACCGCCTCTTTGCTATCCAACTGAATAAGGACCCGAGAGAAACCTTTCGATCTAGCAAGTCGGAGGCCTATGAGGACTGCCCATAGCTCAGCTTGGAGAGGATTTACAATACCCAGCTTTTTATGAAAACTCAAAAGCCATGATCCATCCTCCGTTCGGAAAACTCCCCCCACGACACCTAAGTTAGACGAGCGCGACACGGCATTATGAGGCACTCTTTAAAGTCTTTTTTATATTTTTCTTGTATTTTATTAAACTAAGATCTTTTATTTTTTTAAACATTTAATTCAATTCATTTTGGGCCCCTCTTTTCTTGGAGGCCTATGTGGTCGCTCATCTCGTACATGTTTAAAACCCTCACTTCTACTACTAAACCCTAAATACTAACATAAATCCGTAAACCTTAAAATTGAAAGACTTGTGTAAAATAAAGTTTACACAAATTTGTGTATGTAATCACCTATTTTGTCCGGGGCGTTAAACCCGTATACTGTGTTATTTTTACTACATTAATAATGGGCTTTGTATATTGTGATAAAATATAAAAAATAAAAAATAATAATAAATAAAGAAAAAAGAGTATATATATTACTATTATTAGAGTCTATTATTATAACCTATATTATTATCATTACTAGTATTATCCCGTATTATTGTAGTCTTAATCTTAAGTACCATTACTATTTATTATTACTATTATCACTATCCACTTATTTATATTACCATCATACTATTATCCATCATTATCCACTACTATATTATTATTGTTATTAATTGGTCTATCTTATTATAGTTATTATTATATTATCTATTATTCGGTTTATTATCTATTGATATTGATTAGTGTTAAATCATTGTTATTGTTATTGTTATTATTATTATTATATTTATTAATATTATTGTTATTAATGAAATCTGAAAAAAGATATATAAAAAACATTAAATAAAACCCAATAAAATAAATAGTCTCAAAGTCCATTGCATTATCAGAACCCAAAAACATTATACATATATTAATGGCCCGTTTTGGCCCAAATAAACCCTAAGCCCTAATCTGACATAAACCCTAATATGCTAAACAGAACCCTAATGCCCCTCTTATGTTTGCAGCCGATCACTTAGATGTAGGAAACCCTAGCAGGGTCCTCTCCCGGGTTGGCGCCGCGGCACAAGAGCCGTTAGATCAAGGTTGGATCGAATGGCCGAGATCGAGCCTCTCCCAAGCGCGTGGATCCACGCGCGCCGCTTCAGCTTCCCACGCGCCCCGCGTGGACTCCACGCACGCTCAGATCGAGTCCCTCCAGCTTCCGACGGTCTGGATCGCTCCACGTCCGGCCATGTCCCGGCTTCCCCCTCTCCTCCTCACGGGTCACATGCAACACAAGAAAACAAAATGTCAGAGCCAAAACGGACGCAACGGAAACGTACGAAGCAAAAACAGCAACCAATTTCAGAGGCAATCAGCAGAAGATCGTACAAATCAGCAAACAATTTCCAGCAATTTTAGGCATTTAGGAAAAGGGAAAAATATGTAATATTGGGGATATATAAACCCGAGCAAGTATTGTAATCAGGGTTTTTTTTAGAGAGGATTCAAAAAAAGAATTTATAAGAGCATTCGAGAGATTATAATAAAAAAAAAGCTTTTGCGGAAATCAATACAAGCAGGAAACTTTGAAATTCCAGAGGTATCGTGTTCATTTTTCATTACGAAACGAATTAAAAAAAACTTCACAGAGAAGGGTTTTGTAACCCCCTCGTTCCGGTCTGGTCGGATGACCGGTCCGAGTGGGCCACACGGGGAAAACCGAAGCGAAACCCGTTAAGGCTTCCCCTCGGTTAACAACCCAGAAAATTTCTTTTAACTTTAATCTTATCTAGATGCATACTTAATTCCTATGTGAAGCACAACAGCGGAAGATTACAAACAAAGAAACATTCTCCGACCAAACAAGACATAAACAACCCATTTTATACCATTACAGCAGGCCGTTTCGAAACGCCCTTAGGGTGTTCCGAAACGCCTTGACTTAGTCAACGGCCCTGGGTCAACCACAAGGTGACCGTTCCGAAACAGGGGAGACCCGTATCGGAACGACCTTGACGGTCAATATCTCGTGGTCAACGAGATTTGACCGTTTCGAAACTTCAAAGGCCCGTTTCGGAACGGCTTCATCTCGCCAATTTCTCAAAATTCCAGTAGCCAAAATGTTCCGAAACGACCCTCATCCGTTTCGAAACGGCAGGCCATTTACACAGGGACCGTTCCGGAACAGGGGGACCCGTTCCGAAACACCCCCTGTCTGCAGACTCGATTTTGCTGTTTTGAGGCACAAAGGTGCCCCAAAACATCACCAAAACACATCATAACACCCAACCAATTAAACCCAAGATATACCAACAATATTTTCATGCTTTAACAAGATTTAAACATGTCTAATACCAAGGCAACATCCCACAAACATGCATTCATTCAAACATCAATCAAACACATATATAAACTCTTAAGGCATAAGGCTAACATTCAAAGTAAGCAATTAGGCATGAGTTAACATTCAACATGGCAACACAACCATGCAAAAGCGAGATACTAAGGAGTCTAAACATGCTCCTAGCAACCAACAACAACCAACAAAACATACATGTCCCATTGCTCAAACTACTACAAATCTAACATTAAAATCCATACTTATTGAACTCAAGTCCAAAAACCACACTTGGAGGCCCTCCACTTGCCCGAGCAACCCACGAACTAAGGATCTGCAATGTTGAACAAAGAGAGCGTAAGCAATGATGCTTAGTGAGGGTAAGCTCTAAAAACAAAACTCAACATTGCAGGGTCCGAGCACGATCTAGCCAAGGTAAAACACAACCATACCAAAGGTCCACAAGATAGAATGCATGAGCAAAAGACAATAACAATGCCATGATCATAAGCTCAATTTCCATGATACATGTAATCACAAACAAGTATTCCAATAAGAACCATGAACTTCAACACATTGATATACACATCAAACAACATTGGCACCTAGTTAAGACCCGAATACGCGGATAGACATGTTGGAAACTCATATCCAACAACCACATTACCTCACGGTGGGATTTTACTCATCACCGGTCTCGCGGAGGGGATTCCACTCATCCTCACGCCCCGTCGATGGGATTCCACTCATCACCGACTACATTTAAATACAATTTCGGGCGAACCCGTACTCCTCCTTGGTGACTCAACGCCACCAAGGCCACGCGCGACTTTAGACTCATGTGTACACACTAACATCCTAATGATCGATCATTTGTATCCAAGTTTACTAGTGCCAATATTTACTCACTTCATTAACCTTGTGCTTAGCACGTACTCGCCAACAATCATCATTATGCATGTCTCAAGCATCATAAGTCCAATCTCATTCTACATGTATAAAGCAATATACATAGACATTCATATCACAATTTATACGAGACATACACAACCATAATGAGTTCAACCAAAGGCTCTAGATTAAGTTTAGGATTAGGCTACCACCCTAATCCTAACTCTAGGTGGGTCTACCAAGCCCAACCTAGTCCATATACTCGAACCAACCAATTTAAAACCGTTAAAACAATTAACCACTCACCTAAGCTTCCAAGCTCAACGACCAAGCAAGCAATCACCTTCAACTTCCCGGATTCGGTCCCAAAGCCTCTTCTACGTTTCCTCTTGCTTCTAGTCAAACAAAACCCATACATTACTTCTCAATTCAATGCTAATTCAACCATCAATCTACTTTGCAAAACACAACCCAATTTCCTCAAATTCCCAAACCACATAACATCTCAAAAACCCAATTTTCGGACTCCAACAACCATTGGCTGAAATACCCATTTCCATACACCCAAATGACTTCCAAAACATCCCAAATCACCCTCCTAACATAGGTAGACCATCAGCCCTTCAATTCCAACACTAAACCTCTCAAAAACTCAAGTTTTCATACCCTAAAATTTGCCCTAAAGACCCACTACGAAAATTCATCCAAAATCTACCAAATTAAGATATGTTGCATATTTCATTACGATTAAACATAACCCCAAAACAATTTCTCAAAACAAATTGAAAAACCCCATCAAAACCCCAAATTTCCATATGAACCCTAATTCCCAAAACTCACTATTTTTGAAATTTACAACAATAGACAAGTAGAGAATAGAGAGGAGGTTAAGAAAATATAATTACCTTTTAATTTGGTGTTGAAATCAAGTGGCAAAATCAATGAAATAGTAATTAGGGTTTTAGGAGAGTTTGAAATGGGGGAGAGGGTTTTGAATTTAGGAAAGGGGAAAATGAGGAGAAAGATGACAACTTTTTCATAAAAGTTGTCTTGCTTTATTTAAAATATGGGTAAATCGCAACCTTGGTCCCTCCCTCCTTAATTAGATTCAATTAGGTCATTATTCAAAGTTGGTTTATTTTAATTTGATTTTTATTTGACTCGAACAACGACCCGGCTAACTCCTAGGCCTAAGACACGGGTGTTACAACTCTCTCCCTCTTAAGGAATTTCGTCCCTGAAATTACCTGGTGGAAACAGATACGGAAACTGCTCAACCATATCCGCTTTTCTCTCCCACGTGGCCTCTTCCACGCCTCTATGCCTCCACAACACCTTGACCAACTCTATGGTCCTGCCACGCAATACCTTGCTATCAGAAGCAAGTATCTCAACGGGTTCTTCATTATAAGACAAATCCGGATTTAACTCTATCTCCTCAACAGGCATCACATGAGAAGGATCTGATCTATATCTCCTAAGCATAGACACATGAAAGACATCATGGATCTTCTCTAACTCAGAAGGTAACTTCAACCGATAAGCTACAGGCCCAATCCGCTCAACTATCTCATACGGACCAATGAACCTCGGACTCAACTTGCCCTTTCGGCCGAATCTCATTACCTTCTTCCACGGAGATACTTTCAGAAACACTTTTTCACTCACCGAGTACTCAACCTCTTTCCTCTTCAAATCTGCATAGGACTTCTGACGATTGGAAGCTGCTTTCAAACGGTCACAAATCAACTTCACTTTTTCTGTGGTTCCCTTAAGCAAGTCTGGCATGGGTAACAACCTCTGACCTGTCTCAGCCCAACAAATCGGAGTCCTACATCGTCTACCATACAAAGCCTCATAGGGTGCCATCTGAATACTAGACTGATAACTGTTGTTGTAAGCAAACTCAACTAACGGTAAGTGCTTCTCCCAAGAACCCTGAAAATCAATCACACAACAATGAAGCATATCCTCTAGAATCTGTATCACTCGCTCTGACTGCCCATCGGACTGCGGATGATAAGATGTGCTGAAATTGTAACACCCGTGTTTTGGGGCTAGGAGTTAGCCGGGTTATAGTTCGAGTCAAATAAAATCTAATTAAAATAAACCAACTATAAATAATGACCAAATTGAGCTTTAATAAGGAGTGAGGGACCAATGTTGTAATTGGACCCAAAAGTTTTAAAAAAAGCAAGACAATTTTAAAATAAAGTTGTCATCTTTCTCACCTTTTCCCATCTTCAATGTTAAACACCCTAAACCCTCTCCAAAACCCTCTCAAAGCTTGGCTACAATTCCATTGATTTCAACTTCATTTCAAGGGGGTTTTGAAAGGTAAAATCATATTCAAACTCTCCTCTTTAATCTCTATCTATCTATGGTTTTAGATTTCAAAAATATGAACTTTTGGA
This sequence comes from Hibiscus tridactylites, assembly GCA_958450335.1. Classification (NCBI taxonomy): domain Eukaryota; kingdom Viridiplantae; phylum Streptophyta; class Magnoliopsida; order Malvales; family Malvaceae; genus Hibiscus; species Hibiscus tridactylites. Next base: position 96,845,955 of record OY288273.1, on the reverse strand, counting down.
AATTAGGGTTTGATTTAAAAGTTTAGATTTTTATGGGTTTTTCATCTTGTTTTGTTAAATTGAGTTGGGGTTTTGTTTAATGAAGTTGAAATACACATTATATGTTAATTTGGTTAATTTTTAATGAATTTCCGAAGTGGGTTCTTAAACCCATTTTTGAGGTGTCAAAAAGTTGATTTTTGGTGGGTTTTAGTGTGTAATTGGAGGGCTGATGGTTAGGGTATGTTGGGGGGATGATTTGGGACCATTTAGATGTCATTTGGGTGCTTGAAAAGGGAATTTTCTGCTGGGTAAGTTTGGAGTACGAAAATAGGAATTTTGGTGGGGTATGTGTTGGAAATTGAAGGTTGGTGTTAGGGTAATAGTTGGGGGTTGTTTTGGAAGTATTTGAATGTGCTAAATGTGTTGAAATCACAAGTCTTGGGTTGTGCATAAGGGCTGCTCGAATTTGGTAATTTGGGGGTTGTTCATGGTTTAAAATGTTGAGTTTGGTGTTTGATTAGTGTTCCGGGTTTGCTACTTTAATTGATAAATTGATTTGTGGTTGTTTTACTTGTGTTGAGATGTTTAGAGGCTTGGTTTTGGGTTGGTGAAGCCTTGGGAGCAAATCCGGAAAATTGAAGACCATGGTTGCTTTGTATTTGAGCTTGGAGGTAGAGGTGAGTGGTTAAATATTTTTAAAATGGTTATGAGTATTTGGTTCAAGCATGTGAACCTAGGATGGGCTTGGTAAACCCACCTAGAGTTGGGATTAGAGTGGTGGCCTAATCCCAAGCTTTGATTAGAGACTTTGGTTGCACTTTTTAATGGTTGTATATGCCTCGTATTAAATTGGGATGGTGTTGATTATGTATATGTAGTATACATGTATGTTGGGGCATGTTTGATGTATTGTTATATGCATGTTGGTGATATATATGATATGGTTATACACATGTGTAAAATATAATGTGATATGGTTGTTAATGATGTACATGTGGTGTTGACATGTGAAATGATATTATGAGGTGGTTTCATGATCCGAGGATCATGGTGAGTACATGCTAGGCATGGAAATGTGGTTTGTGCATGACGGTAAGTCATGGTGAGTACGTGCTAAGCACGGAAGTGTTATGAATTGATATTATGAATGATTAATGAAATGTGTAGTATTGGCACTAGTATGCTTGGGTACAAATGATCGATCATTAGGATGTTAGTGTGTACACATGAGTCAAAAGTCGCGCGTGGCCTTGGTGGCGTTGAGTCACCAAGGAGGAGTACGGGTTCGTCCGGAAATTGTATTTATATTAGTCGGTGATGAGTGGAATCCCATCGACGGGGCGTGAGGATGAGTGGAATCCCCTCCGCGTGAACGGTGATGAGTGTAATCCCACCGTCAGGTAATGGTTGAGTTGTTGGATGTGAGTTCCAACGGTTATCCGCGTATTCGAGTCATAGCTAGGTGCCAATACAGATTGTAGTTTATGTTGCCAATATGTGGTTAATTGTGAACCAATGTGTTTTGGGATGTGTTGCTAACATGGTGTAATATATGTGATTTCATATGTTGTGGATTTAAACATGTTGAGCATGACATGATATTGAATATATGTTCATGCATCATCTATATTTATGGCTCGCGTGGATCGGAGGTAAGACCATGTATTTTATCTTGGTTGTAGCTCGTGCTTGGACCCTGCATTGTCGAGGTTTGTTTTTAAAGAGCTTACCCTCACTAAGCTTTTATGCTTACGCTCTCTTTTGTTCGACAATGCAGATAAATAGCTTGTGGGTGGCAAAGGCAAGGGAAGGTCTCCAAGTGTTGCTTTTGGTGAGCTCAATGTATGAATTTTAAGTAATAGAATGTAATAGTTAAGCAATGAGATAGGAATTGTTGATTCAAGTCTTGATGTATGTCTATGGTCGACTTGGTTTCTAAGCATGATATATCTTGCCAAATGCTAGTACGATGGATGTCTTATGAATGCTTAAGTTACTTTGAATGGCATGTAGACTTATTTGATATGTAGGATGCTTATTGGTTCTTTTTAATGTCTTCAAGCATGCTTGTATGAAAGGCTCTTAATGTGTATTTTGCCATGTTAGAAAGGTTGCCTAAATCCATGCTTGTATGTGTTTGAGTATGTTAAATCTAGGATGTATGCCTCTAGACTTTGTTTGATGGTTTTGTGTGCCTTTAGGGGTCCTATGGGACCTTTAGACTTGTCAAAACACCCCTAAATTTGTATTTCAAAGGTTACAGACTGCCAGCGTTTCGAAACGGGAGGGATCGTTTCGGAACGGGTAGGCTTCAGGGACCCCGTATCGGAACGCGTTACGATACGGTATGGCCTTTGGAACCCCTGTTCCGAAACGCGTATCGGAACGTTTTGGCTACTGGAATTCTGAGAAATTCATGAGATGAAGGTGTTTCGAAACGGGTGTAAAGGTTTCGAAACGGTCAAAATCTCGTTGACCACGAGATATTGACCGTCGTGGGCGTTTCGAAACGGTTGACCATCGTTTCGATACGACCCCTTGTAAAGGCTCTAGGACAGTTGACCTGGTCAAGGCGTTTCGATACGCCTCAAGGGTGTTTCGAAACGGCCTGTTTAAAAGATTAAAAGTGGGTTGTTTAATTGCTGTTTTGGGTTCGAATGTTTGTCTCATGTATTTTATTCCGCTGTTTGATCACATAGGACTCAAATGAACTTTTAGAAAAGATTAAGTAAAAGAAAAAAAAAATAAAAATAGGGTTGCTAACCGAGGGGGAACCTTAACGGGTTTCGCTTCGGTTTTCCCCATGTGACCCACTCGGACCGGTCATCCGGCCAGACCGGGACGAGGGGGTTACAGAAATGCAGACGACTACCCAAAGCACTATGCAAACAACTCCAGAACCTCGAAGTAAATCTAGGATCCCTATCTGAAACTATAGACTTCGGAACTCCATGAAGTCTCACAATCTCACGAATGTACAAGTTTGCCAACTTGTCTAAGGAATCCGTAGTGTTCACTGCTAAGAAGTGAGCACACTTAGTGAACCTATCAACAATCACCCACACTGAATTCTTCTTCGAAGGAGACAAAGGCAACCCCGATACAAAATCCATGGTGATTCTCTCCCATTTCCATTCCGGAATCTTCAAAGGCTGTAGCAAACCTAAAGGAACCTGATGTTCTGCCTTCACTCTCTGACAAACCATACAACGACTCACGTACTCGGCTACATCTCTCTTCAAACCAACCCAGTAGTAATCATTCTTCAGATCTCGGTACATCTTGGTACTACCCGGATGCATTGAAAAGGGACTCGAATGTGCTTCACTCAAAATCTGACGTCTCAGCTCAACATCTTCCGGTACAACAATTCTATCCCTAAAGCACAACAAGCTCTCACCACTGAAACTATACTCAGTCGGTCTTCCTTCGGCTATGTCTTGAACATGAGGAACTAGGCTCGCATCTTGCAACTGCTTCTCTCTAATCAACTGAATCAAGGAAGGCTTCACTTGCAACTCGGTGATCAAACCACCATCATCGGACACACTCAATCTAGCAAACATAGCTCTCAGCTCAACGACCACTTTTCTACTCAATGCATCGGCTACTACGTTTGCTTTACCCGGATGGTACTCAATGGTCAAATCATAGTCTTTTAACAACTCTAGCCATCTCCTCTGTCTCAAGTTCAACTCTTTCTGTGTCATCAAGTACTTCAAGATCTTGTGATCGGTGTAAACTATACACTTCTCACCATACAAATAGTGACGCCAAATTTTCAATGCAAATACAACTGCGGCTAGCTCTATGTCATGAGTAGGATAGTTCTTCTCATGAATCTTCAACTGTCTAGAAGCATAAGCAACAACTCTCCTATCTTGCATCAAAACACATCCTAGGCCTACGTAGGAAGCATCACTGTAAATCACAAACTCCTTACCTGAAACATGCTACACTAACATTGGAGCATTTGTCAAAGCTTCTTTCAATTTCTCAAAGGCCTTTTGTCTTGCATCTGACCATTCAAACTTGACTCCCTTTTGCAACAACTTAGTCAAGGGGGCAGCTACTCTAGAGAAGCCATCAACAAACCTCCTATAGTAACCAGCTAATCCTAGGAAACTCCTAATCTCGGTCACGGACTTAGGTTGTTTCCACTCAACAATAGCCTCAATCTTCGACGGATCAACTCGGATGCCTTCGGCCGAAACAACATGGCCAAGAAATACAACCTCTCGAATCCAGAACTCACATTTACTAAGCTTCGCATACAACTGATTGCTCAATAATCTCTGTAAAACAAACCTCAAGTGCTCATCATGCTCTTCTTCTGTCTTCGAGTACACAAGTATATCATCAATGAAGACAACCACGAACCGGTCTAAATAGTCTCTGAAAATTCTGTTCATCATGTCCATGAATGCTGCTGGTGCATTCGTGAGCCCAAATGGCATCACAAGAAACTCATAGTGACCATATCTAGTCCTAAAAGCTGTCTTCGGAACATCACACTCTTTCACCTTCAACTGATAGTACCCGGATCTCAAATCTATCTTCGAGAACACTGAAGCACCCCTCAACTGATCAAACAAATCATCTATACGAGGCAACGGATACTTGTTCTTCACGGTCAACTGATTCAGCTGTCTATAGTCAATACACATGCGCGTGCTACCATCTTTCTTTTTCACAAACAACACTGGAGCACCCCACGGAGAACTACTAGGCCTAATGAAACCACGGTCTAACAATTCTTGCAACTGACTCTTCAATTCCTTCAACTCTTTCGGAGCTATGCGATACGGAGCTATCGAAACTGGATTAGATCCCGAAACTGTCTCAATCACAAACTCAACATCTCTGTCAGGAGGCAAACCCGGCAACTCTTCAGGAAACACATCTGGAAAGTCACACACTGTTCTGATATCTTTCGGTCTAGCTTCACTCATGTCCGGATTCATAACATAAGCTAAATAGGCCCCACATCCAGAGTCCATCAACCTATGAGCCTCTAAAGCTGACACCACATTAGACAAGAACTTAATGTTCTCGCCCACTACCACTACCTCGTAGTCATCAGAAAGTTTCAAGGAGATTCTCTTTGTCTGAAAATCCACGCTAGCCCGATGCTCAACCAACCAGTCCATACCCAAAATAATATCAAAACCATAGAAGGGAAGTTCCATCATATCAACTGAGAACACATGACCTTGAATCTTCAGTGGACACCTCCTATACATACGTCTAACCACAACTGTCTCACCAAAAGAACTAGTAACATGCATACCTACATCTAAGATCTCAACAGGAATATCTAACTTCTGTGCATGCTTACTCAAAATGTAGGAATGCGTAGAACCTGAATCAACCAAAGAAAGCAAGGACATAGACTGTAACTCGAAATTACCTGCTATCACATCGGTGTCGTTCCCGGCCTCTCTCTGAGCATAGACCCTCGCTGGTCCTCCCGCCTCTGGCTGCACAGCCATAACATGTGCAAGGTTCCTCTGAGCATCTACCCTAGGTGCATCAGCCCTCGGCTGGAAGTAGCCACGACCGCGCCCACGGCCTCTCTGAAAATCATTACCTCTCGCAGGGGCTTGAGCAATATTCAGTGCCTGAGCTGCCTGACGCGGACAGTCCCTCCTAAAGTGGTCCCTCGAACCACAGTTCCAACAAGCATGGAAGTTACCCCAGCACTCTCCAGTGTGCTGTCTCCCACACTGTGCACACTCGGGCAAGCGCCCTCCTCCTCTATGGCCCTGATGGCCCCTACCATGGTGGCCACCGCCACGTCTCTGATCAAACTGATGTCCGCCACCTCTGTGCCTCTTAGCATCTCTACCATCAAAGTGGTTATGCCTCTTTCCAGAACTAGAACCACCAGCTCGTTTGGCTGAACCCAAACTATGCTCCAAATCCTTGGCCCTCGCGACCAACACATCAAAGTCTGAGTAGTCAGAAGCCAACGTGTACCTCTTAACCTCTTCATTCAATCCGTATCGGAATCGGTTACAGCGTTCCACTTCAGTAGGAACCAACTCTGGGGCATACCGACTCAAGCGAACAAAGCGGATCTCATAATCAGTCACAGAAGCATCCCCCTGAGTAAGAGCCATAAACTCTCGCTTCTTCTCATCCAAGTACCTCGGTCCCAAGTACCTCTTTCTGAAAGCAAACTCAAAGAAATCCCAATCTATCTCGGCCTCTGGAACCCCGGCAGTAATGGTGACCCACCAGGTGTAGGCATCACCCTGAAGCAGTGAGATCACACAACCCAATCTACGTGCGCCCGCACAACCCATCTGAGCCAAGATACGAACTGTCTTCTCCAACCATAACTCCGACCTCTCCGGAGTATATCCTCTAAACTCCTCGGCCCCTAAGCTACGGAGCCTCTCCAAAGGTAAACTAGCATCATCACACCTAGGCTGAGCTGCAGCCTGAGCTCCCGCAACTGCGGCCTGGAACGCTCCCGCTATCGCTTGCACTAGCGGAGTCATATCAATTCCAGCTGGACCTTGGCCACCTTGGGGTCCATTTCCTCCGACTCCATCCCCGCCCCCAACTCCCGGTGGAGGAGGTGGTGGTGGTGGAGGTGGTGGAGGTGGTGGAGGAGCGCCAGCTCCCGCGGCCACCGGTCCTTCTATGTGAGCCCCCGCACCAACTACCGGCTCAACAGGAGCCGGAACCCGTGGTTCCTGACGAACCAACCTCGGTCTACCTCTCGGTCTAGACATTGCTCTCACAGATATTAACTACAACCACAACAACAAAACACACAAGTTGGGTTAGCAAGGCAAGGCTTCCAAGTGTCCAAGTATGTTCCCCCCCCCTTAAAAATCATTTTTCCAATGTAATAGTAGCAATGGGACCCACACACACATACTTTAAAATAAAACAATCAGCATACTTGTCACACAAGCAACCATTCTTGCAAAACAAGCAAACACCGTGCATTTCAATTTAAAAACTTAAACTTACCTCACTTACCTGCCCAAGGTCTCGGTAACCTTAGGCTCTGATACCAACAAGTGTAACCCCCTCGTTCCGGTCTGGTCGGATGACCGGTCCGAGTGGGCCACACGGGGAAAACCGAAGCGAAACCCGTTAAGGCTTCCCCTCGGTTAACAACCCAGAAAATTTCTTTTAACTTTAATCTTATCTAGATGCATATTTAATTCCTATGTGAAGCACAACAGCGGAAGATTACAAACAAAGAAACATTCTCCGACCAAACAAGACATAAACAGCCCATTTTATACCATTACAGCAGGCCGTTTCGAAACGCCCTTAGGGTGTTCCGAAACGCCTTGACTTAGTCAACGGCCCTGGGTCAACCACAAGGTGACCGTTCCGAAACAGGGGAGACCCGTATCGGAACGACCTTGACGGTCAATATCTCGTGGTCAACGAGATTTGACTGTTTCGAAACTTCAAAGGCCCATTTCGGAACGGCTTCATCTCGCCAATTTCTCAAAATTCCAGTAGCCAAAATGTTCCGAAACGACCCTCATCCGTTTCGAAACGGCAGGCCATTTACACAGGGACCGTTCCGGAACAGGGGGACCCGTTCCGAAACACCCCCTATCTGCAGACTCGATTTTGCTGTTTTGAGGCACAAAGGTGCCCCAAAACATCACCAAAACACATCATAACACCCAACCAATTAAACCCAAGATATACCAACAATATTTTCATGCTTTAACAAGATTTAAACATGTCTAATACCAAGGCAACATCCCACAAACATGCATTCATTCAAACATCAATCAAACACATATATAAACTCTTAAGGCATAAGGCTAACATTCAAAGTAAGCAATTAGGCATGAGTTAACATTCAACATGGCAACACAACCATGCAAAAGCGAGATACTAAGGAGTCTAAACATGCTCCTAGCAACCAACAACAACCAACAAAACATACATGTCCCATTGCTCAAACTACTACAAATCTAACATTAAAATCCATACTTGATGAACTCAAGTCCAAAAACCACACTTGGAGGCCCTCCACTTGCCCGAGCAACCCACGAACTAAGGATCTGCAATGTTGAACAAAGAGAGCGTAAGCAATGATGCTTAGTGAGGGTAAGCTCTAAAAAACAAAACTCAACATTGCAGGGTCCGAGCACGATCTAGCCAAGGTAAAACACAACCATACCAAAGGTCCACAAGATAGAATGCATGAGCAAAAGACAATTACAATGCCATGATCATAAGCTCAATTTCCATGATACATGTAATCACAAACAAGTATTCCAATAAGAACCATGAACCTCAACACATTGATATACACATCAAACAACATTGGCACCTAGTTAAGACCCGAATACGCGGATAGACATGTTGGAAACTCATATCCAACAACCACATTACCTCACGGTGGGATTTCACTCATCACCGGTCTCGCGGAGGGGATTCCACTCATCCTCACGCCCCGTCGATGGGATTCCACTCATCACCGACTACATTTAAATACAATTCCGGGCGAACCTGTACTCCTCCTTGGTGACTCAACGCCACCAAGGCCACGCGCGACTTTAGACTCATGTGTACACACTAACATCCTAATGATCGATCATTTGTATCCAAGTTTACTAGTGCCAATATTTACTCACTTCATTAACCTTGTGCTTAGCACGTACTCGCCAACAATCATCATTATGCATGTCTCAATCATCATAAGTCCAATCTCATTCTACATGTATAAAGCAATATATATAGACATTCATATCACAATTTATACGAGACATACACAACCATAATGAGTTCAACCAAAGGCTCTAGATTAAGTTTAGGATTAGGCTACCACCCTAATCCTAACTCTAGGTGGGTCTACCAAGCCCAACCTAGTCCATATACTCGAATCAACGAATTTAAAACCGTTAAAACAATTAACCACTCACCTAAGCTTCCAAGCTCAACGACCAAGCAAGCAATCACCTTCAACTTCCCGGATTCGGTCCCAAAGCCTCTTCTACGTTTCCTCTTGCTTCTAGTCAAACAAAACCCATACATTACTTCTCAATTCAATGCTAATTCAACCATCAATCTACTTTGCAAAACACAACCCAATTTCCTCAAATTCCCAAACCACATAACATCTCAAAAACCCAATTTTCGGACTCTAACAACCATTGGCTGAAATACCCATTTCCAAACACCAAAATGACTTCCAAAACATCCCAAATCACCCTCCTAACATAGGTAGACCATCAGCCCTTCAATTCCAACACTAAACCTCTCAAAAACTCAAGTTTTCATACCCTAAAATTTGCCCTAAAGACCCACTACGAAAATTCATCCAAAATCTACCAAATTAAGATATGTTGCATATTTCATTACGATTAAACATAACCCCAAAACAATTTCTCAAAACAAATTGAAAAACCCCATCAAACCCCCAAATTTCCATATGAACCCTAATTCCCAAAACTCACTATTTTTAAAATTTACAACAATAGACAAGTAGAGAATAGAGAGGAGGTTAAGAAAATATAATTACCTTTTAATTTGGTGTTGAAATCAAGTGGCAAAATCAATGGAATAGTAATTAGGGTTTTAGGAGAGTTTGAAATGGGGGAGAGGGTTTTGAATTTAGGAAAGGGGAAAATGATGAGAAAGATGACAACTTTTCCATAAAAGTTGTCTTGCTTTATTTAAAATATGGGTAAATCGCAACCTTGGTCCCTCCCTCCTTAATTAGATTCAATTAGGTCATTATTCAAAGTTGGTTTATTTTAATTTGATTTTTATTTGACTCGAACAACGACCCGGCTAACTCCTAGGCCTAAGACACGGGTGTTACAGGTTTCTCGTTTTACCTTCGCACCCCATCTTTCCGGCGTCTTTCCGTCTCCCCATTGCCGGCGACAAGCCCTCCGACTTCATCAGTCGTAACGGGTGAGCCAGCGATAGGTGAGTCTCGGTTCAGGATTTTCTTTGGGTTTCGTCTTGTGGGTTTTACAGAAAAGGTTTCGACTTCGGTTTTGGATCTTTAAAAAAGGGGGTTTCTAGTCTCTGTTTTGGTTTCGTAAAAAAAGAAAGGTTTTTACGGTTCCGGTGCCGGCAACGGCGACCGGAACCTATGCGGCGCCGGAGCAAACCGAGAGAAGAGGGGGAGAACTTTGGTCTGGTTAGGGTTTTAAAAATGAAAAAGGGTTCGAAATGTTTTTTTTGCGGGTTATATAATGTTTTTCGGGTTTTAATTTTGATCTAATAGTATTTAAGGGTCTCCGCGCTGTCTTAATTACGCGGGGAGGACTTCCGCTTTTTAAAACCCTCCCCGCAGTCCTCGTCATTTTCAAACCTTTTCAATTTTGTCACCGTTCTCGTTTCAATTGATTTTCGGGTGGGGTAATTACTCTTTTAGTCCCCGCGGCTTTTCATTTCCTTTTAATTTCGTCCCATTTCGCATTGAGATCAATTTTCTTTAAATGGGTTTATTACAGAGGTGGTCCCAATCAGATTGCATTTTATTTATTTCTTTGTTTTTCATTTATGTCATATTATATGTTGTCATTCATGCATTTTTTATGTTTGCATCGAATATATGTCATTTTGCATGTTGTTGTGTTCATTTAACGTGTATATAATGTTTTTTAATGTGTGCGCATTTTGTCTTTTCATGATGATTCGAGTATATCTTTGCAACATGCATTTATGATGTCATTTCATGAGACTTTTAGCATTTTAACTCGTGTATTAATTAACCTTAATTTTAAAACAGAGATACCTATTAATTCGCGTATTCGGGTCGACTAGCCTAGCTTATTGGATGTCCCGCGAATATTCAGATTAATTCGAATCGTCTAAAGGTAAATTCGATATTAAAACGAACAAGACCATACCATCACCCTTTAATTGCTTGCATCATGCATAAAGGTGACGTACGGGATCCGAACCCTAAACTAACACGGCAGTCAGTCTTATATGATGTCGGTTTAGTCTTTGGTCCATGTACCGTCATCCTTTTTAATTAAATGGTAAATTAATTCGATGCCACCAATTTGAAAAAGCTCGTACGATTAAAGTCCGGTTTTCAATCAGGAACCCCTAATTAAAGCCTTTTTAAATTCAGATAATTTCCATCAATTAAAAGCAACAATTGTTTTGGTACCGATTTCCGAGCGTGATGGGGGTGCTAACCCTTCCCCACACGTAACCAACTCCCGAACCCTTTCAAAAGAATCTCTGGTTTTGTTTTCTTACGGTGCCTGGCCTACCATAGTGGCCGGTGGCGACTCCAACCAACCGAGAAAAAGACTTTTAAAAGGTTGTTTTCCCGAAACCCGAACCAATTTTTAAAACTCCCCCTTTTTCTAATCAAATTGAATGTTTTTCAAAAGTAACGGGAACTTGATTTGTGGAGAAAAAACCCCGTTACAGTGTACCAAAGTATTTCCCTTGTTATAAACTATAAAAATAAAAGAAAAACTTTAATGCATAACCCACTAGATTAAAGTTTACATGTGCTTGTCAAATTTAAGCATTAAAAGTTTATTTTAATATTTAAAGTTTAGGGGTTTAGATTATATAATTTAGAATTTAATATTTAAGTTTAGAGTTTAGTGTTTGGTGTTTAGAATTTAAATTGTTGAGGTTAAACTTTTCAAATTTTAGATATTATGGAAGTATTGTATACCAAAATATCACCTTAAAAATAATTAGTAAATTTAATAAAAGTGGAGCGAATAGGACGGAGATAAATGTATTTAACATTCATAAAAGCGAATAATATTTATTTAGGAAACTCGGTATATGTTTATTATTAAATAATTAAAAATATATATGAACATATATTATCTTATAATCACAAAAAATTTGAATAATTCAACCACTTATTATTCCCTATTAAACAATTCATCCTTATACTTGACATGAATAAAAAAAAAGAAACTGTAAAGAAGAAACCTTCTGATCTTAGAGTATCATATATATAATGAAATCTTTAGGTATTTTGTAGTCATATTAAGTCTCGACTAAATTATTTAAAGTTAAATTAGATTAAAGTTTGGGATGAGTCTACCACGTGCGATAAATATTGTTAAACACTACTAACGATGAACACCGTTGAACATTATTTTTTTTTTTAAATTAAAAATATAAAGGACTAAAATTATAATTAAAATTATCTCTTAAAAATTAGAAATCACATTTAATAGGTACTTTATAATATTTTTTAATCAGATAAATATTGTTAAACACTACTAACGATGAACACCGTTGAACATCATTAATTTTTTTAAAAAAATTAAAAATATAAAGAACTAAAATTATAATTAAAATTATCTCTTAAAAAAATTAGAAATCAGATTTAATAGGTACTTTATAATATTTTTTTAATAAATTAGAATCAAATATGCTCAACTCTCTTAAATCCTAACAAATTCAACCTCTAATATTCTTTGCAGCCAACGCCATCAACGCCAGTGTCTTTGCCTTCAAATATACTCAAAATCACAGCTTTTTCACTTCATCATTGTACTTTTAAAGAATATAAAATTCTGAATTGTTTCGCAACTCATTTGCAAAGTGTTCTTAGGATCATCAAAATCATTTTTTAATAGCCATTAAAAACTTCAATTATGATAACTTTATAAGTTATAAAGCAGAGCAATATATACAATTTACAGACAATAGGTTATTTATAAGATTCAAACTTAAAACTTTATTTAAGTGCCATCTAAATCCTTACTAATTAACTCAATATTTTCTAAAATACGATGGTTAATTTGTTAATCAATTTTCTCCATTGATGCTGGCAAGTGAAAGGGATTTTTGCAATGCAGTGAACACTGAACATGGACTGAATTGGTTTTGTCTATTGTCGTGTCAACATCGTCCTTTATATGTGTTTTTAACTTATTTACTTTAGCATTGTCCTAGAAACTGGTCCCTATCACTTCCTTCTCATGATATCATTTATCTATTTTCATGAACAAGTTTAGCTGGATGTGAATTGGACGGGAAATATTTAAAAGTTGTAGGGATAAAAATTAGATGGAGAATATTTAAAAATTGTAGAGATTTGTACCGACAGAAATAGAATAATTTAAATCTTCACTCCTAGGAACGGAGACAAAAAGTTTTATCACCGAAGTTCAAATGGGATGTGACGAAAATTGCTATATTTGAACCGTGAGGATAATCGAACCGTAATCGTATAAATAGCCGTGGGATCTCAAAAATATTCGCAAGGATCTTAATATTTTACAAAATTTTAAGAATTTATATATACTTATTTATATATATACCCCTAATATATATCTTAATAATAAAAATTCTAACTATATTATTATTACTTCAACTTTCTCTCAAACCTAGCCACTCTCAAGTTTCTCAACATATTTCTACCTTAGTTTTTAGATATAAGCTAAACCATGTCTAAATTTTCCCCAACACAACACTCTTTCAATCACCATCATCTTGTTTAAATTTTGTGTTTAGATATAAGCCAAACTTTATATTTTGAACTGAATTGACCATTTATTATGGTCAGTGAAATAGTAATTTTGTTTAAATTTTTGGGATGAGAATTTCTCAAGAGGATCCGTGCGAGGAATGTATGGGGACGAAAAAATTCTTAAAATATTTAATAGGGAATCTCCGAAACCATAACCGCGAGTCTAAGAAACGAAATAGAGAACGTAAAACCGTCCCCGCCCCACCCAATTAGCCATGGTTCATATTCATTTCTTAAAAAGATTAATTGTATCATGAGTAGAATTAGAATTTTATATCAAATTGAATTATAAACTTTTAAGAGGACCAAAATACAATTTTATTATTGTATTATTTTATAAATTTATATAATGTTTTTAAAAAAGATTACAATATAATTCCATATTTTTTAAGAGACCAAAGCTCTTACCTCCACAATTATCACCACTCCTAAGCATATACTATACATTTTAAAGTTTAAGGACTAATTTAAAATTCAACCCATAATTCGAGTACTTTTTCAAGATCTTTGACATCAGTTCACCACATCACCAATTTATCTTCTTGTTCAATCCAAAAGAAGATAAGAATAAAGGGTAGATGGGTAGCTGAAAGGAAGGTTAGAGAGGCTATAATTGCAGTCCTTTTCCAATATGTATTGTGTAAAGAGGTAAGCAAGGGGCCAATTCCATATACTGCAATCGACTTATTTCACCGATCTTATCCGGTCTTTTACCGGTCGAACAGTTTTTTATCGATTTCAAACATTATACGAGACTGAACAATCCATCGACTTCATACGTTATACGTGTACATTATACGAGACCGAACGATCTATTTGACAAGGAAGTCAGGGATATGACATAAATAACATTCTAAGCTTATTCCTAAAACCAACCGTTCCAAGGATGAACACAACTTTCTCATCAAAACCATATATATTTTAGCCCCAAACTATAACAAGGAAACGATCGATGATCGATGATCGATGATCGATGAACCTAAACATGAACATGGATGCATGAACCAGCCCGAGTCTTCATGACAAGTTCCAAAAGATCATGACATGCATGAAGATGAAACGAGACAACCTGTGCAAATTGCTCTATGAATCTATGATATGTGAGTTTGGAAATCCTCGGTCGCTGTTCGAAAGCCCTGTGCTGCAAGAAATTACTAATTGCCATACAAGAAAAACGAGGATAAAAAGGATTAAAATACATAAATCACTTCAAACCAGAGGAAAATCCATGCCGGTTCATCTACAATAGCAGAGTACAGTACAATCCTAGTGAGTTCAATGGCTATAATCAAATATTTCGACAGAAAAACGAGGCTAAACACCTATAACATATATATAACCACTCCAACCTCAAAAAGTGTACCAAATATGATAATGCGTTGTGCCTTGCATTTATTCCCATGACAAAAAATCACTCACTATCTACAAGTAAGATGGCATTAGACCAAAAGTCAGGTACCTTGACCTTTACAATGTTCATAATGCTGAATAATGGCATGGAACATGCGGTCCGTCGACTCATCTCTTCGCCTTCCCTCCTCTAAGGAGTCGCAAATTCAGGGATTCAACCAAAGACGAAAAAAAGCAGTTACAGCCAAATCAAAAAAACACTTCATGTTGAATCTTTATCTACGGCTTCAACTTGCTGACGAGCCAGGTATTTTTCCCTTCGCTCTTTCTGAAACCATTAAATATAAGTAAAATAAGAAGGAAAAGAAGGAAAAAGGAACATTATTTCAGACATATAGACAGTTAATTACCCATTCATCGATTACAAGGCCTTCCCCGACAACTCGGGGACCTGTGTCAGGAGCGGGTTTCTTGCGGGTTTCGAGAGCAGCCTCAGCCTCAGCTAACTGACGCTTAAGTTTGTCCAATGCCTTCAGGAACAAGAAGAAAAGTTAAACCATTGAAAGGCTAAAACAAGGACCCCTTAAGTGTAGAAAGCAAAACAATACTAATACAATTTGCTACTCACAGGGCTAGGCCGACCCACATCAAGAAATACAACCCGCAAAATTCTTTCGACAGTCACTTGATCCCTTTGCTCATCAAACTATAAAACAGAAGGCATAATAAAAAAATTGTGTTAGCATTAGCATCTTAAGTTTAGCCCGGGTTAACATCCAATAAAGGTACACAATCAAATTGTAGTAAAAAGAACTCATAACCAACAAGCACATTAGGCATTAAATTAGGAAACTTTAAATAGCCTATGGAAAATCTTATGTTTGATCAACTTTACATGCCTACACTAGCTGACATGGCATTCTACTAATGATCAAATAACATTTATTTCAGATAAAACCAGAGAAATAAAATTTGTTTGGTAGTTAACATGAATGAACTCTATCTTAAAAGCTATATATTCGATTAACTGCAACTAAAAAACGAAATTATTATGCAGCAATTCGAGACTAAACTCATTTTATGATGCCCTTACCAGAAAAGGCTAAACTAAACAAAAGTGTTCTTCCATACTAGGCTCTGGTCCAGCAATGGAAAGAAGAGAAGGGCAATATTATCGAGCTAAAAAACCTCTAAGCGGATTTCGTTTTACTAACCAAATAAGAACAACCAACTGCAGCATCAACTTAACAAGCATTTCCACTTCAGCATTTTCAAATAACCCAAAATTTCATTTAAAATTCATCCAACATCCACTCGGACTAATGAAATGCTCACGGAACAAGGGCCTCCGGTGAACTGAACTTTAAGAGAAAACATCAAATATTCGACAAGCGGACATTAATGAACTTACAAGCTCAGGCAAGTAATCCACTCCGGCTGTTACCTTCAAACTCATTATCTTAAATTTAACTTTACTCTTTAAATCCACCTGCACCTCATTATTCTCCGGACGCTCTATAAACTTAAACACTGTCAAAACAAAAACATCAAACAAACCAAATCAAACAAAATTATTATAATAAAATCTCAAAATCGAGCAGCCAAATCTTATTACCAGTCGCGATAATGCTTTCCCCTGGCGCCAAAATGCCACCAGGTGGACGCATAAAACAACTCTTAGGCGCAGTAGTTTGAAACTACAAAATAATAAACAAAAAAAATCTAGTTAATTAAATAAATAAGCAGCCATAGGATTCAACGACATTACCAAATGTTATGATATTAACGGTAAAAATTAGTAACTTAAGAAATTAACCGTTATAACCGTCGCAATAAGCCTCATTTTAATGGACAGTGAGAAATTAACCAAAATTAGTATTAATTCACTGACAAATCATGACGTTAAATCAAAGAAATCGCGTAAATTACAGTATATTTTGACTTAAAAGATAAGAGAACTGAAGTGTGTATATATATATACACACAGTAATTCAAGTTTACCTTGAAAGCTACGTGAGATTTACTAGTGTTCTTCATCCTGATCGCACTTCTCGCCTGAGTTCCAGGCTCGTCTACAGTTAGAACAAAATTGACAAATTAAAAAGGATATAGAAAATTTAGCTCTACAAAGTCAAGGGCTAGGCAAAGCGGGGATTAGTACAAGGGAAGTAGAGGTTATTAGAAGGATCGAGGCGAAGCCGACGCCGAGGAGGAAGAAGCGATCTGGCAATGGAAGAAACGGTTTTGGAGCGCTTGACGGGCACCGTCCCCGAATGGCGGCTGCCATTGTGGTTGAGATTTCTAGTCGAAGAAGAAGAGGAAGAGTAGTTCGTCGTCGTCGAAGTTTGCCAAAAGGGACAGAGACCAAACATCTTCCTTTCGGAGCTCCGCTGCTGCCGGTCGATGATCGCCATGCTCCGCCGCAAAGTCAGTCGTCGACTGTGGCGGTAAATTCTCTCTCCTTTATCGTCGCTAAAAAAAAGAAAATAAAAAATATAGACCGACGAATTGAATTTTTATATATAAAAAAGTATTTTTAAATTTTATTATTACTATTATTTTGTCTGTGGATTTTAAGCATGCAAAATGGCCACATTCTCGGCGAATTTAAACGCGGGTCGGATTTGATATCTTTATTTAATTATAATTAATTGCAGTATGGAATCCGTCGCTGACGTGACTGTACTTCGGGGGCATTCGTGTAATTAAGTTGAACTTTCAAGGGCAATCTTCACTTGAAAGTACAAACCTTTTAAGGGAATACTATAGTCAATATGATTTTTTAAGGTAATTAATTATGGATTAATTAAATTGGGTGAAAGTAAAAAAAAAAGAAAAAAAAAAAAGAGAGAGGTGCATTTACAAAGGTCGGCTGGTTTGTTGGAGGGTTAGTTGGGACATTAGGAATTAATTAGGTGAATTAAATTACTAAATTAATTTATTTTAAAAGAAAAATTATAGAAAAATAAGCCCATAAAACCATAGATGTTAACCATGTTTTGTTTTGTTTTGTTTTTTTAATAGCCATTCTTTGTTTTAAGTTATTTCAAAAAAAAGTATAATAATATTTACACTTTTTTAGTATAGGCTAATTATAAAAAATATAAATAATCTAAAATAGTGTAAATTGAAATAGTGTGTAATATTTTATACATGTACGCTTGATAAATAAAGAGGAATTTGATCGTTTATGAATTATTAACTACAAGTTTATTTACAACATTATACATAAATGAATTAATTTACTAACAATCGGTTGGTTTAATAGACAAAATATTAGCTCGAACATAGAATTAATGAATTTCATGCCCGTTTCATCAAAAAATATTAGAATTTTTTTAAGTAAAGTTAGAGGTTAAAATTCTGACACTATAAATAGAGCATATTGAAGTGAGGGAGTTATCTTATACAGTAAAACCTCTATAAACTAATACTCTTTGGACCATGAAATTTTATTAATTTAGATAGATATTAATATATCGATAAATTAATAATTTATTAATTAAAAGAAAATTTCTCAATTCAGCAAATATAACTTTAATAAAGATATTGTGTGCAAATAAATTGTAAATTGTACATAATATTTCAATTAATTAAAAATAAGTAGATTCATGTATATGTTATTAAATATATTCATGTATCAAATTATTTATATCTAACTAGACTAATGCATGTACTTAATAATGCATTGTTTCAATTTAATAATTGTTAGAGATGAAATTGAATTAGATTTGAATTTTAAAAAGAAACGGATTACAATAGATTTATATTTTAGCAAGTTACCAAAGTAGTAATTGTAATATTTATGAATTATTAATTTATAGTTTTGATGGTATCTCCAAAAAATTATTATATTATTATTTCATCGAATTTGATAATTTTTTACATTGACCTAAGTCGGGACCGGATAAATTTATTATTTAATAGAATTTATTAATTTAAAGAGTATTAATTTATAAAAATTTTACTGTAATATATTTATGCAGTACTTAATCAGTTAATAAATTAAATATCATTAATTATAAAAAAAAATAATGAAATAGATTTAATAGGTGTATGTGTTAAGCCTGCCTGGCAATGAGATTTTTGTTGCCCAACAAACTGGCCACCAAACGAAGAAAAGAAATGGTCCTTGTCTGTATTTGTAATTGTAAGGGATAATTCACAATTATTGCAAAATAAAAGTAATAAATAAAACTATGAGTTATACCAGTTTTCATACACTTCTTTTTTCAATAATACAAATGCTATTCAAAATAATAATAATAATAATACAAATGATTAATTTTGATTGAATTAAATTCGACTGGTATTGTAATTGATGTAACATACAAGAGAACATGAGATTGAATCAGGGTCGGCTATAAGGGGGAGCACCCTGAGCGACCGTTCATGACCCGCAACTAGCCTAGGGCCCCCAATCAGTCTAGAACCCTAAAAATTTAATTATCCATATTTTTCGATTCTTATTTTTTAGTTTATCAAATAAATTAATTAATTTAATGGTAAAAATAATTCTCTTTCCTAAATAAATAAATTAATTAATTTAACAATGAAAATAATGTGTTTGAATATTAAATTAATTGTTCAAAATAATAAAATGAATAGAAATTCTCCGCTCCTTTTCGGTGTCCATTTCTATGCCCAACATTAAAAAAAATTAAATTCTAAGCCATAACCCTAACTTTTAAATCTTAAACTCTACATCAAATACCTTAAATCCTAATCTTAAATCACAACCTTAAACCATAACCTAAACTTTAAACCTACCTTTTATTGTTGGGGCATAAATAGCGACAGATGATTTCTATTCGTAATGAGATATGCTTTCGTTATATAATGGTCCATTTTTAGTATTCGCTCATGGCCCCGAAATTTTTTGAAACGGCCATGGATTGAATATTTTAAATATTTAATATTTTTTTTCGTTTAAGGGCGAAGAAGAGTATAAATAATCTAGAGTAGGCATTGTATAAAAAAACAATACTATGAATTATATAGAGCAACATCTATTTTGATGAATGATTACTTTATACTCGAAAAACATCATTCGGAGAATTTTATTATTAACAACCGATTAATTTAATGAGATAAAATATTTTTTTTCCTTAAACTAAATTAGTGGTTAAAAATATCATTTTTTTCCTTAAACATTTAAAATGGACCCTTATATAATAAAATTAAATGTCAGCCGTAGTTAGAAAAATAATAATAATTAATAAGTAAAACTTTTTGAAAAAGAATTAATAAGTAAAACTAAAGTTTAATTTCCATGCTTTATTTTTACTCTTCCGCGTAGATACCTAATTGAAGTCATCTTCTTCCTTATAGATTTCGATATTTGGAACATGTTGAAAAAAGTTTGTTGAATCCCAACAATTTTATGTCTGGCTATCTTATTTAACAATTTATTGCTTAATTTTAGAAGTGTCTATGGATTTGGTTCAACCTATATCAATACATTTTAAGCTTGCTAAATTTTGTTAGACTCAAAATATAGATTTTTTTTTAAATTTTTTTTTCATAATTATAAATAACTAATTTAAATATATTTTTTGTTGCCCCTCCGATTTTCAGGACTTCTCCATGACTAATTCGGATCGACCCGCGTCGCACACTTGGCTTTGGAATGTGAGTCTCCCAGCAGAAATTTTTAAAAACTATATATATTATTTTGTTTTTAAATTGATTCGTTCATTTCAATCAAACAACTAGGAAAAACATAGATATAATAAACATCATTCTTGGTGGTGAAAGATAACCAACGTCTATACTAGCAAAGATTTTAACTTCAATAACAACAACAACAATGTAGTATAAAACAAACTTAGAAAATTAGTTGGATTGCATTATGTTCTAACCCTGAATGTTTGAGTCAAATTCGTGTTTACATGTTAACCCGTCTAATTCATTTGGTTTAAATCCTTTTAATTTTGAATAAAAATTCAAATAACTCAAATTTTTTATAATTAATGGATATATTTTTAAGTTCGAATCGAATTCCTCAACTCTACTTATATATGTATATTGCAGATGAAAAATTATGAAGAAATATATAAGTATATCATATATGGTTATAGAAAATCATTTAAATTAGAACCAATCGGTATCATAACATTATAAATATTTAATATTAATTTTGAACATAAATTCAAACAACCTGAAACAAAAAAATAATTAAATTTTCAATTATAAATTATCACTTGTTAACTCGATTAACTCAAAAAAAATGTACTCGATTCAATCTAATACCCATCCTTATATATAGGTATTCCTATCGATTTGTTTTAATGATGGGGTTGTTGGGTCTTTAATGTGTTGAATGTCAGCATGGGCTCATGTGCTTTCATACACGTATAGTGGCGGAACATACAGGGACGACGCCGGGGACCTTGGCCCCAATAATTTTAAAAAAAATACTTTTTAAACCCTAATTTTTTCAAAAAAAAATCATCTCGAGTTCTCTCTGTATATATAAGATTATTATCCTATACGAGAAAACAATGAATTTTGTGAGCAAGCTTACGATGATAATATTATGTGTACTATTGATTTTTTTAGTTTTTTTAAATATATTTTGAAGGACACATGTAATCATTTTAACTCTACTTGTAAAATTTTTATTCCACTAATAGTGTACTAAATAGTTATATATGTATTTATACATATATCAGTGGAGGTTCTAGATATGTACAAGTGGAACGACCGCATAGGTCCTTAAAAAGAAGAGGCCTAAAAAATAAGGATCGACCAAACATAAGTTAAATACTTGTAATTTTTTATAAGTTCTTATTCGATAATTAACAACTTACGGAAAAACTAAAGATAATACTTAAATTTTAAATAAAAAATAGGGTTAATAGTAAAAAAATGTGCCCAACCTATACTCCTTGTTTCAGTTTGTGCCTAACGTTTTTTAGGCACTTTGGTGCCTAATGTTTCATTATGTAACTCATATTGGGTTTTTCCGTCAACGGTCATTTAAAATTTTCCGTTAACCAATTATAACATGATACGTGGCCTATTTTATATATTTATTTAATTTTTGAATTACTTAAAAATTATATACTTCTTAAAAAACCCCAAAGTTTTAAATTTTTTCAAATCACATCTCCATCACCGTTCGGCATCCCCACACGTCGGTGGTTCACCGTTCACCACCCAAGCGTCGGGCACCTCACCGTTCAACATCCCCCACCCTCTAGCCGTCGATTAGAAGTCTAATCGGTCTCTTTTTTCTTCATTTTGGATGTTCGTCGACGGAGCAATAGACAGTTCATTCGCCGATTTTTGACAACAGAATCATGGGGCTTTCGGTCATGGGGGGGCCGACGAAGGAAAGGGTGGCCGATGGTGGTTGAATCGGTGGGAGAGTAATTTAGGAATCTAGGGTTTGGATTTGGGGTTTTAGAGAAAATGAAGATTTTGGGGTTTTTTTTATAAAATTAAATATTTTCTGATTTTTAGAAAAATAAAAATGAAAGGAAATACCACAATATGCAACGTGTCATGTTTTTATTGAATAACGAAAAAAATTTAACGTCTGTCACGGAAAAATCCAATCTGAGTTACGGAATGAAACGTTAGTCACCAAAGTGAAACAAAGGGTATAAGTTGGGTACTTTTCTAACTATTAAGCCCAACAAATACCTAAAAGAAGTTTTTTTAAAATCTAAAGTTAACGTATAGAAAATTTTAATTATTTCCGACGGGTAGTGATTAGAATTTATTAAAAATCTTTGGAAATTGTTTCCAATGGGTGGTAAATGGCAATGGAAAGTTATTGAAAATCTTTGGACACTAAAATTGTTTTCAACGAGTATATAATAAGTTTTTAGGTTTATTTATTTCCAACAGATATGTATTATATATACTTAAGTTTTGAAGTTTATCTTTCTCTCTTTCAATATTGCTAAGAGTTAAAAAATATAAATTTACAGTTTTATATTTATTTACTCGATTCTTTAATCATTAGCGATTTTTTCAAATATCTTCAATAAGAAACTCCATAATTTTACGTTAAGTTCTTAAATATACTTTTTCAAATATCTCAAGTGCCATGGACACGACAAAAAAAAAAGCTAATGAAATTGTAATTGATCTTATTGTCACGGGGCTAGGCTTTGGCTCGCTAACCCGTGCGGCCTTAGTCGACGATCTTAGGTCGGGGACTAAGTAAGCCTTTGAAAAGCTAAGCGATTGTGCTTAGACGGAGTTGTGCGGAAGCTTTGGAAAAGATATTTGGGTGATGGCAAACAAGGCAAAGATAAAGAGGCAAGGGATTTATAAAAGCAACGAGCCTCGTTAAAAACTCCCCCTAAGCCTAGACGGGGAGAAAAGAGTACTCGAGCCCTCTTGTATTAAGAAAGAAAGGAAATGAGAAAGATGGGAAATGTGAAGTGGATGTGGAGTGGAGTGGAGTGATTACAATGGTTGGGCAAGGCTCTTATTTATAGCCTTGGCCCCCTAGATCTAATGGCTAGGATTGACTCGATCCAATGGCTATGGATGAGTCTTACAAAGAGAATCTTTAATGAGGGAAAGATAATCAACTATACATGGCAACTAAATCACTATATTACATGGTTGCCTAAGATAAGAGCCCAATGACATCATTGTCTTGGTGGCATTGGCTTGTTTCCTCGAATGTGGCTTCAAGGATGGAAACTTCCCTCGAATAGGCTCCATGGAAGATACCTTTCCATGTGCGTTGGTCCAAAGATGACTCCTTGGCTTTGGTCTTGGATGCTTGGGCGGATTGGGCTTGGTGTGGCCCGGATATTGGCTCCAAAACCTTCTCTTTAGCACATTGGGTGCTAAAACGGGCCCTAGGGGTGTGGGCAATGCTGATGGACAGCCCCTAGGCCTCTTGGCATGCACATTGGGTGCGGACTCGGCCTCATAGGCGTGCACGTCGGGTGCGGGCTTGAACTCCATGGCTTGGGCGGCATGGATGAAAGACAAGGCCCCTTCGGATTCGGACTTGGCCCCCTTAGTGTGCACGTCGGGTGCGGACTTGGGCTTCATGGCTTGGGCGCCATGATGGTCGGATAGCAAGGCCCCCTCGTGTGCGGACTTGGTCTCCATTGTGCGCACATCGGGTGCGGGCTCGGGCTCTATGCCTTGGCCGGCATAGAGGGTGGGTAGAAAAGGCCCCTCGGGTGCGTGTGTTGGGCCCCCTCGGGTGCAAGGCTTGCGGGCAGCACATGGGGTGCTAGAAAGGGCCCCATGGTGCGGAGAAGTAGGCCCAGGACGGATCTCTTGGGCACGGACACCACCAAGGGCATTGTGCATGGCCCCTTGGTGCGTGGAAATGGAAGCACGTTGAGTCCCTCGGTTGGGTTGTGCGGGTGGTGCGCGGAACTTAGCACCTATGGGTGCGGGAGACTCGATCTTGAAAATTGAGTCGGTAACATTCTCCCACACTGAATCTATCGACGTCCTCGTCGATTGGTAGGGATGAGGCTCGTTGCTTTTATAAATCCCTTGCCTCTTTATCTTTGCCTTGTTTGCCATCACCCAAATATCTTTTCCAAAGCTTCCGCACAACTCCGTCTAAGCACAATCGCTTAGCTTTTCAAAGGCTTACTTAGTCCCCGACCTAAGATCGTCGACTAAGGCCGCACGGGTTAGCGAGCCAAAGCCTAGCCCCGTGACAAGTGGCATCAGAGCTAGTTACGCTCCGTTCGAGACAAGATGGCGCGAGGAAGAAGAAGGGACGTTGCGACAAAGATGGACGTGGAGTCAAATAAGTCACCCAAGTTCTCGTTTGAAAGCGAGGTAAGTAAATCACATTTGAGTTGTATTTTTACTGACACATGGTTTTGTTCTCTTTGTAGAATCAATCATGTTACCAAAGTTTGCCCAAAGAGCAAACCTTCGAGATGCTGGAGGTGTGAAAATTCACACTTGTCTTTCCAATGCCCGCACGAGTTCAAGCAGTCCGAGTTACGGGACGAGTCCGACGAGATCGAGGCTTTGAAGCTTGACGAAAGGTGCAATGTGCTACCCTTTAGTATGGTAGAGGCGATCGAGGAGCGAAGCTTGCCCGACAAGACCGAGGCCGTAAAGCTAGCTTCCTTGCGCAGTGAATCACCTAGTTTGGTGATTGTTGGGGCGTCAGAGTTCGATAGCGTAACTTTGGTTAAGGAAAGGTTGCAAAAGCGCAACAAGTCCACTTATTACGTGGAGTATTCCAGCGACGACGACAATGATGATTCATCTTGTGATTCTTGGGAAGTCGAAAGCGACTTTGAAGGAAAGAAACCTATGTTTGCAAACATAGTGTTTACCGATTTTCCAGTTAGTGTACCAGTGGATCCGAGTGCACATTCGTTGCTTATATCCGAGCGAATGTCCAAGTGGATAAACCTTCAAGTTGAGAGGGTTGATGAACAAGTTGAGAGAATCAGCTTCCGAGACGAGCCAGTTGTGGGAATCGCGAAGGATGTGTACCTTCAAATCAACGATTTCCGAGGCAAAATAGACATCAAGGTATTATCTCTTGATTCCTTTGATGCAAATGAAATTGTTATTGGTTTATCTTGTTTAGAACACATTAACGCACTTGATTTGCCAAAATCCGATGATAAGGATTGTGCAGGTTCAACAAAGATAGCCAACAATGTTGAAGCCATGGATGAATCCATGGATGTTTCCGATACAACGGAACAAGTCTTTGATGAGATCAAGGACGTGAAGGCATTCGAAGTCCATACCTTCGCAAATGCCAACTTCATTGAAGGAATCCTTTTAGAGAAGGGAGTTCCAATTGCCCGAGCAAGTCGTGGGCTTAACGAGTCCGAGAGGAGTTACCCGGATCGTGACAAAAAGATTATCGCAGCCGTGCATTGCTTGCACACTTGGAGACAACGCTTAAATGGGTCGAGGTTTGATGTCTATTCCGAAAGTTCATTAAACGATTATTTTCTAACCCATTCCAAGTTGTCTTCTAAGCAGATTCGTTGGGAGAAAATCCTTGCAAAGTATGACTTTGCTTGGAAGTGCAACCCAAGCTATTCGAATGAAGTAGCCAATGCCTCAAGCCGCGGGTATGCTACTTGTTCACCAAATGAGGTGGACGATGAGATTGAAGAACTTGCAATCTTCCTTGAAGAATTGCAAGATGAGTTCGATGAGTGGACAAATTCCATGGACAATTGGCAAGAACCCATGGAATCAAGCACCGAAGTGCCCAAGCCCATTGGAGAGGGGCCAAACCATGCCAACACTTTCCTTGGGTATCGACAAGGAAAAGTGGATCGAGACGACACGGACCTTGAGTCCGAGGTAAGTGAATCTTTTTTATTTAAAGAGTCCGATCTAACCCATTGTTTGGATTTTTGTAGGGATTCTACAAATTTGAAGGAAGATCCAAATCAAGACGTGGGCCAAGAAGTCGTCCTATTTGAACCATGCGACAAGAAGCCAAGCGACGAGGTAAGTGATCCAACTTTTCAATTGAATTCGGATCTAACTTGTTGCAATTCTGTCCGCAGGTTGCTTGCGATGCCAAGCGAGAAACCGAGTGATGAAGTAGTTTGGACAATCCGAGAGAATCCAACCTTCATCCATGACGAGAGACGAGTGCTAGAGAGCACCGACAAGGGGGATATTCTTCAAGATCCCGCCATCATCACTTGTCTTGAGTATCGACAAGACGAAGTGAAGCCACCCGACAAGGACTTTATGTCCGAGGTAAGTAAGTTTAGTTTTTTCGATGATTCAAGACTAACTTACTCTGGTTCTATTTTCAGGCCGCCGATGCGATCGAGCCAAGCACAAAGCAAGGTGAGACCAACCATCGTGACGAG
Organism: Hibiscus tridactylites; assembly: GCA_958450335.1. NCBI lineage: Eukaryota > Viridiplantae > Streptophyta > Magnoliopsida > Malvales > Malvaceae > Hibiscus > Hibiscus tridactylites. The sequence continues at coordinate 96,819,336 of OY288273.1, read as the reverse complement.
CCAAGCGCCAAGGCGCAAAGACCTTGCATTTTGGAGGGACAATCCCTTATTCGAAGATGATCGAGAATTTACCAAGGAGTGGCAACCGTTCGAGATTGATCGAGGACCAAGGCATGAAAGCCTTGCCATTTCCACAAGTTTTCCCTTATCCGAGTGGGAACAAGACGATGAGCCGGGGCCGTTCGAGATAAAGGCGACCGAGCCTCATCCCTACCAATCGACGAGGACGTCGATAGATTCAGTGTGGGAGAATGTTACCGACTCAATTTTCAAGATCGAGTCTCCCGCACCCATAGGTGCTAAGTTCCGCGCACCACCCGCACAACCCAACCGAGGGACTCAACGTGCTTCCATTTCCACGCACCAAGGGGCCATGCACAACGCCCTTGGTGGTGTCCGTGCCCAAGAGATCCGTCCTGGGCCTACTTCTCCGCACCATGGGGCCCTTTCTAGCACCCCATGTGCTGCCCGCAAGCCTTGCACCCGAGGGGGCCCAACACACGCACCCGAGGGGCCTTTTCTACGCACCCTCTATGCCGGCCAAGGCATAGAGCCCGAGCCCGCACCCGATGTGCGCACAATGGAGACCAAGTCCGCACACGAGGGGGCCTTGCTATCCGACCATCATGGCGCCCAAGCCATGAAGCCCAAGTCCGCACCCGACGTGCACACTAAGGGGGTCAAGTCCGAATCCGAAGGGGCCTTGTCTTTCATCCATGCCGCCCAAGCCATGGAGTTCAAGCCCGCACCCGACGTGCACGCCTATGAGGCCGAGTCCGCACCCAATGTGCATGCCAAGAGGCCTAGGGGCTGTCCATCAGCATTGCCCACACCCCTAGGGCCCGTTTTAGCACCCAATGTGCTAAAGAGAAGGTTTTGGAGCCAATATCCGGGCCACACCAAGCCCAATCCGCCCAAGCATCCAAGACCAAAGCCAAGGAGTCATCTTTGGACCAACGCACATGGAAAGGTATCTTCCATGGAGCCTATTCGAGGGAAGTTTCCATCCTTGAAGCCACATTCGAGGAAACAAGCCAATGCCACCAAGACAATGATGTCATTGGGCTCTTATCTTAGGCAACCATGTAATATAGTGATTTAGTTGCCATGTATAGTTGATTATCTTTCCCTCATTAAAGATTCTCTTTGTAAGACTCATCCATAGCCATTGGATCGAGTCAATCCTAGCCATTAGATCTAGGGGGCCAAGGCTATAAATAAGAGCCTTGCCCAACCATTGTAATCACTCCACTCCACTCCACATCCACTTCACATTTCCCATCTTTCTCATTTCCTTTCTTTCTTAATACAAGAGGGCTCGAGTACTCTTTTCTCCCCGTCTAGGCTTAGGGGGAACTTAGCACCTATGGGTGCGGGAGACTCGATCTTGAAAATTGAGTCGGTAACATTATGTTTCCTCAAAAGCGTATAATACATAGGAAGAGACAATTTGATGAAATTAATAGTGAGGAAACACTAATATCTCATGAAGAGTTAGAATTGAATATTTTTTTATATTGTCGATCAAACTATTATTTTTTTGGATAAGAAATTTAAACAATATCAATTATATGAGAATGTTTTTGGCTTCTTGTTTCATTCTGATAAATCACTTTTATTGGACGATAATAATCTCAAAACTCATTGTAATAATTTTGAAAATGCTCTTAAGAAAGGTGAGTTGTCTGATGTTGATGAAAATGAATTATTTATAGAACTGAAATTACTTAGAGAACTTTTATTGAAGGAAAAAATGAGAGCAATGGGTTTATTAAGGTTTTTTAAATGTTTTAATTGCTTCCCAAATGTGACAATTGCTTATAGAGTCTTATTAACTATTCCTATTATTGTTGCTTCTGCAGAGCGAAGTTTTTCAAAATTGAAGTTGTTGAAATCATACTTATGAACAACAATGTCGCAAGAAAAGTTAAATGGAGTTGCTTTGATGGCAATCGGTAGTGATCTTTGAGAAGAAGTTGATATTGAAAATGTTGTAGATGATTTTGCTTCAAAACATGCAAAAAGAGCGGCACATTTTAAGTGAAAATGTTAGATTTTTAAATGTTTATAAGTGAACTTTTGTTTTTTTTTCAAGAGAGTAATTAAGCAATTTTTTTGTATTAAGGTAATATTTAAAAAAAACTTACGAACTATAAATTAAGGGCTTCATTTTAATAAATTAGACATAGCCCTCTAAATTTTTGAACCGCCCCTGACATATTTACTATATATATTTTGACATCTAGAGATTTTATTATCTATGCGTCGCTTTTACGCTCTTACAGTTGTACTAATTTAAAATATTATATTTTTCATAGGAGTAAACAACAAATTTATTGTTTAAAGGAATTATATGACATTGAAAATTAAGATGTAATTATATTGTGTTTGTTAAACATATTTAAATAATTAATTTTTTTAATAAATTACAAGATGTAATTACTAGGTTAATAATTAGATTTTTACATATAATTACATTGTGGTGTCTAAACACCTTTAATGGAAGTAAAAGTAGGCTAATGTGTTTTTGTTATTGAAGTGAAAATGTTAAAATGAAAAGTTTTAAATGCCATCAAACTATATACTCGAAGTTGACAATATATATATATGGTTGTTTTAGTAGATGAAGTTTTATAAATGAAATAATTGAATCAAAAAGTCATTTTATAATATGTTTTTATTTTACTCGATTTGAATTAATTGACCAATAAATTAAATATATTCGCTAAGTTGGTGTTAAAAGGTGGAATAATTTTGTCTTTCATCGTATCAACTTGCACTATTTTCTTTTCCTTCACTTTCTTTTTGTAGGATTCAGTAGATTTATATGGAAACATGTCTATTCCATGATTGTGATTTTTAATAGTGATATTTCGATTAAATTTAAATTATATTTCAAATTTCTTTTCATTTCTTTTTTTTAACCACTCGTATTTTCATTTCTTTGATTATTGCTAATATGAATTGTAACGGGTCGGATCTGGACTGGATCCAGCTAGACTTAGATCTAGACTCATTTTTACATTTTGGATCCAGACTTGCCCTGGATTCACGGGTCTAGAAAATTGGGACTCAGATCTAGATCTAACCTATCTTACGAATTCGGGTTCAAAAGGGGTCTGTTAAAAAAAGACCAATCGACCTATTTTTTAATGTAATAAAACAGTCATTTATTTTTTTTTGATTAATAGGAAGGAGTAACACCACATGCCTCGTTAAAAACCCCCCTAAACCTAAATGGGGGAAAAGAGCACATGTGATGTTACGTTCATAGCATTAGCAAAAAACCAAAAAACAAACAAAGCGAAACTAGTTCAACAAGTTCATGTCATCAAGTAACACATCCACAACCTCCTGGGGAGGGCAAGGCCAAGTCTTCCCATGAAAATCCCAATCGAAAGCTAAAGAAGCCATCCTATCCGCAACCTGATTCGATGTACGAGGAGTATACCGTATCGTCAAATCCCAATCACGCCTCACAATTTCCATAATCCGGTGAAAAAGATTATGCCCACCACTAGTGTCTCCCTTACCATTTAGCATATCCGCCATCGTGGTGCTGTCCGTCTCGATGTCCACCAACCAACAACCATAATCTCATGCATGTCGAAGAGCCTCATAAACCGCCCATAGCTCGCACATAAGAACCGAGCATCGACCCAAGTATCGGCCAAAGCCAAGAACTCATGCACCCGTGTCGTCTCGTATAACCCCTCCAATAGCCGCAAGTTGCATAGGTCCTCTAACCGACCCGTCCGCGTTCACCTTGAGCCGCCCTTGCATCGGGCGACACCAAACAGCCAAGTGAGGCCGGCCCCCAGACACGCGACTGCCCCCAGCAGCATTTTCCACCGCTGCAGCAACGCTCTCGTCCCTGGTACGTATCTCGACTGCCAACAAATCCCGCAGCCCAATCACGTCGTCCCCAAGCACCCTCGTGCAGCGATTCTTCCATAACAACCAGCACACAATGGCAAAGAGGCATTCCCATGCCGGTTCCGACGACCAGGACCGATGAGCCCCGGTAATATTACCCCAAAACCACGCATCAAACGGCAAACCAAGGAATTCCCTCAATCGGCTCGGGTGAACAAGCTTGTCCCAATGGGTCCACGCACGTGGGCACGATCGGAGGATGTGTTCGATGTCCTCCACTACGCCATTGCACACACTACAATCTGTGGTTGCCGTCATGTGTCGACGACCTCGTTCCGCATTCGTCAATAATTTATCGTGCGCTACCAACCATAAAAAAGTACGGACTCGTTGCGGAACTTGAAGCTTCCAAATGGAAGGCCAAGCCCTCGGGATACTCGTCACCAAACCACTCCCCAAAACTCTATACGCCGATGAAGCTGAAAACCGACGGTTATGCTCCCATCTCCACGCAGCCGTATCGGACCCAGCTGCAGCGTGTGGCGGTGCAACAGCCCGAATTTGCTGTAGCGTGGCTGCCGGCAGAACCCCCTCCAGCTTGTTCCAATCCCACTCGCCATTCGCTCCTATCCAAGCCGCCACAGGTGAGGTGCTTGGCATAACGCCACTAAGGCACCTTGTCGCCAACACTCCATCACCATCCAACCAATGGTCAAACCAAAAATCAGTGCTCCACCCATTATGTATATTCCAAACGATACCACTACGAATCGTGTCCCAAACTTGGCTCAACCCCTGCCATAACCGGGAACATCCCAAACGATGGAGATTCTGCGGAAGGGGGCCAACCCACTTATATTTGTGACGAAGAACCTGAACCCACAATTTATGATGATCCGTAATTAGACGATAACCGACCTTCATTAGGAGGGCTTGATTCTGTCGACCAAGGTGCCGCAAACCAAGGCCCCCCTCCTTTGTATCAGTCGCAACCACATTCCAACGGACCAAAGGAATACCCTTAGAACCACTCGGTGAACCCCATATAAATCTCCGAATAATGCGCTCCAAGGCGTCACAAACATCCTTCGGAAGCCAAGCCGTCTGCATCACATATGTGGGAATAGCCTGAAGGACAGCTTTAGCCAAAGTGATCCTGCCGGCTAAAGACAAAGTGCGAGCCGCCCAGCCTGACAAACGACTTTCAACCTTTTCAATAAGAAATTTGTACGTATCAAAAGTGACCCGTTTGTGCAACAAAGGAACTCCTAAATACATCCCCAAATCATCAACAAGTTTAAACCCTCCAAAATTGGCAAGCTCCAAACCCTTAGGCTTACTACAGTTCTTAGAAAAATAGATAGTTGTCTTATCGGAGCTAACCCGATGCCCAGAACAATCACAGAAAATATCAAGAGTCTCTTTGATCACTCGCATCTGACTTAAGTTTGCTTCAGCAAAAAGAACCAAATCATCAGCAAAAAAGAGGTGGGATATACCTGGGCCATTCTTTGATAGTGCGATACCCTTCCACGCCCCGCCATCTACCCTCCGCCTAATCGCATGGGAGAGGCGTTCCATACAAAGCACAAAAAGATACGGCGAGAGTGGGTCTCCCTGGCGGATCCCACGCGACGGTCTAAAGGAAGATGTAAGATTCCCATTCAAGATAATACGAGTCTGAACAGAGCGCACACAATGCATGATCCAATAAATAAACCGCATTAGCAGGCCAATATCGACGAGTGTGGACTCAATAAAATCCCATTCCAAATGATCATACGCTTTCTCCAAGTCCACCTTAACCGCCATCCAAGCTTTCGCCCCAGTCTTCCTGGCCATCAAATGCATAATTTCCTGTGCCAGAATGATGTTATCAGTGATTTGACGACCAGGGACAAAACTCACCTGGTTCTGACTCACCAAACTATCAAGTAAGGGCTTAAGCCTATTAACCAAAATTTTCGTAATGACTTTATATAATACAGTACAAAGACTGATAGGTCGATATTGACTTATCTTGGTTGGCGCCGGAACCTTCGGGATAAGAGCTAGCAGGGTTTGATTCGCATCTTCAGGTAAAACCCCATTTTCAAAAAAATCTTCAACAAACCGGAAAACCGAATCACCCACAGTACCCCAATTACGTTGGAAAAATACCGCTTGAAAACCGTCAGCACCCGGGGCCTTCAGGGGGTCCATACTAAACACAACCTCCTGCACCTCCTCGAGAGTAACCTGTCGAACCAACCCACCAAGCTTGTCGCTACTCACAGTCGGGAAGCCATTCGAACAAACCCCGTGGGGTTCCCTACACCTTTCCGACGTGAACAACGAAGAAAAGAAATCCACGGCATGTTGCTGTAATGCTGTCGGATCATCACACCACTCGCCATTATCCAACTTTAGCATTCTGATAGAGTTCCGACGTCGACGATGTAAAGTTGTTGCATGGAAAAATTTAGTGTTCCGGTCCCCTTGCTGGATCCACTTACTACGCGATTTCTGGAACCACAAGCTTTCCTCCTGTTTGAGAACTTCAGAAAGTTCACCTTTAAGATTCTTTTCAAGCTCAACAAGAAACGGTGTTGGGTGATTCTCCAAAGCCATCTCCACCCCCCGGGTACGTGCTAAAAGCTGCTTTTTCCTCTGCCCAATGTGCCCAAAGACCTCTCTATTCCACCTTTTGCTGTTGTTCTGGAACCTCGCTAAATTGTCAAAAACCGCACTCCCCTGGTTCCAGCTATCCGATAACAGATTACCAAAATCTGCATGATCATTCCAGGCCGCAATGAACCTGAACGGCCGCTCACCTTGTCCGATGTTCACACCGTCCGTAGCTAGCAAGATAGGCCGGTGGTTCGATCCCAAGCGCTGAAGGTGGTACACCTCCGAGAGAGGAAAACTGTTATACCACGCACCGGAGCAAATCCATCTATCCAGGCGTTGACTAAGGTCCCCCCTCTTCCAAGTAAACCGAGGGCCATTAAACCCCATATCATGTAAACCGGACCCAAACATGAAATCGCTAAAGTGACGGCAAATCCTGGTTCGCCGTTGCGAACCCCCCTGTCTATCATCCAAGGAAGAAATAGCATTAAAATCTCCCCCGAGGACCCACGGAAACTCCCTATCAACTTCCAACGCACGTAATTGTTCCCATAACAACCGCCGTCTACTATGATTAGGGCTAGCATACACAAAAGTAATGAAAAAACTGATATTAGAATCCAGCTCCTTGCACCAACCGTGCACGAATTGATTAGATAAAGCCAAAACATCAAAACGAACTGTATTTCTCCACAGAACCCAAATGCCACCTGATAACCCATTCGCCTCAACTCTATACGAGTAATCAAACCCAGCACGACGAATGAAGGTGTCTGCCGCAATGCCACTTATCCGTGGCTCAACAATAACAAAAATGTTTGGACTATACGATCTATTCACCACTCTAAAATATCGGTTAAAGTCAAGGCCAAGAGCACCTTGAGCATTCCAAGTAATGAACTTAACAATAGAAACAAAGGAAGGAGTACAAACGAAAACACTTACTGAGGAGTACCAGCAGCCGACCCCTCAAAAGTATCGTTCCGGATCCACTAAACCTCTCCCCGACCGACTCCACTGGTTTCCGAAACATCCTTTGACAAGGTGAAAGAGTGCGATAGGTCATTCGCCCAATCCTTAACCGCTACCTGAGTCAAAGCGGAGCTATCAGATTTTCTAGCCTTAGCCCCTTTCAACGCCACACCCTTGGGAGCCAAACGATTTCGACTTTGCCCTTTATGTCCACTCCCCCGGTTACTCCCCATGACCTGACGCCCATTAGTTTCTTGCAATGGTTGCCTTCCTCCATCATCCATAATACGTACCGCAGTATGATTTGATGACGGTAGGGTCGACTGTTCTACAACAATCACATCCGCCGACGCAATCGGAACCTCCGGACTACTCTCAATCACAACCCCCTTCATGTTCACCGCGACACACCTTTCCACAGCCCCCACATCCATCGAACCATTCGCCGCTGCCCTTGTAACATCCGATACACTCTCCATTGCTTGTCCATGAAATGCCTCCTCACCAACAGACGCAGCACCATCCGCAACATTCCCCGTAGTACCCTTCTTCACCCTTCGCCCATTCCCACTAGGCGCAACAGCCTGCTTACCGTCGCTACCCTCCTTAGCCTTTACGACATCCCGATCCTCCCCCTCTAGGACCAACGGCCTGAAGCGCGACCCGGGTTGCGGTTTAGGCGCCGCCTGCATCGGTGCCTTCTCCTTTGCCAACGGCGCCCGGCGACGACGGCTAGGGGCTTGCATCCATGGCCCAAAACGCTCCGTCTTCTCCGGTACAACAGTCTCCGCAACTTTCGCTTTACCCTTATTTGCCACAGAATCCTCACACATATCTTGTAAATGCCCATACTTTCCGCAAGAGAAACAGATATGTGATAAACCCTCATATTCGATCAATTGATGCCGCCCATCAATGATAATTGCCGGTGTCAACGGCTTTTCCAAATCCACGACAACCGCGAGACGAGCAAATTTCCCGCGTGATCCTTCCGTTGTGTTGAGATCCACACGAATAACCTCCCCAAGAACCCCCGCAATGGCTTCAAACATGCTACGCGAATAATATCTATACGGCAATCCGGGAAGCCGCACCCACACCAAAAGCTTCCGAGGGTAATCGATAGCCGTAGAAAAATCCCGCGACCATGGCTGAACTGTTAGATAACTCCCATAAATCACCCACGGTCCCCCAGACAGAACGCGCTCATAATCGGATTCCATCGCAAATCGAACAAGATAGTATTCATTGTCTAAATCAATAATATTAATCTCACCCACCGGTTTCCACATCATATGAATTCTGTTATGTAACGCACGATATTCAATTGATCGACCCAAAAGTCTTACCACCAATGACTTTGCCAGTTTATCATCGATAATGCGATGAACACGTTCCGAGAATTTGATTTCCGGCACTTCCCCAACGCTACCTATCACAACGTCATCCGCTTCGAGATCGACATCAAGATCGCATATAAAATTGTCCTTCTGGCCTTCCGAGCGCTGTCCAATGACCATGTCGCGGAAAGATAATTTTTCCTTTGCCGCCTGTACCTGATTCCCTGCCGCCAGCAATCCAGACTTTAAAGCGCCTTCCACGTCGGCCATGACCCCGTTTTCAGGATGCGAAGATTCAATTTCCATTTGCTGAACCGTCCCAGCGCTGACGTCCCCAATATCAGCCGCACCGTCCTGTCCCAATCCGTCCCCCTCTGTCGCCGCCGGTATCTGCTGATCGGGTGGACGCCCAACCGGCGCAAGCCCGCATACGCTACCTGGAATTTCGGAGCACACCATGAAACCCTAATCTTATTCTAGGATGCTGAATTTTTTACAGTCATTTATTAATATCACATCACATCTCAAATGAAGGAAAGATTAATTTTAATACAACTAGTAACATAATAAAAAATAATAAACTAAAGTCTCAAAAAAAACCAAGACAATTACACAAATGTCTTTTGAATAACACAAACAATAAAAAATATAGATCATAAAATATTTCATTGTCACAAGCCGAGTACCGCACTTTAAAACTTATTATGTCATTTATATATATTTAAAACCTATTATGTTATTTATATATATTTTAAAATCAAAGGTGAGTTTTTCTATAAACGGGTTTAAGTCCAGATCTTAGTGTCAGATCCATACTTTAATCAGAAAATCATCTGGCCCGAATACGTCGGATACAAAATTTTAGAATTTACACCCTATAAAACAGATCTGGATCTACGGATTTGGGTCGGGTCTAGAATCCATTGCCATCCCTAATTGCTAATCTCAAAAAACATTATATAAAAAATAAAGGTTGGATTAATTTAATTTAATACTTATCGCAATAGATTTAATCCCCTATAATCAGATTGTAGACTCAAAGAGCAAAATGATAACTGTCATGCTTCACCTTCTTGCCCAGCCCAAACTTAATATTGGAAACCTAATTATGATTATTAAATCTTTACTGCTTCCTTGTCTGATTTTTTTATTTATTTTAACACCCAACCTTTAATCTCGTCTGAAGAACTTTACTTCGGTAACAATATTCCATTTGCTTTTACCAACGGATTGGTTCAAATGGTATGTAATTTGGTATCGCTTAAGTATATATCGAGTTCAATGCTTTGTGTATGCATAAAATATCCGTTGAGAGAATCACCCACCATAACAAAGGTGTGTGATGTAGATCAGTTCAAATTTGTCAGGGCGAAAAACCTGAAAAATTGAGAGAGCAACCAAAAAAAATATTTCATTTGCTTTCAAAATTAAATACCCAAGTTTAATAATAAATAAATATTATGTGTGAGATGAATTTAGATTTATTCTAAATTAAGTACGAGAATATTCGATGAGTTTTTGTCTAATTTTATTTTGGTATAACGTGGGAATTGCGATCAGGGGGCGCAATCAGGGGAAGCAGAACAGTGGCCCTGTCCTCAGTTCACCCAAAAAAAGGGTTAATTGCACTCAAACTCTTAAAGAAATTATAAAATTACAAGTTGATATAATGGTAAAATTGCATCTAAACCCCCCCCCCCCCCAAAAAAAAAAAAAAACTAAAATTCAATTTGGATGAATGTAAAAGTAGGAATTTCGATGGTGGGCAACAAATGAGACTGCAAAACCATAGGCAGATTTATCAATAGTTCTGGGGGAAATACCCATTGTTATTTTTTAGTTTATTTTTATTTAATTATAATTATAATATTATTTAATTAAATTATACATTGAACATAAATAAAGAAAATGGAAGTTGGAATATCATAGCCGGCGGCAAGTGTAGTTGCATGGAAGCACCAGGTTTAAGAGCTTTTTCAGTGTGTAGGAGAAAAGGACAATATGTTGTTATAGCAGCTTTTTCAGAAACTTTTACGAGGTTTTAAATATATTTTTTCTATTATAATTATTTAATTGATTAATTTTAATTTTAATATAATAAAATTTATTTTCTATGTTGATGAGTTCTATTTTATAATTTAAAGTTTATTTAAATAAAAATTCGAGTTTAGTTTATAAAATTTGAGTCGTGTCAAATTGAGTTGAGTTGTTCGAATTTCTGTTCAAAATTAATTGTAAATATTGTATTGTTATAGTACTAGATTGTTTTAATTTAAATGGTTTTCTATATTCATGTACAATATACATATATATTTTTTCATATAAGATCACATGTAGTATATATGTATCAGACAAAGTTGAAAGACTTGACTTAAACTTAAAAATTGATCTACTAATTACTAAAAATACTAAGATATTCGAAGTCTCATTTTAGAACTCAATCTTTATTTATTTTTTTAGTTGAATTGAGTATATAAAATTATAAATCGAGTAAAATCGAGTTAAATTTTTCTCGTTGAATTGAACAAAAATATTTCAAATTAAGTCGGATTTTATTATCCATACTCAAAGAAAATAACTTCAAATTATGAAAACACGGTAATATATCTGTTTTAAATGGAATGAAGAGTGTTATTTCTTTATACCCAATTTGCGGCTGATTTAGAAATTTTTGGAACGGAGAATTTTAACTTAATTTTATTAATGAAAAAGAAGATTATAAAGCATAACATACTATAATATTAATAGAGATAAAAATATTAGAAAATTAAAGAGAGTAAAAGATAAAATTAAGCACAATTTTTCTTTTAAAAAATTGTTTTGTTTTTCAAATGAAATTTTAACAAAGATAAATTTTAATCAGAAAATACCCAATTTACGGCTGATTTGGAGATTTTTTAAAACGAATAATTTTAACTGAATTTTATCAATAAAAAGGAAATTATAAAGTATAACATACTATAATATTAATGGAGATAAAAATATCAGAAAATTAAAGAACGTAAAAGATATAATTAAGCATAGTTTTTTTAAAAAATATTGTTTTGTTTTTCAAATGAAATTTCAGCAAAGATAAACTTTAATCATAAAACTTTATGTATAAAGCATTCTTTTCACTGCGAGTTCTTGGCACATCGGCAAACTACCACAAGGGAATTCAAAAAATAACATACCGTCAAATTATCTTGTGACTTGAAACGCTCGATAATACTTGTTATCTGAACGCTAAATTGTCATAACATCAGACAATACTGTCACAAAGATAAGTCATGCTAAAAAGCAGACAAATAAACTGCTATATAAGTAAACAAAAAATAGCTAAAACAACTGGTGTAAAATAACTTATAGTAAAGTAAAATAAAAAACTGAATTGAAAAGAAAATAAATAATTCCTCATCAAAAAGAGAAAAATCTTAGTTATATACAACTAAGACAAATACTAGAAATTAACTGACGATATGAAAGTCGTCATCGAAAAAATTTTAATAAGAAAAAAAATTCAAAGAGGTTTTTAGATAGTATCCACCTCAGAAAAAAAATAAAAGTAATAGAGTAACAAAAGAATTTACTGATTTGGAAACTTAGTGTTGAATTGGAGTTGTAAATGTTCGGTCGTGATTTTTTTTCTAAAGAAATATAATGTTATCAAGATTGTAAATTTGTAATTGTTGCGAAGACTTGAAATTTTTTAAATTATTATGATACGATGTTACGTTATATTGACCACAATTTATGAGAATAAAATTTCCATAAATTTCAACGGAAATAGAAAATTTTACTTAATTCAAGCATAGCTTCTCATGAAATTTAAAAAAAGAAAAAACATATTATCATCCAATACTATGTTCATTTTCATTTTATTCAATTTCATCCCCAAAATCTTCAAACGTGTTATGCACCGGCACTCGTAATAATATAGTACTAACAATTAAAATCTAATAGTATTAGGGCCAAAGCAGCTCAAATCCATAACTTTCGTCATACTCGCTTCAGATTTATTCATCACTGTACACGCTGCAGCTGAAGAAGAAGAAGAAGAAGAAGAAGAAGAAGAAGAAGAAGAAGAAGAAGAAGAAGAAGAAGAAGAAGAAGAAAGGGTATTGGCCTGAGCATATGATCTGGCATTGTTCTTCGCATGCTGATGAAGTGACCTAATCGTGTAATTCCACCTGCAAATTCCTTGGTCCTTAAGCGCCTCCACCGCTCCTATTGTCGCCGCCACGATCCAGCCTTTCCGGGCTGCTCCACTGCTCATTCTTTTATTTTTTTTCTTTCTTTCTGGAAATTGGATTCTTTGATTTTGAGTTGAGAAGAGAAATGGGCCGGGGTTATTTTATAGGGGGGAAAATCCCAAAATCAGCAGGCGGTTTAAGCCAGATATGTGGAAAGTGGCCCCCTGGTTTTTTGGCGACGAAAACCAAGGAAAATCAGATGCTTGCTTTTCACTGTTTTCGGTTTTCGACGACGAAAACAAGAAATCCGAGTGCCGTTTTCGGTTTCGGCAACAAAAATTAGGTGGTATTTCCTTTTTTGGCTTAAATTAAAAATCAACCCCTAAACTATACCTTGTGTTTGCTTTTAGCCCTTAAACTAATTTTTGATAAAAAATCCCTAAATTATCATTTGTAGTCATTTTAAGTCCGATGGATAACTATGTCAAAAAAATTATTTCGACGAATAAGATGTTGACATATCATAAAAAAATTTGACCAATAGATAGTTTATGGACTAAAAGGAAAAAAATGACATAGTTTAGGTACTTATTTTAACTAAAAAATAATTTAGGGACTTAAAAAGACCAAAAGTAATAGTTTAGAAACTTATTTTGATCAAAAATAGTTTAAGGGCTAAAAGTAAACATAAGACATGGTTTTTCATTTCCTTTTCATCCCTCTATTTTGTGAAAATTCAGAAGTTGGACACTCTACTTTAATTAATCAGAATTTATTCTCATAATTTGCATGATTTTAGAAGTTAGTCCAATTGTGACTGTTTAGCATTTTATATAGGAAAGAAATAATAAGAATTTCAATAGTTCAATACTTTATATACGGTAAATTAACAAAAACGAGTAGTTCATGTAACATGTTTATGTTTTTATTAAAAAATTGATTAATTTTAAAATTTTATTAAATATGATGATAAATTTTCTGATAGATTAAAAGTGAAGTAATTATTTTTTTATCTTTTATAAAGTGAAGGGTCGGAATTCATAATTAAATCATTTCTTCCTTCACTGTTTTGGTTTTGGGATGTTTAACATGTTTCGGATTCTATAAACTACAATTATATTATGGCGGCAATTTAATATTATTTTTTATATTATATATCAAAATTTTATTAATAGCGTGATTAAATTGTTAACCAGTAGAATCACTATCGCCCCTCAATTAACACAGGATCCGTTTAATTAATACCGACATAAACTATTTAAGAATCATGTAATTACCCTAACTCCCTAACCAATTACAACTATTATTTTATTAACAATCTCTAGAATAAGTGGTTAAAACTTTCAATTCGCGATTGAAAATTTTCTACTTATTTTGGTGCTCCTATTTATGCGTCATTCTAAAAATTAGGTTTAGAGTTTAATAAATTTAGAGCATGATGTATTTTTAGGAGGTAGGATTTAAGATTTAAAATTTAGAGTTAAAGCTTAGAATTTATTTTTTTAGTGTTTTTAGTGTTGGGACATTAAAAAACATCATCAGAAGAGGTAGAGAATTTTTGTCCTTCAATTGACACGCTCTTCCTCTTTTTCTTCCTTAGGTTGTGGGTTTGAAACCAATTAGAAGTAAATTTTCCTCATAAAAATTGTTAAAAATTTACAACTATTATTTTGAGATTTATTAGGTTAGGTTTCAAAAAGAAAGCTGGTTTGAACTTTGAAATGTTAAGTTTTTTTTTTATTTGTAATGAAGACTAAATTAGGTTAGAGCGCGCTAATTTTACAATAGGAAGGGCCATACATCTCTCACTAAGAGAAAAAATTATATCATGAGTGATTTTTATTACGTTATTCATGAGATCAACTAATGGAAACCGTCCACTTCATCATGATTTTTCTATATAATTTTTTTTTAACCAATGAATCTTCACTAAAATTTTTTCATGTCATTTTAAAAACTGTTTTTTAGAAGTTATTTTATTATTAAATTAATGACATGAAAAATATTAATAAAGTATGTGATTTCTATTGGTTGGTCCATGGATGATTGGTGAGAATCACCCATAATATAATTTTTTCACTAAAAGGAAATAAAATGTTAGGTTTTAATCGTTAATATTTTTATTAAAAAAGCTACAACAGTAATTAATTAAAAAAATCTTTCGAAGCAATTAAAGCCAATTGCAACGTTTTATCTCCAAGAAAACAAAAGTTCGACTTCTAATCAAAACATGCTAAATTAATGGAAAATTTAAAGCAGCTGTGTAAATATTTTGTTTTCACAAACGTTCTAATTTTAAGGGTTAATAATCTAATTTAGGATCTATAGTTTATGAGTTTAAAATTTAGGGTATGTGATTAGAATTGAGGGTCTAAGGTTAAGTTTTAGTGGTTAGAGATTAGAGTTTAGATTTTAGGGTAATATGTTAGGGATTTAGATTTTTACCTATAACCCTTAAAATTTAACCCTAAACTCTAAATTCAAACTACAATCCTTAAATTCTAAGTACATAAACTTAAATCTCTAAAATTGTAACCCCCTCGTCCCGGTCTGGTCGGATGACCGGTCCGAGTGGGCTACACGGGGAAAACCGAAGCGAAACCCGTTAAGGCTTCCCTTCGGTTAACGACCCAGAAAATTTCTTTTAACTTCAATCTTATCTATATGCATATTTAATTCCTACGTGAAGCACAACAGCGGAAGATACAAACAACGAAACGTTCACCGACCAAACAAAACATAAACAGTCCATTTTACTTCATTACAGCAGGCCGTTTCGAAACGCCCATAGGGTGTTCCGAAACGCCTTGACTTAGTCAAAGGCCAAGGTCAACCATAAGGCGACCGTTCCGAAACAGGGGAGACCCGTATCGGAACGATCTTGACGGTCAATATCTCGTGGTCAACGAGATTTGACCGTTTCGGAACTTCAGAGGCCCGTTTCGGAACGGCTTCATCTCGCCAATTTCTCAAAATTCCAGTAGCGAAAACGTTCCGGAACGACCCTCATCCGTTTCGAAACGGCAGGCCATTTACGCAGGGACCGTTCCGGAACAGGGGGACCCGTTCCAAAACGCCCCCTGTCTGCAGACTCGCCTGGGCTGTTTTGAGGCACAAGGGTGCCCCAAAACACCACCAAAACACCATACAACAACAAATCAATTGAACCCAAGCTATACCAACAATAACATCATGCTTTAACAAGACCTAAACATGTCTAATACTAAGGCAATAATCCACAACATGCATTCATTCAAGCAACCATCAAACACATGTAAAAACACTTAAGGCATAAGACTAACATTCAAAGGAGCAACTTAGGCATGAGTTAACATTCATCACACAAGCATTTGGAAAGATACATCATGCTTACGAATCAAGTCAACCATAGACATACATCAAACTCAAATCAACACACCTATCCCATTGCTTTACTATTACAATCTTTAAGTTTAAACACCATACTTGAGCAAACCGTAAGCAACACTTGGAGACTTTCCCTTGCCTTTGCCACCCACAAGCTATTTATCTGCATTGTCGAACAAAAGAGAGCGTAAGCATAAAGCTTAGTGAGGGTAAGCTCTTTAAAAACAAACCTCGACAATGCCGGGTCCAAGCACGAGCTACAACCAAGATAAAATGCATGGTCTTACCTCCGATCCACGCGAGCCATAAATATAGATGATGCATGAACATATATTCAATATCATGTCATGCTCAACATGTTTAAATCCACAACATATGAAATCACATATATTACACCATGTTAGCAACACATCCCAAAACACATTGGTTCACAATTAACCACATATTGGCAACATAAACTACTATCTGTATTGGCACCTAGCTATGACCCGAATACGCGGATAACCCGTTGGAACGCATTTCCAACAACAACATTACCTCGGTGGGATTCCACTCATCACCGGTCCTTGCATGTGCGGGATTCCACTCATCGCCACATGCCCTACGGATGGGATTCCACTCATCATCACGTAGAAATATAAATAAAATTTCCGGGCGAACCCGTACTCCTCCTTGGTGACTCAACGCCACCAAGGCCACGCGCGACTTTTGACTCATGTGTACACACTAACATCCTAATGATCGATCATTTGTACTCAAGCATACTAGTGCCAATACTACACATTTCATTACTCTTTCGCAATATTAATTCATGACACTTCCGTGCTTAGCACGTACTCACCTTGACTTACCGTCATGCATAAACCACATTTCCATGCCTAGCATGTACTCACCATGATCCTTGGATCATGAAACCACCTCATAAAATCATTTCACACGTCAACACCACATGTACATAACTAACAACCACATCACATTATATTTTACACATGTGTATAACCATATCATATCTATCACCAACATGCATATAACAATGCATCAAACATACCTCATCATACATGTATACAACATATACATAATCAACACTACCACAATTTAATACGAGGCATATACAACCATTAAAAAGTGCAACCAAAGTCTCTAATCAAAGCTTGGGATTAGGCTACCACTCTAATCCCAACTCTAGGCGGGTTTACCAAGCCCATCCTAGGTTCACATGCTTGAACCAAATACTCAAAACCATTTTGAAAATATTTAACCACTCACCTAAACATCCAAGCTCCAAGCCAAGCTAGCAACCTCCCTCAAATTTCCGGATTTCTTCCCGAAGCTTTTCCAACACGAATTCCCGCTTCCAAACAACCTCAAACACATTTCAAACAATTCCAAATCAGCCCATCACCAAAAGATCAACCCGGAACACAATTCAAATACAATTTACAATGTTGCAAGCCATGACCAAACCCCATTTTTAGCAATTTCGGACAGCCCCTAAACCATGTCCAAAAACCATGTTTCCAACATCCATAGCACCCACAAACAATCTCAAATCAACCCCTAACCATAGTACTACCATTGGGCTATCAATTTCCACCTAAAACAACCCCCAAAAATCACCCAAAACCCTTCAAAAAACCCATTTATACCCAAATTCGGGAAAATGTATAAAATCATGTAAAAATCATCTATGTTGGGTCTTATAGGTAGCAAACAACATATATAACCTCAACAAATCGAAAACTCAAGTTAAAGACAACAAAGTTTACATTTTTGATCTAAAAGCTCAAAACCCTAAACTTCAAAATCTATGAACTTTATGAAAATTAAAGGTACCATCTTGAAGAGAAAGATGAGCACAAGTTGAAAACGATCTTACCTTTCAAAAAGCCCCAAGATTGAAGAAGAAAAGGGATGGAATAGTGAATGGAGAGAAGCTCTCCTTTTTGACGTGAAGAAAGGAAAATGGGAAAGAAGAAGAAGATGACAAGGCTTGTTTAACATAAAAAGGGGGTTTTAAATTTAAAAGCTCTCATATTTACCATCTTGCCATTAATGAGATGGCAAATCCTCCTTTATCATAAAATTCATGGGATTTAATTCCCAAAACAATTTTTGATCCAACACAAATGTTTGATTCGAACATCTAAAGCCCAAAATAATATTTTATTATTTTAAATTTTAAAACCGAAACCCGAAACAATATTTTAATATTATTTCCATCCGACCCCTAAACCCGGGTGTTACAACTCTCCCCCACTTAAGGAAATTTCGTCCCCGAAATTTATCGATCACAGAGGGCCACTGAAACATGCACCTCCACGCTTTCCTCTCTCACCACAACGTACCAACCAACTCGAAAGACTTACCACACAACACTTGCTATCTTACACTAAGATCTCAACTGATTCTTCAAGGCATGCCAATTTCAAACTCAACTCAATCTCTTCAACAAACATAGCACGGAACAGATCTAACTCACATTTCTGAATCATGGATACACGGAACACATCTCAAACCCCTTCCTAACTCTGGTGATAACCGCAACAGATAACAACAGAACTATCCTGATTCACAAACTCATACAATACTGCTTGAACACTTAACTCATAACTTTCTCTGACTGATCCTCTGTCTTCATCAATTAACCAAACACTATGCAGACGTCTTCAAAAATAATCTAGTTGAAATCTCGAATCTCTATTACTCGCTTCCATTATGAACCTTCCACGGATGTAACAAATAGAAGGAGCTGAAGCTCGGTCTTGACACGCTGGCAATTTACATACTCACTCTCATACTGAACCACATTACTCATCCACTCAATTCAGGAGCATTCATCTTCAATCCACAATACGTCTTCGTACTACTCAGATGCAATACATATGAACTATATTGTGCTTCAGCCAAGACAATACGTCTCAAAACACTATGTCAATCGGTACAACTATTCTGTCTCTGAAGTGCAAAACTCTATCATCTCTGCAACTGTATTCTGAAGGTCTTCCTTCCACTCTGCCTCGCACGTGAGGTGCCAAGAATCTGTCTTGCAACTATTTCTCTTCAACATTCTGACTCAAGGTAGTCTCAACTCGAAACTCGGCCACAAAACTACTATCATTTGATATACGGAATTCGGCAATTGCAACTCGTAACTCAACTACTAATCTAACAACAAATACAACTCAGAACATCGGTTACTACGTAGACTCTCTTCATATAGTACTCAATCTTGAGATCACAGTCTTCAAGCAATTCTAACTACTCATGTTGTTCAAGTTCCAACCATTCCTAAGTCTTCAAATACTCCAAGTTCTAATGATACGTGCATATACATTGTGCATTTCTTACTATATAAGCTTTGTCTAAGTCTTCGAAGCAAATACAACTATAATTAACTCTATGTCTCATATCAAATAACTCTTCTCACGGTCTTCCAACTATCTTGATGAACAAGCCACAATCTTCTCTCTTGCATAAGCACACAACCTAACTCTACATGTAACACATCACTATGGTTCACAAATTCTTTCTCTGTTATAAGCTGACTCAAGGTCGAAGCTCTCTTCAAAGTTTCTTTCGGTTTCTCAAGGGCTCATTATCTCGCATCTAACCACACAACTGAACATTCTTCTGTAGCAATCTATCAACGGAGCAACTATCTTCAAAAGATTATTTACAATTTCTGAAAGTAACAATACTAGACCTAGGAACTATAGATATCTGTCACAGTCTTCAATTTCTTCCAACTCATATCTTCTTTTGCCTACTTGGGATTTTCTCTAACACATTCAGCTGATCTACATATCCTAGGAGAACATCTTCATTAACTCGGAGTTCACGTTGGCTCAACTTGGCATACCACTGATTCTCTGATAGAATCTACAATACTAACTCTAAAGCTTGTCATGATCTTCTTCGGTACTTGAATTTACTCATGTATCATCTATGAGGACTACTACAAACTGATCAGGAAGCTTAGGAAAATATTCTGTTCAACATCTCTATAAAAGTAACCAACACACTAGTCCAACAAAACAGCATAACTCAGAACTCAAAACGGTCACATCTTGCCTCAAAAGTTGTCTTCGGTACTTCAAATTTTCTCACTTTCAACTGGTAGTAAACGGATCTCAATTTAATCTTCGAAAGACTGAAGCACACACTACTGACCAACTAATCACTGACACTCAGAAACGGATGTTAATCATTCACTGTCACTTGTTTCAACTATCTGAAATCTAAACACATCCTCGTACTGTCACTCTTCCCTCTTCACAAATTACGCTGTAGAACTCTGAGATGATGCACTAGGCCTAATGAGTCTAAGGTCTAACAAATCTCGAAGTTGATTCTTCAACATTCTCAATTCTTCCGGAAATCATAAGATATGGAGCAATCGGAACAGGAGTAGACTCGAAGACGATCTCAATATCAAACTCTTCCTCTCCAGACAGAGATAAGCCGACAATTCTTCCAAACACTTCTAGGAAAAGAAAACACAAATTATCCTAACATTATGCGGTCTAGTCTTCATTCAAAAATCGAATTCATCACAATTACTAAGCAAGCCTGTCAACTAAACTCAATCAATCTTTGACCTCTAAATCTGGATCAACATTCAACAAGAAGTTCACCTCCTCACCTACCACTACAGTCACACAAAAATTTGCGTCTTCAAAGCAACTCTCTCTTTGTCTCAACGTATACACTAACTCTATGCTCTTCGAGCCAAACCTTGACAAAAGGTATATCAAAACCGTAGAAAGGCAATCACTTCACATCTACTAGAAACTAGTAACTCTGAACCACCAACAAACATCTTCTGTACATCTTTCTGATCACTACTGTCTCCCAAAGAGGCTAGTCACATGTGTCCCTACATCTAAGGTCTCAACAAACTTATCTAATTTCTTACTGCTCACGCAAAAGGAGGTATTCGCAAAAATTGCAATTTCACATGTACACGACTGATAGTCTTCGGTCCTCTTGTTTTCAGACTGGTTCTTCAACAAAATTTGACTCTTCTAAACTGTTCTTAGAGCATCTCGTAACTTCAAGACTCAATTCTGATCGCACACAAACAGTCTTGCTGGACTTGTTCTACCCCTACCAAACAATCCTGAAGTCAAAGCTCAAGGCTCCCTGCTCGGCTCAACTATATCGGAAGTGACTTCATCTCTTCCGCTTGCTGGAAAACAACTCAACGTACACTGACTTAATCACACAAACTAGCTCCCACTCACGGACACTGACCAGCTGTCTTGCATTCAAAGCATGGGCCGAACCCCAACGGTCACCAACTAACACTTCTGAATTTCAGATTACTCACACGAGACCCCTACCTTGATTTCGCCAAAAGAACCAAGGTGCTCGCACCTACCTCTAACACTTCACCAGACAGATTCAAACTTGCAGGCTTGCTAATAATGTACAAAAATACGGACTCGGAATCAACTGGAGGAGACAACTTAATGCGGTACCAAGGGCTCATCTGTTAAAAACATCGACACCACTCTAACTCCCATTCATAGGTCTTCACTTCTTTTCACTAACTAATATCAGAATCGGTCTCATCGTCCCTCACCAACAAGAATCAACTCACATGCACGCGGACTCGAGCAAACAAATTGTACCTCAACTCCGGTACAACCATGCTCCTCTAACTATAGCAAAGAACTTCCTCTACATCATCCCCATTTTCAAAACCACAACTTCCACTTACCGATTCACGGCCCACACACTGGCCCTAAACTTACAAAAAGCAATAAATCAATCAACAATTTAACATACAAGTTGGGTGAGCAAAGGAAAGGTCCAAGTGGCTCAAGTATGATTTCCCTCACCTAAAATCCTTTTTCCGATGTAATAGAAGCAATGGGACTCTACTAAACATGTTTCAACCAAATCAGCACACATACATGCTCAACCAAGCATATAACAAGGCATACTTGCTAAACAAGCAAACAAATGCGTACGATCAAACAACATGCATTCTCAGTCAAACAATCACACATCACAGCATACACGGGTAACGGGCAACATGCTTTTAAACAAACAATCAACATACTTGTCACATAAGCAACCATTCTTGCAGAATAAGCAAACACCGTGCAATTCAACTTAAAAACTTAAACTCACCTCACTTACCTGCCCAAGGTCTCGATAACCTTAGGCTCTGATACCAACAAGTGTAACCCCCTTGTCCCGGTCTGGTCGGATGACCGGTCCGAGTGGGCTACACGGGGAAAACCGAAGCGAAACCCGTTAAGGCTTCCCTTCGGTTAACGACCCAGAAAATTTCTTTTAACTTTAATCTTATCTATATGCATATTTAATTCCTACGTGAAGCACAACAACGGAAGATACAAACAACGAAACGTTCACCGACCAAACAAAACATAAACAATCCATTTTACTTCATTACAGCAGGCCGTTTCGTAACGCCCATAGGGTGTTCCGAAACGCCTTGACTTAGTCAAAGGCCAGGGTCAACCATAAGGCGACCATTCCAAAACAGGGGAGACCCGTATCGGAACGACCTTGACGGTCAATATCTCGTGGTCAACGAGATTTGACCGTTTTGGAACTTCAGAGGCCCGTTTCGGAACGGCTTCATCTCGCCAATTTCTCAAAATTCTAGTAGCGAAAACGTTCCGTAACGACCCACATCCGTTTCGAAACGGCAGGCCATTTACGCAGGGACCGTTCCGGAACAGGGGGACCCGTTCCGAAACGCCCCCTGTCTGCAGACTCGCCTGGGCTGTTTTGTGGCACAAGGGTGCCCCAAAACACCACCAAAACACCATACAACAACAAATCAATTGAACCCAAGCTATACCAACAATAACATCATGCTTTAACAAGACCTAAACATGTCTAATACTAAGGCAATAATCCACAACATGCATTCATTCAAGCAACCATCAAACACATGTAAAAACACTTAAGGCATAAGACTAACATTCAAAGGAGCAACTTAGGCATGAGTTAACATTCATCACACAATCATTTGGCAAGATACATCATGCTTACGAATCAAGTCAACCATAGACATACATCAAACTCAAATCAACACACCTATCCCATTGCTTTACATTTACAATCTTTAAGTTTAAACACCATACTTGAGCTAACCGTAAGCAACACTTGGAGACTTTCCCTTGCCTTTGCCACCCACAAGCTATTTATCTGCATTGTCGAATAAAAGAGAGCGTAAGCATAAAGCTTAGTGAGGGTAAGCTCTTTAAAAACAAACCTCGACAATGCCGGGTCCAAGCACGAGCTACAACCAAGATAAAATGCATGGTCTTACCTCCGATCTATGCGAGCCATAAATATAGATGATGCATGAACATATATTCAATATCATGTCATGCTCAACATGTTTAAATCCACAACATATGAAATCACATATATTACACCATGTTAGCAACACATCCCAAAACACATTGGTTCACAATTAACCACATATTGGCAACATAAACTACTATCTGTATTGGCACCTAGCTATGACCCGAATACGCGGATAACCCGTTGGAACGCATTTCCAACAACAACATTACCTCGGTGGGATTCCACTCATCACCGGTCCTTGCATGTGCGGGATTCCACTCATCGCCACATGCCCTACGGATGGGATTCCACTCATCATCACGTAGAAATATAAATAAAATTTCCGGGCGAACCCGTACTCCTCCTTGGTGACTCAACGCCACCAAGGCCACGCGCGACTTTTGACTCATGTGTACACACTAACATCCTAATGATCGATCATTTGTACCCAAGCATACTAGTGCCAATACTACACATTTCATTACTCTTTCGCAATATTAATTCATGACACTTCCGTGCTTAGCACGTACTAACCTTGACTTACCGCCATGCATAAACCACATTTCCATGCCTAGCATGTACTCACCATGATCCTTGGATCATGCAACCACCTCATAAAATCATTTCACACGTCAACACCACATGTACATAACTAACAACCACATCACATTATATTTTACACATGTGTATAACCATATCATATCTATCACCAACATGCATATAACAATGCATCAAACATACCTCATCATACATGTATACAACATATACATAATCAACACTACCACAATTTAATACGAGGCATATACAACCATTAAAAAGTGCAACCAAAGTCTCTAATCAAAGCTTGGGATTAGGCTACCACTCTAATCCCAACTCTAGGTGGGTTTACCAAGCCCATCCTAGGTTCACATGCTTGAACCAAATACTCAAAACCATTTTGAAAATATTTAACCACTCACCTAAACATCCAAGCTCCAAGCCAAGCTAGCAACCTCCCTCAAATTTCCGGATTTCTTCCCGAAGCTTTTCCAACACGAATTCCCGCTTCCAAACAACCTCAAACACATTTCAAACAATTCCAAATCAGCCCATCACCAAAAGATCAACCCGGAACACAATTCAAATACAATTCACAATGTTGCAAGCCATGACCAAACCCCATTTTTAGCAATTTCGGACAGCCCCTAAACCATGTCCAAAAACCATGTTTCCAACATCCATAGCACCCACAAACAATCCCAAATCAACCCCTAACCATAGTACTACCATTGGGCTATTAATTTCCACCTAAAACAAACCCCAAAAATCACCCAAAACCCTTCAAAAAACCCATTTATACCCAAATTCGGGAAAATGTATAAAATCATGTAAAAATCATCTATGTTGGGTCTTATAGGTAGCAAACAACATATATAACCTCAACAAATCGAAAACTCAAGTTAAAGACAACAAAGTTTACATTTTTGATCTAAAAGCTCAAAACCCTAAACTTCAAAATCTATGAACTTTATGAAAATTAAAGGTACCATCTTGAAGAGAAAGATGAGGACAAGTTGAAAACGGTCTTACCTTTCAAAAGCCCCAAGATTGAAGAAGAAAAGGGATGAAATAGTGAATGGAGAGAAGCTCTCCTTTTTTACGTGAAGAAAGGAAAATGGGAAAGAAGAAGAAGATGACAAGGCTTGTTTAACATAAAAAGGGGGTTTTAAATTTGAAAGCTCTCATATTTACCATCTTGCCATTAATGAGATGGCAAATCCTCCTTTATCATAAAATTCATGGGATTTAATTCCCAAAACAATTTTTGATCCAACACAAATGTTTGATTCGAACATCTAAAGCCCAAAATAATATTTTATTATTTTAAATTTTAAAACCGAAACCCGAAACAATATTTTAATATTATTTCCATCCGACCCCTAAACCCGAGTGTTACAACTCTCCCCCACTTAAGGAAATTTCGTCCCCGAAATTTATCGATCACGGAGGGCCACTGAAACATGCACCTCCACGCTTTCCTCTCTCACCACAACGTACCAACCAACTCGAAAGACTTACCACACAACACTTGCTATCTTACACTAAGATCTCAACTGATTCTTCAAGGCATGCCAATTTCAAACTCAACTCAATCTCTTCAACAAACATAGCACAGAACAGATCTAACTCACATTTTTGAATCATGGATACACGGAACACATCTCAAACCCCTTCCTAACTCTGGTGATAACCGCAACAGATAACAACAGAACTATCCTGATTCACAAACTTGTTGAGTGTGTAAAAGTTCTATCATTTACACCTTTTTAAACCCATATTTCTGCTGCATTCAAGCATCATTGCATTGCATTTAGGTTAGTTTTCAATAAAACATCACAATTATATAAAAGGCACGGATTCTACTGAAAGATGGTTATTTTTGCAGGTATCTGTCACAGTAGATGTTGAAGGCAGGTGCAGGGCAGACAAGCAGGAAAGCTGAACTGGACAAGCAGCTGAAGAAGACGAACCTGTCGCGCACCTGTCGTGACAGCATGATGACAGCAGATTCATGAAGAGGAAAAGTGAAGTGGACCTCGATAGATAGAGAAAAATCTACTCGTCTGTCGTGTGGAAGCCGAATATTTTTCCAAGCCCCGGATCAAAAGATATGTCAAGCCAAAGCTCAAGGAGAAGAATTCCCATGAAACAAGGAGGCGGCTGAAAAGTAGGAATCCTTAGAGATTTAGTCTTTATTAGAATCTTACTTTTAATTAAAGTTGTAATCATTGTTACCTTAGATAACTTGAGCCCAAAGCTTATATAAAGGGCATAGATTAACCCTAGGGCATAGCCGACTACCCCATAACCGAAACCTAAACCCTGTCGTTTACCTGTCGCCGATATGTTCTAAATTCCCCCTAGGGCTACGGGTTGTTTTGTAAAGTAGTTGCAAGGGTTGCTTTGTTTTAGGATTTTTCAAGTTCAATAAAATAAACTTCAAGTTCTTTTATCTTGGTTTTAATATCTTGCAAGAGCATCGGGAGAGCATTGTGAGGTTATCCATTTACTTAGCATCGGGAGAGTTAAGTATACGAAAGAGATAAAAGCGTGTTCTCTAGTTTATACTTGAACCATCTCGTGCTTAGGGATAAGGCGAGGTTAAGTGGCTAAGGAAGAATTCATACACATCGGTGTTCATCCTTCGATTCACGCCGGGAGGTATCATCAAAGACGTGATCATCGACAGACTTGTGCCTAGGGATAGGGCAAGGCAGATCTGGGATTCTTGCCAAGCTTGAAGTACGGAGTTAGTGTTCGCTGCCGCGACAGCTAACGGACAGACGCCGCGACAGGTGCTGTCGGCGACGGGTGCGACGACAGAACTGGAGATCCTAAGCAATTCAATACCTACACTACTGAGCAACTCAATACCAGCCCATTCTCTCTACCTTGATATCTCAATTCCTTTTAATTACGTTTTCACTTTATTATTCTCGTGACAATTCTTAATTATTTCCTTTACTTTCGTGCAGTGAATTTAGGTGAAGCTATTAGCCCAATCCCTGTGGAGACGATATCCGATACTTTGTTTCACTTTACTACTTGCGTCGTGTATACTTGCACTACAATTGCGATAGACTATTTTACACGCAACAAGTTTTTGGCGCCGTTGCCGGGGATTGGCAACATAACTACACCTTTCTTTCCTTGCACTTTTTGTTTTTATTTTCGTTTTTATTTTTGTTTTTATTTTTCTTTAATTTTTCTTTTGTGTTTTTAAACTCTTGCTTTTCACAAGGTTTTCCTGTTTATGCGCAGATCGAAAAGAGGTGAAAATCCTGAGTATAAATTAGATCCGAAGATTGAACGTTCCTTTAATCTCAAGAAACAGATTCGCCACCTCTTAGACCGAAACGAATACCTTGAAGAACAGCTAGAGCAGATGGCCCGTAATCAGCCTGTCGGTGAAGAAATCCCGCCTGTCGGTGACCCGCCCGCAGCAGGTGGACGACGGTCATGTCGTGACTACATGCTGAACGATCATGTAGAGCTGGAGACCACGCTGCCGGATATTGACGTTGACAACTTCGAGCTTAAACCTGTCATGTTTAGTATGATCAACAATGCCGGGCAGTTTGGTGGTTCTGCGACAGAAGATGCCAGGGAGCATCTCAAAACGTTCCAGGAGATCTGTGGTTCGTTTAGACTACCAGGAGTTAGTCCGGAGATACTGAGGCTTCGGTTATTCCCCCATTCATTGAGGGACAAAGCTAAAACTTGGTGGAATAAACTTACACCGGGTTCTATCATGACTTGGGCAGATCTAACTCGTGAATTTTTGTCTCGTTTTAATCCTTCACATTTAGCTGAGCGATTACGTAATGAAATTGCTACTTTTCAACAGGAAGATGACGAGCCAATGCACGAGGCCTGGGACAGATTCACAACTCTTCTACGAAACTGCCCAATGCATGGATTCCCCGTCTGGAATCAGGTAACTAAGTTTTATAATGCTGCTAACTTACAAACTCGCATTCGAATTGATTCTGCAGCAAATGGACTACTATTGGACAAAGATCCAGACGAGGCCTTGCAAGTTCTGAAACATCTGGCTAAGAATGAGGAGCAGTTTCCAACCGCTAGAAGAGGGGGTAAACGGGTCCTTGCTGTCAAGGATTATGAGGCCGACAGCACTATGAAATCACAGGTAGCGTTCCTCATTAAAGCCATGAAACACTTATTGAGTGAAGAGGAAGTACGAGGGTTTGCTGTCGAGGAAGTTTGTACTACATGTGAGGGAAATCATAGCAGGGATGAATGCCCTATAAATATAGAAGAAGGAAAATATGTTGGAAATTATAAGCCAAACTACAATTCCAACAATTACAACCCTAATTGGAGGAAAGACCCCAAATTTTCCTGGAGTAACCCCAACAATGCTCTAAATCCGCAAGCATATAATCAGAATCAGGGGGGTCCTAGATTGTTGACGCGACAGCAGCCACAGCCGCAAAACCTGCCGCAGAACCTGCCGCCTCAGCAACAACAGTAGCCACCACCTGCCACGAGTAGTATATTGGAGCAGACTCTGGCCACCTTTATGTCTCAGACTGGAACGTATATGGATAACATCAATAAGTTTGTCAAGAAAACGGAAGACTTTATGGATGAAACTAAGATGAGAATGACAAACCATGAGGCCACCTTGAAATCTCTAGAGACACAAATGGGTCAGGTGTCGCAGCATATTAAGCCACGGCAGAATGGAGGATTCCCTAGCAATACTGAAAATGCTAGAACGCCCCCTCATGAGCAATGTAAGGTGATTACTACTAGGAGTGGGAAAAAGTTACCAGGGTCGGAAAAAGAAGCTGAAACAGAAAAGAAACCTGCCTTGGATAAGCCTGCCGAGGAAGCTGCCCCGACAGGTAATGAACAGACTGCTGCCGATGAGCCTGTCACGACAGCAGAAGCGACAGAAGAGAAAAAAGATGAGTATCGACCTCAGATTCGCATGCAGTGGGAAGGGCGCATTGCTGATTATCATCCTCCACCACCTTTTCCGCAACGGATACATCAAGCTAAGCATGAATCTCAACTTAAAAAGATTTATGATATTTTTAAACAGGTTCATATTAACATTCCGTTGTTAGATGCTGTTAGGGAAATGCCCGGTTATGCTAAATTTCTCAAGGATGTCATGTCTAAAAAATCTAAACTTGGGGAATTTGAAACGGTAAGGATGCAAGAAGGTTGCATGAGTATTCTTCATCGACAACCACCCCAGAAAAAGAAGGATCCAGGGAGCTTCCTCATACCTTGCGTAATCGGAGATAAATTTGTGGGTAAGGCATTATGTGATCTTGGTGCTAGTGTTAATCTAATGCCCAAATCTGTTTTTCAGAAATTAGGTATTGGCAAGGCGCGGCCCACGACAGTTACCCTACAGCTAGCCGACCGCTCTTATGTTCACCCCGAGGGAAAAATTGAAGACATCTTGGTAAGAGTGGATAAACTTATTTTTCCTGCTGACTTTCTTATTTTAGATTGTGAGGCAGATGAGAACGCACCAGTCATCCTAGGGCGACCCTTCTTAGCCACGGGAAGATCATTGATTGATGTGGAGAAAGGAGAACTCACCATGCGCGTAAACGATCAAGAAATTAAGTTGAATGTTCTCCAAGCAATGAAACATGCTGATGTGGATGAAGAATGCAAGGCCATCATTGAGGTGACCTTTGATCAACCCTGCATCAGGTCGGGCTGCCAGGATATAAAATTTGGTCACTGCTACGACAGCCATTTACAAGCCTGTCACGACAGCAACGACGACAGCACCGACGACAGCGACTCCTCCGAATCCAAATCATCTGATACTGAAGGTCATGAGGAGGTAGACTGGTTAGACCATCGCCCAGGTAAGTTATTCGAACCCTTGAATTACACTTCGGATAACCATTTAATCCAAAAGCCATCTACTGTTGAACCACCTGTCTTAGAACTTAAGCCCCTGCCAGGGCAGCTAAAATATGCTTATCTTGGTAGTGATAAAACACTACCCGTGATCATCTCTGCTAAGCTGCCGCAGGAACAGGAACGACAGCTGATCAACATGTTGAGGCAGCATAAAAGGGCGATAGGATGGACCATAGCAGACATTCAGGGCATTAGTCCGGCAATCTGTATGCACAAAATCCTCCTAGAGGAAGATCATAAGCCGACTATTGATGCCCAAAGGCGGTTGAACCTTGCAATGAAGGAGGTAGTGCGTAAGGAAATAATTAAATGGTTAGACGCTGGTATCATTTACGCCATCTCCGATAGCAAATGGGTAAGCCCGGTGCAATGTGTTCCCAAGAAAGGAGGCATGACTGTGATAACCAACGAAAACAACGAGTTAATCCCAACCAGGACTGTGACCGGTTGGAGGGTTTGTATGGACTATCGGAAGCTTAACAAAGCTACCCGAAAAGACCACTTTCCTTTACCCTTTATTGATCAAATGCTTGACAGATTAGCGGGTAAACCTTACTATTGTTTTCTTGATGGTTATTCAGGATATAATCAAATTGCTATTGCACCGGAGGACCAAGAGAAAACGACTTTCACCTGCCCCTACGGAACATACGCATTTAGGAGGATGCCGTTTGGACTCTGTAACGCACTTGCCACCTTCCAAAGGTGCATGATGGCAATATTCTCCGACATGGTAGAGGACTTCCTTGAGATCTTCATGGATGATTTTTCTGTCTTTGGAGACGATTTTGAGAGCTGCCTTCGCAACCTTCAAAAGGTACTTGAAAGATGTGAAAAAGCTAATCTTGTTCTTAATTGGGAAAAATGCCATTTTATGGTAGATGAGGGGATAGTTTTAGGCCATAAGATTAGCTGCCGTGGGATAGAAGTCGACAGGGCAAAGATTGAAGTCATAGAGAAGCTGCCGCCGCCAACCACAGTCAAGGGCATTAGAAGTTTCCTAGGGCATGCTGGTTTCTATAGGAGATTTATCGCAAATTTCTCAAAAATCACGAAGCCCTTATGTCATCTCTTAGAGCAGAACCGACCCTTTGACTTTAATGAAGAATGTACTGAAGCATTCAAGGTTCTGAAGGAAAAACTAGTGACAGCCCCCATAGTACAACCACCAGACTGGACGCAACCGTTTGAAATTATGTGTGATGCTAGTGACTATGCTGTCGGGGCAGCACTTGGGCAGCGCAAGGACAGGCTGTTTCATGTCATATATTATGCCAGCAAAACATTGAATGATGCCCAAGTAAACTATACCACCACAGAAAAGGAGCTGTTAGCTGTGGTGTTCTCCATCGACAAGTTTCGTTCTTACATACTTGGAACGAAAGTAATAGTGCACACCGATCATTCTGCCCTTAAGTACTTGTTCGCAAAGAAGGATGCAAAGCCTAGGTTGATACGATGGATCTTGCTTCTACAAGAATTCGACCTTGAAATCAAAGACAAAAAGGGGACAGAAAATCAGGTGGCAGACCACTTGTCGAGGTTGGAGTTGGGACAGAGTCTACTTGTAGATGAGACACACATACTAGAGACCTTCCCAGATGAGCAGCTCTTTGCTGCCGCAATAGCTGTCGCGACAGCCATGGCGGCAGGTAAGTCTTCTAACCTTCCCTGGTATGCTGATTTCGTTAATTTTATAGTTAGCGGAATATTACCTTCTGATCTTACTTATCAAGCCAGGAAGAGGTTTCAAAATGATGTAAAACATTATTATTGGGACGAACCTCTTCTTTTCAAAATGTGCGCAGATCAGGTTATAAGGAGATGTGTACCACAAGAAGAACAAGAAGACATTCTCCATCACTGTCATGCCTCACAATATGGAGGACACTTAGGAGGCAACAAAACTGCTGCCAAGGTGCTGCAGTCAGGTTTCTACTGGCCGACACTGTATAAGGACGCACAAGAATTTTACAAAAACTGTGACAGGTGCCAGCGGACAGGTAACATCTCAAGGAGAAACGAGATGCCACTGCAGAATATCCTAGAAGTCGAGATCTTCGACGTATGGGGGATTGATTTTATGGGACCTTTTCCATCTTCATGTGGAAATCTTTACATCCTCCTAGCAGTAGATTATGTCTCCAAGTGGGTAGAAGCAATCGCAACTCAAAAGAATGATGCCAAAACGGTCCAAAAGTTTTTGCATAAAAACATCTTTTCTAGATTTGGCATCCCTAGGGCGATTATCAGTGATGAAGGGAGACATTTTGACAACAGGGTAATTGCTGCCGCCTTGAGAAAATATGGTGTCAAGCACAAGATAGCGACAACATACCACCCACAGACCAATGGACAGGCTGAGATTTCCAACAGGGAAGTGAAGAACATTCTTGAAAAAATGGTCAAACCAACTAGGAAAGATTGGTCTTTACTTCTGAATGATGCATTATGGGCATACAGGACAGCTTTCAAGACTCCATTGGGCATGTCTCCATTCCGATTGATCTATGGGAAAACCTGTCACCTGCCTGTCGAGATAGAGCACAAGGCATATTGGGCAATCAAGGCAGTAAACATGGACTTGGACAAAGCAGGTCAGAAAAGGCTGTTAGATTTGAATGAAATCGAGGAAATACGGACAATGGCCTACGACAACGCAAGAATATACAAGGAGAAAACGAAGAAGTGGCATGACAAGAAGTTGCTGCCGCGACAGTTCTGCCCAGGGCAGCTTGTGTTGTTGTTCAATTCGAGGTTGAAACTCTTTCCAGGGAAGCTCAAATCTAGATGGTCTGGTCCATTCCAAGTAATTCAAGTTTTCCCCCATGGTGCCATTACAATTCAATCATTAAAAGACGGGCACCAATTCAAAGTCAATGGACAACGCCTCAAGCATTATCAGGGGACTGAAGCCCCAGAAACTCAGGAAGTGGTTACCTTAGGTGATTCCCTACAAGGCATCCCTAATTTAACCTAGTTTTATTTTTATTTTATTTTATTATTATTTATTAGGAATTAGATTTATTTTAATAATGTTTTGTTTTTAATTTCAGTTTTTAGGAAATAAAGGAGACAAGTGAGAAAGAAGAAGTGGCCCAAAACCACCGCCCATCCATCAGCACAATTAAGCCCATTTATGGTAACCTGTCGTTTCGGCTGCCGGCGCAGACGGATTTGACAGGCTGTCAACAGACGCACAGCAGACGAAGAGGCGTGCGGCAGACGCTCCGCAGACGCATTAATGCGTGTCAGACGCGTCAGACACGCCATATCCAATCTGCCGCCCCGTTATTCCCGCCTGCCGTTGCGGCATTAAATGAGCAGCTACTCGACAGCTATATAAACCCCTTCTCCCTTTCATTTTTTCCTCACTTCTGATTTTTCTCTCTTGTATTCTCTTCTAGTTTTATCTATTTTCTCTCCTTTTTCAGCCCTTGCAACCAAAAATGTCTTCACGACAGACTCGCCAAAATGCTGTTGCCGCCTCTTCTTCCGCAGCAGCATCCCTGCTCGCCAACAAAGAACTTTGGGAGGAACGGAGCTTCATCTATAACAGAGATGCTCCTCTTTTTGGACTCCGGCCGTTCATTATGAAGGCCATTACGGCGCAACTTTGGGAAGACTTTGCCGAGCAGCCGGCAGAGCTTAATGACACCCTGGTTAGGGAATTCTATGAGGCGATCGAGAGTAAGTCGACGACATCTGTCGTCGTCCGAGGAGTGACAGTTCCTTTCACCGCCAGCAGCATCAATCATGTCTTCGGCCTCTTCTTTGGCCCCAATGACGACGCTCATCAACAGTTTTGGGACTCCCTCGACGCTGCCGGCCACGATGCTGTCATGAGGGAATTGACAGAAGAGGGCACAACTTGGAGCACCAGCAAGAAGAACCCCAATTCCGTCAACCGGGCAGAGCTGCTCCCCGAGGCTAAATTATGGAACGCTTTTATTAAAAAGCGTATCCTGCCCTCATCCCACCACACGACAGTCAACAGGCAGCGGCTTGCCCTCATCCACTCTATCATGCATGACAGGCCGATCAACGTGGGCAGGTACATGCGAGAAAGCATTCTCGATTGTGCCTTCAGAACAGATTCACGACTATGCCTGCCCTTCACCATTACGACCCTCTGCCGCTGCGCTGCCGTACCGGAGGACCCTTCAGACAAAATCAAGAAGGGCAGCGGCTGGACCGACAGCAACATCTCCAGCCTTATGGAGATCATCGTCGTAACACCCCTCAACGCCTTCGATCCAAACGCCCCACCTGCTGAATCTGATGATGAACCTGCCACCGAGCCTGCCCCAGAAGCTGCAACCAACACCGCTCCGGCAGGTCAGAACGCCGACATCTTAGCTGCCATCTTGAGGATAGAGGAGCGGCAGATGGGTTTAATGACATTCATCCGCGACTTCTCCAACGCAACGGTAAACTTTATTACCAACACTTTGAATTTTTCGGATGTAATTTTCCCCACCTTCCCCGCCCATTACTTTAATATCCCCTCTCCCACTCCCACACCACCTGTCTCTCCCCACGGAGAATCTGCCTCCTCCACACCTTCCCCGACAGCAGCCGGTAGCCCACCGGCGGACACTTCCCCTCGAGGCACCAAGCGAGCTGCCACTGACGACAGCCCTCTCGTCCGGAGAAACTTGGACAGCGCCTTTACGCGGGTGAAAAGAATCAAACATGTGGCCAACAAGAGGATGCTGTCCAAAGCCATTACGAGTAACAGCTGGGATAGCAGCGACAGTTCTGATGTCCGACTAGTGGAGCCACCTGCCCTTCAACCTGCTGACGACCCTGTTCCCCAACCGGAGGAAGATCCTGCACCTCAACAGGCTGATGAACCTGTTGACCAACCTGCTCCGGAACCTGCCCAGCCACCTCCCCAACGCAGACGCTACCATCAAATCCGCGTCAGCAGCAGTGATGAGGACAGCGCATAAAATTTAAGTTTTTATTTCTTTTTCTTCTCTTATTGCTGCCTGCCCTTATATATTTGTGATGTACTTTTATTTTTCATGTTTTTCTTTATTTGTTTTATGTAATTTTGCATTGAGGGCAATGCAACCCTTGAGTTTGGGGGTGGCAACCCTCCATATTTAATGGAGTCTTTAGCACATCTTTTGTCTAATTGTTGTGTCTTATTAGTTTAAAAAAAAATCAGAAAAATCAGAAAATTTAAACTGTTGGCTTAAAACTGTGAAGTTAACTTACCTGTCATGACAGCTCTGTCGTGGCAGCATCTTTAGGACAGGTTAAGGAAAAGTTTAGAGCCTTTCTATAGTTCTGAAAACTTAAACACTTTTGTGACTGTTATATTGCTTAGACTTCTTTTAGCCAAACTAGAATAGGAAGCTTAGAACTTGGATAGCCCCTAGAGGTGCCTAACACTGGCTCTAGGAAATAAGTTTAGCAAAAATCAAAAAAAAAAAAACCTAGAGGTGCCCGAAACCGGCTCTAGGAAGCTAACTAGAGGTGTCCAAAACTGGCTCTAGAAAAACTTAGCTTGAAAATAGAAGAAAAAGCATGAAAATGTGCCTTCTAAAAGAAAGTAAACTTTGGCATAAAATTCAAGTTAAGGAGTTGAATATTCTAGTGAAACTAAGAAAGTCTTAGCATATAACTGTTCACAAGCATGCACACACTACACGAGAGCTATAGGGAGATTCCGGACAGATCCTAACCCTTCCGACAGGTTGCTGCCGCCATAGAGAATGAGCGACAGGTGAGGGACAGTTCACTGTTTGAAGGCCAACACAAAAATTTTCAGTTTTCTTTTAAGTCTTCATTGCTTGAGGGCAAGCAAAAACTTGAGTTTGGGGGTGTGTTGAGTGTGTAAAAGTTCTATCATTTACACCTTTTTAAACCCATATTTCTGCTGCATTCAAGCATCATTGCATTGCATTTAGGTTAGTTTTCAATAAAACATCACAATTATATAAAAGGCACGGATTCTACTGAAAGATGGTTATTTTTGCAGGTATCTGTCACAGTAGATGTTGAAGGCAGGTGCAGGGCAGACAAGCAGGAAAGCTGAACTGGACAAGCAGCTGAAGAAGACGAACCTGTCGCGCACCTGTCGTGACAGCATGATGACAGCAGATTCATGAAGAGGAAAAGTGAAGTGGACCTCGATAGATAGAGAAAAATCTACTCGTCTGTCGTGTGGAAGCCGAATATTTTTCCAAGCCCCGGATCAAAAGATATGTCAAGCCAAAGCTCAAGGAGAAGAATTCCCATGAAACAAGGAGGCGGCTGAAAAGTAGGAATCCTTAGAGATTTAGTCTTTATTAGAATCTTACTTTTAATTAAAGTTGTAATCCTTGTTACCTTAGATAACTTGAGCCCAAAGCTTATATAAAGGGCATAGATTAACCCTAGGGCATAGTCGACTACCCCATAACCGAAACCTAAACCCTGTCGTTTACCTGTCGCCGATATGTTCTAAATTCCCCCTAGGGCTACGGGTTGTTTTGTAAAGTAGTTGCAAGGGTTGCTTTGTTTTAGGATTTTTCAAGTTCAATAAAATAAACTTCAAGTTCTTTTATCTTGGTTTTAATATCTTGCAAGAGCATCGGGAGAGCATTGTGAGGTTATCCATTTACTTAGCATCGGGAGAGTTAAGTATACGAAAGAGATAAAAGCGTGTTCTCTAGTTTATACTTGAACCATCTCGTGCTTAGGGATAAGGCGAGGTTAAGTGGCTAAGGAAGAATTCATACACATCGGTGTTCATCCTTCGATTCACGCCGGGAGGTATCATCAAAGACGTGATCATCGACAGACTTGTGCCTAGGGATAGGGCAAGGCAGATCTGGGATTCTTGCCAAGCTTGAAGTACGGAGTTAGTGTTCGCTGCCGCGACAGCTAACGGACAGACGCCGCGACAGGTGCTGTCGGCGACGGGTGCGACGACAGAACTGGAGATCCTAAGCAATTCAATACCTACACTACTGAGCAACTCAATACCAGCCCATTCTCTCTACCTTGATATCTCAATTCCTTTTAATTACGTTTTCACTTTATTATTCTCGTGACAATTCTTAATTATTTCCTTTACTTTCGTGCAGTGAATTTAGGTGAAGCTATTAGCCCAATCCCTGTGGAGACGATATCCGATACTTTGTATCACTTTACTACTTGCGCCGTGTATACTTGCACTACAATTGCAATAGACTATTTTACACGCAACAAAACTCATACAATACTGCTTGAACACTTAACTCATAACTTTCTCTGACTGATCCTCTGTCTTCATCAATTAACCAAACACTATGCAGACGTCTTCAAAAATAATCTAGTTGAAATCTCGAATCTCTATTACTCGCTTCCATTATGAACCTTCCACGGATGTAACAAATAGAAGGAGCTGAAGCTCGGTCTTGACACGCTGGCAATTTACATACTCACTCTCATACTGAACCACATTACTCATCCACTCAATTCAGGAGCATTCATCTTCAATCCACAATACGTCTTCGTACTACTCAGATGCAATACATATGAACTATATTGTGCTTTGGCCAAGACAATACGTCTCAAAACACTATGTCAATCGGTACAACTATTCTGTCTCTGAAGTGCAAAACTCTATCATCTCTGCAACTGTATTCTGAAGGTCTTCCTTCCACTCTGCCTCGCACGTGAGGTGCCAAGAATCTGTCTTGCAACTGTTTCTCTTCAACATTCTGACTCAAGGTAGTCTCAACTCGAAACTCGGCCACAAAACTACTATCATTTGATATACGGAATTCGGCAATTGCAACTCGTAACTCAACTACTAATCTAACAACAAATACAACTCAGAACATCGGTTACTACGTAGACTCTCTTCATATAGTACTCAATCTTGAGATCACAGTCTTCAAGCAATTCTAACTACTCATGTTGTTCAAGTTCCAACCATTCCTAAGTCTTCAAATACTTCAAGTTCTGATGATACGTGCATATAAATTGTGCATTTCTTACTATATAAGCTTTGTCTCTAAGTCTTCGAAGCAAATACAACTGTAATTAACTCTATGTCTCATATCAAATAACTCTTCTCACGGTCTTCCAACTATCTTGATGAACAAGCCACAATCTTCTGTCTTGCATAAGCACACAACCTAACTCTACATGTAACACATCACTATGATTCACAAATTCTTTCTCTGTTATAAGCTGACTCAAGGTCGAAGCTCTCTTCAAAGTTTCTTTCGGTTTCTCAAGGGCTCATTATCTCGCATCTAACCACACAACTGAACATTCTTCTGTAGCAATCTATCAATGGAGCAACTATCTTCAAAAGATTATTTACAATTTCTGAAAGTAACAATACTAGACCTAGGAACTATAGATATCTGTCACAGTTTTCAATTTCTTCCAACTCATATCTTCTTTTGCCTACTTGGGATTTTCTCTAACACATTCAGCTGATCTACATATCCTAGGAGAACATCTTCATTAACTCGGAGTTCACGTTGGCTCAACTTGGCATACCACTGATTCTCTGATAGAATCTACAATACTAACTCTAAAGCTTGTCATGATCTTCTTCGGTACTTGAATTTACTCATGTATCATCTATGAGGACTACTACAAACTGATCAGGAAGCTTAGGAAAATATTCTGTTCAACATCTCTATAAAAGTAACCAACACACTAGTCCAACAAAACAGCATAACTCAGAACTCAAAACGGTCACATCTTGCCTCAAAAGTTGTCTTTGGTACTTCAAATTTTCTCACTTTCAACTGGTAGTAAACGGATCTCAATTTAATCTTCGAAAGACTGAAGCACACACTACTGACCAACTAATCACTGACACTCAGAAACGGATGTTAATCATTCACTGTCACTTGTTTCAACTATCTGAAATCTAAACACATCCTCGTACTGTCACTCTTCCCTCTTCACAAATTACGATGTAGAACTCTGAGATGATGCACTAGGCCTAATGAGTCTAAGGTCTAACAAATCTCGAAGTTGATTCTTCAACATTCTCAATTCTTCCGGAAATCATAAGATATGGAGCAATCGGAACAGGAGTAGACTCGAAGACGATCTCAATATCAAACTCTTCCTCTCCAGACAGAGATAAGCCGACAATTCTTCCAAACACTTCTAGGAAAAGAAAACACAAATTATCCTAACATTATGCGGTCTAGTCTTCATTCAAAAATCGAATTCATCACAATTACTAAGCAAGCCTGTCAACTAAACTCAATCAATCTTTGACCTCTAAATCTGGATCAACATTCAACAAGAAGTTCACCTCCTCACCTACCACTACAGTCACACAAAAATTTGCGTCTTCAAAGCAACTCTCTCTTTGTCTCAACGTATACACTAACTCTATGCTCTTCGAGCCAAACCTTGACAAAAGGTATATCAAAACCGTAGAAAGGCAATCACTTCACATCTACTAGAAACTAGTAACTCTGAACCACCAACAAACATCTTCTGTACATCTTTCTGATCACTACTGTCTCCCAAAGAGGCTAGTCACATGTGTCCCTACATCTAAGGTCTCAACAAACTTATCTAATTTCTTACATGCTCACGCAAAAGGAGGTATTCGCAGAAATTGCAATTTCACATGTACACGACTGATAGTCTTCGGTCCTCTTGTTTTCAGACCGGTTCTTCAACAAAATTTGACTCTTCTAAACTGTTCTTAGAGCATCTCGTAACTTCAAGACTCAATTCTGATCGCACACAAACAGTCTTGCTGGACTTGTTCTACCCCTACCAAACAATCCTGAAGTCAAAGCTCAAGGCTCCCTGCTCGGCTCAACTATATCGGAAGTGACTTCATCTCTTCCGCTTGCTGGAAAACAACTCAACGTACACTGACTTAATCACACAAACTAGCTCCCACTCACGGACACTGACCAGTTGTCTTGCATTCAAAGCATGGGCCGAACCCCAACGGCCACCAACTAACACTTCTGAATTTCAGATTACTCACACGAGACCCCTACCTTGATTTCGCCAAAAGAACCAAGGTGCTCGCACCTACCTCTAACACTTCACCGGACAGATTCAAACTTGTAGGCTTGCTAATAATGTACAGAAATACGGACTCGGAATCAACTGGAGGAGACAACTTAATGCGGTACCAAGGGCTCATCTGTTAAAAACATCGACACCACTCTAACTCCCATTCATAGGTCTTCACTTCTTTTCACTAACTAATATCAGAATCGGTCTCATCGTCCCTCACCAACAAGAATCAACTCACATGCACGCGGACTCGAGCAAACAAATTGTACCTCAACTCCGGTACAACCATGCTCCTCTAACTATAGCAAAGAACTTCCTCTACATCATCCCCATTTTCAAAACCACAACTTCCACTTACCGATTCACGGCCCACACACTGGCCCTAAACTTACAAAAAGCAATAAATCAATCAACAATTTAACATACAAGTTGGGTGAGCAAAGGAAAGGTCCAAGTGGCTCAAGTATGATTTCCCTCACCTAAAATCCTTTTTCCGATGTAATAGAAGCAATGGGACTCTACTAAACATGTTTCAACCAAATCAGCACACATACATGCTCAACCAAGCATATAACAAGGCATACTTGCTAAACAAGCAAACAAATGCGTACGATCAAACAACATGCATTCTTAGTCAAACAATCACACATCACAGCATACACGGGTAACGGGCAACATGCTTTTAAACAACCAATCAACATACTTGTCACATAAGCAACCATTCTTGCAGAATAAGCAAACACCGTGCAATTCAACTTAAAAACTTAAACTCACCTCACTTACCTGCCCAAGGTCTCGATAACCTTAGGCTCTGATACCAACAAGTGTAACCCCCTCGTCCCGGTCTGGTCGGATGACCGGTCCGAGTGGGCTACACGGGGAAAATCGAAGCGAAACCCGTTAAGGCTTCCCTTCGGTTAACGACCCAGAAAATTTCTTTTAACTTTAATCTTATCTATATGCATATTTAATTCCTACGTGAAGCACAACAGCGGAAGATACAAACAACGAAATGTTCACCGACCAAACAAAACATAAACAGTCCATTTTACTTCATTACAGCAGGCCGTTTCGTAACGCCCATAGGGTGTTCCGAAACGCCTTGACTTAGTCAAAGGCCAGGGTCAACCATAAGGCGACCGTTCCGAAACAGGGGAGACCCGTATCGGAACGACCTTGACGGTCAATATCTCGTGGTCAACGAGATTTGACCGTTTCAGAACTTCAGAGGCCCGTTTCGGAACGGCTTCATCTCGCCAATTTCTCAAAATTCTAGTAGCGAAAACGTTCCGGAACGACCCTCATCCGTTTCGAAACGGCAGGCCATTTACGCAGGGACCGTTCCGGAACAGGGGGACCCGTTCCGAAACGCCCCCTGTCTGCAGACTCGCCTGGGCTGTTTTGAGGCACAAGGGTGCCCCAAAACACCACCAAAACACCATACAACAACAAATCAATTGAACCCAAGCTATACCAACAATAACATCATGCTTTAACAAGACCTAAACATGTCTAATACTAAGGCAATAATCCACAACATGCATTCATTCAAGCAACCATCAAACACATGTAAAAACACTTAAGGCATAAGACTAACATTCAAAGGAGCAACTTAGGCATGAGTTAACATTCATCACGCAAGCATTTGGCAAGATACATCATGCTTACGAATCAAGTCAACCATAGACATACATCAAACTCAAATCAACACACCTATCCCATTGTTTTACTATTACAATCTTTAAGTTTAAACACCATACTTGAGCTAACCGTAAGCAACACTTGGAGACTTTCCCTTGCCTTTGCCACCCACAAGCTATTTATCTGCATTGTCGAACAAAAGAGAGCGTAAGCATAAAGCTTAGTGAGGGTAAGCTCTTTAAAAACAAACCTCGACAATGCCGGGTCCAAGCACGAGCTACAACCAAGATAAAATGCATGGTCTTACCTCCGATCCACGCGAGCCATAAATATAGATGATGCATGAACATATATTTAATATCATGTCATGCTCAACATGTTTAAATCCACAACATATGAAATCACATATATTACACCATGTTAGCAACACATCCCAAAACACATTGGTTCACAATTAACCACATATTGGCAACATAAACTACTATCTGTATTGGCACCTAGCTATGACCCGAATACGCGGATAACCCGTTGGAACGCATTTCCAACAACAACATTACCTCGGTGGGATTCCACTCATCACCGGTCCTTGCATGTGCGGGATTCCACTCATCGCCACATGCCCTACGGATGGGATTCCACTCATCATCACGTAGAAATATAAATAAAATTTCCGGGCGAACCCGTACTCCTCCTTGGTGACTCAACGCCACCAAGGCCACGCGCGACTTTTGACTCCTGTGTACACACTAACATCCTAATGATCGATCATTTGTACCCAAGCATACTAGTGCCAATACTACACATTTCATTACTCTTTCGCAATATTAATTCATGACACTTCCGTGCTTAGCACGTACTCACCTTGACTTACCGTCATGCATAAACCACATTTCCATGCCTAGCATGTACTCACCATGATCCTTGGATCATGAAACCACCTCATAAAATCATTTCACACGTCAACACCACATGTACATAACTAACAACCACATCACATTATATTTTACACATGTGTATAACCATATCATATCTATCACCAACATGCATATAACAATGCATCAAACATACCTCATCATACATGTATACAACATATACATAATCAACACTACCACAATTTAATACGAGGCATATACAACCATTAAAAAGTGCAACCAAAGTCTCTAATCAAAGCTTGGGATTAGGCTACCACTCTAATCCCAACTCTAGGTGGGTTTACCAAGCCCATCCTAGGTTCACATGCTTGAACCAAATACTCAAAACCATTTTGAAAATATTTAACCACTCACCTAAACATCCAAGCTCCAAGCCAAGCTAGCAACCTCCCTCAAATTTCCGGATTTCTTCCCGAAGCTTTTCCAACACGAATTCCCGCTTCCAAACAACCTCAAACACATTTCAAACAATTTCAAATCAGCCCATCACCAAAAGATCAACCCGGAACACAATTCAAATACAATTCACAATGTTGCAAGCCATGACCAAACCCCATTTTTAGCAATTTCGGACAGCCCCTAAACCATGTCCAAAAACCATGTTTCCAACATCCATAGCACCCACAAACAATCCCAAATCAACCCCTAACCATAGTACTACCATTGGGCTATCAATT
Source organism: Hibiscus tridactylites (assembly GCA_958450335.1). NCBI lineage: Eukaryota > Viridiplantae > Streptophyta > Magnoliopsida > Malvales > Malvaceae > Hibiscus > Hibiscus tridactylites. Next base: position 96,775,960 of record OY288273.1, on the reverse strand, counting down.
TCCACCTAAAACAACCCCCAAAAATCACCCAAAACCCTTCAAAAAACCCATTTATACCCAAATTCGGGAAAATGTATAAAATCATGTAAAAATCATCTATGTTGGGTCTTATAGGTAGCAAACAACATATATAACCTCAACAAATCGAAAACTCAAGTTAAAGACAACAAAGTTTACATTTTTGATCTAAAAGCTCAAAACCCTAAACTTCAAAATCTATGAACTTTATGAAAATTAAAGGTACCATCTTGAAGAGAAAGATGAGGACAAGTTGAAAACGGTCTTACCTTTCAAAAAGCCCCAAGATTGAAGTAGAAAAGGGATGAAATAGTGAATGGAGAGAAGCTCTCCTTTTTGACGTGAAGAAAGGAAAATGGGAAAGAAGAAGAAGATGACAAGGCTTGTTTAACATAAAAAGGGGTTTTAAATTTGAAAGCTCTCATATTTACCATCTTGCCATTAATGAGATGGCAAATTCTCCTTTATCATAAAATTCATGGGATTTAATTTCCAAAACAATTTTTGATCCAACACAAATGTTTGATTCGAACATCTAAAGCCCAAAATAATATTTTATTATTTTAAATTTTAAAACCGAAACCCGAAATAATATTTTAATATTATTTCCATCCGACCCCTAAACTCGGGTGTTACAAAAATATGAACCATAACTGAACTTTTAACCCCTAAAATTAAGGTGCGATGGAAATATTAACAAAATATTTCCACTGCATGTACATGATATAATTATTTTTTTCTTATATATAATGAAAATCTAAATACCAAAGAAAAATTAATTTAATATAAATTTACTCATTTGTAACTTAACAATTCTGTTAGCAGTTAATAATTTGATTGTCAGAATTTTTTTAATGATTAAAATATTATGTGTTGCTTAGTGGTGTAAATAAATTTTTTATAAATATTTAGTTTTAAAGTTTAAATTTAGTGATTTAGATGTTAGAGTTTAGTTTTTAATCTACAAATATTAAATTCCATCTACAACCCTAAATCTAAACTCACAAACTCTAAACCTTAAATTAAATTTTAAAATTTAACACTAAAATACCTGTGAAAACATTTTATCTCTGTCGTCGGTGTATAAAATAATTATTTTTAATTTACACGCATCCAAATAAAAAAGAAAATAAGACACAATCGGAATAAAATACAATTAATAGTTTAATTTATAAAAAACATAGAAATTCAAATATATAGATTCTTGCTGTAGAAATTGTTAACAAATTCAAAAAAATTTAAATGTATAATATCAAATCTAATAAATTAGAAATTCAAAGAGAAGAGTGTGTTCATAAACTACAATCCAAATTTAGATTGAATTTCATGTTCCATCATTTGATACAATACTTGAGAGTCAAATCTTCTGAAACCTAAAACTTCACACCAATCCAGATTCTTCCAAAAAATATATATATAAAAACACTAAAATTTAACAGTGTTAGGGCCCCAAGAATTCAATTCCAGGACTTTCTGCATATTCCTCTCAGCTTTCCTCCTCTTTTCCTCTCTCAACTTATTCGAAACAGCACCAGCAACAGCCGAAGAAGAAGAAGAAGAAGAAAATAAGGAAGAAGATCTGAGCTTGGTTTTGGCATGTTGGTGAAGAGACCTGAGAGTGTAATTCCACCTGCAAATCCCTTGGTCTTTCAACGCCTCCACCGCCCCTATCGTCGCCGCCACCACCCAGCCTTTCCTTGCTCCACCGCCCATTGCTTCTGAAAAGGGTATTTTATGGTTTTTCTTCAGAGATTGTGAGTTTTTTGTTGGTTTTGATTCTGAAACGAAAGATTGGGTTGGTTTTATAGGAGTTCCCATGGTTTTGGGGGACGAAACCAGGGGGATTATGCCTAATGTTTTCTGAGATTCTCTGGGTTTTTACCCTTGGAATATTATAAAACTAATGGCTTTAAAATAGGCAAAATGACAAAAGATGCCCCCAACGTTTGAAAATTTTGTCATTTGGCCCCCTATTCTTTTTTTTAGTCCAAATATACCCCCAACGTTTGCTTGTTTTGTCATTTGACCCCCTATTCTTTCTTTTGGTTCAAATATGCCCCCAACGTTTTATTCATAGTCCAAATATGCCCCTGTTGGATGTAAACTGTCAATCAACTGACGATCAACGGCTTATAAAATTTTTTTGACGTGGCAACAGCAGATCTTAATACGTGGCAAGTCCAGTCAGCATCAGCTGTTGAACGTCAGTTAACTGACAGTTTCCATTTAACGGGGGCATATTTGGACCAAATTGAAACGTTGAGGGCATATTTGGACTACAAATGAAACGTTGGGGGCATATTTGGACCAAAAGAAAGAATAGGAGGTCAAATGACAAAACAAACAAACGTTGGGAGCATATTTGGACAAAAAAAATAGGTGACTAAATAACAAAACATGCAAACGTTGGGGGCATCTTTTGTCATTTTACCTTTAAAATATGTGACTCACACTGAATCCCTAATTCTACACCTTCTAACTTGGCAAGTGGCAACTCACATCTGCTTTAATTTCTTATTTTTGGAGCACACGTTTACATTTTTTTTCCGATTTAACTGTATATCTGACCTATTTATTGATTAATTCAAAATTTAGGGTGTTATTCTATTAAATCATCTGATTATTCATCTTATTCTGCCAAATTAATTGGTTATTGATTTAACACACATTTATTTCAATTTTAATTAAATGAAGTTGAAGAATTTTGTATTTATTTTATGAGAAAATATTTTACACATCAATAGTGAAAATTTTGTTTTTAAAAGCGAGTCTAAACTCTAGGCATTAAACTCTAAATTTTAATCCATCAACATAAATTTTTAAACTTAAAATTAAAAAATTTATATAAATTAAAATTTACACAAACTTATATATGTGATCCGTTTATTTCATATAGTTTAGAAAGTAAAATTTGAATTGGGTTTTAAAAGTGACGAATTTTAAATTTATTTTCTTGGTTGGGAGAATAAAAATGTTAAATTAAAAATTGTGCATTTGGGTTTTACTTTAAATGTAACTTTTGTATTCTCTGTATAAGATTTTAAACTAAACATTGAAGGAGTAAAGTGTGTTGGAATCTTCATGGAAACTTTTCTTATTTTTCTATTAAACATTATATTGAAAATAATTATGACAAAAATAATAAAAATACGAAAACATGCCACCATAAAACCATTGATTTCGGGAGAGGAATTGTCGAATTTAACTGATATTAATAAAAATTATGAACTTCAACTTTGACGTACTCTAACTGAACATACATTCAATTCAGTAGGATACACAATAGAAAATGAGCATGGAGCGTTCCTGGAGCAGCGCAGGAGTCTCAGGCCAAAGACACTGGAATCCCACCTCCAGGGAAGACCGGCGGACAAGGAAGAGAGGCAACATCAGGCCTGCGGATAAGACCAGGACAGGTTTTACCATTTTCATTAACCATATCAGCAAGAGAATACACACTAAGACCCTCATAGCCGCGTTTTCGGAGTACGGCGCGGTTACTGATGCTTACATAGCATACAACAATCCGAAGAGATTCCACCGGAGAGATACTTTCGCATTCATCAGGTACGAGTCAAGCCGCGAAGCAGCATACGCAATTGAGAAGACAAATAATAGAAAAATGGACGGGTTCGTTATTAAAGTGTATCATGGGAAAACAATATCAACCCCATCTTACCAGACCCCATGCTCGCCTAAGCCTCTCGGCACTCCGATCAACAAAACCATCCCCCGTCGCTCAGTTAACGTTTCAAGACAAACGGACGGTCGTTCATACAAAGAGGTTCTCTGTTCTAGCAAGCCATGTAACCCTGTGCAGATGGAAACCAATAGCTCACCCCCCCACTGAAGACGAGACTCCCACCCCGGAGCACCAGAAAACTCATGCTCCAGCAAAGACTGTATTTGAGCCTTTCCATTTCTCTATCCCCCAAAGTGACCTGCAATGGCTAAAGCAAAGCCTGGTGGGGTGCATTAAGGGAATGTATGATGCTCAGTTTATCCAAGAAGTATTAATTTCGGACGGGTTCAAAGTGAAGGTCAGCAAAATAAGTGGTTTCTACGTGTTAGTTCATTTCGAAGAAGAAGAGCAGGTGCAGATCTTCTGGGATCTTAGGGAGCAGCTCATAGCTTCATGGTTTGAGGAAATATACAGTGTGGAGAACTTCTACTCAAGTAAGAACTTGAAGGTGTGGATAGTTCTGGAAAAAATCTCTTTATTTGCTTGGAATGAAGCACTGTTCAGAGTCATTGTTAGCAAATGGGGTCTTGTCCAAAGGATTGACGCTGATACCCTAAATAAGAATAGCTTCGAGAGTGCAAGGATTCTAACTAAGATCAGATGCATATCAGATGTGCCTCCGACAGCTAACGTCTTCGTAAATGGTAAGAACTTCACCATTAGTGTCCAAATTAAAGAATTCGAAGATGACCGGAGGTGGATTGACGCCGACATGCCGGTGGCGAACCAAGAGGACCAAGAGCCAGAGTTAGACTGTGGAACTGAGCCGTGGCGTTTCGATAACGACGTCTGCAGCGCTAATGATGACTCTCCCCCAATCATCCCCCAGACCTCGGGAATACCCACACCCCCTTTAAGCCGCCTATTCCTACTTGCGTGGAGACCGCCAGCCGCATTATTAATTCCCATATTAATCCACATATTAATGGTGAGAACTTTCCTGCCCTCTCTGCTGAGCTTGTTGACATTCCTGTCAAAGCAGCCTCCCCCCAAATTCTTTGGGCTCTAGTGAGCCCACGTCCCCCACCCTGGACACCTCAACTGGCCTTTTCGCCATTCGGCCCATTTACCTCAAACATCCCTTTCTTCAGCCCACTATCCATTTTAGATCCAATAACTCTTCCCACCGGCCCTCACCCTTTCCTTCTGCACCCCTTAGTCAACCCTCACCCCCACCAACCGTCGCTGCCCTCTCCCCTCTCCCGTCCAGTGCCCCTCCTACTTTGCCGGATGAGCCCCAAAAAAATCCTAGTTTCACCTCACCTACAACGTCCTCCAAACCTAATATCATTGATGAAGCTAAAGCCACCCTGGAGGTTTGCAAACTAGTCGGATTGAATTTTGAGGCCAGCGATGAGATTGTTCAAAGCCAGTTAATCCAGATTATCAGTGGTGAAGATTAGCGTCTGTAGGTTTGGTGCCCTTGTTTTCGCGTTATCAATTATGGTTATGTCTAACTCTTGTATATGTGTTATTTGGAATGTAAGAGGATTGGGTTCTCTAGAGAAGAAAGCTGCTGTTAATAGATTGAATAAAGCCTCCAAACCCCGTGTGATACTCCTTCAGGAAACCAAAATGAAGGACTTCGATACAAAAGCAATAAGAAGGTTAGTGGGAAGAAGTGATAATCAAAGCTTTGTTTTCTCGGCTGCGGCAGGCCTTTCGGGCGGATTGTTAAACATATGGGATACGTCCTTTTTTCTAATGGAGAGTTACTCCTTAGAGCATAATTTTATCAGTATGACTGGGACCTTGCTGGAATTAAATGTGAAGTGCATGTTCTTCAACATCTATGCTCCTAATGACTTTGCAAAAAGACTCGAGCTTTTTATTCGCATCATCGATCTGATTAATGGAGCTAGACTCTCTACTCTGCTGGGTGGTGACTTCAACATCATCAAATCCGTCGAAGAAAAAGTCGGTATCCATTGGAATAAATCAGCAATAAAGGCTTTCTCTGAATTTATAAATGAAGCTGGCCTTATTGACCTCCCGGCTATTGGAGGTTCCTACACGTGGTCTAATCTTCGAGAAAAGCCGGCGTTCAGCAAATTAGACAGGTTCTTGTTGTCAAATGACTTCGCACTTCTTTGGCCGAACCTAACACAGAAGATCTGTCCAAGAGGGATTTCAGATCATAATCCGGTTATGTTGTGTACATCAGCACCTCAGTGGGGACCCAAACCCTTTAAATGGTTTGATAATTGGACTGAAAATCGAGAACTCGTAAATACAATTGAGAAGTCCTGTATTGCAGACCAAGGTAAAGGTATCATAACGCTGCTGCGTAATTGCAAATTCAATTCTAGAAAGTGGGTCAAGAAGAATGTAAGAAATCCATCTCTTGCAATCGATGATCTTGAATTGAAGTGCTACAAGCTGGAGGAAGTGATATCACAAAATCCGAATGACTCTGGTAAAACGATGGAATTAAAACTGCTCAGGGCCAATCTGTGGAATTTAATCAGAAATGAAGAAAGGTAGTGGCTCCAAAAATCAAGGCTACAGTGGTTCACGGCAGGGGATAAAAACACCAAGTACTTTCAGTTGGTGGCGTCGGCAAGAAGCAGGAAAAATTGCATTAGCACTTTGAGCGTTAACAACCAACTAATCCGAAACCCAAGCAACATCAAAATGGCAGTCGAAAAGCACTTCAGAGATTTTTATAAGCAACCCAAGACTATTCTTGTGGCTAGTATTAACTACGATTTGAACACTCTTGATCAAGGCTCCTCCTCAAATCTGGAAAAGCTGTTCACCATGGACGAAATTCAGCATGCCTTATCGATTATGAAAGGGTCAAAGGCCCCGGGCCCCGACGGATTCAATGTTAACTTCCTCAAGAAATTTTGGGCTAATATCAAAGGTGAAGTTCTGGCCTTTTTCGAAGCGTTCTATGCGGGAAATGTTAAAGACTTATCGTTCAACCATTCCTTTGTGGTTCTAATTCCAAAAGGCAACAATCCCTCAGCCATATCAGATTATCGGCCTATAAGTCTGGTGGGGGTAATTTACAAGCTCCTAGCCAAGGTTATTGCTCTTCGCCTCAACAATGTTTCAGGGGAATTAATTAGCGAAACGCAATTCGCGTTCACTGCCGGAAAACAAATCCTCGATTGCGTGCTCATCGCCAATGAGGTTATTGACTACATTAAAAGTAGAGGTCAACAAGGGGTGATATTTAAGGCCGACTTCCACAAGGCCTACGACTCGGTGGACTGGAATTTCTTGCTGCTTATCAAAGAAAAGATGGGGTTTAGCCGGCGGTGGCGTACCTGGATTCACAACTGTCTTTCAACCGCCTCGATCTCCATATTGGTAAACAAGTCTCCAACAAACGCCTTTAGCATACGCAGGGGCTTGCGGCAAGGTTGCCCCATGTCCCCCATTCTATTCAATATCATTGCCGAGGCCTTATCAAAGTTGCTGTCTAAGGCAGCAAAGTTAGGACTGTTCGAAGGAATCCGCTTCAAAAACTCTTCAGAAAGCATCTCGCACATTCAATTCGCGGATGACCTAACCATCTTTAGCAGTGCTAGTGAACAAGGCATAAGAAACATCGTTCGTGTGCTTCGGGGTTTCGAATTAGCTTCAGGTTTGAAGCTAAACATCAGCAAATCAAAATTGATTGGAGTCAACATGGAGAAAGAAAGTGTTGATAGGTGGGCCGCACTACTATCCTGCAAGAGAGAAGATCTCCCGAGTTCCTACCTTGGTTTGCCGTTGAGGCACTGTAGAAATAGTCCTAAGATATGGGAACCTGTCATCCAAAATGTTCGATCAAAGCTAGCGGGTTGGAAGGCGAAGTCCTTATCGTTCGGAGGTAAAATCACTTTAGTTAGATCGGTGCTGTCCAACTTGCCGATCTATTTCATTTCAATGTTTCCGATGCCGGTAAAAATTAGCAAGGAGATATCGAAGTTGACTGCTAATTTTCTGTGGGGCACTAGTGATAAAAAACCTATACATTGGATAAGTTGGGAAACGCTTTGCCTTCCTAAAGAATACGGTGGCTTAGGTCTCGTTGATTTCAGGCAAAAGAACCAGTTCCTACTGCTAAAGTGGATATGGAGATATGGTGCGGAACCCTCTAGCCTATGACGCAAAGTCATTGGAGCTCGCTATGAGAAAAATGAAGCTTCATTTCTGCCAAGGAATCTGAGCTCTTACGGTAAATCTTGGGTATGGCGGAACATATTAAAAAATTACCGCTCTTATGAAGTCCCGTTCTCTCAAAACATCAGAGCTAATATTGGTGACGGAAAAAGAACCCTATTTTGGTTTGACTTCTGGATTGGAGCTGCTCCCTTACATCGTCTTTTTCCATGCATTTTTGCGATATCTAGCCACAAATTCGGGGTGGTGGCAGATTTTGGTAGATCCATCAACAGCGTATGGCAGTGGAACATTACTGCGACGAGACCACTGTTTAATGATGAACTCAACAGCTGGACATGCTTGATTAACACTTTATCGGGATTCAAGTCCAATCCTCAAACCCAGGACTGCTTCACATGGATGGCAAACTCAAATGGGACCTTTTCTGTCAAGTCTTGCGAGAAGCTTAAGGGCGAAATGAACCAGCCCAGTAATCCAATATGGAAGTTGGTATGGCATGGATTAGCTCCTCTTAAAGTTGAGACATTCATTTGGAAAGCCGTTCACGATAGGATTCCTACAAAATTGGCTCTTTTGAGGAGGGGTTGCATCCAACAAGCTTCGATTCAGTGCTTCCTATGCAACCAAGAGCAAGAAACCGTCCACCATTTATTTTGTCACTGCAGTTTCTCCTGGGCCGTGTGACAGACTTGGTGCAAGATTTGGGACGTTCATCTTACGACTCCCCAATACTTCTCGGAGTGGTTACTTCAGTGGACCTATATTCGACCCGAATCGTTGCCGGCGAAGGTATGGCATCTCAGTTTTCACTGCTTTGTGTGGTCAATTTGGCTCTACAGGAATGACGTCCATTTCAGAAACTCAAGTCCTCAAGTGCTGGGGCTGTTTGATATTTGCATTCTACGCCTAAGCCATTGGTGCAAAGCAACTTGGCCGGAGGCTACAGTTAGTACGACAGACTTAATGCAAAATTCGAAGTTATTTAGAATGTTTAAGGATACAAAGATGCCGACAAGAGTCGTTAAATGGTCTCCCCCACCGTCGAATTGCGTTAAATTCAATACGGACGGGGCTGTTAATGGAGGCTTTGGGGAGGCAGGTATTGGCGGTTGTTTGAGGAACTCGCAGGCCAAATGTTTGATCTCTTTCTCCAAGTCAGTAGGTGTGATGGACCCTACAACTGCAAAGTTGCTCGCGGTAAAAGAAGCTCTTTCACTATTCTGCAGATCCAAATGGGCAAAACAAAAACTATTGCTAGAGTCGGACAACAAATTAGTGTTGGAATGGCTCAATCACCCCGATGTTTCCCCAACAAACTTTAAGCCCCTAGTATATGAGTGTCGAGTCTTGGGTAACAAAGTGCAGTGGAGCACGAAGCTAGTTCCTAGGGAGATCAATTCCACAGCGGATACATTAGCCAAAAAGGGAATAGAAAGGAAAGTGAATCTTTTGTTCATGGAGCAAAAGTAGCCACTTCGTTCTCAAGTGGCCATGGAACAAGGCCATCGGTGTGCAAGTGTCTGGCGACAATTAAGTGAATGGCATGGCATGTGTATTCTAGTTTCACTCATGATCGCCGCATAGGCAAAGTGTATTCTAGGATTAGGGTTTTTTTTAATGAGGCTCGTAATTTAGCAAGGTCTCAAGATCCAATAAAGTTTCCATTCAAAAAAAAAACTTTGACGTACTCTACTTTTCTTCTTCTAATTTTATTATTTTAAGAGAAAATTAATCACATGATACAATCTAAATTCAAATCCTTCTTTGTTCCGTTCTTCAATTTTAATTACTTTTTAAAATGGTAAGTTTTTTTTTGTCATGTTGGTTTTAATTTGATTGATGTTGTTATTGTTTGCTCTGTTTGGCAATTAGCAAAAAGTTGATATCGGATATTAAATTATAGGGTAAAGTACACATATAGTCACTGAACTTTGGTAAAAATAAAATAAAATGGTAACCAAACTTTCAAAAATCACAAAATGACAATTAAACTTATGTTTTATAACAAAATGGTAACTAGATGGTAAATGTCGTTAAGTAACTGTTATAAACTTTCATATAATAACACATTTAGTCCTTCATATTTATACATTCAATCAATTTAGTCCTAATTCGAAACAATTCACTAAATTTAGCCCTCGTTATTTACGCATTCTTTCAATTTGGTCCTTAAAGCAAAATTCTAAAGTATGATAACATGATAAATAATTATAATTAAATTTTTATAGGAACTCGAAAGCTCGACTCGAAAAAATTTCAAATAAAGTTTGAGTTGTAAAATATGACGCGTCAACTCGAATAACTCGAAATTTTTTGACTCGACTCGATCGAACGCTTATCTCTATCTTAAGATATGACACATCAACTCGAATAACTCGAAATATTCGAATATTTTAAATCATTTTTCCTTTTAAATTGAATATTTTTTAAAATAAAATATTCAATATTTTCATATTTAAATCACATCGAATATTTAATAACTACTTTAAATATTCAATTTAATTTAAAAATATTCGATTTAAAAGAAAAAAAATGATTTAAAATATTCGAATATTTAATAACTATTTTAAATATTTTTCTTTTAAATATTCGAATATTTAATAACTACTTTAAATATTTATTAAATATTTGAATATTTTAAATCAATTTTTCTTGTAAATTGAATATTTTTAAATTAAATCGAATATTTAAAGTAGTTATTAAATATTCGATGTGATTTAAAAGAAAAAATGATTTAAAATATTCGAGTTGACGCGTCATATCTTAAGATAGAGGTGAGCGTTTGATCGAGTCGAGTCAAAAAATTTCGATTTATTTGAGTTGACACATCATATTTTACAACTCAAACTTTATTTGAAATTTTTTCGATTCGAGTCGAGTTTTCGAGTTCCTATAAAAATTTAATTAAATATTCGAATATTTTAAATCAATTTTTTTTCTTTTAAATCGAATATTTTTAAATTAAATTGAATATTTAAAGTAGTTATTAAATATTCGATGTGAGTTGAATATGAAAATATTAAATATTCTATTTTAAAAAATATTATATTTAAAAGAAAAAATAATTTAAAATATTCGAATATTTCGAGTTATTCGAGTTGGCGCGTCATATCTTAAGATAGAGGTGAGCGTTCGATCGAGTCGAGTCAAAAAAAATTTCGAGTTATTCGAGTTTACGCGTCATATTTTACAACTCAAACTTTATTTGAAATTTTTTCGATTCGATTCGAGTCCAGTTTTCGAGTTCTTATAAAAAATTAATCAAATATTCGAATATTTTAAATCAATTTTTTTTCTTTTAAATTGAATAGTTAAAGTTGTTATTAAATAATCGATGTGGTTTAAATATGAAAGTATTAAATATTCTATTTTTAAAAATATTCGATTTAAAAGAAAAAAAATGATTTAAAATATTCGAATATTTTGAGCTATTCGAGTTGACGCGTCATATCTTAAGATAGAGATGAGCGTTCGAGCGAGTCGAGTCAAAAAATCTTGAGTTATTCGAGTTGACGCGTCATATTTTACAACTCAAACTTTATTTGAAATTTTTTCGATTCGAGTCTAGTTTTCGAGTTCCTATAAAAATTTAATCGTAATTATTTATCATGTTACCATACTTTGGAATTTTTGGCTTTAAGGACCAAATTGAAAGAATGCATAAATTACGAAGGCTAAATTTAGTGAATTGTTTCGAATTAGGATTAAATTGATTGAATGTATAAATATGAAGGACTAAATGTGTTATTATACAAAATTTTATAACAGTCACTTAACAACATTTAACGTCTAGTTACCATTTTGTTATAAAACATAAAGTTTAATTGCCATTTTGTGATTTTTGAAAGTTTGGTTACCATTTTATTTTTTTTACCAAAGATCAGTGACCGTCTGTGTACTTTACCCCAAATTATATTAGTTGATAGAAGTAGTTGATTTGACTAGCATATTATATTAGTTGATTGTATAAAAGTGTTTGATAAATTTAACTGATAGTTGATAGTTGTTTGATTATTTAAACAAACAAAATGACATATAAAAACATGATTATATTTGATACTTGTTTGAATAATTTATTAGTTATTAACATTTTGTACCTATTAATATTAATTAGATTATGAAAATTAAAATTTTTTAATATCATTACTAAGCATATATGAGGATGTATATTTTAATTTTTTATTTGTGAAATTATCTTTTTAATATAATTTTAATAATTATTAAATTTAGATGTATATATTAATTTCTTATCTATGAAATTATATTTTGAATATAATTTTATTAATTATTAAATTTATATGTATTTATTAATTTATATATTAATATTTTATTTATGAAATTATTTTTTAAATTTTATTAGTTAATGAAATTTATGTTATTTAGAGAAATTTTTATAATTATCGAGGACTAAATAATCTTTACAAGTCTTTTATCCAAACTTCTAACTCAAGAAACTCCTAAAAGGAGCTTTGTCAAAATTAGAGGTTTCACCTCAATCTGTTACTACAATCATCTATTTACCAAACATCCAAATTTATAAAATTGACTGGTCAAACCTCTAAAAATACTTCAATACTCTAATTTTAGCTCAAAAAAATTTAAGACGTAAATTGAAAAATGATATACTTCAAAGATTAAATTGTGAATTGGGCCTATATTATAAAAAAAACTGAAGATAATGAGGGTAAGGAAATGGGCAAATTCCCACAAGTTAGTATTTCTTCATACAGAGTTGGACACACGCCTTATAGACAAAGCAATTGAACCCAAGATTTTTAGGATAAACATCATCCACTGAAACTACTTATTAGGTTCAAGTACTTTAATTATTATTATTATTATTATTATTATTATTATTATTATTATTATTATTATTACCCCATTCATACATAAAGTATACTAAATTCTTAGTTTCATACAAAATATTTTAAAATTTTCGATTTCATATATAGTGTTTTATGTTGTTAATGGCTTCATCCACTTCAGTCACGAAAGGTGACGTAAAACCCGTGACCACTACCAAAATGACATGTGTCACTTCAATTTTTTAAAAATTTTAAAAAAATAAAACCAATTTCCCCTTAATTTTCACGTCATTTTCCCCAACCAACCTAGAAAATTTCAGAGCTTTTTTTCTCTATCTTTGTCTGCACTACCAATCTACTCCACCGTTGGTCGAAGACTATCACCACCCTCACCATTTAAACCATCACCTTGTTTCGACCACACTCTAGCCACCGTTGGTCGGTGACTCGATCATTCTGTCATACCCCAACGAAATTGTACGTGGTCCCGAAATCAATCCCAATACTTTGCTTCCGGCATTGGCCGCCATTACAACTTGAAAACAAAATCCAAAAAGATGTAAGAAAATAGTAAGGATTTAGAAAGATTTATGAGAGCTTTTTTTCGTATCTAAATTAATTGCTTTGATGAACTTGGTTATGACACAGAGAAAACAGAGTTTGATTGAGTTGTTTTGGTCGATTCTGGCTGCTTGTGCGACACTGCCACTAGACCTGGCAAACTTGATCCGAGACTCAAAACCCAAACCGAATTACCCGAACCGAAACTCGATTTTGACCCGAACATGATGATTCGAAGTTGACCCGAAACCCGAACCGAACCGAACCGAAATTTTTTGTTGAACCGAAATGGACCCGAACCGAAATAGACCCGAACCGAATAGACCCGAACCGAATGGACCCGAGCCGAATGCTACCCGAACCGAAAGCTGAACCGAAAGCTGAACCGAATATCGACCCAATTTTAACCCGATTTTGACCCGAATTTAACCTGAATATCTATTGTTAACAATATAATAAATAATAAAATGAAGTATAGAAATTTGAGATATTGGTGACCAATTTTATAATTTCATCATAAAATATAGCATAAAATTGAAATTGTAGACTAAATTGACAATTTGGAAGTGGAGAAATTTAAGAGTCCAATGATCAATTTTGTAATTATACCATATAAATAAATAGGGGTCAATTTTGGCTAAAAATTAAATCTTTGAAATTAAAATGAACGAAAATATCAATATATTAAATTAATAGACTAAATTACAAAAATTAGTCAATTTCAACTAAAAGTAAATTTTTAGAGACTAAATATCACTACGGGGAGGGGATTTCTATATCCGAAGTCTAAACCGTGGGAATACTTGTGACTAAATTAAATTAAACTAAAACTTAAAGTTGACTAAAATGTAACATTTTAAATGCAACATGACCTAAAAAATAATTAATCTCTAGCTTAAAATATTGGTGGCTTATTTCCCTCCAAAATTTTGTCTTTTCTCTCTCTATTTTTTCCAATTGTCTTTTTCTTTTTTTCAATCTAGCTTAAAAAATTGGTGGCTTATTTTCCTCCAAAATTTTATTTTTTCCCTCTCTATTTTTACCAATTGTCTTTCTATTTTTCTTGATTTAATTGAGTTTCAATTTAGATTAATTTAATTGAAATTTCACATTTAGTTTTAAAATTATTTTAATTATGTCCGTGATTTATGCTTTTAGATTTTAGTTAATTCAATTAGATCCTAAGTTTAATAAATTAATTCATTTCAGACATTATTATTATTATTATTATTATAAACTTTGATTCAATATAATTATAAAAAAAATTATATGGATACACGAAGCTTTGATTTAAATATTTAATCAAATTCAAATGCATAGATTGACAAGTTGAATCAGAATTAATCTCATACACCAATAACTCTAAACTAAACCATAAATACTAAACCTCAAATCTTTAACCAAACTCAAATCAAATTGACCCGGAAATTTAAATGTTGACCCGACCCGAAATTGACTCGATTTTAACCCGAACCGAAAGCGACCCGAACGACCCGATTTTGACCCGAACCGAAAGCGACCGATCTGATATTGACCCGACCCGAAAACAACCGATCCGATTTTGACCCGATCCAATACCCGAACCGAATTCGACTCATCACAGACCCGAATTAGACCCGAACCCGAACCGAACCGACCTGAACCGAATCTAAACCGATTCTAGATAGACCCGAAATGACCCGAACCGAAACGACCCGAACCGAACCCGAACCGAATGACCCGATTGCCACCTCTAACTGCCACTAGGGGTGTTCAAAAATACCCGACTAGGTTGACCCGACCCTACGACCCGAAGTTAAAAATATTGGGTAATTTTATAAAAAAATTAACCGACCCGATAATTTTTCTGGGACACAGGCCGGAAGTTTTCCCTTACCGAGTACTCGACCGGACCCGATAATTTTTAATATATATATTTTTATATTTTAAATTATATTTTTATTTTAAGTTTCTTAATATTTTTACTCTAAAACTAAATTTAAATCCCTAAATTCTTTCTATGTTTGTATTATATACTTTTAAGTTTAAAATTTTTAAAAATATTTTTGTGTTTAATATGTAATTTTTTAAAAACGTAGAATAAAAAAATAAAAAATATATAAACTGGTTACCCGATTTTCCGGGTATAACGGGTCGGTAAAGTAGGTACCTGACAATGAACACCCCTACCGCCCACACCACTGTCCCCGTCATCCCCTTGCTACCAAAACTCGACTACCTAACTATCGTTTTAGATCGTTGTTAGTGACTAGACAATGAAAAATCGTTCAAGTTTCTTACCGTCGATCTCGGTCACCACTCGCCGTTGGTCATCACCGCTATTATTAGAGTGAGCGTTGTCGCATTCTGACCCAGCTCTATGAGCCACTCGTCCCTTTCACCGCTGGTCGCCGTGGAAATCGACTTCTAAGCTCGTCGGAAACCCAACAATTTCACCTCGTCGTTACTACTTGGTCAAAATGAGTTTTATTTTTTTTAAGTAAATTATTTTTAATATTTAAAAAAAAATTAAAAAAATAAGTGCCATGTGTCATTTTGTTAGTGGTCACATTATTCCACGCCACCTTCTGTGATAGAAATGGGTGAACCCGTTAACGAAAAAACACCATGTATGAAACTAGAAATTTTAAAATAATTTGATATACTTCATGTATGAATGGTTAATAAACCCTTATTATTATTAAGTCTAATATCTGCAACAAAGGGATCATAATTTTGTAACAATGGATTTACAAATTACAAATGCTTCAGCACAATTAACAATTTGCTCCACTTTTGGGGGGGAATTTGTCCACTATTAACAAAAATCTATCAAGTTTATAGTACTCGGTATCAAACAAAGTCCTTACATTTTCTATGTTCGATTAGCCTATGAGAATTTCCCTATGAAATGTATAGATTTTAGTTACTTTACCAGAACATCAAGCACTTAGATGATCTTATAAAAACAATCTATTCTAAAGGGAAACATATCTATAATTGCATTATTGAAATGCAAGTAATAGAACATAACGGCTAATATCAAACTTAAAAGAGCAGGGACAAAATTAGATAAAGGAAGGAGCTTAACTGAGGTGAGCTATATCAAGTTCATCTGGGAATTTGAAAGTGTCAGCTGCCCCGAACTTTCGTTTCTCTTCGAAATCATCGGCAGTTTCTCCTTCGTCGGTACCGTTGCTATCCTCATCGTAGCAAGCGGTTGGTGAAGAGGGATCGGACACGCTCCGGGAGCGGCACGATGGGGTAGCAAGCATGCTTACTTGACCAAAGTGTGATATTTCCACAACAACTGTGTCATCATCTGCTGGGAGAGGTTGTTTCCATGGTTCTCCATCTATCCTCATAAATGTGTGATTGGCTGCACCCTTTTTAAACTCAAAGCGGACCGCATTTGCCTGAAATTGCAGACAGAAATATCGGGATCGAAAGTAGAGTATGAGAAGTGACAGCTAAAATGGTTGTTTAATTCTTTTTGTCATAAAGTTTTGAAGAAGCTTCTACCTGTGCTAAACGATAGCCATGTCCATTTGGAGCAAGCAAAACTAGCCCGTGCAGGACATTTCTAAATCCGACTATCTCAATTAGGCCATCATCTACAAAAGGTGGAGTCAATCCTCTCTGTAAACAAAAATTCGCAATCGAAACCTTCTCGTTAGAAATCAGTTTGTTACAGAAGGTAAAAATGACGAGAGAAATCGAACGAACATCGAGAAATTTCTTCCTATATGGTGTTCCCCAAGGATTGAATCCACCTGAAAAGCTTGGCAGGTTGAGGCAGACAATAGATCCGATGCTGCATTCGAAAGAAAGTGCAATTACGATGAGAAATCAAAGTGTTGTTTATATAATCTTTAAAGATGCAACGAGGAAGGTGACTTCGACCTTCGAGGTATTTTGAGGTCTTCCCATTGGCCTTGTTTCTTCATAACCTTCACTTTTGTTAGTTGAGCTATGTTCCTGTATTGACATCGAGACATAGCTCAGGAACATAGGCATCAAAGTTAAATGCTTAATAACCAGACAAGCAGCGCACTAAAACAAAGAAATGCATGGTGCCATTCAGCAGAAAGACATTGTTCTAAACATGGCAGGAATTAATATTACCAAACATCTGCAAGAAGACTCACGTTGGAGAAGGACGAAAAAGAGAACCGAAAAGCCATCCTCGAGTACATCCAAGCTTTACGTAAGTACCCTGCTTCATCATAAAGAAAGAAAGACTTGTAAGTTGCAGAAACAATAATGCATAAAAGGTATTGCACTTCTGTAAACTTAACAAAAGATCCTGTAATGTAGTATATAAGAGAGAGCCGAGAGGGAGGGGAATTTTTATAATCAGAATCGCATTTCTTTTCAGATAGGAACTTCAAACTATAACTAGGACTACCTATGGTTCAAACGCTATCACAATTCTGGACAATTGAAGATTATTTCAGATTTAAACAACCTTTAACACAGAAGAACATATACTTTTACCTGATTAATTAACTGGTTTCTGAATTTTTCTGGGTGCAATTTCCTCTCGGAGTGAAATGCATATGATATTTGAGCATCCATTCCTGACCAGAACAAATCTTATTGGTGAATTTAAAAGTTCCTGCACCATGATCTCATTATTGCATTCAGAATAAAGGTTACTTCACCGAGATCTAGACATTGAGATAACAAGCTACTAACAATCATATGTAAAAGCAAAAGAGATATTAAGCTTAATTCCAGTTCCATAGAAAAATCAGCATCAAGAATCTAAATAAGAAGACAGCAAAACTATAGCTGGTTCAATTAGGTGAGCATAATTTTGCAATAACACTCTCCCATTAGCACATTAACTGTAAAAGTGCCTCGAATGATCAATTGCACCGTATATATGGTGGGGGAAACCGTTTCAATAAATTTGACAGTTCAGGTAACCTAACCTGTGACCATCATGTCAGGGACAAAATTACATGTGGTGGATTTATATCAGGTTAACTTGGAAAACTGCTGTGTTTGGACTTATAAGAGCTATGTTGATTTTTGAAGACACTAACAGATAGGTAATCAACAAACTACTCCTATCACCAAGATCTGAAGCACTAAGGACTTCACTCGTGAGATGCTTGAATGAGTAATACAGAGGTATTTATCTTTGTATCTACATGCCTTAAACAAATAAGAAAATCGTTTTTTAAAGAAAATGTTGCAAATTGTAAAATTCTTGCACGGAATTATATTTCTTACCCATGCTGAAGTAGTTCCAAAATCCTCCACGATATGTGTGGTAACCATCCTGAGAAGAGAGAACATCCAACAAAATTTTTCCAGATAGCATAGAAAGCAATCCCAGTTCATATGAAGCAACATTAAAGTGGAACCCAAACACGTAACTGATTGTTTGAACCCCACATATTAGCAGCTTCTTGCACCTTTGATTTGTAATGTTACCAGTTTCATAGATCTCACTTAAAAAAATTTAATGCTTAATGATTTTCATGATGGCATATACATGAACTTATTCATGATGGCGTTTGAGGATTGCTCCTTTTAGAATTTCACCATCCACCAAATATCAAAGAAATTTGAATAGTTCGAAGAAAGAGGAAAACCAACAGATACAGAAGCAGCATGACCATACAACTGACCCTAAGGGAAAACTCCACACCAATTACAGCATGACCATACCCAGTTTGTCCGTTTGAGAGATGCGATGAAATGCATGCAAAGAATGGGGTAGTTCAAGAGGTCCAATGGGATCACAAGAACCTCCCTTAGGGGCCCTCATTCGCATGATAATATGCCAGCTGAAATTTCATCAAATGAATTGTAGCATTAATAATCTAAAGCAAAATTAAAGCTTTCAGCATATATGCAACTAATTTCTTTTCCATTTTGACATGATAAAACTGAATCAGATCAAAGGCAAGGAAAAGAAGAAATGCTAGTATAAATGACATCATCATTTAAACTCTCAAAAATAAATAAATTCATTCTTCATCTAAAATAGCGAAAAGTTCTGGCAGACCATGTTAGGCTCAGAGTTTCGCAAACCACATCATATAGTATTTAAGGCTAAAGAGGACAATGAGAGGAGTCTATAAATGGTAAGACATAAGAGCTTAGGGTTTGATCAAAAGCCATTAGGAAGATGGTTAATTTGCTGGAGAAAATTGAGTGGTCAACTACATAGTTTAGGGAGATTACACAGAAACAAGAATAAAGCTCATAATAACTAACAACTGTAGCAACAGAACAATCTCCAGTAATCCAGTTCTGTGAACTACATGCATGCCAATGTCACTGTCAGCAAAAACTATCCCATGCATTTAGGTTCAGAGTTTCAGACCTTCCTGAAGCTTAAGAAAAGATATGTAAATAGAATTAAAAGAGATAGATATTGAATGGTTTATTACCTATCGATTTTCATTTCATTTGCATTCCTTACTTGTTCCAAGAATGAGAATACAGATTGTCTGTCTGTACCAGGATTTTTCTTTCCCTGCAAATTAACCGTAAATAGGTATGAAAATCTAACTCAGTTGAACCAATTCTTCCAGTACTAGTAGTATGTAAATTGCGGAACAAACATTTCTGGAACAATACATACTAGTAATGATCACTAAAAACTATTGCAATCACTTATTGTCATCCATTCTTTTAGGGGGATTGAAAGACAGTTTGGCATCGCTGACAACAATTAAGTGAACAAAATTAGCAGCATAAGTGTAAAATTTTCAGGTTGAAAAGATAATGCATTGTAAAATTTGTTGGTTTTTATGCCTATACGGCAACACCAATGGATGAGAGACTGACAACAATGCAGGGACAAAGGCAGAAAAGAAATCCATCATTCTTGTCCATAGAAAGGAGAGATTCCAACAACTAGAAACAATTTGTGATTTACATGTCAAATGACATCTTTAGAATGAAAGGCAACAACAGATAAAGAATAAAAATCTCCAAGACCGATGTGAACTAACCATTAATAAATAAAACAGATGAGTCAAGTAAGCATAATCCTACCCATCCAAAAGAAAAAGGCAGGTTGTTTCCGGTTCCCAGAGGCACTGTAGCTATCGGAGGTGGATGAGGCAGTTTAAGATCAGATATTACACCAAGAAGCCAGCCAGCTGTGCCATCGCCACCTGCAACCTAGCAAACAGTCTAAGCAATTCAGATATCAACTGCGTCATGTACAAAATAGAAACACACACATATACACATGTATGTATTTATGTATGAATATGCAGCATGCTTTCGTTGTTCAAAAAATATGTATGAATATGATGTCCATGTAAATTACTACAGACAGACAAACCTGAATAAACATAAACATATAAACTCACGATTATTCTCAAGCTATTCTCAATAGCTGAAGCCAAAACATCGCCCCGCTGCTTAAGTGATCCCAAAGAGGCATAAAATTGGTGTAGCACCTTATCAGGTTTTGTCTCTCCCAAATCAAAAACCTGATTGGTGTTAAGAACAGAACGATACGTAGAAAGAAGATTCCCTCCAAGCTGTCCACCACTTTTGGAGTTGATAAACACTAAGACTGGACAAGAAGGTACCCACGGTGGTTTCTTTATTTCTGATCCAGGAACAAGTATATAATTTGGGATGTAGTATTCACACAAAATATGGTCCAGCTTACTATTGCCCGGCATGGCCTCCCAACTGCACGTTATATATGTAAGGAAAGATCAAAATATTCAGAATGCTACTACAAGCACGAGAAATCATGTTGGTATATGTACCAAAAGCTATGCAACATAACCATTTGCATGAATGAACATAATCTTGCTGAAAATGAAAAATACATCGATAGCTCAAAAGTACTTGTGCCACTCCTTGAGCACCTTAAAACTTCCATCATAATCCTTTCCCCTTTT
Source organism: Hibiscus tridactylites (assembly GCA_958450335.1). Lineage (NCBI taxonomy): Eukaryota > Viridiplantae > Streptophyta > Magnoliopsida > Malvales > Malvaceae > Hibiscus > Hibiscus tridactylites. The sequence goes on along the minus strand of OY288273.1, from coordinate 96,754,847 downwards.
AGCTTAGATACAATTATAGTCAATACTGAGAAAGATATGTGCATAAAACTAGAAGACAAAGGTAGCTAAGCATCAAGCATGTAATTCTTATTGCATTGCACCAATGATAATGTCATAATCAACTAATTTTAGGAATTTAATCAAACAGAGAGAAGATTCCAGTATGCACTGATCTAAATAATGGAATGAACACAATCCAAACCCATATATGATCTATCACTCTAAATCGAATTAAATTAAATGCATAACAAGTAGGAACAAACAACAGTTAAACCTTCTAGAAAGAAAACTACGAATATCACTAGCAACGAGTTGTGATCCCAAGGACAATTCAACCAAGCCTTTTCCCGGGAAACATGACGTTTTGTTTACCAATGCCATTTGTCTCAAACATAAAATAGATCTTAAAAAGAGAACTAAAATATGCAACACAAGTTAAGCATAAATCACAAAATTAATGCTTAGTTTCTCTTCGTTGATCCTTTGTTTTCTCTCTATCATATACACTGATCCAGCTGATGTAAGCTAAAAAGAGCACATAAATGAGCTGAAAATCTTCAAAATGCACTTGTTTTCTTTCTCCTTTTTCACGAGAAAACAATTCAAAGAAGAAGAGACTCAAAAACGCATTTCTCTTCGGTTTTTCGCACGCCTTTTCTCCTTTTTCTCCTGCCTCTAACTTTTCGTACCAAATAAATCAAACGGAATCATAGAATCAAAGCAAGAAACATCTACGTTCTTTATACAAATAAATGTAAAGAAATTTAAGAAAAGAGAAACGATGCTTTACTTGATGAAGGAAAAACAGTAGCGTACTGCAGAGGAAGATAAACCGTATGAATGGATCAAAACTCCAAAAAGATTCAAAAGCTAATCAGCAACTCTTCATCGGCTTTGAATAATTTTTAATCGCAAATATTCCAAACGGATCGGTTGGGAAGTGTGAATCAAAAGACAAATAAATAATTAAATTACAATAAAAGGAGATGAAGCTTCGATTTTCACTTTCGTTTCCAATGGCTACCGTCATCGTTTTTAGACATTTTACCATTTTAAAATGTGTTTGGCCATCTGACAAAGGTGGAAAAAGCGGGGATGTGGCCAGCCATAACGAACTAACTCCTTGTTGATCGGGCGCGGCCGGTTTTAGTGTTTGCTGAAAGGAAGAGATAGCGGGAGAGTGACACGTCAGCTAAAGTGGGAAGTGGGAAAGATGATTGGTTAGCTTAGTTTTGGAAAGTAACGAGCAGGCGTAGTGAATTTTGAGAAGATTTTAGTTGAAAATATCTGAAAATAACGGGTCGAGTTCTTTATAAAAGTGTTAATATATTTGAGATTTAATAATTCGACGTGCCGTTAAAAGAATATTTTTGTTTAAAAGTGACTATAATATAATATTTGTTTATACATATTTTAACTTTTTGATGATACACACATCTCATGAACACTACGATATGTGTGAGTTTGAATACTAACAGTTGCTTTTGAAATATAATATCTTTCAACTTCATCAAATAAATGCTCATAGATTAAATCAAATTCAAAATTTATCTTTAAAATTTTAATCTGAAATAGTCGATTTTACCATTTATAATATTTTTATTGATAAGTAGGAATTAATAGGTAAGTATATATTTTGGCACTTAAGTTTAGTTTTAATATTTATTAATAATCCTATATTCTTTGTAATGAATACTTACTCCACTTTTTAATGATCAATCTAGTCCTCTTAACTTTATTCAAATTCCTTCCTTTCTATTAAATGAAAAAAAAAATTCAGTTCACTTGTTATAAAAATATTAAGAAATAATGACTTTTTTTACAAGTAAAATTAAAATGGTGACAAATGTTAATATTAGAAAAACAATTGTTGTAATGACGGTGATTTTCTTTTTTACAAATGATATTAAAATTATAATTAATGTTTCATTTATTTACTTTTTTTAATCAATAAGTTTATAACGAAAATACTTGTCATAATATATCAACATAGTTTTAAAATGCATATCAAAGACTATATCAGCAAGCCTTTGTTTACAAATGGGAATGATAAGCATTAAGCAAGCAATATCCATTGGGCAATCCTTTACCTAACGAATATATTAATATAAATAATTAATATGAATACATTCATTTTTTCCAAACAATGAGTAATGTTTATATGCCAAATGTAGAGACATAAAGCTATGGTTTCGTTTAAAAATAGTAATTTGTATAGATAATGCCATTCAATAGGTAACAATTCATTATTATTTTTTTTATATTTGTTAAATATATTATATAAATTAAAGGCTTAATATGTAAACATGTGTCCAAACTATGCCCTTTTTCTAGTTAGGTGCCCAAACTATTTTTTAGGTTAAATAGGTGTCTAACATTTCATTCTGTGACTCATTTAAAGTTCCCCGTTAATTCTTACCGTTAAAAGATATGTGTCATCTCTTAAAAATTTCAAAATTATATTAAAAATAAATAAAATTAATAAAACAAAATAAAAATAAAAATATATCCTGAAATTTTCAAATACTCCCAAAATAATCCCCAAATTCCTAAACACCAAATCTGACCACTCCCACCGGCGTTGACCGCGTTGCCAGCGACAGAATGAAGCGCCCTCCCCTCGTCGAACGACCCACACGTCGTTTGTCGCCCGTCTTGTCGTCGTTCGTCGCGAATCGTTCGAAAGAATCATTCGACAGTTTTGACGTTTCACACGATGTCAGTCAATTTCCGACGACGGGGTGGTAGGGAAAATGGTCGTGATGTTCCAGCGACCGATGTGGTGGGCGGCGACGAAACCTGTAACCCCCTCGTCCCGATCTGGCCGGATGACCGGTCCGAGTGGGCCACACGGGGAAAACCGAAACGAAACCCGTTAAGGTTCCCCCTCGGTTTGCAACCCTATTTTTTTCTTTCATTTTAATCTTGTCCAGAGGATTGTTAGGTCCTAAGTGATGACGACAGCGGAAAACAATCAAAGGAAATCACATTCGAACCACGACCATGCATAAACAGTCCATTTTAAACTCACAGGGCAGGCCGTATCGGTACACCAATCAAGGGTATCGATACGCCTTGACTTGGTCAACCCAAACAGTCAACTCGAAGAAAACCGTATCGATACAGCCCTTGAGCGTATCGATACGCCCTCTTCAGTCAACATCTCGTGGTCAACGAGATAAACCCGTACCGATACGCCCCAACACTGTATCGATACGCCAAAAACTCCCCAACTTCTCAGAATTCCAGTGACCAAAAACCGTATCGATATGCCCCGCGTATCGATACGCCAGCCTAAACTGAGCTCTACAGGCAAGACCGTATCGATACGGCCCTTAGGCGTACCGATACGCCCTGCTCTGCAACTCCACAATTTCCAACTTAACGACCCCAAGCACGACTCTAAATGCATTTCTCGACTCTCCTAAGCACATACACACATTTAAGCAATCTTACTTAAGCCAAAGGAAGCATCCAAACACAAGACAAAGCATCCATACATAGCATTCCAACAAAAGAGCAATTTAGGCAATAATGGGCATACATTAAGGCTCAAAAGGCCTTAAAAGGCACAAGTCATCTTAAGAGGTTTGCACTCACACACAAGGCAACCTAGGCATCTAAAGCAAGCCATCACACACCAACATTCATCATAGTATATCATGCTTTACAAACCATAATCAAACCGAACATCAACATCTAAATGAGTCATACAAAGCTCATACAAAAACCCTTGCCACATTGCTAACTAATACAAAATTGATAACCGTACTTGAGCCACAAACTTGGAAAGCCCTTCTTGCCTTGCCTCGAGCTAACACCACGCTAATGATCTGCATTGTTGAACATTAAGAGCGTAAGCTATAAGCTTAGTGAGGGTGCTCTAAAACGAAAAACATCAATAATGCAGGGTTCAAGCATGTAAATCCTAATCTCACATACAACCTACAATGGCATATAATCAAGTAGACCTAGCTAGTCTTTCAAGTGGCATAGTATGGTTTCTCATGATCTACCAAGCTCAATCATCAATATCAACATCATATATCGACACCATATACCACAATCATATATCACAACACATGAACAAGTTTAATTGGCCACTATTAATTACCCCGATTGTGCGGATTTAAAACTCAACAATACTTTACCTCAGTGGGATTACACTCATCACCGGACCTTGCATGTGCGGGATTCCACTCATCGCCACATGCCCTACGGATAGGATTCCACTCATCATCCCGTAGAAATATATAAAAGCTTCCGGTGGAATATTACATCACCGTACTCCTCTTTGATGACTTAACGCCATCAAGGCCACGTACGTTTTGACTCAATTTGTGTGCATACTAATCCTAATGATCGATCATTTACAACCAGTAATTTATTTAGTGCCAATTTTCATTATCACATCACATATCATCAACCACAACTCATGCTCATCACATATATACAATTCATGATATACATACACCACTTCAACCACATTTCACAAGAGCATAGATAGGAAAACATAGAAGCATTTAATGAAGTCAATGGCTAAATTAACAACTTGAATTAAATAGAAGTGGCCTACCAAGCACACTTCACACACACACTACGCATACTCGAACCAAACTTTAAAACAAGTTTGAGACCACTCACCGCCCTTCCTTAGCAATCGAAACAATCCTCCTACGAACCCGGATTCGGTCCCAATGCCTCTCCAACGCTTCCTCTTGCTTCTAGCCAAACAAAACACATTCATTACTTCACAATTTAATGCTAGAACTCAACCATCAACTCACTTTATAAACACAAGCCAAATTCCATAATTTCCCAATCCACATAATCCCCAAATATCTCAATTTTGTACTCCTTCAAACCTTAGCTGAAATACCCATTTTCAATCACCCAAATGACCCCCAAAAGGTCCCAAATCACCCTCCTAACATACCTAACCCATCATCCTTTTGTTTTCAACCTAAAACCCACCAAAAATGGAGTTTTTGACAACTCAAAAATGGGTCTAAGAACCCACTTCGGGTTTTCATTAAAATTCAACCAAATTAACATATAATGTGTATTTTAACATGAGTAAACAAAACCCCAACTCAATTTATTAAAACAAGATGAAAAACCCCTTAAAAACCCAAACTTTAAATCAAACCCTAATTTTCAAAACCTCATATCTTTAAAATCTAAGACCATGGGTAGATAGAGAATAGAGAGGAGAGTAAGAAAATATTTTTACCTTTCAAAAACACCTTGAATTGAGGGAGATACACAATGGAATAGTAGCTTGAAAGTTTGAGAGGGTTTGAAGATTGGTTTGGTGTTTTCACGTTGGAATAATGGGGAAAAGGGGGAGAAGATGACAACTTTGAAAGTTGTCTTCCTTTTTTAAAAACTTTTGGGTAAAATTTCAACATAGGTCCCTCCCCTTTTTACTAAAGCTCAATTTGGTCTTTATTTAGGGTTGAATTTATTTAATTTAATTTTATTGACTCGGACTATAAACCCGGCTAACTCCTAACCCCAAAATACGGGTGTTACAACTCTCTCCCACTTAAGGAATTTCGTCCCCGAAATTACCTGACTAAAAGAGATACGGAAACTGCTTTTCCATATCCTTCTTCCTCTCCCAAGTGGCCTCGTCCACACCTCTACGTTGCCACCGTACCTTCACTAACTCAATCGATCTACCCCTGAACACCTTACTGTCAGAAGCTAAGATCTCCACGGGCTCTTCCTCATAAGTCAAATCCGGATTCAATTCAATCTCTTCTACGGGCATAACATGTGATGGATCAGACATATACTTACGAAGCATCGAAACATGGAACACATCGTGTATCTTCTCTAACTCGGATGGCAAACGCAACTGATAAGCAACCGGACCAACCCTCTTCACAATTTCATACGGTCCTATGTACCTCGGACTCAACTTCCCCTTTCGGCCAAATCTCATCACTTTCTTCCACGGAGATACCTTCAAGAATACCTTCTCACCCACTGAGAACTCAACTTCCTTCCTCTTCAAATCGGCATAGGACTTCTGCCTATCCGAAGCCGCTTTCAAACGATCACAAATCAACTTTACTTTGTCGGTTGTTCCCTTGAGAAAATCCGGCATAGGTAACAACTTCTGTCCCACTTCGGCCCAACAAACTGGAGTTCTACACTTCCGGCCATACAAGGCCTCATACGGAGCCATCTGAATGCTCGACTGAAAGCTATTATCGTACGCAAACTCTACTAGAGGCAAATGCTTCTCCCAAGTACCCTGAAAGTCAATGATACAACAACGCAGCATATCCTCTAAGATCTGAATAACTCTCTCTGACTGACCATCTGACTGAGGATGATAAGAAGTGCTGAAATTCAAACGGGTACCCAAAGTTGTATGCAGACACTCCCAAAATCTAGAAGTAAACCGCGGATCTCTATCTGATACAATGGACTTCGGCACACCATGCAGTTTAACAATCTCACCAATGTACAAATCGGCCAATCTATCTAAAGTGTAAGTAGTGTTGACTGCCAAGAAGTGAGCACACTTCGTAAATCGATCCACAATAACCCACACTGAGTTCTTCTTCGTAGGAGTCAAAGGCAAACCCGAAACAAAATCCATGGTGATATTCTCCCATTTCCATTCCGGAATTCTCAACAGCTGTAACAACCCTGAGGGAACCTGATGTTCCGCCTTCACTCTCTGACACACTAAACACTTACTCACAAAGTCGGCTACATCTCTCTTCAAGCCAACCCAAAAGTACTCATTCTTCAAATCACGGTACATCTTCGTACTTCCAGGATGCATAGCAAACGGACTACTGTGGGCTTCAGTCAAGATCGTACGTCTCAAGTCACTGTCCTCTGGCACAACTATTCTATCTTTGAAACACAAAACCCCATCAGTACTGAAACTGTAGTCTGAAGATCTACCTTCGGCTATATCTTGCACGTGAGGTGCCAAAGATCTATCTAAGAGCTGTTTCTCTCGAATCAACTAACCTAGAGTAGGCCTAACCTGAAGCTCGGCTACCAAGCCACCATCCCCGAACAAACTCAATCTAGCAAACATGGCTCTCAAGTCCACGACCATCTTCCTACTCAATGCATCGGCCACTACATTGGCCTTACCCGGATGGTACTCAATGGTAAGATCGTAGTCCTTTAGCAACTCTAACCATCTACGTTGTCTGAGATTCAAATCTCGCTGAGTCATAATGTATTTCAAACTCTTGTGATCGGTGTACACTGTGCATTTCTCACCGTACAAGTAGTGCCTCCAAATCTTCAAAGCAAACACAACTGCAGCTAACTTTATGTCATGGGTCGGATAGTTGCGCTCATGGGTCTTCAACTGTCTTAAGGCATAAGCCACTACTCTCTTGTCTTGCATAAGGACACATCCTAGCCCTACGTAAGAAGCATCACTGTAGACTACATAGTCCTTCCCAGACTCTGGCTGAATCAAGATCGGTGCTTGGGTTAAAGCTTCTTTCAATTTCTCAAAGGCTCTCTGTCTTGCATCTGTCCACTCAAACTGAACACTCTTCTGAAGTAACTGTGTCAATGGAGCGGCTAACTTAGAGAAACCCTCTACAAATCTCCTATAGTATCCAGCTAAACCTAGGAAGCTACGTACCTCTGTCACAGACTTCGGTTGCTTCCACTCAACAATGGCTTCAATCTTCTTCGGATCAACTCTAATCTCATCGGCTGACACTACATGTCCTAAGAAGACTACCTCTCGGATCCAGAATTCACACTTGCTTAGTTTCGTATACAACTGATGATCTAACAAAGTCTTCAAAACAAGTCTCAAGTGTCGGTCATGGTCTTCTTTAGTTCGCGAGTACACCAAGATGTCATCTATAAACACAACTACAAACTGATCTAGATACTGATGAAAGATCCTATTCATCATGTCCATAAAAGCAGCCGGTGCATTAGTCAACCCAAATGGCATGACTAAAAACTCATAATGACCATATCTAGTCCTAAAGGCCGTCTTCGGTACATCAACCTCTCTTACCTTTAGCTGGTAGTAACCCGATCTCAAATCAATCTTCGAAAAGACTGATGCTCCCCTCAACTGATCAAACAAGTCATCAATTCTAGGCAACGGATATTTGTTCTTCACTGTCAACTGACTTAACTGTCTGTAATCTATACACATTCTCATGCTTCCATCTTTCTTCTTCACAAACAAAAATGGTGCACCCCAAGGTGAAGAACTAGGTCGAATAAAACCTCTATCTGTCAATTCTTGCAACTGAGTCTTCAACTCTTTCAATTCTTTCGGTGCCATGCGATACGGATGTTGAGTGTGTAAAAGTTCTATTATTTACACCCTTTTAACCCATATTTCTGCTGCATTCAAGCATCATTACATTGCATTTAGGTCAGTTTACAGTAAAACAATACAAATACACTAAAGGCACGGATTCTACTAAAAGATGGCTGATTTTGCAGATTACTGCCATAGTTGACGAGGAAGGCAGGCAAAGGGCAGAGAAGCAGAAGAGCTGAACTGGACAAGCAGACGACGAGGATGAAGCTGCCATGGAGCTGTCGTGACAGCAAGGTGACAACAGCCTTATGAAGAGGAAAAGTAAAGTGGACATCGATAGATAGAGAAAAATCTGCTCGTCTGTCGTGTGAAAGCCAAGTATTTTTCCAAGCCCCGGGTCGAAAGATATGTCAAGCCAAAGCTCAAGGAGAGGAATCCCCATGAAACAAGGAGGCGGCTGAAAAGTAGGAATCCTTAGAGATTAAGCACTTAATAGAATCTTACTTTTCATTAAAGTTGTAATCCTTGTTAACTTAGAATACTTGAGCCCAAAGCTTATATAAGGGCATAGATTTAACCTAGGAGGCATCATACCCCATAACCGATAACCTAAACCCCTCCGCCATTTACGCGTCGTCGACATGTTCTAAAAACCCCCTAGGGCCACGGGTTGTTTTGTAAAGTAGTTGCAAGGGTTGTTTTGTTTTGGGATTTTCCAAGTTCAATAAAATAAACTTCAAGTTCTCTTATTTTGGTTTTAATATCTTGCAAGAGCATCGGGAGAGCATTGTGAGGTTATCTATTTACTTAGCATCGGGAAAGTTAAGTATACGAAAGAGATAAGAGCGCGTTCTCTAGTTTATAGTTGAACCATCTCGTGCCTAGGGATAGGGCGAGGTTAAGTGGCTAAGGAAGAATTCATACACATCAGTGTTCATCCTTCGATTCACGCCAGGAGGTATCATCAAAGACGTGATCATCGACAGACTTGGACCTAGGGATAAGCCAAGGCAGATCTGGGATTCTTGCCAAACTTGGAGTACGGAGTTGGTGTGTTCGCTGCCGCGACAGCTAACGGACAGCCGCCGCGACAGGTGCTGTCGGCGACGGGCGTGACGACAGAACTGGATTTCCTAAGCATTTGCAATACCTGCACTACTGAGCAATTCAATACCAGCCCATTCTCTCTATCTTGATATTTCTACTCTTTTTATTTACGTTTACTTTAATATTCTCGTGACAATCTTTTTAAACTATTCCCTTTACTTCGTGCAGTAAATTTAGGTGAAGTCATTAGCCCAATCTTTGTGGAGACGATATCCGATACTTAGTATCACTTTACTACTTACGTCGTGTATACTTGCACTATAATTGCGATAGACTATTTTACACGCAACAAGTTTTTTGCGCCGTTGCCGGGGATTGGCAACATAACTACACCTTTCTTTTATTGCACTTTTCGTTTTTATTTTTATTTTTATTTTTCTTTTTATTTTTCTTTAATTTTTCTTTTGTGCTTTCAACTCTCGCTTTTCACGAGGTTTTCTAGTTTATGCGCAGATCTAAAAGAGGTGAAGATCCTGAGTATCCATTAGACCCGGAAGTTGAACGTTCCTTCAATCTCAAGAAACAGCTTCGCCGACTTTTAGACAAAAACGAATACCTTGAGGAACATCTAGAGAAGATCGCCCGTAATCCGCCCGCTGGTGATGGTATGCCGCCTGTTGGTGACCCGCTCGCAGCAGCCGAACGACGGTCATGTCGTGACTACATGCTGAACGATCATGTAGAGCTGGAGACCACGCTGTCAGATATTGATGTTGATAACTTCGAGCTTAAGCCTGCCATGTTTAGTATGATCAACAATGCCGGGCAGTTTAGTGGTGCTGTGACAGAAGATGCTAGGGAGCATCTCAAAACGTTCCAGGAGATCTGTGGTTCGTTTAGACTGCCAGGAGTTAGTCCGGAGATACTGAGGCTTCGGTTATTTCCTCATTCATTGAGGGACAGAGCTAAAACTTGGTGGAATAAACTAACACCAGGTTCAATTATGACTTGGGCAGATCTAACTCGTGAATTTTTATCTCGTTTTAATCCTTCGCATTTATCTGAGAGATTACATAATGAAATTGCTACTTTTCAACAGGAAGATGACGAGCCGATGCACGAGGCCTGAGACAAATTTACTACTCTTCTTCGAAACTGCCCAATGCATGGATTCCCCGTCTGGAATCAGGTTACAAAGTTCTATAATGCTGCCAACCTACAAACTCGCATCCGAATTGATTCCGCAGCAAATGGGTTACTATTGGACAAGGATCCGGACGAGGTTTTGCAAGTTTTGAAAATTTTGGCCAAGAATGAGGAGCAGTTTTCGACTGCAAGAAGAGGGGGTAAACGGGTACTTGCTGTCAAGGACTATGAGGCCGACATCACGATGAAATCACAGGTAGCATTCCTTACTAAAGCAATGAAAAGGTTATTAAATGATGATGGTTTACAAGGATTTGCTGTTGAGGAAGTATGCGATATCTGTGAGGGAAATCATAGTAGGGATGAGTGCCCAATAAATGTAGAAGAGGGGAAATATGTTGGAAACTACAAGCCAAATTATAACTCCAACAATTATAATCCCAATTGGAGGAAAGACCCCAAATTTTCCTGGAGTAATCCCAACAATGCCCTGAATCCTCAAGCACATAATCAGAATCAGGGAGGTCCTAGACTGTTGACGCGACAGCAGCTGCCGCAGAACCTGCTGCCGCCGCTACAGCAACAGCAACCACCAGCTGCCACAAGTAGTATATTGGAACAGACTCTGGCCACTTTCATGTCTCAAACCGGTACTTATATTGAGAATATGAATCAGTTTGTCAAGAAGACGGAGAACTTCATGGATAAAACAGAGATGAGGATGACAAATCATGAAGCTACTTTGAAATCTCTGGAGACACAAATGGGTCAGGTGTCGCAACACATTAAGCCGAGGCAGAATGGAGGATTTCCTAGCAATAGTGAAAATGCTAGACCGCCCACACATGAGCAATGTAAGGCGATTACTACTAGGAGTGGGAAGAAACTACCAGGGCCGGAAAAGGAAGCTGAAACAGTAAAAGAACCTGCCTTGGATAAACCTGCCGAGGAAGCTGTCCCGACAGGTGACAAACAGACTGCTGCCGATGAGCCTGTCACGACAGCAGAAGTGACAGAGGAGAAAAAAGATGATTATCGTCCTCAGATTCGCATGCAGTGGGAAGGACGCATTGTTGACTGTCATCCCCCACCACCCTTCCCTCAACGGATACAGCAAGCTAAGCATGAATCTCAACTTAAAAAGATTTACGATATTTTTAAGCAGGTTCATATTAATATTCCATTGTTAGATGCCGTTAGGGAGATGCCCGGTTATGCTAAATTTCTCAAGGATGTTATGTCGAAGAAATCTAAACTTAGGGAGTTTGAAACGGTAAAGATGACAGAAGGTTGCATGAGCATTCTTCATCGGCAGCCACCCCAGAAAAAGAAGGATCCGGGGAGTTTCATCATACCTTGCGTAATCGGAAATAAATTCGTGGGTAAGGCACTTTGTGATCTTGGTGCTAGTGTTAATCTAATGCCCAAATCTGTTTTCCAGAAATTAGGTATTGGGAAGGCGCGGCCCACGACAGTCACTCTGCAGCTGGCAGACCGCTCTTACGTTCATCCGGAGGGAAAAATAGAAGATATTTTGGTAAGAGTGGATAAGTTTATTTTTCATGCTGACTTTCTTGTTTTAGACTGTGAAGCAAATGAAAATGCACCAATCATCCTCGGGCAACCCTTCTTAGCCACGGGAAGATCATTGATTGATGTGGAGAAAGGAGAACTCACCATGCGAGTAAACAATCAAGAAATTAAGTTGAATGTTCTCCAAGCAATGAAACACGCTGATGTGGATGAGGAATGCAAGGCTATCACTGATGTTACCCTTGATCAACCCTGCATCAGGTCGGGCTGTCACGATATTAAATTTGGTCACTGCTGCGGTAGCTACCTACAGGCCTGTCACGATAGCGACGAAGACAGCACCGACAACAGCAACTCCCCTGAAGCCGATTCATCTGATACTGAAGATCGGGAGGAGGTAAACTGGATTGGCAATCGTCCAGGTAAGTTATTCGAACCCTTAAATTATACTTCGGATAACCATTTAATCCAAAAGCCATCTATTATTGAACCACCTGCCTTAGAACTGAAGCCCCTGCCAGGGCAGCATAAATATGTTTTTCTTGGTTCAAATGATACGTTGCCCGTAATCATCTCTTCTAAGCTGCCGCAGGAACAAGAACGACAGCTAATTGACATGCTAAGGCAGCACAAAAGGCAATTGGATGGACGATCGCTGACATTCAAGGCATTAGTCTGGCGTTATGCATGCACAAAATCCTTCTAGAGGAAGACCATAAGCCGACTATAGATGCCCAAAGGCGGCTAAACCATGCGATGAAGGAGGTGGTGCGTAAAGAGATAATCAAATGGTTAGATGCTGGTATTATTTACGCTATCTCCGACAGCAAATGGGTGAGCCCGGTGCAATGCGTTCCCAAGAAAGGAGGAATGACCGTGGTGACCAATGAAAACAATGAGTTAATCCCAACCAGGACTGTGACCGGTTGGAGGGTTTGTATGGACTATCGGAAGCTTAATAAAGCTACCCGAAAGGACCACTTTCCTTTACCCTTTATTGATCAAATGCTTGATAGACTAGCGGGTAAACCTTACTATTGTTTTCTTGATGGTTACTCAGGTTACAATCAAATTGCTATCGCACCGGAGGATCAAGAAAAGACGACTTTCACATGCCCCTATGGAACGTACGCATTTAGGAGAATGCCATTCGGATTATGTAATGCACCCGCCACCTTCCAAAGGTGCATGATGGCCATATTCTCCGACATGGTGGAGGACTTCCTTGAGATCTTTATGGATGATTTTTCCGTCTTTGGAGACGATTTTGAGAGCTGCCTCGGCAATCTACAAAAGGTGCTTGAAAGATGTGAAAAAGCAAATTTAGTTCTAAATTGAGAAAAATGCCACTTTATGGTGGATGAAGAGATAGTCCTGGGCCATAAGATTAGCTGCCGTGGGATAGAAGTCGACAGGGCCAAAATAGAAGTAATTGAGAAGCCGCCGCCGCCGACCACAGTCAAGGGCATTAGGAGTTTTTTAGGGCATGCTGGATTTTATCGGAGATTTATTGCTAATTTTTCAAAAATCACGAAGCCCCTATGCCATCTCTTGGAGCAGAACCGACCCTTTGACTTTAATAATGAATGTACTGAAGCATTCAAGGTTCTGAAGGAAAAGTTAGTAACAGCCCCCATAATACAGCCACCAGACTGGACGCAGCCATTTGAGATTATGTGTGATGCTAGTGACTATGCTGTCGGGGCAGCACTTGGGCAGCGCAGAGATAAGCTGTTTCACGTCATATATTATGCCAGCAAAACATTGAATGACGCCCAAGTGAACTACACCACCACAGAAAAGGAGATGTTAGCTGTGGTGTTCTCCATTGACAAGTTTCGTTCTTACATACTTGGGACGAAAGTAATAGTGCACACAGACCATTCTGCCCTTAAGTATTTGTTTGCAAAGAAAGATGCCAAGCCTAGATTGATACGGTGGATCTTGCTACTACAAGAATTCAACCTTGAGATCAAGGACAAAAAAGGGACAGAAAATCAAGTGGCAGACCACTTGTCAAGGTTGGAACAGGGACAGAGTCTGCCAATAGATGAGACACACATATTGGAGACCTTCCCAGATGAGTAGCTCTTTGCTGCCGCAATCGCTGCCGCGACAGCCATGGCGGCAGGTAAGTCTTTTGAACTCCCCTGGTATGCTGATTTTGTTAATTTTATAGTTAGCGGAATACTTCCTTCTGATCTTAATTATCAAGCCAGGAAGAGGTTCCAAAATGATGTTAAGCATTATTATTGGGACGAACCTCTTCTTTTCAAAATGTGTGCAGATCAGGTTATAAGGAGGTGTGTACCACAAGAAGAGCAAGAAGACATTCTCCATCACTACCATGCTTCACAATATGGAGGTCACTTAGGAGGCAATAAAACTGCTGCCAAGGTGCTGCAGTCAGGATTCTACTGGCCGACACTGTATAAAGATGCACAGGACTTCTACAAGAACTGTGACAGGTGCCAGCGGACAGGTAACATCTCGAGGAGAAACAAGATGCCACTGCAAAATATTCTAGAAGTCGAGATCTTCGACGTTTGGGGGATCGATTTTATGAGACCTTTTCCATACTCATGTGGAAATCTATACATCCTCCTAGCAGTGGACTATGTCTCCAAGTGGGTAGAAGCTATCGCCACTCAAAAGAATGATGCCAAGACGGTCCAAAAGTTCTTACACAAAAACATTTTTTCGAGATTTGGCATTCCTAAGGCGATTATCAGTGATGAAGGGAGACATTTTGATAATAGGGTAATTGCTGCCGCCTTGAAGAAATATGGTGTCAAGCACAGGATCGCGACAGCATACAACCCACAGACCAATGGACAGGCTGAGATATCCAATAGGGAAGTAAAGAATATTCTTGAGAAGATGGTTAAGCCAACTAGGAAAGATTGGTCTTTACTTCTGAATGATGCATTATGGGCATATAGGACAGCTTTTAAAACTCCATTGGGCATGTCTCCATACCGTTTGATTTATGGGAAAACCTGTCATCTGCCTGTCGAGATAGAGCACAGGGCATACTGGGCAATCAAGGCAGTGAATATGGACTTGGACAAGGCAGGCCAGAAAAGGCTGTTAGATTTGAATGAAATTGAAGAAATACGGACAATGGCCTACGACAATGCAAGAATATACAAGAAGAAAACTAAGAAGTGGCATGACAAGAAGTTGCTGCCACGTCAGTTCTGCCCAGGGCAGCTTGTGTTGTTGTTCAATTCTAGACTGGAACTCTTCCCAGGGAAGCTAAAATCTAGATGGTCCGTCCCGTTCCAAGTAGTACAAGTTTTTCCCCATGGTGCCATCACAATCCAATCATTAAAAGACGGGCACCAATTCAAAGTCAACGGACAGCGCCTCAAGCATTATCAGGGGACTGAAGCCCCAGGAATACAGGAAGTGGTTACTTTAGAAGATGCCCACAAGGCATCCCTAATTTAACCTAAAATTTACTTTTATTTTTATTATTTATTATCTATTAGGAAATTAGGTTTATCTTATTCGAATAATGTTTTTATTTTTTCTGTCTTTAGGAAATAAAGGAGTCAAGAAGAAAAGGAGAAGTGACCCAAGCCCACCATCCATCCATCAGCCCAACAAAGCCCATTTATTGAAGCCTGTCGTTTCGGCTGCCGCCGCAGACGGATAAGACAGGTTGTCAACAGACTGACACGGCAGACGCAGAAGCGTGCGGCAGACGCATAACAGATGCATAAATGCGTGTCAGACGCGTCAGACACGCTAACACACAACAATCGCTCCGTTATTCACGACTGTCGTTACGGCATTAAATGGGCAGATCCTCGACCGCTATAAAACCCCGTTTTCACTTTAATTTTCCCTCAGTTCTACTTATTCTTACTTGTTTTCTCCTCTCGTTTTCATTTGCTTTCTTTATTTTCACAACCTTTGCAACTAATATGTCGTCTAGACAGACCCGCCGTAGTGCTGCCTCAGCCTCTTCTTCAGCAGCAACAACGCCCTTCGAAACCAAGGAATTATGGGAGGAAAGAGGCTTCATCTACATCCGCAAAGCACCGAACATGGGGCTCCGACCATTTATCGCGAAGGCGATAAGGAATTTGCTATGGGAGCAGTTCGCCAAACAACCGGCAGAACTAAACGACACGTTGGTGAGGGAGTTTTATGCTGCCATTGACAGCAGAACGGCAACGTCAGTCACCGTCCGAGGGGTAGAAGTGCCATTTACATCTGACAGCATCAACCACATGTATGGCCTATATTTTGGCCCCGACGATGACGCCCACCAGCAATTTTTAGAGACCCTCGATTCTGCCGCCTACGGTGCTGTCATGGCGGAGGTGACGGAGGAAGGAACAACATGGACAACGAGCAAAAAGAACCCCAACTCTGTCAAAAGGGGACAGCTGCTCCCAGAAGCAAAGCTGTGGAACGCTTTCATCAAGAAGCGTATCCTGCCGTCCTCCCATCACACGACGGTGAACCAGCAGCGGCTCGCTCTCATTCACTCGATCATGCACGACCGGCCTATCAATGTGGGCCGCTATATGAGGGACAACATCTTGGATTGCATATCCCGCTCCTCCTCCCGTCTTTGCCTACCATTCACGATCACACTCCTGGACAGAAAACAACATTACAAGCCTCATGGAGCTGATAGTCGCAACACCTATCAACTCTTTCAACCCAGCGGCCTCCCCCGCAGACTCAGATGAGGAGCCTGCCCCTGAACCTGACGCCGCCACCGCCCCGACAGACCAGTCTGCCCACATCCTTGCTGCGATACAACGGGTGGAAGAGAGACAAATGAGACTGATGACCTTCATCCGGGATTTCACCAACTCGACAGTAAACTTCATTACCAACACTTTAAATTATCCCGATGTTAATTTCCCTACTTTCCCTGCCCATTATTTCCGTATACCCACCCCTGTCCACACACCCACACCACCTGCTTCCCCACATTCCCATTCTACCGCCTCCACCCCATCACCTGCCCCGACGGCAGCTGCAAGTCCTCCGGCCGACAGCCCCACACGTGGAACGAAGAGGCCAGCCACAGCCGACAGCGAGGAGGAACCTCTGATTAGGAGGAATTGGGAGAGGGAGTTTACACCTGTCAAGAGGCTGAAACACGTGGCAGACAGAAAGCTAATGCCCAAGGCTAGCACCACCACCAGCAGCACGTGGGACAGTGGCAGCAGTTCAGACATCCAGCTTGTGGAGCAACCTGCCCAGCCTCCTCCACAGCCCAGACGCCACCGTCAGATCCGTGTCAGCAGCAGCAGCGAGGACAACGCTTAAAAATTTAAGTCTTTTACTTTTCCTTTCTTGCTGCCTGCTTTATCTTTATTTTGTGATGTATCTGCCTGTCTTTTATCTGTCATTTTGCATTGAGGGCAATGCAACCCTCGAGTTTGGGGGTGGCACCCTCCATAGTAATGGAGTCTTAGTTCATCTTTTTATTATTGTTGTGTCTTTTATTTTATTCAAGTTCTCTTAAAAAAATCAGAAAATATAAAATTGTTGGCTTAAAACTGTGAAGTTAACTTACCTGTCATGACAGCTCTGTCGTGGCAGCATCTTTAGGACAGTTTAAGGAGAAGTTTAGAGCCTTTCTATAGTTCTGAAAACTTAAACACTATTGTGACTGTTATATTGCTTAGATTTCTTTTAGCCAAACTAGAATAGGAAGCTTAGCACTTGAATAGCCCCTAGAGGTGCCTAACACTGGCTCTAGGAAAGAAGTTTAGAAAAGAGACTCAACAGCCCTAGAGGTGCCCGAAACCGGCTCTAGGAAGTTAGCTAGAGGTGCCTAAAACTGGCTCTAGTGAAACTTTAGCTTAAAAAAATACAGAAATCAAGTCGAAACAAAAAAAATAAAAGGAGCATGAAAAAGTGCCTTCAAAAGATAAACTTTGGCATAAAAATTCGAGTTAAGAGTTGAATATTCTAGTGAAACTAAGAGAGTCCTAGCATATAACTGTTCACAAGCATGCACACACTGCACGAGAACTATAGGGAGAATCCGGACAGATTCTAAAACCTTCCAACAAGTTGCTGCCGCCACAGAGAATGAGCGACGGGTAAGGGACAGTTCACTGTTTGAAAGCCAACACAAAAATTTTCTTTTTTCTTTTAGGTCTTAATTGCTTGAGGGCAAGCAAAAACTTGAGTTTTGGGGTGTGTTGAGTGTGTAAAAGTTCTATTATTTACACCCTTTTTAACCCATATTTCTGCTGCATTCAAGCATCATTACATTGCATTTAGGTTAGTTTACAGTAAAACATCACAAATACACTAAAGGCACGAATTCTACTAAAAGATAGCTGATTTTGCAGATTACTGCCATAGTTGACGAGGAAGGCAGGCAAAGGGCAGAGAAGCAGAAGAGCTGAACTGGACAAGCAGACGACGAGGATGAAGCTGCCATGGAGCTGTCGTGACAGCAAGGTGACAACAGCCTTAAGAAGAGGAAAAGTAAAGTGGACATCGATAGATAGAGAAAAATCTGCTCGTCTGTCGTGTGAAAGTCAAGTATTTTTCCAAGCCCCGGGTCGAAATATATGTCAAGCCAAAGCTCAAGGAGAGGAATCCCCATGAAACAAGGAGGCGGCTGAAAAGTAGGAATCCTTAGAGATTAAGCACTTAATAGAATCTTACTTTTCATTAAAGTTGTAATCCTTGTTAACTTAGAATACTTGAGCCCAAAGCTTATATAAGGGCATAGATTTAACCTAGGAGGCATCATACCCCATAACCGATAACCTAAACCCCTCCGCCGTTTACCCGTCGTCGACATGTTCTAAAAACCCCCTAGGGCCACGGGTTGTTTTGTAAAGTAGTTGCAAGGGTTGTTTTATTTTAGGATTTTCCAAGTTCAATAAAATAAACTTCAAGTTCTCTTATTTTGGTTTTAATATCTTGCAAGAGCATCGGGAGAGCATTGTGAGGTTATCTATTTACTTAGCATCGGGAGAGTTAAGTATATGAAAGAGATAAGAGCGCGTTCTCTAGTTTATAGTTGAACCATCTCGTGCCTAGGGATAGGGCGAGGTTAAGTGGCTAAGGAAGAATTCATACACATCGGTGTTCATCCTTCGATTCACGCCGGGAGGTATCATCAAAGACGTGATCATCGACAGACTTGGACCTAGGGATAGGCCAAGGCAGATCTAGGATTCTTGCCAAACTTGGAGTACGGAGTTGGTGTGTTCGCTGCCGCGACAGCTAACGGACAGCCGCCGCGACAGGTGCTGTCGGCGACGGGCGTGACGGCAGAACTGGATTTCCTAAGCATTGCAATACCTGCACTACTGAGCAATTCAATACCAGCCCATTCTCTCTATCTTGATATTTTTACTCTTTTTATTTACGTTTACTTTAATATTCTCGTGACAATCTTTTTAAACTATTCCCTTTACTTCGTGCAGTAAATTTAGGTGAAGTCATTAGCCCAATCCCTGTGGAGACGATATCCGATACTTAGTATCACTTTACTACTTACGTCGTGTATACTTGCACTACAATTGCGATAGACTATTTTACACGCAACAACGGAGCAATCAAAACTGGAGCTGAATCAGAATAAGTCTCAATGCTGAACTCTACCTCTCTGTCCGGTGGTAACCCTGGCAACTCTTCCGGAAACACACTAGGAAAGTCACATACTGTCCGGATGTCCTGAGGTCTAACCTCACTCATGTTAGGGTTCATCACATACGCTAAGTATGCTTCACACCCCAACTCAACTAATCTCTTAGCCTCTAATACTGAAACCACATTGGACAAGAACTTCACGTTCTCACCCACCACTACAATCTCATAGTCATCTGTGAGCTTCAAAGAAATCCGCTTAGTCTCAAAATCTATCCTAGCTCTATGCTCTATGAGCCAGTCCATACCCAGAATCACATCAAAACCATAGAAAGGAAGCTCCATCATATCTACTGGAAACACATGCCCCTGAACCATCAACGGACACCTTCGGTACATCTTCCTAACTACTATCGTGTCCCCAAAGGAACTAGTAACACTAACTCCTACCTCTAACATTTCACAAGGCAAGTTCAAAGACTGTGCATACTCACTCAATTTGTAGGAATGTGTAGACCCAGAGTCAATCAAAGAAAGCAAACCCAAAGACTGTATCGAGAAGTTACCTGCGATCACATCGGTGTAATGTTGATCCCCACACTGAGCGTAAACTCTGGCCTGACCTCCGCCCTCTGGCTGAACTGCGACTACATGCGCTATGTTCCTCTGACCATCGTTCCTCGGCTGGAAGTTACCTCTACCGCGCCCGCAGCCTCTCTGAAAGTCATTGGCTCTAGCAGGAGCCTGAGCTGGTGCCTGTCCCACCTGATGTGGACAGTCACGCCTAATGTGGTCTCTAGCCCCACAACTCCAACAAGAATGAAAATTTCCCCAACATTCACTGGTGTGGTTCCTCCCGCAAGTAGCACATGTGGGCAACTTCCCACCAGCTCTCTGACCCTGATGGCCCCTACCGTGGTTACTGCCACCACGCCTATGATCAAAATGATGTCTGTTGTCCCGATGCCTCTTGGCATCACCTCTATCAAAGTTGCTGGACCTCTTACCCGAACTAGATCCACCAGACCGCCTGGTCAAACTCAAACTATGCTCTAAGTCCTTGGCCCTTGCGACCAAGACATCAAAATCAGTGTAATCTGAAGCTAGAGTATACGTCTTGATCTCTTCACTCAGCCCATAACGGAAACGGTTACAACGCTCCACCTCAGTAGGTACAAGCTCAGGTGCATACTGACTCAATCTGACAAATCGGATCTCATAATCGGTCACGGACATACTCCCCTGAAGCAATGCCATAAACTCACTCTTCCTCTCATCGAGGTATCGCAGACCCAGATACTTCTTACGGAATGCTGTCTCAAAGAACTCCCAAGTGATCTCGGCCTCATTCATACCCGTAGTAATGGTGACCCACCAAGTGTAGGCATCACCCTGAAGCAAAGACTCAACACATCCCAACTTGCGCTCACCAGTACATCCCATCTGAGCAAGGATACGGACAGTCTTCTCAAACCACAACTCTAATCTCTCCGGAGTAGCCCCTCTAAACTCTTCGGCCCCAAGGCCCCGAAGTCTCTCTAGAGGCAATCTAGTGCCCTCACCCTGATGATGAGCTGCCTGTCCTCCAGCTACAGCAGCCTGAAATGCCCCGGCTATCACCTGAACCAACGGAGCTAAGTCTATCCCGGCCGGTCCTTGGCCACCTTGGCCTCCTTGTGGTCCCTCTCCTTCGGCCCTGGCCTCGCCTCCTACTCCAGGTGGAGGAGGTGGTGGTGGTGGAGGTGGTGGAGGAGCTCCAACTCCAACCACAGGCTCTCTCACTTGAGCCTTAACCCTAACTACTGGCTCAACTCCTAGAGCCGCTGCCCGTGGTTCCGGTCGAACCATCCTAGGCCTCCCACGTGGTCTCATGACACAACTAGCAAGATATAAACTACAACAAGAAACAGATAAGGATTACGTTAGCCAAAGCAAGGGTCCAATAATGCTCAAGTACTCATTTTTACCAAAAATCCTTTTTAAATTAAGTAATAGTAGCAGTGGGCACACACTCTACACCAGACTCAACATTACATGCTTCAAAACATCATACGATCAATCAAATATCAAGAATCCATGGCAAGACATGCATCAAACAACACAATCATTCAACACATTAAGCTTACCTCACTTACCTGCCCGAGGTCTCGGTAACCTCAGGCTCTGATACCAACAAATGTAACCCCCTCGTCCCGGTCTGGCTGGATGATCGGTCCGAGTGGGCCACATAGGGAAAACCGAAGCGAAACCCGTTAAGGTTCCCCCTCGGTTAGCAACCCTATTTTTTTCTTTCATTTTAATCTTGTTCAGAGGATTGTTAGGTCCTAAGTGATGACGACAGCGGAAAACAATCAAAGGAAATCACATTCGAACCATAGCCATGCATAAACAGTCCATTTTAAACTCACAGGGCAGGTCGTATCGATACACCAATCAAGGGTATCGATACGCCTTGACTTGGTCAACCTAAACAGTCAACTCGAAGAAAACCGTATCGATACAGCCCTTGAGCATATCGATACGCCCTCTTTAGTCAACATCTCGTGGTCAACGAGATAAACCCGTACCGATACACCCCAACACTGTATCGATACGCCAAAAACTCCCCAATTTCTCATAATTCTAGTGACCAAAAACCGTATCGATATGCCCCGCATATCGATACGCCCAGCCTAAACTGAACTCTACAGGCAAGACCGTATCAATACGGCCCTTAGGCGTACCGATACGCCCTGCCCTGTAACTCCACAATTTCCAACTTAACGACCCCAAGCACGACTCTAAATGCATTTCTCGACTCTCCTAAGCACATACACACATTTAAGCAATCTTACTTAAGCCAAAGGAAGCATCCAAACACAAGACAAAGCATCCATACATAGCATTCCAACAAAAGAGCAATTTAGGCAATAATGGGCATACATAAAGGCTCAAAAGGCCTTAAAAGGCACAAGTCATCTTAAGAGGTTTGCACTCACACACAAGGCAACCTAGGCATCTAAAGCAAGCCATCACACACCAACATTCATCGTAGTATCTCATGCTTTACAAACCATAATCAAACCGAACATCAACATCTAAATGAGTCATACAAAGCTCATACAAAAACCCTTGCCACATTGCTAACTAATACAAAATTGATAACCGTACTTGAGCCACAAACTTGGAAAGCCCTTCTTGCCTTGCCTCGAGCTAACACCACGCTAATGATCTGCATTGTTGAACATTGAGAGCGTAAGCTATAAGCTTAGTGAGGGTGTTCTAAAACGAAAAACATCAACAATGCAGGGTTCAAGCATGTAAATCCTAATCTCACATACAACCTACAATGGCATATAATCAAGTAGACCTAGCTAGTCTTTCAAGTGGCATAGTATGGTTTCTCATGATCTACCAAGCTCAATCATCAATATCAACATCATATATCGACACCATATACCACAATCATATATCACACATGAACAAGTTTAATTGGCCACTATTAATTACCCCGATTGTGCAGATTTAAAACTCAACAACACTTTACCTCGATGGGATTACACTCATCACCGGACCTTGCATGTGCGGGATTCCACTCACCGCCACATGCCCTACGGATGGGATTCCACTCATCATCCCGTAGAAATATATAAAAGCTTCCGGTGGAATATTACATCACCGTACTCCTCCTTGATGACTTAACGCCATCAAGGCCACGTACGTTTTGACTCAATTTGTGTGCACACTAATCCTAATGATCGATCATTTACAATCAGTAATTTATTTAGTGCCAATTTTCATTATCACATCACATATCATCAACCACAACTCATGCTCATCACATATATACAATTCATGATATACATGCACCACTTCAACCACATTTCACAAGAGCATAGATAGGCAAACATAGAAGCATTTAATGAAGTCAATGGCTAAATTAACAACTTGAATTAAATAGAAGTGGCCTACCAAGCACACTTCGTGCACACACTACGCATACTCGAACCAAACTTTAAAACAAGTTTGAAACCACTCACCGCCCTTCCTTAGCAATCGAAACAATCTTCCTACGAACCCGGATTCGGTCCCAATGCCTCTCCAACGCTTCCTCTTGCTTCTAGCCAAACAAAACACATTCATTACTTCACAATTCAATGCTAGAACTCAACCATCAACTCACTTTACAAACACAAGCCAAATTCCATAATTTCCCAATCCACATAATCCCCAAATATCTCAATTTTGTACTCCTTCAAACCTTAGCTGAAATACCCATTTTCAATCACCCAAATGACCCCCAAAAGGTCCCAAATCACCCTCCTAACATACCTAACCCATCAGCCCTTTGTTTTCAACCTAAAACCCACCAAAAATGGAGTTTTTGACAACTCAAAAATGGGTCTAAGAACCCACTTCGGGTTTTCATTAAAATTCAACCAAATTAACATATAATGTGTATTTTAACATGCGTAAACAAAACCCCAACTCAATTTATCAAAACAAGATGAAAAACCCCTTTAAAACCCAAACTTTAAATTAAACCCTAATTTTCAAAACCTCATATCTTTAAAATCTAAGACCATGGGTAGATAGAGAATAGAGAGGAGAGTAAGAAAACATTTTTACCTTTCAAAAACACCTTGAATTGAGGGAGATACACAATGGAATAGTAGCTTGAAAGTTTGAGAGGGTTTGAAGATTGGTTTGGTGTTTTCACGTTGGAATAATGGGGAAAAGGGGGAGAAGATGACAACTTTGAAAGTTGTCTTCCTTTTTTAAAAACTTTTGGGTAAAATTTCAACATAGGTCCCTCCCCTTTTTACTAAAGCTCAATTTTGTCTTTATTTAGGGTTGAATTTATTTAATTTAATTTTATTGACTCGGACTATAAACCCGGCTAACTCCTAACCCCAAAACACGGGTGTTACAAAACCGGTCTAAATCGAGATTTAGGTTTTGGGGAGTTAGGGGTTTTGGAATTTGTGGTTGTTTTGTGAAATCTGAATAAACTTATAGATTTTCTAAAAATTAAGTAATTTTATTTATTTTTAATATAATTTTGAAATTTTCAAGAGATGACATGTGTCCTTTAACGGTAGGAATTAACGGAAAACCTTAAATGAGTCACGAAATGAAACGTTAGACACCTATTTGGTCCAAAAAATAGTTTGAACAACTAACTCGAAAAATGACATAGTTTGAGCAACTATTTACGACTAAGCCTAAATTAAAGGTAAAATAAAAGATGGAGTGAGAATGGGAGTGAGGGTTAGGGCTATTCCCTGTCCGATCAGTCTACCCTTAGAGGGCAATGATCATCAATGGAAATCCGGATTTTTCTACCATGCGGCAGCTTAATATGCGGCTAATATACGGCGTTACCGGAAACATCATTAAGAAATACCGGAAACATCATAAGATATACCGGAAACATCATAAGAAATACCGGAAACATGGATTTCGAAAGTATCGATACTTTTGGATATGTTGATTTCGTAAGTATCCATACTTTCGAAAGTATCCATACTTTTGGATATGTTGATTTCGAAAGTATCCATACTTTCGAAATCCATGTTTCCGGTATATTTTATCATGTTTCCGGTATATCTTATGATGTTTCCGGTATTTCTTAATGATGTTTCCGGTAACGCCGTATATTAGCCGCATATTAGGCTGCTGTACCGCAGAACTACCCATGGAAATCCCAAAAGTTAGTGGTTAATAGTTGAATAAATATATAGATCGTGAATTCTGGATAAAAAAATAAAGAAGTGTTGAAGAAAACTTATGATGCAAATATAAATGACATAAAGCTAAAAAAAATCTTAACGTTTGACTGAACAGATACTTTGGTCCCTATTTTATTAAACAATTCAACCTTTAAATTTTTTATTTGAGTTAAAATGGCCCATTTGCGGATGAAAATTGTCAGTCAACTAACGATAAATTACTTGAAATGACGAGACAAACTTATATGACAGTGCACGCAGACATGGCAGTATCATATAGATAAATGTGTTGACTTGAAAAAACGTTACATCAACCAAAAAAATAATTATATAAAATATAATTTTTTTTCTGCTGACTTATCATTTTTTCAAGTCATATGAAATTGTATATCGTCAGTTTTCCAATAATTTTCATCCGCATAGGGATATTTTGACCCAAATTAAAATGTTGAGGGTTGAATTGCTCCAAAAAAAGAATAAGGGCCAAAATGACTCTTCATAGTGATGTCAATTGGGAGAGGAGGGTGCGAAGGTTACTCATCTCACACCCATCCCCATCAAGAATTTCCACCTCCATCCCCACCCTACGACCCGCTGCGAATACAAAATTTAAATCCATCCCTGCCCCGCAAACCGCAAGACTAAAACCATCCCCGCCTCATCAACCACGTGGGTCCTCAGACCCACCCAATCTCCTCTTTACCCGCCCAATGACTCATTTATATAATATATTTATAAATATTACTTATATAACTAAAATTTGTTATGAAAAAAGTATGAAATATTTGTCATTCATACTCCCGCCACATATGTGACATTATTACAAATGTCATATTTTTTAAAAATAATAATATACGAAATTAAATTTTGTACAACACAAAAATTTAGACTAAAAAAATACTTAAGTATATTGTAAAAGACAAAAAATAGCACAAATAACCTGTAAAATAATATTTCAATTGTTGTAACAAATAAACAATATAAAAAGAACTATAAAAAAG
Source organism: Hibiscus tridactylites (assembly GCA_958450335.1). NCBI lineage: Eukaryota > Viridiplantae > Streptophyta > Magnoliopsida > Malvales > Malvaceae > Hibiscus > Hibiscus tridactylites. Next base: position 96,728,535 of record OY288273.1, on the reverse strand, counting down.
AAAATAACAATGAAAAAACAACCTTTTAAAAATAATAACAAGTAACATACAATATTAGAAAAATAAAATACTCATGGTGAGGACTGAGGAGAAAAAAACACACATTAGAAAGAAGGCTCAACGTTAGGAAACAATAAAGAAGAAACCAATAAACATATATTATATATGTATATATTTTTTCATAAATATTCTAAGATAAGTCCATATAAATTATCTCAAACTTAACTCTGATTCAAACTGATATTTTAAAAAATATTTATATATTTGATCTGATCAATCTCAATCTCAATTATACATATTGAACTTTTCAATAATATCCCAAGACAAGTCAATATGAATTACCTTAAATTTGACTATGATCCATACTGATATTATATTTTTTAATAATATTTATAATAACTTATTATAAGATCTGTTGGGGCATGTGGAGATGATGCGGGGCAGGAGGGGATGATGCGAGGCGGGTGGGGATGTGGCAGGTACAAAGACATATTCACACCTTCCCAACCACCTACGACGAATCTAATTTTTATATTTATCCCCGCCCCACAACCAGGGGCGGTTCTAGAAATATAAATTTAGTAGTTCACTAACCAATAATTAATATAATAACATATAAGCCAAGAGTAAATTAAATAAGTCATCAAAAGCTACATTCTAAATTTATAAGAAATTTAAATTACAAAGTACTAGTACATAAAAATGTCTACGATTGTTCACGAAGAGTTCTCATATTTTGGTATCGTCGTACAATAGCATAAATGCTAACATCTATAAACAAGTCTTTTCTATAAAAGTAACCAACCAATCATTTAATAGTTGATCTCCCATGCTATTACGTAATTTACTTTTCACGTTTGTCATTGCTGAAAAAGCTCTTTCTACCGTCGAAGTTGCCACAGAAAGAAGTAATACTAACTTCAAAAGCAAGTAGACTCTAGAATGAATTTCATGCTTCTTTGTCTCAACAAGTTTTATGGAGAGCTCATTTAGGTTCTTCACATCTCAAAATCTCTCATCATTCCGAATAGCAGCAATAAAATTTTTCAGTGAATATTCAAAAAACAATAATTCAGTTTCTGAAAATTCTCTAGGATAGAATTGAGCAAGTCGTAGTAGTTTCTTTTTGTCAAAAGAAAAAAACTGATTAGAGGAATGAAAGCAAGACATACAAACAAATAACTCCTTACTTACCTCACTAAATCGATTTTCAAGTTCTTGCAATTGTAAATCAATCACGCAAAAAAACACTTCAACCCGAAAATAGTGGAGGTTTGTAACTTATGGTTGCTTACTTCCACGATAACGACTCCTCCCTCAAATAACATAATTTGCCTTCATATCAAGAATCTTCACTCCATGCTTAATCATAAATGAAGTAACTCTTTCCATGAGATCATTCCATCCATTATCTCTCAAATCTTGAAGATTCACTTTAGTTACATCAACCATAGACATCACATTCAAGATGTCTTGCTCCTTTCTCTGTAAAGCTAAATTTAGCTCATTTGTAATCCCAAATATAGATAACATCAAGTGTGCCACAAAAACAAAATCAAATGACATCATTAAATGAGTAAGTGACTCAGCTTTGTTCGTGTCATTTCAGTCAGAAACTTCTCCAATGGTATCAAATGACTCTAGGATTGTAGAATACAAAGAAATCACATTCAAGATCGTTTTAAAATGCGACCCCAATGAGTATCTCCAGGCCTACTCAAACCAAGCTCTTGATTTAAACCAGTTCTCGATTTCAATTGACCCAAAGATAATGCTTCCACAACATTTCTAGCTTGTTTTTCTCATAAAAATTCTTTCCTTTTAGGTGAATCACCCACAAAATTCAACAAAAGTGCAAGAACATCACCAAATAGCCAAGAAACATCCATATTTTTTTGAGCAACAGCAGCAAGTGTCAATTGAAGTTGATGGGCAAAACAATGAACATAATATACACTTGGATATTCATTCAAGATTAAATCTTTAAGACTATTAATTGAACCTCACATGTTGCCAGCTCCATCATAACCTTGACTTCGAACACTAGAAAGACTTAAAGAGTGTTCCATAAGCAATGACTCAATTGCAGTTTTTAGAGTCAAAGAAATAGTATTAGCAACATGAAAAATACCAAGAAAACGCTCTTGAACTTCTCTCTTTTTGTTAACATACCGCAAACAAAGTGCCATTTGCTCCTTATCAGATATGCCTGCAGACTCATCAACAAGGATTGAAAAAAATTCATCACCAAGTTCTTCTATAATTGCTTTAGTTGTCTCCTTTGCACAAGCATTGACTATGTCCTTTTGAATTGAAGGAGCTATCAATTGAAAATTACCGGGAGCATTTTTCAAAACTACTTTTTTATACTCAGGATTATGCACTGAAAGAAGTTGCAAGAGTTCAAGAAAATTACCCTTATTCAATGATTTCTCACTTTCATTATGGCCACGAAAAGCCAACCCTTGAAGCAAAAGCCACTTCAAACATGTAATAGAAGCTTCTAATCGCAAACGATAAGCACTTGTTGATATATTAGATTGTTTGGAGAAACCTGATGAAATTGAAGTCTTTTGATTCTTGAAATCATTCAACTTCCCTAATGCTTGATTGTGTGCACTCATATGTCCACCAACATGCTAAACAAATGCATCAATTCTATTTCAAACTCTAAAACCTGAACCAACAAAAGCATCTCCCCCAGCTGTATTATCAGCCTTGAATAAATAACACACAAAACAGAAGGCTGCATCCTTCTCAACACTATACTCAAGCCAAGATTTATGCTTTTGAAACCAATTAGGATTAAAACGATGATTTTTCATGATATATTTGTTTTAGGAAACTCATGATTACCAAGTTGTTTTTGGATATATTCTCTTCTAACTATATCCCTATCATCTGGATAGAAATCACTTATTTTTCTCCTTTTTCCCGGATCATGTGAAAGATTAATAACATCAAATTCACTCAATCTCCCATCATCAATCGATACTTCATCCATATGAACTGAACTAGCTTCAACATGTTTATCTTGATTTTGAGGGATATCTTGAGTCTCTCCATGTTCATCAAAAGAAGAACCATTGTTTGATGGAGAGGAAACTTGCAAACTTGCTTGAGATGGTGAAAGATTTGGAATAGAGACACTTCCGATATCTTTTTGAAGTTTTTTTGTAAAAAAACTTAAAATGTCTCTATGATTTGTTTTCTTCATTCTGAAATTAGATTATAAAAAAATATTTTGAAAAAGAAATTTAAACAAACTTGAATAATAAAATAAATATGAGAAATACATGATAATGTGCACTTTGCCATTCTAAATATTATGTCCAAGACTTTTGATTGTTTTAATTTTTTATCTTAAATGTTTCTACCTACCTATCTATATACAAAATTATAAATCATTTTTGAGCATGCAATATATATTTCAAACATTAATGTATTACATAATTTTAGGGTTAAAGTTTAAAACGATTAAGAAAACATGTAAGAAAATAGAAATAACGGAAAATTAATACTTATAAATTAGACGCACCTTTCCAAGGAGATAAATCCTTTCAACAACCTTGCCTCTTAATATTTCTGAATTGTAAATACAAAGATCTTGCTTTACCTTCTATTTCTTCAATAATCAAATAGAAAAAGAATTATCTATTAGAAAAACAAAACGCATATATATAATAAAATTACTTCTAATTTCTTCTAATCTACCTTTACATTCATTCAATAAAAAAAGAGATAGTATAATTTAATTTGAAGTAAACCTAAATCTAACTAAAGCAAAATTTGAAGTAAACCTAAATCTAATTAAAGCAAAATTTGAAGAAAAAAAATAAGAAGAAATTAGAGGGAAAGGAAATAAATATGTACCTGATCAGTGATCACAAAGCTTGAAAGAAATTAGGAGAAATTCGGATGAATGAAAAAAATAAAAACTTGAAAGAGATAGAAAAACGATCGAAACTTCTTTTAGGGAAAGAGAATTGGGTAAAGTGAAGTGATACATGCGTACAACTCTGGAGAAGTTAAATAATTTTTTATGAAAAAAAAATTAAATTATAAAATCACCCTTGGTTGTGTAAAGGTAGTTAACTATTTAGGGAAAGTTATGTGGAGAATTGGGTAATAAGACAATTTTTAAAATAAAGAAATTATTAAAAGAATTTTTTTACAATCAATGGTAGTTCACGTGTGCAACCGTGCACTTTCTTGCACCTTTGTCTGACTGTAAGGCAATACCCAAGGTAAAAAGAATTTTTTTATATAATTAATGGTAGTTCATGTGCACTACCTTGCACAATTACAGATCCGCCCCTGCTCACAACCTGCGAAATTTGTAACCATTCCTGCCCAATTGAATGCGAAGTGGGGCGAATCCCCTCAAAACCCGTCCCACTAACATCCTTAACTATTCAGTCAAACGTGGGAAGCATTTTTTTGACTTTATGCCAATATAAATTAATGTAATTTGATATAATTCCAAATGTTTTATAAGGACGATGATGAAAAAGGTAAAAATGAAATTTAATCAGGTTTATATAACTATTCATAAAAACGACCTTTAAAATATATTGTTTTGGTATAATCACTGATATTTATCATATTTACTTATTAATTCGGATCTTGTATTATAAAGATCAATTATGAAGTTAACTCCTTCAATCCAACTTATTTCATTCACAACATTAAAATTTGAACTCTAACCTTGTTGCGTAATAAATTTTTTTATTTAGTTTAGTTGTTGACTTCTTTCTTTCGTGAAACATGTTGCCCTACATCGTCATTTCGTTACAAAATAAAAGATATGCGTCACTCTAAAAAGTATGTTACCTAGAGTACCATATGATACATAATATATATTTAATCTTAAAAGGTTCAAAAGTCTTAAAAATACAAAAATATATTCTTAAAACTTTTTAGAATTTTTGGATTTCTCTTTTCTATAATGTTTAAAAATATTTTTATAATTTTTAAGATTTTAGAGTCTGACGAATATTATGTATCACGTGACACACCATATGACAATTTTATTTAGTATTTAGTATAATCTTTTGTAGTATATGTTCCAACTTTAGTGACGAGTTTTTAAATTTCACAAGTTATTTTTCTATAAATTTTATTTGCGGGTTAAAAACTTATTTTTATTGATATATTCTAAAAATAAAAACTTAATAAATGGGGCAAATTGTAATTTTTAACCTTTAACAGTTGAAAATCTTTTTTTTAAAAGATGATTGTTAGAATCAATCAGACCAAGTCTTATATATTTAGACAACATTTCCAATTCAGTATATTCATGTAACATATATTACATACGTTTTCCTTGTGTTCATATTCTCTTTTGAAAATTGGAAAATTTTCACATTTGAAGTCAATAGTCACAAGTCATAGATTTCAAGGGGTGTATTGACCACAATATGGTCCTTAGTTTTTTTTCTTAAAATATGGTCCAAGGTAAATTATTTCCAGATTTATGGTGGTTCACTGATCAAGTTAGAAGTTGAAATGTCTTCTACCCGACTTTAAACAATGTTTATCCAAAAAAAATTAAAGCTGAAAAATAGTTTGAAGACGGAGGAAGGACACCCCGACTTTGAACAGTGTTCATGACTTTTACTGTTTAAAGATGGATTACAAGCAACCCGACTTTAGTTGTTCGATATGAACATGAGAAAAATATTGTTCAAAGACGGATTGCAAGCAACCCGACTTCTGATTTTACTACAGTGAAGAATCATAGCTTAGGAAATAAAATGGAGAGGACCATAGTTTGAGAAAAAAAAATTGAAGGACAATATTTGAGTAAAAACGCCGATTCCAAGGCCAAAGCCCAAATTGTACCCAAAAAACAAAGCGCAAAGTTTATTATTCTTATTAACTCTTAATTAATCTAATAATTAATTATTTTATAGTTTTTATATAATAGTCAGTATTAAATTTATTGATCGATTATTTCGGATTGAATATTACATAAACTCATTATACGAACGACCCTCCCAATTTAATTTTCTTCTTTCACAACTATTAGTTGGTTTAGCATGATGATACAATACATTCTTTTTTCTCATATCAATTACTATGAACTTAATAAAACTTATACCTCCCTTTAAAAAAATCTATATTATACTAAAAATTCTTCACTTTAATCTCGTTGGGTTTCTTTTAAAGTAAAAAAGTTTCATGTTTTGGGTCAAAATTTCTAGTAAGTCCAAGTCAAAGTCAGTCCATTAAGTCGAATAATAAAGGGAACCTCTGCTTTGAGTTTATTTTATAAGTTCCCTCATTGGACGGATATTAACGATTCTACCGTAAGAATAACGCCCCGTAACATTTGAACTTTTCTTAGTATAAATAATTTCGTCAGAGAAAATACACGCAAAATAATTATACTATTATTTTGTATCATATTAACCCGAATTTAGTACGTAAAAATTCATTATACGAGCGATTCTTTTAATTTATTTTATTTTATTTATAATATGAAATTTAAATATTTAATTCCTTTTAAAAATTTAACATATTTTTTAATAGATCAACCGATAATTAACGTTAAAATAAATATAATAATCTTAATCAATCAATCGATCAATAAAATAATAATAACAAAATACTGGATTTGCATTCCAGCGTGATTAGTGCAAGACTCCCGTAATCATATATACAGGTTCGAACTTTTCAAAAAGAAAGTAAATGATTTATTTTAATTTTATTTTTAACTATATGTTTTTCCTGAGTGCCGTAATAAGATTTTAATAAATTAATTAAGAGTGAAAAGATATATTTTATAATAAAAGGATACATTTATCAAAATAAAGGAAATGTATTTGTAATTATATATAAAATTACTATTTAATATATTATTAATAAAAAATAATTTCGTAAACATTTTTCATATAAACGATATTTTATATTTAAAATTTTTAAATATACTTAAAATGACGCAATATAAAATATCGGAATATCATTTCAATATTACTTTTTGAATTATTTTTTCCACTAATATTAAATCTGATACAAACTTATATATACGTGTATTATTATTAAAATCATCAATTTTATTTTATTTTATTTTAAGAACTAATATTTAGTACAAGGCAAAAAAAAAGTTATATATTTTTTTAAGAAAAGAAAAGAAGTTTTTATTTTTATTTTTTATAGTATGAACAGGACATGAATTAATGAATAGTTTTTCCCCTTCGTAACGGAGCCTATAAAGAAGCAAAATCGCCACTCCTCCCATTAAAAATAAATTAAGAGAGAAATAAAAAACAACATTTTCCCTCGTTTTCTCAGTTTCCGATTCTCTCTCTCCAAACAACAAGCACTTTCTCCACTAAATCCTCGCTATATCCACAAGATCGTCAGTTTCTATTTAAAATTTCTTTAATTTTCTCCTTTGGAAACCACCCTTTTTCTTTTTTGAAATCCATTGCATGAACTTAAACAAACTTTTTTTCGTAAAAAAAAATGAAGAAAATGAGTAGTAGTTTTAGCATGTGTTTCCTTCCGGTTGTTTCCGATGACGTTTTGATGGTCGGAAAACGATCGAAGGCGTCTGATGTTAAGCAGGTCCTTTCGCCGGCGAAGAACACGATGGGTTCTGGCGACAAAGATGCTGCCGGTATTTCTTTTGGTCGGAAAAATAAACTTGGTCGCCGGAGTCTCTCTCGTTTTGTCAATGCCGTCTTCTTTGAAACTTCCCTGGTCAGTTTCTTTCTTTCTTTCTTTTTTCCTTTTCTTGCCATTGCTGTTTAATCATAGTATATAATAATTTTATTTTCTGGGATCTTTAGAATAATAGAATTAGAAACTTACTTAAAACCATGCATTTAAATTTATTTTAATAATTCAAACTTGGTTTATATTATTGTTTGTTCTTATGGATTGTGTCTAAAATTATAAATTTCAAATCTTACATAATTAATTCTTTAATTTCTGCTTTTAATTTGACCAATTCAATTCAATTGTATACTCTTGATACTTGATAGGGACATGTACTGTTCTAGGAAATTTTAGTCAATTTTAGACTATTGTAAAATTTGATTGGTTTTTATTTTTTTTTTCCATTTGATAGAAGAAGAAAGTGAGGAGCAAGAAACTGGGACAGAAGCTGCACCGGAACTACAACGGCGATAGATCCGAATTCAAATCCGAATCGAAACCGAAGAAGATTTCCCATCCGACGAACAACGATGCACCGTGTGAGGACATTGATCACTCAACAAGCAGCATTTCTTCAAAGGCCTCATCTTGTTTATCGAAAAGTTCATCTTCGTCGTCGTTAGTGACAACATCTGGCCGTTCATCTTCATCATTGTCGAGGTCGTCGTTAATGACAGCATCTAGACGTTCATCTTCATCATTGTCGAGTTCGTCGTTAATGCCTGCATCTGGCCCTTGTAATTCGAGGCCAGCATTGTCCGAAAAGAGTGGCCATGGCTCCAATATTGCTTTTTGTTGTTTGCTTCTTACGAGCCTATTGGTATTGGTCATTTGGGGTAAAGTTTGTGCAATTTTCTGCACCTCGACCGTGCTCGTATTTGCGAACCGGTGGATCAAATTCGTGAAACAAGGTCCCTCGGATGATGTTGCGGCGGATGTTCGCCGTTTACCGGAGATTGATTCGAGACTTTACAGGAAGAAGATCATCATGGAAGGATTGCTAGAAAGGAACCACTGTCGAAATGTATATTGATTTGTTTACCATAGTTTAAGTTCTAAATATATTTTTGATTACATAGAGAACTTTTACGTTTTAAATAGTAATTAATAAGGGAGTGTTTGGTTCAAAAAAAAACATTATTACGATAATATTTTTTTCCAGAATCATATTATCAGTTATCACGTTTGGTTTGAGTTTATTCCGTAGAAGGGAAAGAGTATTTCCTTACAATAATGGTTTTTAGGACAAATAGTCAAATAATGAGAATGTTATTCCCGCTTAAATCTTAGGTATTAGGGAATTTTAGACACTTTGGACGAGTTTACCCTTAAAAAAATAGATTTTCTTCAAATGGATTTGCAACGCCTAAACACAACTGCCATTTAAAAAATGAATTAATAGTGGTCCAAGTTCTTACGGTTTAACATATTTTCAATTCAGTCCATGATGCAATAATTTATGTTATACTTAACATCAAACTTTTAAATTAATTCTAATTAATTTTATTTATTTAATATTTTTTAATTTTTATGGTAAAATTTATAAATATTTTTTTATTTTATTTAATAAATATATTTATGAAGCATGATCTTAATTTTTATATTTATGTTTCGATTTACATATTTTATCATTATAGTTTATTAACATTTTAAAATGATATTAAATATTTGATTAAAATATATAAATTTAAAAAATATATGAATTTTTATGTAAATATTTTTAATTTAATATTAAAAGTTCAACATGTTGAAAATAACATATATATATATATATAATAAGGACAATTTAGTAAAATATGTATTTAAGCAATTTTATATTCCTCCAATCAAACACTGTAATTTTACATTCTTACTAAATAAACCAAACAAGGTAATGCAACATTCTTAGTAAAGTGTCAAGTAATGTTATATTTCAGGAATCCTATTTTCAAAAATAATCTTACATTTTGTGAATCAAACCCTCCCTAAATGTCAATATCTGAACACATACAAAATAAAATAATATGAATTTTTTTTATCACTATGGTTTTGTCAAAAAAATAAATAAATCATCCGGCCAAATTAGATAAGAGGCAATAATTTGTTGACTTAAATAGAAAGAATAACATTAGCGATGTTTTTATCAAAAAAAATAATTTGGTGACCAAAATTAAAAAGAAATAATAGATTGATGATTATTAGTGTAGTTTAACCAAGCATTTATGGAGCTCACACACACAAAATTTATATAGCTACACAAAAATGTCTAATTTTAGGCTAATTTTAGGGCGCCTAATTTTTAAACCTTCCCCTTTTCCTTTCCTTTACCTAGGGTAGTCCAAACCCAGGTTTAAAACAAAGGAAAACCCTCTCTCGGCTCTCGTTGCTCCCTCCGTCCGGCCACTTCCATCGCTGTGGTCTCCGGCCGTCGCTCTCTTCTGTTGCCGGAAAGTTATAAACAGGTTAGTACATTCATGTTTTTACAAATGAATTGCCTGGTTGTTCTTGTGCAGCTCCCGTTTATAATATTATATGTGAGAAAGAATAATCAAAATAAATAAAGAAATTAGAAGCATCGGTTTTTCTATATATTCTTGCAATTTGCTTCATCTTTATTTTCTTGCGAAGAATTTGGGACTCCCGTTTGTTTCTATTATAATAAACCTCTGGTTTTTAGGTTTTGGGAATTCCCCATACTGCTTAGATATACTTGGATCTTGTGCTTGCTTGGTCTCAGTGGACAGCAAAAATGGTATCTTACAAGTTCTGTTTTCGGAATGGGGCTTTTCGATTCGTTGGCAACTCTTCCGTATAGAACGATTCACTGCTTTTATCAGTTCATTTGTCCTTAATTTGAACATCCCTTATGGCTAAGGAAGCAAATCATGGTGATAGGATCAGCAATTTGCCCGATTCGGTTCTAAGTCGCATCCTATCGTTGCTTCCCGCCAGAGATGCAGTTTCCACCTCCATTCTATCAACCAGATGGCAGCATCTCTTTGCTTCTATCTTCAATCTCGACGTCGATTTTTACATATCACGTTATTATCCACATATTGTTAAGAGCTTTGCAAACTTCATGGATAAAATGCTGTTTTTCCATTCTGAGGGAAGGATCGAACAATTTCGACTCGATTATATGGACATACCAGGGATTGATGCTACACATGTTTGTGGATGGATATCTGCTGCACTTGGGCGTGGAGTTAAGGAGATGGATTTGGTTTTTCACCCCCTTAACAACAACAGCATTCCCATGTTGCCTACTGCTCTGCTTTTTACCAGCAACACGCTGGTGAGATTGAAACTGGAGATCCCATTTGTAATGGCTGTTCCGGTTCATGTTTGTTTGCCTAGCCTCAAGACTTTGGAGCTTGAATCTATTGTATTTGAAGATGATGATTCAGTCGAAAGGCTCTTTTCAAGCTGTCCTATACTTGGAGACTTATCCATCTCCGACTGTGACTTGCGAAATATAACGTGTATTAAAATTTCAAACCCATCACTTAAGAGTTTGACTTTACTTACTTGTGGTGAGTATGATTCCTGTTCATACTCCTTAATGTTTTCCATTGTCATTGATCTTCCAAATCTTGTCTACTTCAAATACGAGGGCTACGTAGCAAAATCCTATTCAGTGGTAAACATGCCTTCTCGTGTTAGAGCTGATATTGACATATCTAGAGGACTTGATTATACAAGAGAAAGAGATGCTTTAGGTGAGCTATTTCAAGGAATCGGCAACGTCAAGTCACTTCATTTGAGTATCTATCCGGAAGCAGTGAGTAAACCGAGTTGCCATTTTTATTCTCCAGAGTTGATGCCTTTTAAGTTTTATTAATCTCTTATTTGACCAGTGTAACTTTTATGTGCAGCTTCCTGTTTTGTCCCACAAACGTTTTGTTGCATTTCAAAACCTGCTTAAGCTGAAAATCTTTTGGTGGAGCACGGAATGGAAAGGAATGGAGCTTGTGGAGTTTCTTGAATTCTCACCTAATCTACAAACTCTTATTTTAGCAAATGAGGTAATGATACCTGTATATTGACAAATATATTGATATGTAGTTTAAAATTAGAGCTTTAACATATTTTTCTTTGGTCGGCTTAGGTCTCGTTTCCGATGGAAAAGGTGCCTTCATGTCTTGTATATCAGCTCAAGGAGTTTAAACTAACAGATTATGTAAGCCACAGCTCTCTATTTGAAATGGTTACTTACATCCTCAAGAATGCAACAGTTCTCGAGAAGCTCACGATGTGCCAGTGTCGAGAGGTTAGTGACAGAGAAAAATTTAAGATCGCCAAACAACTATTGAGTATACCCAGGAACTCAAACAAATGTCAAGTTATAGCTTTCTAACATCTCTTATTTTGTCAGTGAATGCAACCTTTGATTGTAATTTGAACTTTGTGCTTTTCTGGTCAAAATTTATTTGTTTTACCTGCTCTTGGTATTGCACTGATTAGTTTGGTACATAATGCAAATATGAGTACTGGTGAATTTGGCCTTTTACTCAAAAACTACTCTTTCAAAACTTATTTATGAATTTAGTACCTTTCTCTAATACGAATAATGCTGAATATATTTTATTTTGATATAAATCCATATATATACATTGTTTGTGCTTTGTAATGGTTGATACTATATGTGATCTCTTTTGATACATTTTGGTTATCAATCTGTTTGTTTGTGTTTTGTAATGGATGATTTTAATTGTGATTGCACCGAGAACAAATTTATTCCAGTCTAGGTCTGAATTTACCTCGGCTTTTCGTTTGTGATATGTAATAGTTAATATCATATGTGGGTCTTGTCCAAGTATATTTTAATCAGTGTTAAAAACTGTGCAAGGCGCACTAAGGCGATAGGGGTTTTATAGCCGAGGCGCAAGTCGCACTAAGGCGATAGGGGTTTTATAGCCGAGGCGCAAGGCGCACTAAGGCGATAGGTGTTTTATAGCCGAGGCCCAAGGCACACTAAGGCGATAGGGGTTTTTATAGCCGAGGCGCAAGTCACATGCCTTATTGAAGTAAGGCGTACTTTTTTAAAATAAAAGATATACTTGTTTCTTTTTTTCAATTCTATAGTCAAGCAAAAAGAATAGTTTATACAATGTAAACATCAGAATATTCATTATCAACATTTTATGTATTAAGCATCACTTCAAAATTCTTTATATTCAATAAAATTTTAGGTGATACGAATAATGAGATTCATTGAAAGTTTAACACTTCAACATGAACCAATCAAAAAAATGTATAAATGCACATAAGCAGAGTACTAAACAAGAAATTTAAATTAGTACTTTAAAAAGGACTATAAGTTCAACAAAAGCTCTTCATTTCATTTACCTTTTAACTCTCCAATCAAAAAGCATATGACATTTCATTTTATCATGTAATATGAAATTTTTTTATACTATAAGTAGATAAAGCTAGTTATATAATAATTTCAACATGATATATGATAATATGATTTAAATTAAGGATTTATATCTATTACACTAGCGGTGGAAATTAAAACAAGTGCCTTAGTTTTGGGGACTCGGTTTAAGGTGTAGGGTTTAGGGGTTTTAGTGTAAAGGTTTAGAATTTATGGGTTAGAGTTGGGATTTAAGGTTAAAATGTTAGGGTTTAGGTTTTAGGATAATATGATAAAGATTTAGGTTTTAACCTTAAACACTAAGTTCTACCCTAAACTCAGTGGCGGAACATTGGGGGGTTTAAGGGGGTATGGTCCCCCCCAATTTTTTTTCATTGGGAAGATGATAGAATTTTTTTAGAAAAAAGGTAAAATTACCTCTATAATCCCTTCAAATTTTGCAAAATTTTAGTTTGCCCCCCCTCAAAATTTTTAATTTCACTTTAGCCCCTTCATAAATTTTTAGTTTTTTTTTTAAATTTCATTTTGTTCCCCCCTTTATAAATTTCTAGTTCTGCCCCTGCCTAAACTCAAAATTATATTCACAATGACTAAATTCTAAACTACTAAATCTAAACCCCTAAACCTTACACCTTAAACCTTACAACAATTCAATTTAGTTCAAGTTTTAAAACTCAACCAAATTAATTTGAATTTAAATTTAATCCAATTTAATTAATGTTTGTATATATTGCGAGTTATACTTTAAGTTCAAATTACACATTAACTCGAGTAGGTTAATTTAAATTTCATTTGGTTAATGTTATTTTTGTGTGGTCTCCACTTTTGGCCCAAGTTAGTATGTAAAATACAATAAAAATAATATAAAAAAGAAATAGATCAAAAAAATTGAACATGTGGCGCCTTAGGCGCGCGGCGCGCCTTGCTGCGCTTCATTGAAATCGTCTCGCCTAGACTTAATTGGGCGCTTTACTCTCGCGTTAGCGCCTAGGCGCACCTCAGATGCGCCTTTTTAAACATTGATTTTGATTATTAATTTATTGGATAGTTGAGTCTAATCATAATTATACGAATGTATTGATTATAATTATAATTTTATTCGTGTTACATAGTTAAACTAACTATATATGTATGGATGCTTTTGGTATAAGCACTTGATATCTAAATCATTAATTGACTAATACATATCTAAGTACATTAGAAATTTATGGGACAAATCTCTCGACCTAACTTGCTTCATTTACAATAATGAGATTTAAACTCCGAAAATTGTTCATTTGTGTTAATGGGCACAAAATACATGTTTTTAATGATACATAAACATCTTACAGACATGTCTAGTTACTTACTGCCCCAAGTTTATGTTTTACAGTCCTGTTTGTTTTCTTCATAGATGCAGTACTATAACAGCTGACAAATATTGTTGGGGTCCCTGTTTTGGATGGCTCAGATTAACCCAACCCAACACTCTGAAACCACCCTGTTGAGAGATCCTGTCCCTCCATAAAAAATCTTAAAGAACCAAAGACAAGATGGTGTGTTTTTTTTACTATGTTGGGCAAACAGGTAATAAAAACTTGGAAAAGGAGTCATGTAGGGAGAAAGATAACAGCAAAGAGCAACAAAATCTCAGTTCAGATTGCTGAGATCTGAGTAATTATTATTGTTTTTATATGCATATATGACTGTGGTCCATAAAGGGATCTTTGCTAAGGGGGTTCTTTGTTTATTTAGTTATTTATTTTTTTACCTTGAATGGTAAACCCTTTCACAAGTTGCATAAAACTACAACCAACAGTTACTCTAACCTCTGGTTTCCTTATAGCAAACCTTTAAGATACCCTTTGGAGTTGGGACCAAATGGTTACACATTAATAGTTGAGTTTTTTTAATTATACGAACAGATCAAGATGACGATTATTTGTTATCATGTTGATCTTCCCTGCTATGGACCTTCGGTTTGAATTTGGATACGCGATTTGCGCTTGTGAAGAGTTTCTCAGGTGCTCAACTCTGATTTGCGTTTTCTCGATGGTCTATCAATAGCTTCATCCATTTTTGTGGTTCGTTTTGCCGATGCAATCAGGTTTCGTATCTATTTTTGATCTAGTATTTGGATGGGTTTATAACCTTTTTCATGTATGGTTCATGTCTGATCTAAAGTGACTAATTTTAGGAGGAAATCCAAATTATGTATTTAATTTACAATGATAGTTTGTAAACCCTTATTGTAATTTTGAGTATTTTCTGGTTAATAAAACTAGTGGCTTATTTTTTTAAAAAAATTATTCTTTGGAGTTTTTTAATTGGGGACTTAATGGACACTTAAATAGTATGAAATCAAAGTCATAGTACATTTTTTCAAAGTGTTTTGGTAATTGGAATCATATATTGTTGTGGGGTTGAAAAGGAGGCAAAGAAGATGAAAATTGACCCAAAAATGGGCATTGGGAATCCTTTTACCAAATACCAAGATTATATATGGATAAAAAAGATTTTGTGATATCCAAACAACTCTTTGTGTTTGACCCTTGTTGAAACTTTGACAATGGCAACTTTTTTAAATCAAACACTTCAATGCTTTCGAATATAATATTGATTTTTCGATGATCAAAGTAAAATAAGGACATAATCTTTTAGAGTTATTCATGAAAAGGCACAACTTTTCAAAACGGTCAAATAAGAGTTTTCATCATTCAGAACAACTGAATAAAGCTTAACAATTTTCAATTATGTTCAAATAAGAGTCTAATGTTCTTGAAATTGCTTAAACAATAAAGAGAAAAAATTGTTGCCGAAAATGTTGGACCTTTGCTTGAGTAGATACGAAAGTATTAGACTATTATTCGACCATTTTAAAAGATTAGACTCTTTTTTAGGATATCAGACAAAGATTAAGTTCTTATTATCCACTTTGATTATGCATGGATCTAAGAGTAGTTTTAAATTATGGATAAACCATTAAGACACTAATGCAAAGTAACATAAAGGATCAGAAATTGTGTTAGTTTGATGTCACTTTCTTAATTTTCCAAGAGCAAATTTAAATGTGGGGCAGTATTAATATGGTCCCCCATTGTCATGCAAGAAAGGGGGTTCCTTAGTTAGGGTCATATCCCTATATATGTATGACCTCTATCTAAAGCTGCCAATTGGTAGGACACCCTTTGCATATAAATGCCCTAAAATCCCCCCAATATTGAGTCCATGCAGGGCACAATCTGCTTCCCAAACCCCAAGAATCCTCCCATGTCTGCCCAAACCCAGCAAACCCTTTTCTCTGTCCAAACCCCAGAACATATCCATTGAGAAAAAAACCCTAAACCCTTTGATTTCACACATGTGGCCATGGTCCCAACCAGCTTCCACACGTGCCAAATCTCACATTTTGTAGCCGCCTATAACCCAACACCCAAGGTGGCCGTTGATGGGACCACCCACCCTACCAATGTCCCTTTTAGAAGATTCTTTCTTCTTTGTATGAAATAAAAGCTTCATCACACCATGCATATGCATGGCTAGGAATAGGATCTAGAGTACTAGATCAAGGCTTACAAAAGGAAAACATGAGATTAAGCTGTTTTGCCTACGTGGCAGGTGATGATTGGTTCGCTTTTGATATTGTGGACCCGGCCTGTGTACATTATTTTCAGGTTGCATGCAATTGTGTGAAAGGGATGGGGATGCATGGGATGATTGTAAAGATCTTCAACCAGAACCATATCTGAAAAATTAAATCTTTGGTTAGTCACGCGGTTTTGATTCCTTTTTCTCCACTCGTTTTTGAGCTTTTAACACAAGTTTTTGGTGTCATGGACATAGTGTTCTCATTCGTATTCCGTTTATCGTGGTTGCCAACATAACATATGTTTACGGTTATCGCAATCATGAATTTTTACAAAAAAAAACATATGTTATTGCATACATAACGGTTACATGTATCATGGATTTCAGACAGTGTCAAAACCTTTATATAACAGCCGCTATAACGGTCGCAGACCGCTATTTAAATCCCTCATAGATTTTATAGGGACAATTCTTGTATCAATGTATTACCTAGTTAGTGAACAAAGATGGCCCATGTGATTGAATATTTAAGAAATTTATTCATTTAACGTTTTAAGCAGAGACTGATTTCGTCGTGCCAATTAGGATCACGATGGGCGATATAACTCGTCCATTACGTATATTAAGATGTTGCATTCCTAAGATTTTAAACCTAAAACCTTAATTCAGCTGAAACAATTTTATATCAGTTGATTTGAGTGCTTGGACTAATGGATAATTTTTTTTTTTTGCCACAATTTCTAGTGTAGGTGAAAAAGAAAGTCCAACACATGTGAAAACCAAATAGAATACTTGAAATGTTAGGTTGAATATTAGTTATTCTTGCATAGCAAAATAAGGAAATGCTTTGGGAAGAAGGAATGGCTTTATCCTTTAGTTTCATCACTAAATATAGAATTTATAGGTCCAATACCTAACTATATATATCATGGATTAATACTTAGTATATAATTTTTTTTAAAAAGTATATAATAAAAAGAAAAATTGATTAAGTACCAGCTCAAATGCAGTCTTATGCTTGTTTTTAAAGGTTACAGATTCGAGTTAAGAATTTAGGGGGTTGTTCATAAAATGTATATTGAAAAGGAAAATTATTCGATAAACATATTGTATAGTCGACAACACAATTCTTTTTATTTTAGGGGTTATGGGTCTAGTGTAGTGTTTAAAGTTTAGAGATTTGGTGTTTATGATTTAGAATTTAAGGTTTAATGTTTATGGTTTATATTTTAGAGTTACATATTTAGATTTTATTTATTAAATAATAAATATGCACGTTGTGTAGATTTTTTTACAAACAATGTATACTTGCAAACTACGGTAATTAATTAACTTTTTTAATAAAGATAATTAATTAACATTTTAATATTATATAAGATCCATTGAAATGTTATATGGAACTCATATTAGCAAATTGTTAATTTTTTAGAATAAGTATTTCATTGCCTAATATAAAACATTATTTTCAGTATCCAACAAGAAAGACAACATCATTTAATATAAGTCATCCATATATGATCTAGAACAATAATAATTTTTTAATAGTACATATAAAATTATTAAAATTCAGATCTTTCAAAACGAATATTATTTTTTTATTGAAATTATTCGTTAGGTTCAGAACAATGATAATTAATTACACAAATCAAGGAGAGGGATATTTGTAACATTTAATGTGACATCCTATATTATTATTGTTGTTATTATTATTATTATTATTATTATTATTATTATTATTATTATTATTATTATTATTATTATATGTTCAAATAAGACAATCTCAAGAACAAACTACCACATGGACTCAACCTTATTTATTTATTTTTATTTGAAGGTGTTTTCCTAAAATATGTTGAAGCCATCATTGCAACCCTACAACATAGGTAGGGAGATTCACATTGTCATAACCAAATCTCACTCTTTATGATTTCTCTTGCACCTTTACTTGTAATACAGTTATATATAAAACATAATATAAAATACGACATAATAAAAACAAATTATATATTTAAAATTATATACTATGTGTTGAGTGTGTAAAAGTTCTATCATTTACACCTTTTTAAATCCATATTTCTGCTGCATTCAAGCATCATTGCATTGCATTTAGGTTAGTTTTTAATAAAACATCACAATTATATAAAAGGCACGGATTCTACTGAAAGATGGCTATTTTTGCAGGCATCTGTCACAGTAGATGTCGAAGGCAGGCGCAGGGCAGATAAGCAGGAGAGCTGAACTGGACAAGCAGCTGAAGAAGACGAACCTGTCATGGACCTGTCGTGACAGCATGGTGACAGCAGATTTATGAAGAGGAAAAGTGAAGTGGACCTCGATAGATAGAGAAAAATCAGCTCGTCTGTCGTGTGGAAGCCGAATATTTTTCCAAGCCCCGGATCAAAAGATATGTCAAGCCAAAGCTCAAGGAGAGGAATTTCCATGAAACAAGGAGGCGGCTGAAAAGTAGGAATCCTTAGAGATTTAGTCTTTATTAGAATCTTACTTTTAATTAAAGTTGTAATCCTTGTTACCTTAGATAACTTGAGCCCAAAGCTTATATAAAGGGCATAGATTAAACCTAGGGCAGGACCGACTACCCCATAACCGAAACCAAAACCCTGCCGTTTACATGTCACCGATATGTTCTAAATTCCCCCTAGGGCTACGGGTTGTTTTGTAAAGTAGTTGCAAGGGTTGCTTTGTTTTAGGATTTTTCAAGTTCAATAAAATAAACTTCAAGTTCTTTTATCTTGGTTTTAATATCTTGCAAGAGCATCGGGAGAGCATTGTGAGGTTATCCATTTACTTAGCATCGAGAGAGTTAAGTATACGAAAGAGATAAGAGCGCGTTCTCTAGTTTATAGTTGAACCATCTCGTGCCTAGGGATAGGGCGAGGTTAAGTGGCTAAGGAAGAATTCATACACATCGGTGTTCATCCTTCGATTCACGCCGGGAGGTATCATCAAAGACGTGATCATCGACAGACTTGTGCCTAGGGATAGGGCAAGGCAGATCAGGGATTCTTGCCAAGCTTGAAGTACGGAGTTAGTGTTCGCTGCCGCGACAGCTAACGGACAGACGCCGCGACAGGTGCTGTCGGCGACGGGTGCGACGACAGAACTGGAGATCCTAAGCAATTCAATACCTACACTACTGAGCAACTCAATACCAGCCCATTCTCTCTATCTTGATATCTCAATTCCTTTTATTTGCGCTTTTACATTATTATTCGTGACAACTCTCAAACTATTTCTTTTACTTTGTGCAGTGAAATAGGGTGAAGTCATTAGCCCAATCCCTGTGGAGACGATATCCGATACTTCGTATCACTTTACTACTTGCGTCGTGTATACTTGCACTATAATTGCGATAGACTATTTTACACGCAACAAGTTTTTGGCGCCGTTGCCGGGGAATGGCAACATAACTACACCTTTCTTTCCTTGCACTTTTTGTTTTTATTTTCGTTCTTGTTTTTGTTTTTCTTTTTCTTTAATTTTTCTTTTGCGTTTTTAACTCTTGCTTTTCACAAGGTTGTTCTGTTTATGCGCAGATCGAAAAGGGGTAAAGATCTTGAGTATAAATTAGATCCGGAGATCGAACGTTCCTTTAATCTCAAGAAACAGATTCGCCACCTTTTAGACAGAAACGAATACCTTGAAGAACAGCTAGAGCAGATGGCCCGTAATCAGCCTGCCGGTGAAGAAATCCCGCCTGTCGGTGACCCGCCCGCGGCAGGTGGACGACGGTCATGTCGTGACTACGTGCTGAACGACCATGTAGAACTGGAGACCACGTTGCCGGATATTGATGTTGATAACTTCGAGCTTAAACCTGTCATGTTTAGTATGATCAACAACGTCGGGCAGTTTAGTGGTTCTGCGACAAAAGATGCTAGGGAGCATCTCAAAACATTCTAGGAGATCTGTGGTTCGTTTAGACTACCAGGAGTTAGTCCGGAGATACTGAGGCTTCGGTTATTCCCCCATTCATTGAGGGATAGAGCTAAAACTTGGTGGAATAAACTTACACCGGGTTCTATTATGACTTGGGCAGATTTAACTCGTGAATTTTTGTCTCGTTTTAATCCTTCACATTTAGCTGAGCGATTACGTAATGAAATTGCTACTTTTCAACAGGAAGATGACGAGCCAATGCACGAGGCCTGGGACAGATTCACAACTCTTCTTCGAAACTGCCCAATGCATGGATTCCCCGTCTGGAATCAGGTAACTAAGTTTTATAATGCCGCTAACTTACAAACTCGCATTCGAATTGATTCTGCAGCGAATGGACTATTATTGGATAAAGATCCGGACGAGGCCCTGCAAGTTTTGAAACATCTGGCTAAGAATGAGGAGCAGTTTCCAACCGCTAGAAGAGGAGGTAAACGGGTACTTGCTGTCAAGGATTATGAGGCCGACAGCACTATGAAATCACATGTAGCATTCCTCACCAAAGCCATGAAACACTTATTGAGTGAAGAGGAAGTACGAGGGTTTGCTGTCGAGGAAGTTTGTGCTACATGTGAGGGAAATCATAGTAGGGATGAGTGCCCTATAAATATAGAAGAAGGAAAATATGTTGGGAATTACAAGCCAAACTACAATTCCAACAACTACAACCCTAATTGGAGGAAAGATCCCAAATTTTCCTGGAGTAACCCTAACAATGCCCTAAATCCGCAAGCATATAATCAGAATCAGGGGGGTCCTAGATTGTTGACGCGACAGCAGCCGCAGCCGCAGAACCTGCCGCCTCAGCAACAACAGCAGCCACCACCTGCCACGAGTAGTATATTGGAGCAGACTCTGGCCACCTTTATGTCTCAGACTGGTACGTATATGGAGAACATCAATAAGTTTGTCAAGAAAACGGAAGACTTTATGGATGAAACTAAGATGAGAATGACAAGCCATGAGGCCACCTTGAAATCTCTAGAGACACAAATGGGTCAGGTGTCGCAGCATATTAAGCCGAGGCAGAATGGAGGTTTCCCTAGCAATACTGAAAATGCTAGACCGCCCCCACACGAGCAATGTAAGGCGATTACTACTAGGAGTGGGAAAAAGTTACCAGGGCCAGAAAAAGAAGCTGAAACAGAAAAGGAACATGCCTTGGATAAACCTGCCGAGGAAGCTGCCCCGACAGGTGACAAACAGACTGCTGCCGATGAGCCTGTCACGACAGCAGAAGCGACAGAGGAGAAAAAAGATGAGTATCGTCCTCAGATTCGCATGCAGTGGGAAGGACGCATTGCTGATTATCGTCCTCCACCACCTTTTCCTCAACGGATACAGCAAGCTAAGCATGAATCTCAACTTAAAAAGATTTATGATATTTTTAAACAGGTTCATATCAATATTCCGTTGTTAGATGTTGTTAGGGAGATGCCCGGTTATGCTAAATTTCTCAAGGATATCATGTCTAAAAAATCTAAACTTGGGGAATTTGAAACGGTAAGGATGCAAGAAGGTTGCATGAGTATTCTTCATCGGCAACCACCCCAGAAAAAGAAGGATCCAGGGAGCTTCCTCATACCTTGCGTAATCGGCGACAGATTTGTGGGTAAGGCATTATGTGATCTTGGTGCTAGTGTTAATCTAATGCCCAAATCTGTTTTTCAGAAACTAGGTATTGGCAAGGCGCGGCCCACGATAGTTACCCTACAGCTTGCCGACAGTTCTTACGTTCACCCCGAAGGAAAAATTGAAGATATTTTGGTAAGAGTGGATAAGCTTATATTTCCTGCTGACTTTCTTATTTTAGATTGTGAGGCAGATGAGAACGCACCAGTCATCCTAGGGCGACCCTTCTTAGCCACGGGAAGATCATTGATTGATGTGGAGAAAGGAGAACTCACCATGCGCGTAAACGATCAAGAAATTAAGTTGAATGTTCTCCAAGCAATGAAACATGCTGATGTGGATGAGGAATGCAAGGCCATCATTGAGGTGACCTTTGATCAACCCTGCATCAGGTCGGGCTGTCGTGATATAAAATTTGGTCACTGCTGCGATAGCCATCTACAGACATGTCACGACAGCAATGACGACAGTAATGACGACAGCACCGACGACAGCGACTCCTCTGAATCCGATACATCTGATACTGAAGGTCATGAGGAGGTAGACTGGTTAGATCATCGTCCAGGTAAGTTATTCGAACCTTTGAACTACACTTCGGATAACCATTTAATCCAAAAGCCATCTACTGTTGAACCACCTGTCTTAGAACTTAAGCCCCTGCCAGGGCAGCTTAAATATGCTTATCTTGGTTGTGATAACACACTGCCCGTAATCATCTCTGCTAAGCTGCCGCAGGAACAGGAACGACAGCTGATCGACATGTTGAGACAGCATAAAAGGGCAATAGGATGGACGATAGCAGACATTCAGGGCATTAGTCCGGCAATCTGTATGCACAAAATCCTCCTAGTGGAAGATCATAAGCCGACTATTGATGCCCAAAGGCGGTTAAACCTTGCAATGAAGGAGGTAGTGCGTAAAGAAATAATTAAATGGTTAGATGCTGGTATTATTTACGCCATCTCCGATAGCAAATGGGTAAGCCCGGTGCAATGTGTTCCCAAGAAAGGAGGCATGACCGTAATAACCAACGAAAACAATGAGTTAATCCCAACCAGGACTGTGACCGGTTGGAGGGTTTGTATGGACTATCGGAAGCTTAACAAAGCTACCCGAAAAGACCACTTTCCTTTACCCTTTATTGATCAAATGCTTGATAGATTAGCGGGTAAACCTTACTATTGTTTTCTTGATGGTTATTCAGGTTATAATCAAATTGCTATTGCACCGGAGGACCAAGAGAAAACGACCTTCACATGCCCTTACGGAACATACGCATTTAGGAGGATGCCGTTCGGCCTATGTAACGCACCTGCCACCTTCCAAAGGTGCATGATGGCAATATTCTCCGACATGGTAGAGGACTTCCTTGAAATTTTCATGGATGATTTTTCCGTCTTTGGAGACGATTTTGAGAGCTGCCTCGGCAACCTTAAAAAGGTACTTGAAAGATGTGAAAAAGCTAATCTTGTTCTTAATTGGGAAAAATGCCATTTTATGGTAGATGAAGGGATAGTTTTAGGCCATAAGATTAGCTGCCGTGGGATAGAGGTCGACAGGGCAAAGATTGAAGTCATAGAGAAGCTGCCGCCGCCAACCACAGTCAAGGGCATTAGGAGTTTTTTAGGGCATGCTGGTTTTTATAGGAGATTTATTGCAAATTTCTCAAAAATCACGAAACCCCTATGTCACCTCTTAGAGCAGAACCGACCCTTTGACTTTAATGAAGAATGTACTGAAGCATTCAAGGTTCTGAAGGAAAAGCTAGTGACAGCCCCCATAGTACAGCCACCAGACTGGACGCAACCGTTTGAAATTATGTGTGATGCTAGTGACTATGCTGTCGGGGCAGCACTTGGGCAGCGTAAGGACAGGCTGTTTCATGTCATATATTATGCCAGCAAAACATTGAATGATGCCCAAGTGAATTACACCACCACAGAAAAGGAGCTGTTAGCTGTGGTGTTCTCCATCGACAAGTTTCGTTCTTATATACTTGGAACGAAGGTAATAGTGCACACCGATCATTCTGCCCTTAAGTACTTGTTCGCAAAGAAGGATGCAAAGCCTAGGTTGATACGATGGATCTTGCTATTACAAGAGTTCGACCTTGAAATCAAAGACAAAAAGGGGACAGAAAATCAGGTGGCAGATCACTTGTCGAGGTTGGAGATGGGACAGAGTCTACCTGTAGATGAGACACACATACTGGAGACCTTCCCAGATGAGCAGCTCTTTGCTGCCGCAATCGCTGTCGCGACAGCCATGGCGGCAGGTAAGTCTTCTGACCTTCCCTGGTATGCTGATTTCGTTAATTTTATAGTTAGCGGAATATTTCCTTCTGATCTTAATTATCAAGCCAGGAAGAGGTTTCAAAATGATGTTAAACATTATTATTGGGACGAACCTCTTCTTTTCAAAATGTGCGCAGATCAGGTTATAAGGAGATGTGTACCACAAGAAGAACAAGAAGACATTCTCCATCACTGTCATGCTTCACAATATGGAGGCCACTTAGGGGGCAATAAAACTGCTGCCAAGGTGCTGCAGTCAGGGTTCTACTGGCTGACACTGTATAAGGACGCACAGGAATTTTACAAAAACTGTGACAGGTGCCAGCGGACAGGTAATATCTCAAGGAGAAACGAGATGCCACTGCAGAATATTTTAGAAGTCGAAATCTTCAATGTTTGGGGGATTGATTTTATGGGACCTTTTCCATCTTCGTGTGGAAATCTTTACATCCTCCTAGCAGTAGATTATGTCTCCAAGTGGGTAGAAGCAATCGCAACTCAAAAGAATGATGCCAAAACGGTCCAAAAGTTTTTGCACAAAAACATCTTTTCTAGATTTGGCATCCCTAGAGCGATTATCAGTGATGAAGGGAGACATTTCGATAACAGGGTAATTGCTGCCGCCTTGAAGAAATATGGTGTCAAGCACAGGATCGCGACAGCATACCACCCACAGACCAATGGACAGGCTGAAATTTCCAACAGGGAAGTGAAGAACATTCTTGAAAAGATGGTTAAACCAACTAGGAAAGATTGGTCTCTACTTCTGAATGATGCACTATGGGCATACAGGACAGCTTTCAAAACTCCATTGGGCATGTCTCCATTCCGATTGATCTATGGGAAAACCTGCCACCTGCCTGTCGAGATAGAGCACAAGGCATATTGGGCAATCAAGGCAGTAAATATGGACTTGGACAAGGCAGGCCAGAAAAGGCTGTTAGATTTGAATGAGATCGATGAAATACGAACGATGGCCTACGACAACGCAAGAATATACAAAGAGAAAACAAAGAAGTGGCATGACAAAAAGTTGCTGTCACGACAGTTCTGCCCAGGGCAGCTGGTATTGTTGTTTAATTCTAGATTGAAACTCTTCCCAGGGAAGCTTAAATCTAGATGGTCTGGTCCGTTCCAAGTAATTCAAGTTTTCCCCCATGGTGCCATTACAATTCAATCATTAAAGGACGGGCACCAATTCAAAGTCAATGGACAACGCCTCAAGCATTATCAGGGGACTGAAGCCCCAGGAATACAGGAAGTGGTTACCTTAGGTGATGCCCCACAAGGCATCCCTAATTTAACCTAGTTTTTATTTTTATTTTATTTTATTATTATTATTTATTAGGAATTAGATTTATTTTAATAATGTTTTGTTTTTAATTTCAGTTTTTAGGAAATAAAGGAGTCAAGTGAGAAAGAAGAAGTGGCCCAAGCCCACCGCTCATCCACCAGCAAAATAAAGCCCATTTATGGTAACATGTCGTTTCGGCTGCCGGCGCAGACAGAGTTGACAGGCTGTCAACAGACGCACAGCAGACGAAGAAGCGTGCGGCAGACGCACAGCAGACGCATTAATGCGTGTCAGACGCGTCAGACACGCAATATCCAATCTGTCGCCCCGTTATTCCCGCCTGCCGTTGTGGCATTAAATGGGCAGCTACTCGACCGCTATATAAACCCCTTCCCCTTTTCATTTTTCATCACTTCTGATTTTCTCTCTTGTTATTCCCTTCTAGTTTTATCTACTCTCTTTCTTTTTTCAGCCCTTGCAACCAAAAATGTCTTCACGAAAAACTCGCCAGAATGCTGCTGCCGCCTCTTCTTCAGCAGCAGCATCCCCGTTCGCCAACAAGGAACTATGGGAGGAACGGAGCTTCATCTATAACAGAGATGCCCCTCTTTTTGGACTCCGGCCGTTCATTATGAAGGCCATTACGGCACAACTTTGGGAAGACTTTGCCGAGCAGCCGGCAGAGCTTAACGACACTCTGGTCAGGGAATTTTATGAGGCGATTGAAAGTAAGACGGCGACATCTGTCGTCGTCCGAGGAGTGACAGTTCCTTTCACCACCAGCAGCATCAACCATGTATTCGGCCTCTTCTTTGGCCCCACTGACGATGCTCATCAACAGTTTTGGGACACCCTCGATGCTGCCGGACATGATGCTGTCATGAGGGAGTTGACAGAGGCGGGCACAACCTGGAGCACCAGCAAGAAAAACCCCAACTCCGTCAACAGGGCAGAGCTACTCCCCGAGGCAAAACTATGGAATGCTTTTATTAAAAAGCGTATTCTGCCCTCGTCCCACCATACGACAGTCAACAGGCAGCGGTTGGCCCTCATCCACTCTATCATGCATGACAGGCCCATCAATGTGGGCAGGTACATGCGAGACAACATTCTCGATTGTGCCTTCCGATCAGATTCACGACTATGCCTGCCCTTCACCATTACTGCCCTCTGCCGCTGCGCTGCCGTACCGGAGGACCCTTCAGACAAAATCAAGAAGGGCAGCGGCTGGACAGACAGCAACATCTCCAGCCTCATGGAGATCATCGTCGTATCGCCCCTCAACGCCTTCGATCCAAACGCCCCTCCTGCTGAGTCTGATGATGAGCCTGCTACCGAACCTGCCCCAGAAGCTGCCACCAACACCGCTCCGGCAGATCAGAACTCCCACATCCTTGCTGCCATCTTGAGGATAGAGGAGCGCCAGATGGGTTTGATGACATTCATCCGCGACTTCTCCAATGCAACGGTAAATTTCATTACCAATACTTTGAATTTTCCGGATGTCATTTTCTCCACCTTCCCCGCCCATTATTTCAATATCCCCTCCCCCACTCCCACACCACCTGTCTCTCCCCACGAAGAATCTGCCTCCTCCACACCTTCCCCGACAGCAGCCGGCAGCCCACCGGCGGACACTTCCCCTAGAGGCACCAAGCGAGCTGCCACTGATGACAGCCCTCTTGTCCGGAGGAACTTGGACAGCGCCTTCACGCGGGTGAAAAGAATTAAGCATGTGGCCAACAAGAGAAGGCTGTCCAAAGCCATAACGAGTGGCAGCTGGGACAGCAGCAGCAGTTCTGATGTCCGACTAGTGGAGCCACCTGCCCTTCAACCTGCTGACGACCCTATCCCCCAACCGGAGGAAGAACCTGCACCTCAACAGGCTGATGAACCTGTTGATCAACCTGCTCCGGAACCTGCCCAGCCACCTCCCCAACGCAGACGCTACCATCAGATCCGCGTCAGCAGCAGCAGCGAGGACAGCGAATAAAATTTAAGTTTTTATTTCTTTTACTCCTCTTATTGCTGCCTGCCCTTATATATTTGTGATGTACTTTTATTTATCATGTTTTTCTTTATTTGTTTTTATGTCATTTTGCATTGAGGGCAATGCAACCCTCGAGTTTGGGGGTGGCAACCCTCCATATTTAATGGAGTCTTTAGCACATCTTTTGTTTAATTGTTGTGTCTTATTAGTTATTTAAGTTCTTTTTAAAAAAAAATCAGAAAAATAAGAAAATCTAAACTGTTGGCTTAAAACTGTGAAGTTAACTTACCTGTCATGACGGCTCTGTCGTGGCAGCATCTTTAGGACAGGTTAAGGAAAAGTTTAGAGCCTTTCTATAGTTCTGAAAACTTAAACACTTTTGTGACTGTTATATTGCTTAGATTTCTTTTAGCCAAACTAGAATAGGAAGCTTAGAACTTGGATAGCCCCTAGAGGTGCCTAACACTGGCTCTAGGAAAGAAGTTTAGCAAAAGAAAATCAAAAACCTAGAGGTGCCCGAAACCGGCTCTAGGAAGCTAACTAGAGGTGCCCAAAACTGGCTCTAGAAAAACTTAGCTTGAAAATAGAAGAAAAAGCATGAAAATGTGCCTTCTAAAAGAAAGTAAACTTTGGCATAAAATTCAAAGTTAAGGAGTTGAATATTCTAGTGAAACTAAGAGAGTCTTAGCATATAACTGTTCACAAGCATGCACACACTGCACGAGAGCTATAGGGAGATTCCGGACATATCCTAACCCTTCCGACAGGTTGCTGCCGCCATAGAGAATGAGCGACAGGTAAGGGACAGTTCACTGTTTGAAGGCCAACACAAAAATTTTCAGTTTTCTTTTAAGTCTTCATTGCTTGAGGGCAAGCAAAAACTTGAGTTTGGGGGTGTGTTGAGTGTGTAAAAGTTCTATCATTTACACCTTTTTAAACCCATATTTCTGCTGCATTCAAGCATCATTGCATTGCATTTAGGTTAGTTTTTAATAAAACATCACAATTATATAAAAGGCACGGATTCTACTGAAAGATGGCTATTTTTGCAGGCATCTGTCACAGTAGATGTCGAAGGCAGGCGCAGGGCAGATAAGCAGGAGAGCTGAACTGGACAAGCAGCTGAAGAAGACGAACCTGTCATGGACCTGTCGTGACAGCATGGTGACAGCAGATTTATGAAGAGGAAAAGTGAAGTGGACCTCGATAGATAGAGAAAAATCTGCTCGTCTGTCGTGTGGAAGCCGAATATTTTTCCAAGCCCCGGATCAAAAGATATGTCAAGCCAAAGCTCAAGGAGAGGAATTTCCATGAAACAAGGAGGCGGCTGAAAAGTAGGAATCCTTAGAGATTTAGTCTTTATTAGAATCTTACTTTTAATTAAAGTTGTAATCCTTGTTACCTTAGATAACTTGAGCCCAAAGCTTATATAAAGGGCATAGATTAAACCTAGGGCAGGACCGACTACCCCATAACCGAAACCAAAACCCTGTCGTTTACCTGTCACCGATATGTTCTAAATTCCCCCTAGGGCTACGGGTTGTTTTGTAAAGTAGTTGCAAGGGTTGCTTTGTTTTAGGATTTTTCAAGTTCAATAAAATAAACTTCAAGTTCTTTTATCTTGGTTTTAATATCTTGCAAGAGCATCGTGAGAGCATTGTGAGGTTATCCATTTACTTAGCATCGGGAGAGTTAAGTATACGAAAGAGATAAGAGCGCGTTCTCTAGTTTATAGTTGAACCATCTCGTGCCTAGGGATAGGGCGAGGTTAAGTGGCTAAGGAAGAATTCATACACATCGGTGTTCATCCTTCGATTCACGCCGGGAGGTATCATCAAAGACGTGATCATCGACAGACTTGTGCCTAGGGATAGGGCAAGGCAGATCAGGGATTCTTGCCAAGCTTGAAGTACGGAGTTAGTGTTCGCTGCCGCGACAGCTAACGGACAGACGCCGCGACAGGTGCTGTCGGCGACGGGTGCGACGACAGAACTGGAGATCCTAAGCAATTCAATACCTACACTACTGAGCAACTCAATACCAGCCCATTCTCTCTATCTTGATATCTCAATTCCTTTTATCTGCGCTTTTACATTATTATTCGTGACAACTCTCAAACTATTTCTTTTACTTTGTGCAGTGAAATAGGGTGAAGTCATTAGCCCAATCCCTGTGGAGACGATATCCGATACTTCGTATCACTTTACTACTTGCGTCGTGTATACTTGCACTATAATTGCGATAGACTATTTTACACGCAACACTATGCTTTCTCAGTGTATATATCAGAATTTATATAGATATTTTAAATATAATTTTAACATGGTAAAATATATATATAAATACAACAACCCTTCGATGATAATATATATTTGGCTAAATATGATAACCCTAATGGCTTCAACACTTTAAGTTTTCTTAATCGAAGATCATGATCGGGTGATAGATTTATTTTTTTAAAAAAAGTTTATAAAGTATCGTTTGTCAGACAATAAGTTGAATTCTAACATCAATGGCTTTGTCTCCTAAAGACCAGATGTGAGTGATTCTTCGGTTTCACAACTTTAGTAGCTATCGAAATCGGAAAATTAACCAATTATCTGACAAATAACACTTCATATCATATACTTAATACTTGTTTCAAAAGAGTAAAGAAAATCCTTCCATATGACCTTAATCTTTGTCTTATCATTTCAAATCAAGATTTAAAAAAAAATTGTTTATAGCATTTACAAATTAGATAATCTAATATAAAAGAAATCGACATAAAAGAACTTAAGAGTGACCCTAGTGAAAAAAAGAATGTTATTTTTTTTAGAAAGCTCAAGTTTAAGCACCTTTGTTAGTAACTCGTGCGTTATTTTTATTAATTATTAAAATTGATCAAATATTACCATAAAATCACAATTGAAATATTAAAAAAATCTACATAAATGGAACGATTTCTGTTAACATTTTTGTGTGATTATATAACAATATTTGTTCTTTTCTTTTTAGCATTTTAAAACGTACATAAATCATATAGACTATACTACTTAAATTTAGATTATCTAAAAAGAACAAAACGATGTTTTTCGACCGGGACTACTCAATAGATTCATTACAACAAAATTTAAAAAAACCCGAAATAATTAAAGTATATATATATATATATATATATATATATATAATTGCATGAAAAATAAAAGCCGTAATGTTGGTTTGCTGCTTTTGTCTAAAACTGACACTCCCAACTACTTAAAAACGGAGATGTAACGTCCTTTGTGTCTCAGTCTCAGATCGTGTCTCTCGGTATAATCAGTGCCCCTCTGTATCCGACACGTGTCTCTAGGTACTATTCTACCGTAACTCTAACTTCACCCCTTCTCTCGCGCGTGTGTTACACTGTCCCCATTACGGGACAAATACAATCTTTGCATTACACGCGCGTTTAGATGAACTGCTTCTGGATTTTCTGCATAGGGATTGCTGTTTCTCGGCTGGGATTTGTATTTCTCATGCTGGGTTTTACTGATTCCAGGAAAGAATTCTTTTTGTCCTTTTTTATTTTATTATTATATATGTATGAAATTGTTTTAATTTTTAATCATTTCTTTTATAAATGCTAAGATCTTTAGATACTTCCGAGCTTTATTTTTTTTCTTCATCTTTTTATGGCCTTTCCGGTGTTATTTTTGGTCTCGGGGATTCTTTAGTTTTTTTTTTTTACCGAAAATTGGCTTTTTTTTTAATTTAATTGTAAAGTTTTGATTGGTTTAAGGTAAAATATAACGGATAACTCTTAAGTTTATGTTTAATATCGATTATATCAGTAAATTAAAAATTAATATTATTTTAGTATTGATTATTGAAGCTTAGTTTATGCTTCAATTAGATTATTAGATTGTTAAAATTCTTTCACGCGATCGCATGTAGACCTATAAGATTCGTCTATGTCGTCGATTTTAATGGTTCAGTGGTATAATTGAAGCCTAAACTAAAGTTTAGTGTTAAAATAATATCAAATTTTAGTTTAGTGATATAATATATACTAAACTTAAAGTTTAGTGGTATTTAGTATAGTTTATCCTTAATTTAATTGAGTAATTATTACATGCACAAGCGCTTGTGGAAAGTTTGTTTACATATGCACTTAATTTTAGGTTTTAGGAATTTTGTTTAGGATTTAGAGTTTAGGGGTGTAAGTGAAGTAGTTTTGATTTTAGGGGTTGTTGATAGAATTTTAGGTTTATAGTTAAAATTTATGGTTTATAGGTTAAAACATAAATCTCTAACCATATTACCCTAAAACATAAACCTTTATTCTAAACTCTAAATATGAACCTTAAATTCTAAATTCATACACTAAAGCTCATAAACTCTAACCTTAAACTCTAAAATTAAGACATTTGTAGAAACAAAATGTTTCCACACCGCCTATGTATTATGTATGGGATAATAATCTTAATTTAAATATGAATTTGTTGCAAAAACGAATCTAATTGTTTTATTGAGAAATAAGAATACAGTAGGATCAAGCTTACATTTTGGTGGCAGAGTTCAAAGTTATGAATTATTATCATTAAGCTAATTATTTTAAAGATTATTATCTTATACAATGGTGGTGTAAAGTAAAAATTTTCACAATCGCCTTAATTTTAGGGTTTAGAATATTAGTTTAGGGTGCAGGGTTTAGAGATTTAAGTGTAGGGGTTTAAAATTTAGGGATAATGGTTAGGGTTATAATTTAGGGTTTATAAGTTAAAATTTAAATCCTAACCATATTACTCAAAAGCCAAAATCTCAACCTCTAAACCCTAAATTCTGAACATAAACTCTAAATTTTTAACCCCTACACATACACACCTAAACTCTACCCCTAAACTAAAACCCTAAACACTAAAACTAATGCGCTTGTGAAAACTGAAAGTTTTCACTGCTTGTGTTTGATATAAATCCTTATTTTAATAGTTTTCTCAAAACTTTGTTTTTAATTTGCATTAAATTGATGTATAAACAAAATCCAAATCTTTCAGAACCATCTGTCTATAAAAACAAACCCTTTCCATTTAGATCATCAAGCAAAAGCAAACCCAGAAAAAAAAAAAAAAAGAAAACTCAACATTTGTCTCTTTTTGTTTCTCTCTCTTTCTCTCTTTTATTTAAGGAGCCAAAAAAAACATCAAACCCTCTATTTTAATGGCTACTTTACTTACACTGTCGACTCCACACACTGATATCCCAACAACAAAACCCATTGAAGACGAAGCTAAACCAGCTATGGAGTTTGTGAAGAGCAGCAACAAAGGGAGGAAACCTAATGGGAAAGCTCCCCACCCAAAGAAACAGCCACAAAGAGGCATGGGTGTTGCTCAACTCGAACATTTAAGGAAAATGAGTGAAACCAGAACCCCAACCACCATAACTCATTTCCCTTGTGGAACTATAGGAGGAGGAGCTGCCGGTGGTGGTGGTAATATCCCCGTGCTTCACGGTGTGTCGAACTACGGTGTTCCCATGGTGATCAATGGTGGAAATGGAGGGTTCTGGGGTTGGGGTGGGGAAACAGATGGTTTGATGATGCAAAGAGTTGTTGGAAATGGAGGGTTTGGTGGTTTTAATGGTCAGGTTTTGGTGGGAAATCCTGGTAATTTGCAGGTTGGTGTTGTGGAGGCTTCTAAAGAGCTCTCTTCAATGCCAAAGTTTCAGCATTGCAACCCTGATCCTTGTGATTCTTCTTGCTTCAAGGTCTAGTTTTTCTTAATCTGCAATGTTTTCTGAGCTTTGGGTTTTGTTTTGTTTGTAGTCTGTGTTTTTGGGTTTTGTTATTTTTTCTGTTTGATTCCTGAGAAAACATGAGAGGGAAGAAAAAGGAGACTTTTCTAGGCCATCTTTTATTGCTATTCTTACTGGATCAATTTTCTATATGTTGCAGAAGAAGCGTTGCAATGGGGTATTGAACAAATTTGTCCAAATTTTCCCCAGGGAAGAAGTTGATTTCCATGGATGGAACCTGGAAAACAATCAGAACTACACCAATGAAGAGATGAATGGATTCAGTACAAGAGCTGCAAGGAGTGCTTATGCCTTTGCAGCAACAACAGGAGGCCAAATGAATGATGTATAAATGAAATTATGTTTCAATCAAAACACATTTCTTTTTCTTGACTCTTTTGATGTAACCTTTTTTCTGGGTTTTTGTTTTAACAGACTGTAGATGTGTTGGCTATTCACAAGAAGGGAAACTCAGTTGGCACTGGAAGTTATGTGATGGAGTATGAATTTTTCCCAGGGAAAAATGGCAGAAACACAGCTTCCAAGGAATGGGAATTGTCCCAACAAGGTTCTTTTTCGCTTGGTGCTGAAGCTTCTCATGCTAATGCTTCTAATTGTGTTGATTTGTCTCTCAAGCTTTCTTATTAGAAGCATATACACAGGGAAACTGTCTGTTTTTCCTTTAGACTTTTGTTTGGTTTTTACTGTTACATTGATTTGGTACTGTATGTGTAACCAAAAACCAAATTCTGAATACAGCTTTTGTTTAGATAAAAACTTAATTAGATAAAAAGCTTGTCTTTTGTTCAGCTTCAAAAGATTAGTAAATTTCCCAAGCTTGGCCTGGAAACTATATGTAAAAGAAACTGGCTGCCATTTCCAAATATAGAAGAAGATATGTAGAGTTGTAGACTATAGAGACTGGTATTGTGTTGGCTGCCATCAAAATTCTTGAGTTGTGAGAATCTTGTATTTCATCATGTTAGCTCCATTTTTCTTTGCATCTATGATTCCAAGATCATATACCGTCTCTCCCAACAATGTTGTCTCGAAGATTCGATTACGGGTTTGGGTTTTCCTTAATCTTTAGATTATGTATATATAGGATGGAAAGAATGGGCACAAAACCCTAGCAACTGTATCTGTGTTTCTTTTAGAATTTTACTTTTATAAAGTGGTGAGACACAAGGAGGGTATCTCTAGCTTTCTGTTAATGGGAGTGAGGTAATTAAGTAAACCTTTTTAGGGTTTGCTTTTGAAAAACGTGTAACCAAAGCATATATAGGCTATCACTTTCCAGGAAAACTGAAGCAAAACACACAGACATACACATACATATATATATATATAACGGTTTTGAAGATTATCAGAAACTGGCTGCTGGCTAGTGGCTACTGCTGTAATTGATGAGTACAGGTGAAAGTTTCAATATAAACTTGGGACGCACAAATAATCTTAAACTCGGATTTGAACTCTAAAAACCATGTTAAATACTAAACAAAGTCGACCTAAACTCAGTCTAAATGTAAAAAGTTTGTATAGAAACTGTTGTTAATTCGAAAACGAGTTGATAGAAAATGGTGGAACCTAAGGGTTTGTGGAACATTTAGAAATGCAGGATGTGTGGTAGTAGCAAAATCTGAGTATTGCAAACTTTTTTATTGGTTGCTGATCACTGATGTTTCTTAATTCCCCAGCTTTTTCCTCATTCCTTTTGGCTAACAAAAAAGAAAGGGGAAAAAATTTCAGATCGTGGAGGCAAGATTCGAACCTGCGCGGGCAGAGCCCACATGATTTCTAGTCATGCCCGATAACCACTACGGCACGTCCACAAGCTTGGATAGAATGTTCGATGTCTTATGAATATTCTATTTCTAAAGATATCAGTTTGTTTTATTTTAAAATTTAACAAAATTAAATATAAATATATATTTTTATTTATTTTTATCTAATTATCAGTACACTAATAATTTAATTAATTGATATGAGATTCAATCATTTGATTGATTTGACCACCTATTCCATTATTACAAAATTCATGCTGGCCTAAAATTACAATACCGAAAATGTTGCTGCTTACCTAAAATTACAATCAGCTAATACAATCCGCTAGTTAAATCAGCTGATGCAATCAGCTATCTACTATTAGTTAATGTAATCCCCTATTCGCTATCAGCTATCCGCTAATTACCAAACATGACCATAGTTTGAATAAGATATTATCATATTAATTGCTTTTATAGTTGTTATATAAAAAATAATTTGAATATATATATATATATATATATTCAAATTTAATCTTGTTGAGGATCTTCCGATTGCGTAATTGGTGGGAAGCTCCAACAACCAAAAGGATTTTTCAAGAGTGCCTCAATTGAGTAGAGTATGGTATGTAGATCATATCTAGCTTATCGTTACTTACCTAGTACTTCGAGCCGTTGTGTGTGATTCATCCGGGTTGATTTGAACGGAAAACCACATGTGGTTCACCCCAGTTGATTAAAGATTCGATTGAAATGTTTGAAGACTTGAAGGCCCAACTTAAAAAGGTTGAAGAATCTGAAGGACCCAATTGACATGTAAAGAAATAAATTTGTGTTTAGGGATTTTGACCAACCTGTACTCGGATGATTCTGAACAAACCTAAATTAATAAATTTATGTAAACTAAAGTTTAAATATCATGTGTATCTAACTCTTTTCTTTGAAAAATAATTGTTTCAGATATAATTAAAGTCTAACGTAGTCATAGTATATTAAAAAGATCTTTGTTTAAAAAAAATATAAAAAAAAAGTATGTCTTCAAATGGATTTTAAAAAAAGGATACATCTAATCATTCAAGTTAATCCACATGGAGTTTTGCAAGTTGATTTCTTTTTTATTATCGCATAATTAATACACATTTACACTTTATCTATCTGTCTATTTATGGTGGCTTTGAATGGAGTTTCGTTTTCTATTCAAATTTCACATCATGTTTTATTTTTTTATATTCTTTATATTTGTATTTTATTGGTAGGTTAGTCACCTTACTTTACCTATAATTATTTTTTTAATTTCACAAATACATACACAATAAAAAGAATTCTATACACAGGCAGTAGAAATTGTGAAGTTTCTACAAGCGCCTTAATTTTAGTGTATAGAGAGTTAGTTTAGGGTATAAGATTTAGGGGTTTAGGTGTATGGGTTAGAATTTAGAGATAATTGTTTCAATTTAAGGTTTTGGGTTATAATTTAGGGTTTATAGGTTAAAACCTAAATCCTCACCATATTGCCCTAAAAACTAAACCCTAAATTATAACCATAGACCTTAAATTGAAACAATTATCCCTAAATTTTAAACCCCTACACCTAAACCCCTAAACCTTAAACCATATACCCTAAAACTAAGACGCTTGTAGAAACTTTCAGTTTCCACCGTCTATGTATAATATATTAATCTATAAAAAACCCAAATTGTTTAATTTTAAAACAATTTTGTAAAATGGTATTTTAAAAAACCCAAATTGTTTAATTTTAAAACAATTTTGTAAAATGGTATTTTAAAAAACCCAAATTTATATTATTTTAATAATCCATCCTATACAGTTCATATTTTATGATCATTACAAACATAGAGATGATAATGATATTTTAACATTTTTATTACATCAGCTATTAAACAAGAGATACGGAAGAGGAGTGGATCTCTGATCAATAGATTATTATTAAGAATTCAGTGTTTTTAGTGTTTCAACCTTGATTTTTTTTATAATCATCGATATTTAATTTATTAGCTGAATAGTTCATATCAACTACAATAAATGTTTATTATGGGGATGATCTTTCTAACTCAATTTACTTCATTCACAATATTAAGATTTAAATCTCTGACATTACTTAAAAGATATAGTCTTCACAACTGAACAATGACAATGTTACCTCATCACAACCCAAACAACTTGTACTTATGGATAAATATACAATGACAATGTTGCATTAATAGTTTATATTGAACCTCTATATCTATTGCTTTTTTTATGTCAATCTTCTTATAATAATATTTAAATGTAAGATATGGTTTTCACAACTGAACAAATATATTTAGTCGGTTGGTCAAGTTGCTTATCTTTATTGTCTAATTTCTTATTAGGTCATGAGTTTTAGACCCACTAAAAACACTTTCATTCCTTCTCTTAGAATTCTTCTTCCCCTCCCCTCTAAATAAGATTAAATTTAAAATTTGTAAAAAAAAATATAATATTCACAACTTGTAATTAATTCATTAAAAAACAATGATTAAAAAATTATGGATGCCAAAGTTAAATCTTCATTCAAAGTAGTGAAGAAATTGCAACTATGATAGTGATGGTCATTTTGCCAACTTATTTTTGTAAAGAAACATGTGGAGGAAACAAAGCATCTAGGCCATCGTTTTGACAAAAAAAGTCATAAAATTGCCAATTTGTACCCACATGTCCTTATGGAGATACATACATTTCAATTTAAAATTAATTATTTTTTTATAACTATCGATATCTGATTGATGAATTAAATATTATAAGAATCAATTGTAAAACGATACTTTTAATATAAAATGTCTGATCTTGTTTGAAGAATCTTATGTCTTATTTCATAAAGTTAATTATTGTCAGTCGTAGTTAACTTAATTTTTTTAATAAAATAATTTGTTAATTGTATAGTTTCAAATATCATTTCATTATATGTCCATAGGCACAAGTTGATCTTTTATTAAAATAATTACAATATGAAAAATATAACCATGAAAAGGGAATTCCAACCATTCCAAAGTTGAAAATAAAGTAATAAATGTACCAAAAGAAGGATTTTATGTCAAGAAAATTGAAACATTTCCAAAAGAAGAAGGATTGTATTGTGTACATTAGGGTATAATAAGATAATTAGATGAGGTAAAATCTAACGGCTTTGATCTCTGCTCAACCTGCAGATCCCAATGATCGTAGCTGATGCATCACCATCATCGACGATAATGTGCTTTTCAAGTCTTTTCAAAGAGCGGATGATAGCCGTTGATCTTGACTCTGTTTCGCCGTGATCTTGATTCCCAGCTAATCTCGATGTCGATGATGCTTCTCCATTGGATGTCCCTCCTGAGCCTACGTGAGATGAGGAGCACCCAATCTCATCCTGCATTCGTATCAAAAAAGAAGAAGCGATTTCACCATGTTAAACAAATCACCCTGTTTGGTTACTCAGAAAATGCATGTCAAAAACATTCAAACAAAAATAAAATTTGAAAAATCTTAACTTATAATTCTAATTAAACATTTTCAGAATCAAAGCTCAATCTTGAAAAAGAAAATTTATGATACTTATGAAGATGAATATAACCAGAGCAAAGGAAACAAAAACATACCTCATAGCAAAAACTAAGATTTCTTCTCCGCTTCAACCTAAAACCGCCGCCGTCACCGCCTTCAGTACTACTCGAAGAATCCGAGCTAGCCATTGGCTTCGTCATCGAGAAAGAAGAAAAATCCCCTGACCATGGAACCACCTGATTCTCTGCATCTTCTTCTTCTTCTTCTTCGTCGTCGTAATCTTCCTCTTCTTCGTCATAGTCAGCCTCCGATGACTCTTCCGACTCCGCCGTCACTTCGCAAGTATTATCGTTGTTGACGACGCAAGACTCGCAAACGGAGACAGCGGGGCTGAGGTGTTGACCGGAGGCGAGCCAGGGAGTTGGGTTTTGACAGATGTGGCAGAGGAGGGTTCGTGTGTGCTTAGCCACGAGGAAGTTGGCTCCGTGAACCTTGACGTCGCAGTCCCAACATAGGTTCGCTTGGTCCGATTCGCAGCGCATTCGAGCTAACCCCCCGCATAGTTCACACTTCCTCATTTTCTTTTCTTTTCTTTTCCTTTCCTTTCCTGGAAAAACTTTATCTAGCGTTAGATAAAATGAAATCGAAGTATTGAGCCCAAACCAGCCACGCCCCTCTACCATTTTACTATTTAAAATGCGCAAAGGATAGTTTTGTAATTTAAGGTGTTCATTTACTAATTATTTCGAAATCTAAGTAAAATCTCGAAATCAAAAACTGTCTATTTTTTCTTTGCAATTTTCAAATTTATTATATATATATATATTCAGATTTAAACAGTGAGGTTCTAAATACGTGCAAGTGAAGCGACCGAATACGACCTACGAAAAGGAAGGCCCAAAATGAGGATCATATATAGATTAGACAATTATAGGCCCTGTTTGGCAATTAGCGGATAGCTGATAGCTGATAGCGGATTACATTAGCTGATAGCTGATAGCTGATTGCATTAGCTGATTTGACTAGCGGATTGTATTAGCTGATTATATAAAAGTGTTTGGTAAAATTAACTGATAGCTGATAGCTGTTTGATTATTTAAACAAGCAAAATGACATATAAGGACATGATTATATTTAATACTTGTTTGAATAATTTATCAGTTGTTAATATTTTGTATCTAACAAATATTAATTAGATTTGTAAAAAAATATTTTTAATATAAATTTCCTAAACATATTTGAAAGATTTATATATTAATTTATTATTTATATAATTATTAATTTTTTTATATGCACATATAAATATGTGATAATAAAAAAATAGAATTAACTTACAAATGTCGCCGTATAAATTAATAGTAACAACAAATAAGTGCAATATTTAATATGTTATTATTTATATTAAAAATATTATTATTTAATTTAGGTTATTTGGAGATTTTTGATAATTGTCAAGGGTAAAAGAGTCATTACAACTATAATATCAAACCTCTAATCTCAAAAAGCTCATATTAGGAGCTTTTTCAAAATTAGCTTTTTCACCCCAATCCGCTCTTTCAATCCGCTATTTACCAAACATCAATATTAGCGGATTTGACTAGTCAAACCTCTAATTATACTTCAAACCTCTAATTTTTACCCAAACCGCTATTTACCAAACAGGGCCATAATATTCTTTTGAATAAAGATAGTTATAAATTTTTATATTTAATAATTAACAACTTATGAAAAAACTTACATCGTCCTTCAAATTAATTGCAAAATACGAACATTAATATCTCCTAAGTATATAATTGAATTATTTATAGAATTTTTACCTAAGGAAAAAATTGAAAACAATGGATTTATTAAGGTTTTTAAAATATTTTAATTGCTTCTTAAATGCGGCAATTTCTTATAGAATCTTATTGACTATTCTTATTATTGTTGCTTCTACATAACGAAAATTTTTAAAACTGAAGTTGTTGAAGTTATACTTACGGACAACTCTGTCGCAATAAAGGTTAAATAGACTTGCTTTGATGGCAATTGAGAAAGATCTTTTGGAATAAGTTGGTATTGGAAATGTTGTAAATGATTTTGCTCAAAACATGAAAAAGCGGTATTTTTTAAGTAAAAATATTAGATTTTTAGTTGTTTATATGTGAATTTTTGTTGTTTGAGAGAGTAACTAATTTGTTTTTTGTATTAAGATATTTTTTTTGAAAAAAGTATTTAAACTATAAATTAAGGGCCCTATTTTAATAAATTGCACAGAGCCCCATAAATTTTTGAACCGTCCCTGAATTTAAGTATCAATTTCATGTACTATAACACTTAATTATAATTGTAAATTACTAGAAAAATAATTAGCAATAATGTTTTTGGCAGCGGCGGATCTTGACCTTATAATTTAAAGGGGCCTAATTAATATTTTTTAAATTTTATTGGCCTAACCAAAATTTTTAAAAAATTTGAAAGATTTAGTGAGAAATTTATATTTTCAAACGTGTGGGTCTAATTAAAGTTTTTTTGAAAAGTTTAATGAAACTTTTTAACAATTTTGAGAGTAAAACTAAAAATATAAAAAACTTTTAAAACTTTATGAGAAATTTTTATAAATTTTGAAGGAGGCTAATTAAAATTTTAAAAATATTTTGGAGTATAATAGAAGTTCTCAAAATTTTGGCGTGCCAAGTCCACTGACTCTATACACCATCCGCCTCTGGTTTGTAAGAATATGATAAAAAAATTATGACAAAAAATTATTTCATATTAAAAATATAATAATAAAATTTATTCAACAAATGATTATAAATATAGTTTTAGAGAATCTGTATACAAAATTATAAATTTCTAATCTTTTAACCCTTAATTTATGATATAATAATATTTTAGATATTCTATTGTTAAATATTAAAAATAATATTAATTATTATTTTAAAAATAATTCAATTGAAAATAATAATTAATTTGTGATATAATATAAATGTGATATTGACGAGAAATTATTAGATGAATTCGGCTCACTACGTCATCCGTGGTTTTAGTCAATAAGGTCCATCCACTTCAAAATAACTATCTAATAACTACTAATTTTTTATTAATATGTAGGAAAGAGGTGATAATTTACCTTAAAAAAACAAGATTGATAGACCTTGTTGGCTGGAATTACGAATAACGTGGTGAGCCAAGTGCATTTAATAATTTTTCGATCTTGACAGTGGTGATGTGTACAGAGGAGGAGGACGTGTTTAGTTGGATGTTGGTTAGGTGCCACGTGGAAGACCGTGGTGGGTGAAATATTTATTTTTCTAAAACCTAGAAGATTGGGTTGATGATATGGCAGATTCTGCAAATCTATCCTACGTGGACGAATTGAAACCATGGCTGAGCCAGGAGCCACGTGAACCACACCTGGCTGATTCTCGAAATCCCATAATTTTGATGATGTGGCATAATGGGATGGGACCCACCTTTGCGTTTTCCCATGGCTTTTTATCACCTTATCCATCTCCTCCTTTATTCGCAATTTTGGACATAATATCTTTTTATTCGAAAGAAAGAAAGAAAACCTAACAACGTTATCCTTTAACTATAACACTCATTTTAAATCATTTGTTAAACTTTTAAATATTTTAATTTTATTCTTAAGTAATAAGACTCATTTTAAATTGATTTATAAATTTTTAAATATTTGAGTTACATCCTTAAACTATAACTCTCATTATCAGCTAGTTTTCAAACTTTTAAATATTTCAATTTATCTCTAAATTTCCACTATATGCTAATCGTATTAGATGTTAATAATTGTTTTTTTATTAAAAAATAATGTTTCATGTAAACATTGATGTGTATTATGTAATAATATGATGAGATATAAACAATAATTCGAAGATACAATTGAAATATTTAAAAATTTAATGATCAATTTAGAATGAGAGTTATAATTTGAGGATAAAATTGAAACATTTAAAAGTTTGGAGACTAATTTAAAATGAGGGTCATATTTTGGGATAAACCTAAAATATTCAAAAACTTGGAGACCATTTTAGAATTATGATCATAGCTTAAGGATGGTATTGAAACATTTAAAATTTTAAGGATTAATTTAAAATAAAGGTTATAACTTAGGACATGTAATGTAGTAATTTTATTTTACATATGCTGTAGTGAACTCTTGATTTTATTTAAAGGCAAAGTAATTTAGATTTGAATTTTTAGATAAAAACTATACATCATTTTGTTAATGAAATTCAGGTTTAGCACGCTGAATTTTTAATTTAAATAATTATGTAACTAATGTTAATCAAAATTATTAAACACAACATAATTAATTAAAAATAAAAATGTATAATCTTATTAAAAGAGTTAGAAATTTATAGTACGATATCAGGTTTTATAATAGATGAGTAATCAGTACATGTTAATTTTTTTTCTTAAAAATATTAATATTATTTTTTTAAAAAATAATTTAATTTTAATAATTTGCAGTTTCATTCAGGGGTGAGCGTTCGATCGAGTTGAGTCGAGTCAAAAAATTTCGAGTTATTCGAGTTGACGCGTCATATTTTACAATTCAAACTTTATTTGAAATTTTTTCGATTCGAGTTTAAGAAATTCGAGTCGAGTCGAGTTTTCGAGTTCCCATAAAATTTAATTCTAATTATTTATCATGTTATAATATGGTTTGATTCTAATTTAAATGACTTTCTCTAATCATATAAGATATGCACATATATATTTCTTCATATTTTTTCACATGTGACAATATTTATTCATATTTTTATATATCGGTATGTATACATCATAAAAAATTAGGGCATTCGTCTCGAACTTAAAAATAAATCCACTAATTACTAAAAATTTCAAGTTATTCGAATTTTCATTTTACAACTTAAACTTTATTTGAATTTTTTTTTCGAGTTGTTCAAGTTTATGAAATTTTGAGTCAAATCGAGTTACTCGACTTTTTCGAGTCGAGTCGAGTTTTACTCACACTTAGTTTCATCTGACATCGCCCATATGGTGCACCTAACGCATGATATAAACCAAAAAAATTTCCTACTATAATTGGAATAATGAAAATGGCCAATTATATATTTTGCATTATCCTATTTAATAATGGAATAAACCTTTGAAATGTATGGGCAAGAATGGATTTGTGGGCTCCTTTTTCAGGAGTGGAGCATTCTTCACCAAGTGTTTTTTAGGTAACGGAAAATTATTTTATTTATTTTTTCCCATTTTTAGTAGATTTATTAATTTAAAATAATTAGTGGCAGGTTTTGATGATGTGGCAAACTTCACGTGAAGATACCTATGTGGCACACAATTAAGGGATGGTTTTGCGGATTGGAAGTCAACCTAATAATTTGTCAACATACATGCTTGATAGACGGACAATGGAGTTTTTTTTTTCTTTAATTTTATAATTAAGATTAAGAAACCATAGTTTTTAATAATTTTAAAGTGATCAGGAAATAATATATGTTCATACGTTTTTCTTAATTCTTTATAATGTATATATACCTTGTAGATAAAACTGCTCGAACTCATTAAAGCGAGTCCAATGATTAATCTATAACGTGTTGTTGATTATTTTAAAAATAGACATTGACTATAAATTTTAAAGTTATTCTATACGCAGGACGAGAATCGTACCCTTTACCGACAAAACAATAAACTTCACCGTCAATCTATCATATGATTAATAATATATATGTATATA
This sequence comes from Hibiscus tridactylites, assembly GCA_958450335.1. Classification (NCBI taxonomy): domain Eukaryota; kingdom Viridiplantae; phylum Streptophyta; class Magnoliopsida; order Malvales; family Malvaceae; genus Hibiscus; species Hibiscus tridactylites. Next base: position 96,684,028 of record OY288273.1, on the reverse strand, counting down.
TATAATATATTTATATATATTAATGTGGGAAGATAGGGAAGGGGAATATGTGGAGGAGAATGGGGATAAGGGGGGTTCTTTGCATATAGACTCCCTTGTAGGAAACACCAATTTGCCCATTTAATATTTTCAAAGAGTGATGTGGTGTGAGCCCCCCACAGCAATTTTCTACGCACATAACTTCTTGTTTCTTCTTAGCTTTTATCAGTGTCTAATCCTCACCATTTGTTACCTTAAGTCAAGATTTTAATTATGTTATGTTTTAATAATAAATTATGTATTGTACTTTAATTTTTACATGTTTTAAGAGATATCATGTTGATGTTATAATATTTTTCTTTAATTAAAATTGATTGAGGAGGGGATATGCACTTTTTAATGGGAGCAAATTAGTTTTAGTTTCATAGTAATTTTCGATGATATTTTAATTACACTACAACAAAACACGTCTTTTGCGGCGTTTTTTAAACCCTATAGCGGCGTTTTTTAGCGCCGCTAAAAACTCTCCCGACGTTAAGAAAAACGCCGCAAGAAGCAGCGTCGCAATAGGTAGCAGCGTTTTTTCGTATAAACGCCACTATAGGTTTTGTTCTATAGCGGCGTTTTCATATACAAACGCCGCAAAAAGTCAATGTTCTATCGCGGCGTTTGTATATTAAAATGCCGATAATGTCATTCTATAGCAGCGTTTTGATATTAAAATGCCGCGAAAGGTGAATGGTCTATAGCGGCGTTTATATATTAAAACGCCGAGATTGATGCTTCTCTAGCGGCGTTTGTATTTCTAAACGCCGACATTGGCTGTTCTATGGAGGCGTTTTTCTTACAAACGCCACAATATGTTATGGATTTTTAGCGGCGTTTTTTCCTAGCAAACGCCGCTACACTCACTGCCTCTATGAAATACATTTTAAAATGTGAAATACCCAAATAACCTGTAAAATAAATCCATAATAACATCGCCATCATTTTCAAACTCCAACAATTAAGTAAACAGAACAATAACAAATTCAAAGTCTACAACATTAAAGTGAAATATAGTTCAAACGTTGAATTAAAATGTAGTCCAACATTTTCATTTGAATTCACACATAAATGAACTAAAATGGCGGATTCTTTGGTTGGTTCTGCCTTAACATCGCCATCATTTCTTCAAATTCTTGTTGAAGCTTTTGGTATGCTGCTTCTCTCTGAGCTTCTCTTGCTTCTCTCTGAGCTTCTCTTGCTTCTCTCTCGGCTTCCCTTCTTGCTATCTCAGCTTCTCTTGCTTCTCTCTCGGCTTCCCTTTTTGCTATCTCAGCTTCTCTTTCAGCTTCTTTCCTTGCTATCTCAGCTTCTCTCTTAGCTTCTTTGCTTTCTCTTTTAGCTTATTTCCTTTCTCTTTCAGCTTCTCTCTCTTGTACCTCGGCTTGGAATTGAGATAATTGTTGTTTTAACCGATTAACTTCTGCTTGAGAAGATTGGCTCTGTGATGGCATGTACTGAGACGAGTTAGCCCCAAAATATTTTGTCGGGGTAACGAATGATCCTTGGCAACGAACCTGACCATATCTTTCAGGACCCAAGACGTCAACAATAACTTGATTTTCGATCTCTTCCATATTAACAGAACCATTAGTTGAAGCTGTAGCTTCATACTCGGTCTTTTTTTCCCTCAATTTCTCCTGACAATCAATTAAAAATGTTATACAATTGATATTAAATATAACATAATCAAAATTTTATGTCTAATTAACATACCATAATTTCTGCAGCTTCGGGAGTTATAGGAGATCCATCCTTTTTGTGTGTGCGTAATGTCGAAGAGCTTTATCCGTCCAATGCCAGTGCCGGTTGTAATTTGCTACAAAGTGTAGTAAAAATTAATACTAAACCTATAAAGTAATTCATTAAAAATTAATCAATAATTAAAAATAATAATACCTCGTCATTAGCTATACGAGCAAAACACTTTGACCCGGCGGTGTGAGTAAACTTCTGTTTTTGTCTGCTAGCAACTCCAACGCGCTCTCGATCCTACAATTTAAAATTTGCATTATGTATAAAGTCAATATTATAATGACAATTTTTTAAAGTGCATCGATCATACCTCTCCTTTCGTTGAAGTCCAAAACCTTACTGCATCTTCCCATTGATATCGGAGAATTCCCGGCGGGACATTTTGCAGCTTCTCTTGAAGAGTGAGATCGTTCTTGAAATATGTCTTCTTCAAGAAACTCTTATTGTCTCTCCATTTTTCCCCTAATGCATGCTTGACATAATCGTCTGAGACTTCTAAAGAAAATTTATCCTACAAATGACACAATCAAAGCAAATATAAATATTATTTTGAATTGTAATAGATTAACAATGACATTATTACCTTAATAAGTTCTAGAGCCTGATTTTTGTTACTATTCGGCATCTGACGTCATGACTCATAATTGATCGGCAAAATCGCAGAATTGCGTGCAACAATGGCTAAGTAACTGCCCAGAACACCTGCTTCTGCTCCAATGGGTTGGCCGACATCGTTTCTTGAAACTTTTACGCGTTCACCAGCGGGAAGATTGTACAAATCATTCAACGCCGTGCGCCCTCTACTCTTACGAGTTCGACCATTTCCACCTATATAAGAAATAATTCAATAAAAATTTTAAAATCAAGTCAATAATAACAAACAACTAGAATTTAAATAAAGTGTTGAACATTACCATCAATCTCTATATTTTCAACTGTCTCCGGAACTTGCGAGGATCCAACACTAGATAAATCATCATCATTTGTTTCTTTCCTCTCTCTCGGTACTTGAACTATCCGCAGATCACTCAATTTCCTCCTAGGCATAGTATCTACAATAAACAAAAGACAATTTTAGTAACTAGAGACAACAATACTATTATAAATTAATAAGTTAAGATATAAAACTTACTACATTATTATGCAGTTAATTTTCATTAAAATATTCATCCATGTCCTCTCGAACCCATTGGAATTGTGAACTAGAACTAGGGATTGTTCTATCTAGGTTTTGTGCTGCAAAAGGCAGAGTTTCTGATCTTATTTCAATGTCATCTCTATTTCCATCATTGATGTCTATCAAGTCTCTAGGAGTGTTACAGAGTACAACATACCAACCCTCTTTTGTTGGATCAGGGCAATAGAAAACTTGTTTGACTTGAGAAGGAAATATATATGGTTCGTCCATCAATTGGTGACCTGTGTGAATTAACCGAGAGAAGTTCACCATTGTAAAACCAAATTGATCTCTTCTAATGCCTCGAGCTGTATTTACATCGGCCTAGTCACAACGAAATAACACAACTTTCTGTTTGCCATAATAATCCAACTCAATAATATCCGTAAGAATTCCATAATATTCTACATCTCCCACCACAAGATGATTGTCCCTAGCACTAGCATAACTTGTAGTTGAAGAAGTTACAACTACTCCACAATTTTGTGTCCTCCTTAATCTTTCTCGAGATTTCGTGTGGAACCTAAACCCGTTAATGAGGAAGGCATTATATCTTTTAACAATTCTATTTGGACCTTGAGAAAGCCACTTAACCTCTTCACTAACTTCTCTCCCACACCAAACCTATTACACGTAAAAGGTGAATAAGTTATCATTTATATTGATGTAGCAAAGAAAGAAAAGTTATTGTAGAACCTATGTTTTGATATAATAATTGAAAAATGTTTTGGACTAATTTGAAAAGAATTTAAAACTTGGTTTTAAGTCCAAACAACTTGAATTTATGTTTGAGGTATTTTAAGTGGTTTTTGGCAAAGATTTTTCATGTTTTAAACAGCTAAACTTGTATTTTTAACGTCTCAGTATCGATACAGTTGTACCCGTACCGATACCATTTTGCCCCAACTTGGCCACTGTCAAACTCTGTACCGATACAGGTCTTTGCCGTATCGATACGGTCGGGATCATTTCGATATGCCAGGTAAGCGTACCGATCCCATTTCAACCACCCCAACGGCTATTTCTCAACGGCCATTTAAATGTGCACCCGTACCGATACGCCCTCAAGCGTATCGATACGCCTCAGCTGGCAAGAGCTCAACGGCTAGTTCCTATGAAGGCCGTATCGATACCGTTCCACGTGTATCGATACTGGTAGCTGCAAAACAACATTTATGGTGGGAATTAAAGTCCTCAACGGCTCCAATATGATCCCAACGGTTAGTAACGGCTACAAACTCATTTGGGAGTATAAAAGGGACCTCCAAGCATCAAGAGAAGGCTAATGCTCATATTGTCAAACATCAAATGATCAAGAAATTGTCTTAGCACTTAAATTGTCAATTCTTGTATAGACAAACACTAGTGAGCCAAAATTGTCAAATTTGCTCAAGTGTTTTAGGTTTTGGGTGAGTGCTTAATTGTGCAAACAAACACCTATTAGAGGGTTTTAAGTTTGCTTTCTTTGTCTCTTTGTAAAGAGGGTTTTGATCAAGGCTTTGGGTAGAAGCTTGATCGGTTGTAAGGGTTTCCTCCTAATCCTAGAAAAGGGGACGAATCAATTAGTGGATTGATTGTGAAATCCTTAGTGGGGAGCTAAGGTAGTGGATGTAGGTGCTTGTTAGAAGGCCGAACCACTATAAATCATTGTGTCTATTTACTTTTTAGCTTCCTCAACCCTTCTACCCAAAAATCTATCTCTCCACCACTTGGTGAGCTAAATTGGTTGATCGAATCGAGCCCCTAAAATCTCAACAGTTATTAAGTACATGTAGTACAAAGATTCAGTTGCTTACCATCTTCGCTAACCAATCATGGAAATTTTCTATGAACAACTTATGAATTTCTCTTTGATGTAATCTTCGGGAGCGTACTTGAGATTATAGCTCTTCTTTAAATTCACTACAAAGTAAGCTACATGGTTAAAAAATGGGGGTAATATAAAAGATGAAGTGAATACATTAGAATTTATATAAACTTACGTCTGTAAGGACTCTGTTGAGTCATGATGGAAGAGAACATATCGATGTGCTTGTACCCAAGACTTGTCATCTAACTGTGCAATTTCAACTTTGCCGAGTGGTTCACCAAAACTTTGAAACAAATAAGTCTCAGCTAAGTTATTATATTCAACCCCTTTGCGGCGTTTTACCTTTACAAACGCCACTAAGCAAACCCCTTTGCGGCGTTTTACCTTTATAAATGCCACGAACCAAACCTCTTTTGCGGCGTTTAGCTTTACAAACGCTACTAACTCAACCTTTTTGCGGCGTTTTCTTTAAAAAACGCCACTAACCCACTATTTTTCTCCAAAAAGATTATATTCGCGGGTGGACGTGTCGAAGACACGTGTTACCCGAACCCGAACCCGAGCTCGGCCGGTTTGCGGCGACGGCGCGCGAGGATGTTCCTTGTTCTTTCCCACTCAACAAGGGAGGGGGGAAACTTGTGTATAAATACCCTTTACACGCCTTTTTCCTAACCCATGTGGGATATAGGCTTATGCCTTTAGTTCTCACTTTAAGTATTACCAATATTATATACTGATTTTGCCACTCCAACATTATGATACTTTTATTTTTTGAAAAATTCACGATGTCAATACTTACAATGGTCGTGATTACATTCGTTATGTGACCGAAAATACAAATCTCTATATTGAACCTTTAGTCTCATTAATTGTTTATACGTGGTTACATCCGTTATGCGACCGAAAATACAAATCCCTATATTGAACCTTTAATCTCATTAATTGTTTATCGGTTTTCTGATTGAGGTTTAAGAAATATATGGCGGTGTTTTTCGCAGTAATTGCCACTAACGCTACACCTATGGCGGCGTTTTAATTAACAAACGCCACAACACACCAACATTGGCGGTGTTTTACCGATAAACGCCACTAACATGAAACCTATACCGGCGTTTACGGTGGAAAACGCCACTAATTTGAAACAATTGGCGGCGTTTACTGAAGAAAACGCCACTATATGTCACCCTATGGCGACGTTTGTGGTAAAAACGCCGCCAATATTGTCGTTTTGTGGTGTTTGTCTCAAAAACGTCGTTATAAGTGAAATGTTGGCGGCGTTTGTATCAAAAACGTCGCGAATAGCGCCGCCATAGAACAAGTCTGGTGTAGTGTTAGTAGCTAATGAATTTTTTGAACAATGACATCTAAATTTTATTAATCATCATGAAAGATAATACAATATAATGCATCAATAAGAAAAAAGAGAGAGATAAGTCCACTAAACGTCTCTTACAATGGTGCAAAGTAAAGCATACACTTCCATCGAGATTAGTATACCAAAATCCAGAAAGCTTCATGAATCTCCTTGTCTCTATCCAAACGATGACACTTTACGGGGTGAAAAAAGAGTGGTGAGCGAACCAAGCTCCGCTATCCAGGTCTAATTACATCGACAACCAACCATCAATCGAGTAAGGATCCATCTTTCTAATACCATAGACAGAATCATAATCAGAGATTAATGTCGTGAAGATCTCTATACGAGCACCAACAGATCTTTAAGGTATGCTGAAACGATGTCACAAGAATAGATGAAACGAACCAGAAAAAATCAAAGAAAAATGTATCACAAGGATAGAGGAAACACGTGCCACAAAGGCAAAGATTCTCATTAAAATATGAAAAAACAAGAAAAATAATAGACATGGTGGTCGGCAACCAATACTAAGAGTGGTTGTCGACCACCAACCAAAGGAAGAAAAGCAAAGTTACAGGTAGGGGTGTAAATGAATCGATCTCGAATGAACAAGACTATGTTTGTGTTCATTTGTTTGTTTTTAAAGGTTTTCGTGTTCGGTTCGTGTTCGTTTAAATTTTTAATATTGTGTTCGTGTTCGTTTATTTATTTTTGAAGGTGTCCGTGTTCGTTTGTTTAGTGTTCGCGAACGAGTTCGTTTAAGTGTTTGCGAACGTGTACATTTAAGTGTTCGCGAACATGTTCGTTTATATGTTCAAAAATATTAACTAAATTAACAATAAATAAATAAATAAAACAAAAGTAACAAAATAAAACGTACATTTCAACATGAACTTATATAACATTCTTAGCAACAACAAAAAATAGTATTTAGATACATCCACAAGAATTTTCATCCTATAAACAAGCTTGTCCGTGAACATAAACGAACCGAACACACCTCTATTCGTGTTCGTTCGTTTTACACGTTTTCCGGATCGTTAGATGGGGTGGAAAGGATGGCTCAGATTAACTCCTTACTCTTTTTTTCCAAGTGATAGTCTTCACATATTTACTGTTAATCTCATCCATTCGTTTTACTCATCCAACGGTCCAAAAAACGTGTAAAACTTAAAAAGTTTTACATTGTGTAAACGGATCCTATCCATATATATATATGGATGAGATCCATTTACACTATGTAAAACTCAACTAGTTTTACACTAATCCATGACCATTGGATAAGTGAAATGGATGGATGAAATTAGAAGTAGGATATGTGAAGATTATTACTTGAAAAAAAAAAAGTAAGGAGTTAATCTCATCCATCCATTTTACTCATCTAATGGCCATGAATTAGTGTAAAACTAGTTGAGTTCTACATAGTGTAAGTGAATCCATTTTTAATTGGTAGCTATCGATTTTTTATGAAAATTATTATCTGAACTGCACTATATTCGAATATTTTGGTCAATCTTTAAATTAACCAAAAAAATTATTTTTTTAGTTTCGATTCAAGATAGCAATTCAAGTAGTAATAAATTGAAAATTGGTTTCTTTTGTTAGATTTTTATTTTTTAGCCTTTATTTTTCCCTATTGAGTTGAGTTTTATATCAGAGTTTAAAATAAATATTGATTTTTAAATATTACAAGTCAAGCTTAAATTTTAAAATATAATAGCTATATATTAAATTTTCGATTAATTCATTTAATTAATTTATTTCGAATCGTATTAGTCAATAACTGAATTTTGAAAGAAAAAAATCTTTAACCATTTATTGATTGAATACTTCGATTACCAGTTGGTTAACCGAACTAAATTTTGATTCGGTCAACTAGTTTGGTTTTAACCCATTGCAACTTTATTGGGAACACTAAAGGAAAAATATTACAATCTCCATGGTATCCTCTTGAACAAAAATCACATGCCCCTTTTCAGTGTCCTTTTAAATTTTAAGCCCTAACTTAAAATTTTAAATATTAAACTATAAACTCTAAATGTTAAAAATATAGCATATCCCTAATTATTTACACCTTAATCCTAAATATGAAATATAATCTCTAAACTTAATTTTCTTTTTACGTGAAGCATATAAAATACACTAAACAAAAATTCTGAAAAAGCAGAGAATTTTTGTTCCTTTAAAGTTTCAAGGTTGTTTTGCCAATGTATACCAAATCTCCGTTGTTATTGAAGGCTTGTCTTATGAATCTCTTGAATCGTTTAACGTCTTTTACTTGGCCCAATAAGCTAACGGCTTATTCAAGGGAACTTGTGTTCATTGACGGACATAAATTAGATGACGAACGCGAAAGGCTTCAATCGTTTGATGTCCGATTGGCAACGGCAGAGGTGAGATCCAGCAAGACTATCGGCAACAACAATGACATCAATTTTGGAATTTAGGTGTTTGGATTTGGGACTGTTTTGAAAATGTTGAGAAGTTTCAGATTTTTTTAATATTTTCTTTTTCTTTTTTCAATTTTTTGAAAAAAAAACATCTAATAGGATAAAATAAAAAACATGTGCCAAATTTTGATTGGGTATTAAATTTTTTTTAACGGCTTCACCTTAAAACGATTACGAAATAAAACGTTAAGCACTTATTTTAGCCAAAAAATAATTTAAGTACCTACTACAAAAAGTTGCAAAGTTTAGACATATACTTTATAGTCAAGCCAAAATTTAAATTATAAACTAATGATGCATATATATGAGATTCATTTAAAGAATTTCAAACTTAAAATATCTCTTGTACTGTTGATATATAATGAATTCCCTCCGGAACAATGCTCCATAGAAATAAGATGGGATAGATTCATGATTTTCAGTGTTTATTGTTTCAGTTTTAAGTATTTTGTTCGGTGGCATCAACCACCGTACACTGAGCTATGACCCTCACCACCGCTTGATTAATTTTGAGTTCTAGATATGTGTAAGTGGAGCAACTGAACAGAGCCCAAAAAAGAGGGGCCCAAAAATAAAGATTATATATAAATTGAATAGTTATAATATATTTTTTTGAATAAAAATAGTTATAAATTTTTATATTTAATAATTAATAACTTACGAAAAACTTACATCGTCTTTCAAATTAATTGCAAAATACGAACATTAATATCTCCTAAGTATATAATTAAATGTTTCTTGTATATTGTCGATCAAACCATTATTTCTTTAGATAAGAGATTTGAACAACATCAATTATATGAGAATATTTTTGGCTTTTTGTTTCATTATGATAAATCACTTTTGTTAGTAATTTTGGTGAGTTATCTGATGTTGATGGGATGCATCATTTATTGAGCTGAAATTGTTCAGAGAACTTTTACCTAAGGAAAAATGAGAACAATAGATTTATTAAAGTTTTTAAAATGTTTTAATTGCTTCTTAAATGTGGCAATTTCTTATAGAATCTTACTGACTATTCTTATTATTGTTGCTTCTATATAACGGAAATTTTTAAAATTAAAGTTGTTGAAGTCATACCTATGTCGCAAGAAATGTTATATGGACTTGCTTTGATGGCAATTGAGAGTGGTCTTTTGAAAAAAGTTGATATTGAAAATGTTGTAAATGATTTTGCTCAAAACATGCAAAAAAACGACATTTTAAGTGAAAATATTAGATTTTTAGTTGTTTATATGTAAATTTTTGTTGTTCGAGAGAGTAACTCGAAAAAGGCCGACGTATTCGGTCCCCTAAAAGTTAATTGTTTTCACAAGAGCAACATTTTTAGAGTAATAGAGGATAAGAAAATAGGGTTTAGGGAAAATTCTAATTCCCTAAACCCTAATTCCTTGTCCCCTAAATAGTTTCCCCTAAATCTAAACATGTACAAGTGGAAACTCTAAATATGTACAAGTGGAGCGATCGAACATGTCTTCTAATTCCCTAAACCCTAACTATAATTTCTAACTTTAAACCTACTATTTTAAAGTGATGGCATAAAAAGACATGATAAAGGGCAGACGATTTCTATCCATAACAAACAGTTAACTGTTTGCATGGAAATGAAGGGAAAAAAAACGGGGACAACAACAGTAATAGGGGAGAAGGTAATAATAAAGAGCAAAAATGTTTTGTTCAAAGGACGACAGCCATGAGGTTTTGGATTTCATCGAAAGTATTAATTGTTCAATTAATGTGTCTCCCCACATGCATGCAGGGAAGCTGGAAATGATCACACACTGTAAATATGTCTGTTGTGGTGTAATAAATTCCTCACTTGAAGTTTAAACATGCATAGTCGCTTCGAGAAGGATCCGAGGAGACTTTTTATGTCAATTTATTTATTTATTTATTTATTTATTTATAATATAATAGAGCGGTATTTATATTTTCACCGAAAATGTTGAATTCGATTCTATATAAGATAAAAGTGGATTATTATCCATTCGACCAGTTAAAACAATTGTCTAATCATAAAAGTAAATACTCAATGGGGAAATTTATGTCACGCTCGATAAGTACCAATGAACACCATAATGACGAGTACCGATGAGCACTATTAATTCAATTTATAAATATTAAAAATTTAAAGGACTCACCGTATAATTATAAATTATTTAAAAATTAAAAGGTAAATTAATTAAAATATATTATTTTATTTTTATTTTTTAAAACTATAAATCAAAATACCTATCTACCCCTAAATTACAATATCCTAATTTTTGTTCATTTAAAATTTAAGCCGCCGCCGCCACCGGTGCTTAAATTTCAAATGAACAAAAATTAAGGCTTTGTAATTTAGAGGTAGATATGTATTTTGATCTATATTTAAAAGGCAATTAAAAATAAAATAATATATTTTAATTAATTTATCTTTCGATTTTTAAATAATTTATAATTATACGATGAGTTCTTTAAATTTTTAATATTTATAAATTCAATTTATAATGCTTATCGTTAGTGATGCTCATCGGTACTCGTCAAGCGTGGCAGACTCATTAGTCGTATGTAACAAAAATGTTGTTATTGTTATTTAAAACAATGTAAGTTTTTATAATGATGTGAAGTGATATGTAAAACAACAATAAAAGTAGAGTGCAGACACAATTGGTCATTAAGTTAAGTAAAGAAAAATGTACTTTTAGTTACCGAAGTTTCTGAAGTTACAAAATAGTAATAGATTTTGGCTCTGTTTAGTAAAGAAAGGTTTGTGCAAAAATTAGTGGTTTGAGGTATAATTAGAGGCTTGACAAGTCAAATTTGCTAATATTGTGGTTTGGTAAATAGCAGATTGAAAGAGCGGATTGGGGTGAAACCGCTAATTTTGAAAAAAGCTCATAATATGAGCTTTTTGAGATTAGAGGTTTAATATTAGAGTTGTAAAGACTCTTTTACTCTTACCAGTTACCAAAAATCTCAAAATAACCTAAATTAAATATTTTCTCACCCTATTTATAAGCTAATCTATGTACATTTTTATCACATATTTATATGTGTATTTAAATTTATTTATTAATTAAATTACATTAAAATAATTATATAAATAATAAACTAATATATAAATCATTCAAATATGTTTAGAAAAGTTATATTAAAAATAATTTTATAGATCTAATTAATATTAATTAGATACAAAATATTGATAACTAATAAATTATTCAAAGAAGTATTGAATATAATCATGTCCTTATATGTCATTTTACTTATTTAAATAATCTAACATCTATCAGCTATCAGTTAATTTTACCACACTTTTATACAATTAGCTAATAAAATCTGCTAGTCAAATCAGCTAATTCAATCAACTAATGTAATCCGCTATCAGCTATCCGCTAATTGCCAAACAGGGCCTTTGATAAATTTAAAAATTATTTTGTAATGATTTGATAAGTTTTTATGATTATATGTAATAGTTTGATAAAGTTCGATGACTGGTTTGTAACAATTCAAAAGTTTAATGAGTATTTTTGTAATTTCTGAAACTTTAGTGATAAAAAATCATTTTACTTAGTCTGGTGATAATTTGTATAATTTAACCTAAAAATAACATATGTTTTTGAAAAATGAAATGATCTAGAGATTTTTATATAAAATATTTTAATTTTGTATTTTCTACATTTTAATGAGTTACATGCTTATTAGTTGCCATGACATCGTTTCCCACTGACTAATGATTTTAGCTCTAATTTCATTTTCCCCTATTTATCATAAAAAGTATATTTTATATATTTTAGCCCTAAAAGGAAAACGTATGATACACTGGCGGTAGAAATATTTTGTTTCAACAATACCCTAATTTTAGGGGTTAGAGATATAATTTAGGGTTTATAGTTAAGGATTTAGAATTTAGAGTATGTGGTTAGAGTTTAGGGTTTAGGTTTTAGGGTAATATAGTAGATATTTAGGTTTTACCTATAACCCCTAAATTCTAACCATAAGCTCTAAATTTAAACTACAATCCCTAAATTCTAAACACATAAACCTAAACCCCTAAACTATGTACTTTAAATTGAATCTTTAACCCCTAAAATTAGGGCACTTGTAAAAACAAAATATTTTCACGACCAGTATATATAATTACCCTTTAATAAAACTGTCTTCAAAATTTGAACTTGTTTCCATCATACAGTAATATAATATATATATATATATATATATATATATATATATATATATATATATATATATATATATATATATATATATACTATTTCTGTTATACAGTACATACATTAATTAACTAGGACAGTAAATGTGTCTTGTTGTATGCATAACTGGACTTAGTTGCAGAAACTTAATAATGTATTGTACCTTTCATATTCTGATATGTTATTTCTTTACTTGTATATTTTCCCTTTTTTAAGGGTTTGATTTTCTCCTATAATTAAAAAAAGGGTAAATTACTGCAGGGGTCACTCTCGTTTAGCGTTTGTACAGAGTTAGTCACCACTTTTGAAAAGTGCCAATTAGTAGTCCTCTACGTTTTCGATGTGTAAATACTTGGTCACTCCGACGTTATACTCCGTTAGTCCCCTAACGGATTGCTGATGTGGCGGAATTAAAATAAGGATAAATTACTGCAATAGCCATTAAAATTTATCTCATGTACATTTTTTCTCCTCAATTTAAAAAAATAAACATTATAGTCACTAATAAAAATGTTTCTTTATAATTTCACTCTTAAATTTTTAAAAATTCATTTTTCAATCCTAAAACTTTACAATAAATTAGTACAATAATATTATAAATGCTTAGATGAAAAATAGGTGCCCAAAGTATACCCTTTGAAACTTAGGTGCCCAAATTGCTCTTATTTAATAACTCAAACTTAAAAATTTAGTCCACTAACTACTAAAAAATTCGAGTTATTGGAATTTCTATTTTATAATTCAAACTTTATTTTGAATTTTTGAGTCGAGTTTATGAAATTATGAGTCAAGTATTTTCACATTAAACCAAAAAATTTAATTTTTTCGAGTCAAGTCGAGTTATTGGAATTTCTATTTTATAATTCAAACTTTATTTTGAATTTTTGAGTCGAGTATTTTCACATCAAACCTAAAAATTTAATTTTTTCGAATCAAGTCGAGTGTTGCACTTCCCTACATATAATTTTTAATTTTAATCCGTGCGAAAAAATAAAAGGTCGTCGGAACTTACGTAGCTCCGATAGAGGCTCCGCCGACGTCGGTTGGATTCGGAACCTTAGGGGTTTTGCTCGCCGCCACGTCAGGAGCCCGGATATGGTGTCAGTCTCGCGAATGGACGGCAACTGATGCCGAAAAATGTGAGAAACAGTGGCGTCGATTGGTTTCTTGTTAGAGCTTCAATCGAGATTTGCTAGCGGAAGGTGGTCCGACGACGCGCGTGGTGGCCATGGATGAGATCGAGACGACGTGGCGCCTCTAGCGATGTAGGCGGTGACCACCACCGCCTGACGGTGACGGAGATCGACGACGGCCGATCGGGAAGGTGAACAAGCAACAGTAGAGTCCGAAGTTTTTCTTGGGACAAACACAAATTAAAATTAAAAATTATATGTAGGGAAGTGCAACACTCGACTTGATTCGAAAAAAATTAAATTTTTAGGTTTGATGTGAAAATACTCGACTCATAATTTCATAAACTCGACTCAAAAATAGAAATTCCAATAACTCGACTTGACTCGAAAAAATTAAATTTTTTGGTTTGATGTGAAAATACTCGACTCATAATTTCATAAACTCGACTAAAAAATTCAAAATAAAGTTTGAATTATAAAATAGAAATTCCAATAACTCGAATTTTTTAGTAGTTAGTGGACCAAATTTTTAAGTTTGAGTTATTAAATAGGAGCAATTTGGGCACCTAAGTTTCAAAGGGTATACTTTGGGCACCTATTTTTCATCTAAGCATTTATAATATTATTGTGTTAATTGATTGTAAAGTTTTAGGATTGAAAAATGAATTTTTTAAAATTGAGGAGAAAAAATGTACATGAGATAAATTTTAATGGCTGTTGCAGTAATTTATCCTTATTTTAATTCCGCCACATCAACAATCTGTTAGGGGACTAACGGAGTATAACGTCGGAGTGACCAAGTATTTACACATCGAAAACGTAGAGGACTACTAATTGGCACTTTTCAAAAGTGGTGACTAACTCTGTACAAACGTTAAACGAGAGTGACCCCTGCAATAGTTTACCCTTAAAAAATTTATCTTTTGATTGTTGTTAAAAAAACTTGCAAGGGTTTTAATGTTGTTAAAAACATGTTGTAAAAAACACGATCAGTTGGTCCAGCAGGATGAGACGCTAGGTTTCTTAAGAAAAGTTTGAGATTCGAATTCTGACGTTATAAATAGAAAAAATAAGTTGAGATGAATGTTTCATAACGAGTCTCTACAAAATTCGATTTGAGATAGTCAGCTAATGAGTCGGATATATGTGGTTATACAAAAAAAAAGTTGTATAAACTTTAGTTTACATAAATCTATAATTTTAAAATCTAAACATTTAATTTAAAATTTAAAATTTAATGTTAAATTTCATATTTAGAATATATATATATATTTCAGGTGAAATAAATTTCTAACCTGAAGTCTAAAACACAATGATTTCATAAAGGATGAGTATTAAATCCATGACTTAAAAAGGGAAAAAGGAAAAAAATGTTTTTATTGAGTATTGACCCCACGACCTAAAATAGGAAGAGAATATTATAAGTAAATTTAATTACTTCCTCCTGACATTTGTTGACGTTATTCAAATGGAGAATAATTACAATTGGATTTTATTAATAATTATGAAAAATATTTTAAATATAAAACATTTAAAATGGAGAATAATGAAATTTTGTACACCAAAATTTCAAATAAAGTCAAAAATGCAAAAAAAAAAGAATACTTTCATAGATATTAGCATACCGAAAAAATTCAGAAGTCTTCATGAATCTCCATGTCTCTATTCAAACGAGACGCTTTACGATGTGAAAAAGGAGTAGTGAGCGAATCAAACTATCAGACAGATTGTTCCGCTACTCAGGTCTGATTATATCGGCAAACAACCATCAACCGAGAGAGGATCTATCTTTCTATGAACACCGACATAATCAAAATCAGAAACTAGTGCTGCGAAGATCTCTGTAAGAACACCAAACGAACGCTAAGGTATACTGAAATCATGCCAAATTAACAGATGAAACAAACCATAAAAATAAAAATAAAGTGTGCCACACAGACAGAAAAAATACGTGCCACAAGGACATAAATTATTATTAAAAATATAAAAAAAATAAAAATAATGAATCCGATGATCGACAACCAATAACAAAATTGACTGTTTATCACCAGTCAAGAACCAAAAATAGAAGAGACGACTGGGCAAAAGAAACTAAAAACCTAGGGCAAAGAAAAATGGAAGAGGCTAAGACTAAAACTATTCAAGGGGGCTTTTAATTTCAAATGGTACATTATATTTGTATACGAAATTTTGTTTTTTTTATTTATTTATCAAAGACCTACGAAATTTTGGTTGTGTTAGTAAAGCTAAAGTTTTGAGACCGTAAGTTTTATTATGTTTAAATATTATAAATGTATTTTTAATTCAAATTTATTTTACCATAAGTTTTATGGATATAAATCATCTATCCCTTATTATATCCCTTTTATGCCTCCATTTTAAAATAGTAGGTTTAAGGTTTAGAGTTTAAGGTTTAAGGTTAATGGTTATGGTTGGGGTTTGGAGAATTAAGGGCATGTTATATTTTTAGGGTGTAGAGTTTAGGGTTTAAGATGTGGAAATTAAGGTTATGGGTTAGAATTTAATTTTCAAGTGATTTTTAATGTGGGCATAGAAGGAGTCATGATTAGAGGCAGAGAATTTTTACTCAAGTTTTATTATGTGTAGACTTTGTTCGAATATATTTGAAAGAGTGACAAGTCCTATCACTTATATACACGTATTATGTTTTGAAACTAGCTAGTATCCGTTCTAACGGATTGAAATCATCTACTCTTTTTCGGTGCCCCTATTTATGTCTCATCACTAAAAATTAAGTTTAGTGTTTATGATTTTATGTTATGGTTTATAGTTAAGGTTTAAGGAATTTAGGGTAATGTGCCCTTTTTAGGGTATAGGGTGTAGAATTTAAGATTTAAAATTTAGGGTTAAGACTTCAAATTTAATTTTGTAGTGTTGGGCTATAAGTAGAGACACCAAAAAAGGACAAAAGATTTTTATTCCATTCAAACATTTAAAAAAAATTAATGTTTTCTTTTAATTTCTTAATGTTATACATGTTTTAAACCTAAGCATAATTTGTCCTATACCTAAAAGGTGATGCCTAATAAATAATATTATTAGGCTTAACATTTTTATAGCATCAATGTATAATATAGATTTTTATCTTGATATTTGTAACATTATAGATAAATAATATAGTTATACTTTTCTTTTATGTATATACCTTCAACAACAATAATTTCTACACTTTACAATTTTTATATTGTTAAAAGGGGTGATTGTGCACATCATCACCAAAATAAAAAAATGTAAATTAATATAAGAAATGCATAATAATTAAAAAATTAGAAATTTGTAAAAATTATAAAAATTAAAATTGTTACAAAATTGTTTTTTTTTTTCAAAGAAAAAGTCGATTTATTGATAAAAACATTAAAAGAGATATCTTACAAGAGAATAAACATACCGGCTAAAACACACGTAAATGATAGTTACAAAATTGTTACAATTTCATATACCAATTTGGGCAAAAAAAGTTTTGGCACTAATGAACGAAAAATAGAGAAATTTATATACTAACGAACACAAAAAAAAAGGTACCAACATGAAAAATGAACAAGTTCAAGAGCTAAAATGTGACTAGTCCCTATATATATGTATGTATAGTTTCTTCAACTTTTGTAAATTTAACAAAGAAAACAAATTAGATGAAATGTTCAAGCTTTTCCAACATTTTCACCTTTTAATAAGTATATTCCTTATGAGTTCTTTCCTACAAGCTTAAAATGGGGGAAAATGAGATTACTCTATTTGATTGGATACACAAAAAGGTTATTTATTAAGAAAAATAGAAAACAAATAATTTTGTTATCATCTTAAAAAATAATTCACATGATAAGCTACAAATACAAAGTACAAGATATAAGTGGAAAAGGAGGGGGAAAAAGGAGAAAAACAAACATGTTAAAGGACAATAGCTAAGAAGATTTTGAATTTTGTTAATAATATCATGCGAGTACTGATTGTTCAATTTTTCAAACATGCAGGCTTGGTAGCTGGAAATGATAGGGATGGACCGAGGAACCGGGACGATCGCCCTCTGAAAATTTAAAATTCATATATGATATATATATTTTAAATTTTTTTATGTAATTTCTATTAAAAACTTATTTTCACCTCTAAAGTTTTACAAATTTACCCTTAACATAAAGCCATGTGTCCATGGTTAAATAAATTTCTCACGTGAAGTCTAAACATCATAATTTCATAAAGTATTCGTGGGGAATTTTAATTTTAATTTATTCATTTTTGGTTGTGTTAACCAAGTTGAGATATTGACATTTTGAATGTCTAACACCATGCTTCTTGGTTGATTGAAGATTAAGTAGAGTTCCATTTCAACCAATGAGGTTGGTCCAAGTGATAGATATCTTGATTTTGCTTAAGTATGTCTCGAGTTTTATTTGGAGATGAAATTAAAGCTTTCAAACAGTTCAAGGACCAATTTAAAATGAAAACGATAGTTTAAAGATGAAATTGGACTGTTTAAATATTTAGAGACTAATTTAAAATAAAAATTATAATTTGAGTACATGTGATGTAATTAACTCGAAATTATTTTATTAAAAGTTTGATTTATTTATTTATAAGTTTTGATATGTGAGTTGCATGCGCAACGGCTTATCAAGTAGAGCCGTGTCCTTATTTTCGCACTATACATGCCATTTTAGGAAAAGAAATAATTGAACCGTAGAAAACTAAATTATTTTCATCAATAACTAATGATTTTATTTTAAACCCCAATTTCAAATTTCTTTAATTCTCATAAAAATATTTTAATGCCAGTGTAAAAAATAAAATAATATATATTTCATATTATCGTATATCATACAGTAGAAACATTAATTACCAGGGAGGGGGCTATAATTAATATAACAAACAGTTGAAAACGAGGGAAATTACCTTTGCTTTGTGATATATCTATATATTATATATGCATATATATATATAATCATAATATAATAATGTATATACATATGACAGTAAATTTGTCCTTTGCTACATGCATTATTGGATTTAGTTGCAGCATTGAGGAATCTAATAATGTACTGTACCTTTCATATGTTGATATTATTATTATTATTATTATAAATACAATAATGGCTGCATATATATGAAGTTTTTAACTCTAAATTTCTAATAAGAAACAAAACAAAATAAACAAAATAGATGAAATGATGGTGGAATTAAAGATTATTTCATATTTATTTCTTCTCCAAGGCCATGCTTTAATTCTCCAAACTTGAAGAATTAATTTCAAGCTTTCCCAACAATTAATTAAGATGAAATGATGAAGGAAACCTGCTTTTACAAATATTATCATACACAGATATATAATAACACCATAATCATATATATTCTTCCACCATTAACCCAGGGCTTAACCTAAGCATGAGAATACAAAATTCAACCTGGTTCAATGCTCCATCTCCATCCAAATCCCCTTCACTCAACATGCACACGATCTCGTCGTCCCCAATGTCATTCAACCCCAGGATAAGGCTGTTCTTCTTCAAGCTCTCGAACGTTATAACCCCCCGGTCCCCGTCCATCAGCAGCCGGAATCCGTTGCAGAGCTCGCCTACGAACCCCTCCGCTCCGAGTGTCTCCATCATCGACGGGAAGTAGTCCTCGAAATCGACCGCCGTGTCGAGGTCCATTAGTGAAAACTTGGTGTTGCTGTGTGTTGTAATGACGTGTGGAGTAAGGTAAGTGAATAGGGGAGAAGAGAGGAGGGGGGGTTATATAAAGGGTGGGAAGAGATTAAGGTTTTTCGTGGAAAGAGTGAGTGGCCATTGAAGACAATTGAATGTACAGGTAGAGAAATAGATTTTTAGGGCTGCATTTCACTAGGATTCCTGTGAAGACCCTGCTTCCCGGAAGTTGCATGATAATATATATATATATATAAATAAATTATATCATGAGTCATTTCTACCATGTCATCTATGAGACCAACCAATAAAAATCACTCATCACATTATTTTCTTTATGTCATATTTTTAACAAGTAAATCTTCACTTGGTAAAAACTGTTTTTAAAGTTGATTTACAGTAAATATAAGTAAAAGATTCACTTGGTAAAAATATGGCATGGAAAAAAATAATGAGATGAATGATTTTTATTAGTTGGTCTCATAGATGACGTGACATGAATGACCCATGATATAATTTCTCATATATATATATGTTCAATTTTTTGTTTGGGTTTGAAAAAATATTAGACGGACCTGACTCACCACATTATTTGGTCTTATCCAATTAAAGAAATTCATCTCATTTTTTAAAGGTAAATCTTTACCTATTTTTTACATGTAACTTAAGAGTAGGTAGTTATTTGAAAATTACTTTAAGATGAATAAATTTTATTGGGAGGATCATAAATGACGTGAGCTGAGTTCATCTAATAATTTTAATTGGGTTTGGGTTTCTTTTGTAGCATGTCATTTTGTAATGTTAAATTTTGACGGTTAGTGTGTTATTTCACTCATTCAAGTTTATCTACTGTTTAAACATGCTTTTCATGTGTTCTTTTGGACAGACAGCTGAATGATTAGCGAGAATTTTATATCATTAATTTTTTGTAAATCTTTTATTGTACATATAAGATAAGATATGATTTAAGATAATGTTGTTATTTTTAAGAGATTGGAATTTAAACAATTTATCTGTAAAGTGTATGTACGTTATTAAATGAATATAAAATATAAATAAATATTACAATAAGATCATACCAAATGTTAAATAAAATTAAACGATATAGATTTTCAACATTGTTTCTCCACTTTTGTTTTATAGGAATCAAAATTTCCATGTTTAAAAGACCAATTTGTAGTCAATTAGTTTCTTTATTGTTGAGAATTTCATTTTTAGTGACAGAACTAATTTTGAATATTGAAGGAGAACCTTATAACAAGCATATAAATCAAACAATTTGAGGAATGCCTAATTGAATATCACTTAAAGTATTAGGGACAAAAAATTAAATTAAACAAAAAGGTTTAGGGTCCAAGTCCCCTCCCTTCATTCATTTGACCCATATTCGATAGACGCATTAGATTTCTATTAAATTGAAGACAAACAAAATTGAATTTGAAGGTTGATAAATTCTTTATATATATATAAGGGTAATTATTTGATACACTGGTAGTAAAAACTAAAAGTTTTCACAAGCGCTTTAGTTTAGGGTGTATGAGTTTCGTATTTAGGGATTATGTTTGAAATTTATAGTTTAGGGTTATAATTTAAGGTTTATAGATTAAAACATAAACCCCCACCATACTAACTTAAAAATTAAACCTAACCTCTAAACCCTAAATTCTAACTGTTATCTCTAAATTCTAAATTCTTACATCCTAAATTAATCCCCTAAACCTTAAATTTAAGGCACTTATAAAAATTTTAATTTTTACCGTGAGTATATAGGATAATAATATATATAAAAAATATGAACTCAAAATTTAATTTTAAAATATTCTTTATCGATTACAGCGTTGCTTAGTAAGTCGTAACTAATTATTCCATTAACTTGGATTCCGTTCCACACGTGTTTCCTATTGAGATTTAATCCCTTATTCTTTTATGCCTTTTCCAATACTAAATTCAAATGTTTACACTATTTTTTACTCCAAGAATCTTGAAATAGGACAAAACAAGTTATTGATGTTTGACGTCAGCTTAATAGTTAAACTGTGATGTAATATTATTTTAGGAATTTCGTAATCTTTAATTAAACATTTTACAAAGCCTCCTTTGTATATTGTGATCATCGGTGACGGAACTCAATATTATATATTGAGAGATCATTTAAAAATATTTAAATTTAAAGGAGCCAAAAATATAAATGATATATTTTAGGGGATTAAAGTATAATTTTACTATTATCTTAAATTAATTTCTTTTTACAATTATTTTTAAATTTTAAGAGGTTGTGCCCCCGTCGGTTCTTTAAAAGTACCGTCCCTAGTGACAATATATATGAACGAAAGTTAAAAATTTAAATTATAATATCAAAATTTAATATATATATATATATAAAGAAAAATTTTAAAACAGACATGGACAAATCGTAAGCGTTAATTTTACTTAAAAATGTCTTTTTTATTTTTAAATTACATATATCAATATTTAAATAAGGGTAAAATAATATTTTTTTGAATTTTTTAATTTTATCCTCAAATTATTTATATATGCTAATCGCATGCCATGTTAATAAAACCATTATGAAATTGTTAATCGTTATGTAAACATTGATGTGTATTACGTAATTATACGGTGTGACATAACTAGTAACTTGATCATGAAATTGGAACATTTAAAAGTTTGTGGGGTCAATTTAAAATGAGGATCATAGTTTTGGGATTAAACTGGAACATTTAAAAGTTTTGGATCAATTTATAATGTATATCATAGTTTCAGGACGTATGATTTAATTAACTCAGAAAATGCACTAACAATTTAAGGACTAAAATGACTAAACCGTTTAAGTTGATGGGCCAAATAGTTCATTCTGTCTGTATACAGGGTCGTTCCTAGGGGTGGGCCAGAAGAGCGACGGCCTAAGGTTCACTCCTATCCAGGGCTCACAGTTCATAATTATCAATATTTAATTTTAATGATAATTTCTTCTGATATTTATTATTATGGTCTATTTTTAACACTTGTTATTTGAGGTCTTTTACTATTTTTTTCCTTTCAATATTTGTTATTAGGGGTATCTTTTCAATACTTGTTATTAGGGACCCAATTTTTTTAATATATGTTATTACTCATACTCTTAAAAATTTAATCTTTATTCAATATTTGATATTATGTGTCCATTTTTTGGCAATACTTATTATTAGTGCTCAATTTTTCTAATGCTTGTTATTAAGGGACTACTCTTAAAATGTAATTTTTGTCAATATTTTTTTTAGGAGTCTAATTTTTTTCTCCAATATTTGTTACTAGGGCCTAATTTTTTCCAATATTTGTTAATAGATACAAACTATTAAAATTTGTTTTTTTCATTACTTATTTTTAGAGTCTCATTTATTGTAATACTTTTTTTTATTAAGAGTCTACTCTCAAAATTCAAAATTTTTAATACTTATTATTAAAGTCTAATTTTTAAGTTCGCTCATGTACTACTAAAATCTCAGGAACAGGTCTGTCGAGTCTGTCTGCATATACTTGGTTGGAAACCAAGGGTATACACTATACACACATATTCGGTCGGATTCCAAATATGTTTATTTTAGTTAAGTGTGAAAAGGAGGAAATGGGGAAAATTATAAGATAATGTATCTATCTATGTATATATATAGATAGATGGCCATTTTGGTACCGTTTCATGTCGTTTTGGGCGCCCTGCTTCTCTCTATGCCTGGCTATGTGGCAACATTGATATGGATTTGGAGTGGATTTTAGCTTGGTGTTGGGCCCTATCACTAACTTTAGTGTATACTCTACCCCAATAATTGCAACAAATTATACATATTATGGCAAGTGGCAACATACTTATACTATATCATCCATTTATAGCTTATATGCTTTTGCCCATAAAAATGATACAAATTTAGTAGGGCAGTAAATTAAACAATTATTTTTAAATTTTTATTCAATACACTGACGGTGAAAATTAAAAGTTTCCACAAACGTCTTAATTTTAGTATTATCTATAGGATTTATATTCAATACACTGGCGGTCACAAGCGCCTTAGTTTTAGGGTTTATGAGCTTAGTTTAGAGTGTAAGATTTAGGGGTTTAGGTGTAGGACTTTAGAATTTAGGGATATTTGTTAGAATTTAGGGTTTAGTTTTTAGGGTAATATGACGAGGATTTAGGTTTTAACATATAAACCTTAAATTATATATCTAAACTCTAAATTTTAACTACTATTCCTAAATTCTAAACCTCAATACTTAAACCCCTAAATTGTACACCCTAAATTAAGCTCCATAAACCCTCAAACTAAGGCACTTGTAGAAATTTTTATTTTCCACCGTCTGTGTATGAAATAATTACCCTTATTTATATATGTTTTATGGTTCAACAAATTTTTACTTAAAGTATACCATGTCTTTCCAATGCATCTAACACTTGTAAAAAAATTAAACGACTAAATATGCTTTTTTTTTAGTTTGTTTTTAAAGTTATGTATTGTTTCAGTCGAATTAGTTCGGTTTTTAGTGAATTTTTTATTATTTGTTAACTCCTTAAAGAATTGTAATATATTTAGAATTTTTTTGAAAGCTAAAGTGATTATAAGTAATAATTGTTCTGAATATATTTTTAACCATTTAACAATGCATGCTCAATCACCCTGCTGCAGCTGTTGGTGCTCAAACCTGGGACCTCTAAAAAGAACAACCGTTTTTTTAACCACTAAGATAAATTGGTTCGTATGTACTATATTTAGACTTAAATTCAAATAAAATCTAGATTAGATATATACACAGTGAAACTTAAAGTAAGATAAATTTAAAATAAATAATCATAACATAAAATAAAACTCAAATTTAAAACATAAAAAAATTTGAACATAAACTTTAAGATATGTCAAATCAATACCAAATTGGCTTGCACAATTTCCTTTTGAATCTGGTTCACACACACATACAATTTGGGATATTAAATATAATTCATCATGTGGGGTATTATCAATGAGTTGGACTTGAGCATTTGATGTTGGTTGGGTCTTTTGTCTTTATAATCTTCATTTCAAGAGGACAACAAATCCAAATACTTGACACCTCAAAACTAGAGTGATTTTGTGTGTTTGGTTTTGCGGTGGTAGAATTGATTTTGGATTATCGTGATTTTATAGAATTGATTTTGCGTATAATTGATTTTAAAGTAACATAATTTATATTTGTGAGTTCTTTTTCTTAAAAACCACGATTGTGTAAAAATATAATGTAAAAATCACGACGAAACACAAAAGCTACTTCTACCTTGCTCTTCTCAAAATAACGTTTGGTGTCCAAAATCACGTTTAGATTTTTAGATCTAAACATGTTGACACAGTGACCGATGCATGTTTTTCCATTAAATCGAGATTTTTAAACTCCAAACACAAAACCAAATATACAAGTTGGATCGAGATAATGATTGATATTTATTGTAGAAATTTTTTGTGGACTTAATCTCCAAATCTCTTTTAGATAAGTTGTATTGTCTATATTATAGATTCACTTGTTTTAAGAGAATTCAATTTTTCGTTTTTAGTTTTAAAAAATAGTGATTATATGATGTGATTTAAGTGGCACTCTATTGCAATAAAAGGAAAAGTAAAAACATATTGAAGTGACTTTGCATTGGTTCTTTCGTTGCATTATTTAAGATAAAAGGAAGTTTCAATGCACTTTCCTTAGAACACCTTCCCTTCAATTAAAGCCATAAACCCTCATCATCTAGGTTAAGTGCAACGTTAAGATATTACATTTTCAACGAAAAAAGTCATATTCAAATTTAAAAAATACCATTATTGAAAAGAATAGTTATAAATATCGAATATAAATCATAAAACAACCACATGAATTATACTAAAAAATAATACCATAAACCCTTGCATGATTTTAATACAAATAATACAAAACAATTTAGTGATTTTTTGTTCATATATATAGACAATATAGGCATGTTTCATGGATCTTTCCTTCACTGGTTCACACATAAAAATGGCATTGGTTTCAGTGGAAATGGAGAAATTATTAGATGTATTTGGGTCGCCACGTCATCCGTCAGTCGATAAAATCCCTTCATATCATTTTAACTTCTAAATAATCACCAACTTTTTATTGACATATAGAAAAAAATAAAGATTTACTTTAAAAAAATGTGGATAGACCTTAATAAGGTTGAGACCACTAATAATGTGGTAAGACATGTCCATCTAATAATTTTTCGTGTAAATAGCAAATATTATTCTTCACAAGTTGAGGGTTCCGTCGAAAACCATATTTTCGGTCAATAAATTTTGCAGGGAAAATAAATATATGGGTAAACTACACTGGTAGTCACCGAACTTTTAGGGCATTTTCAATAAGGTCACCGAACTTTTAAAACTTTCATTACAGTCATCCAACTTTTAATTCGCTTTCAATAAGGTCACCGCCGTCAACCACCGTTAAAAAAGCTGACGTGGCATGTTAAATTTAAGGGTAAAATACAATGTTAGTCACTGAACTTTTAAGAGGCTTTCAATATGGTCACCGAACTTTTAAACTTTCATTACCATCACTCAACTTTTAATTCGCTTTCATTACCGTTAAAAAAGTTGATGTGACACGTTAAATTTAAAAATAAACTTTTCCCACCCTATTTTATCTCCATGTCTTAATTTCTTCCATCCAAACATGTCTATCTTTTAGATACATTAATATTTTCCTTTGAACTCCTCATTATCCAGTGCATGACTCAGTAAATGTCGGGCCTGGAGCATAAAGAGGATTTTTATGAGCAAAATTTTAGTTATTTCTTTATGATTCCCTCATCGGATGTCTCCCAATATTTTTATTGTTCTCACACATGTCGCATGCATGTCTAGATACATTAATATTTTTCTTGATGTGTTACTAGGGAAGTAACGACCTTCACTAAAAAATTACAATTTGATTCATATGGAAGAAAGAGACATGTTTGGATGGAAGAAAATAAGAGGGGAGAGAAAATATGGTGGGAAAACGTTTATTTTTAAACTTAACGTGTCACATTAGTTTTTTTAACGGTAATGAAAGCGAATTAAAAGTTGAGTGATAGTAATGAAAGTTTTAAAAGTTCGGTGACCATATTGAAAGCCTCTTAAAAGTTCAGTGACTAACAATGTATTTTACCCTTAAATTTAACATGCCACGTCAGCTTTTTAACGGTGGCTGACGGCAGTGACTTTATTGAAAGCGAATTAAAAGTTGGGTGATTGTAATGAAAATTTTAAAAGTTCAGTGACCTTATTGAAAGCGCCCTAAAAGTTCAGTGACTACCAGTGTAGTTTACCCTAGATATATAGATGAGATAAATAAGCATATAAAAAACTTATTTACAAAAATGGCCCCCACTAAAAGTTATTACTAGTACCAAATCTAGCTCTTAAGCTTTTTTATTTATTTAAATAAGTCGTTATACTTATATTACATATAAATAGACCCTTCGACTTTAATTGGTATCTGAATAAATCCTTGATGTGACTCGGAAATTTATCTTGTTATGAAATTTTCAAATAGATTTAATACGACAAGAAATAATGTCCACGTACTAAACCTACCGACAACAAGTTATATTAAAAATTAAGAGTATAAAATTATAAAATTTTAAGGGATACAAATTTAGATCATCAATAAAAAATATAAAAAATATTTAAAAAATACATAAATCATATAAGAGTTCGAGATTTTCGGAGGGTACGATTTTTGTTGACTTGAGCAATTTAAGGGAACCAAATATTAGCAATCTAGGGGAGCCAAAAGTAAACAATCTAAGAGAGCTAAGAAATAAGTTGGTGACATCTTTGACAAATTATGTAAATATTTTGTTTGTTAATTAGTTCATATTTAAGGTGTAAAATACGATCATGTTGTATTATAATTAATATACAAATGCTTTTTTTTTCTACAACTGTCTTTTTCGGTACTCTTGATAGGGGTGTTCAATCAGTTAATTCTGTTAACTGATCGAACTGAATTAGCTAAATATCATTAATAAAAAAATTTAGCCCTTTAACTGTTAATCAAACCGAACTTTTTTAAATTAAAGGAACCGAATTTTGTTCGGTTAATTCGGTTAATTTTCGAATTAACCGAAATAACTATGGAACATCTAAATTTTCAGTTAATATATAAATTTTGGTTAATTTTTACTTAATTCGGTTAATTTTCACATAGTTTAATATATGTTTAACATATATATTATGGTTAATTTGGTTAATTAATCTGTTTTGAACTGAATTAATTGAAAACCGAACTTAAAAAAAAACTATTAACCGACTTAACATATAATTAACCAACCGAAATTTGAAAAATTTGTTTAACATATATATTATGTAAATATATTATTGTAAAGCGCATATAGGTCTTCAACAACTTCAATTTGAAAAATCTTCTTTCTGCGGATGCAACTGTCAAAGGAATATTGATAAAAGTCTGACTTAAAAGCCTTAGCCATCCATTTTTCTTCCAATTAAAATTTTTATCTTTAATCAACTACCATTAAACAAAGAAAAATATGAAAATATTGATAAATTTACGATACCAAGAAATGAAAAGAATAATTTATATTCTCTAAAAAATTAAAAAAAAAGAAAAAAAAGAAGCACTATACCTTCAACAAGATCACCGAATTAGAGAAGAGACAGCCTTCAAATATTTTAAAATTTTCAAAATTATTGAATTAAAAATTCAAATTCAAAACACTAGTTAAAAGTAGTAGTATAAACTTTCTTTTTTTGACTTTTACATTATGTATATCACTAATTAATAGTTGAAATTAGAGTAATTGTAGAAGATGGGAATTATGGTATAAATAAGAATTTTTTGACCGTTAAACATCATAAACTTAATGAGTTTTTTTTAGGAAAAAATGTGTAACACCCGTGTTTTAGGGTTAGGAGTTAGCCGGGTTTATAGTTCGAGTCAATAAAATTAATTAAAATAAATTCAACCTCAAATTTGACCTAATTGAGCTTTAGTAAAAAGGGGAGGGACCTATGTTGTAATTTTACCCAAAAGTTTTTTTAAAAAAAAGAAGACAACTTTCAAAGTTGTCATCTTCTTCCCCTTTTCCCCACTATTCAACGTTAAAACACTCAAAAACTCCATCTCCAAAACCTCTCAAGCTAGTTACTATTTCATTTGATTACAACTTCATTTCAAGGTGTTTTTGAAAGGTAAAATCATTTTCTTACTCTCCTCTTTATCCTCTATCTACCTATGGTCTTAGATTTCAAAAACATGGACTTTTAAAATGTTAGGGTTTTACTAAAAGCTTGGATTTTTAAGGGGTTTTTCATCTTGTTTTGATAAATTGAGTTGGGGCTTTGTTTACTCATGTTAAAATACACATTATATGTTAATTTGGTTGAATTTTGATGAAAACCCGAAGTGGGTTCTTAAACCCATTTTTGAGATGTCAAAAACTCCATTTTTGGTGGGTTTTAGGTTGAAAACAAAGGGCTGATGGTTTAGGTATGTTAGGAGGGTGATTTGGGACCTTTTAGGGGTGATTTGGGTGTTTGGAAATGGAAATTTCAGCAAGGTTTTAGGGGAGCACGAAAATTGGTATTTTGGATGATTATGTGGATGGGGAATTTGTGGAAATTGGCTTGTGTTTGTTAAGTGAGTTGATGGTTGAGTTTTAGCATTGAATTGTGAAGTAATGAATGTGTTTTTCTTGGCTAGAAGCAAGAGGAATCGTTGGAGAGGCATTGGGACCGAATCCGGGTTCGTAGGAGGATTGTTTCGATTGCTAAGGAAGGGCGGTGAGTGGTTTCAAACTTGTTTTAAAGTTTGGTTCGAGTATGTGTAGTGTGTGTGTGTAAAGTGTGCTTGGTAGGCCACTTCTATTTAATTCAAGTTGTTAACTTAGCCTTTATTCTCCATAAATGCTATTGTGCTTACTTAGCTATGCTCTTGTGATTGTGGTTAATTGGTGCATGTATATCATGATATGTATATATATGTGATGAGCATGAGTTGTGGTTGATGATATGTGATGTGATAATGAAAATTGGCACTAAATAATTACCGGTTGTAAATGATCGATCATTAGGATTAGTGTGCACACAAATTGAGTCAAAACGTACGTGGCCTTGATGGCGTTAAGTCATCAAGGTGGAGTACGGTGATGTAATATTCCACCGGAAGCTTTTATATATTTCTACGGGATGATGAGTGGAATCCCATCCGTAGGGCGTGTGGCGATGAGTGGAATCCCGCACATGCAAGGTCCGGTGATGAGTGTAATCCCACCGAGGTAAAGTGTTGTTGAGTTTAAATCCGCACAATCGGGGTAATTTAAAAGTGGCCAATTAACTTGTTCATATATTGTGATATATGATGTTGATATATGATTGTTGATATTGATGCTTGATGCTTAGTATGATGTAAGATGTCATATTATGCCACTTGAAAGACTAGCTAGGTCTACTTGTGAAATTGCCTATGCATGTTCAATATGAGGTTTAGGGATTACTTGCTTGAACCCTGCATTGTTGTTGTTTTCGTTTTAGAGCACCCTCGCTAAGCTTATAGCTTACGCTATCAATGTTCAACAATGCAGATCATTAGCGTGGTGTTAGCTCGAGGCAAGGCAAGAAGGGCTTCCCAAGTTTGTGGCTCAAGTACGGTTATCGATTTTGTATTAGTTAGCAATGTGGCAAGGATTGTGTATGAGCTTGTATGACTCATTTACTTGTGTTGATGTTTGGATTGACTATGGTTTGTAAAGCATGATATGCTATGATTAATGTTGTGTGTGTTGGCATGTCTCTTGATGTTTAGGTTGTCTTGATGTGGGTGCAAACCCCAAATGCTTATCTTGTGTCTTTTAAGGCTTTTGAGTTCCATGTATGACCTTAAATGTTGAATTGCCTTTTGTTGAAATGTCATGTATGGTTGCCTTGTTCCATGTTTGAATGCTTATGTTGCTTGTATGGTTGTGTATCACCTTGTGTTAGAATGTGCCTTGGTTTCAAGTTAAAGCATGCTTATACATTTGGTTTGCCATAGGATATAGGCTAGTGTGCTGGTTGAGGTTTTAGAGGGATTTGGAGGCATCCTTGTGCCTTAAATCAGCTAAAACCTGTAAGTTCGTAACAGGGGTATCGATACGGTTGGACCCGTATCGATACGGCCTTCTTGTTTCAGGCCTCGCGTTTCGAAACGCGAGGGGGGGGGGGGGCGTATCGATACCTTTTTGGTCACTGAAGTTACTGTCCACTTTGGTATCGAAACGGGTCCCTGGCGTTTCGATACGGTCATCTTAGCGTTGACCGTGGAAAGTCAACCGTTGGGGAGAGTATCGATACACTCCATGGGTGTATCGAAACGGTCTCCACGGGTTGACCCTGACCTGTTGACCTAGTCAAGGGGTATCGATACACCCCTTAAGTGTATCGATACCGCATGCAGTTAAGTTTAAAATTGGGCTGTTAAATGTTGTTATGGATTGGTTCGATTGTCTCGTGTATGTTGTTCCGCTGTTTGATCACTTAGGATCTAATACTCCTCTAGACAAGATTAAAATGAAAAAAATAGAGGGTTTCTAACCGAGGGGGAGCCTTATCGGGTTTCGCTTCGGTTTTCCCCGTGTGGTCCACTCGGATCGGTCATCCGGCCAGACCGAGACGAGAGGGTTACAAAATGATTATAATTAAATTTTTGAGATTAATAAGGGAGAAAATTAGAATTTTTTTAAAAAATATTTTTTTTGAATTAACAATTTTTTTTCAAAGTGTGGGGCTCTTAAATTTTGGAGCCATGTAATGTGTCACATGCCATACTTGGACGAGCATTATTTTGTAAAATTTTAAATCTAAAAAGAATTCAAACAATGACGAAATTCAACATTATATATTGAAATAGTCATTTAAAGATTTTTAAATTTAGAAACTAAAAGTGAAATATATTTTTGGAGGAGTTAAAAACAATTTTAAGATTATCACAACTTAAAGGTTTTATTAAAGAATTATATTTTGATACACAAGTTGTATAAAACAAAATTTACACAACACTTCTGTAAAATTTAAAACCTACAAACCCTAGCGCACTAAAACTTAAACCTTAAACTCTAAACTTTAAATTCTGATCATAAACCTTAAATTCTATACCTTACATACTAAACCTTAAGTGTATCGATACCGCCTGCAGTTAAGTTTAAAATTGGGTTGTTAAATGTTGTTATGGATTGGTTCGATTGTCTCGTGTATGTTGTTCCGCTGTTTGATCACTTAGGATCTAATACTCCTCTAGACAAGATTAAAATGAAAAAAATATAGGGTTGCTAACCGAGGGGGAACCTTATCAGGTTTCGCTTCGGTTTTCCTCGTGTGGCCCACTCGGACCGGTGATCCGGCCAGACCGGGACGAGGGGGTTACATTTGTTGGTATCAGAGCTTGAGGTTACCGAGACCTCGGGCAGGTAAGTGAGGTAAGCTTAATGTATTAAATGATTGTGTTGTTCGATGCATGTTTTGCCATGAATTCTTGATATCCGACTGATCGTATGATGTTTTGAAGCATGAATTGTTGTGTCCGGTGTAGAGTGTGTGCCCATTGCTACTATTACTTAATTTAAAAAGATTTTTGGAAAGAGGAGTACTTGAGCACTATTGGACCCTTGCTTTGGCTAACGTAATCCTTATCTGTTTCTTGTTGTAGTTTATATCTTGCTAGCTGTGTCATGAGACCACGTGGGAGGCCTAGGATGGTTCGACCGGAACCACGGGCAGCGGCTCCAGGAGTTGAGCCAGTAGTTAGGGTTGAGGCTCAAGTGGGAGAGCCTGTGGTTGGAGTTAAAGCTCCTCCACCACCTCTACCACCACCACCTCCTCCACCTGGAGTAGGAGGTGAGGCCGGGGCCGAAGAAGAGGGACCACAAGGAGGCCAAAGACCGGCCGAGATTGACTTAGCTCCGTTGGTTCAGGCGATAGCCGGGGCATTTCAGGCTGCAGTAGCTGGGGGACAGGCATCACACCCTCAGGGTGAGGGCACTGGATTGCCTTTAGAGAGACTTCGGGGCCTTAGGGCCGAAGAGTTTAGAGGTGCTACTCCAGAGCGATCAGAGTTATGGTTTGAGAAGACTGTCCGTATCCTTGCTCAGATGGGATGTACTGGTGAGCGCAAGTTGGGATGTGTTGAGTCTTTGCTTCAGAGTGATGCCTACACTTGGTGGGTCACCATTACTACGGGTATGGATGAGGCCGAGATCACTTGGGAGTTCTTTGAGACAGCATTCCGTAAGAAGTATCTGGGTCCGCGATACCTCGATGAGAGGAAGAGAGAGTTTATGGCATTGCTTCAGGGGAGTATGTCCGTGACAGACTATGAGATCCGATTTGTCAGACTGAGTCAGTATGCACCTGAGCTTGTTCCCACTGAGGTAGAACGTTGTAACCGTTTTCGTTATGGGCTGAGTGAAGAGATCAAGACGTATACTCTAGCTTCAGACTACACTGATTTTGATGTCTTGGTCGCGAGGGCCAAGGACTTAGAGCATAGTTTGAGTTTGACCAGGCAGTCTAGTGGATCTAGTTCAGGTAAGAGGTCCAACAACTTTGATAGAGGTGATGCCAAGAGACATCGGGACAACAAACATCATTTTGATCATAGGCGTAGTGGCGGTAACCACGGTAGGGGCCATCAGGGTCAGAGGGCTGGTGGGAAGTTGCCCACATGTGCTACTCTCGGGGGGAACCACACCGGTGAGTGTTAGGGAAATTTTCATTCTTGTTGGAGTTGTGGGGCTAGAGATCACATTAGGCGTGACTGTCTACATCAGGTGGGACAAGCACCAGCTCAGGCTCCTGCTAGAGCCAATGACTTCCAGAGAGGCCGCGGGCGCGGTAGAGGTAACTTCCAGCCGAGGAACGGTGGTCAGAGGAACATAGCACATGTAGTTGCAGTTCAGCCAGAGGGTGGAGGTCAGGCCAGAGTTTACGCTCAGCGTGGGGATCAGCATGACACCGATGTGATCGCAGGTAACTTCTCGATACAGTCTTTGGGTTTGCTTTCTTTGATTGACTCTGGGTCTACATATTCCTACATATTGAGTGAGCATGCACGGTCTTTGAATTTGCCATGTGAGATGTTAGAGGTAGGAGTTAGTGTTACTAGTTCCTTTGGGGACACGGTAGTAGTTAGGAAGATGTACCGAAGGTGTCCGTTGATGGTTCAGGGGCATGTGTTTCCAGTGGATATGATGGAGCTTCCTTTCTATGGTTTCGATGTGATTCTGGGTATGGACTGGCTCACGGAGCATAGAGCTAGGATAGATTTTGAGACTAAGCGGATTTCTTTGAAGCTCACAGATGACTATGAGATTGCAGTGGTGGGTGAGAACGTAAAGTTCTTGTCCAATGTGGTTTCAGTGTTAGAGGCTAAGAGATTAGTTGAGTTGGGGTGTGAAGCATACTTAGCGTATGTAATGAACCCTAACATGAGTGAGGTTAGACCTTAGGACATCCGGACAGTATGTGACTTTCCTAGTGTGTTTCCAGAAGAGTTGCCAGGGTTACCACCGGACAGAGAGGTAGAGTTCAGCATTGAGACTTATTCTGATTCGGCTCCTGTTTCGATTGCTCCGTATCGCATGACACCGAAAGAATTGAAAGAGTTGAAGACTCAGTTGCAAGAATTGACAGATAGAGGTTTTATTCGGCCTAGTTCTTCACCTTGGGGTGCACCAGTTTTGTTTGTGAAGAAGAAAGATGGAAGCATGAGAATGTGTATAGATTACAGACAGTTAAATCAGTTGACAGTGAAGAACAAATATCCGTTGCCTGGAATTGATGACTTGTTTGATCAGTTGAAGGGAGCATCAGTCTTTTCGAAGATTGATTTGAGATCGGGTTACTACCAGTTAAAGGTAAGAGAGGTTGATGTACCGAAGACGACCTTTAAGACTAGATATGGTCATTATGAGTTTTTAGTCATGCCATTTGGGTTGACTAATGCACCGGCAGCTTTTATGGACATAATGAATAGGATCTTTCATCAATATCTAGATCAGTTTGTAGTTGTGTTTATTGATGACATTTTGGTGTACTCGCGAACTGAAGAAGACCATGACCGACACTTGAGACTTGTTTTGAAGACTTTGTTAGATCATCAGTTGTATGCGAAACTAAGCAAGTGTGAATTTTGGATCCGAGAGGTAGTCTTCTTAGGACATGTAGTGTCAGCCGATGGGATTAGAGTTGATCTGAAGAAGATTGAAGCCATTGTTGAGTGGAAGCAACCGAAGTCTGTAACAGAGGTACGTAGCTTCCTAGGCTTAGCCGGTTACTATAGAAGATTTGTAGAGGGCTTCTCTAAGTTAGCCGCTCCGTTGACACAGTTACTTCAGAAGAGTGTTCAGTTTGAGTGGACAGATGCAAGACAAAAAGCCTTTGAGAAATTGAAAGAAGCTTTGACCCAAGCACCGATCTTGATTCAGCATGAGTCCGGGAAGGACTATGTAGTTTACAGTGATGCTTCTTATGTGGGGCTAGGATTTGTTCTGATGCAAGACAAGAGAGTAGTGGCTTATGCCTCAAGACAGTTGAAGACTCACGAGCGCAATTATCCGACCCATGACATAGAGTTAGCTGCAGTTGTGTTTGCTCTGAAGATTTGGAGGCACTATTTGTACGGTGAGAGATGCACAGTGTACACCGACCACAAGAGTTTGAAATACATTATGACTCAGCGAGATTTGAATCTCAGAGAGCGTAGGTGGTTAAAGTTGCTAAAGGACTATGATCTTACTATTGAGTACCATCCGGGTAAGGCCAATGTAGTGGCCGATGCATTGAGTAGGAAGATGGACGTGGACTTGAGAGCCATGTTTGCTAGATTGAGTTTGTCCGGGGATGGTGGCTTGATAGCCGAGCTTCAGGTTAGGCCTACTCTAGGTCAGTTGATTCGAGAGAAACAGCTCTTAGATAGATCTTTGGCACCTCACGTGCAAGATGTAGCCGAGGGTAGATATTCAGACTACAGTTTCAGTACTGATGGGGTTTTGTGTTTCAAAGATAGAATAGTTGTGCCAGAGGACAGTGACTTGAGACGTACGATCTTGACTGAAGCCCACAGTAGTCCGTTTGATATGCATCCTGGAAGTACGAAGATGTACCATGACTTGAAGAATGAGTACTTTTGGGTTGGCTTGAAGAGAGATATAGCCGACTTTGTGAGTAAGTGCTTAGTATGTCAGAGAGTGAAGGCGGAACATCAGGTTCCCTCAGGTTTGTTACAACCGTTGAGAATTCCGGAATGGAAGTGGGAGAACATCACCATGGATTTTGTTTCGGGTTTGCCTTTGACTCCTACGAAGAAGAACTCAGTTTGGGTGATAGTGGATCGTTTTACGAAGTGTGCTCACTTCTTGGCAGTCAATACTACGTACACTTTAGATAGATTGGCCGATTTGTACATTGGTGAGATTGTGAGACTGCATGGTGTGCCGAAGTCCATTGTGTTAGATAGAGATCCACGGTTTACTTCTAGATTTTGGGAGTGTCTGCATACAGCTTTGGGTACCCGTTTGAACTTTAGCACGTCTTATCTTCCTCAGTCAGATGGTCAGTCAGAGAGAGTTATTCAGATCTTAGAGGATATGTTACGTTGTTGTATCATTGACTTTCAGGGTACTTGGGAGAAGCATTTGCCTCTAGTAGAGTTTGCGTACAATAATAGCTTTCAGTCGAGCATTCAGATGGCTCCGTATGAGGCCTTGTATGGCCGAAAGTGTAGGACTCCAATTTGTTGGGCAGAAGTGGGACAAAAGTTGTTACCTATGCCGGATTTGCTCAAAGGGACAACTGACAAGGTAAAATTGATTTGTGATCGTTTGAAAGCTGCTTCGGATAGGCAGAAGTCCTATGCCGATTTGAGGAGGAAGGAAGTTGAGTTCTCAGTGGGTGAGAAGGTATTCTTGAAAGTGTCTCCGTGGAAGAAAGTGATGAGATTTGGCCGAAAGGGAAAGCTGAGTCCGAGGTACATATGACCGTATGAGATTGTGAAGAGGGTTGGTCCAGTTGCTTATCAGTTGCGTTTGCCATCCGAGCTAGAGAAGATACATGATGTGTTCCATGTTTCGATGCTTCGTAAGTATAGGTCCGATCCATCACATGTTATGCTCGTAGAAGAGATTGAATTGAATCCGGATTTGACTTATGAAGAAGAGCCCGTTGAGATCTTAGCTTCTGATAGTAAAGTGTTGAGGGGTAGATCGATTGAGTTAGTAAAGGTGTGGTGGCAACGTAGAGGTGTGGACGAGGCCACTTGGGAGAGGAAGGAGGATATGGAAAAGCAGTTTCTGTATCTCTTTCAGTCAGGTAATTTCGGGGACGAAATTCCTTAAGTGGGAGAGAGTTGTAACACCCATGTTTTGGGGTTAGGAGTTAGCCGAGTTTATAGTCCGAGTCAATAAAATTAATTAAAATAAATTCAACCTCAAATTTGACCTAATTGAGCTTTAGTAAAAAGGGGAGGGACCTATGTTGTAATTTTACCCAAAATTTTTTTAAAAAAGGAAGACAACTTTCAAAGTTGTCATCTTCTTCCCCTTTTCCCCACTATTCAACGTTAAAACACTCAAAAACCCCATCTCCAAAACCTCTCAAGCTAGTTACTATTCCATTTGATTCCAACTTCATTTCAAGGTGTTTTTGAAAGGTAAAATCATTTTATTACTCTCCTCTTTATCCTCTATCTACCTATGGTCTTAGATTTAAAAAACATGGACTTTTAAAATGTTAGGGGTTTACTAAAAGCTTGGTTTTTTAAGGGGTTTTTCATCTTGTTTTGATAAATTGAGTTGGGGCTTTGTTTACTCATGTTAAAATACACATTATATGTTAATTTGGTTGAATTTTGATGAAAACCTGAAGCGGGTTCTTAAACCCATTTTTGAGATGTCAAAAACTCCATTTTTGGTGGGTTTTAGGTTGAAAACAAAGGGCTGATGGTTTAGGTATGTTAGGAGGGTGATTTGGTACCTTTTGGGGGTCATTTGGGTGTTTGAAAATGGAAATTTCAGCAAGGTTTTAGGGGAGCACGAAAATTGGTATTTTGGATGATTATGTGGATGGGGAATTTGTGGAAATTGGCTTGTGTTTGTTAAGTGAGTTGATGGTTGAGTTTTAGCATTGAATTGTGAAGTAATGAATGTGTTTTGCTTGGCTAGAAGCAAGAGGAAGCGTTGGAGAGGCACTGGGACCGAATCCGGGTTCGTAGGAGGATTGTTTCGATTGCTAAGGAAAGGCGGTGAGTGGTTTCAAACTTGTTTTAAAGTTTGGTTCGAGTATGTATAGTATGTGTGTGTGTAAAGTGTGCTTGGTAGGCCACTTCTATTTAATTCAAGTTGTTAACTTAGCCTTTGTTCTCCATAAATGCTATTGTGCTTACTTAGCTATGCTCTTGTGATTGTGGTTAATTGGTGCATGTATATCATGATATGTATATATATGTGATGAGCATGAGTTGTGGTTGATGATATGTGATGTGATAATGAAAATTGGCACTAAATAATTACCGGTTGTAAATGATCGATCATTAGGATTAGTGTGCACACAAATTGAGTCAAAACGTACGTGGCCTTGATGGCGTTAAGTCATCAAGGAGGAGTACGGTGATGTAATATTCCACCGGAAGCTTTTATATATTTCTACGGGATGATGAGTAGAATCCCATCCGTAGGGCGTGTGGCGATGAGTGGAATCCCGCACATGCAAGGTCCGGTGATGAGTGTAATCCCACCGAGGTAAAGTGTTGTTGAGTTTAAATCTGCACAATCGGGGTAATTTAAAAGTGGCCAATTAACTTGTTCATATATTGTGATATATGATGTTGATATATGATTGTTGATATTGATGCTTGATGCTTAGTATGATGTAAGATGCCATATTATGCCACTTGAAAGACTAGCTAGGTCTACTTGTGAAATTGCCTATGCATGTTCAATATGAGGTTTAGGGATTACATGCTTGAGCCCTGCATTGTTGTTGTTTTTGTTTTAGAGCACCCTCGCTAAGCTTATAGCTTACGCTATCAATGTTCAACAATGCAGATCATTAGCGTGGTGTTAGCTCGAGGCAAGGCAAGAAGGGCTTCCCAAGTTTGTGGCTCAAGTACGGTTATCGATTTTGTATTAGTTAGCAATGTGGCAAGGGTTGTGTATGAGCTTGTATGACTCATTTACATGTGTTGATGTTTGGATTGACTATGGTTTGTAAAGCATGATATGCTATGATGAATGTTGTGTGTGTTGGCATGTCTCTTGATGTTTAGGTTTCCTTGATATGGGTGCAAACCCCAAATGCTTATCTTGTGTCTTTTAAGGCTTTTGAGTTCCATGTATGACCTTAAATGTTGAATTGCCTTTTGTTGAAATGTCATGTATGGTTGCCTTGTTCCATGTTTGAATGCTTATGTTGCTTGTATGGTTGTGTATCACCTTGTGTTAGAATGTGCCTTGGTTTCAAGTTAAAGCACGCTTATACATTTGGTTTGCCATAGGATATAGGCTAGTGTGCTGGTTGAGGTTTTAGAGGGATTTAGAGGCATCCTTGTGCCTTAAATCAGCTAAAACCTGTAAGTTCGTAGCAGAGGTATCGATACGGTTGGACCCGTATTGATACGGCCTTCTTGTTTCAGGCCTCGCGTTTCGAAACGCGAGGGGGGCGTATCGATACCTTTTTGGTCACTGAAGTTACTGTCCACTTTGGTATCGAAACGGGTCCCTGGCGTTTCGATACGGTCATCTTAGCGTTGACCGTGGAAAGTCAACCGTTGGGGAGAGTATCGATACACTCCCTGGGTGTATCGAAATGGTCTCCACGGGTTGACCCTGACCTGTTGACCTAGTCAAGGGGTATCTGTACACCCCTTAAGTGTATCGATACCGCCTGCAGTTAAGTTTAAAATTGGGCTGTTAAATGTTGTTATGGATTGGTTCGATTGTCTCGTGTATGTTGTTCCGCTGTTTGATCACTTAGGATCTAATACTCATCTAGACAAGATTAAAATAAAAAAAATATAGGGTTGCTAACCGAGGGGGAACCTTATCGAGTTTCGCTTCGGTTTTCCCCGTGTGGTCCACTCGGACCGGTTATCCGGCCAGACCGGGACGAGGGGTTACAAAATGATTATAATTAAATTTTTGAGATTAATAAGGGAGAAAATTAGAATTTTTAAAAAAAATATTTTTTTTTGAATTAACAATTTTTTTCAAAGTGTGGGGCTCTTAAATTTTGGAGCCATGTAATGTGTCACATGTCACATTTGTACTTGGACGAGCATAATTTTGTAAAATTTTAAATCTAAAAAGAATTCAAACAATGACGAAATTCAACATTATATATTGAAATAGTCATTTAAAGATTTTTAAATTTAGAAACTAACAGTGAAATATATTTTTGGAGGAGTTAAAAACAATTTTAAGATTATCACAACTTAAAGGTTTTATTAAAGAATTATATTTTGATACACAAGTTGTATAAAACAAAATTTACACAACACTTCTGTAAAATTTAAAACCTACAAACCCTAGCACACTAAACCCTAAACCTTAAACTTTAAACTTTAAATTCTGATCATAAACCTTAAATTCTATACCTTACATACTAAACCCATGAACCTTAACCTAAAACCTTAAACCTTAAAAGTTAAAGGCTTATGTAAACTTTAGTTTACACAAACTTGTGTATCAAAATATTTTCTTTTATTAAAAATAATTTTACCATTATCTTCTCTAGTTCTAAATACGTTCCACATCTGAATTCAAAAAATACCTAAGTAGTCAAGGGTAATATGTTCCTTCTTAATATTTTTGAGTTCGAACATCACTGCTTGTAAAGTATGTGTGAGTTTGATTATGCGAATTTAAATAATATTGTATTATTAATAAGTTTATAATTGAATCATCACATTTTAAAAATTATAATTGAGTCACTCAATTAATTCAAACTTTTCTACGTTTATAAGTCATTAATTCAAACTTGTTTTTGGTCTTGACCATTTATTTTTTTAAATTGTGTTATTTTAATCCAAACTCTTCCATGTTTTTGGACTTGAGTCACTCAATCCACTTTTTATTAGGCCATAAGACAGAAATAATATTAGCTTAAGCCAAAAATATATTATATTATTTAAAATAAATTCGGTTGAGAGATCTATTAATAGGCCGATCGGTCAAAAATACTTATATTGTTTTATCTTATATGAATTCAAATCTTTACGTTGAAATCCATCTTAGCCCATATCTTAATTAAATTTAATTTATTATTCAATCCTAATTCTTTAAGTTAATATTTTTATTCAAAAATCTTCTCGAATTTCATACGATAATTTAGGCTTAGGTGTCTAGCCCAATATTTTTCATGTTAAGCCCGATTTCTGCTGCATCATCCAAAATCTTCCGACAAGCCAAACCAAACAAAGAGAAAACCTTATGATACTTCATTCTTTTACCCAGAGCCGTCTTAAATATTTTAATGTTTTAAACCAAAACTGAAAAATAAATTTATAAAAAATAAAATATATTTTATTAATTTAAATAATTAATTTAATATTTATTAATAAATCATAAAACATGATTAAAATTTATAAACACATTATTTTTATTTTTATTGTTTTGTTAGTAAAACACTTTAATTAAAACTAAATCAATAAAAGCGGAGAATGATGTTCATTATAATTGATACGAGTTCGAATCGTTTTGCGGCTTTTACCGCCATTATTCAAATCTTAGCAGCCTATATATATATATATATATTACATTTCTTTTTTCTTGCTGAAATTGAATTATACGAAGTCAAAAGTCATTTTTTTTATTTTTTTGTTTGTTTGTTTTTTTTGTTTTTTTACCTGATATTATTCCATTTTAATAGTAATTAAAGATTTTTTACATGATCTGGAGAAAGCACTATGTCTACCGCCGCTCCTCCTAAACCTAGAAAGCACCGCCGCCTTGAGGAAGAACCGCCCGACGAGGGCCGAGGGCAGCCCTGGTGACCGGCCTGATGGC
Organism: Hibiscus tridactylites; assembly: GCA_958450335.1. NCBI lineage: Eukaryota > Viridiplantae > Streptophyta > Magnoliopsida > Malvales > Malvaceae > Hibiscus > Hibiscus tridactylites. Next base: position 96,642,430 of record OY288273.1, on the reverse strand, counting down.
CTGAACCCCAATAGTAACCCTCTCCCCACTACCGACCCTAAGCCTCCGTCCTACAAAGACTCCTTAATGCATGACAATCCTTTAGATCCACGTGAGGATGAAGACTGTTTCGATGATGACGACATCGAACTTATTGAGGGTGATGTCATCCGCTCTGTTGAAGATGGCCTTATATGTATTGACTTTTCTGATAGGGTTCAAGAACTGTCGGAGAAGTGTTTCGATCTCACTGTGGTGGTCAAGCTCTTAGGCAGGCGTATTGGCTATACGACTCTGAGAAGCAAACTTTACGATCTCTGGAAACCGAAACAAGCCTTCCGACTTATGGACATTGAAAACAATTATTTCTTGGCATCATTCAAATCAAATTCGGATCTCCTCCATGTTCTCACTGAAGGTCCGTGGACCATTTTCGGACATTACCTCACCGTCGAGCCATGGTCTGCAGACTTCCAAGCGTCCCAGCCGTTCCCTACCAACATTTGGTCGTGGATTCGTCTCCCGGGTTTACCGGCTACCCTATATAAACGCAGCCTTATCACTGCCATCGGAGAATGTATCGGACCTGTCATCAGAATTGATTACCAAACGGAGAGTGGTCAAAGAGGGAGATTCGCGCGTATGGCCATCAAAATTGATCTCCGGAAGCCGCTCATATCTAAGATTGTTATTAATGGTAATGTGCAAATTGTGGAATATGAATCTCTCCCTATCGTTTGTTTCGGCTGTGGTAGATATGGCCACTCACAGGACAACTGCCCGGACGCTACGGAAAACCCTACCGACACTACCCCAGCCCAACACAACGAACCAGTTGACCCCTCTAAAGCCTCTTCCAGCACTGTTCCCCCGACAAAGGAAGCCAATGTCCCTAATCCCGACCCTACTGCTGCTCCCAACCCATCTTTTGGACCTTGGATGCTTGTTGAAAAGCGCCAACGGCGACCACCAAAGAAAACCACCGATACCCCTGCCCGCCCAGCAAGTGGGGTTTTCACTGCTTCACGATTCAACCCAATATATGATGTTGAGAGTGAGAAAACGGACGAACCGGCAAGCCTTGGTCCCATGCATTTTGGTGCACAGACGGTGAATGAATCAAGCAATCAGAACCTGAGACACAAGTACAAGGCTAAAGGAAAAGGTTTGAGCTCCAATAAAACGAGCAAAGCAGTCCATGTTCGTAAACCCCTGACCCTTGCAGACTTCCCAATCCTTGGTCAGACCCCAACCCGCACAGCACCACCCCAGGCCGCTACTGCAGTTCCCTCAACGTCCCCCCTTGATGTCACCAAACATTCATCGGTGGTCCTAGGAGAAAACCAAGATCCTAATGTGCCGTGCGCCCCACTCGCCCCGGATATAGCTATCAATCAAGCTGTGCAGCATCCTCTTGGACATCCACCGGAGGCCACTGCTAAGTGTGCCAACATGGTCCTTGACAATCCCCATAATGTGACGCCTCTTGGAGATGCTAATATAGCCATTACTGATGATAATAGCCATGACCATGGCGGCGACCGGGCAATTGCCATGTTAGAATGAAGCTCCCTCCCTTGACGCGCATTCTATTTTTTATGGATATTAAGATTTTTAGCTAGAACGTACAAGGCTGCGGACATAGGCGTTTCTTAACCGCTGCCAAACAACTCCTTCGGGATAATAAACCGGATATGGTTATCTTTATGGAACCTTGCATTAGTGGTCGTAAAGCGGACTCCGTCATTTCTTCTTTGGGTTTTCCGAATTCTCATCGTGTGGAAGCTGTTGGTTTTGCCGGTGGTATTTGGTTAGCTTGGTATGATACTGTTAAAGTAGAAATTCTTCTGAATCACTTTCAATTCATCCACTGCAGGGTAACAGCAAAAGGTGATGGCCACTCTATCCTCGCCACTGCCGTCTATGTTAGTCCCCGTTCTTCGCAACGGAAAATTCTTTGGCCGCACCTACGACGTCTCGCCACTGCCATTCATTCGCCTTGGGTTTTATTTGGTGACTTTAACGCGACTCTTGCTACTTTGGAGAGAAAAGGTGGTGCTGCTACTTCTCGCCCAAGCAAAGACTTCCAAGCCTTCGTCTTTGATCTTGGCCTTCGCGACATGGGTTATTCAGGTCCCGAGTTTACTTGGACAAAAGGAAACACACATGTGAGGCTAGACAGATTCATATGCAATAGCTACTGGGATGAAACTTTTCCTGAAGCTAGTGTTGAACATCTTCTACGTCTCCGTTCGGATCACCGCCCTATCCTCCTAAATGTAGGGCACACTGTACGTCATTCCACTCTTGGCCCTTTCCGCTATTTTACGGGCTGGCAATCACATGAGGATTTTGAACGCATGGTAAGGGATAATTGGAAGGCCTCAACATCTTTGTCAGAAACTCTTTCTAATTTCACTAAGGCAGCGGATGTTTGGAACAAAACCACATTTGGCTATATCGGCACAAAGAAAAAACTTCTTATGGCGCGACTTCGAGGTATTCAAATCTCTTTGGCCTCCCGTTCTTCGCGTTTTTTACGCACACTTGAAGAAGAGCTCCTTATTGAACTTGAGCATCTCCTTGACCAAGAAGAATTGTTGTGGCGTCAAAAATCTAGATCAGATTGGATTGTTGAGGGCGATCGCAACACTCGCTATTTTCATCACCGGGCAACTATTCGTAAGCAGAAAAATAAAATTACTTCCTTGAAGTTACAAGATGGCACGTGGTGTGATGATGATGATATTCTTCAAGAGGAGGCCACTCGCTTTTATGAGCAATTATTCTCGCGAGATGCAAGCCCTCCTATCCCTTTTACTAGCACAGTGACGTATCCGGCGATACATTCTGATATTATTCAACGCCTTCATGAGGTACCTTCAAATAATGAAATCCATGATGCACTTCGAGCTATGGCTCCTCTTAAATCTCCAGGTTGGGACGGTCTCCACGCTGAATTTTTTCAGCGGCAATGGCCCATTGTTGGCCCCTCTATCTGCGATATGGTACAAACTATTTTCCGAGGAGGAACTATTGAACCCTCTCTCAATCGCACCGTCCTTGTATTGATTCCTAAGAAGGACAAGCCCGAAGCTTTTACAGATTTTCGACCAATCAGCTTATGTACGGTCCTGTATAAGCTGGTTACTAAGGTGATTGCCTGCCGTCTTAAACCTTTATTTCCGCTGCTTATAGGCCCGAATCAATCTAGTTTCATTGCCGGCCGATCAATAGTGGATAATATCATTATCAACCAAGAAGTTGTCCACTCGATGCGAGCTTCAAAATCAAAACTTGGCTGGATGGCGATCAAAGTGGACTTGGAAAAAGCTTTCGATAGATTGCAATGGGATTTTATTGATGACTCTATGGTGGCTGCGGGTTTCTCACCCGAATTGCGAAGGATAATTATGGACTGTGTCTCATCCTCTAGCATTCAAATCCAATGGAACGACAAGCTCTCTAGGGCCTTCAACCCGTCGCGTGGTATCCGGTAAGCCGATCCCTTGTCTCCATACCTTTTTGTCCTAGCGATGGAAAGACTTGGTCACTTAATTTCTGGTTCGGTACAGCAGGGTTATTGGCATCCTTTTCGTTTTATCCGGAATGGTTCACCCTTGTCGCACCTTTTCTTTGCTGACGACCTTATCCTTTATGCTCGTGCGGATATTCAACAGGCCCACATCATCAATGAAATTCTTATGTATTTTGGGACTCACTCAGGACATCGTGTGAGCAAGCCAAAAACCCATATATATTTTTCTCCCAATACCAAGCTGGATTCGCAGCAAGCAATCAGTGCTTTCCTTGGTTTCCAACGGGTTGAATCCTTGGGAAAATATTTAGGTGTGCCGGTTCAGCACCAACGCCTCAAATGTGCGAATTTTGATTTCTTACTTACTAAGGTGAAGGAAAAGCTAAGTGGTTGGAAGGCTCGAACCCTATCTATGGCCGGTCGCATTATTTATGCGAAATCGGTACTAAGTGCTATTCCTATTTATTTCATGCAGTCCACTATGCTCCCTAAGAAAGTTTGCCATTTGATCGAAAAACATATCCGACAATTTATTTGGGGCTCGACCTCTACTGCCGTGAAATCCTCCCTAGTTAATTGGGAGGCTATATGTCAACCTATGGAATGTGGAGGCTTGGGATTCCGACGCTTACACAACTTCAACCCGGCTTTCGTCTTGAAGCTTGGCTACTTGCTCGTTACTAGGACAAGTTCTTTGTGGGTTAATTTCTTGCGGGAAAAGTACAGAATGATGGCTCTTTGTCCTCTGTCGATCTCCCGGGCAAATTGTTCTCCACTTGGAGGGCAATCGCATCAGCTTGGCCGACTCTTCGCTCTAACCTTGCTTGGTCCTTAGGAAACGGTAACTACGTGGACATTATGGAGGACTGTTGGCTGCCGCGTATTGGCATTCTATGTGATCACCTCTTGGATGCATCACGGGTTCCAACTTTTGCTGATTTACTGGACGAGGATGGTGACTGGGACTTCTCGCTCTTATCCTCCTTTTTCGCACCAGCCGTGATACCTCATATCATGAGCACGAAAGCCCCCAACCCTCTTGACTCACAGGATATGCTGATTTGGCGACCTTCCAATAAGCACAATTTTGAGGTCTCCTCAGCATACGCTAGACTAGAAACAGGTTTATGGGATGCCGTAAATCCAATATGGCACACAGTTTGGCGTTTGCAGGTACCCCATCGCATTCGCCTCTTTCTATGGCTGGTGTTTAAAGGCCGTCTGATGACCAACAATGAGCGATATCGGCGCTCCTTCGGGCATTCTCCTCTATGTCCTCGCTGCCAGCAAGCCCCTGAAACTCTCGCCCATGCCCTCCGCGACTGCCATTTCTCCAAAAAACTATGGTTGCTCTTTGTTCCACGGAATCATGACAGTTTTTTCACCTCAATGGATGTTTGTGACTGGCTGCAGCAGAACATATTATGCATGGTTTCCTGCGATGAAAACGGTACACCTTGAAACTTGCTCTTTGCTTCTACTTTGTGGCAGGCATGGAAAGCTAGAAATGATCATGTGTTTAATGCCTGCATTCAGCACCCCTCATCGATCCATCAGAGAAGCATCACTTGGGCTTGGTATTATAGCGAGTCTTCAGCAAGACAAACAACGCGATATCCGCAGGTTGATTGTGTGGTTCCCTGGCATCGTCCTCCCAGGGGCTGGGTATGTCTAAATGTAGACGGCGCGGTTAATTCAAGAAGCAGCATGGGATCCGTTGGTGGTCTCATTCGCGATGACGCAGGAAGTTGGATTACAGGTTTCTCGCGTTTCATGGGATCTGTTTCGACGCACGATGCCGAGTTATGGGCAATCTACATTGGTTTGCAAGTAGCCTGGGCTAATGGTTTCACTTTTGTCGAAGCACAATCTGATTGCTTAGAGGCTGTCAAAGCAATTAAAGACAGTGGAGCGAATGACAGCCCTAATCCGTTAGTCCGAGCCATAGATCACATCATTCACTACGGTTGGGAAGTAGAAATCAAATGGATTAAACGCTCGGGGAATATGCCAGCAGATTTCCTTGCAAAAAATGCCGATATCTCCACTTTCGCCTTACAGATTCTCAACGAGTACCGCCTTTGTTATTGGATCTCCTAGAGAAGGACATGGCTAATCCTTGTATGTCTTCTTAGTAGCTCTTTTCTTTCATCTTTTAAATAAAAAAAAAAGTCATTTTTTTGTTTTTGTTGTATCTTATTTTTGTAAAGAAACTTAAGTTCAGAATCATAATCACCATTTTAACTCCTCAAAATGCTCAGCTTGGGGTTGACCAGAAACTGAATACAATCATAACGCAATGAAAATATTGCATATATTATGACAACCACAGCACGGCGTGGTCAACAGTTAGCCGCCTAAAACTCGTTTTTGAAGGTTGAAAAAACCAATACAATCCTGCTGCTTACATCTTCCTTGGAAAGAAAGTCTCATTGGCCCTCTGTGATTCTTGTTTTCTCAAATGTAGACTTTGACAAGTGTACTTTGAGTTTTCAAAGTTTTTTTTTTTATCTTTTTGACAATTCACATTTCATCATTCTATCTCAAGCCTTACAAGATAATCTTTGGCCCTCTTCTGTTGATCTTTGCTTTCAGTACAGAAACCGATACCAATTCGAAACTGTTTGATGTTTATAGTGTGAGATGAAGAGTTTTTTAGTTTTTAGACTTTTGATGTTTTTATCAGCCGTGATGAAGTTGTCATTTGGAGCTGATATGATAGTTCCAGGTCAATCCATCAGTGATGGTGAGACATTGGTTTCTTCGTCTCTAAGGTTCGAACTCGGATTCTTCTCTCCCGGGAACTCGAAGAACAGATTCTTGGGGATATGGTTTTGGAATACTACCAGGACAGTCGTTTGGGTTGCGAACAGAAACAGACCGATCGCTGATGAAAACGGGGTTTTAGCCATCGATGGTAATGGAAATCTGATACTCCTGGATGGAACAAACACCTCGGTTTGGTCTTCGAATGTCTCGAGGAAAGCAGAGGGTCCAGTGGCACAACTCTTGAATTCTGGAAACTTTGTTGTTAGAGACAATAGAATGATGCAGGAGCAGGAGTCTAATGAGGCCTATCTATGGCAGAGCTTTGATTACCTTTCGGACACGCTGTTGCCTGGCATGAAGCTTGGAATAAACTTAAAAACCGGATCGGAATGGTTTTTATCGTCTTGGAGAAGTGTCGATGATCCATCTCCTGGAAACTATACTTGCAGGCTTAGAATTCAAGGCCTGGCTTCTTTAGTTACTTATTCAGGATCAACAAAAGTGTTCCGAAGTAGACCATGGGATGGATTAGATTTTGATGGTAACATGGTGTCATCGGACTTGGTTTTTGTATCGTCTTTCGTGCGTAATGCGAATGAAATCTACTACAGTTATGATACTTTCAACAATCCAATTATGGCGCAATTAACATTGAACCAGTCAGGTACTGCCATGGTCCTTATATGGAATGAGACCAGCACTAAATGGGACACAGCTTATTTTGAACCACAGGACAAGTGTGACCGATATGGTCAATGTGGTGCAAATGCTATTTGCAGCATGAACAAGACACCGATTTGCGAGTGTCTGAGAGGATTCAGACCTGAATCACAAGGTCTGGTTGCAGAAAACCTCAATCGGTCTACAAAGTGTGTGAAAGAACCGTCAACAGACTGCCGGAACGGAGAGGGGTTTCTAAAACTTGTTAGTATGAAACTGCCTGATTTCATAGAGTTCAAGTTGAACCAGAGTCTGACGCTCGAGGAATGTGAGGCAGACTGTTTGAGAAACTGCTCGTGTAGTGCTTATGCAAGCCTGACTTCAGATGAACAAAAGAACGGCTGTTGGATGTGGTACGGGGACTTGATCGATATGAAAGACCTATCGGCGGAAAGGACGGGACACGATATCTATGTAAGAGTACCATCTTCAGAACTAGGTAAGCAAACTATGACCATTTTCACATTGTTTTGTTGCATAACTTCGTCTAAAAATAGTCGTAGTACGAATAATAAGTTTCTGTTTGCAACATGAACACTAATCATTTGCTTAACTATGAAGAAATGAGCTGAATCAGCTTGATAAAAAACTCAAGCATTTCATAACATTGAAATCTTCCATCATAGCACTACTTCCCAGCAATGTATGCAGGTGGAAACTAACAGAAAGCTGTCCTGTTGTGTGCACTTGACATTGTCTTTTTAAGGATCAGCTCGAGCCTCAAACGGAGCGAATCAAACAACAATAATCATAGTAGTTTCTATCATTTCTGGAATGATTGTCTTCAGCTTGGGATTCTGCCTTATCCTGAGGAAAAAATGGAAAACCGGTAAGCAATGCTATAAAAGATATAAAAGATGGATTCTTTTATGTACTTTTATGCTTTCTGGTCATACCTAAAAGATGGATAATTTTTCTTGATATTTACCTGTTCCATGATCAGCCCATACTTCAAATGACAAGAGAAGAATAAAGATTGCAATGCTGCTTTCCGTTGTTCCTGGCGCGGCAGTCTTGGCTATTTTCTACTACATTATTAAGAAAATATTGAAAAGAGGTAACTGAATTCGCCTTTTATTTCCGAATCATCATATTTGAAATACATTTAGACTTGGAGGCTAAAGTGTCAAAATAGGCCAGGAACGATGCAAGGTGAATGAAGAAGTGCACCTGTTTGATTTGGCTTCCATTGAAACAGCTACCAATAGTTTTTCCCAAGAAAATTTAATAGGAACTGGCGGATTCGGTCCTGTTTATAGGGTAATACTCACCATCTCTTGATCAGACAATATGCTCAGAAAAGTTTCAATGAGCTTTTGGATATGAAGAGTCAAGAGTGTTAAGTTTTGTATTCTGTCTAACCAACTTGCAGGGCATCCTTCCAACTGGTAAATACATTGCTGTAAAGCGGCTGTCACAGAGTTCCGGACAAGGTGTCGAAGAGTTTATGAATGAAGTAGTTTTAATTGCCAAACTTCAACACAGGAATCTTGTTGGACTCTATGGAAGCTGCATTCAGGGAGGAGAAAGGCTTTTGGTCTACGAATATATGCCCAACAAAAGCCTTGACTATTTTATCTTCGGTTCGATTTCTTAAACTTTCATGCATCTTATCATGTTACATAATGTTTGATTATTCAAAACTTAAGTAGAGTTAGCTCAAATCACATTTGAAATGCCTGATTTGGAGAAAATTACAAGTCATGGAGGTCTCATGCAGATCATGACAGGAAAATGTTATTGGCATGGCCGAAGCGGTTTGACATTATCCTGCAGATTGTGAGAGGACTTTTATATCTACACCAAGACTCTAAGCTCCAAATTATTCATAGAGATCTCAAGACTAGCAATATTCTGCTAGATAGTTATATGAACCCCAAAATTTCGGACTTCGGGTTGGCAAGAACTTTTGAAGGGGATGACAAAGTATCAGAAACAAAAAGAGTTATTGGAACATTGTAAGCTCAACTATCTGTAACTCACAGATTTTTTGCATTCCAAAAGGACTTATTCATGATATTTCCATGCAGTGGATATATGTCTCCAGAGTATGTAATTAAAGGTAAATTTTCAGCAAAGTCCGATGTGTTCAGCTTCGGTGTACTTCTACTCGAGATGATAAGTGGCCAAAAGATTTCCAGTTTCAGTCACCCTGATCACCACCATAGTCTACTGGGCCATGTAAGTAAACATAATGATTTTTTTTTTTAAATCTTTTGTTCCCTTCCATTGCTGCTTTTCTAATGACAGTTGTTCTAGGCATGGTTGCTGTGGAATGAAGGCAGGGCCATGGAGCTCGTAGATGCATGTTTGAAGGATTCCATTGTTGAATCCCAAGTTCTTAGATGTATTCAAGTGGGCTTATTATGTGTTCAAAATCTGTCCAAAGACAGACCAACAATGTCATCTGTAAATTTTATGTTGGCAAATGAAGAATCAAGTTTGCCCCATCCTAAAGTCCCGGGATTCTTCACCGAAACAAGTCCATATACAAATGCAACAAGAAAAGGAGACCAGCATTCCATAAATGCAGTGTCTATAACAATAGTGGAAGGGAGATAGTAATCCCTGCATATCTTGCTTTCTGGTTTCCTCCATTTGCTTAGGCTATATAGCAGTTGTAATATACATATACCTTCATAAATTCAATTTTAGTTAATGTATATCACCACCTTATAAGCTCTTAGGACATGGTGTTAAGCTGATTGACTGACTGTAATATCTTCTAGCCATTGAATGGTAGTTGTGAGAAAGGGGCCATGGTGGCCGGAGATGCAATTAATGATGGTGGTTTGTGTGTGATCGGTGGTTAAGGATTTATTGTTTGAAGAAGATGGAAAGGATATTTTCCAGAGAAAACAATGTGTTTCTCTGTATTTTCTTATTATTCTTCAATTATTCAAATGTGTGTAAGGTGAGCCTTTAAATAGGCAATTACAGAGTTTTAGTATAGTTAAACTATACTTTTATCTCTAATTTAAATAATATTTATCCCTAATTTAAATAAGACTTCTAGTAAATCTAAACTACTGACTTGAGAATAAGCTCTAATTATACATTAAATAAAACTCTACCACTTCTCGGATAACTTACACTCTCCCTCAAACTCTAACACTTCTCGGATAACTTACACTCCCCCTCAAGCTGGTGAGCAAATGTAGTAGAGCACCAGCTTGGATCTTGGATGTGATGCCCTACTCATATTTCTTCTGTTGTTTCTTAGAGAAAAAGAAAATCTCCCTTTTCCGGGAGCCATTGAGTTGAACAACTAGGATATAATCATATTGTTCTTTGCACGGTCATTGTTGAAAATTTACAGCTGATGTTGCTGGTTTCGGCATCTTCTTGAGATGACTACCAATTTTGCTGTAGTTGTTGGTTTTGCACCTCCCTTAGATGTCTTCCAGCTTTTTCTGCCATTCACGGACTAAGTAGCTGCTTCCATTCAATAACGATCACAGGAATCTACACTCCCCCTCAAGCTGGTAGTTACACGTACTAGAGTCACAGCTTGGATTTTTTATGTAGAATTCCTTGAAAAATAATATAGTTTTTCTTTAAGGCTAAACTAAAACCTTTTCTGCTATCTTTTTTAGGACGGATGGCTAAGATAGAACCAAATAGTTTTTTAAGGCTAAACTATAACCTTTTGGACAAAACAACAAAAATAAACGAGCAGAAATTTCACCAGAGATGTAAGATTTCACCAGAGATATAAGATTCCAACGAAGGAGAAGCCAAGGAACGAGCGTAGCCTAATGATAGCAGCGGAAAAAAAGTGTGCATATGAAAAGAAAAATAATATCAGATAAGAGATGGCAGCAGTGGTGACGACTTCAAGATCGTTGTTGGCTCATGATACCAACTCTGTCACGGGGTCAGGTCACGGGGTCAGAGTCTTCACGCAGGGACAACTCCCCCGTGCGGCAACCCAGGGCTCCCATAAGCCCGGGGCTCAGCCTTTTCCATTCGATGCTTACTGGTTTCGCCCTCCCATGGGCTCATCAGGGAAGCGGGGACAGCTCCCGACCAGTGTGGTGCCTAACCAGCACGCTCGGCCCCCAGGACCGATCGGCTGTACGACACGTACTACACCCTTAATGCTATCCCGCATCCCGACTTTAAGCACAGCCAGAAAGCATCTCGTCACGGTCTTGCCTATCACGCAAACGGACCGTGACAATCTCCCCCACTCAATTCATGCACGCCCTCGTGCATGGGGAGAAATCTCGTTCCCACATCAATGGGGAACCAACCCAGATCGAGTGTGCAATTCCCTGCCTGCTCGCCCTCATTACCGAGGTTCTGCGAGTGCTTGGCGAACTTTCGCTGTAGCTTCCTGCCTACCCTACCTCGTCTCAGTCTCTTTCTAGAGGTCCCACTCGCGGACACCACTTCACTCGGGTGTGAGTCTAACGCTCGTCCACTTGACCCGCTACACGCAGCACATGGAGCGCTTGGTAAGCTCACAGCTAGCACACGACCTGCTCTGATACCATGTGAGAAAGGGGCCATGGTGGCCGGAGATGCAATTAATGATGGTGGTTTGTGTGTGATCGGTGGTTAAGGATTTATTGTTTGAAGAAGATGGAAAGGATATTTTCCAGAGAAAACAATGTGTTTCTCTGTATTTTCTTATTATTCTTCAATTATTCAAATGTGTGTAAGGTGAGCCTTTAAATAGGCAATTACAGAGTTTTAGTATAGTTAAACTATACTTTTATCTCTAATTTAAATAATATTTATCCCTAATTTAAATAAGACTTCTAGTAAATCTAAACTACTGACTTGAGAATAAGCTCTAATTATACATTAAATAAAACTCTACCACTTCTCGGATAACTTACAGTAGTTTAATATTATTAAGCTGGCATCTTGAAATTGAAGTCACAAACAGACAAAGTCACAATAGACTTTCATATTGTTATCACATTATACAACTCATTAATTTCAACCTTTTCTGCAGATTTTTCTGACCTGCAAAACTTTATTATATTTTTTTCTTTCTGTAGAGAAAAATATACACTCCAACATCACCCTTCACATCATTTCTGGTCCTCACAAGCAAGCTGTTCAACCTTGAAACCTCATCTTCACGCTATTGTTTAGTAATGTAGTAAGCTAATTGAAACAGTTCCATCTTATGTCAATGGCGTCATATGGTAAGCGCTGTGGCATACACTTTGTTTCTGTTATTGAACATAAAGTTCACCATTGCAGCTGTCCATCGTCAATGAGAGTAGTAGTAAACGGAATGTTGTATACGCAGCACCGCCAAACGAATATGACAATTACAGGAAATGTGGTGTCAATGGTATTTTCAGCCTTAGCATTAGCAGCAAAGCAACTTGCGAGTGTTTGGAGGGTTTCATACCTGAATCACCAGAACAACAACATATGGGAAGTCACTGTGGGTCTAAAAGGTGTGTTAGAAAAGGGCTATCAGATTGCCATAATGGAGAGAAGCTTCTAAAATTCGACGGGATGAAGTTACCGGACTTGATAGACTTTAGCCTGAATGAAACTACGAGTCTTAAGGAATGTGAAGTGAACTGCTTGAAGAATTGTTCTTCAGAGCTAGGTAAGTAGCAGTACTCTTTATGGACTATTACGGTATTCATCGTCCTCTGACCTGTCTTCTCTATAAGACAATTTTGTTGCTATTGCTTCAGGACCAGCATATAATTTAAATGGAGGAAAAAGATAACCATGGTAATTGCAACTATCTCTCCTGCAACTAATAACTTCTCACAAGAAATCTACTTGGATATGGCGACTTTGGCTTCGTTTATAAGGTAAAGAAGTCAATTTTTCCCCATACAACTGATGGAAAGTGGGAAGAACACTGGTTTTGCTTCGGAGTCTTGTTACTGGAGATTGATAGTGGGAAGAACACTGGTTTTTATTAGTCTATTTCTCTCCATCTTCTCTCGCCCACATGAGTTTCTAAACTGAATTAACAGCTTTACTTCATGAATTCAAACTGTTTTACCATATTTGACACATATGTTCTGGATGGAGTACAAAGAGATGATACTGTTTTCATTTTTCCTGTGGTTGAAGGCATGGAATTTTTGGACAAGCAACTGTGCAACGGACTTATTTGATCCAATGCGGGAAGAGCTGCATACACATGTGGCAACCAGATATGTTAACATAGGGCTACTTCGTGTCCAAGCAATAGCAGACGATAAACCTAACCATTTCCGATGTTTTCTCGATGCTTACCAATGAAAGCTTGGTATTACCCTCTCCTAAACAACCAGCTTTCTTAAATACAACAAGTATGGAAAAAGATAACTTGGTACAACAGAGCAGGTATGAAATTTGCTCTGTAAATGATGTAACATTTTCAGTCATGGATGCTCGGTGACATGTTTAAGTTTCGTTGATCATAATTCTTTTTTGGTATAGAAAATTGACTGAGCTCAAGTGAGACTTTTCAAAGATAATTTGATACTAAACAATTCTTCTCAAATGAAAGATAGAATATTGACTGAGCTCAAGTCCACTAATGTAGTTAGTGTCGTTTTAGAACACATCTTTGTGGACCATTTCAAAGTCATGTAACACAACCATGGAAAACATGTTTTTCCACTAACACAAACAAAAAAAGAGCTATAGTTTTTTTTTTGTCTTGGTTCATTTTTCAAACCTTTGTGTTTGAAGATGTGATTTCGAATATGTGGATGCATACTTAAGGGTGACATAAAAAGGCTCAGTTGGTATATGTTCCGCAGAGGGTACTCCTGAGGTAAAATTAGTGAAGGCACACGCGAAAGTGACAAAACCTTAACCGACTTACGGATCCGTGAGTAACTGAATAGAACAAGTTTTGAGTTATATGCTGACGACGTGTTTCGACGGGTCGAGATGGATTGTGACAATACTAACGTGGAAATTAATGCTATGCATGCAACTTCATTTTGTCAACATCATGGACTAGTCTTCTTCTAGACTAAAATATTATCTGGTCTAAGTCACACAAAGCATTGTTTCCTTTTTGTTAAATTTGTAGGATGCAATGAAAAAGCATTGGAACATTGCGACTTTCGGAGAAAAAAAATGAAGGGAAATAGGTTTGCTTCTCTTCTCAATTTGCTGTTTTTTCCATTCCTTGTCTTCCAAACTACCAATGGTGTTGATACCATTGAACAAGGTCAGCCTATTACATATCCGAATACAATTATATCAGCTGGGGGGAGATTCGAACTTGGGTTCTTTTCTCCGGGAAATACCTCGAAGTACTATGTTGGAATATGGCATAAAGTGTCTAACCGAAGCATTGTTTGGGTAGCTAACAGAGAGTATCCCTTGCCCGGACAATCTTCGAATCTTAGCATCAATGATGATGGAAAGCTCGTGATTTCGGATGACAAGACGGTATATGAGGTGACAGAGGGTATCACCAACCGCAAAACTTATGCACGGCTACTAGATTCAGGTAACCTTGTGTTGCTCGATTGTAGTAGCTTACAAGTTTTATGGGAAAGTTTTATGGATAAAACAAATACTATTTTGCCTGGAATGACTCCTCAATATGATGCTAGATTATTTGGACATAACTGGTCGCTAGTATCATGGAGAACTTTGGAGGATCCAGCCCCCGGGCCACTCTCTTTGGAACTAAATGATGAAAGTTTAGTTATTAAGAAGGGTTCCAAAACATACTGGACTGATACCCAAAATCTCTTCTGAAGTTCGGGATCGTTTCGTTTGAATCGGTCTCGTCATGGATATTGGAAATTTCCTAATACTTCTGAGGCTACACAGATTGTACTGGATGTGCTTGGGCAGCTTAAGCTACAGTCTTGGTCTAAAGATGACAAACGTTGGCATACATTAGAGTCTTCTAAGTGTCCGTATCATCGATGTGGTGCTTTCAGCATTTGCAGCATCACTACTGAAACACCATGCAGCTGTTTGGAAGGCTTTGAACGTATTAAGAATGGGAAATCCGAAGATTGTATGAGAAAAACCGACTTGCAGTGCAGAACCGAAGAAGGTCAAGTTCGGAATGAAGGGTTTCTTTTGAAGTCTTTTGTAGAATATCCAAGTGGTGGATATGGGTTAAATCTAATTAGTAATGCAGCAGCCTGCAGATCAGAGTGTTTGAACAACTGTTCTTGCATTGCTTATGCTTATGATGCCAAGCTCAAGCATGGATGCTTGGTCTGGTATGGCGATTTGTTCGATCTGAAGCAACTTCCACATGATGATGAAAATGGAAACAACTTTTATCTCAAGCTTGCAGCTTCTGAGCTAAAACTAGGTAGGACAAATAACATATACATTAACTATTGTATTCTGTTTTTATTCTTTTGGCCCTTTCATATTTGATTTTGTTTCGTAGACACAAGCACAACAAATGGAACTGCAAAAGATCAAAAGAAGAAAAGAAACAACGGGCAGCTTTGGATAATTGGCATACTAACATTATCTCTTTCTATGCTTGTTTTGGGGTTTGGCATTTATTTTATCAGAAAAAGGCTTCAGCCGAGAGGTCAAACTTTATCCCTTTTATATTCTATAACGAGTAGTGTTCTTATATAACACTGTAAGTTCATTTTCTCTGCAACTTTTCAGGGGAAGATTTGCTAAAATTTGATCTGGCAGTGATCCTACAATATGATGATACAAAGGAGCCTGGAATACATCGAAAAAACAAATCGAAACTCCAACTATTCAGTTTTGCAAGCGTTTCTGCTGCAACAGATAACTTTTCAGCCGCAAATAAGCTTGGTGAAGGCGGTTTCGGACCTGTTTATAAGGTATGAACTTTTTCCTTATCGTTGCAGGGTTCACCAATGACTTCAACAAGACGTTACTGCACTATGTTACAGTTTCGAGTCTCTAGCATCTGTTAGATCGATTAGATCTACAATTGTGGTAAATGTTACCCGGCTGAAAACATGTACATGGACCACATTTTAAATCAAAACCAATGTAGGGCATATTAATTTCAGGGAGTATTACTGAAAGGTGATGAGATAGCTGTCAAAAGACTATCAAGAAGATCTGGACAAGGATGGGAGGAGTTGAAAAATGAAGCACTTGTCATAGCCAAGCTCCAGCACAAGAACCTTGTCAGGCTTCTAGGATGTTGCGTCGAGCGAGATGAGAAGATACTAATTTATGAATACATGCCGAATAAGAGCTTGGATTTTTTCCTTTTTGGTTGGTATTTCATCAGATGTTTGAATCTGTTTTCAATACCTTTTTTACCAAGAAAGCAAAGGAATACTCACTAGCAACGTTGTCATGTACTACAGATTCGATCAAACGTAGGGTACTCGATTGGGAGACTCGTGTTCAGATCACCGAAGGCATCGTGCAGGGGATTCTTTATCTGCATCAATATTCAAGATTGAGAATTATTCACAGAGATTTGAAGGCTAGTAACATTCTGTTGGATAGTAACATGAATCCCAAGATTTCAGATTTCGGAATGGCAAGAATTTTTTTGGGGGAGGAATTACAAGCAAATACGAATAGAATCGTTGGAACTTAGTAAGTAAACAATGAACAACGGAATCCCCTCCCCATGATATGAACTCCCTGACTGTAATTTGTGTCACTGATTATGCTTTGCATTGCATAACTGTGCACAATTATTAACAACTTTTGAGTTGAACATTCACTTTCAGCGACTATATGTCCCCGGAGTACGCTCTCGAAGGCCTTTTTTCAGTGAAATCAGATGTGTTTAGCTTCGGAGTCTTGCTACTGGAGATTGTGAGTGGGAAGAAGAACACCGGTTTTTATCAGTCTAAGTCTCTCTATCTTCTTGCCCACGTGAGTTTCTATACTGCATTAACAGTTTTACTTCAAGAATTCAAACTGTTTTACCATTCAATTCAAATACTGTTTTCTTTTCTTCTTTCTTTTTCCTGTGATTGAAGGCATGGGATTTGTGGACAAGCAACAGTGCAATGGACTTAATTGATCCAACGCTGGAGGAAGTGCCTACACATATGGCAATCAGATATGTTAACATAGGGCTACTTTGTGTCCAAGAAATTGCAGACGATAGACCGACCATGTCCGATGTTTTCTCAATGCTTACCAATGAAAGCTTGGTCTTACCTTATCCTAAACAACCAGCTTTCTTCAATTCAACAAGAATGGAGAAAGACAACTTGGTACAACAGAGCAGGTCTGAAATTTGCTCTGTAAATGATGTAACATTTTCAGTATTGAATGCTCGGTAATACAATGCAGAAGGCACACCAAGTATGCATATATAAGTAAATAAAGTAGCTTTATTCCAATTTCCAGTTCAATGGATACCAGGAAATCTCTGCACATAGTGATGTTCCCATGGCTTGCTATGGGCCATTTCATCCCTTTCTTTCTTCTCTCCAAGCTCTTAGCTTTAAAGGGTCATAAAATCTCCTTCGTTTCCACCACCGGAAACCTCTCTAAACTTCCCAAAATCCCACCAAATCTGTCTTCCCGCATGACCCTTGTCTCCTTCCCCTTGCCCCTTGTGCCCAACTTACCGGACCTCGCCGAGTCCTCCATGGACATCACCCATAACCAGCAGCAACCACTTAAACACGCCCTCGATCTCCTACGACCGCTTCTGTCCTCTTTCCTTCAATCCTCCAAACCCGATTGGATCATCTACGACTATGCTTCTTATTGGCTTCCCTCTGTAGCAGAACAGCTTGGTATCTCGCGCGCTTTCTTCGCCGTCTTCACGGCTGCATGTTTATCCTTCACGGGCTCACCGTCCACTTTGATCGGCGGCGGCGGTGATGATGAAAGGTCGACGGCTGAGGACTTCACGAAAGTCCCCGGCTGGGTTCCGTTCGAATCCAACCTGGCTTATCGTTTGTATGAAATCACTAAATATATCCAACGCACGGACGGGGATAACTTTGGACCGCCCGACACGGTCCGGTTCGGTGTTACGATTCAAGAGAGTGACTTTGTTGTCGTTAGAAGCTCTGCCGAGTTCGAACCGGATTGGTTCAATCTTTTAGGGGGGCTGTATGAAAAACCGGTGATACCGATTGGGTTTTTACCGCCGGTACCGGAAGAATTAGATGAAATCCAGGACGATGAAAAATGGGTTTGTGTTAGAAAGTGGTTAGATGAACAGAGAGTTAACTCAGTGGTTTACGTAGCGATGGGGACTGAGGTTCATTTAAGTAAAGAAGAACTCAGTGAGTTGGCTAACGGGTTGGAGAAATCAGGTTTACCTTTCTTTTGGGTACTGAAGAACTCACCTGGAACAAGCGAGTCGGAGTTGGAGATGCTGCCGGATGGTTTCGAGGAGCGAGTCAAGGGACGAGGGTTCCTTTACTTGGGCTGGGCGCCACAAGTGAGGATACTGAGTCACGAGTCGATTGGGGGATTCTTGACTCACTGTGGTTGGAACTCGGTTATAGAGGCATTGGGGTTGGGGCGAGTTCTGATAATGCTTCCAATATTGAATGACCAAGGACTAAATGCCAGGCTGTTGCAGAACAAAGGTGTGGGTTTAGAGATACCGAGAAACGAACCAGATGGATGGTTCACGAGCGAGGCGGTGGCCGAGTCGGTTCGGGTGGCGGTGGTGGAAGAATCGGGCAAGGCGTTGAGAGAAATGGCAAAAGCAATGAAAGGTTGTTTCGGGGATCCGGGGAGGAATGATGGTTGGGTGGACAAATTTGTAAGTAAGCTGGAGGATTATAGGCATAGGGAATGAATGGTAGTAGTAAGTAGTAATCAATGTAAGCTATTTGTTTGTACCAATCAGATAAGCTCACAAGGCCACTGCATTTGCCATTGTTGTTTCTGTAATTTTATTCCATGTTCTTCCACTTGGTGTACAACTGCATTTGTTTCTTAATCATGAAGCTACTGAACTATCATGAAACACGGTGGCTACATGGCTCCCGAGTATGCTTCGGAAGGTGTCTTCTCTGCGAAATCGGATGTCTTCAGCTTTCGAAGTTTTGTTGTTTGATATTTTAAGTGGAATGGGACCTTTGGACAATCAGTAGGCCATTGGAGTAGCTTAATTCATGCACCTAGAATAGCAACTCATTGTTGCATTGATGGCTTTTGAAAAGTAAACAACTGCTGAACTTTTGCAAGGATTTTCAATCAATCAAATGTCTGTCCTATTGACAAAGTTGAAGGAGAGTTAATCTGAATGATGCAAAATTCATATGGTCGACGGTTTATACTTTGATTTCAAACTTCAAAACACATGCTGCAAGTTCATATATGCATAGCATGGAAAACTCAGAAGTAGGCCAAATATTTCATATATGCACAATATTTGTTCACATCAGCCAAAAACAATTGAACAGGTTAGATCCTCATCCTTTCTCTTCATTTATTCTGTCTTTTCTCTCATTTTAACCCTTTTTTTACAATGTTAAAAAATGGATGAGATGTTTTACAATCATTTACTATTTGCACATTAACCTCCAGTTTATAATTTATCCACTCCATACCACTTATTTACCTTATTATTAAATTAGTCACATGACACATTTCATTCAACTTAAGCATACATGCTGGTCAAAAATGGTGGGTGCTACACACTCCCATGGATCCTACCAACGAGGTGGAAATGGAGGATGGAAGTCCTCTAGTAGACAATGACAGATACTAGACTTGTGGGGAAGTTAATTTACTGAACTCACATTAGACTAGATATCAGATTGTCGTAGGCGCGGCAAGTTGATTCATGAACAATCCAATTGAGAAGGGTTCGTGCATGTAAATGCTTGGCTCAACTTTGAAACCAAGATTCTAATCGAGCTTGGCTCAACTCGGTTACATTCCAGCCGATCGTTATAAAACATAAAAAGTATGCAAGTTTTCAATGGGACATTAGCATACCACAAAGATAAGCTACAGCAAGCAACTCTTTCTCCCAAAAAGGAGTATACAAAATGGAAAACGTGTTCATGATATATCATTGAAGAATTACCAAGGATCGAGGCATTAATACAAAGAGATAGTTATATCTGTATAATTTCAGTTGAATCAAGGGCTGGAGTTCTTTACCGGAGGAGATTGCCGAGAAAGAAAAGGAACATTTACCACAGTCCCAATAATATTTTCTCCAACAATCAAAGTGTCTCCCTCTGAAGCTGCTTTTTTCTTGATGTAGCCTAAAGCAAAATGGTCACATTCCTTTCTTCCAGTTGTATAGCTTGTCAGCTCCCCCACCTGCAGGAATTTAAAAGAATAGCTTAGTGTAAATAGTTTCCAAAACCTAGGGTACTCGGACTTGGGCATGAGTGTTGGATATGAGTATGTATCTGGCACAGTTAGAATTAGTATTTTCTGAACTTTTCCATGTATTTGGTAGATCCTTGGATATCGTATCCCATCAACTGTAATGGGGCTGCCAGGTTCTGCTGGTGCTGACAAATGAATACAGAATACCCCATAGTCTCTGTTTAACTCCATCATACGTGATGAGTCTCGATATTGCCTCTTGTCCCTTGTAACAGCTTAAAGAGCATAAAGTTAGAAAAAGCATGATTTGTACTTTTCTTAGCAGATATTCAATGGTAAGGATTAGGTACCCTTGTTCAATGAAATCGAGTTCCAAAGGCCAGCCTCCAGAACATTAAATTCATTGGTTAGCTCCTTCCCAGGAGCTGGTCTTCCTGCACAATTAAGTTAGATTTTCCTAAGAACTTTTTACAAAAGTAAACCATCACTAAACAACATCTACTGGGAATTTGAGTTCCGTAGATTGGTCAGATGGATGTATTCGGAGAACGCAGTTGGTGTGTGAAGGTGGAGATACATTTCTCAAGAAATCTGGACTAAAATTCCCGAATCCAAGAGCTGCACAACTGGAAGACTGACAGATCTCAAAGGCAAATGAAAAGCATTGGAAGACCAAACATTGTTGCCATTACCATCTGCAAGGATAAGGACACCCTGGTTGGTAACATGTAAAACACCTGAGCTGTCACTGAGAGGCCTTTCCCTATTAGCCACCCACGGAACCGCTGTCTTGGAATTCTTATACCATATCCCCGAGTACCTTTTGGTGCTGGAATTAAAGAATCCAAGTTCGAAGAATCGACCCGGCGACACCATACTATCACCATCTGTAATTGAACCAGTAGCATTTAAGCTTTCCACTGTAATTGATAGTGTTACACGAGGCCACCGTATAAGGGTACAAAAATAGTCAAATACTCAGTATTCTAATGCAGCGTCAGCAATTATTTTGTATCCAAGAATCTCTCATGTACAAGTTTCCTTTGAACGCAGCCCTCAATAATTGCAAATCTTGTAGCAACTTGTTAGCTTTGACAAAAATAAATGAATAAACAAATAATTGATTGATTGAACCTGAGAATTAGTCCATGTTACTTCAAAATTACTATATCACCAGATTTGGAGCTTAGCAGAAACTTCACTCACGGTCAGTAAGTTTGACTTTCCAAAATTTTGTGAATATTGCAGATATTTTCTTAGAGATTTGACTATTCATTCCAATCTTATTTTGGCACCCAGCAAACATAAATGCAATAAAAAGATGCAGGCATGACTACAGGATATTCAGTGACATGTAAAAGCAAACGGTCAAAGCAGATCATTCTTGACTTTTATTTTTCAATCTTTTGTGTGGTCCATGTTTTTTATTTTGATAATGCGGGAAGGTCTAAGCTAAAGCCTAAAGCAGCTTGGTCCTGGTTCAAAGCCTCCTCCACCTCCCAGGCTGCCACAAATTCATCTTTCAGCCGCAAACAATGGTAGAGCAAAAAGCTGCAACCAGTTATTAGGAAATACATGGAAGCCTATCTAATGGTGCTTGTTCAGTGTTTGCTTCTCTTCTTTACAACAATAACTTTGGCACTAGACAGTATAACCCCAGGGCAGTCCATCAAAGATGGTGAAACTCTTGTGTCACCTAGTGGAAACTTTGAACTGGGGTTTTTCAGTCCCGGAAATTCGAAGAGTCGATATCTAGGAATTTGGTACAAGAAAGTATCAACCGGGACTGTTGTATGGGTTGCCAATAGGGAAGCTTCAGTTTCTGATGCCTCAGGAGTTATAAGTATCAATGAAAAAGGAGTTCTTTCAATTATGAATGGCACCAAAGGCATAGTTTGGTCTTCCAATTCATCAAGACATGCAGCAGAGGAGCCAGTTGCACAACTTCTGGATTCAGGAAATTTTGTTGTCAAGGACCAAAATGATGGTGATCCTGAAAATGTACTTTGGCAGAGTTTTGATTATCCTTGCGACACCTTTCTACCAGGAATGAAGATTGGAATAAACTTTGTTACAGGTTTTGACAGGCATTTATCATCCTGGAAAAGCTTGGAAGATCCTGCTGCAGGCCTATATTCTTTCAGGATTGATACCCGGGGGTTACCTCAGCTTGTTCTTAAGAAGGGACCTGAGACACTCTTTAGGGCAGGATCATGGAATGGAGTATATTTTACAGGAAGATCAATCCCTAAATATTATACAGTATATTCATACGAGTTTTTCTCGAATAACAATGAGATTTACTACGGATACAAGGCACGAAACAGTTCTATCTTTTCAAGGTATTTATTGAATCCATCAGGTCTAATACAACGGTCCATATGGAATGAGAGAAAAGATGACTGGGAGGTGTTTTTGACATCACAATCAGATCAGTGTTTGATTTATGCCTATTGTGGATCATATGCTAGTTGTGCCACCGATGAATCTCCTCCATGTAAATGCTTGGAAGGGTTCGTGCATCGATCGGCATCTACAGGGAATTTGAGTTCTGTAGATTGGTCAGATGGATGTATTCGGCGGACGCAGCTGGTGTGTGAAGGTGGAGATGGCTTTCTCAAGCAAACTGGACTAAAATTGCCAGACACTTCAAAATCTTGGGCAGACATTAGCATTGATCTTAAGGACTGTGAGAAACTGTGTTTGAAGAATTGCTCTTGCACCGCGTATGCGAATTTAGATATCCGAGAGGGAGGCCGTGGCTGCTTGCTGTGGTTCGAAGAACTAATTGACATCACAAAATACAGTGAGGGTGGACAAGACCTTTATATTAGGCTGGCCATTTCTGATCTGAGTAATGTCCCTTCTTTGTTTTCCATTTAGTCTAATCAATGAAATTGAACATAAACATTTAGGAGATGTGTTCAGATTACAAACATGAAACCTTTTTTCCGGCTTATTATTTTTCGATTCTTTCAGATCATATTCAAAGAAAAGGAAAGCTAAAACAAAAGGAAAAGGCAGTAGTCATAGCCATCTCTGTCATAATGGCCAGTGGAACAGTGATACTTGCATTCTCGTTGTATGTTCGGAAGATAAAGCTTAGAAAAACAGGTACACAGGTTCAGTTACATATATTATTCTATAACATTCTGTTTTATAATCATTTTTAGTCCATCTTATACTAGTTCAACGATAACCAGGTGTGCATGGAAATGAAGATATGGAGTTGCCTGTATTGGATTTTGCAACCGTAGCTATGGCAACTAATAACTTCGCGAGCAACAACACTTTGGGACAAGGCGGATTCGGTCCTGTTTACAAGGTATATATAAGTTGTATTCTGCAAATTATATCTCACTCACTATTTAACCATTTTGAACATTATAAATTTAAGGGTACATTGATTGAGGGACAAGAAATAGCTGTGAAGAGACTTTGTAAGAATTCGGGACAAGGACTCGAAGAGTTCAAAACTGAAGTAACATTGATTTCCAAACTTCAACATCGCAATCTTGTAAAGCTTTTTGGTTGCTGCATCAGAAGAGACGAAAAGATGTTAATTTATGAGTACATGCCTAACAAAAGTTTGGACTACTTCATTTTTGGTTTGAACCTTCTTTTTTGACCCCCTTCAGTCTCCTACTACTCATTTTGTTTTTTCTTTTTATGATGTTTTATTTTCTTGGTTGCAGATAATACAAGTAGCAAATTACTGGACTGGCATAGCAGAATGCATATAGTCGATGGAATTGCTAGAGGAGTTCTTTATCTTCATCAAGACTCTAGGTTGAGGATTATCCATAGAGATCTCAAAGCAAGCAATATTTTACTAGATAATAACATGAACCCAAAGATTTCAGATTTCGGCTTGGCTCGGAAGTTTGGTGTAGACCAGACTCGTGCCAAAACTAAAAGGGTGGTCGGAACATAGTATGTATGCAACTTGCAAGACTTGTCTGGTACAATGTTACATGTTGCTTTTAAAGTACTAATCTGACCCTTTCCCCTGCAGCGGTTATATGTCTCCTGAGTATGCCCTGGATGGCCTTTACTCAATGAAATCTGATGTCTTTAGCTTCGGAGTTTTGGTTCTGGAGATACTCGCAGGAAAGAAAAACCGGGGATTTTCCCACCCCGAACATGATCATAATCTTCTTGGACATGTAAAGCATTAAGACTGAAATATAGCAGTTCATACTTTTTTCTGTTTCAAACAATAATCATTTGCGGTGCCAACTTTTCAGGCATGGAGGTTGTGGATGGAAAATAGGCCATTAGAGCTAATCGACGCCGCATTGGGCAACTCGTACAACGAAACCGAATTGTTAAGATGCATTAATGTAGCCCTGTTGTGTGTGCAACAACGCCCTGTAGACAGACCAAACATGTCACTAGTGTTGCTCATGTTGTGCGGTGACAGTGTACTGCCCCAACCAAAGCAGCCTGGATTTTTCATTGGAAGAACTCTGCCTACAACAGACTGTATATCAGTACAAAATGAAGCATTCTCAATGTGCGAATCTAGTATTACATCATTGGAGCCACGATAGAAGCTTGTCACGTATTTTCGACTAGGTTTAGGGAGGTTTTTTAACGAGGTGCGCATTAATACGTCCTCGTATGATTTTTTGTTTTAATCATACTTTCTTTACCGAAAAAAATTAATCCATCTAAAATTCCTTATCGTATTATTAAAATATAATACCGAAAAAATAGCCTTTTAATGTGCATTGTGTATATTTGAATTGAAAAGAAAAACTATAAGTGATAACTTCATTTCATCCCTCGAATTTCTTTTGAATAGTCTAAAGATTATTACAAGGTAATATACTTCATTTCAATCTCTCGAATTTGTAATAATAAATAAAATATCGTTTGAATTTAATTCATTCAACATGTCATAAATATTATAAATAGAAGAAAAGATGTTTAAATGTTTAATATTTCTTATTTATTTTTTTTAATAATATTTCTTATTTATTGATGATAAGATATCTAGTTAATATAAATATTGTATAAAAAAAATTCTGCACAATTCATGATAACACAGCAACAGGTCTTTGGAAATTTGAAGATGGACTCTGTCTCTGGGTAAACCCAAAACATGCAATCAGTAGGCCCAAATCAAGCCATGGAGAGGCAGTGGAATTCCAAGCTAAAAAGACCAAAAAGTTACAAATAAAAAACCCAAATTTGGAGTCCCAAACTTCAAGATTTGTTAGCCACGTTCTGGGAGGAATGCAATGTGATCTAATAAAAAATTGAGCTCGAAACTCGTTGAATGGTCTCAATAATAAAATATAATGTTATTTCTCTCAAATGATTTGAATCTGCAATTTAGGTTATAACCGATGACGGAACTACATAAAACATGGGAGCCCCCTAGGTCTCAAACAAAGAAGGAACATGAATATTTTTTTTTGTGTCTCTATTTATACTTCAACATTAACAAATTAAATTAAATGCCCTAATTTTAGATTTTAGGTTTTAATCCTTAAACCATAAAAACTAAAACATAACCTTAAACCCTAATCATGAACTTTAAACATATTTCTTTTAATGTTGAGACATAAATAGGAGCACAAAAAAACAAACGGTTTTTGTTAAAACGAAATGGAGTTAAATGCATTAGTAGGGCCTTAACCCATTGGTTATCAAGAAATTTGTTTTTTTCTTAATACCTTTAAAATATTTTTAAAATTTAATCCTAAAAAAATTATAAACTTATTTGGACCCCTAATATACTAAATTCTTGATTTCATCCCTAAGACCTAAATCATAAGCAATTCCATTTCGATATTCTTTTATCCTTACTATAACTAACTAAAACTCATATCTAATATTAGAGGTGTTCATTTTCGGGTACCCGAAGTACCAGACACTCGGACTTTTGGGTACTACGTTTTTCGGCCCGTTCCCAGCCCACTTTGATCGGGTACCTGCTATCCGAGTACCTACAAAACATAGAAACCCGGGAAATCGGGTAACGTGTACCCGAATGTTTTTTTTACAATTTCTTTTTTTTAAATCACTTAATTTTATAAAATAAAATCACACATAATAAAAGTTTGAATTATATAATCCGAACATAGAGTTCAATATTCAAATTATCAAACTCAAACAATTTTAGAATACAAGTACCACAATCTTAAAAAAACTTAAAAGTAGGAACAAATTTTCAAAACACAAACAACATTTTAATTTTAACATATCTTAAAATTTTAATAACTTTAACATATCTTAAATTTAACCTATTTTAATTGTAACATTTCAAAACCTTACAAGTACATCGTTCTTTTACTATTTTTCAATTTTAACATATCTTAAATTTTTAATAATTATAAATAAATATATATATATATATTTAATAAAAATATATTTTAAAATTTTAACCAGGTCACCGAGTACCTAATAAGGGGCATTCTTGCGGCCCGGGACCGACCCAGAAAAATGTTAATTTTAGCAGGCCGGGCGTAAAAAAATTCCGAGTAATTACCTAATATTTTATGTTCGAGTAGTCAGGTCGGGTTAGTTGGGTCGAATGTTTTTAAACACCCCTACCTAATATATAAACTTAGACTTGAATTTGAAACATAAAGAAAAAAAAACACAGATATCAATCTTACCTTGGGATGGCCATGGGTCGGGTTTTTGATCAATTCGCACCCGACCTAAAATTTAATACCTCCATCTCTACATAACCCGAACCTGATTTATACAGTAAAAACCTGACTCGACCCGACCTGACATAAATAAAAAATTACCAATCTTCATTATTATTCGATAAAAATAAGGAGCTAATTGTAAAAATACAAGTAGAGAGTGAACATTATAATAATTATTCTACTTTTATTAGGCAAAATAGGGAGATAATTGATATATAAAGAGAGACATTGTAGTAATTATACCTAAATATTTATAATAAAATTAAACTATTAGGTTGGGTTGGGTATGGTATTTTCACCTTAAACCTTACCCAACCCGACATCATCCTCAAAAAAATTAAACTCAAATCTAATTCGAACCCAAAATTTTCTTTAAAACTCCGACCTTATAAGATCGGGTCTGGTCAGAACTCATTAGATATTGGTCAAATGGTCATCTTTGATCTTACAACAAGAGACGAGAGAAAGGAGAATGCCCCTAAATTTTGAAATTTTAAAATTTTACTCTTAAATTAAAAAATGGCTCTCTCAAAATTTTTAAAAATATAAACTTAAGCTTCCAAAATTAAAAAAATTAAATTGGCCTCCTTAAACTCTTATCCCAAATTTATCATGATTATCAATTCTTTCGCGACTTAATTATTTAATATAAAATATTCTTTCTGTCCCGCTAAAACTGTCACATGTTGACATTTTTGTGGTCAAATATTTTTAACTTTGAATTCTTATAATTTAAAATTTATTGATGATAAAAGTATGAAAAATATATTTTAAAAATTTTCGACCGAGTAATTTTTAAATATATATTTTTAATAATTTTCATAAATTATAGTTAAACTTAAAAAAATAACTAAAAAATGTTAACATGTGGCCGTTTTAGTAGGACATATGAGTATCTTTTAACTATGCTAATATAAATAATTTAATCATGGATTTAACGTATTACATGCCATAATTACCCCAAATTAAAAAGGAAGAAAACGACTTGTTTCGTGGATTTCGAAGTGGATGAAAGATCATAGGCAATGGCGACAAAAGAAAAAAAGCTGGCCTAATAATGATGAGTTGAAAACTAGCAATACATGCACTTTTATATCTATTAGTTGAGCCATATAATTGACACTATGGGAACATTCTACATCAATAATTTAGTATTTTTATCATTTTATGCTTTAATCTCTCTATAATTGTAGGTTTCACATCCAACTTATCCCTTCAAGATACAACTATATGCAAGTTTTGAGATATATTCGAAAAATTTAAATCTTTTTATGCATAATTAATACATATGTTGTATCTCCGTCTTTGAGTCATTCGTTGCTATTCTTTCGTTCCAACTCTTTCGTATGTAAGGTTCTAAAACTTCATAATAATATTTTGACGTAATCTTATCGGAGAACTACATTATTATCGATATGTTGACTATTAAGCCTATTAGACCTACTAGTATTTACAACTGGTATACCCATGCAAATCGTTAGTATTTACAACTTCTTTAGCTTACTTCTCTAATCTCTTTACCCTATTGTCTTCTTCAAATCAATTATTATTTAAAATTTATCGTTCAAATAAGAAAGGATAAATCGCCTAAAACCACAATCATTATGTTTTCACCGTCAACGATGTATAAACTATTATTTTATCTTAAAACAAAAATGTGAGTAAAATATTACAAAGAATATCAATAATTAAGGAGTTATTAATTATAGTTATCGGTAGAATATTTAATAAATTCATCCATTGTAATCAACGAGGATTAGGTACAATGGCAAGACACATTACTCTTATAATGAGAGCACTGTGAGAATGGAGGCATGGTGACCGAGATAGATGAACGGTGATGAACTTAGTAGAGAAGAATGGAAAGCACGACTGCTGGGGTTAGGATATTAGAGAAAATACAGAGAAATGGGAATAGGAAATTTTATTAATAATGGACTATTTTTTTGGATTGCAATGATATTGGCTATTTATAGCCCAAACTAATAACAAACTCAACAACCTAACAATTTCAACTAATTAATAACAAACCTTTAACAAACCAATTAACCATTCTTATTTTAACATTCACCCTGCTTTCTAACTTTTCTGAACTTCTTCAATTTTCTTCAATGAGTTGACTGATTGTCTAAGCTGGATTGTTAGCTGGTAAACAATGAATTGAAAACAAACACAATGGTCAAAGTGAGCTAGTAGAGATGATAAAGATGCTTTCTTCCTTCAATCATCATTCTTTCATTCAGAGTTCCGTTAGAAACAAAATTTGTATTTCTTACTCGGTGGTTTACTGAGAATCGAAGGTGTTCTTCATCCTTTCGTTCTTCTTTACTCACCTTTTTGTCATACATTTTTTTTTTCATTCAGAACTCCTTCAGAAATGTGACATTTTCAGAAATCTGACATTAACAGAATCATCCAAACCTTTAGCACTAATGGCCAACATTCTTTACCAACTGAGAATCAATTACCACAGCTCAGAACCAATAAGCAGATATAGCAAAGATGTTCAGCTCATAATTTTGCAAATCATAGCAGAAAAAAAAATCAATTCCAAGCAAGTGGAGGGTGGCTTGCCAAATATTTTAATGACACAGAGATGCTTCTTTGCTCCGATGATATGAATCTTAGTGGCACGTTTGATGTTCAAATTGGTATTTCAGATTTGTGTAATACCCAACCTGAGTCTCGGGTTGATGTTGTTCAAAAGCAAGCAATTTGAACTCCTTTAAATGTTGTTTACAAAGGTCGAAAGTCTTTCATACACGCGGCCCCTAAGATTGCATCTTCTGTTGCCTACTCATTGCTTTCATTAACCCCTGTGGTTTCCATGGAGATGTTACTCTGAAGGATATAAACCAGCGAATCAACAAAGAATCAACAACAATCCAATGCATTAAAGGATGAGACGGAAAAATTTCATAGCAATACCCCAGCAAAATTAGGAAAGCGGTAGTGGAAACAAGAAAGATCAAGAATCGTTCCCAATCATAGAAAGAATAACCTCCAATTTAGCATATCTCACAAAAAAACATGAATGTGTGTTTTGATTGACAGACCAAACCAGATATCGGTAGAGAAAATTAGAACAAAATAATGAAGGTAGAAAACAAATGGTCTATTATTCAAACAGAACCTAAGCTAGCATTACTATGTGTCACTATGTGAATTCCCAGATTATCCTCAAATGCACAACCGACAACCAATCTCTAATCTACACCAAGTGTAGCACTACTATGTGTCACTATGTGAATTCCCAGATTATCCTCAAATGCACAACCGGCAACCAATCTCTAATCTACACCAAGTGTAGCACTAGCAGAACCCAGATCATCACGCAATAGCCAAATAATCAGCCAATCAACAAAGAATCAACAACAATCCAATGCATTAAAGGATGAGACGAAAAAATTTCATAGCAATACCCCAGCAAAATTAGGAAAGCGGTAGTGGAAACAAGAAAGATCAAGAATCGTTCCCAATCATAGAAAGAATAACCTCCAATTTAGCATATCTCACAAAAAAACATGAATGTGTGTTTTGATTGACAGACCAAACCAGATATCGGTAGAGAAAATTGACGCCATTGACGCTGGGGATGAATAGCGGTGAACCAAATCTGAATGAAAGCAGCAGAAGAATGAAGATTGAGAGGCAGGATCAAATCGGAGATGAAAGCGGCGAATATTTGACAGCAATCGGAAAAACAAATCAGCAAAGCACAAACGGTGAACAAGAGTGCGATGAATCATATCTCAAACGGCAGCAACGGAACAAAAACGACGCCAGGATCTTCAATGGCTCTGATACCATGTGAAAATGAAGGCATGGTGACCGGGATAGATGAACGGTGATGAACTTAGTAGAGAAGAATAGAAAGCACGACTGCTGAGGTTAAGATATTAGAGAAAATACAGAGAAATGGGAATATGAAATTTTATTAATAATGGACTATTTTTTTGAATTACAATGATATTGGCTATTTATAGCCCAAACTAATAACAAACTCAGCAACCTAACAATTTCAACTAATTAATAACAAACCTTTAACAAACCAATTAACCATTCTTATTCTAACAAGCACTTAGGTTCGAACTTTGAATATGACATTGTTAGAAGGGAGAGTCGCGAATTTCAAACATAAACCTTAAAATACCCATCCATTGTATAGTTGTATCATAGTTTTTTATATTCCTACTTTATTTATCAATCGTTTAAATAGTGGTTAGGTTTTCATTTTCATTTCCTAAATTAATAAAATTAGGATGCAATAAAGAGACCCTCTACCACCCCAATGTTTTAGTTCTTTAGTAAGTTAATCAATCAAATCGGGTTGCCATAGTTTTGTAAGTATTAAAATTAAGTTTATATCCCTCTAATTTTTCTGGTTCAGTTAATTTTGAAAATAATAAAGTATTTACTAGATCTCGATCTTTATTTTATAATTTAATTACTTATTAAGACACTGACAATTTTACTGTTGAGCAACTTGGCATCTTTTCGTAGTTCTATCTTAGTTATGTTCTTAGTGTCAATTAAATTAGACTCGAACTTAATTAGTCATATGATGGGTATGCTATTTTTTATAGGCTTAAAAGATATTTTAGTCCTCAAACTATTTTGAAAAATAAAATCAATTGTGTTACTACATAAATCCTTATCATTTTTATAAAAAATTGTGCAAATCACGCCTAATTTTAACCTAATGGTAAGGGTACTTAATCTTAGAAGCTACCGGTCAGAGTGGAGTATGATGTTTGAGGAATCTCCGTAGTACTACAATATATATTGTTGACCCCGTAACTAAAAAATCAAGTAAGGTCAATTTTTATATTTCCTATGAAAATTTCTAATTTTTTAAATTTTATAATGGGTTTAAAAATATTTTAATTACATCAGTGAGGTCACTCTAATAAAACTACATACATCCGCCCATGCTTGGGTCATGAGTTCTAGACCCACTAGGAACATTTTCCTTTCTTCCCCTAGAGTCTCCTCTTTCCCTCCTCTCTAGGTAATGGAAAGAGTAGCGTGCAATTGTAAAATGCATTACTCTTTCAAAATGAGTACTTTAGTTCCAACTTTATAGACGACATTTTTTAGAAGAGAGCAACGAATCCCGAACATTAACCATAAATAAACATGTATCATACTAATAAACAAAATTGACGACTGTGGAAGATAAACAACATCAACACTAATATAAAACTAAATACAGCGAATAATCACAATTATTTCGAATATAATCCCCTCATGGCTCATAGTTTATATAAGGTAGGGCTACACTTAGGTACTAAAATAACCAAATCTATTTTCTTTGCTAACTTGAAATTTCAGCAATACAAACAAGACCGCAACTACCGCTCCTTTCCTCAAAAGAAATAAAGAATATTGCTGCCAGCTGCCCCTTCACGTGAGCACCATTGTTTATATTTATGAGAGGTCATTTTTTAGCGATATTTAAGAAGAATTAATTATTTATAAAGATGTGTCATTTTATTTATAAATGTATGTTATTTTATTCATATAAAAAGTATCATTTATCTATATTTGTAATTTTTTATAAATAAATTATATAAAAAATAAAATTTTAAAAAAAATTAAGTGTCATGAAACACCTCATTTCAAAAGGTGACTTCGCCCATATATATCACTGCATGGGCTCATCGGAAGATATCCCGTTACTGGTCACTGTCCTGAGCTGTATACATGCTTCAGCTTAGTAGTAATATTTTATGATTTTATCTCTGGAGTGGGAATTCATTTCTATTACAAATTTAAATTTATAATCCGCGAGTTTTAGAATAAATGATTAAAAAATTTCAGTTGATGAATAGAAATGTTATGCTTCTTTTGGTGTCTTTATTTATGTTTTTATACAAAAAAAAATAGGTTATGGTCTAGGGAATTTGGAGTACAGTGTGTTTTTAAGGTTTAGAGGTTTAGTATTTAGAATTTAGATTTAAAATATAATTTTATTTTTTAGTGTTATATAAAAAAAGACATCGAAAAAAGACATGGTTTTTATCTCTCATTTGACACTTTCTCTTTTCCTTTGGGTTGTACGTTCAATACACATTAAAAATAAATTTATCCTTCCCTACCCTAGTAAGAATTGTTAAAAAAAATTAAATTTATGAAATTACTTTGATAGTTAGGAGTTGGCTTTGAATTTTTGGTAAAAGAACCGACAATCGTGTCCCGGTGAACCACTACTTTAAAAGAAAATTTTCTCTCGATGTGTGTAATCGTTATAATGGACGAATCTCCTATGAAATTAACCTTAAAAGTTGATATATTCACATCTAACAATCTAATTCGGTAAGCATCCACCACTACCACGGATGAAATTCCCCTGCTCCTTTTCGGTGCCCCTACATATGCCCCACGCTCAAAATTAATTTTAGGGTTTAGGGTTTTAATTTAGGGGTTGTGGTTAGGGTTTAGGAAATTTAGGGTAGAGTGTATTTTTTAAGGTATAGGGTGTAGGGTTTAGGATTTAGAATTTAGGGTTAGGACTTATATTTTAATTTTGTAGTGTTTTTTAGTGTTGGGGCATATGTAGGAGCACCGAATAGGGGCAAACGAATTTTATCCCCACTACCACTACCACTACACGCTGAAATTATATAAACACTACTTGCTATTTGCTAAACTATAGGTAACCGAAAATGTCGTTAATGTCCTTTTACAATGACCCTTTACTAAATACCTACTCAAATTTAGTCCGCGTTAACCATTTAAAACCAAAGATTAAAAAATCGAAAATGTCCTTTTACAATGACGTGTTAAGCAAATTCGCCAACAAAATCAGAGGGCAATTAATCAATTGCTCTCCACACACTGCACCTGCAAAAGAAGACAAAAATATGCACCCTTATTTGGATGGAAATTTTATACATTTTCGGTGTCCCAAATTATGCCCCACACTCAAAATTAGGTTTATAGTTTAGGAATTAAGGTTTTAGATTAAAGGTTATGATTAGTGTTTAGAGAATTTAAAATAGGGTGTATTTTTAGGGTATAAAGTTTAGAATTTAAAATTTAAAGTTAGGACTTGAAATTTAATTTTGTTGTGCATTTTTAGTGTTGGTCATAAACAGGAACACCGAAAGGGGTAGAGTATTTTATCCCTTATTTATATCACACAAGACTTTAAGGAGAATTATATACTTCCTTCTTCAATCTCGCATGCACCCACTCTCACCCCCCGGCGACGGCCAATATTCAAACAATAGGAGTTTTCTCACTCGTTTTCCCCTCCCAGTTCAAACACATGATTAGTTTCGGCAAAATTCACACAAATCGACTCAAATTTAAGTAGTTTAGTTCGAAAGTTACCTTGCTCGATCTCGGTAATCCGTCGTTGGATCAAGGTGCTTTTCGGATATGCTGTTTCTGGTGCCGTGGCGAGTCTTTCTGTCGTTCGGATTCGTCAACAGAGGTTGCGGTCGCCGGAAATCGGTAAGAAAATACTTCGACTCTCACTCTTTCCGTCACTCAATATTGATATCTCTCCCTTTTTGCGGGTGGATTTTCTCAGTATCTTCATTCGCTATTTCTCCCTTTTTTTCATTGCAGGTTATTACTTTTTATAATGAAAATGAAGGTCAACACCATTGAAATGGTTGGTTTTAAATATAGGAGGTTTTGGACAAGGAATGAAGGAGTTCAAGAATGAAGTAAAGTTGATTGCCAAACTTCAGCATGGGAATCTTGTAAGGCTTCTTGGATGCTGCGCTCAGGGAGATGAGAGATTGCTGGTTTACGAATACATGCCTAATGGAAGCCTTGACTCGTTATATTTGGTCCGAAAATCATTAGAAAACTATCATTATCATTGTTATTAGGGATGTAAAAACAAATCAGAAGAAGCTGAAAACCTGCATGAAACTTGTTCAAGTAGAACTTGATTTGACCCGAGTATTTGATGACCTGAACTCAATCTGTAACCGATTGTTGTTGACCCGAACCCAAATTTGACATGTAACTGTAGTAACCGAACTCGATCTGCGTCCGACTGAAAACGACTCGAACCCGAATTTGACCTTTTATCGTGTACCTAAAACCTGACCTGCGTCCAACTGAAACGAACCCGAAGTCGGCCTGGCAAATAACCGAATTTACCCGAATGAATTAATCCAATATCCGATTTTACCAGACCTGTAATGAACTCGACCTGCTTTGAACCCGACCTGTTTTAAACTCGACCTGTTAAGTGACCCGATTTTGGATCCAACCCTATGGATCCATCCTCACTACTTAGCACCCCCTTAAAAGAGTTGAACTGTTGCGTGCATTGAACGTTAGATATAGATCTTGTTCATTGAAAACGAAATCAAAAGTATAAATAGGGTTTTCTTTCATTTCAAGCATCCCGCTTAACCGCACGCCGTTGTAAGGGCCGGAACGGAATCTTATGGTGGAATTGTCTCTTACTATAACCTCCGGAAAACAGGATAGCTCGAACCGGTTGGTGAACATACCGATAGTATGTTACTTCAAAATTTCTATATCATTATCAACCTTACCGATGGTACTAAATTGCCGTTGCGGCCGCGGCCGTGATCTCGCGGTTGCGGTTTACATTGACCTTCAAAACCAATGACAATGTTATGTTCTAGCTGTAATTTAATACCATGACTTTATTCTTAGCGTGTAATAATAGATATATTTTAAATTATCTCTCTAATAATATCATCTTCAGTATTCGAACCTGAGTTCTACCGTTAATATTTTAAAACTGGATTTTCTTTTCCCAAGAATGACAATGTTTGAACCTAGATTTTCTATCTCTGGAAGAAAAAAAAACTTAAACTTGAAATCAAAATGATCAAATTTCAATCTTATCAATAAATTAAAGTGTCGTTGACTAATAATTTATATTTATACGATGATAAATATATTTAAATATATCATGTGTAGTCAACCAAAGACCAATTGTAAATTGAACGGTGTGATTAAAGAAACAAGAATGGAGTTAATTGGTAAAAAAAGAAAAGTGATGACCACTCATTTTCATGGGGAGAATAGAGACTTCACCTACGGTCAATAACTTTGTCTTTCCAAAATTTTCTGTCATAATTTGGAGATGAAATTGTATGTTTCAACGCACTCATATTAGGCCTTGCAAAATCGGTTTATATTTGGCTAGGAGAGGGGAACATTTGGTTTGCTGAGGGCTGAAGAAATTTTGGACTAAGGTTTTGGTGGTCATTGGGTCTAGCATTTGGGTTTGGTGTGGGCTAAACATAATTTGTTGTTAACATCCTACATAACACTTACTTAGAGGTGGATTTCATTGAGCGAAAGGATTCTTTAGTGGAAATGAGTGGATGCAAATTCTGGTTGGGCTGTGCATTCGATCGAGTCAAGTAAAAATATTTTGTATTTATTTGAGTATTCAAGTTCTATTTTACGATCCAAATTTTATTTGAATTTTTTCCGAATTGAGTCGAGTCGAGTTTTCGTTTTTCTGTAAAATTTAATTGTAAATATATATATATATATATATATATATATATATATATATATATATATATATATATATATATATATATAGGGATAAGATCAAATTACACTGTGTAAAACTCTTTGAGTTTTACACTTTTTTTGGATCGTTGGATGAGTGAAACGGATGGATGAGATTAGCAGTAAAATATGTGAAGATTATCACTTGGGAATTAAAAACACGGAGTTAATCTCAACCATCCATTTCCCCCATCCAACGATCCAAAAAAGGTGTAAAACTTAAAGAGTTTTACACAGCGTAAGTTGATCCTAACCCATATATATATATATATATATATATATATATATATATATATATATATATATATATATATATATATATATATACGCTTAGGGTTGGGCGGTGCACATATTAATTCTAATTTTAACAATTTTCTATATGCATATACGATATGCATATATATTTCTTCGTTTTCACATGTGATATACATAATATATCATGCAGAATTGACAGACTCGAATAGAATATGAAAACCGGTCAACTAATTATTTAAAATTTTGAGTTATTCGAATTTTCATTTCATAACTCAAACTTTATTTAAAAAAATTCAAATCGAGTTAATGAAATTACGAATTAAGTCAAAACGAGTCGATTTTTTCTCGTCTTAAATCGAGTTGAATAATTTAATTTTTTTAATCGAGTCAAATTTTATCAACCCTAAATTGTGGAGCTTTGAAGCTACAAATATCTTTAGTGAACTTGTAGTTGAATCTATTACCCATGATTATACAAAGTGTTAAAAGATACTATTCCATAGTTGATCTAGTCATTGCACATTTATTTGTATCACTCTTTGTGTGAATTCGAACTTTAACATTTGTCTTAAAAATATTATTATAACATTACTTAATCAAAATAATATTTACTACTATTTTTTCAATACTTTTTTATTTCTATTAAAATAAAAATATTTTTTGAACAACTATTATTTAAAGCAAGGATTGGGAAAATTTACTCTTAAAATAAAAATATATATTAAATGAGATCTTCTAACAACCTACGCTAGAGATTGTTAACTGAAAATAAAAGCATTGATGTATTAAAAAGTCATTTTTAATTTAGAACCAGTCAATCACTCAAAAAATTATCTTTGATGAGACGAATGGAATTCCAACTATACCCTTTGAAGAATTCCAATTTCTTAATAGAGAAACCACACTCTAGTTTCCCTCTAAATTTACAATTCCACCCCTATCCTACCTTCCAAGAAGAAACCTTGCAGAAAGGAAGCAGCAGCAGCATTTCCCCTTTCACGACCATATTACCTGTATCTTAGTTGTCCTTCAATGGCCTCTCTTTCTTCGAAATCTCAACTCTTCTCCATTAACCCTTTTCTATATATTCCATTCCAATCCCCCCCAGACATTCCATTCCACAAAAACACCAATCCCCATACTTCAAGTTTCCTTTTTTATTACACCAACCATGTCTGCAGTTCCTCCATCGTCTGGTTTCCATGATTTCTTGCCCCTGATGGCCGACAACCTCGGAGGGGATGGTCTGATCGGGGAGCTCTGCAATGGGTTCAACCTGTTGATGGACGCTGAAAAAGGGGTCATCACTTTTGATAGCTTGAAGAAGAATTCGGCACTCTTGGGGTTGCAGGACTTGACGGATGATGATTTGAGGTCTATGATGAAAGAAGGCGATTTCGATGGCGATGGTGCGCTTAACCAGATGGAGTTTTGTGTGTTGATGTTCAGGTTGAGCCCTGAGTTGATGGAAGCTTCTCAGTTTTTGTTAGAGGAGGCTTTTGAACATGAATTCAGGGATTTTCATTGATGCTTTTTTGGTGCTCTTTTAGTTTCTTGTTTCATCCTGAATTTGTCATTTTAATGAAATTGTTGAATATACAGAAAGAATAGAAAAAATTTGACCAATTTTAGTACTTTATTGGTGAAATATACTTGGAACTTGAAGAACTAACTGTGAGTAAAAACAAATTAATGGTCAAACAATTTCTTGGCTTTGAGAGAGAGACAATGGAATAGAGTAGGACAAGTGGCCCCAATAACCCACAGCTACTTTTGTCTTAATAGTGAATGTTTGAATTATTGTGAAACAGCTTCAAGGAAACTGAGCATTTAGCAGGTTTTATATGTTTGTTTATACAGACATCATGGATTATGTAATAAAGACAGAAGCTCAAATATAAGAATGAATGTGGTGAATGTTGGGGGAAATTCAACAGTAGCAATTAAACAAAGACTAATCTTGTTTGACCCTTGAGACATATATGTGTTAGCAATTTCTTGCAAGTTTGGCAACCATGTTCACACTTTATTAGTAACTTTTGCAAACTCAACTTCTTGAAGATGAGTTAGGCATGTTGAATATAAGCATCTTGAAAATCAGATGAACATCAAATGCAGGGTAGTGTTAGTGAAGACTTGCAGAGTTTTATAGACCAATAATCATCAAGCATCTAATGCCAATAGTCATTTGTTCAAGCCAAATGAATGAATTTGTACTCAAATTTGCAAGCAATGAGCTATAGACATCCATGGGAATGGGTTTCTTTTTTTACAGTGCTTCTTGTTTCCACTGGCTTGTTGAAGATAGGAAGTAGTGGCAAAATTGTGGTTCAAGTTCAGAACAAAACAGATGTTTGGTCGATTAATACGACAGCAAGTGCTCAGAATCCAGTATTGCAGCTTCTGGATTCTGGCAATCTTGTTGTCAAAGATGGAAAGGATGGTAATCCAGAGAATTATTATTGGCAAAGCTTTGATCATCAATCAGAACAATGTTACCTGGGTTGAAACTCGGTATCGATTTAAGAACCGGTTTCCATCGAAGACTATCAATTTGACCCGAATTGTGAGTAATCGAGACGTTAGCAAGGCGGTTCTGGGCGAACCTAAAAATTGGGCTCTAAGTCAAAATTTTAAATTGTGGTCGTATTTTTAGTGATGTTGTGTTTCTCGTAGCTGCACATATTATAGATACTATTTCGGTCACTACGAGTGTTGCGATTGTGATATACTTTAACATACGCTCTTGTGGACCTAAAGGTTGCAGGTATCGTAATTTTGGATGGTGCTGCTACCGCCATGTAACGGTCATTGTTGCAGTTGCAAAGCGCTCTTTAAACCCGGTAACAAATAGCAAGTAATGAGAAAAATTAAATTTTGAGAGTATATCCATAATAACAAGTATTGAAAATGTTGTGCCCCTAATAATGAATATTATAAAACATATTTTAAGAGTATGCTCGTAGTAACAAATATTGGGAAAAATATCAGGCCCTAAAAACAAGTATTAGAAAAAAATAAATTTTGAGAATAGGTCTCTACTAATAAATATTGAATAACAAGTATTGAAAGAATTGTACTCATAATAACAAGTATTAGAAAAAAATAAGACCCTTGATAATAAATATAAGGGATAACTACATAAATAGTACCCAGCTTATTCTTGCATTATTGTTTTAGTACACTATTTTTTTTTGACAAAATAGTAACTAACGCTCTTCAAATTGGCACCTCCGCCGTTTTGTTATAAAACTAATACTAAAACATTCCTAAAAATAAATTTATAATCTTTATTTGGCATAAAATATAAATTTTAATTTGTTTGTAAAATTATCTATTTTTATAATTTTTTAGGAATGTTTTAATATTAATTTTATAACAAAAAAATATTTATTCATTTGCTTTATTGATAGCGTAATTTAACTTAAATATTAGATCTAGTGAAATATAAATGTATCATTAATTTAGTTTTATAGGTTTGCACAATATCTATTTTACAAGGGATCCCAAGTTCAATTTTTTATACTAGTAATTTTATTTCATTTTGAGGCGGTACCTTTGATTAAGTTTAATATTTGTTTGTTTGGTTTTAATTGCAATTAGTTGTCTAGCTTAATGGTTGAGTGCTAAATCTTTTATTCATGATGTTCTTAGTTTGAATCCTGTCAGTGTTAAATGAGACATTTTATTTTCTTTGGTTTTGTTTAACTAATAAAAAAAATGACACGTGTCACTTTTTGGTTGAACAAATAAAAACATTAAAAATAACACGTGGTATGATTAGGAGAGAGAAAATGACATGGAGAGAGAGAATAACATGAAAATTGAAAAAAAATAATATTAAATTTCACATCAACTTTTCTGTTAATTTTAAACTGTGGGGTACAATTTGAAATGTAACATTAAGTACCATTTTACCAAAAATAAGTTGTGTAATAAGATAATAACGTAGGAATAAATGGAATACTATTTATGTAGTTATCCCTAGTATAATTAAAAAAAAGACATTACAAACCCTGAGTGGTGGGCCTTGAGTGGGCATTTTTTTTTCCGAGTCAAAACAATAAAAACGCCCACTTAAGGTTGTCCTTGTATCGTTTTATAATTTTTTGGGCCAATTTGGAAGAATATTTCCTTTAGGGAATTTAATCTAAAAAGTACTTGTCAGTTCGTTACTTGGAAAAATACCCCTTTTTACGTAATGTAGGATAAATTCGCGTCTTAGAAAACGTGAATTACAAATTCGCGTTTCACACAACGCGAATTCCTGTGTCATGTCAATAAAACAAAATTCGCGTCCTGCAAGACGCGAATTCAACGATATTTAACCCTCAACTTCTCGCAGTAAATTAGGACGGTTGGAGATTTAAATGCAGATTGAATTAGCGTTCTGCATAACGCGAATTTGGGTTATTAAAGGGAATTCACGTTCTCCAGGATGCGAATTCGGTCATAATTCTCTCCCTCCACAACGTGTTTTCTCTATAAATTGGCTCCACCACGAGAGAGAATTTTCACCCCTGAAAATTCTCTCCCAAACTTTACTAGAACGCAAATTCGAAACGGCTGCGATAATGGCGGGTTTGCTGAGGTTAGATGAAGGACACACATGCAATTATCGTCGAAAATAATGTAAGTTTTTTTATTTGTTAGTTTAATCCGAATATGTAAATTTAATTTAGTGTTGCCGGCATGATTTGAATATGTAAATAATATTTATTTTTAGAGTAAAAAAATTCGAATATGTCTTTAGATTTTACTTTTAGACTAAGAAAATTAGTTAAATTGAAATATGTCTTTGGTATTTACTTTTAGACTAAAAAAATTATTGCTACAGTAGAATATGTGATTAATATTTACTTTTAGAGTAAGACAATGAGTGAACATTCGAATATGTATTTAGTATCAACTTTTAGACATAAAAATGTAGTGTGCATTCGAATATGTGTTTAGTATTTCATTGTAGACTAAAAAAATTAGTGAACAATCTGATATGTTTGTACTAGTTAATTTTAGACATAAAAATAATGTTGATTCGAACATATCTTTAGTATTTAATTGTAGACTATATAAATAATGAACATTTCGACTCCTTTTTAGTATTTAATTTTAGACATAAAAATAGTGTACATTTGATTATGTGTTTAGTATTTTATTGTATACTACAAAATTTTGTGATATTTAAATATGTAATTATTAATTTGTGTGCGTCTTTAACTATTTGTAGAATGGTGAAGAACGTCGGTTGTAGATTTTTATCACTCGGATGAGGGCGGAATCGGATCTTCGTCTAGCAAATTATATAGCTCAGGCTGAATTTGGGCATGTCGAGAATTGTTGGAGGAGGTGCGAAATTAGATGTTGATTTAATCAATATCATCAAAATTTTATTATATTGATTTCAACTAAACATTTACATAGTGATGTAGGAGAGATGATAAACATAATATTTTTGTATATCTACTTCAATAATATCTATGGTTACATCAACAAAATTACCATTAAAAGAAATCTAGTCATACTAGTCGGTACACAAACTAAAAAGCCTAAGAAGTAAGAATCACAGAAAATTGTGCCAATTTAAATTAAGTAAAGATAATGTCGGAAAGCCTGAAAATCTGAC
Organism: Hibiscus tridactylites; assembly: GCA_958450335.1. NCBI lineage: Eukaryota > Viridiplantae > Streptophyta > Magnoliopsida > Malvales > Malvaceae > Hibiscus > Hibiscus tridactylites. The sequence continues at coordinate 96,600,162 of OY288273.1, read as the reverse complement.
CAGCCAATCATGCAGTCATCCCTACTATCTTAATTTTCTAGTTTCCGGGCCTCATTGATTGTAAGAAGTCCATCAATTATAATTGTATGAGTTGGAATACGGATGGAAATCCTCTACTTATTTTCGATGTCTTTACTTATGCTCCACACTCAAAATTAGGTTTAGAGTTTAAAGTTAGGAGTTATGGATAGAATTTAAAGAATTTAAGGTAGAGTGTATTTTTTAGGGTATAAGGTGTAGGGTTTAAGATTTAGAATTTAAGGTTAGGGCTTGTAATTTAATTTTGTTGTATTTTTAGTGTTGAAGCATAATTAAGAACACTGAAAAATTATAACGGATTTTTATATGATGGAATAAGTTGTTTGCATTAAAACAACCGGGTATGGATAACGTACGTGATCGTTAAAAATTGGGTGGTTTGCAGCTGTCTACGTCCTTTTCGTGAAAGACTTCCGAAGTTCAATTACCCAATATTCTTGGAATATTTCATGCCTGCACTCATTTATTCAACACAAAAGTCTTATCTTGTACTTATAATCTGCGCAGGAACTTAGAATGTTCAAACTTCAATCAGGCTGACCATAAAAAAAAGAAATATTAAATCAAATGGATTGTGTACTTAATTTAATTCTGCAAGCACTACTAGACATCCATGGAAATGGGTTCCTATTTCTACATTGTCTGTTGTTTCCTCGTCATCTTCTCAAAAGTTTCCACTGCAACCGACTCCATTTCTGTGTCGGAGGCACTCACAGATGGCATGACCTTAGTGTCCAATGGTGGAAGCTTTGCTTTGGGTTTCTTTTCTCCTGGGAGTTCCAAGAACCGCTACGTGGGAATCTGGTACCACAACCACCCCATGCAAACTGTTGTTTGGGTTGCAAACAGGATAACACCAGTAAACGATTCCACTGGTGCGTTGAAGATCGAAAGTAATGGTAAACTTGTGCTTCAAGTTCGGAACACAACAGTTGTTTGGTGGACTAATACGACCGCAACAGTTCAGAATCCGGTATTACAGCTCCTGGATTCTGGTAATCTTGTTGTCAAAGATGGAAAGGATAGTAATCCGGAGAGTTACTTGTGGCAAAGCTTTGATTATCCGTCAGATACAATGTTACCAGGGATGAAAATTGGCATTGATTTAAGAACTGGTTTCGATAGAAGACTCTCAGCCTGGAAGAACTGGGATGATCCATCTCCAGCAGATCTTACTTATGGTGTAGAACTTGAAGGAGCCCCAGAAATGGTCCTAATGAAAGGCTCAGACAAGTATTCTTTGAGTGGGTTATGGATTGGCAATGGCTTTAATGGGATAAGGAATGTAAGGGCGAATCCCATCTATGATTATGACTTTGTGTGGAACGAAAATGAGGTTTACTACATATTTTCCCTCAAGAACAAATCACTACTTTCGAGGGTTGTTTTGAACCAAACTGAAAGTTTAAGAAAAAGGTACACATGGAACCCAGAAACTCAAACCTGGGAGATGTTTTCAAAGAGGCCAAGTGACGATTGTGACCTATATGGACATTGTGGTCCAAACGGGAACTGTGATAACAATGAGCTTCCGGTTTGTCAATGTTTGATAGCATTCACGCCGAAATGGCCTGAAAGATGGAAATCATCGGACTATTCCGGAGGGTGTATGCATAGTAAACCACTGAACTGCCAGGGTGGGGATGGGTTTATCACACTAAGGAGAGTGAAATCTCCGGACAGCAAAAATCTTTGGGTTAATAAAGCTATGAATCTCAAGAAATGCAAGGCCGAGTGCTCGAGGAACTGTTCTTGCAGGGCATACACTAATTTAAATTTTACAAGAGGTGGTGGTAGTGGCTGCGCCATGTGGGTTGGGGATCTGGTTGATATCAAACAATTTGAATCAGGTTCAGATGGCATGGATCTACACATCCGAGTGTCTGCTTCAGAAATAGGAGGTACTGGTTCACAAAGCTAGAACATGTGGTAACATTAATTATTTAGTTTTGCTTCTTGATCAATACTGATAATGGCAGAACTGAGGGAAAATGCTAAGGTGAAGCTTGCCATCATACTTGCAACTGTAATTGCTGCCCTTTTAGGGTTCCTTCTAGTCGCTTGTTACATTCTCAGAAGCAGGAGAAAGTTAACAGGTAACACTAATTATGATCATTTTGCTCATTTGTGTCACTCAAAATAGGTGTGTTCGATTTTCTTTAAGTTGATCTATGAAACACAGTCGAGTCTAATTGTCTGTTAACCAAGTACTTGGGGTATATATATATATATATATATATATATAGAAAAAGATGCAGTGGGAACTCCAATTCTAAGTTTATATTCTTTTCAGTTGAATCTGAATACAAGAATGTAAATGATAAAGAGAATAAAGCTGGGAATGAAGATTTGGAGCTTGCAGTATTCAAGTTCGGGACGATAACTAGAGCTACTAGTGCTTTTTCAATTCGTAACAAGTTAGGTCAAGGAGGTTTTGGACCTGTTTATAAGGTAAAAGTTACTTTATCTTAGTATACAATTTTATTGAATGTTGTTGAAAAATTGTAAAGTTTTTCAGGGGGCATTAGCAAATGGACAAGAAATTGCAGTGAAGAGACTTTCAAAGTGTTCTGGACAAGGAGTGAAAGAGTTCAAGAATGAAGTAAAGTTAATTGCCAGACTTCAGCATCGGAATCTTGTCAAACTTCTTGGTTGCTGCATTCATGGAGATGAGAGAATGCTGGTTTACGAATACATGCCTAATAGAAGCCTTGACTCCTTCATTTTTGGTCTGAAAATCATTAGAAAACCTCTCAATGTTATCATTTTCACTTCTTCAACGATCGAATAATGTTGTGCTAACATGAACGCATACTTTCCAGATCAAACGAGAAGCAAAGTATTAACCTGGTGCAAGCGTTTCCAAATTATCTGCGGGATTGCTAGGGGACTGCTCTATCTTCATCAAGATTCGAGGTTGAGGGTTATTCATAGAGATTTAAAAGCTAGTAATGTTCTACTTGATAGTCAGATGAACCCCAAAATTTCGGATTTTGGCATGGCAAGAACTTTTGGTGGAGATCAAACAGAAGCCAATACAAGCAGAATTGTTGGAACTTAGTAAGTGTACTTTTATGCCATTTTTCATACTATTTGATCCATTATCCCTAATAAAAAACTTCATTTTCTTTATCTTTCGATGTTCATGCAGTGGTTATATGGCACCAGAATATGCTACCGATGGGCTGTTTTCTGTAAAATCAGATGTTTTTAGCTTTGGGATTGTATTGTTGGAGGTTATAAGTGGAAGAAAGAACAAAGGGTTTTATCATGCAAATCGGAGCGGCAACCTCATTGAACATGTAAATGTCAACAGATACTATCATCATTTATGTTTTCTCATTTGAACTAAAAATGCTTAAAAAGTTTGAATTTTGCTGTAGGCATGGAGATTGTGGACCGAAGGCAATCCTTCGGATGTTGTCGATGATTTCTTAGTAGAGACCGGTGATCTATCCGAGCTGCTACGATGCATCCACATTAGCCTTTTATGTGTACAACAGCATCCTGAAGAGAGACCGAGCATGTCATCCGTGGTTCTTATGCTGGGAAGTCGTAATGAATTGCCTTCGCCTAAACAACCTGGTTTCTTGGTTTACAACAGACCCTTTGAAGCAGATTCTTCATCTGGCAATGACGGATCGTCTTCGAGAAACGAAATAAGTTTGTCAACATTAGAGGCTCGGTAAAAGAAAGATTGCATTGGTCCTTTGAATCTGTTATGCTCCAAGCTAATAGGAACTAATAAAACAGTACTTATTTCAAGCCAAAAGCTGTAAAACGACATAACTTTTGTTGTCTTTATCACTTGTCTCAAACTTATACCACAACTTGACTATGAACATGGAACAATAATTCTCTTTGTGGGAGTTGATAGAAAAATGGATGAATGAGGGATTCCTTGATGAACTAGAAGCAATCGTAAACTGATGATTGAACATTCACCAAAGAATAACTTCTCTACAGCCCGCGTTTTTTTTTCTCAACAAGATGTCGTATATTAAGAAAAAAATATACAACCATACGTCACAACGGTCGCCTCGTTAAAAACCTCCCTAATCCTAACGGAGGAAAAGAGTACGACCCATTTGTGACAACAAAAACAAAAAAACAAACCGACAGCAAGCGAACAAAATCAACAATCACCCGATAACGTTAACAAGCACAAAATAAAGAAACACGCGACACTCCCTCCTTAGCCAATGCATTAGCTTTACCCTCCAGCTTCACTTGTATCGACTGAATTTCCAGTTCAATATCACCAAAAACAGTACGGTTCCAGCTACGCAAAAACTTCTTCAGAAACCTAAGCTTGACCATTATATTTTCAGTTCCAACCCCCCATTCCGGCAATCGACACCACTCTTCCGCCATTTAATGTACATGTTTCTTATCTTCCAACCAACAATTAATAAAGCGAAATGGTCGAGGTCCCAAGTCCTGATCATCACATAGCAACAATAACGGTGTATGATCCGATACCCCTCTAGGCAAAGAATGCTGAACAATGTTGGAAAAGACATCTACCCAAGCAGACGATAACAAAAATCTATCTATACGACTCCGCCTAAAACCCCTACCAAACCAAGTATATTGCTTCCCTTTCAACGGTAAATCCACAAGCCCAGCATTGTCAATGAAATCAGAGAAAGATACATACATGACGCCACCGAGCTGCACCCTGCACGTTCCGATAACCATCGTATCGAGTTAAAATCGCCTGCAATACACCACGGACATGGGATGTCCAGAATTAACTCTCCTAGACGTTGCCACAACAGATTTTGTGCCAACACATCGCATGGAGCATAAACGTTCAACATACAGCACTGCAACTCCTCTGCGCACCACCTCCCCCTTATAAGGATAAAATAACGATCCACCTCCACCGAAACTACGCTGAAACGTGAACCTTCCCATATCGTAATCAAAACCCCCGAGGCACCTATCGAAGGTGAAAAAATAAATTCATATCCATCCGGTACCAATAAGCTTGCAACCAATAGCGACGACACACCCTCTAACTTTGATTCTTGCAACATCACCATATCCGCGCGTTGTTTTTTTACTACTTCGCACACCGCCCTACGCTTCAAACATGAGCCTAACCCCCTTACATTCCATGAAATCACACGCATCCTTACTGACCTCGCTTTTCTCCGAGAAAAACCCGTGTGAGATCCTTTATAATATCTGCTTCACACCCCCACAGTTCTTGCTCCCACGATACTGCCCAATGCCACTGTCGCCTCTATTTCCTTAGTTAACAATTGCTGGCGATTCTGAAAATCCGAATCTAATAGTGAAGCATTCACAACCTGCATCGGAACTTGCTGGCGTAGCACCTGTTTTCGCGGTCTGTCCCTACCAGCTTTTTGCGTCGAAATCACTCCCGAGAAAAGGTTTATTGACTTTGTTTTTCTACCGTTAATCCAAAGCAGAGAACTGTGGTTTGCATTGTCTGAAACAGATAATTTCTCTCCAGCCTTATCTGTTATCCTATCACTATTTGAAATTGAATTATCTACCAAATCCACAGTAGTTGTGATTGGTTCAACCATCTCCACATTGTTTGCGTTCAAATCTAAAGAAGTCGAGTGTGAATGAACTACCTCGAGCTGGTTAGCTACTGTAGGACTCTTCCCAGCCTCGCCCACCACCCTATCGAAGATTTGCTCCTCCATCGAATCCGCCACACCACCTTCCTGCGTCTTAATCAGATCCGACAGCCCCTTCGATCCAACCTCATCATGGGAGGCTTCAACATGATCCACCCGGTGATCACACAGATTATTGCATCGCCACAACCTCATCTCCTCCGTGTGAGCTTGGTCCCCGAACGGTACCACATGCCCTAGTAAAACAACTTTAACAAGATTTATAGAGATCCGGTTGATGCGATTTAAAATGCGATGCAAATCTAAGAGAGTTACAAGTTGTAAGAAGACATCTCGGTCCAAATATGCCATGCCCTAAAATCGGTCCTAGAAGTTTCGTTGTATTTAATCGAATTTGTAATTTATGAAAGTGTGGGTTAAACTGTGAAATTTGAGAAAAATCAGTATTAAAAGTAAGGATTCTGAAGTTTAGTGGTCAAAAGTGTGGAAACTGAAAGGTTAGGTGTTATTCTTCAAACCCTAAAAACAATTCGTGGCTTACATTGTAATTTACCCCTATTTTTTGGGAACCGTCCTTTAGTCAATTTCTAATTTGGAAATGCAATAATAATAATAATAAAATCAAACTATAATAATAATAATAATAATAATAATAATAATAATAATAATAATAATAATAATAATAATAATTATTATTATTATTATTATTATTATTATTATTATTATTATTATTATAGTTTGATTTTAAGCCCTTTTGGGGAGTCATAGCCGCTTAATCCCTCAATGCTACTTCGTTGTACATAGATGATAGAGATGAGGATTTTACCCGGATTTGACGGGTTTCGAATTAATTTTAATTTGATCGGACTGATTTTTTTTGGAAAAGTAAGGTTTGAGTCGGATTTTTACTGAGATGAGGTTGAGTTGGATTTCAGTTTATGGTAAAAAAATGACCCGGCCTGAGACTAATACTATTATTTTTTCCTATATTTTTAGGGATGTTTTGTAATAGTACTCGCTCTTTATATATTTTTTATAACTGAGTCCTTAAAATTGATTTTTTACAATTAATTCCTAAAATTAATTATTTTCTTTTAATTAGATTCCTAAAATTAATTTTTTTACAATTAAGTCCTTAAAATTGAAACTTTTTTATAAATCAGGTCATTCGGGGTCGAGTTAGGTATATAATTTTTGGGTCGGAGCGAGTTTTTTAAAGAACATGATCGGGTTGAGTTTAGAGTAATTATTTCGGGTCGGCCAACAACCTAACCCGTGCCTACATAGTTTGGTGAAAGCATGTAACGTTTCAAGTCGGAGGCAGCAACAACGCTGCCTTTCGCCAGCGTTCACAACACCGCTCTGCGTTTCTGCATGCCGCACCCTTTTGCTTGATAATCTCAATCTTGACCCAATCTCTGATGTGGCAGTTAATAAAATTTATATAATAACAAATATAACCCTTAATTTTTACATTTTATTTTAATTTGCTCATAAATTTAAAGCTTTAGCTCTCAACATTTAAATATTAGGACATTTTAGTCCTTAAATCTTAAACTTCATCTTCTTCCTTTCTAAAAACAAAAAGTATGCATCTCCTGTCGTGGGTAGCTCATCGTAGATGGCTACCATAAACATCAATGGAGGTTTTGATTCTCCAATAATTTTCCATTGCTAATACAAATGGGGTTGCATATAGCTATTGTTAACATCAATGGATGTTTGTTTTTTTAGAAGAGAAGAAGATGAAGTCTAGGATTAAGAGACTAAAATGTTGTAATATTTAAATATTAAGAGATGAAATTTTAAATTTAGGACAAAATTAAAAAAAATGTAAAAGTTGAGGGTAAACATGTTATTATACAGATTTTATTAATTGCCACATCAGTACCCGTTTATTTTTTAACAGAAATGGATCGATTTGTTAGTCGAGATTAGTCCGAGGACCTATTTATAACTTCTCATAATCAGAGGTCGCAATAAAGAAATGGGTCATCAAATTTTCTATCAACTCCCACAAACAGGACTATTGTTCCATGTTCATAATCAAGTTGTGTTATATGTTTAAGACGAATAATAAAGACAAAAAAAGCAATAAAATTAAGTTGTGTTATATGTTTTTGGCTTGAAACAAGTACAGTTCCTATTAGTTTGGAGCATAACAGATTGAATGGACCATGCAATCTTTCATTTACCGAGCTTCTAATGTCGACAAACTTATTTCGTTTCTCGAAGACGATCCGTCATTGCCAGGTGAAGAATCTGCTTCAAAGGGTTTATTGTAAAACAAGAAACCGGGTTGTTTAGGTGAAGGCAATTCATTATGACTTCCCAACATAAGAACAACGGATGACATGCTGGGTCTCTCCTCAGGATGCTGTTGTACACATAAAAGGCTAATGTGGATGCATCGTAACTGCTCGGGTCGATCACTGGTCTCTACTAAGAAATCATCGAAAATATCGGAAGGATTGCCTTCGGTCCATAATCGCCATGCCTGCAGCCAAGTTCAAACTTTTTAAGCATTTTTAAGTGAGATAACATAAAGGATAATAGTATCTGTTGACATTTACATGTTCAATGAGGTTGCCGCTTTCATTTGCATGATAAAACCCTCAATTCTTTCTTCCACTTATAACCTCCAACAACACAATCCCAAAGCTAAAAACATCTGATTTTACTGAAAACAGCCCATCTGTAGCGTATTCCGGTGCCATATAACCACTGCAGAATGTTGTCAACTAAGAAAAATGAAGTTTTTATTGGAATTTATGGATCAAACAGTATTGAAAAGGCATAAAAGTACACTTCTTAAGTTCCAACTATTCTGTTTGATCTCCTCCACAAGTTCTTGCCATGCCAAAATCTGAAATTTTTGGGTTCATCTCGCTGTCAAGTAGAACATTACTAGCTTTTAAATCTCTATGAATAATCCTTAGCCTTGAGTCTTGATGAAGGTAGAGTAGTCCCCTAGCAATCCCGCAGATAATTTGGAAACGCTTAGACCAGGTTAATACTTGACGTCTCGTTTGATCTATAAATAGCGCAGTCATGTTAGTCCTGCATCTTATTTAATCACTAAAGAAGCAGAAGTGATAGCAATGAGGTTTTTTTAATGATTTTCAGACCAAAAATGAAAGAGTTGAGGCTTCCATTAGGCATGTATTCGTAAACCAGCATTCTCTCATCTCCATGAATGCAGCATCCAAGAAGCCTTACAAGATTCCGATGCTGAAGTTTGGCAATCAACTTTACTTCATTCTTGAACTCGTTCAATCCTTGTCCAGAACTCTGTGAAAGTCTCTTCACCGCAATTTCTTGTCCATTTGCTAATGTCCCCTGGAAAATTTAACATTATTTTCATGAACATTCAATAAAATTGTATACTTAGAGATCACTATACTAAAATACAGAAACTTTTACCTTATAAACAGGGCCAAAACCTCCTTCACCTAACTTGTTACGAATTGAAAAAGTATCAGTAGCTTGAGCTATTGTACCAAACTCAAATACTGCAAGCTCCATGTCTTCATTCTCATTTTTATTCACTTCATCATTTAGATTGTTGTCTTCAACTTCATCTGAAAACAGTATAAACCACAGAGTTGGAATTCCCACTGCCACTTCTTCTATATTGAATATTGATTGATTTACATATATGTTTCTGGACTAACACCAAGCACTTGGTTTATGCACTATAAGACTCTGTTTCTTAGACCATATAAAAATTTGAATATACTTGTGTTGGGAACACACTCGAGTTCGAGTAACTTGGATTAGCAAAATGACTTTGGTATTTGTTGAAAAGAACAAAATGGTTACATTAGTGAGGACCATAATTAGTGTTACCTTTTAACTTTCTCCTGCTTCTGCGAATGTAACAAACAACTAATAGCAACCCCAAAAGGGCAGGAATTACAGTTGCAAATATGATGGCAAGCTTCACCTTAGCCTTTTTCTTCAGTTCTGCATTCCATTATGTCAAGATACACAAACATTGCTTACTTATCACACAAGAAAATACAAATCATTTACCATAAGATGTAATAAGAACATGTTCTAGCTTTTGTAAACCAGTACCTATTTCTGAAGCAGACACTCTGATATAAAGATCCATGCCATCTGAATCTGATTGAAGTTGTTTGATATCAACCAGATCCCCAAACCACATGGCGCAGACACTACCTCCTCTGGTAAGATCTAAATTAGTGTAAGCCATGCAAGAACAGTTCCTCGAGCACTCAGCCTTGCATTCCTTGAGGTTAATAGTTTTATGAACCCAAGGATTTGAGATAGCTGGGGATTTCACTCTGCTTATTGTGATAAACTCATCCCCTCTCTGGCAGTTTAGTGGCTTACTGTGTATACACCCTCCGGAATACTCCGATGAGTTCCATCTTTCTGGCCATTTCGGCCTGAACCCTGTCAAACATTGACAAACCGGGAGCTTATTGTAATCACAGTTCCCATTTGGACCACAAAGTCCATATCTGTCACAATAGTCACTTGGCCTCATTGAAAACAGCTCCCAAGTTTTATATTCTGGGTTCCATGTGTACCTTTTTCTTACACTTTCAGTTTGGTTCAAGACAACCCTGGACATCACTGAATTGTTTTTGAGGGAAAATATATAGTAAACCTCATTTTCGTTCCACACAAAGTCAGAATCAAATATCGGATTCGACCGTACATCCCTTATCCCACTAAAACCACTGCCAGTCCATATCCCAGTCAGATAGTACTTGTCTGAGCCTTTCATTAGGACCATTTCTGGGCTTCCTTCAAGTTCTACACCATAAGTAAGATCTGCTGGAGATGGATCATCCCAGTTCTTCCAGGCCGAGAGTCTTCGATCGAAACCGGTTCTTAAATCAATACCGATTTTCATCCCAGGTAACATTGTATCTGATGGATAATCAAAGCTTTGCCAATAGTAGTTCTCTGGATTACTATCGTTTCCATCTCGTACAACAAGATTACCAGAATCCAGGAGCTGCAATACTGGATTCTGAACACTTGTTGTAGTATTAGTCGACCAAACAGCTGTTGTGTTCTGAACTTGAAGCACAAGTTTACCACTACTTTCAATCTTCAACACACCAGTGGAATCGTTTATTGGTGTTATCCTGTTTGCAACCCAAACAACAGTTTGCATGGGGTCGTTGTGGTACCAGATTCCCACATATCGGTTCTTGGAGCTCCCAGGAGAGAAGAAACCCAAAGCAAAGCTTCCACCATTGGACACTAAGGCCAATGCCATCAGCGAGTGACTCCGATACAGAAATGGTGTCAATTGCAGTTGATGCTTTTGAGAAGATGAGGAAACAACAAACAATGTAAAAATAGAAACCCATTTCCATGGATGTCTGATTGAACATTTGATACAACATTATTTTTTTGGCAGTCTGATTGAACATTCTAAGTTCATGTGTTGACTATAAATGCAAGAGAAGACATCTGTCTTGAATAAATGAGAGTAGGCAAGAGATGTTCGAAGATTATTGGTTAATTGAACTTCGGAAGTCTTCACGAAAATGAACGTATACCACTGCAAACCACCCATTTTTCCATGGCCGGCTGTTTGAATGCAAAGTTGTAAACAACATATTCCAACTCCCATGGAGCAAAACTCATTCGACTCGAAAATTCAATTTTTAATTTTGGTTTGTTCGATTAGAGTTATTCGAATCAACTTGAATGAATCAACCGGTTTTTTAGTTCAAGTCTAGTTTGGAATTTACCAATGTGAAAGAATCAAAAAGTAAATTTTACTTATTTTACAGTTTGGTCCTTATTTTCCTTGTTTCTTTAGTTCCTTCTGTTTTAGTCTATTTTTGGTCAAATATAAATCACATGCTCCTCAACAACCATAAAATATCTATGCAACTTCAAATTTCCTTTTGAACTTGTTTTTCAAATTAGTCTCTCTACTTTGCAAGATTCCTTATTTTTCATTTCCTCCATCTTTTTAAGCTCATTTTAACCAAATTTGAACTACGTGTTTCTCAATCACCGTAGAATACCTATGTAACTTCACTTTCTCTTTTCGACAACAAATTAATTAATTTTCAATTTAGTCCTTCAACTTTTTATTTTGTTCAATTTGATCCTCCAACTGCAACTCTTTGCAAATTATTTCTTCCCATCAATATAGTTCATCAATCAATGAAAAGATTATATAATGATTTCCAAGCCTCACATTTTTCCTGCATGAAACTAAAACAACCAACAAAACATCTCAAAGATGGAGGAAAAATGGCCTGAAAGATGGAAATCATCGGACTATTCTGGAGGGTGTGTACACAGTAAGCCACTGAACTGCCAGAGTGGGGATGAGTTTATCACACTAAGGAGAGTGAAATCTCCGGACATAAAAAATCTTTGGGTTAATAAAGCTATGTGTTTTCGGAGTTTTTCCATGAATTTGGAAGGTAGATGGAAGTTCATATTCCGTACTCATGTATGACAATATACTAGACATGGATACTTCAAGAAAAATGAGTTGTCTAAAGTTGTTCATGATAGAAAATCCTAATCTCACCCCATTTTCCTAAAAGAAATTATACAATATTATTGATCCTTTTACCTTTTTACTTTAATTTCGTACAAATGTGAAACCTTCAAAAACTAATTGATAATGAATGGTTTTGAACTTTTTATATGGTCTAAGAAACAGAGTCTTATAGTGCATAAACCAAGTGCTTGGTGTTAGTCCAAAAACATGTATGTAAATCAATCAATATTCAATATAGAAGAAGTGGCAGTGAGAATTCCAACTCTGTGGTTTATACTGTTTTCAGATGAAGTTGAAGACAACAATCTAAATGATGAAGTGAATAAAAACAAGAATAAAGACATGGAGCTTGCAGTATTTGAGTTTGGTACAATAGCTCAAGCTACTGATACTTTTTCAATTCGTAACAAGTTAGGTGAAGGAGGTTTTGGCCCTGTTTATAAGGTGAAAGTTTCTGTATTTTAGTATAGTGATCTCTAAGTATACAATTTTATTGAATGTTCATGAAAATAATGTTAAATTTTTCAGGGGACATTAGCAAATGGACAAGAAATTGCAGTGAAGAGACTTTCAAAGAGTTCTGGACAAGGATTGAATGAGTTCAAAAATGAAGTAAAGTTGATTGCCAAACTTCAGCATCGGAATCTTGTAAGGCTTCTTGGATGCTGCATTCATGGAGATGAGAGAATGCTGGTTTACGAATACATGCCTAATGGAAGCCTCAACTCTTTCATTTTTGGTCTGAAAATCATTAAAAAAACCTCATTGCTATCACTTCTGCTTCTTTAGTGATTAAATAAGATGCAGGACTAACATGACTGCGCTATTTATAGATCAAACGAGACGTCAAGTATTAACCTGGTCTAAGCGTTTCCAAATTATCTGCGGGATTGCTAGGGGACTACTCTACCTTCATCAAGACTCAAGGCTAAGGATTATTCATAGAGATTTAAAAGCTAGTAATGTTCTACTTGACAGCGAGATGAACCCAAAAATTTCAGATTTTGGCATGGCAAGAACTTGTGGAGGAGATCAAACAGAATAGTTGGAACTTAAGAAGTGTACTTTTATGCCTTTTCAATACTGTTTGATCCATAAATTCCAATAAAAACTTCATTTTTCTTAGTTGACAACATTCTGCAGTGGTTATATGGCACCGGAATACGCTACAGATGGGCTGTTTTCAGTAAAATCAGATGTTTTTAGCTTTGGGATTGTGTTGTTGGAGGTTATAAGTGGAAGAAAGAATTGAGGGTTTTATCATGCAAATGAAAGCGGCAACCTCATTGAACATGTAAATGTCAACAGATACTATTATCCTTTATGTTATCTCACTTAAAAATGCTTAAAAAGTTTGAACTTGGCTGCAGGCATGGCGATTATGGACCGAAGGCAATCCTTCCGATATTTTCGATGATTTCTTAGTAGAGACCAGTGATCGACCCGAGCAGTTACGATGCATCCACATTAGCCTTTTATGTGTACAACAGCATCCTGAGGAGAGACCCAGCATGTCATCCGTTGTTCTTATGTTGGGAAGTCATAATGAATTGCCTTCACCTAAACAACCCGGTTTCTTGTTTTACAATAAACCCTTTGAAGCAGATTCTTCACCTGGCAATGACGGATCGTCTTCGAGAAACGAAATAAGTTTGTCGACATTAGAAGCTCGGTAAATGAAAGATTGCATGGTCCATTCAATCTGTTATGCTCCAAACTAATAGGAACTGTACCTGTTTGTGGGAGTTGATAGAAAATTTGATGAATGAGGGATTCCTTGCTGAATTAGAAGCAATAGTACATTGATCATTCACCAAAGATTAATTATGTAACTTGCTTTTTTGACCAACTTGCTTTTTTGACCATGCGGAGATTCAATCCCCTAACCTTGCTTAAAGGTCTCATCCTACTAAACGAACCGGTTTCGGTAGTACATTTAAACACGGGAACGTCTGGAAGTACTTTTGTAGTATCTTTCGTTTTTGTATGTGATTTTGTATATATAAAAATGCTCAAAGATGAAATAACTTCAAGCTTGATATCATTGAAAAGAACATTTATATAGTGTTTAAAATACATAATATAGAATGCAGGGCTCAGTGCTGAGGAACTGTTCTTGCATGACGTACACTAATTTAGATGTTACAAGAGGCATGGATCTTTACATTAGAGTGTCTGCTTCAGAAACAGTCTTGTTTGCAAAGTTCGAACATGTTCTTATTACAATCTTATTACAATAGTTTTGGTTTTGCTTTAGATTTGGGGTGGTTTATTTATTTCTGCTCGATCTTATACTATGTTTATAATCTATAGTTGGTAAATACTTTGATGTACAAGACTTTAAATTTTAGGCTTTAGAGATTTAGGTTGTAGTTTTGGGTTTAGGAGTTCAGGCTGTAGGGTGTAAATTTAAGGTGTATAGTTAGGACATAGGCCCTGTTTGGTAAATAGCGGTTTGGGTAAAAATTAGAGGTTTGAAGTATAATTAGAGGTTTGACTAGTCAAATCCGCTAATATTGATGTTTGGTAAATAGCGGATTGAAAGAGCGGATTGGGGTGAAAAAGCTAATTTTGAAAAAGCTCCTAATATGAGCTTTTTGAGATTAGAGGTTTGATATTATAGTTGTAATGACTCTTTTACCCTTAACAATTATCAAAAATCTCCAAATAACCTAAATTAAATAATAATATTTTTAATATAAATAATAACATATTAAATATTGCACTTATTTGTTGTTACTATTAATTTATACGGCGACATTTGTAAGTTAATTCTATTTTTTTATTATCACATATTTATATGTGCATATAAAAAAATTAATAATTATATAAATAATAAATTAATATATAAATCTTTCAAATATGTTTAGGAAATTTATATTAAAAATATTTTTTTACAAATCTAATTAATATTTGTTAGATACAAAATATTAACAACTGATAAATTATTCAAACAAGTATTAAATATAATCATGTCCTTATATGTCATTTTGCTTGTTTAAATAATCAAACAGCTATCAGCTATCAGTTAATTTTACCAAACACTTTTATATAATCAGCTAATACAATCCGCTAGTCAAATCAGCTAATGCAATCAGCTATCAGCTATCAGCTAATGTAATCCGCTATCAGCTATCAGCTATCAGCTAATTGCCAAACAGGGCCATAATGTTTAGTGTTTAGCTTTTTGGGTGTTAGGGGTAGGGATTTAGGTTTAAAATTGTATAGCTTAAAAATGAAGGCTTGGGTAATTTTTTTTTACATAGCTTGTGTATCAAAATACAACCCTCTATTGTTGTGTTGGCTTGTTATATATAATTGAGATCCACTTACGCTAGAGATTAGGGGTGGGAATTGTCGGGTACCCGGGATTCGGGTACCCGGTTCATCCGGGTACCTCATTAAACGGCCCGTGTCCGGGCCCATTATATCCGAGTACCCGGGATTCGGGTACCCGGTTCATATTTTTTTTATTTTTTTATTTTAAAATTAAAAGAAAATCATATGTTAAACACAAAAATATTTAAAAAAAAATTAAACTTAAAACTTAAAAGAATATAATACAAACATAGAAAAAATGTAGGGATTTAAACTTAATTTTAGATTGAAAAAATTAAGAAACATAAAATAAAAATATAATTTTAAATATAAAAAATATATATTAAATGTTATCGGGTCGGGTCGGGTACCCGGTAAGGGAAAACTCTCGGCCCGTGTCCCGGGAAATTTGTCGGGTCGGATACCCAGCCCGGTCGGGTAATTTTTTTTTGGGAATTACCCGGTATTTTTGTTTCGGGTCGTCGGATTTTCGGGTCGGGTATTTTCTCCCACCCCTACTAGAGATGGCCATGGCTCGAGTCAGGTCGAATTTTTGGCCCACTCGAACTCGACCCAAAAATAACTATCCTAATCCTGAACTCGACACAACCTCATCTTTAAAAAACCCGACCGACTCAAAATATATACACATAAACCCGAACCCGACCTATAAAAAATTTATTTTAGGGAACTAATTGTAAAAAAAAAAACTTAAAGACCAAATTATAAATAAAAATTTCAATTTTAAAGATCTAATTATAAATATATATAAAGGGGTATTATTACAAATATTCCTAAAAATAAAGGAAAATTACACAATTAATCTCGGGTCGGGTCATATTTTTTTCACCCTAAACATGAACCCGGCCCGATCCCCTTAAGAAAAACCCGACCAAAACCCTATTTTTTAATAAAAAACTCCGACTGAGTCAAATAAAATACTCATCTCTAACTTACACTATGTAAAACATAATTAGCTTTACATTAATTTATAGTTATCGGATTGTGAAATGGATAGACGAGATTAAATATTTTTTATCTTTTTTTAATAGGATTTTGTAAGCTTGTTCGAATATTTTCTAAATTATGTCACGACACTATGTTGTCTTTTTAGGTCAGTAACTCTACATTAACATTTTGGTATTTTGTAATCGTATTTAAGAATATACTTTGGACCTTCATCCTTTGCAAGGTTGTTTCTAATTATCCATCTCTTAATTAAAATGTTTTATATTTTAAATCCTTGTTTTAAATGGTTTATTTATTAAAAAATTTATCGGGTTATTATTTGATACGTTGCGACTCTTTGTATTGACTGGGTCATCTGTATCGAGCCTAGGATATTATAGAACCAAACAAAATTCAGTTAATTCAGTCAATTTTCAAATTAATTAATTTTTGTTATAAGTTTTAGGATTTGCTTATTTACTTTACTTATATTAGATTAACTTGAGTAGCTTTTATCATTGGGCTAAAATTTAGTTGAGTCTTGAAATCTTAGAGTCTATGGTTAAAAATTATGGTAAACTATATAAATGGCCATCTGATTATGACCCAATTTTTTATTGAGACCTCTGACTATTATAAGTTATAAATAGGTCCCCTGACTAATCGCGACTAACAAATCGATTCATTTCTGTTAAAAAATAAACGGTTGATGATGTGGCAATTAATAAAATCTGTATAATAACATATTTAACCCTCAACTTTTACAATTTTAATTTGGTCCTAAATTTAAAATTTTACCTCTCAATATTTAAATATTACAACATTTTAGTCCCTTAAATCCTAGACTTCATCTTATTCTCTTTTTAAAAAAAACCTCCATTGATGTTAACAGTAGCCATCTGCAACCCCATTTATATGAGCAATGGAAAATTGTCGGAGAATCAAAACCTCCATTGATGTTTACGATAGCCGTCTACAATGAGCTACCCACGGTAGGAGATGCATACCTTTTGTTTTTAGAAAGGAAGAAGATGAAGTTTAAGATTTAATGGACTAAAATGTTCTAATATTTAAATGTTGAGAGCTGAAATTTTAAATATGACCAACTTAAAATAAAATGTAAAGGTTAATGGTTAAATTTGTTATTATACAGATTTTATTAACTACCACATCATCAGTCTTTTTTTAACGAAACTACACCGATTTGTTAGTCGCAATTAACAGAGACTTGGATCATAGTCAAATGACCATTTATGTAGTTTACCCTAAAAATAGTTGAGTTTCTTAACACCTTGACGTGTGTATGCTCAAAATATATATGTATTATATAATTTTTTAATTTAGTTAATTAATCATTTTCAAATCGAATTAACCCATAACAAAATTTTAAAAATTATTTAATTGTTAACTGACCAAACACTTAATTAACTTAAACAAATTTTTATTCAATTGGTTAATTTTGATTTAATCGAATAATAAATACCCTTACTGCCTATCTATTTTTCAACGATTTTGATCATTTGTTTGTTTATGGATGGAATCGGATTGAAGTTGGGTTTACGAAATATTAGAGGTTAGGGGTGTAGTTTATGGTTTATAGATTAAGGGTTTAGACTTTAAAATTTAAAGTATATAGTTTAAGATTTAGGGTTTAATTTTTTATGGTTAGGATTAAAATTTTAAAATTTAGGTTTTATAGTATAAATATAAAAATTTGTATAAAATTTGTGTATAAAAAAATTTACCTATAAAATATTATTAGATAGAAGTCAGATTAATTTTAAATTTAATAAATATAATGTGGATTTACACACCTAATTTTCTAGTTTGCAGGCCATATTGATTGTAAGAAGTCCACTCCCCAAGAACCTTAAAATAATTGTATGAGCTGGAAATACGTTGTTTGCATCGAAACAATCGGGTCATGGAAAGACAAAATTCCTGTGTCTTTTTCGTATTATTTTTATATTTCAACATTAAAATTTTAAAATTTAAATATTTTTCTTAAATATTAAATTATAAACTTTAAACCTTAAAAAATATATTCTTCTCTATAAACTTAAACCTTAAATCGTGTGAGTGACATAAATACGACGCTAACAAGGAAAAAATGATTTCTATTCTCATGGAAAAGATTGGGTAGTTTCCTTTTGGTGAAGACGTCTGAAGTTCAGTGACCCAATATTCTTGGAATATCCCATGCCTAGAGTCCTTTATCCAAGATAAAAGTCTTAGGTCTTATCTTATGCTTGTAATCAACGAAACAACTTAGAATAACCACAAATAATAAAAAATGAAATGTCAAATCAAATGGAAAGTGACTTGGTGAGTGAATATAGATTTTTTTTTTAATATGATGGTGTAATTACAAAATAATATATGTTTAATTTCTCAATCCTTTAATAACGCACATATATCGTGTACACATGGTGCTTGAACCAGTTTACCTGGATGAAATACATCATTTTTTTCTATTGGGACCACTCCACGGGTTCATGTAGAAATTTAAATTTAATTGTTCAGTGATTGGTATAATAATATTTAATAAGGAGAAATATATCATGTACTCACGGTGGAAACGAAAATTTTCATAATTGTCCTTAATTTTAGGGTTTAAAGCCTAATTTAGAGTTTAGGGTTTAAGTATAGGGGTTTAGAATTTATGGTTTAGGGTAATATGGTTAGCTACTTAGGCTTTAACTTATAAACCCTAAATTTTAACCTTACACCATATATTCTAATCACATCCCCTAAATTTAAAACTCTTACGCATAAACCCCAAAACATTAAACCCTAAATAGAGTCCCTAAACCCTAAAATTAAGACACTTATAAAAACTTCTTGTTTCCACTGCATATTGTCACGCCCCTAGAGATTCACACCGTAGGGCATGTGCGGCCTTAGACGCTTTGACGCTAACTGATCAAACTCTTGCGCCTAAGTAAGTCTTCTACTAGCATTGCGAGTACTCCTGCTCACAACGGCTCGGACAAGCCCTTAAAGCTTGTTGAATGCGGAAGCTATTTCAAACACAAGTGTGTGGCTACACTTAGCCACTCGAGAGGCAACACTCACAAAGAGGATAAGAAAGAACAACTGAAAAACAAGGAAGCTAGAGTAAATGCCAAGAGTCTATTACTTAGCTCTCAAATGAGAGTGAAAGGAATGAGATGATACAAATGAGGGTGGAGAGCTCTCTATTTATAGTTGAGCTCCCACTGAACCAATGGTCCGGATCGATTTACACGGATGGCCAAGATTAACCTGCTATCTTTACAAAGATACACTATATAAGGAAACTAAATCAAATCTCAACCTAATTACATCAATTGGTATAATTCTTTCCTCGGATAGTTGATCATCCCTGATATGGCAAGATTCTCCCACAATCTCATCTAATTTGATGTCTCTTGCCTTATCTGTAAAGCCGGTGTGATCGGGCCTCATAGCATTCTCCAAGTGTTGGGCCAAGTCTGGTGGTCTTGGCGAGCCCGATACTCCATGCACAACCCATTGGGCTTGTGTTTGCGCCAATGCCTCGGTCTGAATCAGTTGGTCCGTGACATTCTCCCCCACCGAACTTGGCGACACCCTCGTCGCTACACCAGAACGATCCTGGGTAGTCCCCCTGGATGTTGCCACTTCTTGCCTCGGCTAGATGTGGTTCCCCCATATGAACTGCTTGCCTCGGCTCTTGCTGCCATGGAACTCCTCGATCCTTTGCCTCACTTTTCACATCAACTTGGTGGCTTCTACTCGTCTCGGCTTGCTCATGTCCCCCATAAAGACTACTTGCTTAGACTTCTCCCGCCAAGTGATGTCGCGCACTAAGACGCTTCCGGGTACATCATCATCGTAGGAGCTCTCTCCTACACTCGTCGAAGACGACGAATCAGACTGAAAAGAAAAAGTGTTGTTTTCACGATGTACCTTACTTTTTTCAGTTGTATTTACCTTAAACGGACCATCCCTTCTTTGTCCACGAAACCTGACCCTCGTTGCATCGAACTTGTCCCATCTAAGTTCTTTGCACGCATCGACACTTCTGCTACGAAGTCCATTGCTCCAACTTGCATCGGCCCCTCTACTTGGTCTGGTGCTCCTTGTTGCATCCTCCCTTATGACTTGAAGTTTGGTGCACTCTCCTTGCATCGACACTTCCTTCCTGAAGATCGGTGCTTCTTCTTGTGTTGGCGCTTCTTCTTTGAAGCCCTTCGCTTCTTTCTCACATTGCCACTAGATGGTGCCTCTATTGACCAACTGTCCCTCAATGGCTTGGCCGTACTTGGCCCTTTCTCGGTTTCCAAAGGCATGCTCTTCACTCGAACATGCTCGGCTTTCTCGTCCTTTGACGCTTCTATATTTGCTGCCTATGAAGGAGTGCTCTTTACCTAAACACCCTCGGCTTCCCTTACCTTCGGCTTGTCTATAGTTGTGACCTCCAAAGGCGTGCCCTTCACTTGAACACCCTCGGGCAACTTCTTGGTAGCCTTGGACACAATCACTTTCTTGTACACCTTCTGCACTCGGTCGCCCTTGGCCTTGGTAGAACTCTTCGAGCCAAGCTGTGTAGCCTTGTTCTTTCTAGGCTTACCCAACTCCTTGGTTGGTTTGGCTCGATCATGGCAATCTTGCAACTTATGTGGCCCCTTGCAATGGAAGCACTTTAGTTGCCTTCTCTTCACCCTCGGCTCGACTGCTTTAGTCTTCACTGTCACACCGGGTCTCGACCTTGGCTCGGCTACTTGGACTGATGTAGTCTTACCTTGGTCCTTCCTTGGCTGTCTCACAATAGCGCCAAGGTATGCTACTCTCCTTTCTGGCTCATCTTTTTTTTTCGATGAGGGCAACAAGGTCGTTCTTCTTAGTCTGATCACATGAGAACTATCAGAAAAATAGCATTTTAACTTTTTACTCTCCTTCTTTGTTGGCACGGACTTAGCCTCGTCATTCCCACCGTTACTCGTTGTGGGCCTGGATAACTCGACCAACTTTTGGGTCTCTTGATCCTGGGCACCTCCTTGCTCCTTCGCAAGCTTTGCCCTCGACCTAAGTCTCTCAAAGAAAGCTTCGAGTATACCCCATTCACTTATTGCAGCCTTGCAACTGAGTAGCTCTTTTTTGAGCTCATTCACCTCGATTCGCAAAGCCTTCACCTCGTCTTCGCAAGCATTACTCCCTTGAACGGTCGCCAACTCGTTGAGAACTCGTTGCATCGTGTCCTTGAACTGATCCTTTATGGATTCTACCTTTTCAAGGCGGGACTCGAAAACACCTTGGGTCTCCTTCGCTTCTTGCTCGGATTCCTCAGGTCTAACGATCCTCTTCTCCAACGATGTTGAGACTTTGTCCAATTCTTTACTCATCTTCTCACGAAATGAGTCAATAAGCTCTTGAACTCACTTCACGGTTTCACTCTCGATGAGTTTCACCTTCTCGTTCAAGTTCTCTATCTGAGATTTAAGATATAAAGTTCAATCATTGAAATACTCAAGATAATCTTTTACCTCGTTCATTGTCAATTGTCTCCAATAGTCTCCTTGTTTCGCCATCTCAATCAGCTCTTTGCCACAAACTACTTCGAAGCAAAGCCTCACCTATCTTGACTGCAACACCAAGTAGGCTCGAACGCAAGCCCCCTCGACTCGCTCTGATACCACTTGTCACGCCCCTAAAAATTCACACCGTCGGGAACGTGCGACCTTAGACGCTTTGACGCTATCTGATCAAACTCTTGCGCCTAAGTAAGCCTTCTACTAGCCTTGCGAGTCCTCCTGCTCACAACGGCTCAGACAAGCCCTTAAAGCTTGTTGAATGCGAAAGTTATTTCAAACACAAGTGTGTGGCTACTCTTAGCCACTCGAGAGGCAATACTCACAAAGAGGATAAGAAAGAACAACTGAAAGACAAGGAAGCTAGAGTAAATGTCAAGAGTCTATTACTTAGCTCTCAAATGAGAGTGAAAGGAATGAGATGATACAAATGAGGGTGGAGAGCTCTCTATTTATAGTTGAGCTCCCACTGAACCAATGGTCCGGATCGATTTGCACGGATGGCCAAGATTAACCTGCTATCTTTACAAAGATACACTATCTAAGGAAACTAAATCAAATCTCAACCTAATTACATCAATTGGTATAGTTCTTTCCTCAGATAGCTAATCATCCCTGATATGGCAAGATTCTCCCACGATCTCATCTAATTTGATGTCTCTTGCCTTATCTGTAAAGCTGATGTGATCGGGCCTCATAGCATTCTCCAAGTGTTGGGCCAAGTCTGGTGGTCTTGGCGAGCCCGATGCTCCATGCACAACCCCTTGGGCTTGTGTTTGCGCCAATGCCTCGGTCTGAATCAGTTGGTCCGTGACAATATGCATAGAATAATTACCCATTTAATAAAAGGTAATTGTTGTACAAAGTACAAACAAGTATAGTGTATAATCATAGGCATATTTACGTATATCAGTGCAAATATATTTAAGATATTAGAACTATCTTACACCAGTATTGATAAGTGACAAATGTTGTGCAAGCAAACATGAATTTTAGGTGTAGAGGCATAAACAGGGGCATCGATAAGGAACAAAAATCATCTGCCCCAACACTAAAAAAATAAAGTTTAAATCCTAATCTAAATTTTAAATCTTAAACTACAATCTCTAAACCCTAAAAATATACTCTACCCCAAATTTTCTAAACCTTAATCCTAAACCCTAACCCTTATTATTTAGTAGGGACAGAAAAATGGTAGAAGATTACTATTCAGTAAAGAATAAAAATGCTCTGCCCCTTTTTATTCTCAATACTAAAATATTAAGTTATAATCTCTAACCCTAAATTATAAATCTTAAATCCTAAAAATATACTATGGCCCTGTTTGGCAATTAGCGGATAGCTGATAGCGGATTACATTAGCTGATAGCTGATAGCTGATTGCATTAGCTAATTTGACTAGCGGATTGTATTAGCTGATTGTATAAAAGTGTTTGGTAAAATTAACTGATAGATGATAGCTGTTTGATTATTTAAACAAGCAAAATGACATATAAGGACATGATTATATTCAATACTTGTTTGAATAATTTATAAGTTATGAATATTTTGTATCTAATAAATATTAATTACATTTGTAAAAAAATATTTTTAATATAAATTTTCTAAATTATATATTAATTTATTATTTATATAATTATTAAAAAAATTGTATGCACTTATAAATATGTGATAATAAAAAATAAAATTAACTTACAAATATGTGATAATAAAAAATAGAATTAACTTACAAATATTATCATATAAATTAGTAGTAACAACAAATAAGTCGAATATTTAATATGTTATTATTTATATTAAAAAATATTATTATTTAATTTAAGTTATTTGAAAATTTTTGGTAATTGTTAAGGGTAAAAGAGTTATTACAACTCTAATATCAAACCTCTAATATCAAAAAGCTCATATTATGAGCTTTTTCAAAATTAGCTTTTTCACCCCAATCCGCTCTTTCAATCCGCTATTTACCAAACATCAATATTAGCGGATTTGACTAGTCAAACCTCTAATTATACCCCAAACCTCTAATTTTTGCCCAAACCGCTATTTACCAAACATGGCCTATATCTCAGTTTCTACACACAAATCCTAAACTCTAACCATAAATTTTGATATAAACTCTAAATTAAATTAGGGTAAACTACTGCAGGGGTCACTTACGTTTAGCGTCTGTACAGAGTTAGTCACCACTTTTGAAAAGTGCATATTAGTAGTCCTCTACGTTTTCGATGTGTAAATACTTGGTCACTCCGGCGTTAACTCCGTTAGTCCCCTAACGGATTGCTGATGTGGCGAAATTAAAATAAGGATAAATTACTGCAATAGCCATTAAAATTTATTTCATGTACATTTTTTCTCCTCAATTTAAAAAACTAAACATTATAGTCACTAATAAAAATGTTTCTTTATAATTTCACCCTTAAATTTTTAAAAATTCATTTTTCAATCCTAAAACTTTACAATCAATTAACACAATAATATTATTAATGCTTAGATGAAAAATAGGTGCCCAAAGTATACCCTTTGAAACTTAGGTGCCCAAATTTAATTTTTTTCGAGTCAAGTCGAGTTATTGCAATTTCTATTTTATAATTCAAACTTTATTTTGAATTTTTGAGTCGAGTTTATGAAATTATGAGTCGAGTATTTTCACATCAAACCTAAAAATTTAATTTTTTCGAGTCAAGTCGAGTTATTGGAATTTCTATTTTATAATTCAAACTTTATTTTGAATTTCTGAGTCGAGTTTATGAAATTATGAGTCGAGTATTTTCACATCAAACCAAAAAATTTAATTTTTTTCGAGTCAAGTCGAGTTATTGGAATTTCTATTTTATAATTCAAACTTTATTTTGAATTTTTGAGTCGAGTTTATGAAATTATGAGTTGAGTATTTTCACATCAAACCTAAAAATTTAATTTTGTCGAGTCAAGTCGAGTTATTGGAATTTCTATTTTATAATTCAAACTTTATTTTGAATTTTTGAGTCGAGTTTATGAAATTATGAGTCGAGTATTTTCACATCAAACCTAAAAATTTAATTTTTTTGAGTCAAGTCGAGTTATTAGAATTTCTATTTTATAATTCAAACTTTATTTTGAATTTTTGAGTCAAGTTTATGAAATTATGAGTCGAGTATTTTCACATCAAACCAAAAAATTTATTTTTTTCGAGTCAAGTCGAGTTATTGGAATTTCTATTTGATAATTCAAACTTTATTTTGAATTTTTGAGTCGAGTTTATGAAATTATGAGTCGAGTATTTTCACATCAACCCTAAAAATTTAAATTTTTCGAGTCAAGTCGAGTTATTGGAATTTCTATTTTATAATTCAAACTTTATTTTGAATTTTTGAGTCGAGTTTATGAAATTATGAGTCGAGTATTTTCACATCAAACCAAAAAATTTATTTTTTTCGAGTCAAGTCGAGTTATTGGAATTTCTATTTTATAATTCAAACTTTATTTTGAATTTTTGAGTCGAGTTTATGAAATTATGAGTCGAGTATGTTCACATCAAACCTAAAAATTTAATTTTTTCGAGTCAAGTCGAGTTATTGGAATTTCTATTTTATAATTCAAACTTTATTTTGAATTTTTGAGTCGAGTTTATGAAATTATGAGTCGAGTATTTTCACATCAAACCTAAAAATTTAATTTTTTCGAGTCAAGTCGAGTTATTGGAATTTCTATTTTATAATTCAAACTTTATTTTGAATTTTTGAGTCGAGTTTATGAAATTTTGAGTCGAGTATTTTCACATCAAACCAAAAAATTTAATTTTTTCGAGTCAAGTCGAGTTATTGGAATTTCTATTTTATAATTCAAACTTTATTTTGAATTTTTGAGTCGAGTTTATGAAATTATGAGTCGAGTATTTTCACATCAAACCTAAAAATTTAATTTTTTCGAGTCAAGTCGAGTTATTGGAATTTCTATTTTATAATTCAAACTTTATTTTGAATTTTTGAGTCGAGTTTATGAAATTATGAGTCGAGTATTTTCACATCAAACCTAAAAATTTAATTTTTTCGAGTCAAGTCGAGTTATTGGAATTTCTATTTTATAATTCAAACTTTATTTTGAATTTTTGAGTCGAGTTTATGAAATTATGAGTCGAGTATTTTCACATCAAACCTAAAAAATTATTTTTTTCGAGTCAAGTCGAGTTATTGGAATTTCTATTTTATAATTCAAACTTTATTTTGAATTTTTGAGTCGAGTTTATGAAATTATGAGTCGAGTATTTTACATCAAACAAAAAATTTATTTTTTTCGAGTCAAGTCGAGTTATTGGAATTTCTATTTTACAATTCAAACTTTATTTTGAATTTTTGAGTCGAGTTTATGAAATTATGAGTCGAGTATTTTCACATCAACCCTAAAAATTTAATTTTTTCGAGTCAAGTCGAGTTATTGGAATTTCTATTTTATAATTCAAACTTTATTTTGAATTTTTGAGTCGAGTTTATGAAATTATGAGTCGAGTATTTTCACATCAAACCAAAAAATTTATTTTTTCGAGTCAAGTCGAGTTATTGGAATTTCTATTTTATAATTCAAACTTTATTTTGAATTTTTTAGTCGAGTTTATGAAATTATGAGTCGAGTATGTTCACATCAAACCTAAAAATTTAATTTTTTCGAGTCAAGTCGAGTTATTGGAATTTCTATTTTATAATTCAAACTTTATTTTGAATTTTTGAGTCGAGTTTATGAAATTATGAGTCGAGTATTTTCACATCAAACCTAAAAATTTAATTTTTTCGAGTCAAGTCGAGTTATTGGAATTTCTATTTTATAATTCAAACTTTATTTTGAATTTTTGAGTCGAGTTTATGAAATTATGAGTCGATTATTTTCACATCAAACCAAAAAATTTATTTTTTTCGAGTCAAGTCGAGTTATTGGAATTTCTATTTTATAATTCAAACTTTATTTTGAATTTTTGAGTCGAGTATTTTCACATCAAACCTAAAAATTTAATTTTTTCGAGTCAAGTCGAGTTATTGGAATTTTTATTTTATAATTCAAACTTTATTTTGAATTTTTGAGTCGAGTTTATGAAATTATGAGTCGAGTATTTTCACATCAAACCAAAAAATTAAATTTGGGTACCTAAGTTTCAAAGGCTATACTTTGGGCACCTTTTTTTCATCTAAGCATTTATAATATTATTGTGTTAATTGATTGTAAAGTTTTAGGATTGAAAAATGAATTTTTAAAAATTTAAGGGTGAAATTATAAAGAAACATTTTTATTAGTGACTATAATGTTTACTTTTTTAAATTGAGGAGAAAAAATGTACATGAGATAAATTTTAATGGCTATTGCAGTAATTTATCCTTATTTTAATTTCGCCACATCATCAATCCGTTAGGGGACTAACGGAGTTAACGTCGGAGTGACCAAGTATTTACACATCGAAAACGTAAAGGACTACTAATATGCACTTTTCAAAAGTGGTGACTAACTTTGTACAGACGCTAAACGTAAGTGACCTCTGCAATAGTTTACCCATTAAATTATTTAGAGCGGAGGTGGAGGCACCCAAAAAAAAATAAAGGATTTCTATTTATAGGTAAGTAAACTACCGTGCACTAAGATAAGTCTACCCCAGATGGTGTACTTATTTATGCAAGCACAAAGCTGTCAGACTAGACATCCATGGAAATGGGTTTCTATTTTTATGTTCTTTGTTGTTTCATAATCTTGTCAAAAGCTTCAACTGCAATCGACAGTGACACCATTTCTGTATCGGAGTCACTAGCCGATGGCATGGCCTTAGTGTCCAATGGTGGAAGCTTTGCTTTGGGTTTCTTCTCTCCTGGGAGTTCCAAGAACCGCTACCTGGGAATCTGGTACCACAACCACCCCAACCAAACTGTTGTTTGGGTTGCAAACAGGATGAACCCAATAAACGATTCCACCGGCGTGTTGAAGATAGAAAGTAGCGGTAAACTCGTGCTTCAAGTTCAGAACACAACAGCTGTTTGGTCGACTAATACGACAGCAAGTGTTGAGAATCCAGTATTGCAGCTCCTGGATTCTGGTAATCTTGTTGTCCGAGATGGGAACGATAGTAATCCGGAGAATTACGTATGGCAAAGCTTTGATTATCCGTCGGATACAATGTTACCCGGGATGAAAATTGGCATTGATTTAAGAACTGGTTTCGATCGAAGACTAACAGCCTGGAAGAACTGGGATGATCCATCTCCAGCTGATCTTACTTACGGTGTAGAACTCGAAGGAGGCCCGGAAATGGTCGTAATGAAAGGCTCAGATAAGTACTCCTTGAGTGGATTATGGATTGGCAATGGCTTTAGTGGGATAAGGAATGTAAGGGAGAATCTGATATACGATTATGTGTTTGTGTGGAACGAAAATGAGGTTTACTACATATTTTCCCTCAAGAACAAATCAGTGTTGTCCAGGGTTGTTTTGAACCAAACTGAAAGTGTAAGAAAAAGGTACGCATGGAACCCCGAAACTCAAACCTGGGAGATGTTTTCAAAGAGGCCAAGTGACGATTGTGACCTATATGGACATTGTGGTCCAAACGGGAACTGTGATAACAATGAGCTTCCGGTTTGTCAATGTTTGACAGCGTTCACGCCGAAATGGCCTCAAAGATGGAAATCATCGGACTATTCCGGAGGGTGTGTACACAGTAAGCCACTGAACTGCCAGAGTGGGGATGATTTTAGCACTCTAAGGAGAGTGAAATCTCCGGACATCAAAAATCTTTGGGTAAATAAAGCTATGAATATCAAGGAATGCGAGTTTCAGTGCCGGAGGAACTGTTCTTGCATGGCTTACACTTATTTAAATTTTACAAGAGGTGGTGGTAGTGGCTGCTACATGTGGTTTGGGAATCTGGTTGATATCAAACAGTTTCAATCAGATTCAGATGGCATGGAACTTTACATCAGAGGGTATGCTTCAGAAACAGGTATCGGTTTGCAAAGCTAGAACATGTTCCGGTTATGTTAGTTTATTAGTTTTGTTTCTTGATCATAACTGATAATGGCAGAACCGAAGGAAAAGGCTAAGCTGAAGCCTGCCATCATACTTGCAACTCTAATTGCTGCCCTTTTAGGGTTCCTTTTAGTAGTTTGTTACATTCTCAGAAGCAGAAGAAAGTTAAAAGGTAACACTAATTTCTAATTATGGTCCACATAAATGAACTCCCTGTGTTCTTTGCTACAGATTCCAACTCTAAGTGTTATACTATTTTCAGCTAAGGATGAAGATGAGGATGAAGATTTGGAGCTTGCAGTATTCGAGTTTGGGACGATAACTAAAGCTACTGGTACTTTTTCATTTTGTAACAAGTTAGGCCAAGGAGGTTTTGGCCCTGTTTATAAGGTGAACGTTACTCTATTTTAGTATAGTGATCTCTAAGTATACAATTTTATTGAATGTTCATGAAAATATTGTAAAATTTTCCAGGGGACATTAGCAAATGGACAAGAAATTGCAGTGAAGAGACTTTCAAAGAGTTCTGGACAAGGATTGAATGAGTTCAAAAATGAAGTAAAGTTGATTGCCAAACTTCAGCATCGGAACCTTGTAAGGCTTCTTGGTTACTGCATTCATGGAGATGAGAGAATGCTGGTTTACGAATACATGCCAAACAGAAGCCTTGACTCCTTCATTTTTGGTCTGAAAATCATTAGAAAACCTCTCATTGTTATTACTTCTGCTTTTTCAGTGATTAAATAAGATGCAAGACTAACATGAATGCATAATTTCTAGATCAAACAAAACGCCAAGTATTGACCTGGTCCAAGCGTTTCCAAATTATCTGCGGCATTGCTAGGGGACTACTCTACCTTCATCAAGACTCGAGATTGAGGATTATTCATAGAGATTTAAAAGCTAGTAACGTTCTACTTGACAGCCAGATGAACCCAAAAATTTCAGATTTTGGCATGGCAAAAACTTTCAGAGGAGACCAAACAGAAGCCAATACAAATAGAGTAGTTGGAACTTAGTAAGTGTACTTTTATGCCTTTTCCATACAATTTGATCCATAAATCCCAATAAAAAAAAATTCATTTTTCATATCTGGCAACATTCTGCAGTGGTTATATGGCACCAGAATATGCTACAGATGGGCTGTTTTCTGTAAAATCAGATGTTTTTAGCTTTGGGATTGTACTGTTGGAGGTTATAAGTGGAAGAAAGAATAGAGGGTTTTATCATGCAAATGAAAGCGGCAATCTCATTGAACATGTAAATGTCAACAGGTACTATTATCATTTAGGTTTTCCCACTTGAACTAAAAATGCTTAAAAGGTTTGAATTTTGCTGCAGGCATGGAGATTATGGACAGAAGGTAATCCTTCTGGTATTGTTGATGAGTTCTTAGTAGAGACCGGTGATCTAGCCGAGCTGTTACGATGCATCCACATTGGCCTTTTATGTGTACAGCAGCATCCTGAGGAGAGACCCAGCATGTCATCCGTGGTTCTTATGTTGGGAAGTCGTAGTGAATTGCATTCGCCTAAACAACCCGGTTTCTTGTTTCACAAGAAACCCTCTGTACCTGTTTCTTCACCTGGCAATGGCGGATTGTGTTCTAGAAACGAATTAAGTTTGTCAACATTGGAGGCTCGGTAAAACAAGAGTACTGCATGGTTCATTCAATCTGCTATGTTCCAAACTAGTAGGAACTAATAGAACAGTACTTATTTCAAGCCAAAACTGTAAAACAACATAATTTTTGTTGTCTTTATTACTTGTCTCAAACATTTAATTGAACTCATTTGGAGACTCTGTAAAATATTATGAGGCCCTCTTTAAAGTCATTTTTTAATTTTTTTCTTGTAATTTATTAAACTATTTTTTTCATATAAACATTTAATTCAATTCATTTGAGACATTCTTTTCTTGGAGGGCTTGTGCGGTCGCTCATCTCGCACATGCCCAAAACCCCTACTGAATTCTTGGTCACTCCTACATTATGAGCTATGGTCTATTCTTAATGGTTTGCATGTTGTTTGGCTTATTTGTTACCAGTCCTTGCTTCAGTAAGGCTGGGGTTTGAAATCTTTTGTCATTTTTAGTGTTTCTTTCTATGGCTAACACTAAAAAAATAGGTTTAGGGTTTAAGGTTGTGAAACCAAAATTGATTTTGATATAACAATTTAACTTATGGACTAAATTGTAAAATAATAAATTTTTAAATATTTTCAAAGACTCACATTTTGACAAGCCATTTTGAACCAAACACTATTTCAAGTCAAAACATATATAAAGGTTCGATTTTCACTAAGTCTTTTCATGTGTTTTTAAGTCAAACTTCAACAAAACGCCCAGATGTATCGATACCCTTTTGCGTATCGATACAGTTTTTCAACACTGGAATTTTAATCGTTCATAGCGTACCGATACAGTCTATTCCCGTATCGATACAATATTCATCTGGGCAAGACTTTGAGCTATAGTGTATCGATACGCATCGGAACCGTATCGATACAATTTTCATATTAAAATAATATTTTGCTATAGCATACCGATACGACATGTCACCATATCGATAGGATATGCTGACCTTTACAAAATCCTTACATTTAATTTTCGAACGTTGGCTTTTCAGTTAGTTGGAATCCAAAATTTTAAATGACCGTTGAACGGCATCGATACACTAAAGGAGCGTACCGATACATCTAACTGTATCTATACACTCTTTAATATCGTACCGATATGCCCTTCAAGCGTATCGATACACCATGTTTTTCAATCACAACGACTCTTTCTTATTTGAGACATGTACCGATACGCCCACGAGCCGTACCGATACGGTAGGTTGTTGAGCAGCATTTATTGCGGGAAATTGCAGCCCAACGACTCTATTGATGATCTCAACCACCCAAACGGATAGAAATCAATGCAAATGTATAAAAATAAGTCTCAAATGCTACAACAACAACTATTGAACCTACAAGCAACATCAAAACACTCAAATCCAAACCTTGTTCATTTTAGAGTCAAATCTTTATACCCAACTCTATTGTGATTTTCATTGTAATTTTTATTGTGAGTTTGAGAAGTGTTTGATTGTAATTGGGTAAACATTATTCTTTATAGAGGCATTTGTAAAGATACCAAAAACCCTTCTTTGTAAAAGTGAGTGGATTAAGCTTTGGGTAGAAAGTTTATTCAAAATTGTAAGGTTTCCTCCTCATCCAAGAAAAGGGGAAGAATCAATTAGTGGATTGGTTGAAAATCCTTAGTGGGAGCTAAGGTAGTGGATGTAGAGTTCATTGAAGAACTTGAACCACTCTAATTGCCTTGTGTTCAATTTTTATTCTTCCAATTTCCACCCTCAAATTTTTTATCGCCAATTCACCCTCCCTCTTGGCCATTTGCAATTATTTGATCAAGTCAACAATTGGTATCAGAGCTACACTCATTGGAAGGATTACAATCCTCTTGAGTCGATTTTAGGAGAGTTTTGATCAACAACAAGTCAAGCAATGACATCCACGTCCATTTCCAACCTCAATGAGTCTCAATCTACCACCAAACCACCATTCTTCAATGGGGATAACTACCTATATTGGAAGAATATGATGAGACTCTTCATCAAATCCACAAACTACATGGTATGAGATGTAGTTGAAGAAGGGTGACAAGCATCGTTTTACCTGTCAAAATAAATAAATAAATTAACCTCTTTCAATAAATGATAAAATAAAGAAATTAAGTAGTTATAGGGAAAGAGGGTCGATCCACAGAGAGATTAGTCGGAATTCTTGACGAAGGTTGCTTTGATTAATGCTTCCAGGAATATCTGTGAAAACAAGAAAAATAAAAAAGGGGGTGATCTGATATTGAGTGAAAATGAAATAGTAGACATAAATGCATAGGTAAAGAAAATAATAAGAAAGTCCAAATATGCAAAATAGCCTCGAGCTAACCTTGTCAATTCCTTCGATCATTGAAATGGATTTTTACTCCGGGGATCATGTCGATTACAGTCTGCGAGGCCCAACCCGTCGCAACTTGCTTCTATCTCGAGTAACCAATCCTCCCAAGTCTATCTTCGAAGGTTGGTTCTTAAACAAATTAACCACGTCTATCATCGTCAAAATATTTAGTTTTGAAAACAGGAAAAGCCCGACTCAGAAATTGTCTTAAAAAGAATCGCTTTTAATTTTATCTTTCCTTAGCGGACTGCCGCTAAGAGTGTTCACAAGAAGTCGAAATTGCCACATGCCGATCCTTCCTCCCAACTATGTTTTTAAAAGATTTCAGACCAACGAGCTCTTTTTGATTTGAAAAACGATTAAAAACTTTAGTAAGGCCGATTGCCAAACTATCTAAACATAAAGACAAAAATGTATTCCCAAAGGAATTTAGGCAATGTTCAATTCTCACGATTTGAATTGATTTGGCTAGTTCTTGGCTCAAGATATTTAGCTAAGCATGATATTAGTTATCATACTTAACTTGATTTTATAAAAATAATTAAAGAACATAAAAGAACAAAAGTAAAGAAAAGAGAACTTCAATTAAAAACTAGAAAAAAATAAGTGTTTTCAAGCTAGAAGATGAAGACTCAATTCAATGCCTAAGCCTTTACCAAGGAGTGGTATTTATAGGCTTGGATTTACAAAGATAGATGATAAGGAAAATTCAAAATAAAGAAAAGATAAACAATTCAAATGTTTTTTGAAATTTAAATACAGAAAATCTAAACGGATAAGCTGATAAGGTCTTTCAGAACTTTCCAGAATCTTCTAGAAATCGCCACGCATCTGCCACGTTAGACGCGTCGTGCCTAGTGTCATGCACACGATGCCAGTCATGACTGGAATAACAAAAAGACTGCAGAAAATGCCCTCTTTTGCTGTTATTTCCAGAATTAGGTTCCTTGCGCAAAATATAGCCAAACAAAATGGATTAGGTAGCAAGAAATCCTAAAAGCTAGAAAAATAGCAATTAAAAAGTGTCATATTTGAGAGCTTATCAAATTCTCCCTCACTTGTCTCATACTTGTCCTCAAGTATGTCCGAAAAAAGATATTAACCCAAGAATGCATTTCTCAAGCCATCACAAGCATCAAACATAATTATAAGAGTTCTAGTGCAAAAGGAGTATCATGAAAGAAACACAAATCAAACCAAGTGGATATAAGCAAAGAACAACCCTTCATTCTTCCAATTGCCTATCAAGTATTAATCAAATCCTAACCTAGTCTTAATCCTCACCAAGATACACTCAAGAGCACTCAAAGTGTTTATAGGTAGAAGTGAAGCAAAAACACTCTAAGTCATACATGAACAAAGGTTTCCGTAGGCTTGTAACAAGTTCAATTCTCCACTACTTTATTAGAATCGAGGTGCAAAAATCATTAGGTCTTTTGTTCAAGGTGTAATGTGGGTTTAGAAAAAGGGTAGAAAGATGGAAAGAAAAGGCAAAAGAAGATGATCAATGCAAGAAGTTTCAAACAATAAGCAGTGAAGACAAAAAGAGGAGCTAAAAATGGGCAAGCAAACACATATTTTTCTTTTTTTTTCTTTTTTTTTCCAAAACTGTTTTTTTCTTTTCTTTTCTTCTTCTTCTTTTAATTTCTTTTTTTCTTCTTTTCGAAGCAATTGCTTCCTTTTATTCTATTTTATTTTTTTCTCATTTTTTTTCTGGAAAAATTCTGCCCTTATTCGAATTGCAGCCCCTTATTTGTCTAGTAATATAGTTTCTAGCATTTGATCAATTCAAAAGCAAAAAAGTTTGGTCAAGAAAGAACAAGGTTTGAAGGTTAAGCCAAGAAAAATGGGATATAAGGCTTCAAGAGGGTTCACTAAGCGATGAGAAAATGTGAGTTAGAAAAGAGAGAAAATGGCTAAATTCTAATACCTAAATCATCTTAAAGTACCTCATTCTAGTGTAGTCTCAAATCACATACAAGCCACAAGTTCGAGATTCCTAAATTCAAGATGACACTCTCAAGCAAGGAAAAACGAGCATAAAGAATAAGATGCATGCTCAAGGCTCAAATTCTCACAAAATTAGGCTAAGTTGATTAAGCTAGGCGAGAAATCCAATTATTACAATCAAGGCAAATTGAAAGAGATGTCAAACTATCATTTTACTCATGTCATTTGATTATCAAAAATGTTAACATTCAAATATTCCTACGCACTATAACAATTATAACATGCTGGACATCAAGCAATGGCAAGAAAAATGTCATCTCAAAGTCAAACCAAAATCAAACATATAACAGACAAGCAGGACAAGCGGTTTGCTACCCTCCCCCTCACTTAAGTGAATTGCCCCAATTCAAATAAAAAACATAAAAGTACAAGGCAGAGAGGGGTAAAGAGTACTCCCCGTGGTCAATGATTGGAACGATGGTAATGGTGACCGTTGGGGAGGCGGACGGTGGGTGGAGCTTGATCCAGCGGTGCTGTTGAAGAGCCACGAACGGCGGCTGACGGTTGGGGGAGAAGGCAGAGGTGCGGTGGAAGCTGTAGGAACGGGACTCTCGTTCGAGGGATTGGGGGCTTGCCGTCGTCAACCACCGCGACGCGGAGGAGGTGCGGGCGAGCCTGTTCTCGTGTACGGGGCATGGTGAATTGCGGCGGAGTGAAACAAGGTTGGATGTGTCGTTGTTTTTAGGGTTTTGGTAGTTCACGGGAAAGAAAGAAATAAAAGAGGGAAAAGGGGGTGTAAATGGCATGGGCTAAAGTGCACTGGCTCCATTGGGTGTGCTAAAATGCACCTATTTTAATGAAACGATGCACTTCGGCTGAGGATTGAAGTGTGCTTGCTGTGACACTGATAAAATCCTGCAAAAAATTAGTAAGGTAATTAGAAAAAGAAAAAATAAAGGAAAAAATCATACTAAATAAAATAAATTATTAAAAGAAAGGAAATAAAAATTAACGAAAAAAAAAACGAATGGGTTACCTCCCATTTAGCGCTTTGTTTAATGTCGTTAAGCTCGACAAATTTTGCTAAATTTTTAGTTCTTCAAATAAACGGTGATGTCCATCCCTTGTCGTTTTAACGCCTTCCTCCATCTTTTTGTTTGTGCGCAAAACAACAACTAAGCTTCTACCTCCTTCCCGACGTGACATCTTACTCGAAATGATGATTGGCAAAGTTTGGTTGTCGCCTAAAATACATAATTAAATTGATGTAACTTCGGCTTTGGTTCCTGCAAAATTGAGGGAAAATGTTTAGATCGAGTTGGAATTAATCGAAAATCAGAAAGGGAAGAAGAGTTGAAATGATTTCGCCTATATTTTCATCATCGAGATCCGCGAATTCCCTACAAAAGTCATAACACAAATCAGTTTCAATCAAATCATCAGCTAACGGATCTATAATATCAACGAAATTTAAACTTGCGACCGAATCAGGATACTTCATAGCTTTATACATATCAAATTTAACTACTTCCCCATCAAATTCCATAGTTAAGATGCCGTCGCGGACATCAACCTTTGTATGCGCGGTTGATAGGAAAGGTCAGCCAAGCAAGATTTCGGATCCGTTATTGCTGCGATCATTTTCCATGTCAATAATATAAAAATCAGCAGGGAAAATAAGATCTTTTCCTTGTACCAACACGTTTTCTAGTACTCCCTCGGGGTAGATGACTGATCGATCTGCTAATTGAACCGTCACTCGCATTTCTTTCAATGGTTCAGTCGAAATTTTGTTGTAGACGCTTAACGGCATGACGTTGATAGATGCGCCTAAATCGCACATCGCTCTTTTTATCCCAACATTCCCAATTTTACAGGGAATCACAAACATACCTTGGTCCTTGTACTTTGGCGGTAATGGCTTTTGAAAGATGGCCGAAATATTTTCACCAAGGTTAACTTTTTCATTTCCGGATAGTCGCCTTCGGTTTGTGCATAAGTCCTTCAGAAACCTCGCGTATTTGGGCACTTTCCGAATAACATCAAGAAGTGGAATATTAATTTCCACCTTCTTGAATATATCCAAAATTTCCTTCTCTTCCTCATTTTTATCTTGTTTCGCCAATCTACCTGGAAAAGGAGGAACAGGTTCGTAAGTAGAAACAAAAATTTTAGATTTGGCATTACCTACGGTGGGAGGAGACTTGTCGTTCTGGTCTTCCGAAGAGTTTATCGGTTCGTCGGATTTTCGCTCATCTTGCTTGGGCGGTCTAAGCGTTATCACTGTTCCACTACGCAAAGTTATCGCACTAACGTTTTCCTTAGGGTTGGTTTCGGTTTGGGATGGTAACTTTCCCTGGGATTCTAGACGAGTAACGGCTTGAGCTAGTTGGCTTATTTGTTTTTCGATTTGCTGGAGATGGGATTGTGTTTGGGTTTGGAATTTTTCCTGCGAAACTGCCAATCTCTCAACAATAGACTCAAGAGAGGATTTTTGGGGTGCTTGCTTTTGGTAGGGAGGTTGTTGCCTAGGTTGGTAATTCGGGTTCTATTTACCGTAGCTCAAGTTTGGGTGATCTCTCCAACCGGGATTGAACGTATTGCTCTGTGGGTTGTAGGGTCTTTGGGAAGGTCCGAAAAAGTTATGTACGGCGTTAACTTGGGCACCAGATGTATCTCGCAATAATGGGCATAAGTCGGTTGCGTGATCTGGCATAGTGCATATTCCGCATACCTTAGCAGCTCCTATCTCCCCTGAAACAAGAGAATTCACAATATTAGTCAAATTGTCTATCTTATTCTCTAATGAAATTGTGCTTACTGTATGAACCCGTCGACTGGGTTCACTCGCAAAACCAAATTGCTGCGAATTAGCAGCCATCGTAGATATCAAGGTTCGAGCATTTTCCGGGGTCAGGTTAACGAGCGCGCCACCGCTTGCTGCATCTACCATCTTTTTGTCCATTGGAAACATTCCTTCGTATAAGTATTGAAGGAGTGTTTGCTCGGATAAGCCATGTTGCGGACAACTCGCACATAGCTTTTTGAATCTCTCCCAATATTCGTATAGGGACTCATCGTGCAATTGTTGGATTCCCAAAATGCTTTGCCTAAGTTATGTTGTCTTTGCCGCAGGGAAATATCTGTCAAGAAAAACACGAGAGAGATCAGACCACGTATTAATTGAATTTGGAGGTAAATAGAATAACCACTCTTTAGCCATTTCGGCTAAGGAAAAAGGAAAAGCCCTTAGTTTTATTTGGTCCTCTGAGACCCATTGCGGTTTCATGCTGCTGCACACCATATGGAACTCAGCAAGGTACTTGTGTGGGCTTTCAGTAGGGAGGCCATTAAAAGTGAGGAGTAGGTGGATCAATCCCGTTTTGAGCTGGAAGGGAGTATCTGACAAGTGTCGTTATTCCCGAGAAAATAAATAAATTAACCTCTTTCGACAAATAGTAAGATAAAGAAATTAAGTAGTTATAGGGAAAGAGGGTCGATCCACAGGGAGATTAGTCGGAATTCTTGACTTGAATTTTGTCGGATTTGAATTCCCAGGAATATTTGTAAAAACAAGGAAATAAAAAGGGGTGATATGATATTGAGTGATGTAACACCCGTGTTTTGGGGCTAGGAGTTAGTCGGGTTAGTGGTCCGAGTCGGTAAAATTAAAATTTAATCAATTTGACCTTAACTTGGGCTAATTGGGTTTTAAAATAAAAAGGAGGGACCAATGCGGTGATTTAACCTAAATGTTTTAAAAAGCTAGACCACTTTTTGAAAGTTAAAGAGAACAAAAAAAAGGGTGTAGTCATCTTCCTCATTTTCCTTTCTTCACCATGGAAACCCTAACAAACCCTCCCAAATCCCAAATTCGTATTTCCATCAATTTCTTCATCAATTCAAGGGCGTTTTTAAAGGTAAAATCATTTTCTAAACCTCCTCTTCATTTCCTACTCATACATGGTCTTAGATTTTAAAAATATTAACTTTTGGGAATTAGGGTTTGGTTTTAAAGTTTGAGTTTTTATGGGGTTTTCATCTTGTTTTGTTAAATTGAGTTGGGGTTTTGTTTAATCAAGTTGAAATATACATTATATGTTAATTTGGTTGAATTTTTATGAATTTCCGAAGTGGGTTCTTGGACCCATTTTTAAGGTGTCAAAAAGTTGATTTTTGGTGGGTTTTAAGGTGTAATTAGAGGGCTGATGGTATATGTATGCTAAGGGGATGATTTGGGACCATTTAGATGTCATTTGGGTGTTTAAAAACATGATTTTCTGCTGGGTAAAATATTAGTACAAAAATGGTGTTTTTGAGGGTTTTGGGTGAGTTTTGGGGGTTGTTTAAGGTGGGGTTTGATAGCCCAATGGTAGTACTATGATTAGGGATTGATTTGGGATCATTTGTGGGTGCAATGGATGTTGGAAACAAGGTTTTTGGAAGAGGTATTAGGGCTGTCCGAAATTGCTAAGTATGGGGTTTGGTCATGACTTGAAATGTTGGGTTTGATATTTGAATTTGTATTCTGGGTTGATATTTTGATGTTGGGCTGATTTGAGGATTATTTGAATTGTATTGAGGTTGTTTAGA
The DNA here is from genome assembly GCA_958450335.1 of Hibiscus tridactylites. NCBI lineage: Eukaryota > Viridiplantae > Streptophyta > Magnoliopsida > Malvales > Malvaceae > Hibiscus > Hibiscus tridactylites. Next base: position 96,560,690 of record OY288273.1, on the reverse strand, counting down.
AGCGAGAGTTTGCGTTGGAGGAGCTTCAGGAAGAAATCTGGAAACTTGGAAGTGATGTTTGCTTGGTAGTTGAGCTTGGAGCTTGGAAGCTTAGGTGAGTGGTTAAATATTTTCAAATGGTTTTGAGTAGTTGGTTCAAGCATGTGAACCTAGGATGGGCTTGGTAAACCCACCTAGAGTTGGGATTAGAGTGGTAGCCTAATCCCAAGCTTTGATTAGAGACCTTGGTTGCACTTTTAATGGTTGTATATGCCCCATGTTAAATTGCGATGGTGTTGATTAAGTATATGTTGTATACACGTATGTTGAGGCATGTTTGATGTATTGTTATATGCATGTTGATGATAGATATGATATGGTTATACACATGTGTAAACTATAATGTGATATGGTTGTTAATGTTGTACATGTGGTTTTGACACTTGAAATGATGTTATGAGATGATTGTATGATCCGAGGATTATGGTGAGTACATGCTAGGCATGGGAATGTGGTTTGTACATGATGGTAAGTCATGGTGAGTACGTGCTAAGCACGGAAGTGTTATGAATTGACATTATGAATGATTAATGAAATGTGTAATATTGGCACTAGTATGCTTGGGTACAAATGATCGATCATTAGGATGTTAGTGTGTACACATGAGTCAAAAGTCGCGCGTGGCCTTGGTGGCGTTGAGTCACCAAGGAGGAGTACGGGTTCGCCCAGAAATTGTATTTATATTAGTCGGTGATGAGTGGAATCCCATCGACGGGGCGTGAGGATGAGTGGAATCCCCTCCGCGTGAACGGTGATGAGTGGAATCCCACCGTCAGGTAATGGTTGAGTTGTTGGATGTGAGTTCCAACGGTTATCCGCGTATCCGAGTCATAACTAGGTGCCAATACAGATTGTAGTTTATGTTGCCAATATGTGGTTAATTGTGAACCAATGTGTTTTGGGATGTGTTGCTAACATGGTGTAATATATGTGATTTCATATGTTGTGGATTTAAACATGTTGAGCATGACATGATATTGAATTTATGTTCATGCATCATCTATATTTATGGCTCGCGTGGATCGGAGGTAAGACCATGCATTTTATCTTGGTTGTAGCTCGTGCTTGGACCCTGCATTGTCGAGGTTTGTTTTAAAGAGCTTACCCTCACTAAGCTTTTATGCTTACGCTCTCTTTTGTTCGACAATACAGATAAATAGCTTGTGGGTGGCAAAGGCAAGGGAAGGTCACCAAGTGTTGCTTTTGGTGAGCTCAATGTATGAATTTTAAGTAATAGAATGTAATAGTTAAGCAATGAGATAGGTATTGTTGGTTTGAGTTTGATGTATGTCTATGGTTGACTTGGTTTGTAAGCATGTTATATCTTGCCAAATGTTTGTTTGATCGATGGCTTATGAATGCTTAAGTTGCTTGAATGGCATGTAAACTTATCTGATATGTATGATGCTTATTGGTTCTCTTTTAATGTCTTCAAGCATGCTTGTATGAAAGGCTCTTAATGTGTAATTTGCTATGTACGAAAGATTGTCTAAATCCATGCTTGTATGTGTTTGAGTATGTTAAATCTAGGATGTATGCCTCTAGACTTTGTTTGATGGTTTTGTGTGCCTTTAGGGGTCCTATGGGACCTTCATACTTGTTGAAATACCCTTAAATCTGAATTTCAAAAGGCTGCAGACAGCCCGCGTTTCGAAACGGGCTAGGTCGTTTTGGAACGGGTAAGGCTCCAGGGACCCCGTATCGGAACGCTGATGAGTGCTCAAATATGACATATTTCATTTGTTATTTTTCTAGCTATTGGGACTTCTTGCTGCTTAATACATGTTGTTTTTGTTATATTTTGTGCAGGAACCCAATTCTGGAAATAGCAGTGAAAATGAGGCATTTCTGCAGTTTTTATTATAATTCTGTCATGACTGGCATCATGGGCACGACACCGGGCACGACGCGTCTGACGTGGCAGTGACGTGGCGACTTCTAGAAGCTTCTGGAACGTTCTGGAGGATGTTATCAGCTTATCCGATTAGATTCCTGCATTTAAATTTCAAAACATTTGAATTGTTTTATCTTTTGTTTATTATTTTAAATTATTTTATCACTTTATCTTTGTAAATCTAAGCCTATAAATACCACCCTTGGTAAAGGCTTAGATCATCCATCAATCATTTTAGTTTTTATCTTTGTAAACACTTTTTAGTTTTAATTCAAGTTCATTTTCCTTTAATTTCTTGTTTTCATTTATTTTATGTTATTCAATTGTTTTTCTAAAATTAAGTTAAGTATGATAATCAATATCATGCTTAGCTAAATTTCTTTAGCCAAGAGTTAGCCAAATCAATTCTAATCGTGAGAATTGAACATTGCCTAAATTCCTTCGGGAATACATTTTTATCTTTCTGTTTAGATAGTTTGGCAATCGGCCTTACTAAAGTTTTTAATCGTTTTTCAAATCAAAAAGAGCTCGTTGATCTGGAATCGTTTAAAGACATAGTTGGGAGGAAGGATCGGCCTGTGGCAATTTCGACTTCCTGTGAACACTCTTAGCGGCGGTCCGCTAAGGAAAGATAAAATCAGAAGCGATTCTTTTTAAGACAATTTCTGAGTCGGGATTTTCCTGCTTTCAAAACTAAACATTTTAACGGTGATAGACGTGGCTAATTTGTTTAAGAATCAACCTTCGAAGATAGTCTTGGGAGGATTGGTTACTCGAGAGAGAAGCAAGTTGCGATGGGTTGGGCCTCGCAGACTGTAACCGACATGATCCCCGGAGTAAAAATCTATTTCAATGATCGAAGGGATTGATAAGGCTAGCTCGAGGCTATTTCACATACTTGATTTTTCTTATTATTTTTAATTCTTGCATTTATTTTATTTCTTCATCCAATATCATATCACCCCCCCTCTTTTATTTCTTTGCTTTTTCAGATATTCCTGGGATTTCGGATTCAACAAATTCAAGTCAACAATTCCAGCTAATCTCCCTGCGGATCGACCCTCTTTCCCTATACTTATTTAATTTCTTATTTTATTTATTGCTGAAAGAGGTTAATTAATTTATTTATTTTGACCGGTTAAACGACGACTTGTCAAAATTGGCGCCGTTGCCGGGGAGATTTATTTTTGGCAATTTTTGACTGATTTTTGTTTTATTTTATGACCAGGAAGAATCCGGGTACTTTAGCTGCATATAACCCGGAAATCGAAGCAAGTGCTCGTAGAACTCACGGCGAAACCCTTCGACGAAAGAAACAACAAATGCACGACGAATCCCTATATGATTATTGGGAAAGGTTCAAGAAGCTATGCGCAAGCTGTCCGCAACATGGCCTATCCGAGCAAACACTCCTTCAATATCTATATGAAGGAATGTTACCAATGGACAAAAAGATGGTAGATGCAGCAAGCGGTGGCGCGCTTGTTAACATGACTCCTACTGCAGCGAGAACATTAATCTCCACAATGGCTGCAAACTCGCAGCAATTTGGTTCTACAAGTGAACCCAGCCGACGGGTTCACACAGTAAGCACAATTTCATTAGAGAATAAAATTGATAATTTGACTAATATTGTGTATTCTCTTGTTTCAGGGGAGATAAAAGCTGCTAAGGTATGCGTAATATGCACTATGTCAGATCACGCAACCGACTTATGCCCATTATTGCGAGATACGTCTAGCGCCCAAGTTAACGCCATACACAACTTTCCCGGACCTCCCCAAAGACCCTATAACCCACATAGCAATACCTTCAATCCCGGTTGGAGAGATCACCCAAACTTAAGCTACGGTAATCAGAACCCAAATTACCAACCTAGGCAACAACCTCCCTACCAAAACCAAGCACCCCAAAAATCCTCGCTTGAGTCTATTGTTGAGAGATTGGCAGTTTCGCAGGAAAAATTCCAAACCCAAACACAATCCCACCTCCAACAAATCGACAAACAAATAAGCCAACTAGCTCAAGCTGTTAGCCGTATAGAATCCCAGGGAAAGTTACCATCCCAAACCGAAAACAACCCAAGGGAAAACGTTAGTGCGATAACTTTGCGTAGTGGAACGGTGATAATGCCTAAACCGCCCAAGCAAGATGAGCAAAAATCCGACGAGCAAGGCAGCTCTCCAAAGGACCAGAACGAAAAGTCTCCACCCATTGCAGGTAACTCTAAATCCAATATTTCTATTTCTACTTACGAACCTGTTCCTCCTTTTCCAGGTAGATTGGCGAAACGAGATAAAAAGGAGGAAGAGAAGGAAATTTTGGATATATTCAAAAAAGTGGAAATCAACATTCCACTTCTTGATGTTATTCGGAAAGTGCCCAAATATGCAAGGTTTTTGAAAGATCTATGCACAAACCGAAGGCGATTGTCTGGGAATGAAAGAGTTAACCTTGGTGAGAATGTTTCGGCTATTCTTCAAAGACCATTGCCGCCAAAGTACAAGGACCAAGGTATGTTTGTGGTTCCTTGTAAAATTGGGAATGTCGGGATAAAAAGAGCGATGTGCGATTTAGGCGCATCTATCAACGTCATGCCGTTAAGCGTCTACAACAAAATTTCGACTGAACCTTTGAAGGAAACACGAGTGACGGTTCAACTAGCTGATCGTTCAGTTATCTACCCCGAGGGAGTACTAGAAAACGTGTTGGTACAGGTAAAAAATCTTATTTTCCCTGCTGATTTTTATATAATTGACATGGAAAATGATCGCAGCAACAACGGATCCGAAATCTTGCTTGGTCGACCTTTCCTATCAACCGCGCATACAAAGATCGATGTCCGCGACGGCATCTTAACTATGGAATTTGATGGGGAAGTAGTTAAATTTGATATGTATAAAGCTATGAAGTATCCTGATTCGGTCGCAAGTTTAAATTTCGTTGATATTATAGATCCGTTAGCTAATGATTTGATCGAAACTGATTTGTGTTATGAATTTTGTAGGGAATTCGCAGATCTCGACGATAAAAACAAAGGCGAAATTATTTCAAATCTTTCTTCCCTTTCTAATTTTCGATTAATTCCAATTCGAACTAAACATTTTCCATCAATTTTGCAGGAACCAAAGCCAAGGTTGGAATGGTTTGATTATATATTTTTAGGCGACAACCAAACTTTGCCAAACATCATCTTGAGTAAGTTGTCGTCTTGGGAAGGAGGTAGAAGCTTAGTTGTTGCTTTGCGCACAAAAAGAAAGATGAAGGAAGATGTTAAAACGACGAGCGATGGACATTATCGATTATTTGAAGACCTTTATTTTGAAGAGCCAAAAATTTAGCAAAGGTCGTCGAGCTAAACGACGTTAAACAAAGCGCTAAATGGGAGGCAACCCATTCTTTTCATTTCCGTTAATTTTTATTTTTATTTTCCCTTTTATTTATTTTTAGTTTTTAGCTTTAATTTTTGTTTTAATTTCTTAGCTTTTCCAATCTCTTCCAGGGACTCCAGCAGCACTATTTTCCACTCTACATCAAGCAATTTTCGAAGAGCAGTGAAATACACCATTTCATTAAACAATGCACGTTAGCAAAACCTATGGTATGTGGTGCATTTTAGCCAAACCCTTTAGCCTTTACCCTTTGACCCTTTGACCACCCAAATATCTCCCGCAGCCAATCCAAATAAAATAAACCCATTTCTTTTATCTTTTTCCCTAAATCCCCCCATTTCGTCTCCCTCTTTTTCTCCAGCCGCATCACAAACAGGCTATTCTCCTTCATTCTGCCAATCCTCCACCGAATCTCCCCAAGCCACCCCTAATCATCTTCTTCACTTCATGACCACCAAAAAACCGCACCCCTTCTTCCCCCACAAAACCGAACCCCACCACCACCAATGGTCCGCATATAACGCCATGACCGGTGATGATTCGTTGCGTCGGCAGCCTTCGTGGAGGTGCCCAGTGATTCCGACCAGTCCCCATTCCTCCTCCCTACCGTGGTGGCCGACGACCAGCAACCATTCGACGGGTGCCAACAAAAATACTGAACCACCTTTCGCTGCACCCTCTTTCGCACATCCGGCAGTCTATTCAAAGCCCTCTGTCGCAGCTGATCCGAGCCACTCATAGTGCATCATTCCCATCGACTCAATTTCATCACTCACGGGGAGTATCTTTTGCCTTTATTATCTTTTTATTTCCTTAATTTTTATGAATTGGGGCAATTCACTTAAGTGAGGGGGAGGGTAATAAATTACCACTTGTCCTATTCTTGTTTGATAATGTGTTTGATTATGATTAAACTTGAGTTGAACTTTTCTTGCCATTACATGTTATCTTGCATATTGTAATTGTTCTAGTGCTTAGGAATGATTGAATTGGAGCATTTTGATAATCAAATGATATGGGTAATCTACAGCTTGACATTTCTTTTAATTACTCTTGACAGTGTTAATTAAATTTCTCGCCTAGCTTAATCAAATTAGCCCAATTTTGGTAAGATTTGAGCCTTGAGCATGCATTCTTCATATTATGCTCGTTTCCTTGCTTGAGAGTGTCATCTTGAACTTAGGAATCTAGAACTTGTGGCTTGCTTACAATTTGAGACTACACTAAGAACGAGGTGCTTTAAAATGATTTAGGCATTAGGCTTTAAACCTCTTCCTTTCCTTTCATTTTAATTTACCCTTTCTCATCGCCTAGTGAGCCTTTGTTAGCCTTACATCCCATTCCTTTGACTTAACCATTTCAATTGATCAAATGCTAGAATATTTATTAGACATGAAGGAGATACTTTTCAAATAAGGGCAAAAATTTTCCTAGAAAAAAAACAGAATAAAAGGAAGCAATTGCTTCGAAAAGAAAAAAAAGGAAAAAAAAGAAGAAAAACAGTTTCGAAAAGAATAAAAAAAAGAAAAAAAAGAAAAGAAAAAATGTGTGTTTTGCTTGCCCATTTTTAGCTCCTTTTTAATGTCTTCACTGCTGAATGTTTGAAATATCTTGCATTGATCATCTTCTTTTGCCTTTTCTTTCCATCTTTCTATCCTTTTTTCTAAACCCACATTACACCTTGAACAAAGACCTAATGATTTTTGCACCTCGATTCTATTAAAGTAGTGGAGAATTGAACTTGTTACAAGCATATGGAAACCTTTATTCATGATTGACTTTGAGTGTTTCTGCTTCACTTTTACCTATAAACACTTTGAGTGCTCTTGAGTGTACCTTGGTGAGGATTAAGACTAGGCTAAGATTTGATTAATGCTTGATAGGTAATTGAAAAGGACAAGGGCTGCTCTTTGCTTGTATCTATTTGGTTTTAATTATGTTTCTTTCATGAACCTCCTTTCGTGCTAGAACTCTTATGATTATGTTTGATGCTTGTAATGGTTGAGAAATGCATTCTTGGGTTTATGATTTTTTCGGACATACTTGAGGACAAGTATGAGACAAGTGAGGGGGAATTTGATGAGTGCTCAAATATGATATATTTCATTTGTTATTTTTCTAGCTATTGGGACTTCTTGCTGCTTAATACATGTTGTTTTTGTTATATTTTGTGCAGGAACCCAATTCTGGAAATAGAAGTGAAAATGAGGCATTTCTGCAATTTTTATTATAATTCTGTCATGACTGGCATCATGGGCACGACACCGGGCACGACGCGTCTGACGTGGCAGTGACGTGGCGACTTCTAGAAGCTTCTGGAACGTTCTGGAGGATGTTATCAGCTTATCCGATTAGATTCCTGCATTTAAATTTCAAAACATTTGAATTGTTTTATCTTTTGTTTATTATTTTAAATTATTTTATCACTTTATCTTTGTAAATCTAAGCCTATAAATACCACCCTTGGTAAAGGCTTAGATCATCCATCAATCATTTTAGTTTTTATCTTTGTAAACACTTTTTAGTTTTAATTCAAGTTCATTTTCCTTTAATTTCTTGTTTTCATTTATTTTATGTTATTCAATTGTTTTTCTAAAATTAAGTTAAGTATGATAATCAATATCATGCTTAGCTAAATTTCTTTAGCCAAGAGTTAGCCAAATCAATTCTAATCGTGAGAATTGAACATTGCCTAAATTCCTTCGGGAATACATTTTTATCTTTCTGTTTAGATAGTTTGGCAATCGGCCTTACTAAAGTTTTTAATCGTTTTTCAAATCAAAAAGAGCTCGTTGATCTGGAATCGTTTAAAGACATAGTTGGGAGGAAGGATCGGCCTGTGGCAATTTCGACTTCCTGTGAACACTCTTAGCGGCGGTTCGCTAAGGAAAGATAAAATCAGAAGCGATTCTTTTTAAGACAATTTCTGAGTCGGGCTTTTCCTGCTTTCAAAACTAAACATTTTAACGGTGATAGACGTGGCTAATTTGTTTAAGAATCAACCTTCGAAGATAGTCTTGGGAGGATTGGTTACTCGAGAGAGAAGCAAGTTGCGATGGGTTGGGCCTCGCAGACTGTAACCGACATGATCCCCGGAGTAAAAATCTATTTCAATGATCGAAGGGATTGACAAGGCTAGCTCGAGGCTATTTCACATACTTGATTTTTCTTATTATTTTTAATTCTTGCATTTATTTTATTTCTTCATCCAATATCATATCACCCCCCTCTTTTATTTCTTTGCTTTTTCAGATATTCCTGGGATTTCGGATTCAACAAATTCAAGTCAACAATTCCAGCTAATCTCCCTGCGGATCGACCCTCTTTCCCTATACTTATTTAATTTCTTATTTTATTTATTGCTGAAAGAGGTTAATTAATTTATTTATTTTGACCGGTTAAACGACGACTTGTCAAACGCATTTCGATACGGTATGACCTTTGAAACCCCTGATCCGATACGCGTTTCGGAACGTTTTGGCTACTGGAATTCTGAGAAATTCACGAGATGAAGGTGTATCGAAACGGGTATAAGGGTTTCGAAACGGTCAAAATCTCGTTGACCACAAGAAGTTGACCGTTGAGGGCGTTTCGGAACGGTTGACCACCGTTTCGATACGACCCCTTGTAGAGGCTCTGGGACAGTTGACCTGGTCAAGGCGTTTCGATATGCCTCAAGGGTGTTTCGAAACGGCCTGTTTAAAATATTAAAAGTGGGCTGTTTAATTGCTGTTTTGGGATCGAATGTTTATTTTATTCCGTTGTTTGATCACATAGGACTTAAATGGACTTTTAGACAAGAGAAATAAAAGAAAATTTTCTAGGGTTGCTAACCGAGGTGGGACCTTAACGGGTTTCGCTTCGGTTTTCCCCGTGTGGCCCACTCGGACCGGTCGTCCGGCCAGACCGGGACGAGGGGGTTACATTTGTTGGTATCAGAGCCTAAGGTTTCCGAGACCTTGGGCAGGTAAGTGAGGTAAGTTTAAGTTTTGAATTGATATGCACGGTGTTTGCTTGCTTTGTAAGTACGATTGCTTGTATGACAAGTATGTTGATTGCTTGTTTAAAAGCATGTTGTTTGTTATCCGTGTATGTTGTGATGAAGGATTGATTGATTGAGGATGCTTTCTGTTTGATAGTACGCTTATGTTTACTTGTTTAGCAAGTAAGCCTTGTTATACGCTTGGTTGAACATGTATGTGTGTTGATTTGTTTGACACGTGTTTAGTAAAGTCCCATTGCTACTATTACATCGAAAAAAGAGATTTTTTTAAGTGAGGGAAACATACTTGAGCCACTTGGAAGCCTTGCCTTGCTAACCCAATCTTGTATGTTTTACTGTTGATATTGTTGTTGATTTAATTGCTTTTCGGTAAGTAGAAGTCGTAGTTTCTGAAAGGGGTGGACTAGGTTGAGGGAGTCCATCACCTCAGTTAGAGAGGTATGGTTGTACCAGAATTGAGGTACAATTCGTCCGTTTGAGACAGTGTGTATATGGGTCGATTCTTGTGGATGAGGGACAGTGTGATCAACTCTGGCATTAGTTAGTAAGAAGAAGTGAAGGCCTATGGGCGGGGGTCAGAGTGGTGTCAATGTTTTATCGAATGAGCCCTTAGCACAGTATCAAGTTGTTTCCTCCAGTTGATTCTGAATCCGTATCTCTGTACATTGTTAGCAAGTATGCAAGTTGAACATGCCTGGTGAGGTGTTAGTTGGTGACCGTTGGGGTTGGCCTATGATTTTAATGCAAGACAGCCGGTCAGTGTCCGTGAGTGGAAGCTAGTTTGTGTGATTGAGTCAGTGTACGTTGAGTTGTTTTCCAGCAAGCAGAAGAGATGAAGTCACTTCCGATATAGTTGAGCCGAGAAGGGAGCCTTGAGCTTTGACTTCAGGATTGTTTGGTAGGGGTAGAACAAGTCCAGCAAGACTGTTTGTGTGCGATCAGAATTGAGTCTTGAAGTTACGAGATGCTCTAAGAACAGTTTAGAAGAGTCAGATTCTGTTGAAGAACCAGTCTGAAAACAAGAGGACCGAAAACTATCAGTCGTGTACATGTGAAGTTGCAATTTCTGCGAATACCTCCTTTTGCGTGAGCATGTAAGAAATAAGATAAGTTTGTTGAGACCTTAGATGTAGGGACACATGTGACTAGCCTCTTTGGGAGACAGTAGTGATCAGAAAGATGTACAGAAGATGTTGTTGGTGGTTTAGAGTTACTAGTTTCTCGTGGGTGTGAAGCGATCGTCTTCCTACGGTTTTGATGTACCTTTTGACAAGGTTCAGCTTGAAGAGCACATAGTTAGTGTGTACATTGAGACAAAGAGAGAGTTGCATTGAAATTGTAGATTTTTGTGTGACTGTAGTGGTAGGTGAGGATGTAAGCTTCTTATTGAATGTTGATCCAGTTTTAGAGATCAAAGGTTGATTGAGTTTAGTTGACAGACTTGCTGAGCAATTGTGATGGATTTGATTTTTGAACGAAGATTAGACCGCAGAATGTTAAAATAGTTTGTGATTCTTCCTAGAAGTGTTTAGAAGAAACACCCAGTTTGTCTCCTAACAGCGAAGAAGAGTTTATTAGTGATGTCGTCTCCGAGTTGCTCGTGTTTTAGTTTGCTCTGTGTCTTATGGTTTCCGACAGAATTGGGAATGTTGAAGAATTAGCTCCGAGACTTGTTAGACCTTAGATTCAGTAGGCCTAGTGCATCATCTCAGAGTTCTACAGTGTAATTTGTGAAGAAGAAAGAGTGACAGTACGAGAATGTGTTCAGTTTACATACAGTCGAAACAAGTGTCAGTGATTTGTTGATCAGTTAGTGTGTGCTTCAGTCTATTTGAAGATTAATTTGAGATCCGTTTCTACCAGATGAAGGTGAGAAATTTGAAGTACCAAAGACAGCTTTAGGGGCAAGATGTAATCGCCTTGAGCTCTGAGTTATGCCGCTTTGTTTGACTAGTGTATTAGTTACCTTCATAGAGATGTTGAGCAGAATAATTTTCTGAGTTTCATGATCAGTGGTAGTAGCTCTTCTAGATGTCACATGAGTATATTCAAGTACCGAGGAAGATCATGACGAGTTTTGAAGTTAGTGTGGTAGATTCTATTAGAGAATTAATTGTATACCAAGTTGTACAACGTGAACTTCGAGCTAATGAAGATGTCCTCTTAGAACATGAAAATTAGCAGACTGTATTAGAACAAATCTTGAACAGACAAAGGAAGATGTGAGTTGGAAGAAATTGAAGACTGTGACAGATATCTATAGTTCTAGGCCTAGCATTGTTACTTTCAGAGAATTGTAAATAGTGTTTGAAGATAGTTGCTCCATTGATAAATTGCTACAGAAGAATGTTCAGTTGTGCGGTTAGATGCGAGACAATGAGCCCTTGAGAAATCGAAGGAAACTTTGATGAAAGCTTCAACCTTGATCCAGCCAATGTCAGAGAAAGAATTTGTGAACCATAGTGATGTGTTACATGTAGAGTTAGGTTGTGTGCTTATGCAAGACAGAAGATTGTGGCTTGTGCATCAAGATAGTTGAAAGACCGTAAGAAGAGTTATCCGTTATGAGACATAGAGTTAATTACAGTTGTATTTGCTTCGAAGACTTAGGGACAAAGCTTGTTTAGTAAGAAATGCGCAGTGTATATGTACGTATCATTAGAGCTTGAAATATTTGAAGACTTGGGAATGGTTGGAACTTGAACAGCATAAGTGTTAGAAATGCTTGAAGACTGTAATATCAAGAGTGAGTACCATCCGAAGATAGCCTCCGTAGCGACCGATGATCCGAGTTGTATTTGTTGTTAGATTAGTAGTTGAGTTACGAGTTGCAATTGCCGAATTCCGTATATCAAATGATAGTAGTTTTGTGGCCGAGTTTCGGGTTGAGACTACTTTGAGTCAGAATGTTTGATGAGAAACAGTTGCAAGACAGATTCTTGGCACCTCACGTGCAAGGCATAGTGGAAAGAAGACCTTCAAAATACAGTCCAGAGATGATAGAGTTTTGCATTTAGAGACAGAATAGTTGTACCGACTGACCTAGTGTTTTGAGATGTATTGTTTTGGCCGAAGCGCACGGTGGTTGATTTGTATTGCATCTGAGTAGTATGAAGACGTATGGTGGGTTGAAGATGAGTACTTCCGGAGTGAGTGGATGAATAATGTGGTTCAGTATGAGAGTAAGTATGTAAATTGCCAGCGTGTCAAGACTGAGCTTCAGTTTTCTTCTAGTTTGTTACATCCGTGGAAGATTCGCAGTAAAAGTGAGTAATAAAGATCCGAGATTTCAACTAGAATAATTTTGAAAACGTCTGCATAGTGTTTGGTTAATTGATGAAGGCAGATGATCAGTCAGAGAAAGTTATGAGTCAAGTGTTCAAGCAGTATTGTATGAGTTTGTGAATCGGGCTAATTCTGTTGTTATCTGTTGCGGTTACCACCAGAGTTAGAAAGGGGTTTGAGATGTGTTACGTGTATCTATGATTCAGAAATGTGAGTCAGATCTGTTCCGTGCTATATTTGTTGAAAAGATTGAGTTGAGTTTGAAATTGGCATGCCTTGAAGAATCAGTAGAGATCTTAGCATCAGATATCTATTGTTGTGTGGTAAGTCCACCGAGGTTGGTTAGTGTGTTGTGGTGTGAAAGAAAGTGGGTTCCTGTCCGATGAATTTCGGGGACGAAATTTCCTTAAGTGGGGGAAAGTTGTAACACCCGTGTTTTGGGGCTAGGAGTTAGTCGAGTTAGTGGTCCGAGTCGGTAAAATTAAAATTTAATCAATTTGACCTTAACTTGGGCTAATTGGGTTTTAAAATAAAAAGGAGGGACCAATGCGGTGATTTAACCTAAATGTTTTAAAAAGCTAGACCACTTTTTGAAAGTTAAAGAGAACAAAAAAAAGGGTGTAGTCATCTTCCTCATTTTCCTTTCTTCACCATGGAAACCCTAACAAACCCTCCCAAATCCCAAATTCGTATTTCCATCAATTTCTTCATCAATTCAAGGGCGTTTTTAAAGGTAAAATCATTTTCTAAACCTCCTCTTCATTTCCTACTCATACATGGTCTTAGATTTTAAAAATATTAACTTTTGGGAATTAGGGTTTGGTTTTAAAGTTTGAGTTTTTATGGGGTTTTCATCTTGTTTTGTTAAATTGAGTTGGGGTTTTGTTTAATCAAGTTGAAATATACATTATATGTTAATTTGGTTGAATTTTTATGAATTTCCGAAGTGGGTTCTTGGACCCATTTTTAAGGTGTCAAAAAGTTGATTTTTGGTGGGTTTTAAGGTGTAATTAGAGGGCTGATGGTATATGTATGCTAAGGGGATGATTTGGGACCATTTAGATGTCATTTGGGTGTTTAAAAACATGATTTTCTGCTGGGTAAAATATTAGTACAAAAATGGTGTTTTTGAGGGTTTTGGGTGAGTTTTGGGGGTTGTTTAAGGTGGGGTTTGATAGCCCAATGGTAGTACTATGATTAGGGATTGATTTGGGATCATTTGTGGGTGCAATGGATGTTGGAAACAAGGTTTTTGGAAGAGGTATTAGGGCTGTCCGAAATTGCTAAGTATGGGGTTTGGTCATGACTTGAAATGTTGGGTTTGATATTTGAATTTGTATTCTGGGTTGATATTTTGATGTTGGGCTGATTTGAGGATTATTTGAATTGTATTGAGGTTGTTTAGAAGCGAGAGTTTGCGTTGGAGGAGCTTCAGGAAGAAATCTGGAAACTTGGAAGTGATGTTTGCTTGGTAGTTGAGCTTGGAGCTTGGAAGCTTAGGTGAGTGGTTAAATATTTTCAAATGGTTTTGAGTAGTTGGTTCAAGCATGTGAACCTAGGATGGGCTTGGTAAACCCACCTAGAGTTGGGATTAGAGTGGTAGCCTAATCCCAAGCTTTGATTAGAGACCTTGGTTGCACTTTTAATGGTTGTATATGCCCCATGTTAAATTGCGATGGTGTTGATTAAGTATATGTTGTATACACGTATGTTGAGGCATGTTTGATGTATTGTTATATGCATGTTGATGATAGATATGATATGGTTATACACATGTGTAAACTATAATGTGATATGGTTGTTAATGTTGTACATGTGGTTTTGACACTTGAAATGATGTTATGAGATGATTGTATGATCCGAGGATTATGGTGAGTACATGCTAGGCATGGGAATGTGGTTTGTACATGATGGTAAGTCATGGTGAGTACGTGCTAAGCACGGAAGTGTTATGAATTGACATTATGAATGATTAATGAAATGTGTAATATTGGCACTAGTATGCTTGGGTACAAATGATCGATCATTAGGATGTTAGTGTGTACACATGAGTCAAAAGTCGCGCGTGGCCTTGGTGGCGTTGAGTCACCAAGGAGGAGTACGGGTTCGCCCAGAAATTGTATTTATATTAGTCGGTGATGAGTGGAATCCCATCGACGGGGCGTGAGGATGAGTGGAATCCCCTCCGCGTGAACGGTGATGAGTGGAATCCCACCGTCAGGTAATGGTTGAGTTGTTGGATGTGAGTTCCAACGGTTATCCGCGTATCCGAGTCATAACTAGGTGCCAATACAGATTGTAGTTTATGTTGCCAATATGTGGTTAATTGTGAACCAATGTGTTTTGGGATGTGTTGCTAACATGGTGTAATATATGTGATTTCATATGTTGTGGATTTAAACATGTTGAGCAAGACATGATATTGAATTTATGTTCATGCATCATCTATATTTATGGCTCGCGTGGATCGGAGGTAAGACCATGCATTTTATCTTGGTTATAGCTCGTGCTTGGACCCTGCATTGTCGAGGTTTGTTTTAAAGAGCTTACCCTCACTAAGCTTTTATGCTTACGCTCTCTTTTGTTCGAAAATGCAGATAAATAGCTTGTGGGTGGCAAAGGCAAGGGAAGGTCACCAAGTGTTGCTTTTGGTGAGCTCAATGTATGAATTTTAAGTAATAGAATGTAATAGTTAAGCAATGGGATAGGTATTGTTGGTTTGAGTTTGATGTATGTCTATGGTTGACTTGGTTTGTAAGCATGTTATATCTTGCCAAATGTTTGTTTGATCGATGGCTTATGAATGCTTAAGTTGCTTGAATGGCATGTAAACTTATCTGATATGTATGATGCTTATTGGTTCTCTTTTAATGTCTTCAAGCATGCTTGTATGAAAGGCTCTTAATGTGTAATTTGCTATGTACGAAAGATTGTCTAAATCCATGCTTGTATGTGTTTGAGTATGTTAAATCTAGGATGTATGCCTCTAGACTTTGTTTGATGGTTTTGTGTGCCTTTAGGGGTCCTATGGGACCTTCATACTTGTTGAAATACCCTTAAATCTGAATTTCAAAAGGCTGCAGACAGCCCGCGTTTCGAAACGGGCTGGGTCGTTTCGGAACGGGTAAGGCTCCAGGGACCCCGTATCGGAACGCGTTTCGATACGGTATGGCCTTTGAAACCCCTGTTCCGATACGCGTTTCGGAACGTTTTGGCTACTGGAATTCTGAGAAATTCACGAGATGAAGGTGTATCGAAACGGGTATAAGGGTTTCGAAACGGTCAAAATCTCGTTGACCACGAGAAGTTGACCGTTGAGGGCGTTTCGGAACGGTTGACCACCGTTTCGATACGGCCCCTTGTAGAGGCTCTGGGACAGTTGACCTGGTCAAGGCGTTTCGATACGCCTCAAGGGTGTTTCGAAACGGCCTGTTTAAAATATTAAAAGTGGGCTGTTTGGTGTTGATTTAATAATTGGTTTCGATCGAAGACTCTCAGCCTGGAAGAACTGGGATGATCCATCTCCAGCTAATCTTACTTATGGTGTAGCACTTGAAGGAAGCCCAGAAATGGTCCTAATGAAAGGCTCAGACAAGTACTATCTGAGTGGGTTATGGATTGGCAATGGTTTTAGTGGGATAAGGGATGTAAGGTCGAATCCGATCTTTGATTACGACTTCGTGTGGAACGAAAATGAGGTTTACTACATAATTTTCCTCAAAAACAATTCAGTGATGTCCAGAGTTGTTTTGAACCAAACAAATAGTGCAATAATAAGCAACGTATGGAACCCAGAAAGTCAAACCTGGCTGATATATACAATGAGGCCAAGTGACTATTGTGACAGATATGGAATTTGTGGTCCAAACGGGAAATGTGATTACAATAACCTTCAGGTTTGTCAATGTTTGACAGGGTTCAGACCGAAATGGCCGGAAAGATGGAACTTATCGGATTATTCCGGAGGGTGTATACACAGTAAGCCACTGAACTGCCAAAGAGGGGTTGAGTTTATCACAATAAGGAGAGTGAAATCCCCAGCCATCTCAAACCCTTGGGATCATAAAACTATGAATCTCGAGGAATGTAAGGCTGAGTGCTCGAGGAACTGTTCATGCATGGCTTACACTAATTTAGATCTTATAAGAGGAGGTAGTGGCTGCACCGTGTGGTTTGGGGATCTGGTTGATATCAAACAACTTCAATCAGATTCAGATGGCATGGATCTTTATATCAGAGTGTCTGCTTCAGAAATAGGTACTGGTTTACAAAAGCTAGAACATGTTCTTATTACATCTTATGGTAAATGATTTGTATTTTCTTGTGTGATAAGTAAGCAATGTTTGTGTATCTTGACATAATGGAATGCAGAACTGAAGAAAAAGGCTAAGGTGAAGCTTGCCATCATATTTGCAACTGTAATTCCTGCCCTTTTGGGGTTGCTATTAGTTGTTTGTTACATTCGCAGAAGCAGGAGAAAGTTAAAAGGTAACACTAATTATGGTCCTCACTAATGTAACCATTTTGTTCTTTTCAACAAATACCAAAGTCATTTTGCTAATCCAAGTTACTCGAACTCGAGTGTGTTCCCAACACAAGTATATTCAAATTTTTATATGGTCTAAGAAACAGAGTCTTATAGTGCATAAACCAAGTGCTTGGTGTTAGTCCAGAAACATGTATGTAAATCAATCAATATTCAATATAGAAGAAGTGGCAGTGGGAATTCCAACTCTGTGGTTTATACTGTTTTCAGATGAAGTTGAAGACAAGAATCTAAATGATAAAGAGAATAAAGACGAGAATGAAGACATGGAGCTTGCAGTATTTGAGTTTGGTACAATAGCTCAAGCTACTGATACTTTTTCATTTTGTAACAAGTTAGGTCAAGGAGGTTTTGGCCCTGTTTATAAGGTGAAACTTACTACAATTTACTATTGTGATCTCTAAGTATACAATTTTATTGAATGTTCATGAAAATATATTGTAAAATTTTCCAGGGGACATTAGCAAATGGACAAGAAATTGCAGTGAAGAGACTTTCAAAGAGTTCTGGACAAGGATTGAACGAGTTCAAGAATGAAGTAAGGTTAATTGCCAAACTTCAGCATCGGAACCTTGTAAGGCTTCTTGGATGCTGCATTCATGGAGACGAGAGAATGCTGGTTTACGAATACATGCCTAATAGAAGCCTTGACTCTTTCATTTTTGGTCTGAAAATCATTAGATAACCTCTCATTGTTATCAGTATCACTTCAATGATTAGATAAGATGCAGGACTAACATGAATGCGTAATTTCTAGATCCAACAAAACGCGAAGTATTAACCTGGTCCAAGCGTTTCCAAATTATTTGCGGGATTGCTAGGGGACTACTCTACCTTCATCAAGACTCGAGGTTGAGGATTATTCATAGAGATTTAAAAGCTGGTAATGTTCTACTTGACAGCAAGATGAACCCAAAAATTTCGGATTTTGGCATGGCAAGAACTTTTGGAGGAGATCAGACAGAAGCCAGTACAAACAGAATAGTTGGAACTTAGTAAGTGTACTTTTATGCCATTTGTCATACCATTTATACTTCGAAAACTTCATTTTCTTATTGTACAACGTTCATGCAATGGTTATATGGCACCAGAATATGCTGCCGATGGGTTGTTTTCAGTAAAATCAGATGTTTTTAGCTTTGGGATTGTTTTGCTGGAGGTTATAAGTGGAAGAAAGAATAGAGGGTTTTATCATGCAAATGGAAGCGGCAACCTCATTGAACATGTAAATGTCAACAGATACTATCATCATTTATGTTTTCTCACTTGAACTACAAATGCTTAAATGGTTTGAATATTGCTGCAGGCATGGCGATTATGGACAGAAGGCAATCCTTCCGATATTGTTGATGATTTATTAGTAGAGACTGGTGATCTACCTGAGCTGTTACGATGCATCCACATTAGCCTTTTATGTGTACAGCAGCATCCTGAGGAGAGACCGGGTCCGGGCATGTCATCCGTGGTTCTTATGTTGGGAAGTCATAATGAATTGCCTTCGCCTAAACAACCCGGTTTCTTGCTTTGCAATAAACCCTTTGAAGCAGATTCTTCACCTGGGAATGACAGATCGTCTTCGAGAAACGAAATAAGTTTGTCAACATTAGAGGCTCGGTAAAAGAAAGATTGCATGGTCCATTCAATCTGTTA
The DNA here is from genome assembly GCA_958450335.1 of Hibiscus tridactylites. Classification (NCBI taxonomy): domain Eukaryota; kingdom Viridiplantae; phylum Streptophyta; class Magnoliopsida; order Malvales; family Malvaceae; genus Hibiscus; species Hibiscus tridactylites. The sequence continues at coordinate 96,541,881 of OY288273.1, read as the reverse complement.
TGCTCCAAACTAATAGGAACAAATCGAACCGTACTTGTTTCAAGCCAAAAACATATAAAAACAACTTAATTTTATTGCATTTGTTGTCTTTATTACTTGTCTCAAACATATCACACAACTTGATTATGAACATGGAACAATAGTCCTCTTTGTGGGAGTTGATAGAAAATTTGATAATGCACCTCCCACCGCATTTTGTGGGTCAAATGATAAAATGTTTATTGTTAAGTAATGTAACTTAAGCATCAAGAAAAAAAAGTTGGTCAAAGCTTGAGTCACAAAGATTTTTTTAACAACTATTTTGGTTGAAACTAGAAAACCCTTGAACCAGAAAACAATTCTTAACTGATAATGCGACATGATCAAATCTTAATTGACCTTGAGACGACAATATGTATCTGCAATTTCTTGGAAATTGAGATGACATATCTTGTAGCTTACGTCATAGCTAATAAATTTTGTTTTTAATCCAATCAGCAAAAGTTTGGTAGAATGTCTGCAGGAAGACTTGACTTTTGGAAGAAGACTAGAGGTAGAATGCATGTTATTTAATTTCACTCTGAATGTCCCTTGGTCAAACTCACAGTTTTGTATTCTTACAGTCTAAATTGAAATTATTTTAAGAGTTCTTTTTTTTAATCTTAACCTCATTCAAATATAGAATTTAAGGTTCAATTGAAATTACATGTAAACATCAACTGATACTATTCTCATTATGTTTCATTGCTTATTAACTACAAATGCTTAAAAGGTTTGAATTTCTCAGGCATGGAGATTATGGGAAGAAGGCAAGCCCTTGGATGTTGCTGATGATTTCTTGGACCAAAGAAGACAATTCTGGATTATGTTTTCACAGCACGGTCCGCAGGTTGAGTCGGTCGGATCTTTACACGATCCAACCTTATTTGACCCTTGTGACAATACGTGTTTGCAGTTTCTTGGAAATTCAGAAGAAATACCTTGTAGTTTAAGTTATATAGCCTATAAATTATTCTTTTAATCCAATCAGCAAAAAATTGACAGAAATGTCTGATGAAAGACTTGACTTTTTGATAACTATGTTCACTTAATTAATAGTTAGTGATATGAAAAATCTCGACCATGTATCTTCCTTTCTTTTTGTTATCAGGATAAGTCTAGAGGTTGATTAAAATGTTTAATGGTTGCCCCAAATGAAACTAATCTACTCTTATTTTCCCTTGTGTTTCAATCACAGCTTGACAGTATCAAGCTTGACATCCAAAAAAATGAGTTTCTATTCTTACAGTGCTTGTTGTTTCCTCATCGTTTTCTCAAAAGTTTCAACTGCAATCGACACCATTTCTCCATCGGAGTCACTCACCGATGGCATGACCTTAGTCTCCAATGATGGAGGCTTTGCATTGGGGTTTTTCTCTCCTGGCAGTTCCAAGAACCGCTACCTTGGAATCTGGTACAACACCATCCCCATACAAACTGTTGTATGGGTTGCAAACAGGATAAGCCCGATAAACGATTCCACTGGCGTGTTGAAGATAGAAATTAGTGGTAAACTTGTGCTGCAAGTTCAGAACACAACCGCTGTTTGGTCGACTAATACGACAGCAAGTGTTCGGAATCCAGTATTGCAGCTCCTGGATTCTGGTAATCTTGTTGTTAGAGATGGAAATGATAGTAATCCGGAGAGTTACGTATGGCAAAGCTTTGATTATCCGTCAGATACATCGTTACCAGGGATGAAACTTGGTGTTGATTTAAGGACTGGCTTGAATAGAAGACTATCAGCCTGGAAGAACTGGGATGATCCAACTCCAGGTGATCTTATTTATGGTTTAGAACTTGAAGGAAGCCCAGAAATAGTGCTAAGGAAAGGCTTAGAAAAGAACTCTGTGAGTGGGCTATGGAATGGAAATGGATTCAATGGGGCACCGAATTTGAGGTCGAGTCCGATCTTTGGTTACGACTTTGTGTGGAATGAAAATGAGGTTTACTACATATTTTTCCTCAAAAACAAATCAATGATGTCGAGGACTGTTTTGAACGAAACTCAAAATGTAAGTGAAAGGTACACATGGAATGCCGAAACTCAAGCCTGGCAGCTGACTCTAATCTTGCCAAATGGCTACTGTGGCATGTATGGACGTTGTGGTCCAAATGGGAACTGTGATAGCAGTAAGCTCCCAATGTGTCAATGTTTGACAGGGTTCAGGCCGAGATGGCCCGAAAGATGGAACTCATCGGATTATTCGGGAGGGTGTATACACACTAAGCCATTGAACTGCCAGAAAGGAGATGGGTTTATCAGAATTAACAACCTGAAAAACCCAGACGCCACCAACTCTTGGTTTAATAAAACAATGAATCTCAAGGAATGTAGGGATAAGTGCTTGAGGAACTGTTCTTGCATGTCCTATGCTAATTTAGATGTTACAACGGGCAGTGGCTGCGTCATGTGGTTTGGTGATCTGATTGATATCCAGCAATTACAATCAGAGGGCCTGGATCTTTACATCAGAGTGTCTGCTTCAGAAACAGGTACTGGTTTACAAAGCTAGAACATGTTCTTATTACATCTTGTGGTAATCATTCTTTGTTTATTTTAATATTTGTGCATCTCGACATAATGGCAGAGCTGAAGAAAAAGGCTAATGTGAAGCTTGCCATCATACTTGCAACTGTAATTGCTGCCCTTTTGGGGTTCCTTGTAGTCGTTTGCTACATTCGCAGAAGTAGGAGAAAGTTAAAAGGTAACACTAATTATGGTCCTTATTAATGTACACATTTTGTTCTTTTCTACAAATACCAAAGCCATTTTGCAAATCTATGTTACTCAATGTGTTGGATAAGAGTGTGTGCCCAACACAAGTATATTCGAGTTTTCTGAGTTTTCAATGTATTTGGAAGGCAGAGGGAAGCTCATATTCCATGCTCATGTCTAAGAAAATGCTAGACATGGATACTTCAATAAAACTGAGTCATCAAAAGTTGTTCACGATAGAAAATCCTATTTTTTATATGATCTAAGAAACACAGAGTCACATACTGAATAAACCATGTGCTTAGGGTATTTTTATAAACATGTGTATAAATTTTGTTTTATACTCGTTTCAGATGAAGTTGAAGACAAAAATGTAAATGACAAAGAGAATGAAGACGAGAATGATGATATGGAGCTTGTAGTATTCGATTTCGGTACAATAGCTCAAGCTACTGATACTTTTTCACTTCGTAACAAGTTAGGTGAAGGAGGTTTTGGCCCTGTTTATAAGGTGAAAGTTTCTGTATTTTAGAATAGTGATCTCTAAGTATACAATTTTATTGAATGTTCATGAAAATATTGTAAAATTTTCCAGGGGACACTAGCAAATGGGCAAGAAATTGCAGTGAAGAGACTTTCAAAGAGTTCTGGACAAGGATTGAATGAGTTCAAGAATGAAGTAAAGTTGATTGCCAGACTTCAGCATCGGAATCTTGTAAGGCTTCTTGGATGCTGCGCTCAAGGAGATGAGAGAATGCTGATTTACGAATACATGCCTAATAGAAGCCTTGACTCGTTCATATTTGGTCTGAAAATCATTGGAAAAACTATCATTGTTATCACTTCTGCTTCTTCAATTATTAAATATTATGCAGGACTAACATGAATGCTTAATTTCTAGATCAATCGAGACGCGAAGTATTAACCTGGTCCTTGCGTTTCCGAATTATCTGTGGGATTGCTAGGGGACTACTCTACCTTCATCAAGATTCGAGGTTGAGGATTATTCATAGAGATTTAAAAGCTAGTAACGTTCTACTTGACAGTGAGATGAACCCAAAAATTTCAGATTTTGGCATGGCAAGAACTTTTGGAGGAGAACAAACAGAAGCCAATACAAATAGAGTTGTTGGAACTTAGTAAGTATAGTTTTATGCCTTTTCCATACTATTTAATCCATAAATCGCAATAAAAAACTTCATTTTCCTTATCTGACAACATTCTGCAGTGGTTATATGGCACCAGAATATGCTACAGATGGGCTGTTTTCAGTAAAATCAGATGTTTTTAGCTTTGGGATTGTATTGTTGGAGGTTGTAAGTGGAAGAAAGAATAGAGGGTTTTACCATGCAAATGAAAGCGGCAACCTTATTGAACATGTAAACATCAACCGATACTATTATCATTATGTTTTGTTGCTTATTAACTACAATTGCTTAAAAGGTTTGAATTTCTCTACAGGCATGGAGATTATGGGAAGAAGGCAAGCCTTTGGATGTTGCTGATGATTTCTTAGTAGAGACTGGAGATCTATCCGTGCTGTTACAATGCATCCACATTAGCCTTTTATGTGTACAGCTGCTTCCTGAGGAGAGACCAAGCATGTCTTCCGTGGTTCATATGTTGGGAAGTCATAATGAATTGCCTCCGCCTAAACAACCCGGTTTCTTGTTTCACAAGAAACGCCTGGAAGCAGATTCTTCACCCAACAATATCGACGGAACATCCTCAACAAATGAAATAAGTTTATCAGTATTAGAGGCTCGGTAAAAAAAGATTGCACGGTTCATTCAATTTGTTATGATCCAAACTATCAGTAACAATTTATGCCCCACTAGAAACTTTGGGCATTTGTTTCCCTGCAAATGGTTACTATTGAGAATAATTCTTCAATAAAAAATCAATACGATCAATTAGAAATCCCCCCAAAAATACTAATTCCAAGCCTCTAATATATATAACAATTTAATTTTTAATTCTTTTGTTGTCTTTCATATATGTCTCAAGCATATAGAACAACTTGATTATCAACATGGAGCAGCATTCCTCTTGGAGTTGATAGAAAAATCAATCGATGAGGGACTCCATGTTGAATTAAAAGCAAGTCAAGCAATGCATGAAAAAGGACACAATATTTTGAGCAAGCCTCAAAACATCTGCTAGATAGAGGGAACTACAGTCAATCGGTATCCGTTTTACGTGGGGTGCACCCATATGTGTGTGGTGTGAAGTGGGATTGAATCTCTGGAGGCGCACCACCTATGGGGGACCAAAGAAGACAATTCCGGATTATGTTTTCACGGCACAGCCTGCAGGTTGAGTCGGTCGGATCTTTACATGATCCAACCTTATTTGACCCTTGTGACAATACGTGTTTGCAGTTTCTTGGAAATTCAGAAGACATACCTTGTAGTTTAAGTTATATAGCCTATAAATTATTCTTTTAATCCAATCAGCAAAAAATTGACAGAAATGTCTGATGAAAGACTTGACTTTTTGATAACTATGTTCACTTAATTAATAGTTAAAGATATGAAAAATCTCGACCATGTATCTTCCTTTCTTTTTGTTATCAGGATAAGTCTAGAGGTTGATTAAAATGTTTAATGGTTGCCCCAAATGAAATTAATATACTCTTATTTTCCCTTGTGTTTCAATCACAGCTTGACAGTATCAAGCTTGACATCCAAAAAAATGAGTTTCTATTCTTACAGTGCTTGTTGTTTCCTCATCGTTTTCTCAAAAGTTTCAACTGCAATCGACACCATTTCTCCATCGGAGTCACTCACCGATGGCATGACCTTAGTGTCCAAAGATGGAAGCTTTGCATTGGGTTTTTTCTCTCCTGGCAGTTCCAAGAACCGCTACCTTGGAATCTGGTACAACAACATCCCCATGCAAACTGTTGTCTGGGTTGCAAACAGGATAAGCCCAATAAACGATTCCACCGGCGTGTTGAAGATAGAAATTAGTGGTAAACTTGTGCTTCAAGTTCAGAACACAACAGCTGTTTGGTCGACTAATACTACAAGTGTTCAGAATCCAGTATTGCAGCTCCTGGATTCTGGTAATCTTGTTGTCCGAGATGGAAACGATAGTAATCCAGAGAACTACTATTGGCAAAGCTTTGATTATCCATCAGATACAATGTTACCTGGGATGAAAATCGGTATTGATTTAAGAACCGGTTTCGATCGAAGACTCTCAGCCTGGAAGAACTGGGATGATCCGTCTCCTGGTGATCTTACTTTTGGTGTAGAACTTGAAGGAAGCCCGGGAATGGTACTATGGAAAGGCTTACAGAAGTTCTCTCGGAGTGGATTATGGAATGGAAATGGATTTACCGGGGCACCGAATTATAGGTCTAATCCCATCTTTGATTATGACTTTGTGTCGAATGAAAATGAGGTCTACTACATATATTTCCTTAGAAACAACTCTGTAAAGTTCAGGGAAATTATGAACGAAACTGAAAGTGAGTCACAAAGGTACACATGGGACCAGGAAGCTCAAACCTGGCAGCTGTTGGTAACCATCCCAGTAGACTATTGTGACAGATATGGAGTTTGTGGTCCAAATGGGAATTGTGATAGCAATAAGCTTCCGTTATGTCAATGTTTGACAGGGTTCAGGCCAAAATGGCCCGAAAGATGGCGCACATCCGATTATTCCGGAGGGTGTATACACAGTAAGCCATTGAACTGCCAGAGTGGAGATGGTTTTATCAGAATTGGGAAGGTGAAAACCCCAGACACCACAAATTCATGGGTTAATAGAACCATGAATCTCAAGGAATGTAGGGCCAGGTGCTTGAGGAACTGTTCTTGCATGGCCTACACTAACTTAGATGTTACACGAGGAGGTAGCGGCTGCGCCATGTGGTTCGGTGATCTAATTGATATCAAACAATTTCAACCAGATGGTCAGTATCTTTACATCAGAGTATCAGCTTCAGAAACAGGTATTGGTTCAGAAAGCTAGAACATGGTCTTATTACATCTTGTGGTAATTTTTTTGGGTTTGTGTCTAATAAATAATTAATAATATTTGTGCATCTTGACCAATACTGATAATTGCAGAACTGAAGAAAAAGGCTAATGTGAAGCTTGTCATCATACTTGCAACTGTAATTGCTGCACTTTTGGGGATTCTGTTAGTCGTTTGTTACATTCGGAAAAGCAGGGGAAACAAAGGTAACACTAATTATGGTCCTCATTAATGTAAATTCTCTCTTTTCTACAAATACCAATATCATTTTGGTAATCTATGTTACACGAACTCAAGTGTGTCCAACATAAGTATATTAGAGTTTTCGGAGTTTTTCAATGTATTTGGAAGGTAGATGGATGGTTATATTGCATACTCGTACCCGAGACTATATCAGACATGGATACTTCGTAAAAAAACGAGTAGTCAAAAGTAGTTCATGATAGATGGTTTTGAATTTTTTATATGATGCAAGAAATACAGAGTCCCATACTGAATAAACCATGTGCTTGGGGTATTTTTATAAACATGTATATAAATTCTATGTTTTATACTTGTTTCAGATGAAGTTGAAGACAAGAATGTAAATGATAAAGAGAATAAAGACGAGAATGATGATATGGAGATTGTAGTATTCAATTTTGGTACAATAGCTCAAGCTACTGATACTTTTTCATTTCATAACAAGTTAGGTCAAGGAGGTTTTGGCCCTGTTTATAAGGTTAAAGTTACTGCAATTTAGTATTGTGATCTCTATATACAATATTATTCAAAGCTCATTCAAATATTGTAAAATTTTCCAGGGGACACTAGCAAATGGACATGAAATTGCGGTTAAGAGACTTTCAAAGAGTTCTGGACAAGGATCAAACGAGTTCAAGAATGAAGTAAAGTTGATTGCCAAACTTCAGCATCGGAACCTTGTAAGGCTTCTTGGATGCTGCACTCAAGGAGATGAGAGAATGCTGGTTTATGAATACATGCCTAACAGAAGCCTTGACTCGTTCATATTTGGTCTGAAAATCATTGTTATCACTTCCGCTTCTTCAATTATTAAATAATATGCAGGACTAACATGAATGCTTAATTTCTAGATAAATCGAGACGCGAGGTATTAACCTGGTCCATGCGTTTCCGAATTATCTGTGGGATTGCTAGGGGACTACTCTACCTTCATCAAGACTCGAGGTTGAGGATTATACATAGAGATTTAAAAGCTAGTAATGTTCTACTTGACAATGAGATGAACCCAAAAATTTCAGATTTTGGTTTGGCAAGAACTTTCGGAGGAGACCAAACAGAAGCCAATACAAATAGAGTAGTTGGAACTTAGTAAGTGTACTTTATGCCTTTGCCATACTGTTTGATCATAAGTTCAAATAAAATACTTACTTCATTTCTTTATCTGACAACATTCTGCAGTGGTTATATGGCACCGGAATATGCGACCGACGGATTGTTTTCAGTAAAATCAGATGTTTTTAGTTTCGGGATATTATTGTTGGAGGTTATAAGTGGAAGAAAGAATAGAGGGTTTTACCATGCAAACGAAAGCAGCAACCTCATTGAACATGTAAATGTCAACAGCTACTCGTATCATTATATTCTCACTTAAACTGCATATGCTTAAAAGGTTCAAATTTTCCTGCAGGCATGGAGATTATGGAAAGAAGACAAGCCTTTGGATGTAGCTGATGATTTGTTATTAAAGACCGGCAATCTTCCCGAGTTGTTACAATGCATACACATTAGCCTTTTATGTGTACAACAACATCCTGAGGAGAGACCGAGAATGTCATCCGTGGTTCTGATGTTGGGAAGTCTCGATGCATTGCCTTCGCCTAAAGAACCCGGTTTCCTGTTCTGTAATAAATCCTTTGAAGCAGATGACAATGGAACACCTTCAAGAAATGAAATAACTGTATCTTTGTTACAAGCTCAATAAGAAAAGGTTCAGGGTTTAGGGGTTTAGGCTTCATATAGTTCAGATTATGAATTCAGAAGACATAGCTTGTAGTTTTAAGTTAGCCTATAAATTATGTTTCTGATCACATCAGCAAAAGTTTGGCAGAAAGTCTGATCAAGGCAAGTTTCTCCACAGTCTGAACTAGAGGAAAAAGATAATCATATTCAAAGTCAGTTTTTTTTTTTTTTGAAAATGTCTTCAAAGTCAGTTGAATATAAAACACTTGTAGTCTCTATCTTTATAGTCAATGCTTGAATTTAAAATGTTAAAAAATGGATTGTGTTTTAATTCTGCAAGCAAGACATCCATGGAAATGGATTTCTATTTCTACAGTGCTTGTTGTGACCATTTAATCTTGTCACAAATGATTATGATTTGTGTCACAAATTCTGTCACAAATAAAATGAATAATTGTGATCATCTATTTTTGTCACAATTACTTACAATTTCAGTGTCAAAAATTTGTCACAAAAAATATTGATAATGGCAGAAGTCAGAACTGAAGAAAAAGGCATGTCGCCCCAAAACATTTGTAAGTTGTTGAATATGTACTTGTTTTCTGCTACAATTGTGCAGTATCAAGAGCTATCTGGTTTTACATTTTTCATAAAGCTTTTAGACTTCAAAAGGAGGATTATCCTACACCCTATACCCTATTGATGAATCCCGAGGTACTTTTATTTGAAGAAATGTGATGAGAATTCTTGTTTCTTCAATACACTTTGCTAATTTTAATGTTTAGACTCCAGAACCATGTTGCAGATAAGTAAGAGCCTTCTCGGACTTTGGTTGGGACGGGATCGTTGTCGTTGGGGACTCCGTTTAAGAAATTTCCCAGTCCTTATTAAAATCCAACAATTAGCTACTAGTCTTAAGTTGAATGGAACTCAATGAATTTGTTTAGTAGATTACTGGATTCTTAATTCCAATTCAAAGAACAAGGAAATTTCCATGAACCTCTACATAATTGGTTTTTATACTCAGAGTTGTAAAGTAATCAAGAAATACAGTTGATCGATTCAGTAATTGTATAATTTAATTGACAAAGGGTCCTTATCAATCCTTTTGATTCCACAAATTCTTCTTATTTTATGATTACCATGTTGTTTCATGAGCAACCTTGAAACTAGATATAATTTGTTGTATATTTCTAATGTACTGGAACTCTTTAAAGAACAATCACTGTTCAATATAGCTTCTGTTTATGCTAAGTTTCTGCCGATTGCTTTACTAATTGCGCCTGTCCGAAGTCTTGCAGACAAAAGCATCCATAACAGGATCACCTAAGCCTAACTACTATTACTTATATGCAAAACATAGAATCAAGACTAAAGCTTTCCTTGTTGAGTCAAAGTAATGCCATCGTGGTCGATCTAATAAAACCAAAAGTGAAGATTGTGGTGAAAATTAGGAGAAATTTAGCATTTAAACAAAAACAAGTTCTTGCAAACTCAGAAAACATACCTTGTAGTTTACGGTATAGTCCATGTTAGAGTAGTCACAATTATAAGATTATTCTAGAAAATAATTGTATAACTAAATTTATTATTCTGTTAAGATTTTTATTCACATCTCATTGAGTTGAGTAATGTAAGTGGGTCATTATAAAAGCCCACATTTGTTATTGAATGGTCAAGCCATTTTCATGAAATAATAAAGAAAAGTTTAATAAAAGATTTTTATCTTTTCGTATTCTCTTTTACTTTTCCTCTCAAATTCCTTTAACCTAACCTTCCTTACTATTAAAACACATAGACTTCTTGAGTACATTGATAGTAAAGTTACACCTCCTGCTCAGAGCCGTTTCTGAGATTTTAGTGACCCAAGGGCGAACCAAAAAATTAGGCCCCTAATAATAAAAATTAAAAAAAATAAATTTTAAAAGTAGGCCCCTAATAACAAGTATTAGAAAAAAAATTAAGCCCCTAATAATAAATATTAAAAATAAATTTTAAAAGTAAACCCCTAATAATAAGTATTAGAAAAAAAAGTTTCTAATAACAAATATTAGAAAAAAATTAAATTTTAAGAGTATGTTTCTAATAACAAATATTGGTAAAAGTAGGCCCCTGATAACAAGTATTAGAAAAAAAATTAGGTTTCTAATAACAAATATTAGAAGAAAAAAATAAATTTTAAGAGCATGTTCCTATAACAAATATTGGGAAAAAAATCATGTTCATATTAGACCCCTAATAACATATATTAAAAAAAATTAAGAGAATGTCTCTAATAACAAATATGGGAGAATTAGACCCCTAATTATAAGTATTAGAAAACATCGGGTCTAATAACAAGTATTGAAAAAAATTAAGAATATGTCACTAATAATAAATACTGGAAAAAATATGCCCTTAAATTTTAAGAATATGCCCCTAATAACAAATATTAAAAAGAATTTAGTCTTAATTATAAGTGTTAAATAAATCAATTTTAAAAATACACTCCTAATAATAAATATTAAAAAATTAAATCTTAATATCAAATATTATTAAAAAAATAAGACCCTGGACGAGCGCATCTCCTGCCCATGCCCAAAAACGGCACTGCTCCTGCTGAATACATCTCTAGAAATAATCAGGTCTTCATAAATCCTGAGTTTGAACTTTTTGAGTAACAAGATGGAGCCCTTGCTACATGGCTTCTGTCGACAGTTAGTGAGAGTGTCTTACCGAACTTGATAGGCTTAAATATTGCGTCTGAAATCTGGTCTACTTTATACAAGATTTATAGTGGTAAGACTTGTTGGAAAAATTTGATAATTTTGGAGCTTTGAATAAGAAATTGATTCAAATATTGTTGAGGAAAATGTGGAATCAGTTGTTGGTTCGTAAATGTGTAGACGTGCACAACGTGGGTAACACAAATGTCTGAACCGGTTTGGTCCTTCGTGGGCTTGCAGATATTTTGACCCAAATTTAAAATAAATTTTCCTCAAATAAAAACATAAATTTGCCAAATTTATCTTGAAATTAAAAGGGTAAATATTAGAAGTTACCTTTAATTTAGATAATAATTTTAGAAATTGCTTTATAGGAGAATCAATTGATTCTTAATATTAAATGCTTCATTATGTCAAAATTTCCACTTATACTCTCATGAAACTCCTATAAATAGGGAGTAAACCTTCTAGGTTTAAAACACACAAAAAACACAGAAAAATTTTATTGTTTTACTTTGTGGATTTTACAAGTAGTTTTCGGTGGTAGACGAAGGCAATGGTCAGTTCGTGATTTGCACAGTAGTGCAACTGTGGCTAATCATTTGTTGTTGTATCCTGGGAGACAGACGACCAATGAGCTCGAGCAGCATAAGAGTGGCCAAAAATCTGTCTTAAGGAAATTGTGTTCGTATAGGCCTCAACACGTTTCTTTTGGTTCCAAATTGGTTTAATTTATATATTGTTGTACTGTTCTTAATTTTTTACTGTTCATTTAAATAATTTTATTTTATCTTATTATTTATTCTTGGATTAACGCTTATTTTCTAACAAGACTACCTCTAGGCTAATGTATTTTAGAAGGCTATTACATACTCAGAAGAAAGGTGACTTGAGTATGAAGGACTTTTTGTTAAAAATTAAGTCTATTTGTGACAATTTGACTAATTGTGGGGAAATTATCACTGAACATGAACATGCTATATTTAATGGTTTACCACCTAAGTATGAATATGTGATCACTGTACTTACTGCTGGGACTACATTGGCCTCTGTCACTAATGCTAGCTCCATTCTTCTTGATGTTGATGCTAGGCATACCAATTTGAATCTGCATCCTCCTATTACTGCTTTTACTCATAATACAGTCTCTCAGTGTAACACCCCTAAAGTAAGAAAAAAATGAAATAAAAAAAAGAACAACAAGTTGCAGCTATAAGGGTTTAAACCTGTGTCCCTTGGATATTCATGCTTTTGCCTTGACCATTCGAGCCAAATGCTCATCCTTGTTATGTGTTTGAAGTGAAAAGTACTTTGAATTAAAAATTGGGGGTTTAACCCCATATGAATATATCAACAGACTTTTCGCATACCGAGGGAGTGGGGGGGGGATCGGATCGAGAGAAAAAAAAAAGAGACTTTCCAGATCTAAAATTCGAGATGGGTCTCCTACCAACTCCCACCGGTCACCGTTCATTCTCCTTCACCGTCGGTCCGTGACCGTCACCGCCAGCACCGGCGTGATCGCCGCCCCGACCTGACCTCACCTCCGAGCACCACTCGCACGATGAAGCCGCCGTTTGCTGTGGAGATTCAATCGAAGGTTCGACTGAATTTAAAACCCTACCCATTCAGTTTTAATCGATTCCGGCAGCCACCGTTGGCCCGTGATGTGCACCGCCACCACCGAGTTGACCGCCACGGTGCCCCGATCCCGGTATAGTCCACCAATCGCGGCAAGAAGACGCCGTCCGCCGTAGAGACCCAGCCGAAGGTTGCTCGAAAACCCTTGGTACGCCGCATCGATTTTTCGGTGATATCACCGTCGTCCGCCGTTCGATCTGGCTGTTTCTGGTACCACCGTCATCTCCAAGCCAAGGCGGGCATAACCCCTATGGCCGATCATCGATTTGTCACCGTTAAGGGGTTCGTCGGAGCTATGTTTATTCCAACCGATCCTTTTACGTTTAAGGTAAAATCGGTAAGTTCTGACTGATTTTCGATGAGTTTATGAAGTGGTTTTGTGGTAGAGCGAAATTCCGTTCTGTTCCCGGTCAAAATAGGCCATTTGGGGCCGCCGGTGAGGTTTCCGGCGAGTTGCCGGTGAGTTTAGGGTTCATTAGTGGATCGGGTTATTTTCGGCCCAAGCCCGACCCGCCAACCCGACCGTCTGTCTGACCCGTTTATCGGGTCAACTCAGTGAGTCAACTCGGGCGAGTTGACTCAATCGAGTCAACCCAATGATTCAACTCGGACGAGTTGACTCAACCGAGTCAACCCAGTTTGACCAGTGACATCAGCATGACGTCAGCGTTGACTTTGACTGCTGACGTCAGCGTTGACTTTGACCAAAAGTCAAAATTTTCCAAAAAAATCATATTTTATGTTTTTCGACGTCCTGAGTTCGTTTTTGAAGTCTATTTTGCCAAATTCGAACCCAATAAGATGATATTCAGTATTTGACCTTTTAGATAAAAACTGATTATCGTATTTAAGTTTTGTTTCTGATGTAAGTTGTTTTACCATGTATCTGAGGTAATGAGGAACTTCAAATTCGCGCTTGAGAGCGATCGACTGGGGCTTTGAAAGGTGAACTACGTAACTCGGAGTCGAGGTAATACTCACCACTTTCTGTGTACCATAACAAACATGTTAATTAATATTTAATGCATGAAATAACAAATGTAGCAGAATATAGTATAAGAATACCAATAAGGACCCTTGTGACATAATTAAGAATTTTATGACACGTATACATTTCTGAGATTTTGTAAATTAAATGATAAGTTGGTTATCTCTAAATACCTATTAAAACCTCGGTTAATGAAATTATATATACAAGAGACAAAAAAATGAACTAAGACCGACTCTTTGATCTAAGGAGTGACGTCGACTATCCAAAAATATGCCCTTGTGCTTGATTTGAAAGTGTACTCCCTGGCAGCCGTTGCACAAAAAAAACGTGATATATGAAATGTGTTGACTAAATTGATCATGTGCATATGGCCAATGTTCCTTGAGCGCTACATACATGCTTTAAATGTTATGATTGAATTAAACACGTGCATGTGACTAAGACGTAAAATGTTTCCTGATTTTAAGTATGATGGTTCCATATGTCTAAATTATGCCTAAGAACTCGATTGTACAACATGCTCATTGACTTCTGTTTTACCTAATTAATAGTATGCTCTCTGATTATTGTTTACCGAAAGTAACTGGTTGCCTTATGTTAACGTAATTACTGCTTCTTCCAGTTACTGAAATTAGGACATCAACGGGTACTGGGTGCTTGGGATAGGGTATGAAGATACCGAAGGTTCCTCTGCTTCGGCGAGGGTAATTCCTTATTGTTATCGTTTCAGGTTCCTCTGCTTCGGCGAGGGTAATTCCTTACTATTATCGTTACAGGTTTCTCTGCTTCAGCGAGGGTAATTCCTTACTGTTATCGTTACAGGTTCCTCTGCTTCGGCGAGGGTAATTCCTTACTGTTATCATTTCAGGTTCCTCTGCTTCGGCGAGGGTAATTCCTTACTGTTATCGTTACAGGTTCCTCTGCTTCAGCGAGGGTAATTCCTTACTGTTATCATTACAGGTTCCCTAGCTTCGGCGAGGGTAATTCCTTACTGTTATCGTTATAGGTTCCTCTGCTTCGGCGAGGGTAATTCCTTACTGTTATCGTTTCAGGTTCCTCTGCTTCGGCGAGGGTAATTCTTTACTGTTATCGTTACAGGTTCCTCTGCTTCAGCGAGGGTAATTCCTTACTGTTATCATTACAGGTTCCCTAGCTTCGGCGAGGGTAATTTCTTATTGTTATTATTACAGGTTCCCTAGCTTCGGCGAGGGTACCTACGTCCACCGTGATTCGGTCAACGAGTGTATCGTAGCAATCTTGTGAAACAACATTTTCAGAGTTTAACCAGAGAACAATTAAAATAACACCAATTTTATCGTCTCTCTTCATGACCTCGAGGAAATACTACAGATGCTTGATTGATATGTAGAAGTTTAAATATTGTTAAACCATAATCGATATCACAATTTATGTCTTGCCTTATACCATTTGGGTACGGATGGAGGATCAACACGTACATTATATATATATATATATATATATATATATATATATATATATATATATTTTGTTAAAATGTTTTTCTATCGCTCAAACTGTCTGTTTTCATATTATAGCACGAACCTCTTAATTGATATCGTATATTTTATGGCCGTTATAGATACAGTTTTGGAAAAGTACATACCGGATTTTGAACAACAAGTAGATAAGAAAGAAAAAGAATGAAAAATAAACCTTATTGTTGCTTGAATTATGTGCCTGTGAAATAAAATGTTGCTACATTGATACAGTTACCGTTGTTGGGACACACTAAACTCTCAAATTTAATTTAATTATTCACTCTCATGATCCATTGATTTATAGGCTTCTCGGTTGATACTCGGTGAACGGTCAATGAACCGTAAATTTAGAACTTGTTACTTTTCGAAACATCATGATAGTGGTATGTCTTCAAGTTCTTACAACATCATTTGGTAGTATTGTATTAATGAGATTTACAGAGCTTACATTGTTTCTCTATCGCAAGTTAGAAGAAATCCACCATGGTATAGTGACCGACATATGAGGTTGGAGTTCTCTCGATTTTACTTTTGAAATACAATATTAGTAAAGTTAGTGGGCATGTATGCCGTGTATTGTTTTATGTCCGAGTATGTAAAATGTTTTTGAGTTCCCGTCAGATGCCAAACAAGTCTGGAAAGGTTTGTATTAAAATTTCTAATGCATTTAAGGGAAAACACTTTAAATGTGGATTTTTACCGTGGGTCGCTCTTGTGACCCTAATGTGACCCTTTAGGATTCATTGTAATGCATAGGCGGGTATAGGGGGTTACACTGAGCCTGTTACTCACAATGTTTCTCACTCTCCTAGTTTAAAGCCCTCAGGGTCTGTTGCTCTCACCACTGTGAGTCTTGGTGATTATTTCAGTAATGATGAGCAATCCAGTTATAGATATTAGAATGGAGATAGTAATAGAGGTATGGGAGGTAGAGGTAGGTCTTTTAGGCCTTAGTGTCAGCTCTGTGGTCGCATGGGTCATCTAGTTGAGCGTTGTTATTTTCGGTTTGATATGCAATTCAAGAATGCTTCCTCTAGGCCCCCTCAGAATTTTTCAGTTCAGACCAATCCTTCTGCTCAGACTAACACTATTGTTGTTGTGTTTTCCCATGCTGCTACTTTTCCTCTTGTTTTGTATTCCACTCCTCTTGGCTTGCATGTGTCCTCTGTTGCTACTTTTTCTCTTGTTTTGTATTCCACTCCTCATGGCTTGTATGTGTCCCCTTCTTTTACTCTTGTTAATCATTTTTCCCATTCTTACAGGCCTTCCTCTTCTGATGTGTTTAGTCTTGTCTTTGCTCGGTATCCTTTTGTCTCAAGTCCTTATCCTGATGTGGTTCATCGTTCACCACATGTTTACTCTCATGTAGCTGTTCAGGCCAATATTTCCACTCCTGAAGTTCTTGATGACAACTCCTGGTTCCCTGATTCTAGTGCCACTCACCATGTCACTCATGATCCTCATACTTTTCTGCCTCTGGGAATGTTCAAGTAAGGAATGATACTGCTCTTCCTATCTTTTTCTCTGGTCAATCTAATTTACTTACTTCTTATAGAACTTTCTGTTTGAAAATTTTGTTATATGTTCCATCTATAGCTAAAAACTTATTGTTTGTTTCTAAGTTTACTCAGGATAATGATGTATCTCTTGAGTTCTTTCCAAAGTTTTGTCAAGTTCGTGATCTTGCTACAAATAAGGTTCTGCACCGTGGCTATGAGGTTGCTGGCTTGTATAAGTTCCAGTCTCCTCCCTGCTCTCAGGCTACTGTTAATGCTTGTTCTGATTCTTGTTACTCTTCTGTTTTTGTTAATAATGCTACTTTAGTTCTTAATGTTGATGTATGGCATCAAAGGTTGGGTCATCCTAGTCAAGATGTTCTTTCTCGTGTTCTTCATTCATGTAATCTCTCTTTTTCTAGTAATAAAACTAATTTTTTGTGTAAAGCATGTCAGCTTGGTAAGTTTCATAAGCTGCCTTTTCCTAAGTTATCTACTGTCTACTCTAAGCCTTTAGAATTAGTAATTTCTAATGTCTGGGGTCCTGCCCCTATGTTGTCTAATGAGTTTAAGTATTATGTTACTTTTACTGATACATATACGAGGTATACATGGGTTTATTTTCTTAAGTATAAATCTAAAGTTAAAGTTGCGTTTGCTCATTTTCATAAACAAGTTGAGAGACAGATGGAACTTCCTCTCAAGGTACTTCAATCTGATGGAAGGGGGAGTTTGTTGCTCTTCAACCTTATCTTCAAACTCATGGTATTGTTCATAGACTTTCATGCCCACATACATCTGAACAGAATGGTATTGTGGAGCGTAAACATAGGCATATAGTTGAAGTTGGTCTTTCTATGTTAGCTCAAGCTAGGTTGCCTTTACATTTCTGGAATGATGCATTTGCCACTGCTGTTTTCATTATTAATCATCTGCCTACTGTTGCTTTATTTGGTACCACTCCTTATGAGAAAATGTTTCGTCATCTTCCTGACTATAGTATGTTTAGGGTGTTTGGTTGCCTATGTTATTCTCTTTTACGGCCATTTAACAAACATAAGCTTCAGTTTCGTTCTGCTCCTTGCACCTTTTTAGGCTATTCTCCTACATATAAAGGTTATAAGTGCTTAGCTCAAGATGGCAGGGTGTACATTTCTAGGTATGTTAGGTTTGATGAGGGATTGTTTCCTTTTGCTTCTGAGTCCTCTTTGTTCCCTATGTATACTGTCTTACCCACTTCTAAAGGTGTCAGGGATGAGTGGCAACAATGCTCTTCTGTTGCTCCTAGGTCAAGGTCCATTCATGTTGATATTTTCTCTAAAGTTCATAAGTCCTCTCCTGTTGCTATGGGCAGTGGTTCTTCCCCTCATCAGTCATCTTCTCATTCTCTACCATCATCCATCATTCCATCTCTATCTTCTATACAACCACACCCATCATTACATCCTCTACCAGCATCCACAAATCCATCTCCATCTTCTATACAATCACATTCATCATCACATTCTCTACCAGCATCCACATATCCATCTCCATCTTCTACACCTCCACAGTCATCTTCTCATTCTCTACCAGCATCCACCATTCCATCTCCATCTTTTATACAATCACATCCATCATCACATTCTCTACCAGCATCCAAAACTTCATCTCCATCTTCTATACCTCCACAGTCATCTTCACACTCTCTACCAACATCCACCATTCCATCTCCACCTTCTATACAACCACATTCCTCATCACATTCTTTACCAGCATCCACAAATCCTTCTTCTCACTCTCCAACAACGTTCACAAGTTCATCTCCATCTTCTATATCTCCACATCCACCTACTCATCCTCTACAAACATCTATCACTTCTTCTACACATCCTCTTGTCTCATATGCAAATACACATTACATGGTTACTCGAGCAAAGGTTGGTGTCTTCAAGCCAAAAGTTTTCTTGGTTGAGGCTGCAATTTCTGAACCTCGTGATGTGTTCTTTGCTTTGCAACACCCATCTTGGTGTGCTGCTGTTCATGAGGAGTATAATGCTCTCATAAAGAATGGCACTTGGGAGCTGCAATCTTTGCCCTCAGATCGAAAAGTGGTGGGGTGTACGTGGTTGTTTCATGTTAAAAAGAAGTCAGAAGACTCTATAGATAGACTTAAGGCAAGGCTGGTTGCTAAGGGCTACTCTCAGAAGGCTGGGAGTGATTTTAAGGAGACCTTCGGTCCTGTTGTCAAGGCTGCCACCATTCGCATTGCGTTTGCTAATGTCGTTCTTAATCGATGGGTTGTTAGACAAATTGATATCGATAATGCCTTCTTGAATGGGCAGCTTGTTGAGGATATTTTTATGAATTAGCCCCATGGGTTTGAGCAACATAGGCCCTCTGGTGAAAGGCTGGTCTGTAAGCTCAAGAAGGCTCTCTATGGTCTTCGACAGGCCCCTCGTGCCTGGTTTGATACTCTAAAAAATATTTTCATCTCTGGTTTGGGCTTTTCCTCATCCAAGTCTGTCTCCTCTCTTTATGTTTGCAACTATGAGGGTTCCGAGCTTCTTTTAATGGTGTATGTTGATGATATTATCATCACATGCAGTAGCTCTGCTGAAGTTGATGAGTTGGTTCGCAATATTCATGAGGTCTTCTCTCTTAAAGATCTGGGTGAACCTAATTTATTCCTTGTGATGGAGATCATTCAGACTGCTAGTGGGCTCAAACTCAGTCAGAAGAAGTATATTCTTGATTTACTCCATAAGGCAAATACGAACAACTCTCGTCCTACACCTACTCCTATGGTGATCACTCCTAAGCACAAAGATGATGATGATCAGGAGTTTGAGGATGGTCATTTTTATAGGAGTATTATCGGAGATCTTCAGTATGTTTTCTTGACACGACCTGACATTGTGTATGCGGTCAACAAGGTAAGTCAGCACATGAATGCTCCTTTTCAAGTTCATTGGAAAGCTCTCAAACGTATTCTGCGTTATTTGAGTGGCACCACTGATTTTGGGTTATTTTTTCAACTGAAATCTGCTATTGCCCTGGTCTGCTATGCTGATGAAGACTAGGCCTTCTCGTTGGACGATTGTTGGTCCACTACTGGTTATTGCCTCTTTCTTGGCTCCAATCTTATTTTATGGTGCTCCAAAAAGCAATCTGTTGTATCTAGATTCTCATCTAAGGTTGGTTATCGCATCATTGTAGTTTCTGTGTCTGAATTGCTTTGGGTTGTTTAGTTGCTCGCTGAAATTGGTGTTTCTCTCAGCTTCAGTCTTGCTGTTTGGTGTGATAACACCTCAGCAGTGTCCATGACTGCTAATCCAACTCATCATGCTTGGATCAAACACGTTGAAATTGATCTTTATTTTGTGTGTGAACGAGTTATGAATGGTCATCTCTTGGTTAACTATCTTCCATCTGGTGAGAAAGTTGCTGATATTCTCACCAAGCCCATTCCTCCAGCCTTGTTTGCTTATATACGTCGGCGTCTTGGAGTTTGTTCTCTATTAGATTCTTTCGACAAGGATGAAGCCGTGAGAATGTTAGAGTAGTCACAATTATGAGATTATTCTAGAAAATAATTGTGTAACTGAATTTATTATTATGTTAAGATTTATGTTCACAACTCGTTGGGTTGAGTAGTATAAGTGGGTCATTATAAAAGCCAACATTTGTTATTGAATGATCAGGCCATTTTCATGAAATAATAAAGAAAAGTTTAATAAAAGATTTTTATCTTTTCGTATTCTCTTTTCCTTTTTCCTCTCAAATTCCTTTAACCTAACCTACCTGATTCATCGGAATCTTTCAGTCCAATCGGCAAAAGTTTGGTAGGAAGTCTGATGAAAGACTTGACTTTTTTGTGACTGTGTCCACTAAATTAATAATTGGGTAAACTATACCAATGACCACCAAATTATAAGGTTGGTGTCGATTTGACCACTATATTTTTAATTATGTCAAATATACCACTTAACTATTTAAATGGTTTCAATTAAGCCACCCGCCGTTAAAAAAACGAAAAAGTTGCAGAAACTGTTTAAAAAAATTGGTATAATTACACATTTGGTCCTCTATATTTATACAATATATCAATTTAGTCTCAATTTTAATCTAATAAAATAAATTAATTATTCAATAAGATGGTGACACGTGTCACCACCTTATTGGAAGTCTTTAATTATTTTTATTTAATTTATTTTCCACCACCAATTAGGTGGTGACACGTGTCATCCAATTGGAGGTGGAAAATGAGAGTAATAAAACCCCTCATCAAGAATCAAACCCAAGACCTTAGAGTACCCAAAGTGTGTGCTTGCCACTAAACCAAGCACACTTTTATGCTATAGGGTACAACATTTAATATACGTGTTTAATAATTGTTAATGCCCAGAAAAATGAAAGAAAAAAAATGCACTTAGGTGGATTTAAACCAAGGACCTTGTGGTACAAAGCACATGTGCTTACCACTGCATCAAGTGTATGTTTTCTGATACGAAGTACAACATTTAATATTTGTCTTATATAGTTTTTAATGGTTGGAAAAAGGAAAGAAATGTGGTTTTAAGAAACTCGAACATAATATTCTTATGATGCATAAAAACATCTAAACCAATTAAATAAATCTAATAATTAAATTAAAGTTAAGAATATTAAATTATGTTTGTGAGTTTGAATTCACTAAATGAATTTAATATAATTTTTAATTTTTTAATATAATTATATATATAATAATTTAATTAATTTTTTAATAAATATTAGTATTATTAATTAAGTGAAAAAAATCATTATATACGTGAAATTATAAAATAAATCTGGAACTGAAAAATATATTAAATTTAGATTAAAATATAAAAATTTTAAAATGATTTTTCTATTAAAAATAATATTAAATTTTTTATTTTAAATCGTGCACTAACTATAATTTAAATATATACAAAATATTCTTAACTTTAATTTAGTTATTAGATTTATTTAATTAGTTTAGATGTTTTTATGCATCATACGAATATTATGTTCAAGTTTCCTAAAATTACATTTCCTTCCTTTTTCCAAGCATTAAAAACTATATACGACATATATTAAATGTTGTACTTCATATCAAAAAGCATACACTTGGTGCAGTGGCAAGCACGTGTGTTTTGCACCACAAGGTCCTTGGTTCGAATCCACTCAAATGCATTTTCTACTCATTAACAATCATTAAAGGCATATACTAAGTATGCTACCCATAGCACAAAAGCGTGTTTGGTTCAGTGGCAAGCACACAAGGTTCGTTCCTCTCATTTTTCTATCTCCAATTAGGTGACACGTGTCACCACCTGATTGGAGGTGGAAAATTAATTAAATAAAAATAATTAAAGACTCCCAATAAGGTGGTGACACGTGTCACCATCTTATTGAATAATTAATTAATTTTATTAGATTAAAATTAGGATTAAATTGATATATTGTATAAATATAGAGGACTAAATGTGTAATTATACTAATTTTTTTAACATCGAGTGGCTTAATTGGAACCATTTAAATAGTTAAATGGTATATTTGACACAATTAAAAATACAGTGGTCAAATCGACACCAACTCTATAGTTTGGTGGTCATTGGTATAGTTTACCTTTAATAATTATTGATATGAAAATCTCAGCCATACATGTTTCTTTCTAATTGTGGTCTGAATGGTTCTTGTAGTCTGAAATGAAGAAAAAAATATAAGGCTCTTGGAAGCCAGTTGAATATGAAAATACTTGTAGTCTCTGTCAAACTACCAAAGTTTTTATTAACCATGCAAATTCCATGCACAGAGTCAACTATTACAGGCAAAACTGTTGCATTTATAGTCAATGCACGAATTTAGAATATCCAATGAAATGGGATGTGTACTTAATTCTGCAAGCAATGAGCTTTCAGATTAGACATCTATGGAAATGGGATTCTATTTTTATTGTGCTTGTTGTTTCTTCATCATTTTCTCAAAAGCAACAGCTGCAACAGATACCATTTCTCCATCAGATTCACTCACTGATGGCATGACCTTAGTCTCCAATGATGGTAGCTTTGCATTAGGCTTCTTCTCTCCCGGCACTTCTAACAACCGATACCTCGGAATCTGGTACAACAACACCCCCATGCAAAATGTTGTTTGGGTTGCAAACAGGGCGAATCCGATAAACGATTCTACTGGCTTGCTGAAGATAGAAAGTAGTGGGAAACTTGTGCTTCAAGTTAAGAACACAACAGCTGTTTGGTCGACTAATATGACAGCAAGTGTTGAGAATCCAGTATTGCAGCTACTGGATTCGGGTAATCTTGTTGTCCGAGATGGAAATGATAGTAATCCGGAGAACTACTATTGGCAAAGCTTTGATTATCCGTCAGATACAATGTTACCAGGGATGAAAATCGGTATCGATTTAAGAACCGGTTTACATCGAAGACTAGCAGCCTGGAAGAACTGGGATGATCCGTCTCCTGGTGACCTTACTTATGGTGTAGAACTTGAAGGAAACCCGGAAATGGTGCTGAGGAAAGGCATAGAGAAGTACTATCGCAGCGGGTTATGGAATGGTGATGGATTTAGTGGCACGCCGAACTTAAGGTCGAATCCCATCTTTGATTATGACTTCATCTGGAATGAAAATGAGGTTTACTACATATATTTCCTCAGAAACAAATCTGTTATGTCGAGGTTCGTTTTGAACCAAACAGAAAGTGTAAGGCAAAGATACACATGGAACCCTGAAACTCAAACTTGGAAGCTGTTTTCAATCATGCCAAGTGACTACTGTGACAGATCTGGACTCTGTGGTCCAAATGGGAACTGTGATAACAACAAGCTTCCTGCTTGTCAATGTTTGACACGGTTCAGGCCGAAGTTGCTCGAAAGATGGAACTCATCGGATTGGTCTGATGGGTGCATACACAGTAAGCCATTGAACTGCCAGAGTGGAGATGGCTTTATCAAAATTGCAAAGGTAAAAACTCCAGACACACCAAATTCTTGGGTTAACAAAACTATGAATCTCAAGGAATGTAGGGATAAGTGCTTGAGGAACTGTTCTTGCATGGCGTACACTAGTTTAGATGTTACAAGAGGAGGTAGTGGCTGCGCCATGTGGTTCGGTGATCTTATTGACATCAAACAATTTCAATCAGACGGCCAGGATCTTTACATCAGAGTATCTGCTTCAGAAGCAGGTATTGGTTTTAAAAACTTATTACATCTTCTGATAATGTTTTTTGGGTTTTATTTTCTATGTTATTAATGTTTGTGCTTCTTCATCAATATTGATAATGGCAGAACTGAAGAAAAATGCTAAGATGAAGCTTGGCATCATACTTGGAACTGTAATTGCAGCGCTTTTGGTGTTTGTTTTAGGCATTTGTTACATTCGGAGAAGGAGAAAGTTAAAAGGTAACACTAATTATGGTCCTCATAAATATTATCATTTTGTTCTTTGCTACAAACACCAAAATCATTTTGTTCATCTATGTTACTCATAACTTGAATCTGTGTTAGATACAGGTGTGTGTCCCGTATCCAACATGATATCTTCGGTTTTTCTAAGTTTTCCTATGTATCTGGAGGATAGTTGTAGGATCATATCTCATACCCTTGTCTGAAAATGTGTCAGACAAGGATGGATTTGAACTTTATTATATGATCTATGAAGCAGAAATATAAAAAAGTGGAAATATAATATAAATTGGTCTGTGTGTTTGCTCATTTCAGATAAAGTTGAAGACAAGAATGTAAATGACAATGAGAATAAAGACGAGGATGAAGATATGGAGCTTGCAGTATTCGCGTTTGGTACAATAGCTCAAGCTACTGATACTTTTTCATTTACAAACAAGCTAGGTGAAGGCGGTTTTGGACCAGTTTATAAGGTAAAGTTGCTGTACTTTAGTCTAGTGAGTAGTGATCTTTAAGTAATCTTATTGAAAGCTCATATAAATGTAGTACAATTTTCCAGGGGACACTAGCAAATGGGCAAGTAATTGCAGTGAAGAGACTTTCAAGGAGTTCTGGACAAGGATTGAACGAGTTCAAGAATGAAGTAAAGTTGATTGTCAAACTTCAGCATCGGAATCTCGTAAGGCTTCTTGGATGTTGCATTCATGGAGATGAGAGAATGCTGGTTTACGAATACATGCCTAACAGAAGCCTCGACTCTTTCATTTTCGGTCTGAAAATCGTTTGAAAACCTCTCAATGTTATCATTTTTGCTTCTTCAATGATCAAATAATGTTGGACTAACATGAATGCATACTTTCCAGATCAAATGAGAAGCAAAGTATTAACTTGGCCCAAGCGTTTACAAATTATCTACGGAATTGCTAGGGGACTACTCTACCTTCATCAAGATTCGAGGTTGAGGATTATTCATAGAGATTTAAAAGCTAGTAATGTTCTACTTGATAGTCAGATGAACCCAAAAATTTCGGATTTTGGCATGGCAAGAACTTTTGGAGGAGAACAAACAGAAGCCAATACAAATAGAGTTGTTGGAACTTAGTAAGTATAGTTTTATGCCATTTCCATGCTATTTGATCCATCAATCCCAATGAAAAGCTTTATCTTCTTTATCCGATTATTTTGTAGTGGTTACATGGCACCAGAATATGCTACCGACGGGTTGTTTTCTGTAAAATCAGACGTTTTTAGCTTTGGGATTGTATTGTTGGAGATTATAAGTGGAAAAAAGAACAGAGGTTTTTATCATGCAAATCAAAGCGGCAACCTTGTTGAACATGTAAACATCAACATGAACTATTACCATTATGTTTTGTTACTTAAACTACAAATGCTAAAAGGTTTGAATTTTGCTGCAGGCATGGAGATTGTGGGAAGAAGGTAAGCCATTGGATGTTGCTGATGATTTCTTAGTAGAGACAGGCGATCGATCTGAGTTGTTACGGTGCATACACATTAGCCTTTTATGTGTACAACAGCATCCTGAGGAGAGACCAAGCATGTCATCCGTGGTAGTGATGTTGGTAAGTCACAGTGAACTGCCTTCGCCTAAACAACCTGGTTTCTTGTTTTGCAATAAACCCTTTGAAGCAGATTGTTCATCCGGAAACGACAGATCATCTTCGAGAAACGAAATAAGTATATCTTTATTAGAGGCTCGATAAAACAAGGCTGTAAGGTTCATTAATTCAATCTGTTCCAAACTATCAGTAACAATATCTGTCCCACTTGAAGCTTGGGGCATGTCCACCCAAAACATTTATTGGTTGTTGAATATGTACTTGTTTTTTGCTACAATTGATGAATATCAAGAGCTTTCTGGTTTTACATTTTTCATAACGCTTTTAGACCTCAAAAGGAAGATTATCTGTTTACTTGAAGAAATGTGAAGATAATTCATGTTTCTTCAAAAATTTGTTAATATTAATGTTTAGAATCCAGAATCATGTTGCAGATGAAAAAGCAAATTAGTATACAAGTTACAGCCTTGTATGACTTTTACTCTGGTTTGGCATTTTTTTTCATTTGGGACCCCATTGAAGAAATTTCTCACACTAAACTTAATAAATCTAGAAGTCTAAGTTGGCAGACTGACTAGTATTGGAACTCAAAGGATTGGTTGGTTTTCCAACATTGAAACAAATAAATCAAATTTATAAGGATTTATATGTGATACATTTACCATTTATAAATGGGTAAATTATGTAAATCATTATTGAACTTTACTCTTAAACCTATTTTAGACAATAAAATTTCAAACCATTCAATTTACTCACTTAAGTTTAGATGTTGAACGTTTTTTGTCACTCTTGAACTCCAAACGGTCATAGATGATGGTCGTTCGGTCCCAAATTTCACCAGTCACTTCGTCTAGGCCCCCTGAGTCTAAATTCGACCTCTATTTTGTCGGAAAGTGCTCTGAAGTTCACGAATCGACCAAAAACCTTTTTATTTTTCTCTCGTCAATCTCCCTCCTTCATCGTCCCAAGGAGCTCGTTTCTCAGTATGCTGCTTTTTTCATGCCGATAAAATTTTCCACCGTTCAAATCTTGGAAAAGTTCCTTCATTCACCGATAAACAAACGTCGTCAAAAAGTTAACAAAATAGTGACAAAAAAGTTCGGCGTCTAAGCTTCAATAAATAAATTAAAGATTTTAAAATTTTAATGACTAAAATCAGTTTGAGAGTAAAATTCAGTGATAATTTGCGTAATTTACCCTTTATAAATTACATTCGCCATCAGTGAGCTGTATGATGTGTCGTAATTTTGTTCACAGAACCCTCAGTTCATCGCATACAACCCAAATTTTAAACCCACTGAAAGAAAAGAAAAGAAAAAACTTGAACTTTACATAATTAGTTTTTAAACCCAGAACTGTAAATTAATCAAGAAATTCATGGTTGAACAATTATGTAATTTAATTGACAAAATCTTCTTATTTTATTTTATATTTAGTCTTTTTCGAGCATGTATTTTTATATTTATACATTTATGTCTCCACCAGGTTTTTATCTTATTCTATTGTCATCGACTTGCTCTAATCATCAATAGTGCTTCAAAATTCATTGTCTTTTGATCATAAAGGAATTAGCAAAGAAAAAGATCTTATCTTTGCTGTTTTCTTGACTAAATTTGCTCGGATAGTGATCTTAATTTCCTTATTTTCACAAATTTAAGCTACACCAACTGATGATAAGAGAAACACCAGGTAATTAATGATTTAATTGTCTAGTTTATGATTTTAGCCTATGAGATTTTTAACCTTTATAACACTTTGTACTTCACAAGGAGTCAAGGGGAGTGATTTTCAGTTCCTCTTTCTGAACAATTTGAAGAAAAAACCAGGTACTTTTAATGTCAACTTTTATTCTTGCAATCATTTGTTGTTGTTAAGGACCTTTTTGTTTATGGAAAATTTGGAGAAAAGGGGGTATTAAATCAAGGAAAATATAAAGGATTAACACTAAACACCTTGAAGTTGGGAGTTTTGAGTTTTGAGTTTTGAGTTTTGAGTTTTGAAGTTGCATACCAAGTGTTAGCTTTTTTGTCCATATCATTGGATAATTATATTGGTTATTTAGTCAGATCATTTGGGTGTTTCATGAGTTTCACTTTAATTGTAAGATTCTCTTTCAATAGAATTCAAGTAATTGGGTAGTGAAATTTTCCTTCATATTCTAGGGTTTATGCTGTTTATCTCTTTAAGATGAAAAAAAAAATCATATATACACCAATCTACATATAAACAACTAAGAGAGTTGATGTCTGTGTTACTGGAAGTAGCTTGGTGGGAGATTTAATTAACATTTATGTTTGTTTTGTGAATAACAGGGAGTGGGCTTAACTAATATGGAGCTTTTAGCTCCCCTTCTTGAAGTGATAAAGTGCTTTGGGAGACCAACCAGTAGATATGTAAATGACCACCAAAAACTCGAAGAAAATATGAATGACCTTAGAAGAAAAGTGAACGATTTAAACATCCGAAAGCAAGACCTCGAATTAAAGAAGGGAGATGAGATTCGTTGCAGAAAAGTGGTGAAGAATGAAGTGGAGAACTGGTTTGAAAACGTCCGAAGCATAAATGTTGAAATGGAAAAGATAGAGCTGAAGTTTAGTGTTGTTTCATACTTCTCTCGTGCCAGCCTAGGGAAACTTGTTAGCCGAAAGATCGGAGAAGTTGAGAGGATTTACTAACAAGGCAGTTTCCCGGAAGGTGTGGCAGTTGATGGTCCTCCGGCCAGTGGGGTGGCATTTCCAACAACAGATTTAGAAGGCCAAATAGATGTAAAAGGACGAATTTGGGAGTATCTGATGGACAATGAGGTTGGAATGATTGGTATATGTGGAATGGGTGGCATAGGAAAAACCACCATTATGAAGCATATCAACAATCAACAATCAACTATTGAAGGAAAATCAGTTCGATGCGGTGATTTGGGTGACAGTGTCCAGAGAATTCAATGTTGTTAGATTACAAGAAGATCTTGCGCATGCTTTGGACTACTCTCTTCCTAAAAATAAATTGGAATGGCCAACTGTACTAATGGAGATCTTGGAAAGAAAGAGATATGTGCTGATCTTAGATGATGTTTGGGAACCGTTTTCTCTCTTGGATGTGGGGATCCCTGAACCATCGTCGCAGAATGGGAGCAAACTGGTAATCACTAGTAGATCAATCGAGGTGTGCAATTCCATGGGTTGTAAGGTGTTAAAATTACGGCCTCTTTCACGGGCAGCATCCTTGAACTTATTTTTGTGTCAGGTGGGTGATAATGTTCAACAAGATCCAACTTTAAAAGAACTCGTGAACCTTATCGTTGACCAATGTGGTGGTCTACCGCTTGCTATCATGACCATAGCCAGTAGCATGAAAGGGGTGGAAGATGCTTTTGAGTGGAGGAATGCACTAAGTGAACTACGTGAAAGGGTTACGAGTGTGAAAGGATCAGATACCACAATATTTGAGCAACTGAAATTTAGCTATGATCGTTTGAAAGATTCAAAAATCCAAAATTGCTTCTTATATTGCTCCCTATATCCTGAGGATCATCACATTGAAAAGGAGGAATTGATTGAAAATTGGATAGATGAGGAACTCATTGATGAATTACCAAATAGGCATGCAATGCATGACAGAGGTCATACTATTCTAAACAAGCTTGTAAATAACTGCTTGTTAGAGAAGGTAATGATCGACGGTGTTAGAAGAGGAGTGAAGATGCATGATGTTGTGAGAGACATGGCCTTGTCTATCAAAAGAGGTGATCACTTTATGGTAAAAGCCGGTACGCAATTGGAGGAAATACCAAGTGAGCATAAATGGAAAGAATCTCTGGAGAAGGTTTCCCTGATGAATAATTCAATATCCGAAGTTCCTCTAATATCACCAAAATGCCATAACTTGTCAACCTTGTTATTGCAGAGAAATCTTAACCTTGAAAAGATTTTAGGATCTTTCTTTGAGCACATGCATGGGCTAAAGGTTCTAAATCTCTCTCATACTGGCATTTTTGATCTGCCCAATTCTGTTGCAAACTTGAAGAACCTTACTGCACTTGTCCTTAGATGGTGCCGCCAGTTAAGATACATGCCTTCACTAGCAAAGCTGACAGCATTGAGAAAGTTGGATCTTTTTCATACAAAAATTGAGGAAGTCCCTCATGGTATGGAAATGTTAGAAAACCTCACATATCTTAATTTATATGCACATGGTCTAAAGGATCTACCGACGGGAATGCTATCAAGGTTTTCGAATCTCCAAGTCATGAAAGCTTGGTTGAATATAAAAGGGGAGGAAGTGGCCAAACTGAGAAAGCTGGAGATTCTTTTAGGAGCTTTTTGTGATGTGCAGGAGTTTGAAGGATATGTAAAGTCTATATTGGGTCAAGGGCCAACCAAATACTGGCTTGGAGTTGGATCACCTAAGTCAAGCTACTTTCAGAACCATCCTTGGTTTAATAATCTTGAGGATGTTGAAGTTGATAAGGAAGTATGTTTCATTAATTGCAAGATAGGGAAAGAAGATTTTGTGATGCTCCCAAAAGACATCAAGACTCTGACTGTTGAGAGCTGTCAAAATATCAAAAGTTTGAGCAATTTTTTTTTGTTCTGTGAAGCAAATGAGTTGAAGACATGTACTATTAGCTGGTGCGAAGACATCGAGTGCGTGGTTGATTTCTCATTATCATCGTGCAACTCATTGCGGAATGTCGAGGTTCTACGTCTTAGAAGTTTGCAGAACTTGCGTGAACTTGTAAGAGGAGTAACAGCAGTAGCATCTACATCTCACACTCCAACACCACCTGCCATCTTCTCTTCTCTTAAAAAAATCCATTTGGTTGGCTGTTCAAGCATAAAGGAATTGTTTGCAGCTCATCTATTGCAGGGCTTTCAGAACTTGGAGTATGTTGAAGTTAAGCATTGTAAAAAACTGGAGAAAATAATAGCAGAAGAAGAGGGAGAAAACCAGAAAGTAGAAAAATGGAGTACTGAAACAACATTTGCTTTTCCCAAACTAAATACATTGCACTTGATCAAATTACCAGAACTGAAAAGCATTTGCAGTGGTGAACTTAGAATCCCTGCCGAGTCTCTACGATATCTTTTGATAATAAATTGTTCAAAGCTGATGAAGATCCCTTTTTCCATACCCCTGCTTGAAACTGGGCAACCATCTCCTCTTTCTCTCGAGTATGGCTATGTTCATCCAAGAAAATGGTGGAAATTAGTGGAATTCGATGATCCCATTGCTAAGGATGTGCTTTCACCACTTGTTTCCGATTATTCTTCGGAGGAGGATGAAGAGTAAGAGCCTGGTGAAATAATAGCAATCACTGATAAGTACTGTTCCATTTTTATTCTTTTGGTTAGATTGTGTATTTGTATTATCCAAGAAAGCAGTGTTCTGCAACATATAAACCACCTATGACCTATACAATTATGAGATTTTGCTGTGATATCTGTTCCTATCTGTACAATACAAACGACTATGAATTATTCAATGATTCAATGTTACAGAAGCTAAATTTCAATCAGTTTTGGAGCTGATGATTCTCCAGGAAAAAGTAATTCCATTCATAGTCTTTTAATGTGAAATCAAGAACTTCAAGTTTCCTGCAGGTTAATCATGGAAACATGACATGTTTAATGTGAACATATGGACTTTTTTTTATCAATTTCAAAGATGACATGAACAGGACTTTGGGAACATCACCCTGGAAGAAAGGATAAGGAGAAAACAATTGTTTTCAAGAAATTGCAAACCAATTGCAGAAGCTGTAACTAGCTATTGCTGCTGTCATGCTGACCATTTTCCAGGCTCAACATTCATCTTTTTTTTTCCCTCAGAAAAGGGTAAGCAGCAGCTTTCATGAAGTCATATCCTGTAATTCAATTCCAGGATTTGTTGAAGCCTCCCCATTCTGTAGATATCATTCATTTCTGGAAAAATAAAAGATGGTCCAAGAAAGAGGCTTAGGTTAACAGTAAAGTGGTGGGCGGCTGTTGAACTTCCTTAAGGCTCCAGGACCACTTCTACAGGTAATATCATCAGATTATATGTAAGCAAATGGAGACAGCTGGTCAAATTTATATCTTTACAAACAAGCAAAAAGAAAAACAGATTGAAACATTATGGAAAGGGTGATGGCAGCCTGAGAGAATCATGGAAACAAAAGTCAATTTTCCATTCTTGGTGGGGGTCTTATCTTTTTTTCTGAGAAAAGATATGAATGAATATTTTTTTATATAATTTTTAGTATACAATTCGTTGGTCGATTAATTTAAGTTAGATATTGCAGAAATCTATTGAGGGATAACCATCTTAGTCCATATTACTTTGTTTACAATGTGAAAATTTAAATTTTTAATCTTAATTTTGATCTGATATTATAAAGGTCTATCAAGAGAGACCGATTCACTTGTCAATAATTTGTAGTGCAAATGTACAAAAGCTAACCGTTAGTGAAAATTATAAAATTTTAATCAAACCAAAACTTTTGCAATGTTCTTTGAACCCTTCAAATAAAATTAAGGTTTATTCATACAAAGATGCTTCAAATCCTTTTTCATTATTTTATAGTGTTTAATCCGGTCTATCAACAAAGGTGGCTACCAAAACTTTTCTTAGCAGCCAGGTATATTTGCCAAAGACTCTCCGAGTAATGTTATAAAATTCGAGTCTATAGTCGGGTTAGTATGATCCAATATCTTTCTGTATATTATAACAATAATAATATCAATCG
This sequence comes from Hibiscus tridactylites, assembly GCA_958450335.1. Lineage (NCBI taxonomy): Eukaryota > Viridiplantae > Streptophyta > Magnoliopsida > Malvales > Malvaceae > Hibiscus > Hibiscus tridactylites. The sequence continues at coordinate 96,509,188 of OY288273.1, read as the reverse complement.
AACTATACTCATTTGACGTGTTATATAATGTTTTTGATTAATTTTTTTAGGTGTTTAAAGTTATCAATAAAAATGGACATGCAATTTAATTGGATCAGCATGTAGCATGGGAGACGTCACCCCAATATTTGTCACTAATTAACATTTATTTTCAATTTCATCCATTTTTAATTGGACCCCAAATTCCATTAACCCTCCCAAAAACAAATTATATGAAAAATAATTCATAATCCAAATCCAACGGCCCTGATTTTACCTTCCCAACTTTTGGCGTCCACCATTTTCACCATATGCAATTAAAACACTTATCTTCTTGTCCCCCCATATACTTTAACACTAACGTTTTGTTTTTGTTTTCAAAATCTTTTAATCTTCCTTTATTAAGCAAAACTTGACTAATTTTTTAGGGATGATTAACCTTGTCAATTAAGTTTTGATTTAATGATAATGAAGATCAAGGCGAAATCAGGGTAGAAAAAATTATTTATTTTTTGATATAATCATCGGTACTCAACAATATTACAGAGATTCGTTATAGGGATCTTCGCAACACAATTTATTCTAATCATAAACAAAAATACATTGTCTCTTTTCGGTACCGCTTTTTATGTGTAAACACTAAAAAATTAAATTCTAAATCCTAAATCTTAAAACATAAAACTTAAAAATACACCCTTAACACAATTCCTTAAACCAATCCTAAAACTTAACTCTAAACTTTAATCCTAAATCTTAAACCTAACTTTTTAATATAGGACGCAAATAGAGACGCCAAAAAGGGACAGATGAATTTTATTCCTCTAATCACAACGTTAAAATTCAAACTTCTAACCTTATTTAGACGATTTAATACTTCATCTCACCAAACTAACTAGTTGTTTGTAAAAAAATTTAAAATTTTCTCTTTAAAAGTTAAAAAAATAATATTTTGACTCTAAAATTAAAAATTTAACAAAATTATATGTTAAGCTTTTTAAAAATTTATAATTTAATTTTGAGTTCGAATAGATTCTGACTTTATCCTTAAAAAATTATTATCATTTTAATCAATTTTAATCAATTAAACGGTATTTAAAATTTTAAATTATCTAAATAAGTAGAGTCTTATAAATGAATGAAATTAAAGTTGACCCAATAATTTTAATAAAATAAATTAAATAAAAGTTTAATAATAATAAATGTTTCTAGATAAGTAGTAAAGTATGTAGCATTATTAATTTTATGTGGAACGACCACATGATGATGAGCGTGACAACAACATCTCATCATTAAATTCATACGAGTATTTATTTATTTTTAATATAAAATCACCAACCCCCATTTTCTAAAAACCCCTTGCGTACGGCGCCGTTTTTGCTAATCACAAAATTAGCAACTAATTAAATTAAACTAATCCGTGCAACTATAAATACAGCTTTCGGTCTCCTCCAGTTTCCCGCATTCTTCAACAATTGATTCTCGTGATTTTCTGAGGAATTCTTCAATGGCAACCAAAGTGTATATTGTGTACGTATTATAATTCAATTTTCCTTCTTTTTTATTTTTTTATTTTGGTGTGAAATGCTGTTGATTGTGATGTTTGGCTGGATTTTTACTGAGTTTGATATTCGTGATTATTTCCCCTTTTTTAGCTTTTATTTGATTTAGTGTTTGAAATTAGTTCATCTGCTTTGATTTGACTCTGCTGAACTCGGTTTCTCTTTTCTGTATTTGTAATTAGCAGAAAGTTTGGAATTTCAGTTAATCTTCCAATAGTTAGAGTGGAAAATTAGTTTCTTTAGCTAGGAAAATGCGACTTTTAATTGTTTGAGATAGAAATTAATTTCGAGTTGGATACCAGAGAAATGCAGTATCAATTTTTTTTCCTGGCCGTTGATTTTATTAGTCAGTCAGTTTAAAAATAACCTTAAAAATGGGATTCAGCTATTTTATGAGGCGTGATCAAAAAGGTTAATTCGTAGATTTTCCAGCTGTGGCGAAACACCCGTTTGGGTGGTAAATCAGGTGGGAAAACAGGCGCCAACGCCCGTTCAGCTGCCAAACTACACCTGTTCAGCATTGCTTCTCCGTTTGGCGCTCCAACGCCCATTGTAGAAGCATTGCTGAACGAGCCCTTTGTCTGTTTGTATTGATACGTTAGTACAATGGGGAAAACTGATTTGGGAGTAGAAAAAAGGAAAAGAGCCTACATGGAATCTTAACTGGATCTATTTTTCATATTTTATTAAACTATGATTAAAGTGATTGTTATTTGTTGGAAATTTTACATGTTGCATATAGATTTGGGTTGAGAAAGGCTATGTTCTTTTGTATGAGTTTAGCTTTTATAATTATTATGCTATCCGAGTAATCAAGGGATTTGCGTAATACTCTCTGCGGTGACTGGGTAACTAAGACATATAAACCATGTAAGGAACTTGAATTTGTTGAACAATAATATTGAGGCAGGTTGTCGGTTTTAGGGGGAGGGATCTGTTTCTTTTATTTGCCTACAAGATTTTGAGTTTTACATGAATCAAGCATGTACTCACAACTATTCCCTATATTTGTACTTGAGTCACTATCCCATGCTGCAGTTGCTGCTATCATCTTCTGTACTTGTTTGTTGTGACTTAATTGCTCCATATGTGTGAGTCCTCCAATAACAAGGTTAAACAGGGCTCAAGTGGAGCCGGTAATTTATTCCTTTGGGGACAGAGCAAGTTCTTAAGAAATTAAACCTATCTGCATGGTGGGACTAAGGACATTAAATTCCTCAATCCTCATCATTGTTTTGAACTACACAATTTTTATTCTATTTGTCACGTTTTAGTAGGTACCATATGCTTGACTTACATTTGGCATGTTATAGAATTACTATGTTACTGTAGATTGTTTGCACCATGTCTGGATGCTTTCGTTGAAGTTGTACACTTACTATTTTTTGCTCATCTGTTTTTCTGGAATTTGAAAAGCAAGGTCATCTGTAGGTATTGACATAAGAGAATTTTTTTTCATTGAAATGACAATTAATTCTCCCTTGTAACAAGGTTTCATGTAAGGCATAGCATGTTCCTTTTAGGAGTGATTAGTTCTATACTGTGCAATTATTATGCACTAAATCTGCTAGTTTAATATTGGTTGGTTCAATATTTTGTTTCTACTCTGATATCCTAGTTTATGACAACATTAACCTTATAGCCCTGTGCCCTGTGCCCTGTGTTATTGTAGATGAATGATGATGTAAGGTAATCGATACATAGTTTTGCTGTTTATTTGACCCCTTATATTGGTCCCTTCTCCATATTTTTCCTCTGCCACAAATTTATCCAAGAATTGATCTTCAAGCTCCCCCACTCTCTGAGTCATATATTTGCTTGTGATTGACTGTCTAGTGTATCTTCATTTGTACTGAAAATAGTTATTGAAGTGTTGGTTTATGGGCTGGCCGCTGGCACCCTAAGTTTCGAACTATTATGGATTTCTGGTTTGATCATTACGTTGGCATTTCTATGTTTTCAACTCAGACTTCAACACTTGCTTATTGTTGGTTGATTGTTACTTGTTCATCATGATTTCACGACTATAATGTGTAATACAATTCGTGAATTACCTTCCTTCCTTTTTATTACGTAGAAACTTACATTTGATTCAGCTATTATACTTCTCGGTTCGATCAACTTCTTTTTTTTGTTATTATTTTCTTTAGGATCCTTTTGTTTTCTGTTAGCCTCATTTATGCTTAGTTCTTTTGCTAGTATAGTGAACACTTTTTTATCAAACCTTCTCTTTTTGGGACAAATTTTGATAAAATCTTCTCACTTATCTTACAGATACTATTCCATGTATGGACACGTGGAAAAACTTGCGGAGGAAATAAAGAAAGGTGCTGCATCTGTTGAAGGTGTTGAAGCCACACTATGGCAGGTAATAATGTGCAACATGCTGCTGTGGTTGAAAAACCTGCTTTCTTTATAGTAGTCTAGACTAATTTATTTATGGATACGGAGAGGTTGAGGAGATTTTAGAATGCAATTGAATGGTCCTATTCTCCTGTAAATTTCAAGGTTTGTAAATTGACTAGATGTCTTGTTACAAGTCATTAACTACACTTGGTCTCAACTGTTTCATATTCGGTTGCAATGTACATATGTTTCCCGGCATCCTTTTCTAATGCTTATATTTTTCTCCATCGAGCTATTTTTTACCTATGAAATCATTATAAATATGCTTTGTTTTTGCAAAGAGCCTCCTTGATTTGATTCATTGCCTTTCATTTGTTGAACCAAGTTTTCTAAAGTCCTGCTGTTTCAAATTCATATAGATAGGCTTCCCAGGATATATTTGTTAAACAACATTTATAGAATTGAAAATGTAAACGAAGTAATTGTGGTATATATTCGGTACAGGTCCCCGAGACTCTATCAGAAGAGATTCTTGGAAAGATGAGTGCACCAACGAAAAGTGATGTACCAATTATTACACCCCACGATCTTCCCGAGGCTGATGGATTTATTTTTGGCTTCCCAACAAGATTTGGAATGATGTCTGCCCAATTCAAAGCATTTATGGATGCAACTGGAGGTCTATGGAGAACTCAGCAACTTGCAGGAAAACCTGCCGGGATATTCTATAGCACCGGATCTCAGGGTGGCGGACAAGAGACTACAGCGTAAGTTTTTATATCAACATCATAACATAGACGTACAACAACCAAAACTTAAATGGAACGATGATGAAAACCTAACTTGCACCTAAATCTTTTTCGAATCAATCACAGGTTGACTGCAATCACTCAGCTTGTTCACCACGGGATGATATTCATTCCCATTGGATACAGCTTCGGTGCTGGCATGTTCGAGATGGAGCAAGTGAAAGGTGGAAGCCCTTACGGTGCAGGAACCTACGCCGGTGATGGATCAAGAATGCCATCCGAACTCGAGTTGGCACAAGCTTTCCACCAAGGGAAGTACATTGCCGGAATCACAAAGAAACTCAAGACAGCTACCTGATTTCAGTTTTCAACACACCCCATAATTTGTCCTTTCCATTTTTTATTTTCTCTAGAATTTACAAATATGCAGAAAACAATAATCCTCAATGCCTTGGTATATGCTTGTACGTGTGTTACACCTTACATTGGTTTCGATTTATGGTAAGTTTGCTGGTTTTTCTAATGCCTAAACTGTCTGCAATGTTCTATTATATTCCCCACTTTCTAGGGTATTAGAAGTGGTTGCCTTTTTTGGGACCCTTATCTGAATTTCTGGGAAGCTTTTGCAAGACCAAATCGATAGAGATGTCTACCGGTTGCCGTGCTCGAAACCTATATCGACCTAACAATCTTTTTTCTGCCGGAGAATTATCAAAGTTTGAACTTGATGACTGATAGGAACCTAACTTTTAGGTATATGCCAAGATACATACCGCATATTTTGTGCATGAATTACAGAGACGTTTATGGTTGAGGTTGGATTCATTTTGCATTGAACTTACATCTCATATTAACAGATACTTTTTACCTATCTGGGCTGGGCATTCAAATTATTCAAGTCAAAAAATTTCGAGTTAGTCAATTTTACGAGTCTTGTTTTATAACTCAAACTTTATTTAAATTTTTTTATTCGAGTAGAGTTTATAAAATTAAAGTCAAGTTGTTCGAATTTATGTTCAAATTTAATTGTTAACATTTATCATGTTATGGTATTAATTGGTTTCAAATCAAACGACCTTCTATAATCATATGCAATATACATATATATTTCTTCATGCTTTTTCATATATATTAAGACAGAGTTGAGAGACTCAACTCGAACTTAAAAATTAATCCACTAATTACCGAAAAATTTAAGTTATTTGTCCAATGGGAGGACGACCCGACAATGAGACTAATTAGGAATCAGTGGAGACATTTTTGGCAATTTCCGGATTAGGTACATCAGTTTCATTCCGAATAGGCAACCAAGGCGTCGCTAGAGCAAATGGAGAGACAATGGCATGGCCAGAGGACAATAATTCATGACCATGATGTGCTTAAGAATAGGGTGAATATTCGATTAAGTTGAGTAAATCTTTTTTTTTGTTAAATGAGCTGATAGTCTCGAATTGAGTTTTATGAAATTTAACTCGAGTTGTTTGAGTTTTTGTTCAAAATTTAATTGTAAATATTTATAATGTTAATATACTTATTCATTCCAATTTAAATGACTTTTTATAACCATATAGAATATACATATATATTTTTTTCATATGTGATATACATATCAAGTAGAGTTGGGAGACTTGAAATCGATACACTAATGACTAAAAAGTTGACTTATTCAAGTTATTCGAGTATCATTTTATAACTCAAACCTTATTTGAAAGTTTTTTGAATTGAGTTTATAAAATTAAAATTCATGTCAAGTCGATTCAATTTTTTTGCGTCAACTCAAGTCGAAGAATTCATTTTTTCGAATCAGGTCGAGTTGTGCTCAGTCCTACTTAATAATCCAAATTGTCCATACAATTAAGTTGGACTTAATTAACCCATCTAGACTGGGTCACTTCTTATAGCGTTTTAAAAGGCCCATTAACTTAAAGCTTGGAGGCTCAGTAAATAATATAGTAATTTTCAGTTTTCTAAGTTAATTTGGAATATATTCGAAAGTGACTCTTACAAAATACCCCCATTGCAGATATTTTTTAGGGCAGAAATTCACCCAGGCTTAAAAAGAAAATAAAAAAGATTTGGAATTTTATAAATATAAATATATAGAGAGAATAACATAATTGTATTCGATTTGACGATGAATACCATATATAAATTAAAGGAAAATAGTTTGACACACAAGTTTGTGTAAACTTTCAATTTTAGGGTTTATGGGTTTAGGGTTTAAGGTTTAAATTTTAGGGTGTTAGGATTTGGGATTTAAGTTTTAAATTTTATAGAAGATTTGTGTACATTTTTTACATAGCTTGTGTACTAAAATATAACCCTAAATTAAATACCTAATATTTTTTTTAAAAAAAAGCTCAGATAATACAAAAGTGTTAGAAAATGTGATATTATCATTATGCTTCAGCAATGGATGACAGATAAAAGTATATCTAAGGGAGCTTTGAAGACAAGTTACTACTTCTTTATGATCCAAATGAAATATATTTCAAATATGATCCAAAATGATGGCTTCACCTTTGTAAACATAGCTTAATTATTGTTGTAGAGAGGGATACATAGGACATAATTTGGACAGCTCAAATGCAAAATGTTTGGAATTAAATTTTAATGGTGGGTCTTACATTATATGATTCTATTTCAAAGAGTGAAATGGAATGGATCAACCAACATTATAAAATTGATCGATAATTTAATTCAGTTGATTTATATAACCTGAGGACTATGAAATCTCGAAAATCACATAAAAGAAAGACTGTAGGAGAACAACAATGATCAAAGCCTAGATTATTTCATTTTGGTACATATTTTATATAGATTAATATTCTATACACTGGCAGTGGAAACTGAAAGTTTACACAAGCGCCTTAGTTTTAAGGTATAAAAAATTAGTTTAGGTATAGGGTTTAGGGGTTTAGAATTTAGGGATAGTTGTTTTAATTTAAGGTTTAGGGTTTATAGGTTAGGGGTTAGTTTTTAGAATAATATGGTGAGGATTTAGGTTTTAACCTATAAACCCTTAATTATAACTCTAAACCTTAAATTAAAACAACTATCCCGAAATTTTAACCTCATACACCTAAATCCTTAAGTCCTATACCCTAAACTAACTTCATATACCTTAAAACTAAGACGCTTGTGGAAACTTTCAGTTTCCACTAACTGTGTATAGAATATTTATCCATTTTATATTATATTAGTGTTGTTGTTATTCACTAAAGTGTATGTTAGTTGAGAGAAATTTGTTTTTTTCAACTTTATAAAGTGAATTTGATCATCCAAGAGTACTGATCCCAAAGCACTGTGGGAGATATGTTTACAAACCTCTTTTTGTAGCCAATTGGTGCAAAAGTTGAGGCCAACTAGAGTAGGAGTAAAGAAATATATATAATTTTAACTTTGTTAGTGCATTTTATTCTTTACTTTGAAGAAAAAGAAAGAGTACAAAAGAAGATTATTAGATTGTAGAATCTCATAAAGTTGTTCATGATTAGTTTGTTATATATGTCAAATGATAGGGTTTTCTTGGAAATTTTTAATTAGCTTTGTTAATCATGAGGTAACCCAAAGCTTTACCTCAAGGTATAGAAATTAAAAAAAAAACACCCAATTTGTAATTACCAAATTCTAACATATTTACAAAGGTGACAAACAACCTTACCTTATTCCAAAATGGTTTAGGAATGGTATTGTGGGTTTAAAAATGAGTGAAAATTGATTTAAGGCCTTGAAATTTTATTATATTCGAGTTTAATTCAAAATTTATTTTGTCGAGTTGATTTGAGTTTAGATTGTTCATTTGATTATATCTAATTCTGAATATCAACATTATGAATAAAAGATATGTACGATGATGATAAATGAAAATTATAATGTTTATATATTTTATCAATTTGATCATTATGTATTTGTTCAGCTAAATTTAATCACCAACAAATTATTGTGATTTTAACAAAAATAACGATTAGACTATTGAATTTTTACGATGTTGACATAATAATTCAAGTGTACTTTTTACTGACAATACACTAATGTGACCGTCTATACTAGCTTTCACTATTTTGTAATACATTCATTTTCAAATATATATTGTTTAATTTAAAAATTATATTGTGTCATGTTAAGTTGTTAACAATGAAATACACATGGATCATCACACAAATTGCTACATTAAATCCGTAAAAATTCAATAATTTAATTATTACTTTTGCCTAAAATGCACAATTTAACAAAACTAAAAATTTAACGACCAAATTTAACTCAAAAAATAAAATAAAATAAAATAAAATAATATAATGTTACCTAATTTATAATGTTAAAGCCACCCTCACTTTAATAATTTAATCCAAGTAAAACAAAAAGGTAACAAACAAATCGTTTACTTGACTTTTCCCCCGTATTCTCTTTTAATGAAATCAATCTTTTATAATAATTGATGAAATATAAATTAAACCTAGAATTTAGTTCAATCATCCAACCATTAATTTTTTAAATCTTACCTTATAAAGTAGTATATGTTCATAGATATTCTTAACTCTTTGACAATGCGCATGCTCCATTAGATAAAACGATTTAAACACATGTCTTCTAGAATGAACATCATCCGCTCTTTTACTGGGACACTTGTTAGGTTCCAATATTAAGACTCTTTTGTTAATAATAATAATGATGATATATAATAAAGCATTGGATTAAAGTTATTCTAATTTTACCAGTAAATACACATAATAATATAATTGTGTATGTCATAACCTTTATAAAAGTAAGTTTTAATGAAGAAGACCTAGGAAAGCCACACATACTAATTATTATGTAGGATATTTTTTTCCAAGGGTCTCCATTGAAAGTATTAATAGAAACTTATGGATAAAAGAATAACATGTTATTTCATTATACAAAATGAAGTTTCATTTCTTTACCTTCCAATAGAAGCTCTTCAATGTGACCACTCAAAAAGCACAAAAGCATGACTGATAGTACTTGTACATACATTCCTCCAATTCTCTCCCTTTATATATATAGTATAATTGTCGATATCTAATTTATTAATTGATTAATTCAGATCGGATTATTAAGAAGTCAGGGGCGGAACTACAAATTTATAAAGGGACCATAATGCGATTAAAATTTTTAAGGGGTCTATATTAAGATTTTAAAAAGATTAGAGGGATTATAGAACTAATTTTACCATTCTAAAAAAACCCTTAGAAAAGAGAGTTGGCCGGGATCTACGTCTCCAACATTTTTATATTCTTTCGCATCTCTAAAAAATTTATTATGAGACGACTTTTTCAACTCAATTTATTATATTTACGATGTTAAAATTTAGAGAATTAACTTTAGTTAAGAAATTAAGGCTGAAAGGAGGAGCTGGGAGTAGGCCACCTTCTGACTTCCACTAACATATTCCAAACAAATAAGAAAATCAAAAGTGAGATTTCCAATCAAATGACATACCCCCACAATTCCCTTTCTCAATATTTCAACAATTTCATTATTCTTCTCAATTTCATCCCTTTTCTTCTTAAATTAAATGTAGTAGTAGTGGCACCTGGTGTAGGTAACACAAAAACAAAACCCTTTCTAAATTAATCTTGAAACTATTTTCTCTGAATTAATATTCCTAATCCAATAAAAACAACTTCTGATCTCATAATAATTATTCTTCAATTATTACAAAAACAAATTAATATATATATGTATCTCATTTTGCCTGTTGTTGGCCCCCTCTTCTTTGAAGAGTCCTTTTGTTTTCCTTCATTTTTCCCTTCTGGGACTTCACCTTTCAATGTGGACATCTTTCATTCTTCCCCACAAACAACTTGTCTAGGGTTTGGATTTCCTGATAAGAATATACACCAACAGTTGCACAGAATCTGTTCCATTTACATATATATCTATCTGTCTATCTATCAGGCCCCTTTTTTTTCTCTTCACTTTCTACCTGAAAGTTCCTCCAAATGTCGGTGTCCAGAAATCGACCGGCGAGTCGTGTGTCAACGGAAACGTGCTGGAGACCGGCACCAAGCATAGTCCTCGACTTCTTAGATCTTGTTTAGGCCCTTCAGGGTCCTTGGATTTCTCAGGATTCTGCCATTAATGCAATAGGAAATGCTTAATCAAGTATACTATATATATGTAGCATGAAACATATACTAATGTTTTATTAGTACCTGCTGGTGTTGTATGGAAGCTTCATTGTTTTTCATGTATGGGGTACTTAAAACCTGATATAAAACAAAACAAAACAAAACAGAACCCTTGTCAGAAAACTGTTGATATTTTATGTTTTGTAAGGAATTAGTGGGTGTTAATGGGAACTTACACCGACTTGTTCATGTAGGAATTTTATGTATTCAATGGCTTCAGAGAGCACTGAGGCTGTATCAGTCTACATATAAAAGTAATCAAAATTATTTTGTATCAATTCTGATGAACAGAAAACAGTGTTTGTTGTTCAAGAAAGTAAAGTCAGAAAATAGAAAAAAAAGATGACCAGAAAAACTCACTTTTCCGAAAGGTGAAACCAATTGTTGGAGTGCAGTGATTCTGTCCCCCATCTTCTCTTTTCTCACCTGTGATTTCCAATCAAAGCTATTGAATTTGAAAACAAATTCCACAAGGGAAATCAAATCCTGTTGTGAAAAGTTTTATCAAACTCATGGTACCTTAAAAGCTGGCATAGTTGATGGGGTTTCATTTCGGGGCCTTTTGGAAGTGGGTTCGTTTCCACTTTTCTTCACCACAGTGCTTGAGTCCCGAACTTCGGATATATTCTGCTGACATACGAAAAAAAAAAGGAAAATCTTAAAATACATAAATATTCCAAACCCTAATATAGAAAAATCTGATAGTAAAAGATTCTTTTTTTACCTTTGGTTTTTCATCGAAATTTCCTGATGGAAACTGGGTTTGCAATGAAGGGAAAAACCCAGGCCTAACATGATCACCAATGGGAGCTGCAGATGGGTTCCAAAATGGAGCATTGTTTGAGAAATGTAACTGTCCATGGAGCTGATGTTGTTGTTGTTGTTGATGATGATGATGATGGTGTTTTGGTGGTGAACTTCTCAAGAATTGTGGGACTTTGGACCAAGAATTAGGCAACAATTGATCATTAGTTGTCATATGCATTCCATCTTGATAATTGATCGAATGTTGTTGTTGTTGTTGTTGATGTTGATGATGATGATGTTGTGGTTGATTCTCAGACCCCAATAGTCCTTGCAGGATCGTCGGATGGCTACCGTATAAAGCCGCGGCGGTCGAGTCGATCGGAAAACTCGAAGGCAGGCCCTGGCATGTCACGGTGCTATCACTTGAACTTCCATGGGGACTGAACTGGGATTGATCCAGTGAAAACCCTCTATTCATTTGCTGCTGCTGATGATGATAGTTTGCATTGGATGGACTCAAGTTATGGTCTTGAAGCATAGACCTGAAACTTGTCTCACTCTTCTCCCCGCGGCTGTTTCAACAAAGATTGAACCTTTAAAACTTAAAACTTAAAACCAACAATTTCTGAGTCCCCAAAGAATAAATATTTATCAACTACTTACAGCAAAGCTTGGTTCCAATCCATGGCTTGAGAAGAAAGCCCCAACCCCATCATTTGTAAATCCATAGCTTGAAGCTTCTGGTTATCCATGGAAGACCTGGCGGCAGCTGCTGTTTTGATATCAGCCATTTCAGTCGCCCAACCAAAGCCTCCCAAGCTATTATTAAGACCAGAAGATGAAGAAGAAGAACCAGCAGTTCTAGATGAATCCCACCAGTTTGTTCCTGTGTTAAACTCATCTGCCATGGCTAAAAAACTCAGCTCCTGCTCCTGCTGCTGCTGCTGTTGCTGGTGGGGTTGTAATTGTGGAGATGGGTGGTTTTATGGTTGAATAAAATGATAGAAAACGATTTGCTGCATCTCAGGTTATATATATATATAGATAAACATGAAGCAGCCTAAGGATTAAGAAGAGGTTAATTGGCAGTGCTACAGAGAAACAGGTAAGCAAGGTATTGTGGTTGACATTTCTGGGGGTGATAAGACAAGGGGAAAGGTCATTTTGAAATTGAATTTTATCAATTTGGATTTTAATCCTTTAGATGCTTTTTAACTTTCTATTAAAGCTTAAATTATTTTTTATTGACTTAAATTTATTGTTTTGGTATCTAAATTATACACGTTTTCTTAAGTTGATATCTAAAAAATTTTACTATCGAAGGGGTACTTGAACTAGGGACTTTCTACTCAGTTGATACTTAAAAAAAAATTGCTCTTAAATTAATACTTGAACTATACACATTCTCCTAAATTGACACCAAAATTTATACATTCTTTCAATTTTATTTTAATTCAAAACAAATCAATAACTTTATCCTTCTATATTTAAAAAATCTATCAATTTACTATTTTCTATTCTCCTAAATTATTTTTTTTCTTCCAAAAATATTATATTACTTTACTGCTATAATTAAAGTTTAAAGCTTGTTGTTTTACTATAAAATGCAGTTATCCAACTGTTGTTTTGATCAAATAGACTAGCTTGGTTTGACAGTGTCGTAAAAATGACTAAACTCATGATTTTTTTTTAAATATGAACGGATAAATTTAGTGAATTATTTTGAGTTATGATCAAATGGGTATAATGTATAAGTTTCGGAGTCTAAATATATTAATAAAAATACTAAAATTGTGGATGAATTTAAAGTTTTGATATCAACTTGAGATCAAAATTTTTTAAGTACCAATTTGAGAGAATGTGCATAGTTCAGGTACCAACTTAGGATAAAAAATTCTTTAGGTATTAATTTGAGAGGATGTGCCTAATTTAGATACCAAATTTATATTAAAACTTTTTTATAAAATGTATATGTTTTACAATTTTATATATATTGAAATTTTGAGTTTTTTTCTTTTTTAAAATTTTTGAGTTTTGAACAATTTTTCTCTATTATTTAAGTATTGTTTTAGTATTTTAATATTTTGATTGATGAATATATTTTTGTATCTACTACCAGGGGAAAGTGTATATGTAGATTGTAGGGTCTGCTTTCCTCAATTAATTCATGCCAAGGATTTGATTTTTTTTTTCATTTAATTGAATTTTATGTTTTTAAAAAAATTAACTTGAATTTCTAAATTTTGTAATTTTATCTCATTTTTATAACAAATATTTGACATTGTCCTTAATATGGAGGTTGCAAATTCAAACTTACTTAATCGTGTAATAATAGAATGGATATTTGACTTATACTCGATGGGTTCCGACTTGACATTTTCTTATAGGGTCGGGTTTTTTGAAGAAATTTTGAGTTTGGGTTTGGGTCTGATTTTTTTAGGATAATGTCAGGTTTGAGGTGAAAAATACCCTACTCGACCCGAAATAATAGTTTAATTTTATTTTAAATATTTTGGTATAATTATTACAATGCCCTTCTCTTTATTTTTATATATATATATATTGTCTAAGAAAAATAGAATAATTATTATATACACTCTCTTTATTTGTATTTTTCAATTAGCTCCCTATTTTATCGAATAATAATAATTGATAATTTTTTATTTATCTCGAGTCAAGTCAGGTGGGTTCGGGTTTTTACACTAAAATTCGGGTTTAAGTCGGGTGGAACATCATAAAATGTCGGATCGAGTTTAGATGGAGGTGTTAAATTTTCGAGTCGAGTGCGGATCGGCCAAAACCCCGACCCATGACCATCCCTATGTAATATCCTTCACCATAATTTAATTAAATATATAAAAAATTAATGAATAAATTAAATATTATAGAGAAAAAAACAGTTGTGATGAAATTATCATACTCATGATTCAAATTTGATGCCCTGGTATTTATTTCAATCTCATCAAAGTTGGCATCATTATGTTTATAGCTACCATTCGAACTAATGGTCATACTACCCAAAGAAAGGAAATATTAAATTCAAATTCTCAAAACCAAAGACAAAGTAAGATATTGGCTACATTACAACAACATATGCACAAACAGACCAACCAAATCAGTAAATATAGTATGTTTTTTTACTATCATTGTCTAAAACCCATTATTGTTGAATTTGTAGATTTAATAAATTTGTCTTATTTATACTTCAAACAAGTGAAAACTAGACACCCCCGCTACTTATTATCCTTAACCCAAATCGATCATTGAGATTGTAGAATCAATCCCAACAAGTTTTTTTATAATGTAAACTAAATTTTATTTTTAAAAATATGGAAGATATTATAAATACAATACATTTAGAAAGAAAAATAATGGAGATTAGTCCACTAAAAGCTCATACAAAAACCTAAAAGTGCAAAGAAATGTAAATATTTCTATAGAGATTAGCATACCGTCAAAATCAATAAGCCTTCTTGAATCTTTTTGTCTCTGTCCAAACGAGACGCATTACGAGATGAAAAAGGAGTTGTGAGCGAGTCAAACTATCAGGCTCCGCTACCCATGACTGATTACATCGGCAAATAACCATCAATTGAGTGAGGATCTATCTTTTTATGACCACTGACAGAATCATAATAAGAAACTAGCGTCGTGAACAGACCCGTTTCTGAGATTTTGTTGGCCCACGGGCGAACTTAAAAATTAGATCCTAATAATAAGTATTGAAAATTTTGAATATTGAGAGTAGACTTTTTATAAATAAAAAGTATTACAAAAATTGACAAAAAAATAATTTAATAATTTGAGACTCTAAAAACAAGTAATGAAAAAAATAAAATTTAATAATTTGTACATATTAACAAATATTAAAAAATTGGGACCTAATAACAAGTATTGGAGAAAAAATTCGACTCCTAATAAAAAAATATTGACAAAAATTACATTTGAAGAGTAGATCCTTAATAACAAGCATTAGAAAAAACTAGGCCCCTAATAATAAGTATTGCAAAAAAATGGACACATAATAACAAATATTTAAAAGATTGAATTTTAAGAGTATGTCTAATAACAAATATTGAAAAATTGAGTCCCTAATAACCAGTATTGAAAAAATGACCCTTAATAAAAAAATATTAAAAAATTTAAATTTTAATAATAAACCCCTAATAACAAGTGTTAAAAAATTAGACTGTAATAATAAACATTAAAAAATTAAATTATCATAAAAATTAAATACAGATAATTATGAAATGTGGGCTTTGGGTCGTCTCCCTTATGGCCCACCCCAGGAACGACCATAGTCGTGAAGATCTCTATACGAGCACCAAGCGACCACTAAGGTATGTTGAAATCATGTCAAAACGACAGGTGAAACGAAACAAAAAAATAAAAAAAAAACGTGCCACAAAGACAGAGAAAAAACGTGACATAAGAACAAAAATTCTTATCAAAATAAAAAAAACTAAAAAATAAAAAACACAACAAATAAAAAACAAGGGAAATAACGAAGACCGGCGATCGATAATCAACGTCAAGATAATTACCGGGTAGCCGGCTAATTCAAAAAGTGCAACAAATTTTCTTAAACTTAAATGATTGTATAATTATAATTTGTAATACTAAATATGACTATAGAATTAAAATTTATTGTAATTATACGTCAATATAATTACTAAAAATAATTATATTTTTCATATAATTACATTATGGTATTCAAATACGTCCTGGATTTTCTTTTGTTATTATATCACCTTATATTTATCTCTATAATTCTATGTAAACTCTAGAATTTCCTCTATGTATCTCCTCTATTATTGAGGTCATGAATATAATAATATTGCTTTTGCACCATATTTTACAATCGCTTGAACCACTACTAGAGCTGGTTAGAAACTTGGGATGTAAGTTGACACTCAAAAATGTTTTTAAAATACTGTTTATAAATTTTATAATAAATATTAAAAACAAAATTGACATCCCTCAAAGGAAATTAAACCCTTGTTTATCTACACCCATTCAAGAAAAAATGTCTATAATTTTTTTTAATATAACACCGTAACTTAAATTTTTTGACAAATTTTTTCGAAGTCTAAACGATGGAGCTGTTATTTTTTCTTCATGCAAAAGAAGAATAAACCCTTCATGCAGCAGTGTGGAAAAAATAATATCTTACATGAATTCGATAAATAAATTATTAATTATAAATATTAATATCTGATCCATTATTCGCCTAATCCGATTGAGAATTCAAAACAATTCATATACAATTTTTTTTTGGGATTTATTTGAGGATTGATGAAATAAATTGTTGACACACAGACTGGTTGTTTAAAGCAAAACAAAATTGAACTTGAAAATGTAAAATGATCATAATAATTATTTTTTTGACCATTTAATTAGAAAATTTTGGTAATTATCAATGAACCCATTTCCAGATTTAGAATGCAGTAAATGTTCAAAATTCTTACCTTAACTTTTCTGTTTTAATTTGCAGTCATTTCTTAATTTTTGTCGTGAGTGAATGGTTTATCCCAATTTGAGTCAATAAAAGTTAATTCCAGTTTAAATTTTCTTTTCTTTTTAATAGTGAAGAAGAAATTTTGGAATTCCATTACCATAATATCTTTATGTCATTTCCAAAGTAATGTTCTTACAAACAAATTCAGTGTTTTCCATGTGGTTTGTTTTCTTATCCATCGATTAAGACTTTTGTTGGTACATGTCGATGAAGATATTTTGAACCAAATAATCCATTCTTAATTCAGAATGTTTCATATTGACGTTGAATATCCCGTTAATGTGGATTTTTTTTATAAATATTTTAATTAATATAGATTGTAATTGTATTCAAAACACTTTTTATTTTTTTTAAAAAAAAATATAATTTCTTGAAATTTAACTTTTCTATATATAAAAAATTTTAGAAATCAATTATTATGTATGACCCTCATTTTTCCCCAAACTATTAAACATTTCAGTTTTATCGTCAAATTATTATTTATGTCACATCATACTATTACATAATACACATTAGTGTACCAATATCAATTTTTATATGATTTTATTGACATGAAATATAATTAGCCTATATTGATAAATTGGAGATGAAAATATAATAGGCATAATGTCAAAAAAATATCTCTAACGCTTGATTGGATGGTCACTTTGGCACATATTCTCCTTTTTTGAAGCA
Organism: Hibiscus tridactylites; assembly: GCA_958450335.1. Classification (NCBI taxonomy): domain Eukaryota; kingdom Viridiplantae; phylum Streptophyta; class Magnoliopsida; order Malvales; family Malvaceae; genus Hibiscus; species Hibiscus tridactylites. Next base: position 96,491,463 of record OY288273.1, on the reverse strand, counting down.
CTTTAACCATCAATGTCTCATTTTGGGTCAAAATGTATCCTTCGTAGATGAAAAATTGTTAGTCATCTGAAAATAAACAACTTGAAAATGACTTGACACAATGACACGTCAGCACAAAAAATAATTTTATATAATTATTTTTAATTGATGTGTCATTTTGTCAAGTTAGCACATTTGTCTATAAGACACTGCTATAGCAACGTGCACTGACATGTAGGTTTGCCTCGTAATTACAAGTCATTTACCGTTAGTCAACTAATAGTTTTCATTCATGAATGGGTCATTTTGGCCTATAAAGAAACATTGAAGGTTCAAAAAAATTAGGGGACATAATGACTATCTAGTCAAACGTTAGAATTTTTTACATTATACTAATATAATATTTAAAAAATTTGAGGACTAATTTAAAACGAATTACAATTTAAAAGTAAAATATGAATGTTAAAAAAATTAGGGGTTGATTTAGAATAAAAATAGTTTAAAGTTTAAAAATCAATTTAAAATAATTAGATAATGTAAATCCTTTGTACCAAATATTATTTATTAATAAAATAAAATTAAGAGAAAAGTAAAGTAAAAGGATGAAAAGGAAAGCGGTGGTTGAGAGGCGGCAGTGGAAGCGAAAGACAAAAGAAGACTTGCAGTTAGTCTCTTAAACATATTATTAATATTAATATTAATATTAAATTTACAAAAAAGCGTGCGTCATCTTTCCCTTCGTATGACCTTTGAAATACTTAAGTCAACGAGTGGGGTCCACGCGGCGTGCGCGCGTGCGAGGACACACGGACCCCACTCCCCCTCTCTCAGAGTCAGAGCCCCGAAAATGACCATTTTTATTCTTCCCTTCTCCTTCCTAATCATTCGCCCCCACCTTCGCCCCTTGTCTTGTGTACATCTCAAGTATTTTATTTTCCACCCTCTTATTCAATAACAAAATATTATTTTTTTTAAATAGTGAGGAAAATACATTATTAAGAGAAATGTTAAGATTCGAACTTATAGAAAATAGAACAACATAAATATTTTTAACCATTCAACCGATTAATAGATCTTAATAATAACTATTATTTTAGTCGTTTCAAATTAATGACTATGTTTGGTAAATAACTGTTTGAGCAAAAATTAGATGTTTGAGTTAAAATTAGAGGTTTGATCGGTCAAATTCGCTAATTTTGATGTTTTGTGAATATCGAATTGAAATAACAGATTGAGGTGAAACTTCTAATTTTGAAAAAAGCTGCTAATAAGAGCTTTTTGAAATTAGAGGTTTTGATATAAGATTTATAAAGACTCCTTTATCTGATATCTCTAACAATTATAATAAAAAAACTCCAAATAACCTAAATTTAACATTTTCTATTTTAATTATTTACCTTCACATATTTACATTGTGACATTTGTAAACTAATATTTTTTTTATTTTTTTATTTTAGTTCTTGCACATTTATATTTGTATTTAAATTTATAATTAATTAAGTTATATTAAAAATAATTGTTTAAATAATAAATTAATATATAGGTCATTTAAATATGTTTAGTAATATTATATTAAAAAATATTTTTCATAATCTAATTAATATTAATAGATATAAAATACAAATAACTAATAAACTATTCAAACAAGTATCAGATATAATCATCTTCTTATATATCATTTTGTTTGTTTAAATAATTAAACAGCTATCAGCTATCAGTTAATTTTACTAAACATCTTTATATAATCAGCTAATACAATCTACTAGTCAAACCAGCTATTAACTAATGTATCTGTTATCAACTAATATATCCGCTAATTATCAAACAATACCAATGTTTTTCTTCTTCATTTATCCATTAGATAAATTCACAAAAAAGCTATAATGTTTGTGAAAGAGTTAATTAAACTAACTTCCCAAACAAATTTGTACAATATCAAAAGGAGCCAATAAATTTAGGGGAAATATTTTATGCACATGCGATCGGAAAAAAAATTTGTAAGTGTCTTAGTTTTAGGGTTTATGAATTTAAGTTAAGGTTTATGGGTTTAGAATTCAGGGTTTGTAGTTAGAATTTAAGGTTTAGGGTTAGAATTTAGGGGAAATGGTTAGAATTTAGGTTTTAACAATAAATCCTAAATTCTAACAATGGACCCTAAATTCTAACCACAACCCTTAAATTATTAACTCCTAAACATAAACCCCTAAATATTGTAGCCTAAAATAAATACTTAAACCCTAAAACTAAGACACTAATAGAATTTTTTTGTTTTCCACTGTCAGTGCATGGTATAATTACCCATAAATTTATTATCAAAACCGAATAAATTGATTAAATGATTTTTTTGGTTGAACTACTTGTATTCAACCCATTGGTTGACTAATCTAAATAAAAATTTTCATAAGCCTATCATTGGGAAATCATCTCCACCTAGTTTTTTCCATCTAGAGCAAAACAAATTTCTTCTTAGCAAAATGGAAAAATGACAAGATCAAAACGACTTTCTTCTTAGCCAAATCGAAAATTCTAACTTGGTATTACTTTTGCTTTTCGATATTTAGTTATAAAAAAATTATCATGGTAAATTAAACATATATATGCAATTAACCAAACGAAAATTATATCAGTTCGGTTTAATTCACTACTTGCTCACCTTAATAATCCATAATATTAGATACTACAAATCATTGCAAAATCATAAGCTACAAAATATTTTAAGTGTTAGAGATTGAACCAAGTCATGGAAGCATTCACCTCCTTAAAAAATTGGATGTATCAATTGACCTATAGTTTGCTTAATAAAAAAATATTAAATAGATTAATCTTAACCATTTTTTAATTTTTTATTAATTTTTTGTGTGTGTGAAGCAAAGTACAAACTACACATATAGTATTAATGGGTAGAATTGTTGGTCCAAGGAAAATATTAATGTCAATGAGAAATTATAGCACTTTGTGTATTTGTAAAAAAAAAGTTTAAAGAGTCCTATATAGGGATGGCAATTTGACCCGTCTTTGTCGGGTCGAGTCGGGTCATTGGAGAAATAAAGTTGGGTTAGAGCAGGTTTAGGTTTAGGGTGAAAATTTCTCGACCTGATATACATATTATATTTAATATTTTTATTAATTTTTTCAAGTTGGGTCGGGTCAGTTGGGCTTAGTCAGGTTTTTTATTAAAATATCGAAGTCATATTATATTTTTTATTATGTCGGGTCAAGTTAAATCGAGATTATAATATTTTAGAGTCAAGTTGGGTCGGGGTCAAAACGGATGATTTAAATTTCAGGTCGAGTCGGGGTGCCAAAAACTCACCTTGACCCGCCACGTTGTCTTCCCTAGTCCTATACATACAAAAAAAATATCATTAGTTTTTGAGAGATTCAAAGTAATCTTTATGATTACATAACAATTATTGAAATAACTCCATAGCTAATGATTAATCATGCCAACCTTAATATTACAAATAAGAACTATTCTTTAGTATCTTTTAGGTCGGGTTTTATTGTTTATATTTAGTGTTCGTGATAAATTTTTTAAACAATATCATCTTTAGGATTTAAATTTAGATTTTTTAAAAGATATAATACACTTTATCACTATATCCAACATTAATTAATCAAAACATTTTTTAATACATTACATCCAATATTTATTAGTTGAAATCATTTTTTAACACATAAAGAAGGATTATAATAGAATTCAATAAGCGGTCTCAATAAAAAAACGGTTGATGCATGTTCATCTTAAGAAACCCGAGTTCAATTACTTTGTCTGCAAAGTGTGTGTACATTATCAAATGATTAAAAATATGTATGAATGGATAATAACTTATAATCACCTTTAAACTCTTAACACATGAATGTAAACACCAACGTAATAATAATATATGTAAAGATGAATATACATATATACGACGGACAAGGGAATATTTGCCCTTTTTTTTTTTTTTTTTTTTTGATTGGATAAAATTTTTTGCCCTATTTTCAAGATCTACGAGAAAATGTAATTATTGCACTAACATGCAGGTTTTGAGACAAAAAAAAAAAAAAAAATTAAGCGTAAATTGCGCCTAGTGTATTTTGGAGGCAGCATATGTCTGTCATTTTCAAATACTGGATTTATGTTACCCATTAAATCCTACGACGTTTTCAATGTGACACAAATTTCATATCTCAATCTTGGTTTGGTCCGGTTGCTTTCACATTTCCACTTTCCTAAATTCTTACCTAAAACAAGAATGTTTGAGAATATTAACGAAATTTATTGATGTCAAATTATATTTCTAAATTGAAAAAATGGAAAACGTTATTTCCTTTGAGTACACCGGATTCTTTTACATTTATAATAAGATCTACAAATAAATAGATTATTATATAGTGTATACACGGTGAAAAATAATTGACTTAAGGGTGTTTGAAGCTTTTAAACTTTAAAAAAAATTAATTAAGTTCTTGTACTTTTTTCACTCAATTAAATCCTCGAACCAATAAATTAAATTAATTGAGTCATTTGACCAATTCTGACCTTCAATTTTTGACAGTTTTTTTTCTTGAGATATCACAGTCACGTGACATATTACATTTCTGTCGTGTGACATTTACAAATCTTTTAGTAAAACTTTTTTATAATTTTTATACATATTTTAGAATTTTTAGAACTATTGAAGATTTTTTAAATAGAATAAAAAATTATGGAAATGTCAAGTGACAACATTGCAACACAACATGTTGCACTAACTAATCCAAAAAATTGTTAAATTTATCAGTCAACGTTAGTTAAAGAGGTAAATTAATGAAATTTTTTAGTATAATATCTTAATTGGGTGCCAAAAAATTTGTGGGCTTAATTGATTTTTTTTTTCAAAATTTCAAGGGCATATGATACATTAAGCCAAAATAATTTTACAAGCATCTTTAAGATTATAATAAGTGTATTGAAAATATATTATAAATTTTAAAAGTAAATGAGTAAAGTACTTATCAACATCTTGAAAATATGTGAAATTATCATTTTCACACCAAATAATTTTTAAATATAACTAGTTACAATTAATTTAATCCATAGAGGTCGAAAATATTGATGCTTTTTTGAACTTGAAAGGTGAATTCAAGATATTCGGTATTGACACTCTATATTTTTTTTTAATAGTCTAAAGGAGATTATAAGGTAATGTTTATTTGTACATATTTTTAATTGTTTGACAATGTGCATATACCTTATAAACAAAGTGATTCGAACATATACTTCTTAAAATGAACATCATCGTCTTTTTACTGAAACACTTGTTAGTTTTGAAACTCCATGTTTATTATATTGACATAAAAAGCCGGTGGAGATGAAATACAAGTTTGATTGATTCTAGGGAAAGAAAATTCTTTTATCAAAACAATTCTTAAAGAATTTCTTTCTTCTTCCATGCTTTTTACTATTGATCATTAGAATTCGAGATTATTCGTTCAAATAAAGTTTTTTAGAATACAAATTAAGTTCTATCATTAAAAGTGTCATGTATATTATCACTGCACAATGTAAAGCCAGTCGAGGATGATACAAATTGGTTGATTGATTGTGTTTATTGAAGACCTTTGATTAACTTCACCAAGATTATTTTTTATTTAACTAACCAGTATCTGGTTAATTGACCGACTAATATGGATTAAGTTTTACAAAGGTCTAATATGGAGACGACCCTTCCAACTCAATTTTCTCTATTTACAACGTTAAAATATAGATTTCTAACATTATTTAAAAACTATAACGTCTTATTTCACTAAATCAACTAGTTGTTTGTAGCTTACTAAGATTTAAGGCACAATTTTCTAGAGAGTAATAAGTGGAATAAGGAAGAGCTGCTGCCATCGAACTCTCTCCAACCATATTAAGGCTTTGTTTAGCATTGATTTTCAAACCAACTTTTGGAATCAAAAGTTAGTTTGAGGCCAAAAGCTGCGCTAAACAACTAGCTTTTAGAGAAAAATCTGCTTTTAAAAAGTGATTTTCAACCTAAACGCAAAAGCTGAAATTTTTAGCTTTTGCGATTGTAAAAGTGATTTTGAGAGCCAAATTACAATTTTAACCTTCATTTGCTATTGTGTTTATTTATAATTTATAATTTTTTACAAAGATATAATATTTTTATATTATTATAATAATTTAAGCTGATATATTTCATATATTATAACATTAGAGAATTTGAATATCATTTATATATATATATATATATATATATATATATATATAACTTACAATATCATGTTTAAAATGGTCATTTATCTTCTTAAAAGCACTTTTTGACAACAATGATAAATACTAAAATCTTACAATCAACTTTTTAAAATCTTTTTCTAACAACACTTTAAAAATCACTTTTCAGAAACAATATTATACGGTACCTATGTAAAAAATGCCACATAATAGTAATTACAATATATAATATTTATTTAATAAATAATAAAATCTTACTATATATATACTCTAGTTAGATAGGTTGGAATATGCATTATAATGATTAATTTTAATTATAATTATATCATTGTATTTTTCTTTAAAAACTATAGGATAATGTAAGGTGAAATTAGATAGAGTTTGGTGTATTACAAATTTACAATGATAATAGTTTGTACATGGACAATGAAGATTTTTAGTTATGCCAGTAGGATTAAAAAATAACCACACCTTCATAATTTATGTTAAAAAAATAATAAACAAACAACCCATATACTAGCAGTTTGTTATTTTTACTTACAAAACTAAGAATATAGGGGCGTAAATAAGCCGAGTCAAGTCCGAGTAATGTTGATCTTGATTCAGCTTATTAAGAATATGAGTTGAATTTGAGCTTAAGTCAAGTCCAATTAAATTAAGTATTGATCATGTCGGACTCGAGTAGCTCACGATCTGTTTGTCTCATTTACAACTATTATTATTATTATTATTATTATTATTATTATTATTATTATTATTATTATTATTATTATTATTACCTAACAACATACATTTTAGTTCACTCTAATTTTAAAAAATTAGACATTTGTCCACCATTTTATTTTTTTCTATTTTCTCTGAGGCGGTTAAAAACAATTTTTAATTTTAAAGTTCTTCTTCTTTGTACTATTTTTTTCGCCGGCGGCGGTCGTTGACCGCTTTGCTGGTTATGTACACAAATAAGATTCATCTTTGCTGATGAATTTTAGTTTCATATTTTTCTTGTTTATTTTTTTGTTTTACTATGCCAGATTTATACCATATCTTCTTCTATGGCAGAGGCAGTTCTTTTATCTGCTTGTATGGCAGTTCATTTGTTTGTTTTTATTACAGTTTCAATCTATCTTTTGATACTTTAGAGTTCGGGTGACGAGTATCATCGAACTTCTTTGTCAACGAAGGAGGTCGAGTTGTACATATTATGATTCCTTTTTTTGTAGTTGTACCGATACGCCAAAAACAAATAGCGGAGGAATTTTGCTTTCATCAAAGAGCACTCAAGGCAAAGTAATAATTTTCTGGATTTAATTTCAGGAGCTTTTTCAAGTTCTTCTGATGGTGTTAAGTTTGTTATTTTAACGTCTTTCACAGTCTTAGATTTTACTGCATTTTTTGTTTTGCACTGAACTTCCAATGTTTGAGGTGTGATTCCTTTGTAAACTTTTCAATATTGAATATAATTCAGTTTCAAAAAAAATTAAAAAAAATTAGCATATTATATTTTCGAATAGCTCGACTCAGCTCGTTAAGAATTCGAACCGAATTCAAGCTCAAATTTAGTTAAAAAAAAAAGTGTTAACCAAACTTTGATTGAGTCAAACTCGAGTAGCTTGCGATCTGTCTCATCTCACTTACAACACTAATAAAAAATGTAATGCGTATGATATTGGATAATAATTCATATTATAATAATATAAATGTGTATGATATAGAATAATAATTCATATTATAATTTTTTTGAACATGTTTATAAAATAAATTTATAATAATGTAATATGTACATAAAATGATGTCAGGTTGGTGTCAGCTTAGGGTGTACAAATTGACAGGCTTTCGCCTATAAAGTTATTTGACACAGTATTAGTGACACCTTCCTTTATCAACAAAAAAACAATAAAATAAAATAAATAAAAAGGAGGGAAGGACAAGCCACACGTGTGAACCAAAGGACCCAAGCGACTGTGACTCTCCCTCTTATTTTATTTTAGTTGTGTTGATTGATTTTTTTTATTGGTTATATATTTATATTATAAATATTAAAATTATTCTTACAATTATATAATCAGGTTTGAATTTTTAAAAAATAAATGTTTAATTTAAATTCAAACCAAATAGATTCGTACCTAAAATAATTTTATTAAATATGATCCAAATTGAATGGATAATTCAACCCATAAATAAATGTAATCGTAATCATAAATGTTGTGATACATTATGATTATTATGATTGTGAATTCGATAACACTTTACAACATTTGACAATAATGTTGTGAGCATGATTGTTACATTGCGTAAAGATGCTATTTTACATTGAAATTATGTCATCTCTTGAGCTATAAACCCGATATTTTTGGATTGAGATTTTGTCTAACATTCTTTTATTAAAAATATGAAGTTCGAGTCACAATTTGGGTGTGAGCATAATATATTTAGTGTTATTTTTTGTTTGCCAATAATATTATATAGTTTTTTGCGGCAGTCAGAAAAGAAGAAAGCGAGGAGATGCAGACGGCGGCAGCAGGAGGGTGCGGCACGGCAGCAGCATGAGGTAGCGGCAAATTTGCAAGGCGAGGAGATGCAAAAGAAAGCTACAGTTTTAGTCAAAGGAACCAGAAGGTGAATAGGGAGAGAGGCGTTCGTCGGAGAGGCATATCGGTTTTCGTCAACTTCGTAAGCAAGAGGATTCATGTTTCGACACTGTGGGAAGCGTTTTCGACATATGGGAAAGTTATCGACACTTACATTGCATACAATAATGCAAGGAGAGCGAAATGGAACTCCACCTTTGCCTTTGTCCGATTTGAGACCTTATGGGAAGCAATGGCCGCGGTGGATGAAGCTAATAACAGGAGAATGGATGGATTCAATATTAAGGTCAGCCTAGCTAGGAGTTTGCCTAGAATCAGAAAGGTGGTGAGCGGAACAGGAAACGGGAAGCCATATGCAAAAACCAAGGTTCCGGCGAAAACGAAAGATAGCAGATCTTATAAGGAGGCATTGTTAAGCAATATGGGCAGGAAAACGTTGGATGGCTGGGACAAAGCTGAAGATACACAACCGAAAGCGAATTCCGAGTCTCAAGAGGAACCGATAGTCAACAATAAGGTGCAGAGAGGCCTGGGAGAAACAGGAGAGGTAGAAATCCTTGTCAATAATAGCGAGTGGCTCAAGAATTGCCTTGTCGGCCAGATTTCGACCATGTACGATGCAGATTTTATCCAGCAAGTTCTGCACTCTGAAGGATTTAACCTGAGGGTGCATCAGTGGACAGGTTTCACAATACTAATCCATTTCGAAGAACAGGAGCAGAAGGACATTTTCTGGGACTTGAAAGACACACTTTTGAAACAATGGTTCACCGATGTGGACTATATCGGAAACTTCAAGAACGATAAGAAACTTCGTATTTGGGCATGTATTGAGGGGCTACCGTTAGAAGCATGGGATGAGACGATTATTAGAGAAATTGGCAGTAAGTGGTGGGCTGTCATTAGTCTAGATAAAATACACAAAGGAAAGGAGAAGGCTAGACGTTGCTCGTATTCTGATGGGGGTTGCTGATCTATCGGATATCCCGGCCTACGTTAGGATTAAAGTGGAAGGTATCACTCGCATCCTGAAGGTCCGAACTGAGGAATTCAACGATGATAAATGTTGGATAGATGCCGACCGGTGTAGTAGCTTCGCCGACGAAGAGGCTGACGATTTTCATGCAAACACCGTACTGGAAGTTGAAGAATCTGAGAAAGGGGAATCTCCCAATACATTGGAGAATGTTGAAAATTTAATACTCTCACAAAGCCATATTAATCAATCTAATGATGAGGCTGTGCACGTAGCAAAAGCCTGCGAATCCACTCAGTATAGTGGCGGCGTGGCAGTATTCAATGGATCCCTGTCTGCTGAAGCGGTAGGGCGCGTGGGAAATAAAGTGTGCAAAGATGTCTGGGCTATCAACAACCAATCTGGAATTGGGCCTGGATCGGAGGAACTTGATGAAGGGCTATATGAGGTGCCCGTTGGAGCAGATTCAAATTCGGCCTGCATTTCGGCCCAAAGTGTGTCCCTGGAGCCCGTTTTAGACGCACTTAAGGGGCTATACTCAGTTAAAACAAAATATGCCAATTTTGCCGGGGTGTGTGGCTCAAAATCTGATAGAATTCAGACATGTGTGAACTTTTGTAGCCCTAAGCCGAAAAGGAAGAGTAAAATGGGGAAAATCAACCAAACCATCAAAACCTCTGAATTCGGTGAAGAATCTAATCGAAGGGCTCAAATTTCTGATGGGAGGCTGTCGATTTCAAGATCAGTTGCACCAGGGGCGAAGGAAAAGGAAGAGTTGCTCGAAGCTAAGGCCACTCTTGAAGTATGTGAAAACTTGGGGATTTTCTTCGATGTTGAGGAAGAGGTGATCATAAGCAAGCTGATGGAATTGGGGAAACCGTAAGTGGTTAGTTTTTGTTCTACTCAAAGGCGTGATTTTAATTTTTATGAATAACACGCTAATTACATCCTGGAACGTCCGCGGATTGGGAAGGTGGGAGAAGAAAGCGGCAGTAAAGCGGGTATTATGGAAAACTAAGCCATGGGTGTGCTTCATTCAAGAATCGAAGTTGCAAAGCGTCGATGACAGAATTTCTAAGCAAATGTGTGGCAATTACAATAATTTCAATCTGGTGTTTTCTCCCTCTATCAGCACTGCAGGGGGAATTATCACAATATGGGATGAAGGGCATTTCGAATGTGAAGACAGTAGTATTGCTAGAAATTACATTTTGTTGAAGGGTAAGTTTGTGATGAAGGGATTTCACTGTGCACTATTGAATGTCTATGGCCCCAATGAAGACAGGGAAAGGGACATTTTTCTGGAAGAGCTAAGCAACCTCATCCGAAATGTGAATCTGCCGATCATAGCTGGAGGCGACTTTAATATGATTAAAAGCTGTGAGGAGAAAATAGGGGCTTCATTCAACAGAGGAACAATGGAGAGATTCTCTGAGTTCATAGTCAATTCGGAATTGATCGACCTCCCGCTCCACGGAGGTCGATTCACATGGTCTAACTTTCGGGAAGACCCAACATTCTGCAGGCTCGATAGATTTTTAGTTTCTGAAGAAGTTTTAAGCACATGGCTTGATATCGTACAACATCTCATGCCCAAGAACATATCTGACCATAATCCAGTAAACCTATCTTGTATGAAGATTGCGAATGGGCCGAAACCTTTCAAATGGTTCGAATATTTAAGTGATGATGGAGCATATGTTGATAAGGTGATGGAAGAATGTCGAAGCAGTAATGGGGCGGATATTTGTGTATTGCTTAGAAAATGCAGAGATGTTTCGAAAGCTTGGGTGTCGCATATTGGAGTTAATTCTAAAGATGTGATTGATCGACTGGAAATAAAGTGTGCTGAGATTGAAAAGAGGTTGTCCACTGGGCCTAGGGACCCGAATGATGTGCTGGAACTCAAGAAAGTTCGGAATCAATTATGGGGGGCAGTGAGGAGGGCAGAGCAAGAATGGTCACAAAAGGCACGACTGAAATGGAGCACAGATGGTGACAGGAACACCAACTATTTTCATTTGGTGGCTTCAGCTCGAAGAAGAAAGAATTCCATAGGCTCAATCAAAACAGAGGGGAAGATAGTAGAAGACCAGAATCTTGTCAAGAAGGTAATAGAGTTGCACTTCAAGAAAATTTACAATTCTTCGAATACTATACCGATCAAAGAATTTGACTGTGAATTGAGGAAGTTAAATTCTAGCGAGGCGGAAAACTAGAAGCGCAATTTACAGAGCAGGAAATATTTGCGGCTTTATCCGCGTCCGAACCTTCCAAAGCTCCAGGGCCTGATGGGTTCAACATGGGGTTTCTGCGGAAATTTTGGCCGACACTAAAGGATGAAATCGTGGATTTTTTTCAGAAGTTCTATCAAGGTGATACACCAGACCTATCTTTTAATCATTCTTTTATCGTGTTGATTCCGAAGACTCAAAATCCGGATTCCTTAGAGGAATACAGACCTATTAGTCTTGTGGGCTGCGTTTATAAGCTTCTTGCAAAAGTCCTATCTACCAGACTTAGGACGGTGATGGATACGCTAATTGGCGAGCAACAATTTGCATTCTGCTCGGGAAGACAGATTTTAGATTGCTCAATGATAGCAAATGAAGTGATTGATCATCACAAAAGAAAGGGGCTCGAAGGTTTGGTGCTGAAAGTAGACTTCTACAAAGCATACGATACTGTTGATTGGAGGTTTCTCAATTTGGTGATGAGGAAAATGGGGTTTGGAACCTTGTGGTGTCAATGGATTTCTCAGTGTGTTTCTACTGCGTACATATCGATACTAATCAACGGATCTCCTACTGCTCCTTTCGCCATCTCTCGAGGTCTTAGACAAGGATGCCCGCTTTCACCCCTACTATTCAACCTAGTCGCTGAAGCGCTAAGCAGTATTCTGAAGAAGGCATCTTTGAAAGGTTATTTTAGCGGCTTCAGAATTGGGAATGTCGGATTGGAAATTTCTCACATCCAATTCGCTGATGATTTAATCATCTTCTGTGAAGCTGGAGAAGCACAAATCAGAAACATAGTGAGAATTCTGAATGGCTTTGAATTAGCCGCAGGGCTAAGGCTAAATTTAAAAAAGATGAAACTAATGGGAGTGAATGTGGAAATTGAGCAAGTTGATAGATGGGCACTGTTGATTAATTGCCGAGCAGAAAGTTCCCAACGACCTATTTGGGATTACCGATCGGTGAGACAAGAAATTCCGAGAAATTGTGGAAACCGGTAATAGAAAAATTTAAGAAGAAGCTAACTCCATAGAAGTCGAAATTACTGTCACTCGGAGGCCGAATAACATTGATCAAGTCAGTTCTTAATAGCTTGCCTCTATATTTTATGTCTTTATTCCCATTGCCCGCTGGAATCAGTGCTGAAATGTCCAGAATTGTGACTAAATTTCTGTGGGGCTCGCTGGATAAAAGAAAAATACACTGGATGAATTGGGAAAGACTAACTCTCTCTAAGGAATGTGGAGGCCTCGGCTTGACTAATTTTCAAGTTAAAAGTAGGGCGATGCTTAATAAGTGGGTTTGGCGTTTCGGATGCGAGGAAGAGAATTTGTGGCGGAAAGTGATCGCGTCTAAACACAATGAAAGAGATGACGCCTTGCTGCCCTCAAAGGAAAATGGAAGAAACAGGTCTTGGATTTGGCGAAAAATTATTCATCCAATTCACGGTATTGACAGCACTTTTATGCAGAATATCCGAATAGTTGTTGGAAATGGAGAGAGGACATTGTTTTGGGATGATCATTGGACAGGGCCGTATTCGCTGAAATCCATTTATCCGAGAGTATTTGCGTTGGCAGACAGAAAAGTAGGAACAGTTGCCGAATTTGGAGCTGTTGTTAACGGCCAATGGGAATGACAAATACAACTTCGCAGACAGATCTTTGACTGGGAAATCGAAGTGTGGGAGCAATTTGTTGAAACAATAAACAGTGTCAAGCCTGGACATATACCTAAAGATTTCATTCGGTGGACAGGTAACTCCAATTTTATGTACTCAGTTAAATCCTTCTATAATAACTGTTTGAGCAGTGCTAGTCAAAAAGAAGGTGTATGGAAATATGTTTGGCCCAACCTTGCACCGCCAAAAGTAGAAGCATTCGTATGGAGGCTGGTCCATGGCCAAATTCCAACAAAGCTCGAGGTTCTGAAAATATGCCCGAATCTCCAAGTAAGCGCGAATTGCCCTTTGTGCGAGAATGGGGAGGAATCGGTAAGTCACTTATTCCTATATTGCAATGTCTGCTGGAAATTTTGGTGTGCTTGGTTTAATATATGGGGAATGGAGATGGTTGTGCCAAAGGATATCAAAACCTTGATATTATACTGGTCCAATGGTTATTGCCCCTTCAAGTCTAGATTGGTATGGCAGTTGTCGTTCTCTTGCTGTGTGTGGTCAATTTGAATTTTCAGGAATGATGTTGTGTTTAGAGGCAGCCGAGTCCAAGTTAAAGATATTATTCATACTTGCTTGGTAAGGCTAGGGAGATGGATTAAAGCAAAATGGCCCCTTGCGATTAACTCGATTGATGATGCTGTTAGATGTCCACAAACCTTGCGAATGATCTCCACGGACACCCCTCAAAAGACGGCTAATAGGTTGGATAAAAACCCACCATTCACACTGCGATTCAATGTGGATGGAGCTGCTGAAGAAGGATTTGGGCGCGCAGGCATTGGGGGCATCTTGTGCGACAAAACAAACAAGTCACTGCTCATGTTTTCCAAATCAGTCGGAACGGTGGATGTCTCAACAACGAAACTATTGGCAATAAAGGAAGGGCTATTGTTACTAAAAAAGTCGAGGTGGGCAGAAAATTCTTCGATTAACATGGTTACGGATAGCCAAGTATGTGTCAAGTGGCTTGAAAATCCACACATCGCCCCCTGCTCTTTTAAGGCAATTCTACAGGAATGCAGAGATTATTGCCGCGGCATGACAGTGACGATAAACAGCGTTCCAAGAGATGAAAATCACACTGCTGATCGGCTCGCAAAACGTGGAATTTCAGGTTCTAAAGATTTGTTGTGGGAACTACCGTCCAAATAGAGGAATGCAGATTTTTTTTCTATCAGTAGCTGAGTGGGTTACTTGGCTTGTTAGCCTTTACTGGCGTGTGTATGACAAGCCAAGAAGTAAAATCTTTTGGTCTTGGTAATGTCACAGTTTCTGTAAGTCTTCGTTTAGGGATCTATTTGTGTGATGTATTTATTGTATTTTCGTTAGTAAGATGCACTCTTTTTTCTCCAATTAGGTGTAGGGAGGTTTTTTAACGAGGCTCTTACTAACGCTTTATTATCATATATGAAATATAATTTTTTTAAATTTTTTTTTTGTTTGCCCACGGCTTTTCAGGGCTATGTTTTAACTAATTCAGATCAATACACATTGCACATCTAGCTTTGGTTGGTGAATCTCTTAACGGAGATTTTTTGCATACACGAGATCTTGAACTCGAGACATGCTTAAGGGGTACCAAGCTGCTTATCACTTAAACCAAGCTCGTTGTTATATTTAAGGTTATATTTTAGGGATAACTACATTTTTAGTACCCACCTTTACCCATTTTTCTATTTTGGTAGCCTACCTGTTTTTTTTTTTGGCAAAATAGTACCTAACGTTACGTTTTGTTTCTATTTTGGTACCCCGCTATTAAAAAATTAACAGAAGGCTGAGAGGAGAGAGAAAATCACACATGACATGCTGCCACATCATTTTCTCTCTCCTACTCACATTCCACGTCAACAAAAATCATGAAAAAGCACATGTGGCATGCTGACTAGGAGAGAGAAAATGATGTGGCAGCATGCTACGTGTGATTTTCTCTCTCCTAGTCAACCTTCCGTTAATTTTTTAACAACATGGTACCAAAATAGAAACAAAACGTAACGTTAGGTACTATTTTGCCAAAAAAAATAGGTAGGGTACCAAAATAGGAAAACGAGTAAAGGTGGGTACTAAAAATATAGTTATCCTTATATTTTAATACACAAATTGTATAAAAAATTACACAAGCCTTCTTATTTAAACTCTACAATCTAAACCATATACCTTTAATCTTAAACCTTAAATTTTAACCCAAAATTTTAAATTATAAACACTATAACATAAACATATAAACCCTAAACCCTAAAATTAACAAGCTTATGTAAACTACACAAACTTATGTATTAAAATATTTTTCATATATTTATATTTATACATGTAATTTTAAGTTTGAGCTTATAACCCGACATTATTAGAATACACATCCACAAACTCTGACTATACAAAAACTTAAAACTAAATAAGCTTAAACGTTTAATATCTTTTCATTTAAATTGAAGATCAAACTTAAAATAAATACAATAAGAGATGGCCATCATATTTTCGGTAGATTTTTTCTTATGAATTTTTTTTGACAAATTCTAATTATATTTATAGGAAATGGAAAAAGAATTTTAGGAAAAGAAAAAGGGTGTTTCTAGCGGGTCTAGAATCAATAAATTAAAAAAGTGAAGAAATAAAAATAAACAGTTTAGTCAACCAGTCAAATGTAACTATTTTTTATAGAAAAATTAAATTAATTTTTAATGGAAATGGAGAATGTCAAAGCTAACACTAACACTAGAACACTATATATGATTAAATAAATAGTTTGAGGTGATTGGTTCATGCCAGGGAGACTAATACTATATATCTGCTTGCAAAGTCATACGTCAATAAATTCTAAAACCACCAAACAGTAGTCAACTCATATAATTCTAGTGATTGACTTCTTATGTCAAGGGTTGAAAATCCAGCATTAGCATATTTAATGGTTTAGATTTTTAGCCTTATGTTAAGGGGTAAGCAAAACTCAGACTTAAAAAAATTAAATTTTTTCTTACGATAAAAAAATGATTTAATTTAATTTAAATTATAATTTTATAAACTCGATTCGAAATATTTTAAAATAAAATTTAAGTTATAAAATAAAACTTTGAATAATTCAAAATTTTTAATAATTAGTTGATTAATTTAAAAATTCGAATTGAGTCTCACAACAATGCCTGATATTTATATATCACACATGAAGAAATGTATATGTATATGTATATGTATATGTATATGTATATGTATATGTATATGTATATGTATATGTATATGTATATGTATATGTATATGTGTGCGCGCACGTGCGTGTGTGTATTGTATATGATTATAGAAAGTCGTTTACATTGAAATTAATTAGTACCATAACATGATAAATGTTTACAATTAAATTTAAACAGAAACTCGAACAACTCGACTGGACTTGACTCGACTCAAATTTCATAAACTTGACGCGAATAAAAAAATTGAATAAAGTTTAAGTTATAATATAAAACTCGTCAAGTCGACTAACTCGAAATTTTTGACACGACTCGGCTTGACCGAATGCTTACCCCCTACTTATGCTAGGCTTTAATCACTTCAAATTCATTTCAATTTTCAACTTCATTCTAATTAATCTTCATGAATAAACTCTTGCAAACTAAATCATATCTTTAATTGATAATTTCGTACTTAGTTCGTATTCCGAAATCAATGTTATTGAAAGAATTTTATTTAAATATCACATTTGATCCGAACAAGACTAAGAGATTATAACACCTATAGTTATAGTTTATTTTTATAGAAAAAATCTTTTCCCGGAGGACATCATCCTTCATTGAATCAATAATGTACCCCTAAGTCAAATGTAATTATATGTACACATACACACACTCATTATTCCTACGAATTTGTTTGCAAACGTGTTATTTCGTTTTGAAATATTAATAAAATATCGCCGTCAATAACCAATTAGTCTAGCAGGATATGACGTTAGAACTCTTAAGTAAAGTTAAAAGTTTAAATTTTGACGTTATGAAGAGAGAAAATTAGATTAGAAACGTCGCTTTAATATTAAACCTTCACAAAATTCAATCTGAATTAATCAGTCAATGTATTAAGTACCAATAATTAAATAAATAAAAATATCGCGGTTACAACTCACTCATCATGATGATTAATATTTTCTAAAATAATAAAAAACAACAACTAAGATTTCCACTTTGATGAACATCGGGACTGGACTGCGCCAATAATCCAATTAAACATTGAAAAGTTGTTGGCTGCCCCAACAAGACAAGAGGTTATGGATATAAATATTATTTAATAAGAATAATTTTATTATTTAATTGTTGCAGAAAAAAAAGAAACACCGATCCCCAGCTAATTTCTTATTCTAGTAACATCTATTATTTTATTTTTACTTAGTGGAAACATAATCTATTAAATAATAAAAGATAAATTTTTAATATAAAGTCAGAAGAAGTCTACACATTGTTTAATCGACCATTTGTGTTGATGAACCACCTTTGTAACTTGTCCAAATTCTAATCATCCTTACCAACTCCCTAAAGCTATGCTCTCATTATTAGGGTTTTTAGGCACAATTATTTTGAATTTAAATTTTATATAATATAAATTTCGATATCTACAATTAAATTTAAAACATATAAAGTTGTTGATCGAACATTAATTCAATTCACATCGTTGTTGTTGTAATACTTAGGAGACTATTAATTCGAGTGTGCTTAAATACAGTTACTTTATATTCAAAAGTTGAAGATTATTAGTGTTCGGGCATTATAATATGTACCTTAAACACACAAAAAAATCGAATAAACACAAGTTATATTATATTACATTACACATAGACTTGACTTGATTCATCTGTAAGTATCTTTATTGTAACTAGTCGAATACTCTTATGTATAAAGAAAAAACAGCACATGATTTTGTGAAGGATTATACTTTTAATAGGAACACTAAAAAATGGCAGATGATTTTTGTTCTTATAATCGTACCTTAAAAAACATTAATTCTTGTCATTCATATATCTATGAAAAACTATTGTTTCGAGCTAGAAAAAATTTAAATAAACACAAGTTATATTATATTACACATAGATTCAACTTGATTCATCTGTAAATATATTTATTGTAACTAGTCAAGTATTCTTATGTATAAAGAATAAAACCCACTTAATTTTGTGAAGGATTATGCTTTTAATAGGAACACCCAAAGAAGAAATTAAAATCAAACAAAAGTTGAAAGCATCATAGACTATATTAGGAGTTTACCTTAAAACTAAAAACATGACTAGTTTGAAAACTAATGTAAGATTTAAGAGAGTTGTGCCTTAAAAGACCATCTCTCTTTTCATTGACTTTGTTAGAAACTCTCATGGGGTTTGAAAATTGCACTTCCAATTTCCACCATGAATATATATATATATATATATATATATATATATATATATATATAATTTTGAAGGTCCAAGATGTTTTCAATACAAAGATGATGTGTGAAAATGAACAAAAATGAGACATAGTGGGCATGTGTCCTTGTCACCATATTAGTCATCCCACCTGGTGGGGTTGACATGGATCTTGACCCTCTCTCATGAAACATTCCTTTAGCCCTTTCACTTCTTTTTCCATTTTATTTTCTTTTTTGGTGAAATTGAATTTTGTTTTAGTCAAATTGCATTCATCCCCACCAATCACATAAACACTGTAATAATCTTACAATATCTCAAATACTTGAGTTGAATGCTGTTTCATTTGCTTGTCCTCTTATGCTTTTGTTTTCACCCGTTGAAAAAAAAAGGAGAGAGACACAAACTTTCTTTGGTCGGTTATCTATTATATTTCTTAAATGTCTTTGGTTAATTTCTTCGAGGTCATAAATATTTTGAAGAATAGTTTATTTTAAAAAAATATAAAAACAAAATTATTTTTATCATAATGTTTTTTAATTGAATTGATATTTGAATAATTCATGAAATTAGTTTAATAAAAGGTTTTAAGCAATAGAAGATAATATATTATACTTAGGAAAATTACTAGATACGTATATTGTGTAAACTTTAGTTACACAAGTTTATTTATTTGTTGATATAGAGTTTAGTTTAGGGTTTATGTTTTAAGGGTTTAGATTTTAGACTTATAATTTAGGTTTTAAGTTAAAAGTTTAGATTTTAAATTTTATAGTTTAAAAATCAAGAGTTATGCATTTTTTTTTTGTAGAACTTGTGTTTAAAAAGTTGACTTTTATACTTATGAAATGTAATGTTAGTCAATGGCGGTAATAGGAAGGATCATAAGTTTAGATTCTTTAAATGATCCCTATTAAATTTAGATTTTTTAAAAGCACCAATAAATGAGGTTGAGTTCCGCCGCTGTATACACAATCCTTTCTATTATAAGGGTTTATGGATTTAGTTTAGTTTTTAGGGTTTTGAATTTATGGTTCATAATAAGGATTTAAGTTTAAATTTTAGTGTTATAAAAACTTAAATCCCTAATATATTACCCCAAAACATAAATCCTAACCTCTAAACCTCAAATTTTAAATCTAACCCCTAAATTCAATTCACAATCCCCAAATACTAAACCCCTAAAGCTAAACTCCTAAACTATAACCTTAAATTAAATTCCTAACTCCTAAAATCAGGACGTTTGTGGAAACAAAATATTTCTACCGCCAGTACATCATATTTTAAGCTTTTAGAAAATATGCATGCTTGTATAATTTTTTAATACAATATTTATATAAAAAAGGTTACTCTATATTTATGTGATGTTAAAATATAGTTGAATAGACTCAATAATTAGGATTTGTCTCTTCCAAACAATATATAAACCCTTTATTTTTTTTTCATTGGAAGACAATGAATGAGATATCTTATCAAAACTCCCATGAAGTAGCATAATTTGGCAGTCATTGATGCAAAATTGGTAAGAAGAATAATATACAGTTCCTAGAAGATTTGGTGTGTGGGGGTTAGGGCACATGGGTCAGTTTATTAGGCCAAGTCCCTTCACAGCATGACCTCATTTTTGCATCAATAATAGGACACTTATACCTAAAGTTTTAGTATTCTTTATATAATCTATATATAAATAAAAGAAAAGGGTTGCTACATAATTGCTCCTTTTAAAAAAAAATTATAAATGTGAAAAATAAACATCTGATTAAAGTTATGGGATGGACCTACAACCTACATTCTCTTTATTCTCTTATCATCATTATTGTGTTTTTAGGGTCCATCTCCTGTTTTTATGTTCAGATACATATTTTATTAGGAGAGTACTCACCTATTATTTCTTTTTATTTTTTTAACATTATAAACCGGTTTTAAAATTTCAAAACACCCTTTGTTTTTTTAATAATTATTTGATTTAAAGGAATAGAAGAATAATAGCAAATCATGACTTATTCCGAATATAAAAAATAGAAATTCGAATTCAAGGAATATTCTTAGTGAAAAAGAAAATGTTATTCTCTTAAAAAAATTTGAGTTTAAACAATTTTATTTGCAAAATATGTGTGAGTTTTACTAATTGTTAGAGGTTGTTGCTAATGCCAAGCAATTTAGGGGTGGACATTGTCGAGTACCCGGTTCATCACGGTACCTCATTGCTCGGCCTGTGTCCCGGCCCATCACATTCGGGTATCCAGTTCATATTTTTTTATTTTTTATTTTTTTTAAAAAATCACATGCTAAACACAAAAATATTTTTTTAAAAAATTAAACTTAAAACTTAAAAGTATATAATACATACATAAAAAGAATTTAAAGATTTAAACTTAGTTTTATAGTAAAAATATTAAGAAACTTAAAATAAAAATATAATTTAAAATATAAAAAATATATATTAAAATTTATCGGGTCAGGTCGGGTACTCGATAAAAGAAAACTTTCAGCCCGTGTCCCGAAAAAAAACCAGATCAGAAAATTCTTTTTTAAGATTACCCGTCTAATTTACTTCGGGTCATCGAATAATTGAACCGGTCATTTAATTATGCCCACCCCTACCATGCATCATCATATTTACATTCAACACTGGCCCATAAATATACAATTATAGGCTCATTTAGCAAAGCTATAATCAAGTCCATTTTTGGTAATCAGCCACAGGCCCATTTAGGCTTTGGAATAAGCACTTTTGGATCCATCTTTTCTTGGGTCATTGGCTTATAATGGTTTAATGCTCAAATTCCTTTTCCAGTCATTGTACTATGCAAAAATTGTGGATTTAGTTCTATACTTTAATTTGATATTTTAATTTTTAATTTTTTTTCATGACCAACCAAAATACTAGTAATTAATTATGATAAATCAAGTTCTAGCACTAAATGAACCTAAACCGTAAACCTTAAATTCTAACACTAAACCATAAATTATAAACATTACAAACTGTACATAATCTAAATCTTAAACTAAACCAATAACCCATAAAATATAAAAAATTGTATAATCTAAAAACTACACGACATATGTATCGAATAATTTTGAGTAATCCAATGTCCATTTTTATGGTCAAAGTTCTAGGCTTGGGGTCCAAATTTTAGGGTCATGAACCCTAAACCCAATTTTGATAAAAAAAAGAACCCTAAACCCAACGGGTTTGGGTATGTTGGAATTAAATGCCCATTTTGCAATATCCAAATTTGTCCTTTTTTTGGAAACGAAGCAGAGAAACTGGAAAGGGCAGCCGGAAATAAAAATAGCTTTTCAGTTCAGCCATGGATCTTCTTTGCAAAGCCTACTCCAACACTTCAGACGATGAACCCGAACCCGAACCCGAACCTAAACCTGTATGCCATCAGCACCTTCCTTTCCGCCCTTCGAAACGACCCAAACCCGAATACCCATTTCCCACATTGGATCTTCCAAAGCGAGAAGAACCTCCGCTTCCCGGCAGATACATATCGAAAAGGGAACGAGCACTTTCCGGTACGGTTCCCCAGGCTGATGGTCCGAACCCGGATACCCGGGATCCTCATGTAACCACTCAATCAGGTACTTGTTGCTTTAGCTCTTTCTTTTACCAAATTTGTAGCGGGTTTTCCCCATTTAGTCCGGCAGTTTTTTTGGGGTTTTGTTTTAGGTTTAAAGTTGCAGTTTTGATGATTGTTTATTTGAGAACCAAGTAAACAGAGGAAATGGGTAGTCTTGTACTTGATGAAACAATCAATGTTTAAAATTAGAAGCTCAATTTAATTTGTGTTTTCAATTGAGTAGAGGAATTTTGTATTGAGTTGGTGATGGTCCATTTGAGTGCTCTTGGTTTCCAGTCGATGGACCAGAACAAGTAAATGTATGTCTGATTTTTGAAAGATGTAATCCAAATATTTGACAAGCTTATTGATTGTTATGTTCATCATCATTTAGAGGGGAAAAATGGATGTTGGTTTATTCATAGAACGAAATTTCACCAGTTCATAAAACTATTCAGTATTCACCATGTTTTATTATGTATTATAGTTTTCAATGACTGTTATGCTAAGTTGTCATACTCATAAGTTGTTCACTTGTGTCAAGATTAACTTTTTACTAGAATAATAAAAACTTGTCTCATTTCACCGGCTTATCTGATAAACTATTGTTCTCAGTTCTAGGAAGCATTTCAGAATCGGATCTACCACACCATGTTCTCTCATCGATACGGCATAAACCAAAGGGCCGTACACAGCTAAGTCAAATTCCCGAAAAGCTTACCATAGCTCTCCATGGACATGCAAAAGCTGTTAATGCTGTTCATTGGTCACCAACTCATGGTATGCTCTTATCTATTTATTTTTTTTAAAAACAGTTTATTATATTACTTTTATCTTTTCAGATGTATGGATTTTGGTTTAGTGCATTATTTTTATTGGTCCAGTCTTCTGAGTGCCATTTTAACTGTTTACTCTCTAGTTTACAGCTCATTTACTTGCTTCTGCTGGGATGGATCATACAATCAACATATGGAATGTATGGAGCAGAGATCAGAAGAAAGCTCGTGTGCTTAACTTTCACAATGCAGCTGTGAAAGATGTTAAATGGTCACAGCAGGGATTGTTCGTACTTTCATGTGGATATGACTGTTCATCAAGATTGATTGATGTCGAAAAGGGACTTGAATCACAGATGTTTAGAGATGATCAGGTTGTGGGAGTTATAAAATTCCATCCAGATAACTCAAACCTATTCCTTTCTGGGGGATCAAAGGGGAGACTCAGATTGTGGGATGTTAGAACTGGCAAGGTGGTCCATGAATACATTCGAGGTCTGGGTCCAATTCTTGATGTTGAATTCTCAATTGACGGGAAGCAATTTGTATCTTCCAGCGATGTTTCTGGGGGTAACATCAGTGAAAATTCTATTATTGTTTGGGACATCTCTAGACAGGTTCCATTGTCTAATCAGGTTAGAGACACCTTTCTACACCATTTATAGACTACATCACTGAGATTTTTATGGTAGAGCTATTTCCACCTCATGTTGCTTCTTCTTAGTCTCATTTACGGTTCTCTTTTTCTTTGTTCTAGCAGAAAGGTAGCAGATGACTACCTTCATACCTAAATATATCACAAATCAAAAGGCTAGATAGTTAAATAGATTAAGGATTAATATCCTATACACTGGCGGTGAAATTTTTTTGTTTCCACAAGCGCCTCAATTACAGGGTTTAGGGTTAGAATTTAGGGTTTAAAGTTTAGGGGTTTTAGTGTAAAGGTTTAGAATTTAGGGTTCATGTTTAGAATTTAGAATTTAGGGTTAGAATTTAGGGTTTAGGGTTAGGGTTTAGTTTTAGGGTAATATGGGTAGGGATTTAGGTTTTAACCTATAAACCCTAAATTTTAACCCTAAACCCAAAATTCTATCAACAATCCCTAAATTCAAAACTACTACACTTATAGCCCTAAATTTTAAACCCTAAACAGAGTCCCTAACCCCTAAAACTAAGACGCTTGTGTAAAAAAATTTCCACAAGCGCTTGTGTATAGAACAATTACCCATAGATTAATCAGTTGTAATTGCAAAGAAATTAATCACAATTCCTTCTTATTAAACCTTTGTTTCTTCTCAGAATTGATTTTTACTTTGTCGAATCAAAACTGTATGTAGCACATATGAGTCATGACATAAGTTTCTACCAATATGTAACTATAAGCACTAATGTTTTTGGATCTTAATAAGATCAAAGTACAAAATTAGCAACAAACTTTGAAGTATTACCAGCAAGCGGAGATACATCATCTGTTACAGTGTGGTCAAGTTGTTGTATCATATTATTTTAGTATTTATCATTTGAGCATATATTTGTATTATATCATACCTGGATCCCTTTTCCTTTCTTTCATGCCTCAAACAAACTACATTGTTTCTATTATTGACCATTGCTTCAAGGAAAGCAGTAAATGCACTTACCGACTCATTCAAGGGAGGCTAGCTAATAGCCCTTGTAGCGTAGCTTAGCTTTATAGGTCATAAATGCTTTAATTTGAACATTCTGTGTTAATAATTTCTCAGCAGAAATCACAAAAGCCTCATGAGTCTTGGCTATAATTTGGGGTTTGGTACACCATATAAATTGAATAGAAAGAAAGACTCCATTTGTTATCTGCATAGGAACCTACGCACAAACTTTAACTTAGTGCCTCTATAATACAGAGCTTTATAAATGAACCACTGTTTTTTTGTAGACTTGGCACCTATCTTTGCTGTTCATGTTGACAGTACTTGAAAAGAGTCGTTTGAGTACTGCCTCTCGAGTTGTATCAACTTTAAGTTAGGTCCAATTTGCATGACTTTGAAGTTTGATATGAATCTTGTCATTGAAATACACATGCTTACACTAAAGTAATACTTTTTGCATGGAAAATAAAAGATGCATAATCAATCAGCCATTTCAAAGTACTATACCCTTGTGTAAGACTGATGTTCCATTGGACTAAAGTCAAGTACTTCAATCAATCGTCATTTCTATTGCCCTACTAAACGTCTTTCTTTAGCTGTTTGCTAGGGATATGTCCCAATCATCTGCTTGGACAGTTTTAACACATAAATGTTCTTAGACACCTAAGATGCTATTGTCTTGTCTCGGTGAAAATGGTAACAGTGGTGAACTTCTAGAATAATGGTACTCGGTAGAGTTGTAGTTTAGAATATATAATCTATACATATAAGGTGACAACTTTGCTTATTGGTGTGGCCTAATCTTCTTTGCTAATTGTTCTAGGTTTATGTAGAAGCCTACACTTGCCCTTGTGTAAGGTACCACCCATTTGATCCCTATTTTGTGGCACAATCAAATGGAAATTATATTGCCATTTTCTCTTCAAATCCTCCCTTCAAGCTAGACAAGTATAAAAGGTATGAAAGCCATGGAGTGTCTGGATTTCCAATTAAGTGCAATTTCAGCTTGGATGGGGAGAAGCTTGTCTCTGGTTCCTCAGATGGTTCTATGTACTTCTATAACTCCCGGTCGACGGCTCTTATCAAGAAAATCAAGGCGTACGAGGAAGCCTGTGTAGATGTTGCTTTCCATCCCATCTTGTCTAATGTAATTGCTTCGTGCAGTTGGAATGGAGATGTTTCAGTGTTTGAGTGAGACAGCTTATTTATCCTTTGATCCCAGGACAAGCAAAAAAAAGTTGTGAATACAAAGATGTATCAAAATTAAAACCACTTTGGTAACAACTCAAAAGAGAATGACTTCATGAACATAGGAATTGATTTTGGCCATAAACATAGTATGTGTAGTACAGCTCAATTTCATTTTTTTTCAAGTTATATTCTTAATTCTTTTGTAGGTTAAAAAAAGGAGAGAAAAAGAAGCCAACCTCCATGCATGTAAGTCGTGGGAAATTGATGCATAATGTGGTAGTGTCTAGGTACCCCTAACCCATACCTACCATCATAGAACAGGTAGTATAATTCATTTAAGGCTTGGATGGATGTGGGGGCATACTCAAAGCTGTTCTCTGCTTTGCTATGTGTTCAACCACCTCATCCCTTTGCACAAGAAAAACAAAAGGGGAGAATGAGGGAAGAGAGGAAATGGGGGGCCAAAAAACCCCCAAAAAGGATACTTCAACAAAAGACATAATTATTCAACTCCCTTTCCAAATCCTTCATGGAGGTCAATTGCAAAGGCAGCCCAAGGGGGGTGACAACACACCACTTCCCTTTTTAGATGCATTTGCAATATGAGTCCAATCAAAACCCTCCAAGCTACCACTAGTATCCGATATCTTAGTCGACTAATCCAGATCAAGTTTTTTGGAGGCCTATTATGGGGGCAATCCTCCTAATCTAATTTTCTCCATTCACAACATCAAGATTCGAACCTCTGACATTCTTCAAGAAATCTAGCGCCTCATCCCGTCAGACCAACTGGTAGTTGGTTCTACTACTCATCTTTAAAACACACAACCCACAAGTCAAAAAAAGAATTCATTATATATATATATTAAAACCAATGAAAAAAACCCAACATGCTTATATCTTCATTTCCCTAAAGCACTATCTAGACAAACCAACATTTCTTCCTAAACATGCTTGGTCCACAAACCCCCTCTTAAAACAATGTCTATTGGCAAAACAAAAAAAGGAAACCCCAAAATTATAATGCAAACGAAAACTTGTTGATAGCCCCATTCAAGTGAGGAACACAGTCATGTAGCCTATCTGCCTATGTGCTCAATATATATGTAATAAAAAAAATATGATGTCAACTTTGCATATGAATATGTTCCCCACCTTAACTGGTCTCCAAAGCCCCCCTTAGTTACCATCTCTCTCTAAAATCTAAAAACTCTATCTTTTTTGTCTCCCCCCTTAAAAGAAAAACAATTGAAAAGAATGGACCAAGTTAAAATAAGCATAGGGTGATGAAGCTCTGAGTATGGCCTCTTCTGCAAATGGCTTTATTTTAATCATCCTCCAATACAGATATCATACTTTTTTTTGTTTACTTTATCTTTCTTTAGTTTTGGTCTTTGTTTACTTTATCCTATTATGGAAGTATTTCTTATGGAGAGGTCTTTGTTCTTTGTAGGCCATCAACACATTCAATTAAATACACCAATTTATTTATTTTTCATTTTATGTAGTATTCTCCACAAACATGATTACAACCCTATAATCCTTGAATTAAACAATGATTCTTTAGAGTAATCATAATACTGAAAAGCCTTTGAACAAATGTCTACCTCTCTAGTAATCCAACTTGCTCTTAGATTTTGCATATTTTCATTCAAAAGAGATTTCATTTCAGTTTTCTTTTGCTGGTTTTCCAGAGTTTTGTCATGACTAATTTGGATCGATATGTATAGTGGGTGAGTCTCACAACGAAAATTTTCTGCATACACAATGTCTCAAACTCGAGACATGATTAATCGAAATCAATCTATTTTCATTTCAGCTTTTTATTGATGATAGAAAGAAACCCTATGCCAACATGTTGCATGAACTCGTAGTCTACTAGATTTCCCTATGATACTGTTGTATTTGCCTTTTTAACCTACAAATTGTTGAGTAAACATCAGTAGAACTGTGTTCTTTTGCAGACAGAATCATTACTTACAGTGAGTAAAATATTACCACTGTTTTTCCTGGCTTGCATCAAAGCTGTCTAAAAAGATTCCATAACGATGCATGCATGAGAGTTTTTCATCATTTATTTTAATTCGAGATTTGTGAAAGTATCAACTTTCTAAACCCTAAAGGGCTAAACCTTTGATTGATTGTAAGTTTGATA
This sequence comes from Hibiscus tridactylites, assembly GCA_958450335.1. Classification (NCBI taxonomy): domain Eukaryota; kingdom Viridiplantae; phylum Streptophyta; class Magnoliopsida; order Malvales; family Malvaceae; genus Hibiscus; species Hibiscus tridactylites. The sequence continues at coordinate 96,463,110 of OY288273.1, read as the reverse complement.
TGTACTTAAACAAGTTGAAACTGACCATAATTACAATCCTAAACTCATCTTTTGCCTCAAAATGTGAGCTTTAAGGGCAGTGTGACACAATAATTGGGGGGTAGCACTCTTTTTTGCTGGTCACTGGTGCTTCATACAACAACACTATTAATGCCTAGATTCTTCTACCATTTCTGTAGCTTTAGAGGATTGACTTATTACACAGACATGAACAGTGTCCCCTAATTTTTGGGTCACTTGACCGACAAGAGTGGATGAACAGTGAGTGGATAAAGGACCCTGTTCTACCAGCAAACCGCCCCAATTATTATTATACACATATGTTAAATAAAAAATAGCAAGACTAAGAAGCCCATTGAAGGGATTAAAGACCTCATTGTTATTGGCATTAAGTAAAAAAAAATATCTATTATTTGACTGAATAGTCCTTTTAGCTCTTATTTTTTATTGAATTAATTTAACCCCTAATATTTTATTTTAAGTCAAAATAACCCATTTATGGATGAAAACTGTTAGTCAACCGATGAAAAACAACATAAAATGATTTGACAGAATGATGCGTCAGAAGAATTTTTTTATATTTTATACAATTTTATAAAAATATTTTTCGACTGATGTGTCATTATGTAAATTCAACATATTTGTCTATATGACATTACAATCGTTGCGTACACTGCCATGTAGGTTTGTGACGTCATTTCAAGCTGTTTATCGTCAGTTAATTAACAATTTTCATACGCAATTTTGACTCTAAACAAAACGTTAGAGGTTAAATTAGTTAAAAAAAAATAAAAACAAAAATAACTATTTAATCAAATATTAAGGTATTTTTTAGTATTATGCCATTATAACAATGGGTAAAGTATCAGTATCCATGAAAGTGAAACAAAGGCAAAGAGGGAACATGACCACCCTCTCCTGAAGGATAAAGTTATGGGGCAAACATTTTTCACATGAAGGGGACTAAACATGGATGGACCGATGAGCTAGAAGTGCCGGTCATCTCTTAAAAATTTAAATTTCGTATATAATTTAAATATGTTTTTAGAGGTTTTTATAAATTTGTATATATATTTTTTACTGAAAATTTATTTCTATCCTTGAAATTTTATAAATTCGTTCATTTATTTTAAAATTTTATAAGTTCACCCCTTACATAAAATTACGCGTCCGTCCCTAGTACTAAACAACTTTGATGTGTGCGTAGGAGGTTGGATTTTTCCATTGTTGGCAATCTAATGTCATGAAATTTAGGCTTAATTATGTTAGGATCCCTGTACTTTATCAAAACTTAAAATTTAGTTCATATACTTCAATTTTAAAACATTAAATCCTTGCACTATATTTTATTTGAAAATTTTGGTAACTCCCTTAACTTCTATTCAATTTTTATAATTAATTACCGAACCGACAGCTATAAAAAAGGCAAAGTAGTTTTTTAATCCCCTAAGTTTATAGTTCATATTAATCTGACTCTTAATATTTTAAAATAAATAAAAAATATATCGATAATTGAACAATACATTTTTCAAAAATCTATCTATATAGTTTTTTAAGGGTCAAATTGAAGAGTTAGGACTCAATGCTGTAAAATTAAAGTATGTGATTATATTTTAAATTTTGACATAATACAAGCACACATAGTATATTTAAACCTAAAAATTTATGAAGAGTTAGGACAAGCAGTTGTATATGTTCAAAAACATTATCATTTCATGAGTAAAAAAATCATATAAAGATGAGGAAATTTTCTTTTGAAATTTTTAGCATTGTGTTAGTGGGGGGTTAGATAGTTTCTGTTTGGAGAGTGAGAAATGGGATGGTGATTTTCACTTGTGTAGTTTATGAGTCATCGAACTCGAGCCTTTTTGCATGAAGTGGAGAGAACATGGCTTCATCATATTATCCATAAAGTTGTTCCTTTAGGGCATCATAAGGACATGTCCGGATCTTGGTACTAAAGCAAGTACCAACATTATTGTAGCCATATACAATGCCATTTGATCCAATTTTCATCTTCCATGTACATATGATGATGTGTTTCTCACCATTGTCGGCAAGCGAATAGTGTGGTATACAAGAGAGGGTTAACATTTTTGTACAAATTTCAAGCAAAGATAAGCTAAGGAAAAAGAAAAGAAAAATGAAAGTGTGAAATCATGGGCTTAGGTGAGACGGTAAGTATCTTTCCTACTTTAATCAGTAGTTAAGGGTTCGATTCACAACATGAGTATAGAGTAGTTTTAAAAATTGTGGTCAACGTTTATCTTTTATATGAACCAATAAAACGCGAAAAATTAATCATTGGACTCATTTTAATGGATACCTTATAAGAAAACGAGGGATTATGTTAGAAGTCACTGAATTTCACACTTCCTTTTGTCATTAATGGAAATGCTTTAGTGACCTTAATGTACCCTTGTCCTAGTAAAGTAATAAAGTAAAATTGTTTGGGAATTGAGATGGCTAATAGGATAAGATAAGATTAATGATCTTGATTAGATATTTCACACTTCCCATTTTGAGTTTTTCCCTAAATGTACAAAAGATTTTTTACTCGAGCTTGAATAGACATGTCTGTATTACCAACAAGTGTTAGGTATAATAAATGAAATTGTTAAAAGGAATAGTCATAAACTTCGAATATAAATCATAAAACAAACACGGGTACTAAATTGGATAGGGAAGAATATTGCATGAATTCAATATAATGTAGGGACAATGAAAAGTTTGAGATGTCACACACAACAGGTATTGGGAAAGCATCATGTATCCATATATGCATGTTTTCAAAAGCCTCATTATTTTGCCACTTGACTCTATCAGTCATGTCTTAAGCTGAAATGCAAAAGGAGCAACACTTGACAGAAATAATTCTGCAAAAGTTAGGGCTAGCAACCCAAATTGATAAAGAAGGTACTTGAATGGTCTCAAACTCCATCATTGCTTGAACCGGGGGCCGAACTTTGCCTTCTTTTTAGCCTCTGCTAAAGCCATTTTACCTTCAAAAACTAGGGCAGACGAGACAGTACAAACTCAAGTTTCTGATAATCGAATTACTGTGGACTTGATTGATACGAGTCGGGAATGTAAAAGTGGTATAAAAAGAAGTGAAATGACACAAGTTTCAAACAACTTTTGATTCGTGTAGATACATCCTAAACCCTAAACAAAAATGCATGTGATTATCCAGTGGTTTAACATTAGCCTTCTGGTTTTGAATCTTTTGGACAGTTAGGGGTGTAAACGAGCTGCTGAGCTCGACTCAGCTCGTTAAGATTTCGTGTCGAGTTCGAGCTCGAGTAATTTTTAACGAGCATGAGAAATCTGAGCTTGACTCGGCTCGTTAAGAACTCGAGTCAAGTTCGAGTTTGATTCGAGCCCAATTGAGTCAAGTGTTGACCGATCTTTGACCGTGTCAGACTCGAGTAGCTCACAATCTATCTCGTCTCATTTAAAGTCCTATTAGGAAAAAAAACTTGATACACAAGTTGTGTAAACTCAAGCCTGTTAATTTTAGGGTTTAAGATGTTAGTTTAGGGTTTAGAGGTTTAGGCGGTTGAGTTTAGAATTTAGGATTTAAATTTCAGGGTTTATGACTTATGTTTAGGGTTTATGTTTTAGGGGTCTAGGTTTAGTAATTTAGATTTTAAATTTTAAAAAATAAAAAATTAGTATATTATATTTTCAAGTAGCTTGCGAGCTTTTCGAGTCAGGTATCATAACTCAGCTTGTTAAGAACTCGAACCGAGTTCGAGCTCGAATCGGACTCGAGTAACTCGCGATATATCTCGTCTCATTTACAACCCTAATGACAGCCAATTAACATCTAGTAATGTCTGTTTAATCATGGTAATTAATTGTTTTTTTAACTCAAAAGGCAACGAGAAAATGGAATTGTATGTCCACGTTAAGGTACAAGATCCTGCCTTAACGATGCAGGGATCATTCTTCCCTTTATAGATGTTATAAAATGTCTACATTTTTATTTTCGGACTGTCAAATGGTAGCAATTTTCTTCCTTTTCCCACCACCTTAATGCATGGCGACATGATATTAAGGACCACATAATTGGTTCCCTAAACCCAGAAAAGAGGTTTGACAGATTGAATTTGATGAATAGTTAATCTTATTGTATTTTAATCCGTCTTACTGTGATAATAATTAATTTCATTGTCAATATGACAAAATAATATTTGTTCATTAATTCTATTCCTTTTAATAAGGCATACACATTATATAAAGTATAAACGAGTAAAATTTTTCTGCCCCTAATTATACCTCTTTATATGCCCATATTAAAAAACACCTAAAAATTAAATTCTAAGCTTTAACCCTAATTTTCATATCCTAAACCATAAACCCTAAACTTTAAAAAATATTCCCTACCTCTAATTCCCTACCCCTAACCCTAAGCCCGCTATTTTAAAATGGAGGCACCAATGAGAACATAATTATGGGGTAGACGATTTCCATCCCATATAAACAAGCTACTCAACCTGGATCACTTAGGAAAACTATTATTTTTCGCCTTTTCTACATTGTAGAAACATACAAGAAATTTCCCTTATACATATGAACAAAAATTATCTGTTTTTTTTTTTGTTTTCCTTTCCACTCCTTGATACTAAAAAAATTAAATTCTAAGTCATAACCTTAAATTTTAAATTCTAAACCTTAAACCCTAAAAAACACACCATACACTCAATTCCTTAATCCCTAATTCTAAACCTTAACCTAATTTTTTTAACGTGATACATAAATAAGAATACCACAAAAGGGCTAAGAATTTCTATTCATAGAACATATTCAAAGGGCTTGGGAATTGTTTATCTTACTTTCTTCTTTTCACTGATAAAATCGTCTGCCTCAAATTATGCCTCTTTTAGTATCTTCACTTTAAAAAAGTGGGTTTAGGGTTAAAAGTTGGAGTTTATGGTTAGTGTTTAGAAAATTAGAGATATGATGTATTTTTAGGGTTTGGGGTTTAAAATTTAGTATGTAAAATTTAGAGTTAAAATTATGAATTTAATTTTTTAATATTATTTAGTGTGAGACATAGAAAGATGCATAATCAGGGACAGAGAATTTTTGTCCTCTTCTCACTTGCGGTATTTATTTATTTTTATAGTTTTCCACAAAGTATTAATTACATACTCTTTTTTATTTTCTTAACATTTTTCTCGAGATGTTAAAAAAAATAAATAAATAAAATATATGGTTAATCTTGATTTAATGTCAAAGGTCAAAGATTTGCATTACTTTCAATGTCTCCCACACTCCCCTCTATTGCTCACACATTCTCTCACCCCCAAGAACCACCACAATTTCTAACATCTCATTTAAATCCCCTCACCAAGCACCAAGCACTCCCCACTCAAATCCCCCTTCCCACCAAGCATGGATGCCCCCACCTTCTTCTTCAAAAACAAAATAATTAATAATTCAAATTCTAAACTAATTGATTTTTAATGTCTATGTATTGTAATCTATTGTATGTATTTGAACATTTTGGTTGGATAATGTCCATTTGTGTCATACTTGGAGCTAGTGTGAGTTTTATTATATAAAAAAAATAAGAGTATGTGATATGAAATAATATATTTAATTAGAAAATTTGTGAGACCAACATTAATAAATCTTTGTTTTAACACAAATTGAAGAGGAAAGTCAAATCCCATTAGTTGGCATTCCATGAATCTGTTCTATGACACCCATGGACATAAAACTCATTTATTACAAATGAATGGGTTAATATCTAAATTAATACAAAATAATTTTTAATAGTTTGATATTTAAAGGAAAAATCATAATTAAATATATGAAAATATATTCCTATTGTTCGAGTTCGAATTCGATATGTGAGTGTATGTTTTACTAATAAAGTTATACACAATAGCCTAATATTGTTACATGAATGTTGGTATTTACATGTTAAATATCATGTACATTTACATGCATGTTAGCAATTTTTGATAAATTTCAAAATATAATTTAATGTGATTTTGAAAATGCTAATGAAGCATAAAAGTTATCACATATCAGATTTGTATTCGTCAAAAAGTGAATTGCAGTCAAACCCTTAGGCATTAGACTAGCATGGGAGAAGGTAGTGGTAAAGTTGGAATATTATATTGTGAAAAGAAGTACCAAATCATTCAAGAAGGTAAAAGTTGGAGGGCCAATTTGCAAATTAATCCAAATGAATATATATACAAAGGAAAGCTTAGCCAACTTCATATCTCCCTCTATATATACCCAACTTCATCCTACTTTTCTCTTCACACCAAATCTAAAACTAATTACCGCATCTCTTCTACTCTCTTTCTCTCTATCTTGGCTCTTAAAAGGGCTTAAACCCCATTTTTTCCCATTCAAAAGTGCAAAAAACAAATATCAGAATCATGCCAGAAGCACCAAAGATCACACAGAAACCTACAGATTACAGCCTGGAGCTGAAGAACAAGAAAACACTTCAGTTCATTGAAGATGTGACTTCAAATGCTGATGAAGTTCAAAGGAAAGTTTTGGAAGAGATTCTTGCACGCAATGCTGATGTTGAGTACCTGCAGACACATGGCCTCAATGGTCACACTGATAGAGAGAGTTTCAAAAATATCATGCCTGTCATTACCTATGAGGATATCCAGCCTTATGTTGAACGTATTGCCAATGGAGATATGTCTACTATCCTTTGTTCCAAGCCTATTTCTGAGTTCTTGACAAGGTTAGGACATCAAACTGAAACAACCCTTTTTTAGTACATGTTGATTTCAGTGTTTTTTTTTTCTCCTGTTTTGGCTAAATGGATAGTGTTGGTTTGTTCATTGTTGCAGCTCTGGGACTTCAGGTGGGGAGAGGAAGTTGATGCCAACAATTGAAGAGGAATTAGAAAGGAGGTCATTGCTGTATAGCCTATTGATGCCTGTTATGAGCCAATTTGTCCCTGGTTTAGACAAAGGCAAAGGGATGTACTTTTTGTTTATAAAATCCGAGGCCAAGACACCTGGTGGCCTCGTGGCACGCCCTGTTCTCACTAGCTACTACAAAAGCAACCATTTCAGAGATAGGCCATATGACCCTTACACAAACTACACCAGCCCAAATGAGACCATTCTTTGTCCTGATTCTTACCAAAGCATGTACTCTCAAATGCTTTGTGGACTTTGCCAACACAAGGAAGTCCTCAGGGTAGGTGCTGTTTTCGCCTCTGGTTTCATCAGGGCCATCAAGTTTCTTGAGAAACATTGGCGTACACTTTGCAATGATATAAGAACAGGTACCATTGATTCTCAGATCACTGACCAATCTGTCAGAGAAGCTGTTATGAAAATCCTGAAACCTGATCCTAAACTTGCCGATTTCATCGAGGGCGAGTGTAGCAAAAGTTCTTGGCAAGGAATCATAACAAAGTTATGGCCTAATACAAAGTATGTGGATGTGATTGTGACTGGTACCATGTCACAGTATATTCCTACTCTTGATTACTATAGCAATGGCCTCCCACTTGTCTGCACCATGTATGCATCTAGTGAATGCTACTTTGGTGTCAACCTTAACCCTCTTTGCAAGCCGAGTGAAGTTTCCTATACTCTCGTTCCCACGATGGCCTATTTCGAGTTCTTGCCGGTTCAAAGGAACAATGGGGTCACTAATTCCATTTCTGTGCCCAAAACTCTCAATGAGAAAGAACAACAAGAACTGGTTGACCTTGTTGATGTTAAGCTTGGCCAAGAGTATGAGCTTGTTGTCACCACTTATTCAGGTAATCACACTAAGTTACTTAATATTGCAAGAATTTTTAGTATAATTTTAACTTGTCTGCATCTGACTAACTTTCGAAACTTATGTTTTTCGCAGGACTCTATCGTTATCGAGTCGGTGATGTGCTGAGGGTAGCAGGGTTCAAGAACAAGGCACCGCAATTCAACTTCATTTGCAGGAAAAATGTGGTTTTGTCCATTGATTCTGATAAGACCGATGAGGTTGAACTTCAACACGCTGTTAAGAATGCAGTGAACCATTTGCTGCCATTCGATGCAACATTGGCCGAGTACACTAGTTATGCAGACACCACTACAATTCCGGGCCACTACGTGCTCTACTGGGAACTTAGCCTCAATGGTACCACCCCAATTCCTCCGTCTGTTTTCGAGGACTGTTGTTTGACTATCGAAGAGTCCCTTAATAGCGTATACCGCCAAGGACGTGTATGCGACAAATCCATTGGACCCCTGGAGATCAAGATCGTCGAACCAGGGACATTCGACAAGCTGATGGATTATGCCATTAGCTTAGGTGCATCAATTAACCAGTACAAGACTCCAAGATGTGTGAAATTTGCTCCCATTGTTGAGCTTTTGAACTCAAGGGCTGTGTCTTGTTATTTCAGCCCTAAATGTCCCAAATGGTTCCCTGGACACAAGCAATGGGGCAACAAGAATTAACTGAAATGAATGGAATAATAATAATACTATTAATTGGTAGCTGTTCTTAACTTCTGTTTAATATGCATAGGGACTTTGATTTAGCCATGTACAGAAACAGTTCATGTACTTCAAGGCCAAAAAAATCTCTTTCTGGTTTATCTATTAATCTCTAGATAATCATTCACATTTCTATGGGAAAACAAAAACCACCATAATCTGCCACCTTTTTCCCATTATTTTCAAGGAAAAAAGCAGACCAACTTTTATTCATTACGTTTTATCCACTAATTATAAACTAATCAAACTACTGTTTCTGAATGTTCAAACATGAAATGACAGTTAAAAGCTCAAGACACATCCCCTGGAATCTTATACCTATGCAAAACCAAGTAGAGTAGCCTAAACAATGATACCTTTCTTTTTTTCAGTGGACTTGAGAGAATCCAATTTCTGTCAAAATATCAATGGTTCTTTTAATGAAGGCTTAAATGGTAATTTTATACATGTAGTAATTTCAAATTAATAATCTTGCCATTCTTTTTTAATTTTATCAATCCAGCCATCTAGTTGTCCAAAATTAGTAATGTTGTTTCTCGTTTTTAATGTTATTAATTTAGATGTCAAACTACCCGAATTGCATTAATCTCATTGTTTGATTATCTTTGACTAACAAAGATCACTGGTTGTCTTGTCATGTCATACACTCCGTCGTTAAATAATTAACAATGTCGGAGTTAACATGTCCATGTGATATTTCCTTTAATAAATTAATGTCTTTCAACAGGAAGACGATTCTGTTTTGATGACATTGTAATTTTTTTTAAAAAAATCTGCAATTTTAAAAATAAATAATTAAGTATTAGATGTTTCATTCGTACAACCAATCATCGACATGGAAAGATAACTGACTATAACAGTTGATGTGGTAGCATGTAGTGACCACATACGTAGAATTTAATAACTATGTTAGTCAACAATAATAAAAAATTTAAAAGTTCGAGAAGTAAATTGATAAAATTTAAAATGAGAGACAACACTGTTGATTTTACAAGACTATAAAAACTAAATTGAAGAAATTAAAAAAAAAAAAGCAAAATTGTTGATTTGTAATTACTAAAAGAACAAATTACCCTTAAGCCTTTATGAAAAACTTTATTAGCATCAATTTACATGCAGCATAGGTTTAGAATTATCATCTTAATCCAATATTCTGTATTTTTTGTTGCATATATATCCATTATAGGATACATGCATTTGGAATAATACATGGAAACAGCTGAAATGTAATATTAAAACAATGACAATGTGAGCCACATGTTTCAGGTCATAAAACTGTCCAAGAATTCTTACAAAATGGTCAAGAAAACAAGAACTGGTGATGAGGCACCAACTTTTGTTTTAAAGATAGATAAGGTAGAACCAGAAGCTGTTCCCTTTACCAGTACCATTGTCTGAGAAAACAAACAAGAACAGTTTTGTTTTTTTCAGAGCACAAATTGAGAATCCAGAAAAAAGAAAAGAGACAATTCTTGCAGACAATTGATTCAGTTTATTTTTTCCAGATAAATCCCATTTTTCTATGAAGAAAGAAATAAAAGCAACTGAAAGTGAATGAAAAGGAGATAAGACCTTCTTTTTTGTTAGTTTATTGTTGTGGAGACACTGTTGCCATGTTCATAAATGTGTTGGAATATCTCATGATTTCTTTATTGATTTCTCCCCACTTCCAAAATCCCCACCAATCTATACTCAACAAATGCATTTTCATCTTACTTCAATTCAATTTTCTTTTGATTAATCAAAATTCATTACGGTATGACAATATGTCGGTGTATAATCATTGACTGACTAATCTGAATCGAATATTGTAAAGTTTATTATGATATGATACTTTTAATCTAATTTATTCTATTTACAATAACAGTATTCGAACATCTAACTTGTTAAACCATAATCAAAATGTTTTTATTCCATATGTCTTCCAATACAAGCCCTAAAATGTGACCCCGACAAACTCATTTGTGGTCACAATCCAAGTCACCCATTTGATGGTTTTAATATTTGTTTAAGAGAGAAATAAATAAAACTTTTTTAATAAATTTATCAAACTAAGTAACCAATCATAATTTTGTTAGTAACATATTTCCTATTAAGGAAGTATTCCTTATAGAGAGGCCTTTCTTTGTAGGCCATATCTACACATTCAACAAGGCTTTGACACTTAAATATTTTTTAATTCCTATATTTAATATATATATATATATATATATATATATATATTTTTCATTTTTGTAGTATTCTTCACAAACATGATTATGATCCTACAAGAATTTAACTAAGCAAGAATTGTCTACCTCTAGAACCTGAGTCCAGCTAGAATCCCAGTTTGCTTTTATATTCTATACTTTTTATTTAAAAGAAAGATTTCATTTCAGGCAAACTTTTCATTTTGTATTCATAAATAGTACAATATTCTACACTAATATAATTGTATTAATTCATATATATATATATATATATATATATATACACACCCTTTCTAACATATCACATGAATTTATAGTCGATTATACCTTTTATCTAAATTTTAAATATGAATTCTTTTCTAGATAATACACATCATTCTTTGTCCCTACACTCAACACTTATTAATTAATTAACTATATTCATTTCTTGATAATACCACTATATATAAATATTTTTAGGAGTTTAAGATATTTTTTAGTTTGTGTTTATCATAAATTTTTATGAGATGTTGTTCGAGTTTTAACATATCTAATTCTGACGATCAATTGTTCAAGTTTATTCTTTTAAATATGTATTTTTCATGTGGGTAATTTAATTGGTTTTATTTTATTTTTTATATAGTTTTAAAGTCACTTGAAAACTATATTTTGTGACTGTGATGGTGGTTTGGTCGGATCAAACATTTATCGTCGATGAAGATTAATATATATATATATATATATATATATATATATATATATATATATATATATATATATTAAAATTTTCAAGTCAGGTCGGGGTCGAGTTTATGAGTTGATATATCGGGACAGAATAGGACGGATAAATAAATATTTATATCCAAAACGAGACGAAGTTAAATTTAAAAATTTATAGATCGGAGCCTAAAAACCCGCCTCGTTGCTATCCTGATTTTTAAACCTATAAATCTGTTCACAAAATTGAAATATATACGGTTGATGTGTAAACATCAAAAGAACTGTTTTGTTTAATAGGCAGAATCATTAGTTACAGTAAGTAAACAATATTGGTACTGTTCCAAGCTATAATGTCTTAATACACCAGCATTTAATTTCCATACGTGCTAATAAATGTATACTTTTACCTTCCAATAGCTTTCTAGAAAGATTAGAGAACAATGTGATAGATAATATCTCATTTCAATGGCTCAAAAACATTCTTTCAACGTGTAAATTTGATTTATACAAATATTATTTTTCCCTTGGTTTCTCAGGATTTTGTCCTGTCTAATCTAAATTGATCTATGTCGTATACCTGATTTTGATGAATGAGTTTCCCAACGAGAATTTTCAGCATACATAAGACCTCAAACTCGAGACTTACTTAAGCGATATCAATCTTCTTACCACTTGAACCAACCTGTTGGCATACAAATATTTGTTTTATCCGAGAAATTACGAAAAATGGAGATATATATATGTTGAAAAGTTGAGAATCTAATTAAGGTTTGCACATCAACTTTCTAAACCCTAAAGTGAAAGATAGAGAAAGGCACTAAACACAATTTGTTTTGGATTATCTTTCATTCCATCGTCCCCAAAAGTTAAAGCTTGATTGATTGTAAGTGATGCTTAAGGAGTTTTGGATTAACCAAAATCTGATCCTAAACTTTATTTGCCCCCTCAAAATGTGTGTTTAGGACAGTGACACAATAATTGGGGATAGTACCCTTAATTTGCTGGTCAGTGCTCTACAATCAACAACAATAAATCTAGATTCTTGGACAATAAGTGAGTCTAGAGAATTGACTTGTTACATTGACATGGAACAGTGTCCCTAATTTTTGGGGGCACTTGACCGACAAGAGTGCATGAACAGTGAGTGGATAAAGACCCTTCTCTACCAGCCAGCCCCTCGTTATCACTACCCATTGAAGGTTAAACACCCCACTGCTCTATTGGGTAAACCATCAATATCCATGAAAGTCAAAAAAAAAATTAGAAAAAAAAACTTGTCCTTAAGATAAAGTTAGAATTGTGACTCAAATTCTATTGAAAAAGAGAATGTGTTATTAGTTATTTGGTGTCTCGGGTTATGTTGGGAAAATATGATAAATTGGAAAGTTTGAGGCATATGATTTACAGGTAAATGTAGAGATTCGAATAATAAATTTATGGCTTCATATTCTACTCCATGATACTTTTATAACGGCATTTTATATGCCCAAAACGACTAAGTGATGAATGAAAAATTGATGCTCAAAATAAGCTATATGTGAATTGTGTTAAGGAAAAATAGAAACCTATATTCCATATGGGTGAGATATGTTTAAACCAACCCACGTGATAATTATTTAATGACTTAGGTTGAAATTTTCCCTTATGCACAAGTGCAAGTGGATATTTTAGCTTAATTCAAACTACTTTTTCTTTAAAGAGGGCATTTTTTTTTAAATATTCTGAATTAAAAGAATAAATATATAATAATATATTGTATTAATAAATCATTTAATTCGAATATTATTTTGGTAATGCTGATTAATTCACAAGAGAATAAAGTGTGGACTAAAAGCAGGGAGGGCTTCGCATGCTATCTAAAAGTCTGATCGTGCTTATTTTAGTGGGGTAATATGGAAATGCTTAAATGCTTGGAGTGTTTTTTGCAGCTTGCTTTGCCCTTAGCAAAGTATGGCATTTAAATCATGGTGTGTATTTTGGCAAGCTTAGAACAAGAGTATTATGGATCATGTATTTGACTTTGTTTTATATTGGTACGTGTTGTACTCTTTTCCTCCAATTAGATTTAGAGAGTTTTTAACGAGGTATGCATACCTGGCTAAGGTGATATGTTCCAATGAATAAATCATACATGCCTAATAAAAGAAATTTACAAGAGAACATATTGGAGAGTATACTATATTAATGACCTAATTTTCGATTTTATTCGGATACCATATAAACCTACTAGGTTTAACACAACACACAAAGTATTTTCAATTCATTTTTTCTGTTATTTTCGAAACAATTTTTCAGTGATCGAAGAAGACAAGGTTACGGTTCGCTGATCAATACAAACGTACTATTGTTGTGCTCATTCCGTTGTTGTATCCTGGGAGATAGACGCCCAACGTTTCTCAAGCACTATAAGAGCGGACGAATCTGTCTTAAGGAAACTGTGGTTTCACATGCCTCAACGAATCTGTTCATCCGAATTGTTGTCCAGATACAAGTATACAATTCCAGTTTTGCTTTTGTTTTCATTTCGATTTCAATTTTATTTGAGTTAATTTATTTTGTTCGATTTAGTAATAATATTGATATTGTATTTTTTATTGTTTCATTTCTTGGATTAATGCTTTTTTCTAACGAGTTAAATTCGTAGTATGACATACAAGTTGCATCATTGCAGCTCACTCTTGTAATCTCTTCTTCCGACATAGAAAACTTCTCATCCTCTGTCCGTAGTTTTTCCTATTTGAGTTTTCAATATAAATATCGATATTATACTAAGGATAACTTGAACTGCTTACACACACTATATCCTGTCCGAAAGAAAAATAGATCACATGGAGAACAAGTGTATAAACTTACATCCATAATATATTACGCAAAGATGTCGATCTTTCATGACATGAAGTTTCGTAGTAGTGGGGTTTCAATAGTTTTCTTTTTGGGAGAGTGAAAGCTCATATGTTTTTTTCACTTTGGTACTATAATGGTGTCCTGAGTCATCGATCTTGAGGCTATGCATGAAGTGGAGAACACAAGGACATGTCCGGATCTTGGTACTAACGCAAGTACCAACATTATTGTGGTCATGCACAGTTTCATCTTCCTCTCTACGATGGTGGATTCTCCACCATTGTCGGTAAGCTATGGTGTCGGTAAGATATAGGTTAAGATTTTCTGCTTTTATGGGGGAAAAAAGAAAAGTAAAAAGAAAGCATATATGAAGTCATGTCTTTTAACCTTGTCGTGCATGAAGTTGATTCCTACTTAGAATGGTGTTATGTCATTAATCTTTTAGGGCACAAACATTCAAAAGAGATATAAATGTACCCGTCCTAAAGTTTTAAAAAGTTTGTGAATTAAGATGGGCTCCATGGGCTTAGATTATAACTGTGCAATAGGATAAGAAAGGTTGATGGATGTAAGATGTCGGTGACGGTGGTCGAAGTGACGGACGGTGTGTTAATTCAGTTCCGGATTTTAGTCAAGAAAATTATAATTAACTTTTTTTTAATAGTCTTTAAGGTGATTACAAGATAGTATATGTTCATATACATTCTTAATTCTTTGACAATGCACACACATTGCAAACAAAGCGATTTGAACTCGGGTCTTCTTAAATAAATATCATCTGATTTTTTAATGGACCATTTTTAATTATGTTTGCATAATTTTTTTTTTATATTTATAGGTCCTCCAATCTTCTTTTATTTTGTTCGTACACATTGTAATCTGTAGACGGTATATAAGGTCTATACACTAATGGTCGGATGTAACATTTTCCGGAGCAATGCCATTTTTTATCCCAATAAGAAGAAAGAAATTGAAATGAAATAAAGGAGAGAAAAATACAGATTGAGAAGTTTAATTGGAAATTAAATTTGGTAATTAGTGACCTAAAATTTTGTATTTTCTCTTAAGCCGAAATTCAAACAATTAGAATCTTGGATATAAACATGTGGAAAATTATATAAGCAATGTGGACATTGAAAAGTTTGAGATGACACACACACCATCGGGTACTGGAAAGCTTTTCCTTGATGAAAACCCTTCAAAGAGATCAAGCACCATACATACATACATACATACATACATACATACATACATACATACATACATACATACATACATACATATATACATACATACATACATACATACATACATACATACATACATACATACATACATACATACATACATGTCTTTGATTTGAATTTACCATCATTTCATGTTGGATGACACAAAATCATTAAAAAATAAAATTCCTGCAGTGAAGTTTTTTTCTCTTTTTACAAGGGAACTTCAAATGACGTCACATGTTATTTTAGGGTCATTTACACATTAAAAATCAAACTCTAAATTTTAAACTTAAAAAGTTAACTCTAACCTTAATATCACACCTTTAAACCTTAAAATCATAATCCCAAACTCTAAAAATACAGTGCTTGTTCCTTTTCCACCGCCAATACATTTTTACCATTTCATTTTGGATGATACAAAATCATTAAAAAATAGGGTTAATATTTAGGATTTATATCCTATACACTGGTGGTGAAAACTGAAAGTTTCCACAAACGTCTTAGTTTTAGGATTTAGGGTCTTAGTTTAGGGTGTATGGTTTAGGGATTTAGGTGTAGGAGTTTAGAATTTAGGGATAGTAGTTAGAATTTAGAGTTTAGAGTTATAATTTAGGGTTTAGAGGTTGTGATTTTGTTTTTATGGTAATAAGGTTAAGATTTGAGTTTTAACTTATAAACCATGAATTATAACCCTAAACTCTAAATTCTAATCACTATCCCTAACTTCTAAACTCCTACACCTAAACCCATAAATCCTACACCCTAAACTAAGACCCTAAACCCTAAAACTAAGGTGTTTGTGGAAACTTTCAGTTCCACTGCCAGTGCATACGATAATAATCCTAATAATTAATGCACCCGTAGTGAAGGTTTTTCTTTTCACAAGAGAACTTCAAGTGGGGTCACATATTATTTTAGGGTCACTTGCACATTAAAAATTAAACCCTAACTCTAAACCTTAAAACTTAACCATAATACTAAACTCTAAAAATGCAGTGCTTGTTTATTTTTCACCGTCAGCGCATCAAATATTTTCCTAAAAAATAAATAAATAAAACCTTAATTATATATATAACATGTGGAATTTGGAAGTAAGGTTTATGTCGGCCTCCATCTTGTGCCTGAAAGTAGTAATTAAGGATATGAAAAGAAGTGAAATTACACGACCTCCAAAGACCTTTTGATGTGTCAAAGGAAGGAGAGTATGATACATCCTTAAACCCAAAATCAAAACTATAAAGTGTTGCATGTGATTATCCAATAGTTTAACATTAACCTTCGATTTTGAATCTTTCCGACAGCCAATTAACACCAGGTAATGTCTCTTAATCATGGTAACTAATTATTTCAACTCCAAACAACATAAAAAGGATCAAATGAAATGCGTTGTC
Organism: Hibiscus tridactylites; assembly: GCA_958450335.1. NCBI lineage: Eukaryota > Viridiplantae > Streptophyta > Magnoliopsida > Malvales > Malvaceae > Hibiscus > Hibiscus tridactylites. The sequence continues at coordinate 96,446,272 of OY288273.1, read as the reverse complement.
CATGTTAGGGCACAACAACAAGATCCTGCCTTAAAGATGAAGTCATGATTCTTCCCTTTATGGATCTTATAAAAATGTCTCCCTTTTCTTTCCTTTTTTCCCACAACCTTAATGCATGGCGACATGATATTAAGGACCACGTAATTGGTTCCCTAAACCCCAATTGTACAACTTAAACTAAAATTTAATGCTCTGATGTATTTGAACAACCGGTCTAGTTCTTACAACCTGAATTCAGTCTTCATCCGGCCCTATTTTCGAACATAGAAAATACAGACAAACTGAGGATCCGTGGGGTCTTATCCATGTACGATACATGTCTTCAGAATTATTATACGTACAGAACTATACGTATAAAGTATGGAATTTAATTTGAGTAGATTTCCTTTGTAATCAAGTATCTATCCCCATAAATAAATACTATGAGCTAGAGTTAAAATATAGTTTAATAACTCACAAATTGTGCTAAAGTCACAATCTACATTAGTGAATTTCTCCTTCTCTATCTGACATTAGTGAATTTCTCCACGTTTTCAAACCTTGATTGGTGAAATCTCAAACCAATATATATAGAGATAAGATCCAGTTACACAGTGTAAAACACTTTAAATTTTACACGTTTTTTGGATCGTTGGAATGGGTGAAACGGATGGATAAGATTAACAATAAAATATGTGAAGATTATCACTTGGGGGAAAAAGTAAGGGGTTAATCTCAATCATTCATTTCCCCCATCCAACGATCCAAAAAATATGTAAACTTAAAGATTTTTACATTGTGTAAGTTGATCATAACCCATATATATATATATATATATATATATATATATAACTTAATTTCACGTGATCTTCTATACATGTGATTTAATGGTTTAATTATATGGTCTTTGTTAATTATTATTTTTAAGCATGTTAATTATTAATTTAATTAACTACATGCGTGCACGAAATCATGTTTACCAAAGCTTTAAAAGGATATATGTAATTGCACGATTTAAAACCAATGTTATGATTCGCACGATAATTACGAATTAATACATAAGTTATACATAATCTAATTTTCATGTATAATTTTTTTAGTCTAGTTTCATGACAGTATCTGTTTTATTTTTAGTCATTGAAAAAAATCTACGTACACTTTATAAATAAAAATGTTCGAATTCAAATCTTTAAAAAAAATATTCCTATGTTACTTAGGTCATTCCTTAAGTTTAATTTATACGAAAAAATTGTTTATGAAAACAACATAGACAAATGAGAGAAGAGTGGACTCATTTGGATATTGTTTTTTTGTACTTTATATAAATTTTTATTTTTCCAACAAGTATTAATTATATCTTACTTCTTGCCACCAATAATATTTTTTAACAATTTTTCTCGAGATGTTAAAAATTGAAAATAAAATACATTTATTTATTTTAATGGCAATGTCAAAGGTCAAAGATTTGCATTACTGTCCATGTATCCCACACTCAACACATTCTCTAACCCCAAAGCACAACAAATTTAACATTTTCATTCCCCTAATCCCCTGGCTTTGGCCCCAAGCACTATGAACCCCCACTTGGCACCCTAATTTCTCCACCCACCAAGCATGGATGTCCCACTTTCCAACAAATTAAGTCATGATATAATTTAAATTAATTCATTTATAATGTTTCGAGTTTGTGATTATCGTCTTTAAAATTTAAACATTAGAGCCACACTTCGATCGTACAATATGACTTATCATTGCAAGTTTACATGTAGTATTTATTAGTTATTGTATAATGTTTATGATGGGTTCATTTGACTGGTTAATCGAGCAGGTCGGTTTACTACGGCGGAAATGAAAACGGTTACGATATTGTTACACGTGGTGAAATGTTGAGACATCCATGGTGGATAGCAATAGGTGATGATGTGGCAGTGACATCAACGTTGAGAACTCCTTGTCCAACAACTTCTCTTGAATTCGGGAAGTATGATATATTGTGTGAAACTATTGATACAATGACGTGGAGATTTGTTTATTTAAAATGTTTGTAAATTGTGATAATAATATCCAAAGAAAACCGGCGACACAAACAACATTAAAGCTATGTTTTAAGATAATTAATATATTAAAAATTCAAGAATATGCTTTTTTATCTTTCTGTTTATCTCATTGTTCATGTCCAGAGTTTATGATTATTTCTTCTAACAATGCACTCTTTTAAATTTAAACACGATTTCTTTCTTTAAAAATAGTATCAGTTATGTATGTTGTTTATGATAAAGACTATAATTAAACTACTTCTCGACAGATAGATTCGAGTGTCATATACAAGTACGTATCAATTTTAAAAACATTCAATGTAATAAGTGGAACTTAGCCTATGAATTTTGACATTGGGGCCATATTGCGTGTGATATATACATATATAATGTATTTGACCTAAAAAAGGGGCAAAAAGATAGTTTGGGATATGTTAGGTACCAAATGCAAGGACAAATGTCTCCCAACCAAGTTCATTGTTGTTAATTTCTTCATAAAACACCCTTGTTTTTGTCAAAGGTTTGCATGATTTGTTTTTGTCAAAGGTTGTTAGAATGTCAACTACAAATGCTTCCTTCCTTCGATGTCCTAAAATAAAAATACGATCGAATTTAAAAATAAATTTAGATATGCATAAAAAATGCAATGTATATTGTTTGGGTCATGATATGCAAATATTTTCGATGTCCTAACACATTTTGAATGAAGAAAATTGGATTGAAAGAGTCGTTTCCGTAATGAAACTTATGCAATACCCGATTTAAATTAGTAGGTGAATGAATCAGATACACAAATATTTATTAGTCAACTTATCTTATACACCAAAGGACAAAGCTTGAGATTTAAAAGTCATAGCAATTTTGGTGAAATTTGTTTGACCAAAAATTTAGTTATGGGTCTATTCTATTCTAACACACCCCAAATGCATTCTTGTTTAGATTAACAAGTTTTTCCACAATTTTCAAACTTAGTTTTATATTATTTTTACATATGCTTCACACGTATTGATTAATTATAGATGATATTATACATTTAAGTCCATTCCAACGTGCAATTTTAAGAATATTTAACAATATTAACCTCAACTACATTAATTCTTAATTATAGTCTTGGTTATGAAATTAAAATATTTCACTATTAAATAAAAGTATGGATGGTTGCACGAACAAATTTGCCTCAGTAGTTAAGGGAACGGTTGTTGTTCCTAGAGGTTACGAGTTCGAGCACCAGCAGCTGCAGCAGGGTGATTGAACATGCATTGTCAAATAGTTGAGAGTATATTTAAAACATATACTACTTGTGATCACCTAAGCTTTCAAAAAAAAGTATGGACGGTTAAATACAAAAGTCAAAATATTGGTGTTTTTTGTATAGTAAAAGTTGATGGGAGAATCCTAGTAAACATTAAACAACGTGAATGAACTGAATTCCAATTCGTACACGTGTCAAATTATTAAGCTTGTCATCTAGCTAGTCGGTCCCACTTATATCCTTCTAAACATGAAAACTAAAAATATCCTAAATTACAAATAATTATTAAATTTATTGAACTATTATAAATTAATTATTAAAATTATCAAATTATTATAAAATAATCTTCTAATTTATCAGAATTTATCATTATTTTATAACACAGAATGATTATTTCGTAACAATTTGATAAGTTTAAGGATTAATTTTGTATTTTATCCAAAAGAAATAAAAGAAAAAACGGCCTCCAATTATTTACTGTACGCATACATAATTGTTTATCTCCTCAAAAAAAATATTTATCTTCTCAAGAGATATTGACATAATGTCTCGCGAGAATTTGAAAGTAAACGCCGTTTTCCCTGTTACCGGGAACTTCAATTTGCAAGTAAAGTAAAAGAGAATAAAAACTAAATTGGCTGCCGGTATTTTGAGAGACACCACCAGCGGTAGAAGCGCGCTTGCACCGGTGATTTCACCGCGGGTTTACCGGGAATTGCCTGTTAATCATTTCTACCCGGTAAAATAGGTCTTTTTCTTCTTTTCTTTAATTACATATATATAGATATACATTCATTTGAAAAAACATCACCAAAATAATTAAGTGATTTTTAGTTAAAAATTCTGATATTTAATCAAATAAATTGAGAATTCAATTTGAGATTTAAGAAAGTATATTTTTCTGAAAGGATTAAGAAAGTATATTATTAGGAGAGATAATCGTAAACTTTAAACATAGATAATAAAACAGACAAAAGAAAATTAAATTATCAAACTTAAGGGCAATTACATAAAATTTTAGCTTGTTTTTTTTATATTTTTTTAGTATCTAATGTGATCTCATAATAGTATCGGGTGAATTTTTATTTTAATCTTTTGAAAATGCAAACATACCTCAAAGATAAACTACTTGAACCCGATTAATATAACAATAACAACATTTTTTTTCACCGGAATACTCGAAAAGTTCTATCTATTTTTTATTCAATCATATGGGATTTGGCAAAAAAAAATTGAAAACTTTATGTAACTTAAGGCATGCAATAGATGATAAATAGGAAAAGGTGAATTGACATATTTACCCTTAAGTGTAGTATTAATATATTGTTTATTAAGAGCTGAAGCAAATTTCATCTCTCTCCCCCTATTTATACCCAACTTCTTGCTTCTTTTTCCTTCACACCTAAACCAAAACCAAAAGCACAACTCCATCTCTTCTATCCAACACCTTCCTTCTCTTTCTTGGCTCTTAAAACCCTTTCTCTTTCCCCTTTAAAAGTGCAAAAACCAAACACCAGAATCATGCCGGAAGCACCAAAGATCACACAGAAACCTACAGATTACAACCTGGAACTGAAGAACAAGAGAACCCTTCAGTTCATTGAGGACATGACTTCAAACGCTGATGAGGTTCAAAACAATGTCCTGGAACAGATCCTTTCACGCAATGCTCATGTCGAGTACCTGCAAACGCATGGCCTTAATCATCGTACAGATCGAGAAAGTTTCAAAAACATCATGCCTGTCATCACCTATGAGGATATCCAGCCTTATGTTGAACGTATTGCCAATGGCGATACGTCCCCAATCCTTTGTTCCAACCCCATTTCCGAGTTCTTGACAAGGTTAGGACATCAAAATGAAACAACCCTTTTTTTATTTTTACTTCTTCTGTTTTGTTTTGATGTTGGTTTTGTTGGCTTTGTTCATTGTTGCAGCTCTGGGACTTCAGGTGGGGAGAGGAAGCTGATGCCGACGGTCGAGGAGGAGCTAGGGAGGAGGTCACTGCTCTATAGCCTACTGATGCCTGTTATGAGCCAATTTGTCCCGGGTCTAGACAAGGGCAAAGGGATGTACTTTTTGTTTATAAAATCCGAGGCCAAGACACCTGGTGGCCTTGTGGCACGCCCTGTTCTCACTAGCTACTACAAAAGCAACCATTTCAAAGATAGGCCATATGACCCTTACACAAACTACACCAGCCCAAATGAGACCATTCTTTGTCCTGATTCTTACCAAAGCATGTACTCTCAAATGCTTTGTGGACTTTGCCAACACAAGGATGTCCTTAGGGTGGGTGCTGTTTTCGCCTCTGGTTTCATCAGGGCCATCAAGTTTCTTGAGAAACATTGGCGTTTCCTTTGTAATGATATAAGGACGGGAACCATTGATTCCCAAATCACTGACCAATCTGTCAGGGAGGCTGTTATGAACATCCTGAAACCTGATCCTAAACTTGCCGATTTCATCGAGGGCGAGTGTAGCAAAAGTTCTTGGCAAGGAATCATAACAAAGTTATGGCCTAACACAAAGTATGTGGATGTGATTGTGACTGGTACCATGTCACAGTATATTCCTACTCTTGATTACTATAGCAATGGCCTCCCACTTGTCTGCACCATGTATGCATCTAGTGAATGCTATTTTGGTGTCAACCTGAACCCTCTTTGCAAGCCGAGTGAAGTTTCCTATACTCTCGTTCCCACGATGGCCTACTTCGAGTTTCTGCCGGTTCAAAGGAACAATGGGGTCACTAATTCCATTTCTGTGCCCAAAACTCTCAATGAGAAAGAACAACAAGAACTGGTTGACCTTGTTGATGTTAAGCTTGGCCAAGAGTATGAGCTTGTTGTCACCACTTATTCAGGTACATTTAGTTAAACTTTTCAAATAATTATACTATAGTTTTACTTGCTTGTATCTAGTGATTAACTGTCGAAACTAATGTTTTTCGCAGGACTCTATCGTTATAGAGTCGGTGATGTGTTGAGGGTAGCAGGGTTCAAGAACAAGGCACCGCAATTCAACTTCATTTGCAGGAAAAATGTGGTTTTGTCCATTGATTCGGATAAGACCGATGAGGTTGAACTTCAACATGCTGTTAAGAATGCAGTGAATCATTTGCTGCCATTCAATGCAACATTGGCCGAGTACACTAGTTTTGCAGACACCACTACAATCCCAGGCTACTACGTGCTCTACTGGGAGCTTAGTCTCAATGGTAACACCCCAATTCCTCCTTCGGTTTTCGAGGACTGTTGCTTGACAATTGAAGAGTCCCTCAACAGTGTATACCGCCAAGGGCGTGTATGCGACAAATCCATTGGACCTCTCGAGATCAAGATCGTTGAAGCAGGGACATTTGACAAGCTGATGGATTATGCCATCAGCTTAGGCGCATCGATCAACCAGTACAAAACGCCGAGATGCGTGAAATTCGCCCCCATTGTCGAGCTCCTAAACTCGAGGGTCGAATCTTGTTACTTCAGTCCCAAATGTCCCAAATGGTTTCCTGGTCACAAGCAATGGAGCAACACAAATTAAGTGAAACGAAGAGCGAGTACTCTTAATTGGTAAGTTCCCATGGAAGTTCACAACACAAACACTGTTCTTGTGATCATCTTTGGGAAAATCTCATGATTTAATGTTGCTTTTTTTCTCTCTTTCAAATGTTGTTTGTGCATAGGGAGTTCTGATTAGCCATGCCTTTGTACAAAAACAGTTCATGTTTCCATAATTCTCTTTTTGTGTTTAGCTGTTCAATCTCTTAAAACAATCATCACATTTCATGGGATTTTGGTTCTTAATTCAAGCCAGAAATCCTGCTCACTCAACTCTCATGTTCCACATACTGAAACGGAAAACAAAGAGAGAGACAACTGCCATAAACACCCATCATTTTCCAATATAAACTAGTTAATCCACTGTTTTTTACATGTTCAAACCTTCAAATGACCTTATACTGAAAAAACAAATGATACCCTTTTTCAGAGCAGTAAAAAAAGAATCAAATCTCTGTCAAAAGAGATATGAAACCAAAGGTTATAAAGGTACATGCATTTGGAAAGGAATATGACAAAAACTGATATTTGTTAGGTTAAAACAATGTAAGCTGCATGTGTGAGAGTGTGTCGGTTGGCCCCTACAATTCTGTGTCAGGTCACAAAATTTGGGCAGGAATTCATGCAAAATGGTCAAGGAAAAACACAAGTAGGCAACAACTGCTGATGAGACACCAACTTTTGTTTTGAAGTGGCTTTGGCAGGGGGTAGATAAGGTAGAATCAGAGGTTGTTCCCTTGGCTAGCCATTGTCTGGGAAAACAATCAAAAGCAGTTTTGTTTTCTGTTTTCAGAGAACAATTTCAGGATTCCAGACAGGCAATTATAGCAGAGCATAAAACCAGTTACAGACCCTAGAAAGAAAAGAGACAACTCCTAGAGATGATTTTGTTCAATTTTATTAAAATAAAACATTTTTGTATGATGAAAGAAACAAAGCAATTGAAAGGGTATGAAAAAGTAGATAAAAACCCTTTTTTGTATGTTGGTTTATTGTTTGTGGTGCAAGGCAGGCACTGGTTTTTCTTTGCTAAACAAATGCATGTTTGCTTTTGTTATGTTACAGGAGAGATTTAAGTCTTTCATGGTTGTAATGTGAACAATAATTTATGTTGTTTCGATTTTTTTGAATATGCTAGTGTAATTAGCAGATAGTATTGTTCAATTTTTTTAGCCTTTTAATAACGCGCACACATGACGCTCAACTTGGATCACCTAGATAAAATATATCATCCTTTACTACTAGGACCACTCTACGAGTTTTGTTTCAATTTTGCATTTTTCAACACATAAGTAAGCATAGATATATGGCCCATTAATGGTGCTTTGCTAAATATACGCAAAAGTATAATTGTATCAATTAAGAACAAAATTAGATCACTGTTAATTTAATGCACGACTCGACTTAAGCATGATTAGGGTTAATGAGTCAATTAATGGAGAGAAGTAAGCCTTCCTTGATAGACACGAAACCACAACTTATAGTATTATTTTTAAAAATATTAGGGGTTAAGAATTTGCCATGTATATTTTATTAATTTATTTAAAAAAGAAAACTTTTAAAAATATATCCTAAGAATACTCATTCTAAAAGCTCAATTGACAATGAATGGGATCATTTGTTTTCTTCATTAATTTTCAATTAGTGCAGAATTAATTGAATTTTTTTATAGTGGAAGAGAATCCTAACGCTTATATATGAGATATGATCCTTTTACACCATGTAAATTTTGAAAGTTTTACGAAATTTTGAAACTTTTATGCTTTTTCATATCATTGTATAAAAGTAAATGGATGGTTGGGGTTAACAATATGAAATGTAAGAATTATCACAAAAAAATAAGGAAATAATCGTAGTCATTATCATAGGTTAAAAAAATAAGAGTTAGGATAAACTTACACAATGTAAAACTCTTTAAGTATTACACGTTTTCTGGATCGTTAGATGGGAGGAATGGATGGCTCAGATTAACTCCTTACTCTCTCTTTTTTCCAAGTGATAATCTTCACTGTTAATCTCATCCATTCGTTTCACTCGTCCAACAGTTTAAAAAAACGTGTAAAACTTAAAGAGTTTTACACTGTGTAAACGGATCCTATCTCATATATATATGTAAGGGGGGGGGCAAAATGACAAAAGATGCCCCCAACGTTTGCATTTTTGTCATTTGACACCCTATTCTTTTTTTTCCAAAGCAAACAACCTCCAACGTTTCAATTTGGTCCAAATATGCCCATGTTGGATGAAAATTGTCAGTCAACTGACGGTCAACAACTGATTTGACTGAACTTGTCACGTGTTAAGATCTACTGATGTGTCAACATCATATTCGCCATATGTCACCTTCTGATTCTGCCACATGTCAGCACGATAGTCACTCACATGTCACCATAAAGAAGGGTTTAACAAAATAATTTAAAAAATCTGTCATGAGATATGCCACATCAGCCGATCTTAACATGTGGCAAATCCAGTCAGAATCAGTCGTTAACCATCAATTGACTGGCATTTGTCATCCAACAGGGGCATATTTGGACCAAATTGATACGCATTGGTTGTTTGCTCCCCCCAAAAAAATAGAGGGTCAAATGACAAAACATGTAAACATTGGGGGGCATCTTTTTGTCATTTTGCCTATATATATAGTTATTGTTATTATCTCCATGGTAAAATTTTGATACACAGGCGGTGTAAAATTAATTTTACACAAGTTTGTATATTTACATTATAAACTCAAATCCTAAATTTCTAATCCTAACCCTAAAATTAAACCTTAAATTCTAAACCTTACAACATAAATTCTTAAATTTTAAACTCTAAACTAAAATCATAACCTTTAAAACTAAAAGTTTTCACGACATGTGTTTCAAAGTTTAACCTTATCTCCAACCGTAAAATTAGTTAACTGATGAGGTGTGAAGAATAAAGAACAAAAAGATTTTATCTCATCTACCACAATCTGCATGCTTGCCTATAAAGAGCCTAGTTACCCACAATCTACACATTTCACTATCATATCCACCAACCATTTGATATATCAAGTACCATTCGAAATCACAGTTCATGAAAATCACACTTATAAAGAATGAGTAATTCCATTTTATACATACAATTTGAATTCGGGAAAGAAATAATTGAACACTTTATCTTTTTAGGGCAACTACCCCAAAAGTTGAAGTTGGTGGTGAAATTCCTTAATATTCAAGATGGTAGCAAATGAGGTAAACAATAAGTTGGTGATGAAATTTCTTAGTTGCCCATATAATGCAAAGGTTGATGCTAGCTTTACTTCCACTATTAAAAGCCTTTATTTGGCACTTCAAAACATGCTTTTTCTCTCTTATCCATGTTTAGAAAAACCCATCAGTTGTGGTCTCAGTAGAAAAACAGATGATGTTCATTTTAGGAGAATCGGGTTCAAATCGCTTTTTTCTACAAGGTGTATACATTATCAGATGATTAAAAATATGTATAAACAGATAATCACATTACCAATATTAAAGAAACCCATCAATTGTTAAATAGTGTCATTTCACCAACATGATGAGGTAGACTTATAGGTAGGGGCTAACAATCCATTCCAAGCTGAGAGCATAAAATAAGACATGTGAAAGCAACTTCACCAATGGTTTAAAGTAGTGGGGAAAGAAATGTATGTGTAATTGGTACTTTGGTTAAATTATTGAAGTGGTCATTTAGTTAATGGAATGAGTTAAGCATTGAATATATGTTTATGGTGGAGTGTGTGGTACTTGCTCCATTAGGAAAGCTTAAAATCAACCACTTAAAAGAGTACAAGTTAAAAGGTGAAACACAAATAGCTTTTTCACACTCACATGCTTCAACATTATATTTTAAATTCTTGCCTTTTTCATGACTATAGAAGAGAGAACACTTGATTCTTTTGCTATTGACATTTTTTAATGCATAATATATTTATTAAAAAATTATTCGATATACATATTGTGCAATTTTAAGACTACACGATCTTTTCTGCTTTATGAATTAGAGATTTAGTTTAGAGTTGAGAGTTTAGCGGTTTAATTTGTAAGACTTAAAATTTAGATTTTATGATTATAATTTAGGACTTAGTGACTAAGGTTAGAGATTCAGATTTTATTTCTTGAGGAGTAAATATGTGCTTGTGTAATTTTTTTGGGAAAACTACATATTTAGTACCCTAACTATTCATGTGTTACTGTTTTGGTACTCTAACTATTATTTTTGGCAAAATGGTACCCAACGTTACGTTTTTGTTATGTTTTGGTACCCTGACCATTAAAAACTAATGGAGATGTTGTCGTGGCTTGGTATAATCACAATTTTAGTCTAAAACACTTATATATATTATCAATTTAGTCTAAAATTCATCAATTTAAAACATCATCTTAATTTTGATAGAATTTTGTCTCGTCCCTTTCCCACCCCTCGTATTCTCGTCGGTATCTCGATCGTGGAGTTTGGGTCCTCCGATGGATCCTACATTAGCCCCCATTGATCCCCAAATCTTAAATTTTTTATTATCCCTAGCATGTTTTTTAAACTCCAAAACCCAAAAAAGTATTCGACTAGAAGAAGAAGAAAAATGAGGAATTTATAATTTTAATCCAAAAATTAAAATAATGTTTAAATTGATAGAATGTATAAGTTTTTGGACTAAAATTGTTATTAACCCAAGCCATATCACCATTTTTGATAATTTTAAACGACAGAGGTACCAAAACAGAACAAAAATGTAACGTTAGATATCATTTTACCAAAAATAATAGTTGAGCTACCAAAACAGTAATGCGAGTATAGTTAGAGTACTAAATATGTAGTTTTCCTTTCACATGGCATGTGTTTAAAAAATTACTCATATTCAAATATATTTTATTTTAGATAAAATTATGATTATCGTTGTGATTTTGAATTTGCTAGTAAAATTTATGTATGAATTTAAATTTTTAGGTTATATGCATAAATTTATGTATGAATGATTTTTACCTTAATTTTCTTTTAAAAACTTTAATTTTTATTTTGATTTAAATTGTATCATAATTATAATTATATTGGTGTGGTACACTTATTGATTTCAATTATATAAATAGGAAAACGAATTTGTCTTTATAATGTGAGTTACGTTTTACACGTTTTTAGTTTTAAATTTTCGTAAATAGAAATATATAGTTTTAATATAAATTTGATAATTCAATGTTTTTTATAAACTAAAATATATCTTGCATGTTGATCAAGATAAATCTGGATTAAATTGTTACACGATGAATAATTAAAAATATATATTAAATTATTTAAAAAATATATTATATTACCAACAATCTTTAGAGTAGGTGGTTAAAACTTTCAATTAACATCTTCCTCTCTCTCTTATACAGTAGGTTAAAAACTGATAAGGAACATATTCTCCATCACTTCCCCTAAATAGACATTGTTAAAAAATTATATTATATTTGATATTCGTACTTTGATAAGATATTTAGTGCGACATCAATAATTTATATTTAATATGATATTTGTACTTTAGCAAAATGTCTAATATAATACTTGTAGCTTTGTACTTTGACATAACGTCCAATGCGATGCCTACACTTTTGTTAAAGTACAAATATGAAAAATACTTGAAAAGTTAAAATAGATTAGTATAATGAATGATCAAAATAATAACTAAAATATATCAGAACAAAAGTTAAAATAAACATATTCGAACTCTCGAATAATGATACTTCAACCAAAATAAATTTAGATAAACTACATAAACAGTCATCGACTAAGACTCAATTCTTTGTTGAGTCTCTTGATTATGAGAAGTTACAAATAGGTCTCTCGACTAATTGTGATTAATAAATCGGTCTAATTCTATTAAAAAATAAACGGCTAATGACGTGACAGTTAATAAAATATGTATAATAACAAATTTAACCCTTAAATTTTTACATTTATTTTAATTTGGTCCTAAATTTAAAATTTTAGCTCCCAACATTTAAATATTACAACATTTTAGTCCCTTAAATCTTAAAACTCATCTTCTTCCCTTCTAAAAACAAAAGGTATAAGGCAACCTTTCAGAAAAAACCCTGAAACGCTCCCAACTTTTTTAAAGTTCCTCAACCCTTGAGGTCACCTTGGCGGCCAGCCGCTACTATCTCCGGCGGCTGGCCTCCCGTTCCTTTTTATTTTTAAGCTCTTTTTTCTCGTCTTTTGTTTGTGCCAGCTTTCCTTCCTTTCTCGTTTTCTTCGGTGTTTCGGTGTCTCTGTTGTCATGCTCATTGGGAGTTCCTCTCTGGCGACCTCGGCTTGGTTTCGGGCCCACTACGGTGATGCGGAAGTGTGGATGCGGATGGAAACGCGAGATTCGCCTCCCCCCTCCGTTTTCTTTCTCCTCGGATGGTTTCTCTGGCGGCTATGCTTCCGAGATCCAGACATGCCGTCCATTCGTTTCTCCAGCGATGGATAGGGTTTTATTGTTCCTGACGACTTTCAGATCTTGACGCGTTGATTTCCCGATGGTTTTCTTGCTGCATTACTCCTCACGAGACATCCTCTGCGCTGCCCGAATCGACATGCAGTGGAAGATGATGATATTGGCTATGTTTATGCTTCAATCTTTGTTGGATATGGTGAATGTTGTGGCTCTTGTTCATTATCGATTTTTTTCTTTATTTGTCCCTATTTGTTCATGTTCTTACCTCCCTTTTCTTTTCTTTTATATTTGCATGCTGTTTGAGTCTTGGTGTGATGTTGTCTTTTGTGTTTTCTTTATGTTTTCCTAGTGTTTGTTGTTGTTGCTCCTTCTGTATGTGTCCTTGTTTTTCTTTGAATGTTGTGGTTTGTTTCTGTTTTGTTTAATAAAATTGTTGGCATTCTGTAAAAAAAAAACAAAAGGTATGCATCTCATTTTGTGGGCAGCTCATCGTAGATGGCTACAGTAAACTTCAATGGAGGTTTTGATTCTTCAACAATTTTCACTGCTCATACAAATGGGGTTGCAGATGGCTACCATTAACATCAATGGAGGTTTGTTTTTTTTAGAATGGGAGAAGATGAAGTCTAGGATTTAGGGGACTAAAATTTTGTAATATTTAAATATTGAGAGATAAAATTTTAAATTTAGGATCAAACTAAAATAAAATATAACAGAATAAATATGTTAAATATGTTATTATACATATCTTATTAACTGCCGCATCATCAACAATTTATTTTTTAACAGAATTGGACTGATTTGTTAGTCGCGCTTAGTCGGGAGACCTATTTATAACTTCTCATAATCATAAAATTTAATAAAGAATTGAATTATAGTTGGGGGATTATTTATGTAGTTTACCGAATAAATTTGAAAGAAAATGCACATAGTTTACTTAAGATAAAAATCCGGTAAAAACTATTCAAAAAAATCAAAGGTAAAATCTCAAACTTTCAAAACTTTAACTCAACCATTAATTCAAGGACAAGTTAAAAATAGTAAAAACAAAAAATCTATCACGATTAGATACTAAATCGGCGAGTAAGACTTGGAATTTTTTATTTTGAAAAGAAAAAAAAGACACGTCACGTGTACTCGTATATGTGTTGGCCCACTTGGCAAAGTGGGACCCAAAGTCCATGCTGGTCATGTTTCCCTATAAGCGCATAATCCGGAGATTTTTTAGAATTAAAAAGGGGAATTTTTTTGGGGGAGGTGGGGGTAGGGGACAGTTCTCAAATCCAGCCACGTGGCAAGTAAAAACCGTTGACCATACACATTGTGCTATGTGGGCCCACCTTCTGAAAAATAATATCATGTGTCTGGACAGTTAAGGTCTTTTCCAATAAAAATTATTCAATTCATTATTTTTTTATGTCATTAATACAATAATATAATAACTTTTAAAAATATATATTTTTAAATGTCATGTAAAAAAATTAGTGAAAATTCTAGAAAATAATGAAAAAAATGGTAAAGAGAATAATTTTCATTAACTGGGATCATGACTAATACGGTAAGTCAAGCTCGTGATATTTATATATATATATATAGATATATATTGAGATCAATTGTTGCACAAAACATCCACGTGGGTTTGTTCCGCTTTCAGTCAGGTCCACCAGGAAATATATTAAAAAATCATGCGTAATATTAGCCGTTGGATTTAAAGACTGGAAGATTAAAAGACAAAATGGAATTAGTAGTGTTTCATCATGCAACAATCTTACTATTATATTTGTTGTTATATAACTTATATTATCTCGTTTTAATTTTATGTCATAAAATAAAATAGTTAATAATAGATAAAATCAAACCTAATGACTAGTTTCAGTGATAAAGAGTGATACGTTTTATCTAAGTGACTTAAGTTCGAGTAATTTAATCTGCAAGTGTGCATAATGACAAAGCCATGAATCATGATTAGGGGAGTAAAATTCAAATAAAAATCGAGGTTCAAAATTGTAAAAATTCCATTATATTTTTAATATAAAAAAATTCGGGCACAGCCCCGCTAGCGTTGCTACAGATTCGTTCATGGTGTGAATAAATTTATCCATAATTGAAATCACACAAATATTTTTTAAGATAATATTATAATTTCTAACTGAGTTATGTTTGATTAACCGACAACACTAAATCGAATCAAACTTTTTTTAATATATTGGTGTGTGATTACATGATAATATATTTGTTCATAATTTTTATTGATCTTTTGATAAGGCGCATATACACTTTGCACACACACAGATACTTAAACACGAACCTTCTAAAATGATCATCGTCATCTTTTTCGCTGGAGTCACTCGTTGGCTTAAAACGAATCAAACTTTTAAGTATAGTATATATATAGATAGATATATTATAGTTTAGAAAGAATCTAATAAATGAATATTTGTAGACACTTGCTACTTAATTATTATTTTTTAAGAACCCATTTTGCATATATTTAATATGGTTATGATTAGATACACATGCAATATAATTTTTTTACCACAAAACATGCCCATTTAAAATCTAAAATCTAATGCTTACCTCTTGTTGTCTTAGTGGTAAATGATGATGTACTTAATTCAGGTGACCCAAGTTCGAGCACCAGTTCTGCATGGTATGTGTGTGTCTTATTAAAAAAGTTGAACAGATGCCTACCAAAAAAGGTGCCCAACTATTACTCTTTTTTCCAGTTTAGTGCATAATGTTTTTTGGGCCACTTTGGCGCATAACGTTTCATTTCGTAATCCAAATTGAGTTTTTTCGTCAACGATTGTTAAAAATTTTCCGTTATCGAATAAAAATAAGACATATGACATGTTTTATATATTTATTTCATTTTTGAGTTTCTTTATAAATAAAAACTTTTTAAAAAACCTGAAAATTTTAATTTTTTTCAATCAAACCCTCAAATTACATCTCCCTCACCGTACGTCATCCCCACATGTCGGCGGTTCACTGTTCACCACTCAAGCATCGGGTACCTCACCGTTTAGCATCTACACCCTCTAGTTGTCGATTAAAAGCCCAATTAGTCTCTTTTTTCTCATTAAAACTCGCTTGCCTCAATGATTTCTCTAATCAAAACACTAATATCCTATCGTGTTAGTTGGCTTTAAAAATAGGGTTGAGTGATTCTTTTGAATTGAAAATGCTAATTTGGATACGAACTCCCTCAACTATTTGAGATATATAAGATAATTATTTCATAAAGATATATAAGATAATTATTTCATAAACTGACAATATATAAGTCGTAAATTCAAAAAGTGATAATAAAATTTATCTTTGATATTAATATATAAAATAATTATTCCCTGACAATGTATTTCTTTAACTTTACAAGTGAAATTAAGAAATCTTCACGTGTATTGACGTTTTTAACCCTACTTGTAGAGCTATAAAACTCCATTGGACCGTATACACCGTGTACGAAATAATGAAATACAAATTTATTTTCTCTTTAGTTTAAAGTAATATTCATTCGATTATTCCTACATGCTTTTTAGATATATACCAAATAAACAAAAATGAACTTCTCTTCTATTAAAAAAAATGAACTTCTCTTTGAATACGTAGGAATGACGTTATATATGGATTATCTAATCCAAAAACACACATGTATATATGCCATTTATGACTTTTAGGTTAAAGGTTACATAAGGAATAAACTAATCGAAAGTCGAAATAATTAGAGGTGTGTATAATTAACTGTTATATTTACAGGTTAATTAACTGAACCGTTAAAGTTAAACATTTTTAATTTAATGGTTTGGTTAATTGAACCACTAAAAATGATGGTTAATAGTTAATTTATAGGTTAATCATTATTAAATTATTTATACATATATTTTGTTGACAAGATTAGTTACGTCAATCTCGAGACCCTCTTATAGTATAATATTTATCATTGGGATAATTTCATTATTCTCAAAAAGAAGCGGTGAACGTGTAAAAAAAATTGTAATAGATTACATGTTAATCTGTAACTGAACTGTTAATAACGGTTAACCCTTAATAATGATTAATCATTAACGGTTAAACCAGTTAATCATTTTCTAAATACAGTTAAATTATAATTCAATAATTACTATAACGATTAATCAATTGTTTATATTAAACGGTACAATTAATCTATCATGAACAGTCCTAGGAATAATATTGTTGGGATGAAACAGATTGAAAAGATTACGAAGCGAAAGAATCATTTTTTTAAGTGTAGTAGGGAAAGTAGAGGCTTTGCTTTTTAGGGACAATTCATCCAGCAATGGCCAATGTTACAACCAATTAAAGTTTGAATCTGATGTTCATTATTATGAATTAAAAGCTGATTGATGGAAACAAAAATTAAATTTTATAACCATTTTGTCATAAAAAGAAAAAAAGATGCATGTCGGATAGATTCATCAAACTTAACAATAATAATATGATAGATTCATCAGTATGTATATTATATTATATTGGATTACAATTCTAAGGATATTATTTTATAATTTTGATTAGATGTCATAAAATGAATACAGATGAACCCAACAAGTGGTCCTGTGAAAAACATTATAATGCTTATTTTAAGAATTTCAAGTTCAAATCGTTTTATCTGTAAGGTGTGTATTGTTAAAAGGTTAAAAATATGTATGAACGGATACTACTGATTAACTTTCATTAAAGTTAACAAACTTTTATAATTAATTAATATCTAAATTTAAAAAAAAATTGAATTGAAAATAACTCAAATCTAGAATATCTACGCGAATGTGGAAAATTGTGATTAAACACGCAAAGTTCTAATTTATGATGATTAAAAGAACAATAAAAAATATTCAAATTGCTTAATTTGCAGAGTTATTTCATTGGCAGAATTAATGGGTGTAGAAAAGAATAATCGTGCCAAATTGTAAAGTCGATTTCTTGTTAAAATTATTGTCGGAAAATAGATGCATGCATGCTAAGAAAATTTAATGGATGCATGGAAATGGTGAAAATGATTGTTTTGAAAAATACAAGGGTAGCTATGAGAGATATATACTACAAAGTTCAATAATAGAATCCATTCCTTATCTATAAATTTATTCCAGACAAATTCAATAAGTAATTTCAAAATCAAATAAGAAAAAGTAAATTTTAATTTTTATCGTGAAATATATTCATTCATTCACTCGCGCGAAGTTGAGAATAAAGAGAAAATGTCTTAGCATTTTAAGCTTTAATTGATATGGTTTTGAAAAATTCATTAAAAAAATAAGGTACAAACAAATATATCATATTCTTAACACGATAATTCAATAAATGTGAAAAAAAATCACTTGAATACAATTTTCATCTTCTATAAAAATAATTTAATAAATATCAATAGTCTACATTTTTCTATGCAAACTAGACTATATATTGTAAATAGTCTTATAAATTGCTCCATAAACAGTTCTGAATGCATCGACAAATTGCGACAAAAGGGAATCTAATCTCAGGAGATCGCTGATGCGTGTTGCAACACGAAACGCCAAACTATCATCACGAAAGATAAAAAACGCGCCAAAAGACAGACAAAAGATGTGCCATAAAAGTAGACAAAATTAAAACCCTTCAATATATACGAAAAGAAAAAAAATCAAAACATGAATGATATTAATATTTATTTAGATTTAAATCAAAAGAAAATAAACAGAAAAAAAAAGGAACCGTGACACTAAACCATCGTTTAAGACAACTATATTTAAGAAAAATTAAAAAGATATATTTTAGAGAGAAAATTTAAGTTTTTTTAATGAATCAATTGCCTTAGTATGGTAAAAAATTGAACAACTTGCTAGGAAAAAGGAAAATGTGCTCTAATAGATATTAAACTTACAACTTAAAAAATTATGAGAATTTTTAATTACCTGCTCTAAAGATTGTTGACGTGCGTATAATATTATATATTATATATATAAGTTGGCCCGAAATTCACGTGAAATGTAAAAGCATGGGCATGTAATAGCCATGTTGGAAGTTTGTGGAGGCAGCTATTTTGTTGTCATCATACACTTGGGCCAATTTGGTGGAGACGTCATCCGACAAGAACACGTGTGTCCCCATAGTTCCATGGACTTTGAAACTGCCCCCGCCCACACGTGAGGGATATCTGCCTTGGTTTCCCTCTCGGATCCCCATTCCTTCATCACATACACTTGGCCTTTCACCGCAAAACCCTGCAACAATATCTGCCCACCATTTCCTCATAATTTGTCTTGCTCATGTGTTTCATCCATGTTTTCTGATATGTATATGTATATGCAGTTACGTACGCAAGACTTTAAGTTAGATGGAATAAACCTATTAAATTTTAGGGGGTAAATTTATAAAATTTAGGGGTTGAAAATAAATTATTAATAGAAAATATATAGAAAATTTTTAAAAAAAATTTAACTCGTATAAAAATTTTAAAATTTTAAGCGGGGCGACCGCCTACGCCAGCCCTTCTCAGTCCATCCTGTATATATGTATATGTATATGTATATGTATATGTATATGTATATGTATATGTATATGTATATGTATATGTATATGTATATGTATATGTATATGTATATGTATATGTATATGTATATGTGTATGTATGATCAGGTTTGGTTGTTGAATTAAGATAAATATTCTAGTCAGGCTTAGAAATATATTATTAATTGTCTGGTGTATCCAATCCTGGAGAGACAAGGATGCAGTTTCTCAGTAATGATAACAGTTATCCTAATTATTAGGAGTATTATTATTATTTTTTCTGGTGAGAGGTTTTTGTAGAGAGGCAAATGGGTTGTTTGGGTCGGGTTATTTCGGGTTTGATTTCATTCAGTTTAAATTTGGATTGTGTTGGTTCGAGTCTAGTTCAATTTTAGTTCGGGTTTATAGTAATTCGAGTCAAGTCGGGTTAATATCGGATCGGTTGATTTCGAGTCAGATATTTTTCGGGTCGGGTCGATTTCAGGCCAATAAGAGATCGATTGGTTTTTTATTCAGGTCAACCTTTGGATCTTTGGGCTGGGTTGAGTATGAGTATATACATTGCTGAAGCAAAACTCATTTCAACTCGAAAAATCAATTTTTTTCTTGTACCAATTTCATATATATATATATATATATATATCCGACAACAAATCAGTAAAAATTTAACCATGTTGCTTTCGGTTGAAGTAAAATCGGTTCGGGTGCCTTCAGTTCGATTGAAAATCAGTTCGGATTTGTATCAGTTCAACTAAATTCGGGTCCGTCTCGGTTCTGTTCATTTTGAGTTTAAGGTCATCATGTTCGGGTCGAAATCGGGTCTCGAGTTTAATTTACCGGGCCAGGTTTTTGTCTACCACTGTTTATCCAAAGATCAACATTCAACACCAGGATAATAACCACAAGGACTACATAAAAACATGAGGAATTGTTTAAAATAAAAGAATTGTTTTGATGTTGATTGGTGAGGTTGAATAAGAGGGAAGATAGGTAATGAAACTGACAGTTGGGACAACATGAAATAGATTAACTATACTTATCTCAAGTCTGTGAGCCACATTATTCATGCAAAAGCCGTGAAATACTCTTGTTGGTCTCTAATCCGAATTGGACCACCATTTTGTATGTACATCTGACTCACATTATTCCTGCAAAAACAAAGCTTGAAAAGAAAAAACAATGGAATTTGCGTCATTGATTGCCTGGTTGAAACATTGTTTAATAAGCAGATCGATTAAAAAAATTGCAGTAATCAATGGTGGATCGGTTAACATTCAACCAGGTTTCAGACAAGGAATGGATAATGTTCTTTTTTCCTTTTGAACATAGATATTTGCAAGCTTTCTCTGATGCCTGAATCTTCATACTCTTGAGTTTCAACAAACGGACACCGGTCTATATTAATTCTACAGTAAATGTCATGTGCCGCAGTGTACCACTATTTATATGTATTACAATGTACCATTAAATGTTTTAATTAGTTTTGAAATCCTAAGGACTGAAAGTGTTATTGTCCACTTTTAGAATAAAATCTTAAAAAATATTTTTTATATTATTTTTTCATATTTTCTAATATTTTTTAATTCAAAAATTAATTAAACTTTTATTACTATAATAATCCTACATTCACTTTAATTTAAGGGTAAAATTCACAAATGATCACTAAACTTTAATAATTATTCAATTTGGTAACTAAAATTTTAATTGCTTCAATATTACCATTAAACTTTTAGTTTTGTTTTAATTAACTTTAAAATGTAGTATTGTTCTTTTCGTTTTGTTTCTTAATGGACTTCAGTGACATAAATCGTTTTTTTAATTCACCAGGGTTATAGTGCAGTTTCTATAACACCCCTCACCCGAATTAGGGGCAAGGAGCGTTATATTAACTTAAACAGAAATCGGATTAGGCAGCGGAAGGATGGTTTATCAAATTCGTGTAATATTTTTTTTTCTTTTCGAATACAAACATACACAACTTAACTATCTTATAACCAATCATTACCCATGAATAATCAATCATATTGAATACAAACATTATACATGTGTCATACGAAAATTCATATAATAATTCAATTGGTACTAAGGTGAACTCATACAATTCAAATTAGTGTACATTTGCAAATTTCTATATTCATTCGAATGACATAAATCAATCCCATTTGACTTATAAAATTTCTAATTGCTAATCCTCCAAATTAACCATTCGAATATCATACACATAATTCATTTCAAGTAATTAAATCTACATTTCATGATATCATGATTAAGTAATTTCAATCAAAACATATCCAAAACATTCATCATACGTATATATATATATAATGCATCATATCCGATTCATACATCCATACCGTTTCTAGTTTCCCTTTTTACAAAATAAACTCGGGGTACTATATCGGCTAAACCTATAGGTTGCCTATACAAAAAGTGATTTCAACAAAAAGAATCAAGCCCCAAACATATACGTGGGCGATCTATACCCCAAATATTTACCCCTTACATACATATCAAAATAGAGGGAAACATACTAGAAAGTTTATATAGAACCAAAGTAATAGTTCATAAACATAACCATCAGACCAAACTGAACTAACATGCTGAACGTTAGGCCACCCATCATAAGCACGACAAAGACATGAAAAATCATACTTAAGCTTCGTGCGAGAAGAATACGGGTAGAGGTCAACGATGCTAGAACCTGAAATTTAGGGGAAGGAAGGAAAGGTTCGAGTGGTAAGTACTTCTCGTACTTAGTGAGGAAACCCTATTGTATTCGGTTTCCAATTAAAGTTCTTATGATCATACAATATAGTTTCACTTTGCACATTAGTTCATTCGAATGGTTCAAGTAATGCAATCAATTCACAATTAATTGATAAACAATAGCCAACAATCGATTATAGGCATAGAGAGACATATAATTTCCATTCGAATGCAAGCAGTAATTTCATATCATTCATATCATGAATACACATACCCATGAAACCCAATTAAATTTCCAATTATCAACTTATCACAAATTAAAGTTTCATAGCATATCAAGAATAACAATTCATGAAATTTCAATATTTCATTCGAATGTTCCCATAACCAATTTCATGAATTTACCTTCAATTTTCAGATTGCAATACTTTAATGTTACATTTTATTCAATTAGCAATGCCTTGGATAGTAGAGTATGATATGTAATCAAGTCACGTGTAACAGAAGTTGTGAATCCAAATTCACCATGTAATAGGTACCACGTACCAAATCGTATCACATATAACATATCATAATGTCCGTAGACATTAAGCAAGAAGGTACACTTACGTACCACAATATCGAGTACACTAATGTACCGATTTTCTTATTGAGCTCAGACTCTAGGCTAGCCGTACTACCTAAACAGATTGTACACACCAAGGGCTTTGCTTATAAATCTTTAATTTAATTAGTTACTTAATCAATCAAAACTTTCAAAATTTCTTAATTAATCCTTTCGATTAATTACTCATAATTTCGATTCCAATAACATGTTATCACACATGATCATATAAACATTTACAAGCTCAATTCACATATTTCAGATCAGCATTCGAACAATCCAAACTCATGTCATATAATTCAGAATTTCATTTCATAGTTCAATACTCAATTGAACTTATCAAACATAATTATAACATGTAAGAGCATTGCATACTCACATACTATATCACAACTTCATTGTTTCCACAAGAAATCAATATCACAATAAATTCCAATAATCAGCATTATTAATTCATCCAAAACAGTAAAATTAACAAAAAAAAAATCAGATTCGGAATCAAACATATCAATCATTAATTTAATTTCAATCACATATGCAACAAAATCGCATAACACAAGCATAAAATCTGAATTCCATTATTCCTTCTTCCCTTACTAAAATCGAATAATTAATTAGTACAATTTGCATGCTTATCAAACTTAAAAATCAAATTAAGGCAGTTGGGACTCTAATCCCAACTCTAAAATCGTTTCACTCACAGTTCGCCGAGCTAATTTTGTATCCGAATGCCCTTCGCTCGATCCGAAGCCGATCTCGGTGCAATTTCCTCTTCGACCCTTTCGCTTCTAGGATCTAAGGCATTCAAGCCAAGCAAATAGCAATTTTTCAAAATTCAATTCATGCAATTAAAGGCTGAATTTTGTATTTTTTTACTTAAAACAGTCCCTAAACTTTTCGGTTCAATTCGACTAGCTTTCATTTTCTTATTTTCTTTAATTAGCCACTTAATCCTTCAAATTGACCACTAAAATTGATGGATTTCACATCCTACAGTTTATAATTCAATTTAGCAATACTTCATATAATTCAATTTTACCAATTTCATAATTCTCAAGTTCTAATTTCTTTTCTTTTCATTTATACTCATTTTTGACCACCTAGATTGATTCATTTCGTAATTCTTGTATACAGCTCCAAATCAGACACCGTTTGTTCCTAAATTCAATTAACATACTCAATTTTAACATATTAAAAATTCAGATCAAAACTCTTAGTAGATTATTTTCTACGATTTTTCAAAGTTCACTGTCCAGCTAGAATCATTGCTGAGCAGTTTTGCATGTTGCTCAATTTTATGCTTCCAGATTTCAATACAGCCATCAAAACTCTATTTTATCATTTTTCTACTATTTTAAACATGTCAAGGTAAAACATATCCAAAATTCAGCATTAGACTCTCTTTATAGAATTTTCTATGAATTTCCAAAGATGCATGTCATGTAAATTAACAAATCTGTCAACATAATTACATGCATGCTCTTAATCTTTTATGTCTCTTAATCCTTAAGGATTCTTATGAATCTTTACAATTTCGAGCATCTATCTTTAAGGACATCATCTTCATGATTTTTTAGACACATCATAACACATGATCTAGTGCAATTTTTACCATAAACGAACTAAGAAAGGAGTAAGCTACTTACTTCCTATTTTTTTTTGAATTTTCTAAAGAGATTTCACCACCATGTAAGCTCCCCTTCTTCTTCACCGAGCTCTCAACTCTCTCTAGCTTTCTATGTTTGTGTTTTTAGTGTGAAAGAGCAAATGGAATAGGTGGTTTGGTTGGGGTAGCCGGTTAAGGAATAAGAAAAGGGGAGGGGACAAATTAAATGAGGTATCACTTTTATGTCATATCTCAACTAATTTCCCCTATTACCAATCTTAATTGTACTACTTTAGCTATATAAAATCTTAATTACACTATGATTTCATCTTATTATAAGTGTTAATCCATGCATTTCCATTTTAGCATGCAAGCCTCAACTTTTCCATCTTATTCGATTTGGTCACTAGACATATTAACCAAATTCTTATTGTACATTTATTTACATTTCGATTTGGTCCATAATAAACCTAGTTTCAATTCGTAAATTTAGGAAATTAATCTAATAGTTCACTTAATCATTTAATTAAACCTCTAATCTTCTAGGCTAATTTTTGGGATGTTACAGTTTCTTCTGTTAGTATCATCAACTCAGAATAGTAACCAAGGGGAAATATATATTTATAAATTCAAACTTTTAAGGTTTAGGAGTTTAGGGTATTGAGTTTAGGATTTTAGATTTATGGTTTTAGGTTTTAAGGTTTTAGGCTTAGAGTTTAGGGTTTATGGTTTAGAGTTAAATTATTTTTAATTAAAAATAGGGCCAAATTGAAATAATGAGAGTTAATTTTATTTTTAAATTAGGACTAAATGTGTTATTATACCAAATATTTTAACTATCATATCATCTTTTTAACGATTGTTAACGGGTCAGTGGTAACATTGAAGCAAAACTAAAAGTTTAATAGTAATATTGAAGCAATTAGAAGTTTGATTACCAAATTGAACAGTTTACCAAAGTTTAGTTATCATTTGTGAATTTACCCTTAAATTAAGGTGAATGTAGGAATTATTATAGTAATAAAAGTTTATTTTTTTTTTGAATTAACAAATAAAGAAAATCTGAATAAATAATATAAACATTATTTTTTAAGATTTTATTTTAAAAGGAGATAATAACACTTTCAGTCCTTTAGAATTTCAAAACTAATTAAAACAATTAATGGTACATTGCAATATATATAAATAGTGGTACATTACACATTACATTTACTGTAAAATTATCCATCATTAGTCAACTAAACCACACTTATAGATATGATTATCTTCTTATCTGGTATTTCTTCCTACTAATCACTCTGGTTTACTTAAACAAGATGATTTTGACACCACCAGCAAGCTTGCAGCATGCTTTGACTAACTGCTAGAGTGGTTGGGAAAGTTGTTGATTTTCAAACATGTTACTTTCAAAACTGATGTTCCAACAGATTGTAATAATTTATGGCATGTCCAGATTTGGACAGTACTTGTGTCTGGGTTATTGGCCTAGATAAATTTGAGTCCCAAAATTACAAATTAATTGTGTATAAAGGTTCCTTGCAAATCAAGGAATGTTACAAGAATTTGTAAACCTAGAAAAAAAACTGAATTTCCATGTATTATTAAAAAAAAATCTTTGGGATTTATTGGGTTTTCCTGTTAAACATCACTACTAATATACATGATATCCTCCTTTGATATTTGCAACTGTCCTTTATCTTTTCTACTATTTGCTTGTAGCCGATCCGGTTGGCCACGCTGGAAAGAAAAGTTTCCGACAAGTTAGTAACATCGAATTGCAGAGGAATTTGAAAGACGGCGAGAGTCGAGAACGCATGATGCAAATAGCAAATAAGAGGAGAGAGGAGAATATAATAAGAAAAACGATCCGGGACCAACCTTCTTTAAAACGTATGTGAGGTATAAATAAGCCACCTCCCATTCATCTGGAGATAATGTGGCTGGGTATCACGATGGAGAAACAAAGACAACGATTTATCAGAGACGAGAAAGTTAAAGAAATGCTGAAGTATTTGGGAAACGAAGAACTTACTTTGGTCTTGGTTGCCATCACCTAATGCACCAAGCCTCCTCATAAGCTCTATGTATTCCGGTTTTTTCATGTACTCGTGCACAAATTCATGCGAATTTTTGACAAAAACTAGTTCTAGATCATACTGCGGCGACAAATACAAGAAAGCACGATTATAACAAATTTATAGTACATAATAAACCAAAAGAATGCGATGAAACTGTCCCAAGGAAACAGAATTTTATTTGAATAATATTTATAAGAAAGCTCGAAACCTCCGGTTTCTAGGGAAAAAAAAAGAGTTTAGCATGATCAGCGGCATCATACCTCTTCTGCTAACGACTTGAAGAGATGAAAGGGAACAATCCATTCAGGGCAGTCGACAGCATCCTGCAACAAGACATCCAAATGTAACATATTATCCCCTCAAATTACAAAACTAAAAGCACAGAATTCCCATTGCTTGATATGAAAGGCCAATATCAAAAATGGATATCTTCGAAAGCAGTACCTCTAAGTGGAACTTGTACTTGATACCAAAGGGACTTGAAGATTTAAATTTCTGAATCATGTTGTAAAAGAGGGTCAGACTCGGATAAAACATCAATATCTTTCTGCAAATTTGGTTGCAAGACAATGTCATTCACCTTGTCAGAAAATTCTTCATCGAATTTTATCCAGTAGACACTGTTGCCAAAATCAGTTCCTTCAGCTGCATAGACACGGTGAAAATAGCATCCGAATCAAGAATGAAAAATACAGTCTTAATGCTCAAAAATGGCAAGGAGGAAATGACAAGAAACGGAAGAAAGCTTTAGAATAATAACATACAGTCTAGAATGGAAATAGTTAATTATGACTAGATAACCAAAAACTGACCCCAAATATAACCTAAATCTATGTCATAGCATGATGTTATTTACTAGAAACACTAGCTTTGATCACTTAGTGGAAACAGGTTTCCTATTAATTATTATGCTTCTTAACCATAAGTTTCGGTTTTTGCTTTAGTAAGCTATCAATTTTGGTATAAAATTTAACCTAGTTATCTGTAAAGGAAACAACTCTCAGTAGCATTTTTCAAGAAGAGAACTACAAGACGAGTTGCAATAGTAAACCTTGTCTTAGTTTTTTGATTATCACATTGGCATCTGGCATTGTCCCGATGAAAGTGCCTCCTGGACGGAGTAAAGCTGAAACATTGGCCAGTGCCCGACGTGCACGTGCTTCCGTGGACCAGGAATAATGCATGGCAAACTGCAAAACCCAAGAGTGTCTTGTTATAGCCGCAATTACAGTGTCAGTTAAATAAAGAGCTTGCATGCAAAAACAACCAGTTTATAGCATCGGTAGCTCTATATATGTAGCCTTTTCTAAAAGAATATTGTCAGAATACTAAAGATTTACGAACTCCAGCTAAAACTTCTGAAAAACAAGCAATTATAGACAAGGCAACAAATTGTTAAATAGCTTCAACAGATATTGCTAATTCATCATTCCTTTGTGGTAAATTTATCATAGGGAAGCAGAATAGGCATTTACTAGCAGATTTTCCAAATTCCAACCATTGAAGAAAACATCAATGACACTTCAATCACCTGGCAACTGCAGATATCAAAAGGACCATCATTTGCCAAAACTATATCGAGACGCGCCTGAAAATCATCAACAAGTAAAAGTTAGAAACATATCTCAACACATACTAAACCATGTACATCCTTAATTAATAAATTGTTCCCAAAATCCAGTTGCCTAAAAGACATTTTGTTTCACAGGTAAGACATATATTATTTACAATCCTATCCAAATTGACCATGACTAATTATGCCATTTAATTAGATGATTAATTCAGAGAAGCGGAAACTGTATACGATGGCTAGTTAGTAATTAAGATGTATTTTAAAAGTGACCATCAACAATGTCATTACCTCAAAACAATCTCCACATATGAGACGGGCAGGAAAAGTGAACTTTTTGCGACGTTGATGATGGTCTGCATCACCATTATATCGTGTACGACAATCTTCTATCTGTGCATAAATGGAGAATGCAAAATCAATATTGCAATTTGAGACATGGATAGATACCAGAGAAAGATTCATTTCTCTGTTTTATACTCTCTAATTTCTTTTTCAGGTTTGTAGAAGCATGGGAATGAAAATTGTATAGCAAGACAACTTGACTGCGGGCTGTTAATAGCTTTAGAAGTACGCATTTTATCTGTGATTTTAAGCTAGAAAATATATACACTCCCATCCACTAATGCACAAGACTCATGTTCCGGAAAGCTCTATTTCAAAAATTATTTCATGAAGTCCTCCAGAGTAGAACAAACTGTGCAACAATTCGAACTGGTTTGTGTGTCTATTTTGAAAGAATTCAGCATTGATGTTATAAATGCTATTGCTTGAGAAATCAGTGGCTCGGAATAATTATGATAAGTACTCAAAGAGGCCTAGATACCAGATAGAGAGACCGCGACTTAACCGAGCCACTAAATCGGATAAATGAGCAAACAAAAAAGGAAAGAAAACCAAGTATTTTAGCAATTACCGAGCCTTCAGCTATATCAATGCCAACATAGTATTCGACCTTTGCTTTATCCCACTTGATGAGATCACCCCCCTAAAACACACAAAAGAACAAACCATAACAGGAGGTCTAAAAAACATTGAATTTGGGAAAAATAACTACAAATAAGGGTCCCAAAATACCTTGCCACAGGCAAGATCAAGAACAGCATCACCCCTTCGAGCATAAAGCTGAATCAAGACACTTTTAATCTGTCCAATCAAGAAGAAAAACACTGAGAAATGATTCAAAAAATATATCACAAGTTCAGAATGCAGTTCATGTTATTCAACAACACACCCAATTATTTAACTTCTTTAAGTGAATGATCGGACTCGCTTCTCGTTCTTCCAAAGTTTGATTTGTTCTTGCACTATAATGATCAGCTACTTTCCTAGCATAAATCTTCGTGCTCTCATCCTCCAAAAATTGTGCATCACCTAACAGTATAACCACAATACAAATTCAGCTTCTTTAATAAAATTTTAGACTAAATTCTTCATTTATTAGCTTCAAAGCTAGCAATCAAAAACTGGATTCATTTTCAGTCCTCTCAAATTGAACTTTAAAACCCAAGTCCAAAAGCCAACTCATTAACCAAAAACACCAGAAAATTTGCATCATAAGAAACTTCGAAACATTGGGGTCCTGCAAAAATCTACACTTTAGCCAAATAACCAAACTAAAAGTAAAAAAACAAAAACTTTAGTACCTTTTAAGAAACTGCAGTTGAATAAAATATAAAACCCCAAAGCTGATAACTTGCGTAATTACAAATGCAAGCCATCAAATCCCAAAAAAGAATTACCTTGAGGGTTGTGTTTGGATCGGGATTGAGGTGGACCGGAACAGGAAGAGGGAGATTCAGGGTATCCACGTTTCATTGCCAAAATTATGAAATTAAAGGGGGAAAGGAAAGGGTTAAACTTGTTTTTATTTTACGAGGTTCCTCCAGGAAAAGGAAAAAAAATGTGTGATTTATTAGATTAGAGCAGTTGTTTTTCTGGGTTTGGGTTTGTTATATTTTCTGTGGGTTTTTTTAAAAAATAGGCTGGACGGTCCAGTCCAAGGAGCTCGATCCAGGTTAAATTTGGATAAATATTTTTAATCTTGTGGATTGAATTAAATATAATCTAAAATATAGTTTATTTAGACTTAACAGTTTAAATATATAAAATATTAATGTATTTTTTATTTTTTAAGTAAAAAGCAAGAATATCAACAAGTTATATTAAGGTCAGGAAGTGGCGGATCCACTAAGGCTTCGTTCTTCATTGTTATCAGACTCAATGTGATAAAAAAGTTGTGGCGCCAGAAAAGTTAAAAAAAATTAGCAGTGAAAAAATTAGCGTTTGAGGCATGAATTTTAACAAAAACCGACAGCAACAAGATTTTGCCAGACTGTTCAACAATACTTCAACATTTACGTGCGAAATGACCGTTCTGACAGCAATGGAGAATGAAGCAGAAGAATTTATGGTGGGTAAGTGTCTGCTAAAAAATATAATGTTAATGGTCATTTTGACCCAAAATAAAATGTTAAAAGTTAAAATATTTATAAAGGCCTTGTTTGGTGAAGAGAGGTTTGTGCAAAAATTAGAGGTTTGAGGCATAATTAGAGGTTTGATCAGTCAAATTCGCTAATATTGTTGTTTGGTGAATAGCGGATTGTAAGAGCGGATTGAGATGAAACCGCTAATTTTAAAAAAAAGCTCATAATAGGAGCTTTTTGAGATTAGAGGTTTGATATTAGAGTTGTAAAACTCTTTTACCCTTACTAGTTACTTAATCCTATTTACTTTTTTCTTTTTATTATCACATATTTATATGTGTATTTAAATTTATTAATTAAATTATATTAAAATAATTATATAAATAATAAATTAATATATAAATCATTTGAATATGTTTAGAAAAGTTAAATTAAAAATAATTTTATAGATCTAATTAATATTGATTAGATACAAAATATTGATAACTAATAAACTATTCAAACAAGTATTGAATATAATGATGTCTTTATATGTCATTTTGCTTGTTTAATAATCTAACAGCTATTAACTATCAATTAATTTTACCAAACAATTTTATACAATCAGTTAATACAATCCGCTAGTTAAACCAGCTAATGTAATCCGTTATCAGTTATTCGCTAATTAAATAGTTGCCTTCTGAATTCCCTTCTAGTTTCTTTCTTTAGCTTTTACCATCTCCAAAAGAAAACTGATTCCATGAACTATCATTTTTCAAGTTTAGTAGTGAGATTGAAACCATAATTGCATATTTAAGATTACATTACGTGTTCAAACTAACCCAAATTGACTTTTCCAATAACATCATACTACAAGAAATCCTATAGTCTTTAAAATTTGACAGCAACAACACAACTATAGTTGGAACTTTCAAGGGGATTGAATATCATCCATTCGATTTCGATTCTGGTTCAAATTTATGTCATTTATACGTGCACGTGTGTTTATAGAAAAAAAATTACTATAGTGAAAGTTTTCATTCTCTGTCCGTGATTTTTTCCTTTTGGTTTTTTCACATAAATTCTTATTGTTATTTTTCTTTTTTGCGTTCGTTTATTTACTTATTTCGTCATTATCATCCCGGTACTACAATAATGTTAATGATTACTCGGCTAACTGAATCAAGGTTATGTAATTGTTTAACTCAAAACACTAGGGTTTTCCACCTGTTGAAATTGCAATGGACAATTGAGAATCTTGTGATTCATTCCACCTAGGTAGAGTGACCGGCAACTGTTTATACATATTTTCTAACATAATATATATGAATGTAAGAACGAACAAGAGTCTTTATCTAAGTGTATACGTGTAATAAATATAACTTGTGAAATGTGGGTAAATTTTTTTTTACCCTCAATCATGTCCCATTTTATGTCTCATATTAAAAATCATTTAAAAATTAAATTTTAAACTCTAACTCTAATTTCTATTTTTTAAACTCTAAACCCTATACCTTACTCCTAATTTCTTAAACCCTAATTATAACTTTTAACTCTAAACCCTAAACTTTAAACTCTAAACTCATTATTTTAAGGTAAATCATAAAAAAACATAATAATAGGTAGACGATTTCCATCGGTCGTGCTGTGATTGCTCAACGTTTCACAATTATTTCCACACGTACCCTATCTGTCTGTTTTCAAAACAAACCACCCCCGACTTGACACTTTCACTGTTTTGTAGTAATGCACATTGCACACGACATTGCTCGTCTAGATGAAGCTGAATACAGCGACTGCACATTTATTTCTGTGCACAAACTTTGTCTGCAACTGCAACACTAATTGCAGACAAAAACAGAACTGTACATGTGGCACTAAGTTGCTCCACTTCAATGATTCAATACACAATGCATGCATTTGCGTCTGACACGATTGCGTTTACTTATTTACGTATATTTCAATGGCCAATACAAATGTTTTTTGTTAAAAAAAAATTAAAAGTGTTAGCTAGATTTAGATTTCGAACATGGACGAAATCAGAATATGAGATTGAGATAAAAGACATTTATAATTAGGAGTATTTATGGTTAATTAAAATATTATAACCGTTAATTTGTAAGTAATATTTTTAGTACAATTAGATGATAATGTTTAAAAATAATATATTTTAATTACACTTAGAACATAATTTATCGATTAATCGGTGTAGTATTTTGCTAACCATATAATTCATTAAACAAGAGTTCAAATAACATATGGATAAAAATCTTTTACCCCTTCTCGATGCTCATTTCTATGCTCTAACATTAAAAAACACTAAAAAATTAAATTCCAAGCTCTAATCCGAAATTCTAAATCCTAACTCTATACCTTAAAAAATACACCATACTCTAAATTCCTTAAATTCTAACCACAATCCCTAACCTTAAACTATAAACTTTTAACATTAAACCTAATTTTTAATGCGGAGTATAAATAAAGGCACCGAAAGGAACATAATTTCTATTAATAACATACATTTCATACGTCTGAAAAGTGTCAATTTCACGTGTGAACAGAATATGTAAGTTCATAATCTTGAAAATATTTGTATAATGAAAAGCTAAAAAAATATTCTTGTGTGGGGACATGAACTCCTCCCAAGTGACTAATAGGTTCGTCCCTGCTTTAAATTATGGACGGATAAGATGACAAATTTTAATTTTTTATTAGTATATTTTATAATAACAATTCATTATTTTATAGAAAATTATAATGTATTATACCAACTTTTATAACTCGAAATTGGATTAGAAGAGAGGTTAAATTGATATAATATTTAAATGTTGAGAGTTGTTTTTTATAGAATTAGAATTGAGTAGAAGTATAAATAATGAGAATTAAATTTTTTATTATGTCAGCTATATTAACTATCATATTATCTATCCGTTTAAAAATCAATTGTTGGTGATTATTTTATATCTTTGAATAACTTGAATGACCAATTTATAACATTTTAAACCCAGTTGACCTATTTATAATATCAATTCATCATTTTATAGAAAATTAGAGTGTATACCAACTTTTGATGCCAACAAATATCTAAAACATTTATCAAAATTTATAAAATAAAATTTAATATTATCTATAAAGAAAAAATTTGGGGACGAACGTGTATAAAAGGAATAAATTACGTCTGACAATTATTTAAATAAATGTTTATGATCATCATTACATCACCATTTCAGCAAACACTATTCATTAATTTGATTGAGGTCCTCATTGCACTAATTTAGTAAGAATTTGGTTCTAGTCTCCCTTTACATTCTCTGGATTATGTTGATCAATATTAAAGGTAAGTATTAACATAAATTTTAAAATTATTTATGTTCAGAATAAAGATCGAAGATAGAATGATATTTAAAAATTATAAGAAATAAAAGTTTAAAAATTATCATATGTAAAAGTGTTAATTGAGTTGAGCAGCTCAAGTTCTATTTGGTCAATGCTTGACTCGAATTTGAGTTTAACTCGGTGCCTGAATAAGTTGAGTCAAACCAGACTTAAATCGACTCAATAAGCTCATGAGCAGCTCGTTAATTTTGTTTAAATATATTAGTTTGATGTATTTGTGAATTGTTAGTTTAGAGTTTAGACTTTAAAATTGTTTCACACATTATTTTGATATTTTTTTTGTTAAATTTATTAACTTATGCTTATATTAAATTCTATATAATATTACTAGATTTTTTATATATTAAAATTGACGAGCTTAACAAACAAGTCGATTCAAACAACAATTTTTTTACCGAGCACAAATTAAATTTTATCGAGCTTACCGAGTACCGAATTAAATCGAGAACAAATTAATTTATTTTTTAGTTGAGTCAAGCTCGTGACCGTCTCATTCGATAAACACCCAACCATATACCTTGTTCACTTAGTTTTAAATGTCATTAAAAATATGTAATTTCATTTGCAAAATTAATCTACAACCAGTTCCATACCGATGCTTAAAAAAGTTGTTTTCTCATAATAAATGTGGAGTGCAAACTCATCATACAAACCCTCACGCCATCAACGAAGGCAGCCCCACACTTCTTGGCATTTAATAAGCTCTTATATTTTTTTATATTAAATAAAAATATATTACATTTTTATATTAATATTTGAATTTATACAAAATTTTATCATTAATTAAAAGAGTAATACATGATTACATGGACGGATGAAAAATTTTATATTAAAGGTATGAGTTTTTAAAAAATAATATTATAAGTCTAAACGGTGGAATTACAAAATTTAAAAGGTAGAAAATTAGATTATTAATAAAATTGAAAATAAAATATGTAAAATAAATTATTTTTAAAAGTGTGAGAGCTTCCTAGCATTTCTTGATCCATCCACGTCATTATTAATATTTAAAATGAAATCCTCGTCTTTCCAATTCTTGCATAAATTAGACGCTATAAATTAAAACCCTTTCGCTTTATCCTGATTCTTCTTTTTCTTTCCTCTACTTTTTCTTTACCGTCGTGTATATACTTTTTACGTGCAGAATTTTGTATACAGTTCGTTCGCCATGAGATCTTTCTTGGAGTGTGTGTCATGCTGGAGCACAACGACACATGAACTGTCGATGACGGAGGAGGCCGTGACGGCGGCGGTGACACCCCTGAGCGAGGAGGAAACGAAGTCTTTGATGGCGCCTATGGATACCGAATCAGCATCGAGGAGGAAGACGACTAGGGTAAGAGTGAGGGTAGGGTCGACCGGGTCTATGAATCCACAGTGGAAGCCGTCTTTGTGTTCGATAACGGAGGATAACGTCGCGGCGGAGAAAAGAGAGAAAACACCGTCAAAAACTCCGACGAAGACGAAGACCATAGATAAAGTGGTGAAGAGGAAGAATCCTTCAGGGTCACATTCTAACGTTCATGTCCGAAGCCATAGCAATGACACCGGGTAATATTTCTTTCCGATAATTTAAATATTTTATTTTTAATTTTAAATTATGGTAAAACAAGAGTAAAAATAAAATATAAAATTACTCATCCTCTTCTGTACTGGTGGCAAAGGTAAATATTCAGTTATCCTTGCATCACACCAGTATATTTAAAAAATATATATATAAATAAATGAGTTGTTTACTAATTTAGTTGCAATGTCAACGTCGGGGAGATGTTTTGGGTGAGAAATTGATTTTCCCATTTATGCTAATAAATGATGATAGCGAAAGTGAAAAATTAAGAAAAGGAAGTTGGAGGACAAGGTGAAGTCAGGATAAACTTAGGTTTGAAATTTCATTTTATTATTTAAAACACATTAAAATATTAAAAAAACTATATTATTTTTTTATTATATGAATAATAATCCATCTCCAACTCAATCCATATGATAGATCACCCACAATGAAAATATCTACACTTCATTTTAGGTTGGATTATTATTTTATGAACACTAAAACTCATTATCTTAATATCGTAACATTAATAAGTTTAACTGAATAAAGACTCGATCGATAAATTATGTTAAACTAAAGCGTTGTTGTTGGTAAAATTTGCAGGCGGAGTTCGGTTCCGGTGTTCCTGCCGGCGTTTTCCCCGACACCTTTCATGTTTTGAAGAATCTTTCGTAGTGTACAGATGTGTAATAGTAGGGAGATATATTGTAAAATTTGCAAACATTTGGATCAAATAGAATCAAAATTTGCTTTGGTGGAAATAAACTGTATATGTGTTACCCTCTTCATTCATATGCAAAGTTTGCAGACTGAATTCAATGTTGTTTATTGTATGCATGTTTGTATTTCTATATGTATATATATACTTACATGTGTGTGAAATTGTACTTTTTTCAGATCTTTTGAAGTTTTTATAATTTTATTTCGACTAAAGGCATCTTAATTTCTATGTGTTTTTTCTCTTTAAAAAGGCCAACAAGTCAAAACAGTGCAGTTTTAAGCAAAGGTTTCGAAACCTTCACCAAAGGTTTCGAAACTTTGGCTGGCAGTGACCCCTGAAACCCAATTTTCACCAAAAGTTTCGAAACATTGGGGAAGGTTTCGAAACCTTTGACCATAGTTTCGAAACCTTACCCAAAGGTCTCGAAACTTTGGTTGGCAGTAAGGTCTGGAAGCCCAGATTCCTGCAAAGGTTTCGAAACTTTACCCATGGTTTCGAAACCTTAGTGCAGGGGATCACTTACTGCCCAACCTAAGGATTTCCTAACAATGAAAAACACTAAGATCATGCATAGACATAAGTAGAAGCTTAAAAAGGACCAAGGGCATGAATTAACACTCACAAGACTCGCACATACAATCATTTAAGCAATCATACATGAGCCATACGTAACAATTAACATGAATCAAGGCATTCGAACATGATATTCCAACAAAAGAGTAAATTCAGCATTTAAGGTCAAACATGGAAGCTCAAGAGCCCAAATGGCACAATTCAACACAAGAGGTTTGCACTCATACACAAGGCAACCTAAGCATCTAAAGCATGCCATCACACACCATCAATCATCAAAGTATTACATGCTTTACAATCCAAAACATCAATCCAAGACAACATCATTTGAAAGAGTCATACAAGGCTCATACAAACACACCATATTGCCACATTGCTTAACTACTACAAAATTAATCATACTTGAGCAACAACTTGGAAAGCTCTTCCTGCCTTGCCTCGAGCTAACACCACGCTAATGATCTGCATTGTTGAACATAGAGAGCGTAAGCTATAAGCTTAGTGAGGGTGCTCTAATACGAAAAACATCAACAATGCAGGGTTCAAGCATGTTAATCTTATTCTTACATACATCAAGCATAGGCATAGAATCAAGTAGGCCTAGCTAGTCTTTCAAGTGGCATATATGGTTTCTCGATCCTACCAAGTTCACATATCAATATCAACATCATATAGCAACACCATATATCACCAACATATAACATCATCACATATCACAATGTATAAACAAGTTAATTGGCCACTTTAATTACCCCGATTGTGCAGATTTAAACCTCAACAACACTTTACCTCGGTGAGATTTCACTCATCACCGGACTTTGCATGTGCGTGATTCCACTCATTGCCACATGCCCTACGGATGGGATTCCACTCATCATCCCGTAGAAATGTAATAAAAGCTTCCGGTGGAATGTTACATCACCGTACTCCTCCTTGATGACTTAACGCCATCAAGGCCACGTACGTTTTGACTCAATTTGTGTGCACACTATCCTAATGATCGATCATTTACAACCGGTAATTATTTTAGTGCCAATTATCATAACCACATCATATATATATCATCAACCACATTCATGCTCAATCTCATAGATGCATATCAAGATAACTCACATCCATCAACCACAATCATAATAGCATAGTCAAACAAACATAAATGCATTCATGGATATCAATGGTTAAATCAACAACTTGAATTAACTATGAGTGGCCTACCAAGCACACTTCACACACACTCCCACTACACATACTCGAACCAAACTTAAAACAAGTTGAAATCACTCACCGCCCTTCCTTAGAAAATCGAACAATCCTCCTATGCACCCGGATTCGGTCCCAAAGCCTCTTCCACGCTTTCACTTGCTTCTAGCCAAACAAAACATACACATTACTTCCCAATTCAATGCTAAGCTCAACCATCAACATACTTTGCTAACACAACCCAAATTCCACAATTTCTCAAATCACATAATCTCCTAAAATCCCAATTTTCGTGCTCCCCTAAAGGCTTGCTGAAAATTCAATTTCCAAACATCCAAATGACTTCCAAAACATCCCAAATCACCCTCCTAACATAGGTAGACCATCAGCCCTTTAATTTCAACATAAAACCCACCAAAAAACCCAAATTTTACTACCTTAAAATCTACCTCAAGAACATGCTACGAATTTTCACCCAAATTCAACCAATTTGATATATGTTACTCATTATAACATGATTAGCTAAAACCCCAACTCAATTTATCAAAACCAATTCGAAATCCCCTTAAAAACCCAAACTTTAATATAAACCCTAATTTTCAAAACCCCATATTTTTGAAATCTAAGACAAAAGATAGATAGAGATTGAAGAGGAGATTAAGAAAACGTAATTACCTCTTAAATTGATGTTGAAATCAAGTAGTAAGATCAATGGAATAGTAACAAGGTTTGAAAGGGTTTAGAAATGGTGGGGGAGTTTCTAACGTGAAAGGGGGGAGGAAAGAGGGAGGAAGACAACTTTTTATTAAAGTTGTCTTGCTTTTCAAAACTTTTGGGTAAAATTACAACCTTAGTCCCTTCCCTTTTCCCAAAACTCAATTAGGCCATTATTTGAAATTGAATTGTTTTAATTAAGTTTTATTTGACTCGAACTATAACCCGGCTAACTCCTAGGCCCAAAACACGGGTGTTACAACTCTCTCCCACTTAAGGAATTTCGTCCCCGAAATTACCTGACTGAAAGAGATACGGAAACTGCTTTTCCATATCCTCCTTCCTTTCCCAAGTAGCCTCGTCCACACCTCTACGTCGCCACCGCACCTTTACTAACTCAATCGATCTACCCCTCAACACTTTACTGTCCGAAGCTAAGATCTTTACTGGCTCTTCTTCATAAGTCAAATCCGGATTCAATTCAATTTCTTCTACGGGCATAACATGTGATGGATCGGACCTATACTTGCGAAGCATCGACACATGGAACACATCATGTATCTTCTCAAGCTCGGACGGCAAACGCAACTGATAAGCAACGGGACCAACCCTCTTCACAATCTCATACGGTCCTATGTATCTCGGACTCAACTTCCCTTTTCGGCCAAATCTCATCACCTTTTTCCACGGAGACACCTTCAAGAATACCTTCTCACCCACTGAGAACTCAACTTCCTTTCTCTTCAAATCGGCATAGGACTTCTGCCTATCCGAAGCAGCCTTCAAACGGTCACAAATCAATTTTATCTTGTCGGTTGTCCCCTTGAGCAAATCTGGTATAGGTAATAATTTCTGTCCTACCTCGGCCCAACACACTGGAGTTCTACACTTCCGGCCATACAAGGCCTCATATGGAGCCATCTGAATGCTCGACTGAAAACTGTTATTGTACGCAAACTCTACCAGAGGCAAATGCTTCTCCCAAGTACCCTGAAAGTCTATGATACAACAACGCAGCATATCCTCTAAGATCTGAATAACCCTCTCTGACTGACCATCTGACTGAGGATGATAAGAAGTGCTGAAGTTCAAACGGGTACCCAAAGCTGTATGCAGACACTCCCAAAATCTAGAAGTAAACCGCGGATCTCTATCTGACACAATGGACTTCGGCACACCATGCAGTCTAACAATCTCACCAATGTACAAATCAGCCAATCTATCTAAAGTGTAAGTAGTGTTGACTGCCAAGAAGTGAGCACACTTCGTAAAACGATCTACTATCACCCAAACTGAGTTCTTCTTCGTAGGAGTCAAAGGCAAACCCGAAACAAAATCCATAGTGATGTTCTCCCACTTCCATTCCGGAATTCTCAACGGCTGTAACAAACCTGAGGGAACCTGATGTTCCGCCTTCACTCTCTGACACACTAAGCACTTACTCACAAAGTCGACTACATCTCTCTTCAAGCCAACCCAAAAGTACCCATTCTTCAAATCACGGTACATCTTCGTACTTCCAGGATGCATAGCAAACGGACTACTGTGGGCTTCAGTCAAGATCGTACGTCTCAAGTCACTGTCTTCTGGCACAACTATTCTATCCTTGAAACACAAAACTCCATCAGTGCTGAAACTGTAATCTGAAGATCTACCCTCGGCTATATCTTGCACGTGAGGTGCCAAAGATCTATCTAAGAGTTGTTTCTCACGTATCAACTGACCTAGAGTAGGTCGAACTTGAAGCTCGGCTATCAAGCCACCATCTCTGGACAAACTCAATCTAGCAAACATAGCTCTCAAGTCCACGGCCATCTTCCTACTCAATGCATCGGCCACTGCATTGGCCTTACCCGGATGGTACTCAATGGTAAGATCATAGTCTTTTAGCAGCTCTAAC
Organism: Hibiscus tridactylites; assembly: GCA_958450335.1. Classification (NCBI taxonomy): domain Eukaryota; kingdom Viridiplantae; phylum Streptophyta; class Magnoliopsida; order Malvales; family Malvaceae; genus Hibiscus; species Hibiscus tridactylites. The sequence continues at coordinate 96,405,498 of OY288273.1, read as the reverse complement.
CACCTACGCTGTCTGAGATTCAAATCTCGCTGAGTCATAATGTACTTCAAACTCTTGTGGTCGGTGTATACTGTGCATTTCTCACCATACAAATAGTGCCTCCAAATCTTCAGAGCAAACACAACTGCAGCTAACTCTATGTCATGGGTCGGATAGTTGCGCTCATGAGTCTTCAACTGTCTTGAGGCATAAGCCACTACTCTCCGGTCTTGCTTAAGAACACATCCTAGCCCTACATAAGAAGCATCACTGTAGACTACGTAGTCCTTCCCGGACTCAGGCTGAATCAAGATCGGTGCTTGGGTCAAAGCTTCTTTCAATTTCTCAAAGGCTCTCTGTCTTGCATCTGTCCACTCAAACTGAACACTCTTCTGAAGTAACTGTGTCAATGGAGCGGCTAGCTTAGAGAAACCCTCTACAAACCTCCTATAGTATCCGGCTAAGCCTAGGAAGCTACGTACCTCTGTCATAGACTTCGGTTGCTTCCACTCAACAATGGCTTCAATCTTCTTCGGATCAACTCTAATCCCATCGGCTGACACTACATGTCCTAAGAAGACTACTTCTCGGATCCAGAATTCACACTTGCTGAGCTTCGCATACAACTGATGATCTAGCAAAGTCTTCAAAACAAGTCTCAAGTGTCGGTCATGGTCTTCTTCAGTTCACGAGTACACCAAGATGTCATCAATAAACACAACTACAAACTGATCTAGATACTGATGAAAAATTCTGTTCATCATGTCCATGAAAGCTGTCGGTGCATTAGTCAACCCAAAAGGCATGACTAAGAACTCATAATGTCCATACCTAGTCCTAAAGGCCGTCTTCGGTACATCAACCTCTCTTACCTTTAGCTGGTAATAACCCGATCTCAAATCAATCTTCGAAAAGACTGATGCTCCTCTCAACTGATCAAACAAGTCATCAATTCTAGGCAACGGATATTTATTCTTCACTGTCAACTGATTCAACTATTTGTAATCTATACACATTCTCATGCTTCTATCTTTCTTCTTCACAAACAAAACCGGTGCACCCCAAGGTGAAGAACTAGGTCGAATAAAACCTCTATATGTCAATTCTTGCAACTGAGTCTTCAACTCTTTCAGTTCTTTCGGTGCCATACGATACGGAGCAATCGAAACAGGAGCTGAATCAGAATAAGTCTCAATGCTGAACTCTACCTCTCTGTCCGGTGGTAACCCTGGCAATTCCTCCGGAAACACACTAGGAAAATCACATATTGTCCGGATGTCTTGAGGTCTAACCTCAATCATGTTAGGGTTCATCACATACGCTAAGTATGCTTCACACCCCAACTCAACCAATCTCTTAGCCTCTAATACTGAAACCACATTGGACAAGAACTTCACGTTCTCACACACCACTACAATCTCATAATCATCTGTGAGCTTCAAAGAAATCCGTTTAGTTTCAAAATCTATCCTAGCTCTATGCTCCGTGAGCCAATCCATACCCAGAATCACATCAAAACCATAGAAAGGAAGCTCCATCATATCCACTGGAAACACATGCCCCTGAACCATCAACGGACACCTTCGGTACATCTTCCTAACTACTACTGTGTCCCCAAAGGAACTAGTAACACTAACTCCTACCTCTAACATCTCACAAGGCAAATTCAAAGACTGTGCATGCTCACTCAATATGTAGGAATGTGTAGACCCAGAGTCAATCAAAGAAAGCAAACCCAGAGACTGTATCGAGAAGTTACCTGCGATCACATCGGTGTCATGCTGATCCCCGCGCTGAGCATAAACTCTGGCCTGACCTCCGCCCTCTGGCTGAACCGCAACTACATGTGCTATGTTCCTCTGACCATCGTTCCTCGGCTGGAAGTTACCTCTACCGCGCCCGCGGCCTCTCTGAAAGTCATTGGCTCTAGCAGGAGCCTGAGCTGGTGCCTGTCCCACCTGATGTGGACAGTCACGCCTAATATGGTCTCTAGCACCACAACTCCAACAAGAATGATAATTTCCCCAACACTCACCGGTGTGGTTCCTCCCGCAAGTAGCACATGTGGGCAGTTTCCCACCAGCTCTCTGACCCTGATGGCCCCTACCGTGGTTACCGCCACCACGCCTATGATCATACTGATGTCTGTTGTCCCGATGCCTCTTGGCATCACCTCTATCAAAGTTGCTGGACCTCTTACCCGAACTAGATCCACCTGACCGCCTGGTCAAACTCAAATTGTGCTCCAAGTCCTTGGCCCTCGAGACCAAGACATCAAAATCAGTGTAGTCTGAAGCTAGAGTATAAGTCTTGATCTCCTCACTCAGCCCATATCGGAAGCGGTTACAACGCTCCACCTCAGTAGGTACAAACTCAGGTGCATACTGACTCAATCTGACAAACCGAATCTCATAATCAGTCACGGACATACTCCCCTGAAGCAATGCCATAAACTCTCTCTTCCTCTCATCGAGGTATCGCGGACCCAAATACTTCTTCCGGAAAGCTGTCTCAAAGAACTCCCAAGTGATCTCGGTCTCATCCATCCCCGAAGTAACGGTGACCCACCAGGTGTAGGCATCACCCTGAAGCAGAGACTCAACACATCCCAACTTGCGCTCACCAGTACATCCCATCTGAGCAAGAATACGGACGGTCTTCTCAAACCACATCTTTGACCTCTCCGGAGTAGCACCTCTAAACTCTTCAGCCCTAAGGCCCCGAAGTCTCTCTAATGGTAATTCGGTGCCCTCACCCTGATGATGAGCTGCCTGACCTCCAGCTACTGCAGCCTGGAATGCCCCGGCTATCGCCTGAACCAACGGAGTTAAGTCAATTCCGGCCGGTCCTTGGCCACCTTGGCCACCTTGACCTCCTTGTGGTCCCTCACCTTCGGCCCCGGCCTCACCTCCCGCTCCCGGTGGAGGAGGTGGTGGTGGTGGAGGTGGTGGAGGAGCTCCAACTCCAACCACATGCTCTCCCACTTGAGCTCCAACCCCAACTATCGGCTCAACTCTCGGAGCCTCTGCCCGTGGTTCCGGTCGAACCATCCTAGGCCTCCCACGTGGTCTCATGGTTCAACTAGCAAGGTAAACTACAACAAGAAACAGATAAGGATTACGTTAGTCAAAGCAAGGGTCCAATAGTGCTCAAGTATTCCTCTTTCCAAAAATCCTTTTTAAATTAAGTAATAGTAGCAATGGGCACTCACTCTATACCAGACACGACAGTTCAAGCAATCAAAACATCATACGATCAATCAAGCATCAAGGATTCATGGCAAATCATGCATTGAACAACACAAGCATTTAACACATTAATCTTACCTCACTTACCTGCCCGAGGTCTCGGTAACCTCAGGCTCTGATACCAACAAATGTAACCCCCTCGTCTCGGTCTGGCCAGATGACCGGTCCGAGTGGGCCACACGGGGAAAACCGAAGCGAAACACAAAGGGTTCATCCTCGGTTAGCAACCCTAATTTTTTTCATTTTAATCTTGTCACATTCGACCCCCAAACCACATTCAAATACCCAAACTTTAATCTTGACTAAAGGCATCTTAATTCCTATGTGTTTTTCTCTTTAAAAAGGCTAACAAGTCAAAACAGTGCAGTTTTAAGCAAAGGTTTCGAAACCTTCACCAAAGGTTTCGAAACTTTGGCTGGCAGTGACCCCTGGAACCCAATTTTCACCAAAAGTTTCGAAACATTGGGGAAGGTTTCGAAACCTTTGACCATAGTTTCGAAACCTTACCCAAAGGTCTCGAAACTTTGGTTGGCAGTAAGGTCTGGAAGCCCAGATTCCTGCAAAGGTTTCGAAACTTTACCCATGGTTTCGAAACCTTAGTGCAGGGGATCACTTACTGCCCAACCTAAGGACTTCCTAACAATGAAAAACACTAAGATCATGCATAGACATAAGTAGAAGCTTAAAAAGGACCAAGGGCATGAATTAACACTCACAAGACTCGCACATACAATCATTTAAGCAATCATACATGAGCCATACGTAGCAATTAACATGAATCAAGGCATTCGAACATGATATTCCAACAAAAGAGTAAATTCAGCATTTAAGGTCAAACATGGAAGCTCAAGAGCCCAAATGGCACAATTCAACACAAGAGGTTTGCACTCATACACAAGGCAACCTAAGCATCTAAAGCATGCCATCACACACCATCAATCATCAAAGTATTACATGCTTTACAATCCAAAACATCAATCCAAGACAACATCATTTGAAAGAGTCATACAAGGCTCATACAAACACACCCTATTGCCACATTGCTTAACTACTACAAAATTAATCATACTTGAGCAACAACTTGGAAAGCTCTTCCTGCCTTGCCTCGAGCTAACACCACGCTAATGATCTGCATTGTTGAACATAGAGAGCGTAAGCTATAAGCTTAGTGAGGGTGCTCTAAAACGAAAAACATCAACAATGCAGGGTTCAAGCATGTTAATCCTATTCTTACATACATCAAGCATAGACATAGAATCAAGTAGGCCTAGCTAGTCTTTCAAGTGGCATATATGGTTTCTCGATCCTACCAAGTTCACATATCAATATCAACATCATATAGCAACACCATATATCACCAACATATAACATCATCACATATCACAATGTATAAACAAGTTAATTGGCCACTTTAATTACCCCGATTGTGCGGATTTAAACCTCAACAACACTTTACCTCGGTGGGATTTCACTCATCACCGGACCTTGCATGTGCGGGATTCCACTCATCGCCACATGCCCTACGGATGGGATTCCACTCATCATCCCGTAGAAATGTAATAAAAGCTTCCGGTGGAATGTTACATCACCGTACTCCTCCTTGATGACTTAACGCCATCAAGGCCACGTACGTTTTGACTCAATTTGTGTGCACACTATCCTAATGATCGATCATTTACAACCGATAATTATTTTAGTGCCAATTATCATAACCACATCATATATATATCATCAACCACATTCATGCTCAATCTCATAGATGCATATCAAGATAACTCACATCCATCAACCACAATCATAATAGCATAGTCAAACAAACATAAATGCATTCATGGATATCAATGGTTAAATCAACAACTTGAATTAACTATGAGTGGCCTACCAAGCACACTTCACACACACTCCCACTACACATACTCGAACCAAACTTAAAACAAGTTGAAACCACTCACCGCCCTTCCTTAGCAAATCGAACAATCCTCCTATGCACCCGGATTCGGTCCCAAAGCCTCTTCCACGCTTCCACTTGCTTCTAGCCAAACAAAACATACACATTACTTTCCAATTCAATGCTAAGCTCAACCATCAACATACTTTGCTAACACAACCCAAATTCCACAATTTCTCAAATCACATAATCTCCTAAAATCCCAATTTTCGTGCTCCCCTAAAGGCTTGCTGAAAATTCAATTTCCAAACATCCAAATGACTTCCAAAACATCCAAAATCACCCTCCTAACATAGGTAGACCATCAGCCCTTCAATTTCAACATAAAACCCACCAAAAACCCAAATTTTACTACCTTAAAATCTACCTCAAGAACATGCTACGAATTTTCACCCAAATTCAACCAATTTGATATATGTTACTCATTATAACATGATTAACTAAAACCCCAACTCAATTTATCAAAACCAATTCGAAATCCCCTTAAAAACCCAAACTTTAATATAAATCCTAATTTTCAAAATCCCATATTTTTGAAATCTAAGACAAAGGATAGATAGAGATTGAAGAGGAGATTAAGAAAACGTAATTACCTCTTAAATTGGTGTTGAAATCAAGTAGTAAGATCAATGGAATAGTAACAAGGTTTGAAAGGGTTTAGAAATGGTGGGGGAGTTTCTAACGTGAAAGGGGGGAGGAAAGAGGGAGGAAGACAACTTTTTATTAAAGTTGTCTTGCTTTTCAAAACTTTTGGGTAAAATTACAACCTTAGTCCCTTCCCTTTTCCCAAAACTCAATTAGGCCATTATTTGAAATTGAATTGTTTTAATTAAGTTTTATTTGACTCGAACTATAACCCGGCTAACTCCTAGGCCCAAAACACGGGTGTTACATTTGGTCCTTATTTTTTAATATATATATATTAATTTGATATAATTTTATTATTTTACTTTTATACTATTAATTAGATAGCCACATATATATTTGGTTTGAACCAAGTTATTCATCACCGATAGTAGTGACTAATTCCGTGATCGCAGGTGCTCTTACTAAGAGGTAAACGTCTGGCCATGAAATGTGGAATATTTAAGAGTAAATATTTTTTTATTCACATGAGAGCAAATATAAATGGTAATGAATGGGGTTAATGTCTAATAATTAATTCATCAATGTAAAATTTTAAAAATTAAAGAAAATTTTAGGACGGGCGACGTACACCGCTAAATACTATTAAACACTATTAAATTTTTAATAAAGATTAAAATCACATAGATTCAACGAACAATTAAACATGTTTTAAACAAAATTTATTTTTTTATTTTTTTATATTTTTTAGACTAACCTTATATCTTTTTGGTAAACTACACAAATGACCACTGAACTATGAGTTTGGTATTAAAATGACTACTATATTATTTTTTCGGCAAATGCACCACACAACTATTTAAATGGTTTCATTTTAGCCACACGACGTTAAAAAACGAAAAAAATTGACGGAACTGTTAAAAAATTGGTATAATTACACATTTGGTCCTCTATATTTATACAATATATCAATTTAGTCATAATTTTAATCTAATAAAATAAATAAATTATTCAATAAGATAGTGACATGTGTCACCACCTTATTGGAAGTCTTTAATTATTTTTATTTAATTTATTTAATTAATTTTCCACTTCTAATCAGGTGGTGATGCTTCTAAGGGGAATCGAACCTAGGACCTTGGAATGCAAGGGGTGCTTGCAATTAGGCCAAACACTTTTTTGTACTATGAAATACAATCTTTGATATATATTTAAATAATATTAGTGCCCAGAAAAATTGAAGAAGAACGAAAATCAAGCTTTTACTTGAGAGGGGATTTGAACCTGCATGTGGTGAGAAGAAAAGCAGTGGCTTAAACATTGCACCAAGCACATCTTTGTGCTTTAATTTTCCAAATTAAATATACGTGCCTTACATTTTCTACATTCATTCTTTTAATTTAACATGTATAATCATCGAATTAATTTCACATATATAACCCTAAATCCTAAACCCTAAACCCTAAACCTTGAACCCTAGATATTTTAAATTAATTTCTCATATATAAACCTTAAACCCTAACCCTGTACCCTAAATATTTCAAATTAATTTCACATATATAAACCATAAACCCTAAATATTTCAAATTGATTTGAAATATTTAGGGTTTAGGGTTTATATGTGAAATTAATTTGAAATATTTACTAAAATTAATTTGAAATATTTAGGGTTTATGGTTTAAGGTTTATATATTTTAAATTAATTTGAAATATATAGTGTGAAATTAATTTGAAATATTTAGGTTTTAGGGTTATAAATTAGTGAACTTAATGTTTAGGGTTTGGGCTTTAAGCTTATAGATGTAAAAACCAAGAAGAGATATATAAAAAGTCTGGTGATTCGTAGTACAAAGATGTGCTTGGTGCAGTGGCTAAGCCACTGCTTTTCTTCTTATGACATGCATGTTCAAATCCCCTCTTAAGTAAAAGCTTGAATTTTTTTTTCTCCTTTAAACATGTGGTGACATGTGTGTGGCTAAAATGGAACCATTTAAAATGGAATCATTTTATTAGATTAAAATTAGGACTAAATTGATATATTGTATAAATATAGAGGACCAAATGTGTAATTATACCAATTTTTTAACATTTCCGTCAACTTTTTTTATTTTTTTTAACAGCGTGTGGCTAAAATGGAACCATTTAAATAATTGTGTGATACATTTACGAAAAAAATAATATAATAATTATTTTGACACCAAAATTATACTTTAGTGATCATCTGTGTAGTTTACCTATTTTTTCTACCCGACGTGACCACTACCCCTTTTTTTTTGCCGACGAGAACAATGTGCCATTAAAACCTTCGATTTTAGTTCTTCGATTAAAGTTTCCATATCCCAAATTGTTGAGTAAAGCATGTTTTTCTGCCAGGCTTCGGATGATGCTTTTGCATGTTGTAGTTGAATATTGTTGGACAAAAAGGTTAAAATTAGAAATAAATGTGACGAAATTAAAAATAATTAAAGTAAAAAAATTATAGTAATTAATTAGACAAAGATAAACGAAAAGTAATATTGAAATAACCGAAAAAATGGTTGACTGAGACCTGCACGAATACAGTTTTTTAAGACAGATTCGACCACTTCGGGGTGCTAGAGTCGTTCTATCGTCAGTCTCCCAAGATACAACAAACGAATGGAATTCTGCAGCAGCACTATTGGAGATTTCACGAACAATCTCGAGCCTTCTATTATCACCAGAAAATACTTTTGAAGAAAGAAAACGATTTTGGTTATATTTAAAACTACAAAGTGCTCATGTATTTATAAGAGAAATTTAGGACAAACATGAAAAAATATTATACTTATCATGCTCTTAATCGGATGACATGAGAGTTACAAACATTTAATTCAAATTAATCTAAATTTACCCCTTAAGATTTATGTCGCCCGCATCATGTGAGTGCACCCCAACAAAATTTTATCTCAAGACATTCAATTACCATGAGTAGGGTAAGTGTCTATAAACACTTCTCAATACATTTATCCTATCAATGTGAGATTGAGAGTTTCCATTTTCTTTTCTTGCTTTGCAACCTACTTACTTTGACCATCAATTTCTCATTCAATACTCAATCATTTTGAGCATATGAGATATCGTTGTAAAGATTTCGTAAAATAAAATACGTTTCCGTTGAATCTTTATTCGAATCTTTATCTTTACTTTTTTAAAATATGGCTCAAAGTTTTCATTTTTCTCATATTTTTTTAACAAATATCTGATTCCCTCAATTACTTTTATTTATTTTCTTAATCCCTCATTAATTCACATGACCACTGTCATCATTAAACTAATATATAATAATCACATCACCATTTAATCCCTTATTACCTTTAGAAAAATTCAACTCTTCAATAAGTGACTAAGTTTCAAGTTTTTAATCTCGTCGGTAAAAAAATGAAGGTGACAGCAGCGGTTAAAAAAATTATAGGATTGAGCAATCGTAGAGAAATCGTATAATTGGAGGCCACCTCCCTCTTTATGTAGACACATAATTTTCGATCTCACTTAATGTATAGCGCGACGATTCAGAGATTTTTAAATAAATTTAATTACTAACTTAAAAAAGTAAACATTGATCGATGTTGGCATTGAAAAGATGGACATATAATACATAGGAAGGTTGGATAAAACGGACTTAGCAAGAGTTATCCTACCCTCGAATGATAGCAATTTCAACTTCTAATCAGACAATTTAATTTGAAATTTATTCAGAATTGGCCTCCAAATAAAAAAAAAAGAGTACTTCTAGTAGATTTAAAATCTATTACTTAAAAAAATATTAATAAACAAATACAAACAGTTTGATCAATCAATCAAATATACTTGTCAATTATTATGTTGATAATTTAAACCCAATATTATTCTGACCAAACTAAATCAATTGTAACGGATGAGAACATCCTTTTAAATATATATGCCGAAAAAATCATTGTTATTACTTATTTATTATGAATTTTAATTAGCCGCCTTTGTTTGCACACAGATATACTTTAGCCGACAACTTTTATAGATTATTATGGAAATTTTTTCTCACTTCTCCCCATTTTCTATTTAGCCGCCTTTGTTTATTGAACGAATCGAGCTTGACTGAATATTACATAAGCCCCTGTCCAATCCGAACAGTGTCTTGTGTAGGAGTTTGAGATTTCCATTAAATATTGTTTTCAAATTCTGCAACAGGAAAAATATCAAATTATCCAACAAAGCTTATTCAACTTAGGTCTTTGATTTGTCATTCCATTGGTACATATTAAAAATAGTTTGGCCTTAAATTATGTACCAATGTCTTGGCATGTCTCCATTTCTGTTGCACCCAAAATCCCATTTTCTCCTCCAATGTTGGAATGAAGCTGCCATGTGAGGAAATTTGACCAATTGTTTTAAATGTCAAGTTTCATGCATTTTCACCATCTTCTAGTCCTGTCATTGTGTCATACAATGGCTTGTGTAGTGTCTCTGGTAAATAATATGCAAGCATTCCTCCGATCAGTCCGCATACCCCGAACACCATAAACGGGAAACCGCCGCCCAAAACCACAACGAATGGTGCCAATATAGCCCCCATTTGTGCTGCCTGAGTTGCACATCCGAGTGCCGCGTTTCTCACCACCGTAGGGAAGAGCTCGGCCGTGTAGATGAACAACAAATTGTATGTCCCGGCCATGCCGAATATCCCTAGAATCCCACAACACACTCTTGTTACTTTCCATATTCCTACATTTCCCATTGTGCTCCCCATGAAGCAAAATATTGCACTAAACCATTGTGTCCCGATCGCCAACGGCTTCCTTCCGAATCTGTCTAATAGAACTGCTGTTATGGCGAATGCTGGCATTTCGGCGACGGCATTGACGAGGACGGTGAGGTAAAGGTTCGTCTCGAGGTTGACGACGTTTAAGCTAAGGCCATAGTACACAACAGAGCAGGCGAAGTTGATTCCCACAGCTAGGAATAGTCGAATACGAGTGATCGGTGATCGAATTACGTCTATGATAGAACCATTGATTGGTTCTTTATCCACTGTTGTTTCTTTCCAATTTTGATTACCATTCGAACCATCATTAGCTTCGTCATCCAGTGCAAGTGTGACTCCATCAGGAAGGTGATGTCCATTGGACTTAGCAATGGATCGCATAATTTTCATCGCTTCGTTCGATTTTCCGCGGACGAGGTACCACCGAGGGGATTCGGAGATGAAAGGAATCACCAGGACAAGGAAAAGGACAGAGGGAACAGAGGAGGCAACATAAAGCGCACGCCATGTTGGGAAAACGTAAGCTATGCCCGAGAGTAATGCAATTCCTCCTGAAAAGAAATAGAAAGTCGACATTCCAGCGACACCGCGTTTCGCTGGACCGACAGGTTCGGTGGCAAGGACGAAGGCACATAGACCGACGCCTCCGGTGCTGAATCCGGTTACGAATCGGAGCATGACATACGTTATATAGTCCGGGGCTAATGATGTAAGGCAGCCAAATATAGCATTTAAGATGCAAACAGCGGTTAAGGAACCTTTTCTCCCGAGTTTGGAGTCTGATAGATGACCAAATACACCAGCACCTGAAAATGTTCGAACCAAAATCGAGAAATCAACAACAAAAAAACAAATTGAACAAAGAAACATGATCAAATTGGGTTGTAACTTGCTGGTAAACGACAAACAAAACCTCAGAATTCCTTAGGACAAGGCTTTTTTATGACACACTATTCTTAGAACGACAAGAGACGTGGTTGATTTCATAATGTAATGACTGCACTCTTCTTCTTTACGGCTATTATTTAAACCGAGTTGGTCCTAAACGGCTACTTTGTCATTTTGTAATAAATTAAGCTAGGGTTTGAACCATAATGAATCAGTAGTATATTTTATTTACAACATGTGCGCGAGATTTGCAAATCATATGGTTTGGTGGGGGAAGCTTCAAGTGGCAAATTTAAAAATAAGTAATCACCGCCGCTTGCTTGAATACATTTAAGTTCTTATATTATGCATTTGCTTAATCTGAATGACAGCAAAAATTGCCTTTTTAAGAACACCAAATTAAGGTAATCTTAAGACAATTCGAAAAACATTATTGAAACAGACAGAAAGATAAGGACGAAAGAGAAACAAGAGCTGTAAAAGACTCACCAATCATGCAGCCGCCAAAAAACAAGGCCTGGACAAGCCCGACCTTATACTTCTCCCCACAGACCAGTCCCCACTGAGCCACCGTGGAGCTCCCCGGACCACCTTCCCATTCCCACGACCCCCGTTCCAACCCACAGACACTGCTCCGGTTCTCATTGCACCCTGACTCCGAGCCTCCAACGCACCGCCAACCAGGCTCCCGGTCGGCGAATATCATCACCATCGTATGGAAAGCTTCCAGCGCCCAAGCCAAGCTCGTTAACACGAAGTGTTTCAGTTGCCAGTGCCCGAACTCTCCGCAGTAGGTCTGCAACATGTCGTCTATGCAAAGCTTCTTGGGTTCGGATCCGAGCCGGGGTTCTTTGGACGGAACCAGAAGAGGTGAACCTAACGAGGAACCATGGCTACCGGGATCTGATTCTCTCGAGTTAGCCATAACTGCACCAGGATGTGCCTGTATTTGTTTCTTCTCTAGTTTTTTTCCTGGTTTGGTTTATTTTAGACCTTTTTTTGTTAACGTAGTAGTCTACATATATAGGGAAGGTTGTAAATTGTAGGGTAAACTACACCTATAAATCACTGTCTTATTGTATAGATCCTATTTTGGTCACCAAATTTAAAAATTTATCAATTAAATCACCGAACTATTAAAATGCTTCCAATTAAGCCTTGACCCGTCAATTTTAATAGATATGATGACGTGGTAGTTAACAAAAATCGGTATAATTATACATTTAGTCTTTTATATTTATACATATAATCAATTTAGTCCTAATTTTAATATAAAAATAATTTTAACATGTTTCCACCTAATTAAAAGAAAATAAAAGGAAAAGATATGGCCTTAGAGGGATCAAACCTAGGTCCCCATGTAAAATCCTCACAACTTTACCATTACGCCAACCAATCCTCAACAACACGGATTGCACCTCTCTATATAAGTAAAGATGGTTGAGAAAAAGACTCGAATTTGGGTCATTTGGGATGTGTTAAAACATACAAACCACTAAACTAATTCAAATAATTAAATGAAAAGTGAAAACATTTTAGATATACCAATTTAGTAGTTTATATATTTAAATATATCTAAAATGTTTTCACTTTTAATTTAATCATTTGATTTAGTTTAGTAGTTTATATATTTATACACATCTCAAGTGACACAGGTTGAAGTTTCCTCAGCTATTTTTACTTTTTTTTTCTAGCTACTGTATTATAACACACACATATATAAGGGTGCAATCCATACTGATGAGGGTTGATTGGTGTAGTATTAAAGGCGTGCGGATTTTACTTTGAGGACTCAGATTTGATCCCCACCAAGACCGTCCTTTTCACTTTTATTTTTCTTTAATCAGGGGGTGACACACGTCATCATTTGATTGGATGATTAAAATTATTTTTATATTATGATTAAATTGATTATATGTTCAAATATGGATGACTAAATATATAATCATACCATTTTTTGTTACGCGTCATCAATTTTGTTAAAATTAACTGCCAGTGACTTGATTGGAAGTACTTTAATAGTTCGAGGTCTAATTGATAAAATGTTAAGTTCGATGATCAAAACATGATCAACACAATAGTTCAGTGGCATGGCTGAAGTTTACCCTAAATTGTAATACGATTTGTGCGTTGGAGATGATGGGGTGGGATGTGGTGGGGTTGACACGTGAAGACTTATCTATTCATTAATTTGTTGGGGACGACACATGGAAATGAAAATGCTACTAGTAATTTGGAGGGTTGGGACTAGAGCTAAAGCTCGTGTATTAACCGATAAATGATTCATTTGTCGACTAATTCGGATTGAGTTTTGAGAAAGTTTAATATGGAGTGATTTTTCCAGCCAAATTTTTTTTATTCATAACGTCGGGATTCGAACTTTTATCCTTACTTAAGAAGCTTAATATCTCATCTCGATAGATCAATTGGTGTGGTATATTGATTTTGGTGTACTCGTAGATTCAACTAAAGAGATATATAGTAGTTTGGACGAAATATTATTGGTGGTGAGGAATCAGATAGAATAGACATTTTAGGTTGAAAGTAGTAAGTCGTTTTCGTATCTCTAGGAGCGTGGTAGTTGTCTGGTTTTCATTTGGGCTTCTGCAACAGTTTTGCTATATTTTGTAACAAAAGATGTATGTAATCGTATGATGCTAATCCGTGTGTTTGTTCTTGGTGCAAGTTTGAGGAGGATCCGTGCATCAGTAATTTATCATGTATCAGAAGAGTTTAAACGTTAAGTCAACAACTTGTTTTAACGATCGATAAATGTTAACTGAAATGAATTGATTGATACAGATTAAAATCACTTCAAAGATTAATATGACACTTTAAATTCATATAGACTTCCAAAATTACCTTTAAAATGTCATTAACAAGTTCATCTCCTTGTGTCCTGGTGGCAAAGGTAGATGTTCATCATCTCTTGAGATCCGGGTTCAAGCACTAATAATGCATGCTGTGTGTGCCGTCTTTAAAAAAACTAAGAAAGTTGAAGAACAGATGCTACCCTTGCATCACACCAGTAATGCATGCTGTGTGTGCCATCTTTAAAAAGACTAAAAAATTTGAAGAACAGATACTACTCTTGCATCACACCAGCATATTAAAAAAATATTATTAATAAGGTGTGGTAGTTGTTCGTCAAGTTGTTCTCGTTGTTTTGTAAGTTATTATTTTGTGCATTCTTTTTTTTTTTATCTAGACCAATTTTTTTTAACAAAGCTTATAATAACACTTTCTTTCTTTCAATCAAAAAGAAATAAGGTGCGGTGGTGTTTTCGGAGATGAGTGTGTTGGTTGTGGTATGTTCTCGAGTCGAAAACAAAGCTTAAATCTCTGTCGTTAAAATTGTTTTTCAATCATTTAATTCACATCTCTGTTTGCATTTCTAGAATTAATGGTTGGATTTGACTATGTTATTGTTTTTCAATAATATAGAAGTTTGTTTTAGTCTCTTTATTATAAAAAAATATTTTAATTATTTATATATTACAAAATAGGAAAATTTTAGAACGTACGGCAAACACCACTGAATACTATTAATATTGAACACCGCTAAACACCATTAAATTAATTAATAAAGATTTAAATTTTCAATGACCCATCATACAATTAATAATTATTTAAAAAATTCAATTCAATTATTTTTATATATTAAAATTTTATTTTTTTTAATAAGGGTAAACTATATATTTAGTACCTCATCTATTTCTGTATTTCTATTGAACCCTCATTATTTAAATATTCTTTCAATTTGACCCTATTCTTTATAAAAAATAATTTAACCCTTAACTCTCAACCTAAAACCCTATACTATTAAACTCTTAAACTCTTAAACTCTTAAACATATACCCTAAACCATATACCATTAAAAATAATTTCACCATCATCAATTCAATCCAATGAATTGTTAAATTCTCCTAAAAAAAATTTAATTAAATTATTTTTATATACATCAAAATTAATTAAACTCAAATCTCCTAGAATTAACACTACCATCTTATTTGAGATGAAAAGGCCATCACAATTAATCATAACTAATTCAATTCATTGAATTAATGTATAGTCGCCAGGAACTTTGTCTTTAGTTCGAGCTCGAGTTGTTCCAGCTATAATTTGATTAGAGTAGGTATCATTTATCTTTAAATTAAGTATATTAGAATAAAATTTTGAATAAATTCAAATCCGACATTGAAGTATTCAAACTCAACTTGGTCTGTTAAATAATTGGAACATCAACAGGCCTTTGTGGTGTCTTCAAATAAGGCTTTGAATTAAAATCTACACAATGTATGATACTAACATTGCGGGATGATTATTTTCCTTTTCTTGCCCATTTAATGTATAATTCTGATTTTTTTCATTTATCCAAATAAACAATCCCCTGCTTAACCAACTATGATCGAAAGAGGCAGATTTGAATCGTTGGAGATTAAATTACTTTTTTGTTTTAAGATATACCTCCATTCCTCAAGTCTAATTCAATTCATCGATTAATTTAATTTAATAAATTGAATTAATTATGATTAATTGTGATGACCTCTTCATCTCAAATAAGATGATAGTGCATTAGTGCTAATTATAGAAATTCGAGTTTAATTAATTTTGATATATATATATATATAAAATAATTGAATTGAATTTTTAGGAATATTCAACAATTCATTGAATTGAATTGAATCGATGATGGTGAAATTATTTTTAATGGTATATGGTTTAGAGTATAGATTTAAGAGTTTAAGGGTTTAAGGTTGAATAGTTTAGGGTTTTAGGATGATGATTAAGGGTTAAATTATTTTTTATAAAGAATAGGGTCAAATTGAAATAATATTTAAATAATGAGGGTTCAATAGAAATACGGAAATATGTGAGGTACTAAATATATAGTTTACCCTTATTAATTTTTTTAATATATATATAAAATAATTTAATTGAATTTTTAAAAATAATTATTAATTGTATGACGAGTCCTTAAAATTTTAAATCTTTATTAATTAATTTAATAATGTTTAACATTAGCGGTGTTCGTCGCACGTGGTAGACTCATCCTAAAAAAATAATATGTTCGTTTAAAATGTTATAGTTCATTGTGCAAGTACATTTGGTCGATTAGTTAAGATTAGATTTAAAGTTTGTCCAAAAAAATGTTATAATTAATTGACTTAAATATTTTAATTTAAACATTCTTTAAGTCTTTGTCAATTTTGAAATTGAACAAGTTAATATTTTCTTAAAAATTAGAAGTAATTTAGTCAATGCATATTTTTTTTAAAATATGCTAGTGTGATGCAAGGGTATAGTCAATGTACATTTTTAAAGTAGGTAAATAGGGATGATCAAGTTTTGGCATTTTAGATCGGAACTGAATGAGTTTGAACTTTGCAGGATCTGCAACAATGTCAGTAGCAGCCCATTTCCCATCTGGCCATCTAGCTTTGCACCACCAAGATAATCTCAGAATGCACAAGTCAAATAAATGATCAAATACAAGTTTGCTTCCCTTGAAGACAATTTCATTTCTACCTTTCCAGACAATCCAAATGAAACTATAAAAACTTAGATTCCATACCTAACTGTTGAGAGACTTTGGAACCAAATCATGCCAATGAATCAACATTTCTCGAACACTTGAGGGCATAACAAAATGAACTTGCCACAGATTACACCATTTAAACCACAAAGCCCACACGAAGTAGCAGTGACAGAACAAGTGCGATACAGATTTCGTGCAAGCTTGGCACAACGGGCATCGATCAGTATTTTGTGAGATAACACCTCTTTTTAGTAGTTCCTGTTTTGTGGGAATTTTGCCATGGATAAGTTTTCATAGGAAGACTTCTACATTTGAGGGGAGATAAGCCATTCCAGACCAGGCTCCAAACTTCATTCTTGTCTGCATTTTCATTGACACATATATTAGAGAACGATCTAACACTGTACATCCTATTCGAGTCGGCCACCCAAACAAGAGAATCATCTAGGGATGGATTTATATTGCTGCCTTTGATGAGATTGGGGAAATCCTCCCACACTGCTTGTTTCCACTCCAGAACTTGCCCACGGAACTCAATTTTCAGCACCAAATCTTATTCTGGAAGTAGCCGAAATCTACTATAACTCCTTGTTTCTTGGTGGCAAGAGCAAAAATTCTAGGGAAAGCATCTTTCAGGGATATATTGCCAACCCAATTGTCAGTCCAAAATTGAATATGATTTCCGTCACCCACTTTGACCCGGACATTAGCCATGAATGAGGAATTTTGATTGGATAGTTAAGCAGTGATGCTTCTCCACAACCAAGACTTATTGGAAGCTGATCGTGAGGTAGGCAGAAGGGATTTCGAGTTAGGTTCATAGATTGTCGAAACAGTTTGGCGCCACAAGCTTTTGAGGCCTGTACCGTAACGCCAGAGCCACTTGCTCCGTAAGGCCATGTTGCGAGTCCTAAGTCAACCAGTCCTAGTCCACCTTTGGCTTTTGGGTAGCACAATATTTCATGCTTAACCCAATGTATAGCACGACTGTCCAGTGAACCCCACAAGAATTTTGTTATCAGTCTTGATAAGGAATTACAAATTGAGGCTGGCATCGGAAATAATGACATGAAATAGGTTGGAAGGCTAGATAGCACCGATTTAACTAAGGTGATTCTTCCTCCGAACGATAAAGTTTTTGATTTCCAACCTGCAAACTTCTTGTTGAATTTTTTCACTAAGGGTGACCACAAGGCTTTAGGATTCTTCTAAAATCCTAGAGGGAGGCCAAGGTACGTAGTTGGGAACTTCTCACTTTTGCAATGGAAAATTGAAGCCCAATGGTCTATTTTTGCAGTATCCACATTTATCCCAAGGAACTTGGATTTGTGCAGATTGATCTGGAGTCCGGATGCTAACTCGAACCCTTTCATGATACGAACCACATTTCTAATTTGAGCTTTGCTATCCCCACAAAAGATGATGAGATCATCTGCGAATTGTAGGTGAGACAATTCCATAGATTTAGTTCCCAATCGAAAACCATTGAAGAGTCCATTCGATATAGCCTTGCTTAGCAAGGAGCTTAGGGCTTCGGCTACCACGTTAAACAAGAACGGTGACATCGGGAAACCTTGCCTTAAGCCTCTAGAGATAGGGAAGGTCTTTGTGTGAGAGCTATTGACGAGCACTGAGATTCTTGCTGACTCGGGCATTCTTTAATCCACCCGCACCATCTGCTGCCAAAACCCATCCTCTTTAGAACAAATAATAGGAACTGCCAGTCAACTGAGTCGTAGGCTTTCCGAAAATCAACTTTAAACACCACTCATGGTAGTCCTTTTCTTCTTTTATAATCAATTAGTTCATTTGCAATCAGTGAACAATCGATAATCTGTTTCCCGGGGTAGAATGCGAATTGCGTATCACCAATAACCATGTGCGCAACCCTTCTCGTGCGTAAGGCCAAGACTTTGGCAAGTAATTTATAAATGCATCTCACAAGGCTAATGGGACGGTAGCCTTCCATGGTGGTCGGATTATTTACTTTCGGAATGAGTACGATGAATGAGTGGTTATAGTTTTGATCTCTGACTTTCCCCTGATAGAAATCTTCGAAAAATTTGCAAATGTCGTCTTTTAGTTTATTCCAGAACTTCTTGAGGAAGTTCATGTTGAACCTATCCAGACCTGGGGCTCTCGAGCCATCAGTGCAGGAGAGAGCATAGGTGATTTCTTCCACTGTAAATTTTTCTTCTAGTTTAAGTGTTGAGGTAGGATCTATCGAATTTAGAAGGCTGTCCAAACGTTCCACCTAGAGAATGTGAAACTCATTGTAAATCTGTCTGAAATGTGTATGTACAGCCAACTTGATATGCCTTGGTTCCGTTGAGATTAAATCCCCAGCTTCGAGCTTAGAGATCAAGTTTTTACTTCTTCTGGAAGAGACATAAATATAGAAAAACTTTGAATTTCTGTCCCCCGCCTTAAACCACCCGAGCCTCTATTTTTGAAGCTATTCTCTTTCATTTTGTCCGATTGTTTTCCACAACTGGGCTCGGGTGGAATGAATCTCCTGTTTAAGAGTGGGATCTTTCATTTTGAAGCCATTCTCTTTTATTTTGTCTGATTGTTTTCTACATTTATTTTTTCAATTTCACATTGACAAGTCGTCGTTAACCGGTCAAGATAAATATATATTAATCCTCTTTCAACAATAAATAAAGAAATTGAATAAGTATAGGGAAAGAGGGTCGATCCGCAGGGAGATTAGCTGGAATTGTTGACTTGAATTTGTTGGATCTGAGTTCCCAGGAAAATCTGTAAAAGCAAAGGAATAAAAAAAGGGGGTGATATGATTTTCGGTGAAATAATAAAATAAAGAGGAAAGAATTAAAAGTAAGAAAAACCAAGTGTGTAAATCAGCCTCGAACCAGCTCCTTCAATTCTTTCGATCATTGAAATGGATTTTTATTTCGGGGATCATGTCGGTTACAGTCTACGAGGCCCAACCCGTCGTAACTTGTTCTTCTCTCGAATAACCAATCCTCCCAAGTCTATCTTCGAAAGATGGTTCTTAAATAAATCAACCACGACTATCGCCGTTAAAATATTTAGAATAAAATAGGAAAAACCCGACTCAGAAATTGTCTAAAAGTAGAATCGCTTCTGATTTTATCTTTCCTTAGCGGACCGCCGCTAAGAGTGTTCATAGGAAGTCGAAATTTGCCACAGGCCGATCCTTCCTCCCAACTATGTTTTTAAGCGAATTCAGACCAAATGGCCCTTTTTGATATGAAAAACGTTTAAAAAACTTTAGTAAGGCCGATTGCCAAACTATCTAAGCAGAAAGATAAAAATAATTTCCCCAAAAGTATTTAAGCAAGTTCAATTCTCACGAATCGAATTGACTTGGCTGGTTCTTGGCTTAAAGAATTTAGCTAAGCATGATATTGATTATCATACTTAACTTGTTTTTAGAAAAGCAATTGAATAACATAAAATAAGTGAAACGAGAAAATAAAGGAAAATGGACTTCGATTAAAGCTAAAAATGTTTATAAAGATAAAAAGACTCAAAAACTAGAAGATGATCTCAAGCCTTCACCAAAGGTTGGTATTTATAGGCTTTAGATTTACAAAGATAAGAGATAGGAAATAATTCAAATTCAAATGTTTGATTAAAATTCAAAAATAAAACTAATATGGATAAAAGCTGATAAGCCTGATCAGATTCTTCTTCCGGAACATTCCAGGAGCTTTTAGAAGTTGCCACGTCACTGCCACGTCACTGCTACGTCAGATGCGTCGTGCCTGGTGTCGTGCCCATGATGCCAATCATGACAGAATAATAAAAAAAACTGCAGAAATGCTCCATTTTCACTGCTATTTCCAGAGTTGGACCCCTGCACAAAATGTAATGGAAACAGTATGTATTAAGCAGCAAGAAGTCACAAAACTTAGAAAATTAGCAAGTGAAATATGTCACATTTGAGAACTCATCAAATTCCCCCTCACTTGTCTCATATTTGTCCTCAAGTATGTCCGAAATAACTTAAACCCAAGAATGCAATTCACAAACCATTACAAGCATCAAACAGAATTATAAAGGCTCTAGCACAAAGGAAGTTCTCGACAGAAACACAATTAACACCAAATAAATACAAGCAAAGAGCAGCCCTTGTTCCTTTTAATTTCCTATCAAGCATTGATCGAATCGTAGCCTAGTCTTAATCCTCACCAAGATACACTCAAGAGCACTCAAAGTGTTTTTAAAGGTAAAACTTGAAGCAGAAACACTCAAAGTCATGCATGAACAAAGGTTTCCATAAGCTTGTAACAAGTTCAATTCTCCACTACTTATTAGAACCGAGGTGCGAAAATCATTAGGTCTTTATTCAAGGTGTAATGTGGGTTTAGCAAAGGATAAAAAGATGGAAAGGAAATAATCAAAGAAATGATCAATGCAAGAATTTCTTACACAACATTCAATGAAAACAAATGAGGAGCTTTAAAGATGGGCAATCAACATACATGTTTCTGTTCTTCGAAACTGTTTTTTTTTGCGAAGCAATTGCTTCCTTATTCTGTTTTTTTTTTCTTTTTTTTCTTTCTTTTTCATTTCGAAGAATTATGCCCTTAATTTGAATTTCAGCTTCCTTATTTTCCTAGTAGTATAGTATCTAGCATTTGATCAATCAAAAAGTGGTTAAGCCAATGGAATGGGATGTAAGGCTAACAAGGGTTCACTAGGCGATGAGAAAGGGTAAATTAAAACGAGAAGGAAAGGAAGAGGTTTAAGGCCTAATGCCTAAATCATTTTAAAGCACCTCGTTCTTAGTGTAGTCTCGAATTGTAAGCAAGCCACAAGTTCTAGATTCCTAAAATTCAAGATGACACTCTCAAGCAAAATAAATGAGCATAATATGAAGAATGCATGCTCAAGGCTCAAAGTCTCACAAAATTGGGCTAATTTTGATTAAGCTAGGCGAGAAATCTAATCAACACAATCAAGAGTAATTAAAAGAGAATGCCAAGCTGCAGATTACCCATATCATTTGATTAAAAAAAATGCTCCAATTCAAGCACTCCTAAGTACTCGAGCAAGTATAATATGCTAGATAACATGAAATGGCAAGAGAAATTCAACTCAAGTTCAGTCAAAGTCAAACATATCATCAAACAAGCATAGGACAAGTGTTGTTGCACCCTCCCCCTCACTTAAATGAATTGCCCCAATTCAAAATAAAATAGGAAAAGTTAAAGCAAAGAGGGGTAAAGGAAACTCCCCGTTATCAACGATGATTGCGGCCACGTCCGCGGCCGCGCCCAGGACGTAGGTAAGAGAGGATTTCGGAAATGTTGTCTTCTAATGCGTGAAGACGGGCAGCAAAATCCGGAACATCGTGAGAGGGCTGCTCTTGGGGAGGAGGGGATTGAGGGGCATTTGGTGCGTTTCTGCGAGTGAAAACCCTCCTTGTTCTTGGCGTTAAAATACCCGGTGGATTGAAGGAGGGTGCGTCTGGTGGTCCATCGAGTAATCCCATGGAGTCCAAGCAACGCTCATCTAAAGCATCCATAGAAAAAGCGTAAGTGAAATGCTCAATGTCAAAATTAGCTATTCTAGATGCAAGGTGAGTAATTAAAGGACGATTATACCAGAGGACAACTTTGAACTGGCGGGCTAACCAAAATCCTAAGTTAACCTTCTTACCTGAATGCATACACCAGAGGAAGAATAGTTCAGTCTTACTTAAAGTGGCAGAGGCATCGTTACGTCCAGAAAAATTGTAGGCAAGGAAACGATGAACATAGCGGAGCCCGGGATCTTGAAGCGCAATAGCCTTAGTAGAACGAGGGTCGAAGGCTATGTCTGTTTGTCCGGATAGCTCAAAATAAGCAGCATTCTCATCGAAATCTGCAGGAATCTCAAATAATGCTGTTAGATAATCGGAGTTTGTGACGTTAGTCACAAAACCCATAGCTAAATTAAACTCATTAACAGACATAGCATAATTTTGACCACATAACTGAAATCTGATAATAGCAGGGGAGTCGGGCGTAATGTAACTAGTTTCGGCAAAAGAAAATGTGGAGTAGAATTCAAAGACCAACTCATAAAACGTTCCACATTTTATTTCAGAATAAGCAGTCCATCCGATAGCATCAAAATAATGTGCAACAGAGTCAGAGATATTCAAATTGACAATAGTATGTTGGGGAATGAATTTGCAAACCCGAAAAGGCCTATGTCGGATGCTCTGAAATTGGTCGAGCTGATCGGCAGAAAAGATGAGGAATCCTTTGAGCTCTTCTTCTGCTGGTACGACATATTTGCACCCACGCCTGTTTCTTTCAGGATTTTCGGTGCCTCTTCTGGGCGGAGAGGGAAAGGATGATGCACTAGAATGCTCGCCATAATTTGCAGAGGTCTGGTGATCTTGATGGAAACCGAATTCAGCCGAGAAGTCCTCTGTGTATCCAAAAGAAGGATGATACATTAGCAACGGTTGAGTAAAAATTGGGGTAGAATTTACCTCAGGATGTTGCTCTGGTTCGGCAAAGTGCATGGAAAAGGAAGGGTTTGTGGACTCCTTCTGTTGGGTATGGAACGAACGCTGCCGAGAGGGTGTGGACGAGTCCACAGTGGGCATTGAATAAAATGACGGCGACGGAGACCGTGGGGATGGCGGACGGCGGCTGGTGCTCGGGCCGGCGACGCTATTGGAATGGTGCGAACGGTGGCTGACGTTCGGGGAGGGAGGCAGAGGAATCGCGGTCGTCTGGGGAATAGGGTTTTCAGCCGGCGGAGTGGTGGCTTGTCGATGACGGCCTCCGCGGCGAGGAGGAGGTGCGGCGGAAGGCTCGGACTCGCTGCTTATTTCCATAAACTGGGGCGGTTGAAAACGGCGCCGTCCGCCGATAACCATCGGTGGTTCTTGGGGGAGGCGGCGGGCTTGTTGCCTTGTGGGCGTCATTATGGGTTGACGGCGGTGGGGACTTGAAAAATCCGGTTTGGGTTTGTTTTTGCGGTGGGGTGAGTTTTGCTAGGGTTTAAGTGTTTTACGCGGAAGGGAAAGAAAAAGAGAAGAGGGGGGAAATTAGGAAAAAATCTGATGGTGTGCAAAGGATAAGGGGTGGAGCTATCGTGCACCGCTCATTACGCGTGCTAAAATGCACCGCGTTTAATGAAACGGTGCACTTTGATGGGGGAATGAATTGCCCTGCTCTTGGTTGACAGAAAAAAACCTGCAATGAGAAAAAAAATTCGATCAGTATACTGGAACAAGGAGGAAAAATAAGAAATAAAAAGAATAAAAATGATAAATAAAAAAAACTAATGGGTTGCCTCCCATTTAGCGCTTTGTTTATTGTCGTTAAGCTCGACCAATTCAATGCTCAGAGTTTCGGTTCTTCGAGGATAATTTCCTCAATGTGTTCGATGGGTGCGCTTTCGAAGAATGGTTTGAGCCGCTGTCCATTTACTTTAAATCGTGCACCCGAGCTATCTTCAATTTCCACGGCTCCATGAGGGAAGGTATTGACTACGGTAAATGGTCCGCTCCACTTAGACTTAAGTTTTCCTGCAAAAATTTTCAACTTTGAGTTAAATAGGAGAACCTTTTGTCCAATTGAAAAGGATTTAAATGAAATGTGTTTGTCATGAAATGCTTTAGTTTGTTCTTTATAACGTTGTGCGCTATCGTAAGCGTTTCGGCGAATCTCCTCTAGTTCTTGGATATGGAGTTTCCGTGTTTCGCCAACAGCGCTCATCTCCATATTACATTCTTTCACCGCCCAAAACGCTTTATGTTCAAGTTCGACCGGGAGATGACAAGGTTTACCAAAGACAAGGCGGTAAGGTGACATGCCGATAGGTCCTTTGTATGCGGTCCGATATGCCCATAACGCGTCGACCAACTTCAAGCTCCAATCCTTTCGATTGGGTTTTACAATTTTCTCTAGGATTGACTTAATTTCCCTATTTGAAACTTCCGCTTGTCCGTTAGTTTGCGGATGATAAGCCGTTGATATTCGCTGCGTCACGCCATATTTCTTCATCAAGGCTTCGACGATTCGATTGACAAAATGTGTTCCCCTATCACAAATAATCGCCCTTGGAGTTCCGAATCTGGAAAAAATAAATTCACGCAAGAAGTTAGTCGTGGTTCTCGCATCATTTTCACGGGTGGCTTTCGCCTCAACCCATTTCGAAACGTAATCGACTGCTAAAATAATATAAAGATTTCCATAGGACGAAATAAAAGGTCCCATATAGTCGAGTCCCCACACGTCGAATACTTCGCATATATGGATTGGATTTAATGGCATTTCGCTTCGACGACTTAGGTTCCCAACCCGTTGGCATCTGTCACATGATTTGTAAAAATCGTAAGTATCTTTAAATAAGGTAGGCCAAAAGAACCCACACTCGAGAATTTTGTGCGCAGTTCGCTTAGGGCCAAAATGTCCGCCACAAGCGTAAGAATGACAAAATTTAAGTATAGAAGTTACCTCGCTATTACTTACGCAACGACGAATTATTTGATCAGAACACAATTTCCACAAATATGGATCATCCCATATATAATATCTAGCATCTCTTTTAATACGTTTAACCGCGGGTTGAGACAAATTGTTAGGGACCTTACCAGTGGCTAAAAAATTCGCCAAATCGGCAAACCAAGGGAATGTTACCTTAACTTCCATTAGCGATTCATCCGGGAATTCATCTCGTAGAGGGAGTTCGGTTGGTGATGTCGCCAAACGGCTTAGGTGGTCCGCCACCAAATTCTCGCTGCCTTTCTTGTCTTTGATTTGGATGTCAAACTCTTGTAACAAGAGTATCCATCTAATCAAACGAGGTTTCGCGTCTTTTTTGTTGATCAAATACTTCAATGCTGCATGATCAGAAAAAATGAGAATTTTAGTTCCTAATAAATAAGGGCGAAACTTATCTAATGCAAAAATGACAGCAAAAAGTTCCTTTTTTGTTGTAGAATAATTTCGATGTGCCGAATCAAGAGTTCGAGAGGCATAAGCGATAACATGTGGTCCTTCTTTGGATCTTTGTCCAAGTACCGCGCCTACACTTAGATCGGAGGCATCACACATGATTTCGAAGGGTAGCGACCAATCCGGGGGCTGCACTATTGGAGTGGAAATAAGTCGTGCTTTTAGTTCATCAAATGATTCTTTACAAGCTTTGTCCACATCGAATGGTGCATCTTTTTGTAATAGGCGACAAAGTGGTTGTGCGAGTTTAGAGAAATCCTTTATGAAGCGTCGATAGAATCCTGCATGACCAAGAAAACTTCGAATTTCCCTCACCGAAGTGGGGTATGGAAGTGAGCGAATAACATCTACTTTAGCTTTATCAACGGCTATTCCTTGGGCAGAAACCACATGACCGAGAACTAAACCCTTACTTACCATAAAGTGACACTTCTCATAATTTAAAACCAAATTATACTCAATGCATCGATTAAGCACATATGAAAGATTAGAGAGACATTTAGAAAACGAATCGCCGCAAACGGTGAAATCATCCATAAATACCTCTATACCTTGCTCAATGTGATCGGAGAAAATGCTTAGCATGCAGCGTTGGAAAGTGGCTGGAGCGTTGCATAGCCCGAAAGGCATTCGCCTATATGCAAATGTGCCAAATGGACAAGTAAATGTAGTCTTTTCTTGATCTTCGGGTGCTACCGGTACCTGAAAAAATCCAGAGAATCCGTCAAGACAACAATAATGTGTTTTTCCAGCAAGTCTTTCGATCATTTGATCGATGAACGGTAAAGGGAAATGGTCTTTTTGAGTTTGGGAATTAAGTTTCCTATAATCGATACACATTCGCCATCCGTTTTGAACTCTTTTTGGAACCTTCTCACCTTCATCATTTTCGATAACAGTTATTCCCGTTTTCTTAGGTACAACATGAATTGGACTAACCCACTTACTGTCAGAAATTGCATAAATGATGTCGGCATCTAACAATTTTTTGTATTTCTTGTCTTACCACATCCATCATTGGTGGGTTTAGTCGACGTTGTCCCTCTCGGATAGGTTTTGCGCCATCCTCTAATTTTATTTTGTGCATGCACGTGGAAGGACTCAAGCCTTTGATATCGGCTAATGTCCATCCGATTGCTTCTCTATGGATGACCAGCGTAGCAATTAACTCCTCCTCTTGTTGTGACGACAATTCGTTTGATATGATGACGGGTAGAGTTTCTTTGTCGCCCAAGTATGCATATTTCAAGTGTGGTGGGAGTTGTTTCAATTCTAACTGAGGTGCCTGCAAAATTGTGGGAAGCGGTTTAGATTGTGATGGAGTTAATCGAATTTCAGAAATTAAAGAGAGGGTAGAAATTGTTTCGCCTAAGTTGTCATCATTGAGATCTTTCAATTCCCTACAAAAATCATGAAATAAATCAGTTCCGATAAAGTCATTAGCCAAAGGATCTATAATATCAATGAAATTAAGGCTTTCGACAGAATCAAGATATTTCATAGCTTTATATACATCAAACTTCACTACCTCTCCATCAAACTCCATGGTTAAAATGCCATTACGAACATCAATTTTTGTGTGTGCGGTTGATAGAAAAGGACGTCCAAGCAAAATTTTAGACCCAGTATTGCTACGATCATTCTCCATATCAATAATATAAAAGTCGGGATATATAATCGACCTATCAGCCAATTGTACTGTTACCTTAGTTTCCTTCAGTGGATCATTTGAGATTTTTCTATAAACATTTAAAGGCATGACATTGATGGAGGCACCCAAATCGCACATGGCCCTTTTTATTCCAACGTTCCCAATTTTATAGGGGATTGCAAACATACCTTGATCCTTGTATTTTGGTGGTGGCGGTCTTTGAAAAATGGCTGAAATATTCTCGCCAAGGTTAACCCTCTCATTTCCCGACAATTTTCTTCGGTTTGTACATAGATCTTTCAAAAACTTTGCGTATTTAGGGACCTTCCTAATAACATCCAAGAGTGGAATGTTGATTTCTACCTTTTTGAACACTTCCATTATTTCCTTTTCTTCCTCCTTCTTGTCCTTTTTCGTTAGTCTTCCTGGAAAAGGTGGAACAGGTTCGTAAGTAGAAATAGGAATTTTAGAATTGATGTTACCTGAAGTGGGAGGAGACTTGTCCTTTTGGTGTTCCGAGGAGCTCTCAGATTTTTGCTCGCCCTTTTTCGGGGGTTCAGGTGCTATCACGGTTCCACTTCGCAAAGTGATTTCGCTCACATTTTCCCTTGGATTGACTTCGGTTTGCGATGGTAATTTTCCTTGAGATTCTAGTCGCCCTATTGTTTGAGCTAATTGACTAACTTGTTTGTCTAGTTCCTGAAGGTGAGATTGTGTTTGGTTTTGGAACTTTTCTTGTGAAACGGCTAGCCTTTCAACAATAGATTCAAGGGAAGATTTCTGAGGGGTTTGATTTGGGTAGGGAGGTTGTCTAGCTTGGAAATTTGGATTCCTATTACCATAGCTAAGGTTAGGATGATCTCGCCACCCAGGGTTGAATGTGTTGCTTTGCGGATTGTAGGGTCTTTGGGGAGGTCCGGGAAAATTGTTCAAGGCGTTGACTTGGGCATTAGTCGTTTCCCTCAACATTGGGCATAGATCAGTGGCGTACAAATCCCACATGCCTTAGCAACTCCTATTTCTACTGAAACAAGTGAATGCACAATATTAGTCAAATTATCAATCTTATTTTCTAATGTAATTGTGCTTACTGAATGAACCCGTCGACTGGGTTCACTTGCAGAACCAAATTGTTGTGAATTCGCAGCCATTGTGGAGATTAATGTTCTTGCTGCAGTAGGAGTCATGTTGACGAGCGCGCCGCCGCTTGCCGCATCTACCATTTTTTGTCCATCGGTAACATTCCTTCGTATAGATACTGAAGGAGTGTCTGCTCGGATAAGCCATGTTGCGGACAGCTTGCACATAGCTTCTTGAACCTTTCCCAATAATCATATAGGGATTCGTCGTGCATTTGTTGGATACTCAAAATGCTTCGCCTAAGTTCAGTCGCTTTTGCTGCAGGGAAATACCTGTCAAGGAAAACACGAGAAAGATCAGCCCATGTATTAATAGAATCCGGAGGTAAATAAAATAACCACTCTTTAGCCGTTCCGGCTAAGGAAAAAGGAAAAGCCCTTAGTTTTATCTGATCCTCTGAAACTCCTTGCGGTTTCATGCTGCTACACACCATGTGAAATTCAACAAGGTGTTTATGTGGGCTTTCAGTAGGGAGGCCATTAAAGGTGGGTAATAGGTGAATTAGGCTCGTTTTGAGTTGGAATGGGGTATCACCGTGAGGAAAGGCGATACAAAGGGGTTGTTGCACAGTAGGGGCTGTGTTCAGCTCTCGAATCGTTTGTTCCGCCATCGGTTCTGGTTCCTGTGTAGGTTCTTCGATTGGTGTAGATTCGGAGGTGGATTCTTGTTCGGGTTGTCGTGTGCTTTGTTGTTTCTTTCGTCGAAGGGTTTCACCGTGAGTTCTACGAGCGCTTGCTTCGATTTCCGGGTTATATGGAGCTAAAGGACCCGGATTTTTCCTGGTCATAAAATAAAACAAAAATCAGTCAAAAATTTCCGAAAATAAATCTCCCCGGCAACGGCGCCAATTTTGACAAGTCGTCGTTAACCGGTCAAGATAAATATATATTAATCCTCTTTCAACAATAAATAAAGAAATTGAATAAGTATAGGGAAAGAGGGTCGATCCGCAGGGAGATTAGCTGGAATTGTTGACTTGAATTTGTTGGATCTGAGTTACCAGGAATATCTGTAAAAGCAAAGGAATAAAAAAAGGGGGGTGATATGATTTTCGGTGAAATAATAAAATAAAGAGGAAAGAATTAAAAGTAAGAAAAACCAAGTGTGTAAATCAGCCTCGAACCAGCTCCTTCAATTCTTTCGATCATTGAAATGGATTTTTATTTCGGGGATCATGTCGGTTACAGTCTACGAGGCCCAACCCGTCGTAACTTGTTCTTCTCTCGAATAACCAATCCTCCCAAGTCTATCTTCGAAAGATGGTTCTTAAATAAATCAACCACGACTATCGCCGTTAAAATATTTAGAATAAAACAGGAAAAACCCGACTCAGAAATTGTCTAAAAGTAGAATCGCTTCTGATTTTATCTTTCCTTAGCGGACCGCCGCTAAGAGTGTTCATAGGAAGTCGAAATTTGCCACAGGCCGATCCTTCCTCCCAACTATGTTTTAAGCGAATTCAGACCAAAGGGCCCTTTTTGATATGAAAAACGTTTAAAAAACTTTAGTAAGGCCGATTGCCAAACTATCTAAGCAGAAAGATAAAAATGATTTCCCCAAAAGTATTTAAGCAAGTTCAATTCTCACGAATCAAATTGACTTGGCTGGTTCTTGGCTTAAAGAATTTAGCTAAGCATGATATTGATTATCATACTTAACTTGTTTTTAGAAAAGCAATTGAATAACATAAAATAAGTGAAACGAGAAAATAAAGGAAAATGGACTTCGATTAAAGCTAAAAATGTTTATAAAGATAAAAGGACTCAAAAACTAGAAGATGATCTCAAGCCTTCACCAAAGGTTGGTATTTATAGGCTTTAGATTTACAAAGATAAGAGATAGGAAATAATTCAAATTCAAATGTTTGATTAAAATTCAAAAATAAAACTAATATGGATAAAAGCTTATAAGCCTGATCGGATTCTTCTTCCGGAACATTCCAGGAGCTTCTAGAAATTGTCACGTCACTGCCACGTCACTGCTACGTCAGATGCGTCGTGCCTAGTGTCGTGCCCATGATGCCAGTCATGACAGAATAATAAAAAAAACTGCAGAAATGCTCCATTTTCACTGCTATTTCCAGAGTTGGACCCCTGCACAAAATGTAATGGAAACAGTATGTATTAAGCAGCAAGAAGTCACAAAACTTAAAAAATTAGCAAGTGAAATATGTCACATTTGAGAACTCATCAAAATAATATGTCTCTTTTATTTTGTCTGATTGTTTTCTACATTTATTTTTTCAATTTCACATGTATAACATCGAAATAATTTTATTAAAAAAAATTATTGTTTTCGGTTACCTCAACCTACAACTTCACTGCACAACTAAGCAAGAATTCTTATTGCCTTGTAGTCATACCGTTGCTACTTGAAAGTATTAAACCATTTCTAAATTCTATATCAAATTCAGATGTGTCTTGGCTGTGAACCGTGGCATTATCTAACTCTACACTAGTTTTTTTGTTCAATTCCACTACACATGTAGATCTTGAAATGCCATGGTCAGAGTTGCACCCCCAATGATTCTTCACTGGGGAACTCACTGACCGACTCGCTGAGATGCCGGTCTTCCTTTTCTTCTCAAATGAAACCAAGTTTGATGCTCCATTCCAGTTTTAGTTCGACTGCAAATAGTTGATCTCATAAATCTAGGCACTTCTGATCCGACATTATTTCCTTTGCTGTTGTTGGTAAAGGCAAGCTCAGAAGGTAGCACGAGTTCAGTAGATAAATCAGAACTCAGAAGGCTCCACTTGCTCTGCCTGGTCAATTCTAGTTTTTGGTTCAAATTTTGGATCTTTCTTCTAATATGTCCATCTTCGTCTTCAATTGTTTTAATCTTATGCTGTAGAATTTTGATAGCAGCTTCCCTCTGGTTTCTTACTTGCTGCAAAATTAGGTGAATGAAAAGTGGAATTTATAGAACAAGTATGATTGGTTTACTTAATGAATCTTTAAGCACTTGACTCAACTTCAAAGCCCGGTTGAAGTTGCTTATTCGGATGGAAACAAGGTTCTTGATTCTGGTTCCTCCCTTTGGATCATTTTGAATGGAAAGGCTGCACACAAACATCACTGCATTTAAATCAGCAGGTATTTCCATACATCTGTATTTAAATTAATTCGATGATTATATATGTAAAATTAAAAAAAATTTAGAAAACGAATAAGATATATATTAAAATTAATGATTTATAGCACAAACTAGTACTGGGCACAGTGGCTAAGCCACTCCACTTGCCCTTGCCTTACCTGGGTTTGCATCCTGCTGAATGCAAGTTTTTCTGTTTTTATTTTTCTCATCTAATTAGGTGGTGACATGTGTCACTACTTGATTGGAGGAGAAAAATAAATTTATTAAATCAAATATAAATAATTAAATTTCTATTATAAGGTGTTGACACATGTCACCACCTAATTGGATGCTTAATTTATTTTATTAAATTAAAATTATAACCAAATTAGTAAAATGTATAAGTAATGAGGACCAAATGTGGAATTATTTAAAATTTTACTAACTGCCACGTCACTCTCTCCGTTGGGTTTTAATGACAGGTGGTCACATTAAGACTACTTATATAGTTGAGTGGTCATATTACCACAATTAAAGCATAGTGGTCAAATCGAGACTAATCCCATAATGAAGTGATCATTTGAGTAGTTTAGCTTATAATTTGATACTATTAGAGCGAAGATAACAAAAACCGATTGATTTGTACAAATTCAAAATTAAAAGAAACTTGAAGAGTGTTTAAAGTAAAATATTTATATATGAATTAGTGAGATGTGTGTTGGGGTACAAACAAAGTTTTCTTAAACTATACCAACCTTCTTGATTGGGCCAAGAAATAGCTGCTAAGAAAATTGTGCCCAATTGTAAAGACTCAATATTCGAGTCAATTGCCGACAGTTAACTCGAAATTTTATACTATGAATTGGTGAGATGTTTGAGTTTCTTGGGCTTAGCATCGGGCCTTAGTGAGTAAATAATTGGATTGGTTATATGCTTGATTTCTCCCGTGAATACATATTAAAAATAGTTTGTACTCAAATTCTGGTTATATGCTTGATTTGTTTCAAATTTCAAGTTTCAAGCAATTTCGCCCTCTTCCAGTCCTGCCATTGTGTCATACAATGGCTTGTGTAGTGTCTCTGGTAAATAACATGTAAGCATTCCTCCAATCATTCCACATACTCCGAACACCATAAACGGAAAACCGCCGCCCAAAACCACCACAAACGGTGCCAATATAGCTCCCATCTGTGCTGCCTGAGTTGCACATCCGAGTGCCGCGTTTCTCACCACCGTAGGGAAGAGTTCCGCCGTGTAGATAAACAACAAATTGTACGTCCCTGCCATGCCGAATATCCCTAGAATCCCACAACACACTCTTGTTACTTTCCATATTCCTACATTTGCCATCATGCTCCCCATGAAGCAAAAGATTGCACTAAACCATTGTGTCCCGATCGCCAACGGCTTCCTTCCGAATCTGTCCAATAGAACTGCTGTTATGGCGAATGCTGGCATTTCGGCCACTGCATTGACGAGGACAGTGAGGTAAAGGTTCGTCTCGAGGTTGACGACGTTTAAGCTAAGGCCATAGTACACAACAGAGCAGGCGAAGTTGATTCCCACAGCTAGGAATAGTCGAATACGAGTGATCGGTGATCGAATTACGTCTATGATAGAACCATTGATTGGTTCTTTATCCACTGTTGTTTCTTTCCAATTTTGATTACCATTCGAACCATCATTAGCTTCGTCATCCAGTGCAAGTGTGACTCCATCAGGAAGGTGATGTCCATTGGACTTAGCAATGGATCGCATAATTTTCATCGCTTCGTTCGATTTTCCGCGGACGAGGTACCACCGAGGGGATTCGGAGATGAAAGGAATCACCAGGACAAGGAAAAGGACAGAGGGAACAGAGGAGGCAACATAAAGCGCACGCCATGTTGGGAAAACGTAAGCTATGCCCGAGAGTAATGCAATTCCTCCTGAAAAGAAATAGAAAGTCGACATTCCAGCGACACCGCGTTTCGCTGGACCGACAGGTTCGGTGGCAAGGACGAAGGCACATAGACCGACGCCTCCGGTGCTGAATCCGGTTACGAATCGGAGCATGACATACGTTATATAGTCCGGGGATAATGATGTAAGGCAGCCAAATATAGCATTTAAGATGCAAACTGCGGTTAAGGAACCTTTTCTTCCGAGTTTGGAGTCTGATAGATGACCAAATACGCCAGCACCTGAAAATGTTCGAACCAGAATTATCAACAACAAAAACCAAATTGAACAAAGAAACAATGATCAATTGGGTTGTAACTATACAGATTAGACATCAGAGGGTTAGTTAGTCTTACATAATCAAATATAAGAGTTTATTTGATCCAAGCTTCGACTTTTTTCATCGAAAAAAGTCGAAACAGACAGGAAAATAAAGGACCAAAGGAAACAAGAGCTATAAAAGTCTCACCAATCATGCAGGCGCCAAAATACAAGGCCTGGACAAGGCCGACCTTATACTTGTCCCCACAGACCAACCCCCACTGAGCCACCGTGGAGCTCCCCGGACCACCTTCCCATTCCCACGACCCCGGTTCCAGCCCACAAATACTGCTCCGGTTCTCATTGCAGCCACCAACACAGCGCCAAGCAGGCTCCCGGTCCGCAAATATCATCACCATGGTATGGAAAGCTTGCAACGCCCAAGCCAAGCTAGTTAACACAAAGTGTTTGAGTTGCCAGTACCCAAACTCTCCGCAGTAGGTCTGCAACATGTCGTCTATGCAAAGCTTCTTGGGTTCGGATCCGAGCCCGGGTTCTTTGGATGGAACCAGCAGAGGTGAACCTAACGAAGAACAATGGCTACTGGGATCTGATTCTCTGGAGTTAGCCATATCTGGACCAGGGACTAGGGTGTGCATGTATATGTTTCTTCTCTAGGTTTGGTTTATTTTAGAGCTATTTTGGTTAACCTAGTCTACATATGTAGGGAAGTTTGTAAATTGTAATACAATTTGTGTGTGTGATGCAGGAAAAAAATCTTTCGCTCCTAATAATGCATTCCTATGCATCACGCTAAAATTATTTAAACTTAAAATTCACTTTTTAAGTTAGGGGTACTAAAGGAGGTATAATTTGAGGACAGATAATTTTTTTCCGTGCTATAATAGGGTTGACACGTGAAGACTTGTCTATTCATTAATTTGGTGAGACATGGAAAGGAAAGTGAGGACTGGGATTAGAAGTTGGTGTATTATGTCATATATAGAGAGAAAATTTAAAAGAAAATAACATTTATTGTGAAATTTAGAGCAGATAAAATTTGACTTGATTCATAATTTTTTTTTATTTAGGGTATTTAATTTGAATTATTCGTGTCATTTGAGTCTTGAGTTTGAGTTTTCTCAACTTGAAAAACTGAAAAATTAAATTTTACAGTTTTACGATTTAGTCTATAATTTCTCTTCTTCTTCTTTTTCTTCAATTCCTCGTTATTTTAAATAAAATTTTGACCAAATTTGGACTACGTGTTCCTAAATCACATTAGAATACATCTTTAGCTTTAATTCATATTTTTGAAAATAAATATCTTTTTTTGTAATTTAGTCCCTCAACTTTATATGATTTCTTTATTTTTTTAGTTTTTCATTTGTTTTAAGTCCATTTTTAACCAAATTTGAATCACATATTCCTAAAACAACTTAAAATACTTATTTAGCTTTAATTCATATTTTTAAAAATATTTTTTTTTCAATTTAGCACCTCAACTTTGTATGATTTCCTCGTTTCTTCAATTCCTCCTCGTTTTAAATCCATTTTGACCAAATTTAAACCATATACTCCACTAACACCATATAATATCTATATAAGTTCAATTGATAATTTTAACAATATAATTTTTTATAATTTAATCTCTTAACTTTATATTTTATTCAATTTAATCCTTCAACTGTATTTTTTGTAAATGCTTTTCTTCTTACCAATTCTTTGAATCCTTTATACTTCATTAACTTTTTTTATTGGTTTTGGTAAAGTGGTAGATTCAACAGGAAAGATGTATAGTAGTTTGTACGAATCCGATAGAAATGAAATGTCATTGAAAGTAGTAAGTGAAGGTCCTTTTGGTATCTCTTGTATGGTTCAAAGTTTTGATAAATTCATTAATTAGAGCAGATGGGTGGGGAGCTGATTCCAGCTGGAGAATGCAAATGTGATTTCCAAGATGGATATTATTGAAGCTGCTGGTAACTTTAATTCTACCAGACTAGAATCGTCGGTTCGGAAGCTGGCAGATAAGGTTATAATTAGGGTTTAAGGAATTAGGAGTATGGTGTATTTTTTAGGGTTTAGAGTTTAAGATGTAGAAACTAAAGTTAGAGTTTAAAATTTAATTTTTAAGTAATTTTTAATGTGCAAGCATAGAAGAGGCATGATTAGAGGGCAGAGGATTTTTACCCCATAAAAATGAAAACGATGGAGGAGAACAGATTTGAAGATTTGTTGGATAGTTTTATTGGGAGTCGTATGCTTTAAAGCTATTGTTATGATTCAAAGTTGAATAATATTTTTTTTGAACCAGAAGTTGAATAATATTGAGATGGGCTAAAATTTTTGTGCCTTTGTTTCAAAGCTAAAACAGAAATAAAAATTAAAAAATAGAAATCAAGATATACAAAAAAAAATACAAATCTAGAAAATTATTTAAAGATTCAAAGAGGAAAAAAAATTGATGGTGTTTATGGTTGGAGTGAACCACTATTGACGATGACAATGAGTGCTTGTTATTAGGGCTTTGTGGGGGGAAAGGAGAAGAAAAAAAAAACGAAAGAGACGAAACAAGAAAAAATGGAAAAACTGTAACCATGCCCTGTATTTTTTTTTTTGTCATAAAAAGAAAAGATAAAATTTCAACCACGCCCTGGTAGCTTTAGAGAATTTCACGTGTCCATGCCACGTCATCATTTGACACCGTTAGTGTCAAGTGACATTTTAGAAGACGGAAGCAAAGTATAAAGGGCACATTCAACAGTTACAAAGTAGAGGTACCATATTAAAATTTTTGTAAAAATACATGGGACATTGGTACCATTATTCCTAAAAATAAAACATTTGCTCAAAAAAAAAGTTTAAAACACATAACAAGTAAAAGATGTAAACACATGTTGCAAGGCGACAATCTTTTCGCCTAAGAACATCAAATTTTGAATACTTAATCAGATCGGCACTTGATGAATCAACAATGAAGTGATCCCAGTCTTCACAACATTCCCAACATGTGTATATCCATCTCCTTCCTTGTAAAGGAAATCCATAACCCTCGCGAGGTTCAGAATGCGAGTCAGGACCGGCAACGGAGCCGCCGCACTTGGTTTAATCGACAACTCCTGGTTTATATCCTTCCAAGCATCCTCAACTTGCTTCTTTAACTCTTCGCACGCCTTTTCTTCCGAAACTTCGTGTTGTTTGATGTAGCATTCAACGGCGGATGCAACATGTCCTCTCTCTTGCTCAAACTGCGCCCAAGGTGACAAAATCAAACATCATATAAACACATGAGATGAAGAAAGTAGTAAGGTTGGTACCTTGTGCGAAACAATATCGTCCATGAGACGGGCGATGATCGTCGAAGCTCTAACGATCTTAGGGTTGTGAGATGCCCAATTGAAGGTGTCTTCTGTAACAACGTCTCCCATTCCAACAAAAGATGTGATTGTAACCATGATGTAGCCAGATGATACCAATGCATTTGCCATGTAATCTTCTACTGTTGGTACGTACTGTTCATTGTACCATTTGGCCTCAACGAAATAAGCTTCGGATAATTGTTTCATCTGAAAATTAAAAAAAAAACAAGATATATACTACTAACTACAAAGTAAATAATGATAAATGAGATTGAAAAAAGGGTTTTGTTAGTGAGAATTTACTGCTTCTTTTGCATACTGAACTCTGTATGATTTTCCCTGTTTTGTCATCACTTCCTCCATTTCTTCATAAAGATCTAAGAGTGCTTTGTAGAAATGTTGCATGTACGTCGGAAGTCGGTCGATACAGTCAGTTTCCCACCTCTCGATCGCATTCGTAAGGAGTCGAAGTTCTTCGAATGTGCCATGAACATCATATATGTCATCCGTAGTCGATGCCATGGCTATTGCTTTTGTCAATATCTCTCTGGCATAAGAGTATTGTGGCTCAAAGTACACTCCCAATATCCAAAAATAACCTTCAACCAATCTATCTCGTGCAAAGGGTAATTTCCCTGCAAAATCTAAATCTTTCCACCACCTGAAATTATATAAACCGTTACCCCCAAAGTTTAATATTCGAAAAATTTCGAAACCAATTGCATGTATTAGAATTAGCAAGTGGTATAAATATAATCACCTAGAGATCTTGCTTAGCTCTTCCTTGTGCAGATTTTGTAACAAGTTGAAATCCAACTTTGCAAACATCAATAAAGCTCTGTCATGTGAATCGTTGTCTTGATATAGGGAAATGAAGTGCCGTGCCTCCAACCTCGGCAAGCTCTTCCGGTTCGGTCGGTTCAGGGCATGGGAGACTCGTGCTGAAAGGGGATATCGAATGCCGTCGGCTTCGGCAAACTTTAGATGAGTGGTGGTGAAAGCAAGTGCTTCTTCTAGTATATGCTCTCCATGAACGTTCAAGTGGGACGCTTCATATAATTCTAGCAAGCCTTTGACATCTCTTGTTAGGGACATCTTGAACTTTCCTCTGTCATCTTTGAACTTGTTGAATATTTCTGTTTAATCAAAGAAATGTTAGCTCTTGTACTCTGAACAAATGTTAAATTTGCATCGTAAAAGTGCGTAAAGTGATCGGAGAGTTACCGGATCGAACATTGAAGCCATTCTCTCTGAGCAATCGAAATCGAAGAGCCGTAACCTCGAGACTTTGGTCAGCATTGTTCGCGTGATGATGATCATTAATACTTTGTAAAGTATCTTCAATCTCTTGCTCGAAATGGTAACTCACACCTAAGCGTTTGATTGTGTCAATTAACTGCAATTTGTTGGATGGCTCGTCTGTAGCCACCATAAGCATCCTTTTTATTTCTTGTTTCAGCTCCTCGTAATCTTGCCGAGTTCCGGCATCGATATTCTGCAGAGTATCAAGCATTAATTCCACTCATTCGTACTGAAAATGCAAACATGAAAAATATAATGAAGTAAACGTAATTGTTCACCATTTCAGAGGGACAGGAAAGGAAAATATCACCCCAAATGCTGGGATGAAAGTTGGCAGAGCGACGATTCTCGTTGGACATGGAATGATGAGGTGAAGCAGGAAGTGATGAAGAAAGGAGGGAAGACATTTTCTCAGAATTGCCTGAGACTAAGTGCTTATATTTTGGTGTATTTATAGATACATTTCTCAGGTGACAGAATGCGGGTAAAAATTTCCTGTCCTCTAACCATACCTCCTTCTATGCCTCCTGCCTAAAAAATAGTTAAAAATTAAATCTTGCCCTATAACCCTAATTTTCATATCCTAAATCTTAAACCCTAAACCCTAAACTCTAAAAAATACACCTTACCTCTAATTCCCTACACCCTAACTCTAAGCTCCAACTTTAAAAACCCCAAACTCTAAACCTTAAACCCACTATTTTAAATTGGATGCACAAAGGGCCGATGATTTCCATCCACAGAATGCTGAAATTATTGCTTCAATGTCGGTACGTCTCACGTTTTTCTCATGCTAGTCATGGTGGTGCCACTCATGAGGAACACGTTTTTTTAAATACGTGTCAAACTTTTAACTTTTATTGCGTTATATTTTCTGTCTAACATTTTATTTTGTTAATATTTTAAAGTTAATCCATTCAATCATTATCATCCAATAAATAACCTTAAATGTCAAATTTTCTATCACCATTAAACACTACGTCGTTATCGTTGGAGTTGGAGCAATAAAATCTCGTTCTCTTATCATAAGAGTAGTAAATTTTAATCGTCGTTTGTCCTGTTCTATGTTTGTGAAACTTATTTTTACATTTATTGTTTGTTGTTTAATTGACATCTCGTTCATGGGTAAAGATTATAAAGTTAGACGTGTGCACATATATTTTTAGTTTAATCCTTTTTAAATTTAAAAGATTATAGATAAATTAGATAGAAGAGAGTTCATGTGTCATTTTCTATGCTCTTTGTATGTTCTACTAATAATTTAAAAGATTAATTATATATAAGCCTAATGAGTAATAAATCGGTAAACGTTGAGTGACTTGTTTGTAATAGCAACCATAGGGGTCCTTGGTGGGTTGTGTGTTGTTACGTGCTAGGTAAAGGCACTCACTACAAGAATATAGGTTTTTAGTGACAAATTGATAGTGACTGAGAATAATTTTGTCACAAATATTAACTTTTTGTGACAATTTTTTTGTACGACACAATTAGTATAAGTAATTGTGACATATTTTTATTTGGTCACTGTAACAGTAGTAATTGTGACGATTGCATTTTTCACAAATGAATTCTCAATATAAGTATACAATTGTGACACAAAGTTTATTCTCAATATAAGTATACAATTGTGACACAAAGTTTAATCCGT
Organism: Hibiscus tridactylites; assembly: GCA_958450335.1. Classification (NCBI taxonomy): domain Eukaryota; kingdom Viridiplantae; phylum Streptophyta; class Magnoliopsida; order Malvales; family Malvaceae; genus Hibiscus; species Hibiscus tridactylites. The sequence goes on along the minus strand of OY288273.1, from coordinate 96,365,217 downwards.
TGCGCGTTGAAGACATATCGAAGCCTTTAGAGTACGTTATAAGAGTTTGTAGCAAGGAATCTTCATCGTTATGTGGGAATAACGTTTGTGAAGCAAGTGTGGATAATCCACTTCCAGAATCGATCTGTGGATGCGTGTTGGTTAGAGGACCCTCTGTTCGCTTAAAGATGAGTCTTGTTGATACTTGAAGAGTATCATCACCCTTCGCAGAGGCATTTCTCGGAGATAGTGGATTCGGGACACACTAGTTCATCGGAGTATGACCGAAGTTGGATGTTCTTCGGGTTTGATAGAGCTATCTTCTTGTGAGTTGTAACACATTGGAAATTGTTTGGGTTAATCAAGTGCGATGCTAGCCAGTAATGTCGAAAGTTGTACCTCGAGCGAACCTAACATTTGGTAATGAGAATGTTGAACCATTACCCTTCTATCGTGATCTTCGTATTGGTTGTTTAAAGAATGACACCACTTGATTGTGAGACATGTTTGACCGTTCGATAGATGCTAATGTGCATAGTTCGATGCTTGGGAGCTTTCGTATCGCTAGAGTGTTTGTTTATATTTCTTGGATGAGTCGTCAGAACTTCTTCCCTATTAAGAATGTGAGTGGATTTTAAGGAAAGACCGATTTGGACGTCAGTACCCATCGTCATTGTCAAAGGATAAATGCCCAGTTGAGAAAGTCAGAAGTTCTGTTGCAAAGGTGCAACTCGAACGAGGTTTCTTTGGTCCAAGTGTTTCGCCCAAGGAAGAATAGGCGCGTCAAATAGTAAAAAGTTGGTTAGTTGAAGTGATGTTTAAACAGTTGATAGATCGTCAAGTAATAGTGAAATACCGTTGCACGTCTCCTAAGGTGGATGTATCGTTTAACTGATTGTGATGTACCCGTGTGTTTTTCTAGGATAGGTTCGAGAATAAGATGGTTGTGGTTAAAGCATCGAGGCTTGTAGTTTGAAATGAATTTTGGAATGAGGATCTCTCTTTAAAGTGTGACGTGGTAACGGTGGATGTATACGATGACGTTTGAGGTGTTTTAGCTATGATAAGGTGGGAGCCACCACTTTGTCTCTCGGAAATAAGTTTGATGCTTTGTGTGACACATGTGAATGTATAAAGAGTATGGAAAGATGAGTGTTGGCAAGATAATTACCTTAATGACCTTGTGTGTGGGAAAGGTTAGTTACCGTGTAATCAGTTAAGGAATCAAGGTTTGAGGCTTCGTAAATGCTTTTGCTTGTATCACAGTTTCCTAGAGTCAAGTCGAGGAACGTTGGTAGGAATCTGAACTACGTGAGACCGTTATGTTGTGGTAGTGGTGTTGAACTGATTAAAGTCGAGTAAGATTTCAAGACCTCGAGGATGTTTTGTTGTATCGTCAGGGTTGCGATATTTTTGTGCTTGAAGAGGGAATGTTGTGTTCACCCCCAATGATGTGAACTTTGGGTATTTGATCTTTAAGAAAATTGAGTTCTCGACGACGTCGTGAGTCGAAGAAATTGAAAACTGTTGATCGTGGGATCGATCACCACCTAACTAAAGTGAGCTTGATAAGTGAAGGATTGTGCGGAGTTAGTTCGGGTTAGAATATCGTGAGGCCTATGTGGGGCGATCGAGGATCACAAGTGGTGGTTATGTAAGGGAGTATCGATTTCAGCTCCATGCGGTATCGGTACTTGTTTGTTTTGGTGTTGTTATTGATCAGTCAGCGTTGATGCATGTGTGGTTGTTATGGGCAAGCTTCGTGTTGAGGATTTATTAGTTTTGGAAGCTGTGAGAAGTATCGATTGCTTATAATTAAGTGGGCTCAGTGTTATGGTTGAATTTTAGGTCATATGGTTTCTAATGAATCATGAGATCTTGCTGTAGGAATTTTTAAGAGAGACACCGTCAAGACAAGGGATTCTTCTTATATAGTACTAAACGGTCTTTATCGGTACATGTGCGTTTTGGGAACATATGATTTTTTTTCAATGGGTACAGTGTTAAGATTATATGTAAGCTTGATGGCTTTCGTTGACCTTGGGATCTTTTAAAGTGTGATTTAGAGATTGATGTATTAGTGTATAAGTTCTTCGATGTAGTATTGTGGTCAGTACATGGTAAATTTTGGGAACAACAGTTGTATCTAGCTTCTCCACGTATTTTGAGAGACAGTGTGGAGTCGTGTGTTTGAGAAAGTGGTAAGTGTTGACTTGCCGTTAGTTGGAAGTCTAATGTCGAGTTCTTCAGAGTTGTTGTGATACTTTGATGTTCCTTAGTGGAATTTAACAGATGACCGTGAATTTTGTAAGAGATTGTGAGCGCACAGTTTAGATGAATTTCTCTGAGTAATGAAATAGTCCTCGGTGGGTATCATTTTACATCTCCGAAAAATATGAGACCCAAATAGAAAGTTTATTTGGATTTGTTACGGGTTAGGTTGTACGACACTATGGTGTGTAAATGCTACCTTTTGGGTACGAGATTAGATGGTTGTGTTGGAACCTTATCCCTTGGTGAGATTGCATGTGATGGAAGATCTGATGGAGGGTATAGATGCCGTGTTTTTCGGACATGTGATAGTTTAAAATGTAAGACCCTCGTGTGAACCGAGTTAATACGAGATACTTTAGTTGGCTATATGAATTGTCATACCGAGTCTAAGGTAAGTGCTTGGGGGCATCATTCGTTTTCGGAAGTCTTGCACTAGGGAAACAATGATTGGATAAGAGATTCCATCGGGGTTAGAGTCTCCTTTAGGGAGTCACCACGAGAAGAATTACTCTATTTTTAAATCGTATGTTGCTATGTAAGAATTTTGTTGTGAAGCAATCCTTTGGGTTTTACAGCACAAGTTAAGTTTCTTTGATGACAAATTTGTATGACGTTTTGGTCAAGGTACCGTTGGGTTTGTTCTATGGCTTTAGCTATGCATCGAATGGTGATGGAGCTCTTTAAGGGAAATGGTTAGTCGAATTGGGTTGTACCGAGCGAATATAGAGTTCCTTCTAAGTGAAAGAATCAGTTGATATTATGTTTATATCGTTTGAAATCAATGGTTATATTTGACAAGTGTTGTAAGAGATCAGAGTAGCGCAGCAGGTTATGTTGAGAAAGTTGGAAAGTTATAAAAGTTTTGGCATCTTCCTCGGTTTATCAGTATAAATTTCGAGGAAAAAATTATTTTAAGGAGGGGAGAGTTGCAACAACTCGAATATTGGGTTAGCAATCGGGTCTTGGACCCGGGCTATGGGCCATTACTTTTGGAGTTTATGTTTTGGGACTTATGGTTGGGAGCCCAAATCCAAATGGTGAGTTTGTGACTTATAGTAAATGGATAAATAAAAGAAAAAATAAAAAGAAAAGAAATTTTAAAATAAAGGTGTTGGCGATTTGATGGAGAAAGAGAAGGAAGAAAAGAAAAGAGATATTTTGGGAAAGAGAGAAAAAGTAAGGGGGAGGTTTTGAACCTCAATCTACGACCGTCAGATCCGCCGTGCACGACACCGCCAGTGTCATTGAAAATATCTCACTTAGACGAGTCCAACGGTGGTCGTCTTGCCGTTGTTTGAGCTATCGTTCGCTGGAGTGAAGAGAAAGAAAAATTAAGGGAAGCTCATTCAACACGTTCCGGTCGCCACCGCCGCAAACAAAGGCAATCATCGAAATCAGTGGCCGGAGAACAACGAGACTAGAGCTTGTTGCCGCTGTCAGGCCACCAGATGGCCTCTTACGCGCCGCTGGCGAGAGTAGGCGTGCGCCTGGCCTGGCGGGTGCACACTACTTGTGTGCATCGCGTCGCACAAAATAACTGTCCGCGGGTGCACCTTACCTCTCGTTCACTCGCCCACACCAGATCTCGCGCCTAGGGGTGCACACTGCTTACCATGTGCCTGACCGCACCAGATCACTAAGGTTGACCAGAGTTGACCAGGCCGTTGACTGGTCGTTGACTTTTTCTGGGTGCCCTACCCGGGGGTTTCCCGACGTTCTGGATGCATTCGCGCAGTCCGTTTCGCCAAATTCGAACCTGGTAAGCTATTTTTTTACATATTTTACCTTGTGAATTTAATAGGGGATGCATGAATTAATATAGTTTTGTATTCATTGGCATACGAGGATTATTCGGGATTGGATATCAGGTCAAGTGGAATATTCGGGAAGCTTGGATGAGAATTTTAGCGATATCAGCATAAGGTTAGTACACCTCGAACTCTCGTTGCTTCATGAGCATAATAAGCGTAATTGACTTGCTTGTTAGTGCTTACAAAATAGGTTGGTGATAAATAAGCATGAGTAGAGACCAGTATTATGAGGTTCGATAATTATGAAATGTATGATGATGTCGTGATTATTATATGACTCGTGGATATTTTAGAGAGACCGCGTAGAGTCGTTTGTGATGCTCGTATGATTAATTGTTGATTGTTTGTTTGATTGAGATGATTGTGTTTCCTTGTATGTTTATTCGAACAGATTAATGAGATTTGACAAAAATCATGTTTAAAGGTTAATTATACGAATAAATAGAAATAAAGCTGATAATTAATATTAATTGATTAAATGCGGTAGTAAACCAAATTTAATGACTCTCATAAGGTTTAGGGATCGAGTAAGCTTCGTAAGCTCGTAATACAAGTTAAGGATGGAAACTGGTGTGAATATTAACAACAAAATGATACCTTTATTAAATGTGATAACATGGATTAATTGTACTAATGAATGAGATTAATTATATATGAGCCTAATGAGTAATAAATCGGTAAACGTTGAGTGACATGTTTGTAATAGCAACCATAGGGGTCCTTGGTGGGTCGTGTGTTGTTACATGCCAAGTAGGGGCACTTGTGTGTGGTTGAGTCACCGTTGATTGATGGGTAATATAATAATAGAAATTATTTCTTGACAAATGAGATAACGAGGATTAATGGAGGCAAGAAATGATATTAACTTATGAACTTCTCCATAATGTATTAACAACTTGGCAAGGTGAAAAAAAATTAGAATAAAACGAGAATAAAATGAGTTTAAGCCTTGTGGAAACTACGTGATGGTAAAGCCAAATGTAATGGTTATGTTTTGTTATTAAATCTATGTGAATATTGTTGATGGGATCTGGATACCCAATGTGTGATCTGAGGCTATGTGATTCCTGACCACGTGTGTTTTGGGGTGCTTGATCTGAGGCTTAATGAGACCGGATCACACTCGAGTTGTTTTGGGGTGCTTGATCTGAGGCTTAGTGATTTCTGGATCACACTCGAGTGTGTTGGGAGTTCTATATGAGGCTTAGTGATGACCGGGTCTCTCTCGAGTGTGAATTTCGAGCTAGGTGACAGCGGGCCACACTTAAAGTGATGCTATGTGAAATATTGATATGTTGATTGTTAACTGAGCCATGAACTCGTTTAATGCCATGTGTTTAGGTGAATAATGGTAGCTCCATGTTTTTATTTATCTATCTTTATTGCTTGTACTAGCTTGCATGCTTATGTTTATGATTAGCATGAAGTATAGTAAAGTATATGTGTACTACTGAGCTTTGTAAGCTCAGCGCCCGGAATCGTTGTTTTCGTGCATAGGTTGATCGTTGGAGCGTGGGTTCGAGGAGAACTATCGGTTTGGGATTCCAGCATGTGAAGGCTTTTAGAGTACGATACTTGTGTTTAGTGGGCTATGTATTTATAGGACCTTACATGGTTGAGTCTGTATTTCTTATTTTGAAATGGTATAAATCAAATCAACGGCTTGAAATATTTTAAATTAAATTGGAGCTCCTTTGTATCATTTTAATTATTTAACTATATTTTCTTATGGACTTTAAATGGTTTGAAAATAACTTGTTTAGGTTAAACTAATTGAGAAATTTTATGGATTTGGGTTGGGCTTGAGGCCCAAAAGTGACTTCAGGTCGAGGGTGTTACAATATAAATTTTTTTTTTTAGTTTTTTGACTGACTAATGAATCGATAATGAAATGTGTTTTGAAGAAGAAAATAGTAAACATTCACCTCCTTTAATTGGATTTGGAGATTTTCATTTTAGCTATTTTTATTCTGAAGTTGACTTAGAGTTGAGTTTTTAATATACTAATATGATTACATGGTAGTATATATTCATACGTTTTTCTTAATTTTTTGACAAAACAAGCACAAGTGTTTGAACTCAGGTCTCTTAGGATGAACATCATCATTTTTTTTCACCAGAATCACTTGATGACTTAGAGTTGAGTATAAATTGAGTGGTCAGGGCATTTAATGAGAGATAAAAAAATTGAGGAGTTTAATTGATTTAAAAAAAGAAAAAATTACCAATAATTTTTTCTCATTGTATATTTAAAGGAGATAAGAATTTAAAAATATTATGGGCCACAGAAAAACACATGCCTAAAAATGTACCTACAAAAATTGCTTGAAGCCTTAACTCTAGTTTAAAACATGAAGGTCGTGGTCTTTGGAAAATTAGGGGGGGTCTGGTTCTGTTGGTTTCAATGTATGCAGCCAAAAATATCATCCATCATAGTTTTCCTAAGTAACCAAACGAAATTGTTTGGCGTTTGTTTTTAGAGAATAGTGTAATCACTCATTTTTGTCCGGATTATATAATATAGTAGTATATTATTAAACAAAAAAATATGTAAAAAATAAAAGAATATATATATATTAAAAAAAGCAAAAAAATAATAATAAAAAGCAAAAAAAAAAAAGACAAAAAGCAAAAAGGCAAAAAAATAAATGTGTGGAGCTCAAGGCTCCTCGTCACTCCCCTTATCCCCTCACTTTGCTTAAAAAGGTGGGGTGGGGGAGGCAGCATTTCACACACCAAATTTGGGTGATCAAGCCCGGCCCTAGTTGGTTTGATTTAGTGTTCGATCGGGGTTTTTTTGTGGCTCGGTTTAGTTATTTTTTTAGGTCATGGTTAGAGGGCGTGAAGATCTTAGAAAAGATCGGTTGAAGTTCTCCATCTGAAATTTTAGTGGGGTAAAATTCGATCATTATTCTTGTATTTTATTATTTTGTTGTAATCAATTTTTTTGTATGAGCTATATCAATGTATATTATTTTTATTTGTGCCTTTTATTATAATTTTATGCCTCTTTTATTATTTATGTTAGTATATTTTTTATTCATGCATAATTAATTGTCATATTTATTGTATTAGTCTAGTTTAACTTCTCGATATTCTAGTGGGAGTGTCGTCCCGAGTCTTTGAGCGTCATCTCCTTTGGTATCGCGGGTTATAAATTAGATTGTTGATTTGTATGACCATGCATCAATGTATTTTAGGAATTACTAATTAAATTAGATTCGAATTTAAATTTGCCTTAATAAATACGATACGAACCTTTAGGTACCAATTTTTTGGGCGCGGTGGGGGTGCTAATCATTCCTCATTCGTAACCGACTCCCGAACCCTTTTTAAATCTCTAGTTTTATTTTACGGTGTCCGGTCTACCTTTTTTAATGATCGATGGCGACTCCAATATTTTATCCAAAACACTAACTTAAAAAATCCCCTAAAATCAAATTTTTATAAAAAGTGAGAAAAGCACATTTTCGGAATTTTTTAGTCGCTACAGGATGGCGACTCAGCTGGGGACCAAATTTTTGTTTTCAAAAACAAAAATAAGAGAGTCATGCCTTAGTTGGGTTCGTATCGTAATTATTAAGTAAATTTTAAATTTGATTTAATTTAATTTTTAATTTCTAAGTCTTGTTTGATTTTGATATAAATTGTCATCATATATTAGTTTTAGTACCGATTAAGTGGGAACGATTACTTCGCCCCGTGGAGTTGCCACTTCTGTATGGTGTTGTAATTTGTTTCCGGGATTCGATCCTTATACTTCGTGGAGCTCCGCTTCTGTATGGTATATGGGTCGTATCCCCCGAATCGATGTCCTAGCGACAGTTCGGGTACCTTTCACTTTAGATCTAAACCGCATATAGTGAACCGTAGAGCTCGCCTTTTAGAGTCACGCCGGTATTATGTCCTTTAGCGATAACCCTGTTAGCTTGTATTTAGTTTATTTGTGCCTTTGTTTGCTTTATATGCCATATATGTGCTTTAAATTTCTTTAATTTATTGTGTGATTTTTTCATTTGATTTATTTAATCAATTATTTTACTTGTACTAACTTAATTTTTTTGTGTTCTTTTTCTTTTATTTTGCATTTATCACTTGTGCATATCACATTATAATATAGTGTTGATTCAGAAACAATCCAATTTAGGAGGCGTTCGAGAGAGGAGAGAAGTCTGTGATGCCAAGAGTAGTAACAATACAGTATCGAGTTGGGTCGAACAAAGACCAATCAAGGAAAGGGACAAATTGACGATGAGACACACGTCGGAGGCAGAGACGACATATCTTGGATACAGAGGCCATGGCCCTTCAAAGCTTAAAATTTTCATCTTTAGCTCCTTAAAAAATTTCAAAAATTTTAATTTATCCCCACTAAAATTTTTAAAATTATTATTATATTTCAAAAGTTGTAAATAATTTCATTTAAGTCTCTCTCTAATTTTTTTTAAAAAGAGAGGCATTGATAAGTTAATTTTTTAAAAATTTTTAATTAAACTCTTACATTTTATGAAAATTTTAAATTAAACCCTTCAAATCATTATTTCGAGCCCCCAAAATTTTCAAAAGTTTTAAATATGCCCCTTCAAACTGGATTGTCAAGATATGCCCCTAAAAAAGAGACTCTTGTTCGCACTCTACTTGCACGGGTTAATGATCTTCTTAAAGGCTCCAGGGTACGTAGAATATATTGTCGCGAGCCTTTTGAGCAGTAGAAGAAGAGAATGGTGAGATCACCCCTTAGCCTGGAAGCAACGTTAAGACATTGAATACGAGTCTTGCTTCGCAAAGTCGAGACAACAAGACGAAAAGCTAATTGTTATCTGTAATTCGTTATTATAGCTTCTTGTAATCAGACAATTTTTCCGTTAAATGAATGTCTTTCTAAGGACTGTTTGAGAATCAACGCCTCATTTGCATTCATTCTCGCATTTGTAACTATTGTTATGCTTTATACTTTTTTGTACATTGCTTCACTTGACATGTTTAGGCCATCATATTTTCATAAAGCATTCATGACAATTGCATCTTTGCATCACTATAAAATCATGTACATACATTGCATTTGCATAAATATACTTAATAGAAAGTAGTTTTGCACTACAATCGAAAGATATTTTCTAAAATTCATACTTCCATGAGGACACATCTTTCAAAAAACACACATTTTCTCCAATTCAATCTTTTCATAAAGAAAATTTTTTTAAGTTAAAAAAAATCAAACCAAAACAAGATTTTTTCCTCGATTCTTTCACAAGGACCCCTATGTTAAATTTTTTCTTAATTTTATCATTTTTGTTAGAATTTTAAAGAATCTCATGATTTTATATTTTTTTAAAAAATTTTTAAATTCTTTCCTTCATTTAAAGATAAAATTTTTTAATTATTCTTTTATGTATATAAAATGTTGCATAATTCATAAGATAATTAAGTTGATTGCAGTATTCTATGGCAATTCAAGAATCAGTTAACTTGTTGCATGCTCAAACACAAGAATGAAAATGATAAAACTCCGCTTAGTCCCTCATTCGGTCATTCTGTTTACGGTGATGAAGATGATGTCAACCATTTGGTCAAGATTGTGACCCGAGTGATACTCGCGATTTCCACATAAGGGCACAAGAGTATGCCACCAAAAAGGTATAGGTTATTTGAAGAAATTAGGAGGTTGGTTGGCAATGGAGTCCTGACAAAAGTTAATCCAGCAATGAAGGGTAAAAGAAATGGGGCAAGCTTACACTGAACTTAAAACACCTGAATAACTCGAAAGTTCATGTGCTTGGGTTTTTTATCTTTTCTTTTATTACAAAGAAGACCGACAGAAATGTTGGCGTTACGTGCGAATCAATCAAAAAAATTGAATTGCTGCAACTGATTTTGGGATTTGGGGATAAATTGAATGAAAATTAAGTGAAAAATACTTAAATCGAATCAAATTTAAGATGATTAGGGTTTCAAAATTGGGGATAAATTACCTAATTGCAACGAAGGATTAGGACTGGCGGCGGCTGTTGACGACGGTGATGGTGGCTGTCGGCGACGGTGACGGTAGCGTTTGGTGGTGGGTGCAGTGGCAATTGGGTTAATTTCAAAGAAAAAAAACCTAGGATTTTTTAATTTGGGATAGTTTATATTAATTTAAAATAAATTTAAAACTAAAAAAATACTTTAATTAAATTACACTTTTAATTTTTAAAAAAATTATAATTACGTATAAAGTACTTTAGATTTAAAAATTTTATAAATTAACCTATCAGTGCTCATCGGTGCTCGTCAATAGTGGTGCTCGTCGGTGTTCGTCGAGCGCAGAACAACTATCCCTCACTAAATTGTTATCACCGGGTTATCGATTTTCTAAGCCGTTAGTAAGTTGCTAAGAAATCAATTTTATAGTTAATAATTTTATAATTATATTTTTGGTTTTTATACTTTTATATACCGTTAAAAATCAATGTGATTTGTGATAAAAGAGTGGGAAAGTGGGAGAATGTTATGGGTGGTTTCTAATAGTTTTTAAAACATTTATCTTTTAATTTGTATTTTATTTTTGTAGTCGGCGGCTGATGGTTATGTGCTGATTTTACTTTGTAAATAAATAAAATTTATTTTTTGTTAATTTTTTTCTTTTTAAATTTGATTTTTTTAATTTATGTTTTATTTTGTCGGATTTTATATTTTATTTATTTTTTGATAATTTTTTTGTCTGTTTTTATGTCAGCTTTATTCGTCTACTTCAATGGCGTTTTATTCGTTTACTTCAATGGCAAAATTAGTATGTCTTTGTGACAGTTTGTCTGTGTTTTCAACAGTTTAATGTTCGTATAACGAGTTTCAGTAAGCATTCTTCACAATGAAAGAAGTTCTCTTATAGTCATGATCTTTTTTTGTTGTTTTGTTTATATACCAAGAACTAGCAGCAGAAATATTTACTTTCTACATAGAGCGCTCAGATCAAAGTATTTAGTTGCTGAATTTTAATAAAAAGATTGTGTAAGTCTTTTTGAAAGTGATGAGTTATGCTTTTCATTCCTTTTACACTTTTGTAATTTATTTATTTTTTCGCATTAAATTTTCAATGATTATGTTGTGATCATTTGTAACCACTTTCAGTTTAAATATAATTCATTATATTCTTTTTCAAAAAAAAATTAAAAAAACTAAAAAACATTATAAGAGGTTGATTTTGAACACGTCATCTATATATTTATATACAAACTCTATATCACTTAACTAATGATAATTTCTTAATTAAATTCTGATAAATGTATTTTTTATATAAATATTCGGTGGAAATTTTAATTATATATTCCGGGTGGAAATTTTAATTATTTTATATAGTATTTAATCACTAAATATGAATTAAAATAACGATTCTTATTTGATATTTTTCAACAGGATTCTCTTAAGTTAATTTAAGTGTATTGTTATTGATCTCTTTATACAAAAAAAAAATACACTCTGATTAGAGAAGACTAGGAGTGAGAATCGAACTGGGTGAGAACGCTTTTGTATTTATTACTTAGTTTTCAACATTTACGGGGACAATTTTGGAGAATCCCTATTACATATTTTGAAAAAAAATATATCTCCATTCTCATATTCATCGGATCCACACAGATTTCATAGAAAATAATTCTTGATTATGTTCTCAGGACGCAATTCACGTCGTATAGGTTGAGTCGAGTCGAGTTAAAATTAAAATGGGGGTAAATGCTGATTATAAAGGCACGGAATCAATGATTAGAGAAGCAACAAGGACCATCCCTGCCTTTGTATAACCATCCCCATCCCGAGTGAGGAGTGGCATTGGGACCACGGTTGTATAACCATCTTCCGTTGCAACATGTCCCTTTCCGACATATGATGTGGTCGCGGGTTTCGGATAGCCACCACTAACCGTTGCAAGAGCCATGTACTCCTCCAAAGTCGGTATGTGGCGAGTATGGAACTACACAGGGATGGACCGAGGTGGTGCTGGTGGGGGCAACCGACCCCTAAAATTTTAAAAATCATATATGATTTCACGACTTTGCTATCCATCAATCTACGCACGTTTATCATGCCCTGCCACCGTCTAGTATTCAAGTCAAATAAATTTACAGGAAAATGTCAGATTCCATGCTGATCTTGTTTGATATATTGATAGATTTTCTTACCAAATGGACAGGGCCAGTGAAACACAGAAGACAAGCAGATTAGCATGGAACTATAAACAAAATGAGGACCCATTTTTTCATATATATACTGTAACTGTATAATACAGGGGATACATTTGTGTTACATCTATTGAATCATAAACCAGATAGAACATATCCCTCAGTATTCTTCCACATACATCGAATCCTATCGAAGAGAATAAGATTAACAAAGGAAGCAGTGGCGATTTGCCTAACGGTATGTGAAAATGTCGGCCTTTTCGATTTATAAGGATGTTACCTGTAAAAGAAATGAACTGATTATTTCGTTGTCTACCTTTGTATGAATCTCAGCTGCTGTCACAATGCCAAGCAGAAGCTGATATGAGGTTCCTATCTTTCCATCCCAATAACATGGCACCATCCTTCTCCACCAGCGTATAATGTTTAGAGTAACACTTCAGCAGGCTTCTTATCACCGAATTGACGTAAGAGCTTAAAGGGTATTGTCGAAATCCGGCCATTGTTAGCCTAGACTTCCACTTACCAAAGAGCTCGTGGCGTTCGACCCTCTCTTCTCCCTCACAAGCAATGACGTTCACGATATCCCTAGCCAGGCAATGTTGCTCCACGTTGACTCGTTCCTTTCTGTCCCTTGGTAGTGTCTCGTCTATGGACTCGAATATTGCCAAGTAGTACTCCAGAGTCTCGATGAATCTAGGGAGGAAAGGGGCTGTGTTCGTGTTTGATTCTTGCTCTACCAATGTGGTGACCTTGGGAGAAAGTGACTTCACCATTCGTAGAAGCCCGTCCCTAGGATTGTTCACATCAACGCTCTCGTCAGGGGTGTGATGGAGCTGCAGAGGGAAGTTGACAGCCAGAGCCTCTCCGGGCCTGACATCAAGCATGTCCCTTGTGATATCCGCTGCAAAAACCGGCATTCCTTGAAACTCAACTCGAATATTGAACTTCTCAGATAGAGCTGCAAAACGTCTTTCCACAGCTTCCAGTCCACCACCACGAGCATATTTAGAAAGAGGATCATCAATTCCTGTAATCCGGACAAATGGAGCTCCACCTGGTCTAGCTGCAAGTGCCTGCAAGAGAGTCATCCATTGTGTTCCCTGAGCAATCTGGAAATCAATAATGTGAATGCGATCTTCTGTTCGGCATGCTTCAGCAATGGCCCCATTGGCTGCCATGTAGCCGAACTTTAAGTACGGGCAGATTTCATACAGGACTTGCATGTAGGAGAGCAAGTCCTTGCCTTCAGGCTCTCTGCAACGAAGGGCTCGATATATGCTAGACCCCGATGCTTCCTTCCTTGCCACCAAACCTTCCACCATGTAAGCACCAAGACGCTGGATCGGTTCCCCACTGATAGACACGGCATCCTTGGCCTTTGTAATCAACTTATCAAATTCAGCCATATTGTTTGCAGACAGGACTTTAGCACAAGCAATCAGTAACTGCTTCAGATTGCCGGATGGAATACCCTGCAGAAACAAACCCTCTATTGATTTCTGACGTTTCTCAACATGAACAACTTCAATTGACTGCCTATAGCTAGAGACAAAGGATGTCTGAGGCTGAGGCACCAAAGATCGCTGGCCGGTTGTCTGCGGTCTACTACTTTCTCCACGGGAAACACTAGGGGCGGTTATCTCTTCGTCTTCATCGGGCGCCATAAGTGCAGTCTCCAATTCCTGCAAAGTGTATGTTACTTTGTGGCCAGAATTTGCATCTTGTGCGTAAGAAGTTCCACCAGATTTGAATTGCAAGCTCTCACAGTCACCCCTGCAGTCCAGAGAGGGACTCAATCGGTGGAAATAAGTGTTGGATTCAAGTGAAGAGTTGCAAGAAGGGCTAAGTCCGGAGAGATTCTCCGTAGAGCTATGCTGCTCTTGGCTGTCACTCAATGTGGTGTTGGTATCACAATCAAATGGAGTCGAAAAAGGCGAGTTGGGTGAGTTTCCTATGTCAGATTTCAAAGAACTAAACTGCTTGTTAGGTATTGAAGGATAAGTTGAATAAGAGGTCGAGTTCGATAGGCCAGCACCGGTCACACCGTATCTGAAAAGCTGGTGCGAGTCCATACTATTGAGTTTGGCATCAGCTTTCCAAGAAGATGATGATATCTCAGGAAATTTTTAGGAAGTTAAGGACAGGATTTTCAACCATGAGAAACTTCAACACTACAATTGAAGTTATGCCTTCATGAAAACAAAATTGACCTGCAAAAACAATGCAAAGAACGGTTAACTTCGGCGTGTTCGGAGTTCTGCGTACAACAAACCAAACTTAAAAAGCGAGAGAAATCCAGATTGAAGAGCTAAAGCCATGTTCATACATATATTCTATGTTGTAGCAAGAACCTAGATACTAAAAATTACACTATAACAACACAATAAAAGTAGCTTGATTAGCATTCAACAAAATGAACAACAAAGACATACTAATCCTATAGTTTCCTGTTTTCATATTTCCTAATAATCAAAAGGATTAAATATTCAACCTATTAGATGCAATTGAGTTTAACTCGGTTGACATCGTTGTCGGAACAAAAAGGGGAGATGGGACTAGGTAGTCTAACACTGTATAAAAAATATCCAACCAATAGGAACATTCCACAAACAGATGGTAAACCAAAACAAACCTCAAAACTGAAACATACTAACTTGTAAATTGTAATGATAAAAAAAGGTTTCTTTTTCAATATATGTTATAAATGGGTTGCTAAAACAACAGAGCTAAATTTTTATATAAATAATCCAGAGAGATAGAATATTTGATTCTCTTTTCAAATGAAAAACTAAAAGTTTCCCACAAAAAGGAAATAAAATGCTAATAAAAAAACTTTTGTTTACTTGATGAAAACTAAAATGTAAGCACTTAAAAAGTAAAATACCATAGTTTCTTCAATCCATATACCAAGCACTCAAAGACAAAGTCAGCTTCTTTTTCATTTCCCAGCGAACTAACACAAACAAAAATGAAAACCCAGAAACAAAAATGAAGAATCTAATCCAAATAAAGTAAAAAAAATCACTTTTAATGCAGAATTTGAAAAGTTTACCTTGAAATTCTTGTTTTGGAGGAAGCAAAAATCAAAACCCAAAGCTCCAAATTTAAAAATAAACAAATAAATAAATAAAATTCTTATTCCTTCAGTAAGACTTGGACTTTTTGATTTTTTAATAATCTTTTTTTTTCAAAGTTTTGAATTTGAAGAAACAAAGAATGAAGCAGGCGAGTGAGTCATCTATTTATAGGAGGGGAAACAGGGGACGATGACTTAACGGGAACTTTTTCGTTTAGGCGAAGATTGTAACGGTAACCGTTTTTCAAAATGTTGGGGCGTCGTTTTTCGTTTTTCGTACTGCGTAAGTTAACGGCGTTAAAGGGAAACTAACGGGCCCGCCGACCATGTTCACACGTTCGGACAACATTCTTTGATATTTCCTTTTGGCTTAATGCATTAAATGCCCCCTAACGTTTACCCCATTTCTCATTTTGGTACCTAATGATTTTTTTCGGCTATTTTGCCCCTTAAAGGTTACGCTGTTACCCTAATAACTCCAAAAATAAACGCCGTTTGAAAAAAAAATCAATAGCCAATAAAACAAGGCCACGTCACCAAATTTATATGGTTATTTTGGGTAAAAAAGAAAATCAATCAATCAGAATTGTTCCCCCATCTCTCCTTCCTTTCTCCAATTCCAACACCACCGGCCATTCGGCGCACCGCCCCAACCAACGCTGCAGCTCGGCCGTACCGGAACCGAACTCGTCTCCCTATCCCTTAGATCCTACCCAAAAAAAGTCGCCCAAACCTACCATAACCACTCATCCAATAACCCAAACCTCAGATCCTTTAATGGCTTCCAAGAAGCCATTTTTCATGTCCAGCCACTTCTCCAGATTGAACCTTAATCACAAAACCCGCGCGCCCCCAAAACCCACCAACAGAGACAATCGTTTACAAGCCAAAGCTTTGACGGTCTCGGCTGATGCCGATTCCTCCAGGCTTTCGCTTATCAAAGCAAGCCACCGGCTAACCCATGAGAAGGCCAAAAAATCGTTGAAAGATACTGTCAGTAAATCATCGAAGGATTTGGGTGGAAAGAAACAACAACTTCAACAAAGATCAGTGCTTGAAAGCAAGAAATTAGCTTTAAAAACAGAGGCAAAACTTGCTTAGATTGTAAAAAAGAAGTCAGTAATAAGATGGTAGAGAGCCTAAAATCCTAAACCCGTTAGGAACGAATTCACAAACCCAGTCACAAACCCAGAATCTTGTTCAATACAATGATTTCTTCCCTCAATTCGTCTACATGAAATTAATTTGAAAGGAATCGGTAAAACTGAGAATGGGGGTAAAAAGATTTGTGAGTAATTTATTTATTGAAGAGTTTTTATTTTATTTTATTATTATTATATTATATTTATTTCATTTTTGAAATTATTATTTAAATTCGAAAATTATAAATAAAGAGGGTGACGTGGCCTTGTTTTATTGGCTATTGATTTTTTTTTTTCAAACGGCGTTTATTTTTGGAGTTATTAGGGTAACGGCGTAACCTTTAAGGGGCAAAATGGCCGAAAAAATTTATTAGGTACCAAAATGAGAAATGGGGTAAACGTTAGGGGGCATTTAATGCATTAAGCCTTTCCTTTTTTTATTTTCTTGATATGCGTGGCGTACGACAATCGCTGATTCCACGCGCCTCCCTAGACTGTTTGAAACAATCTCCGTCATGTTTTGCGACTATTTTATTTTTTTTCTTTATGGGTTTGTTCTTATGCCTTAAGGTATATATTAAGGTGTGTTTAATAACATTAATTAAATTAAAAAATTATTATTATAATATAAATTTTTTTAATAAAAAATTTATTTAAAAGGATATTTTAATTATTTAACTCATTTATTACTAATCAAGTGGACTAAATCTCTATCTTTGAAAAGTTTGTACAAACCCTAACTGTTCAACTCTAGTTTTCCTCTCTCTAATAATCTTGCGCCGCATGTAATTTTTTTTTAATTTTTCTACGTTAGCCGGCGATTGGCAATTACGTAGCTATTGGTTGTCGATCGTCGGTGTTAATTTTTTTCTTGTTTTTCTCCTTTTATTTTTTAATAAGAATCTCTGTCTTTATGACACGCGTTCTCTTCGTCCTTGTAACACGTGTTTTCTTCTGTCCTTTTGACATGTTTTTTTTGTTTTTTTGTTTCGTTTCATCTGTGCTTATGACATGATTCAGCATACCTTAGCAGTCGATCGTTGCTCGCATACAGTTTTTAATCGGCGCTAG
Source organism: Hibiscus tridactylites (assembly GCA_958450335.1). NCBI lineage: Eukaryota > Viridiplantae > Streptophyta > Magnoliopsida > Malvales > Malvaceae > Hibiscus > Hibiscus tridactylites. The sequence continues at coordinate 96,347,708 of OY288273.1, read as the reverse complement.
TTCCTGATTACGATTTTGTCGGTGGTCACGCAAGGTAGATCCTTTAAAAATGATCTTAGACCTTGAAAACCCTAAACAAAAAAACCCTAAACCTTAAATCATAAACAAAAACAAAAACCTTAGACCTTAAAAACTTAAACAACTCAATGTGAGAAATAACATTATTAAATGATTTAAATAGTCAAAGAAACCTTTAAAAATATATTCTTACTAAATGTTTCATACTGAATGCAACAATAGAATCTTCTAATTAATTAATGTTACGAAATACACTTTAACCTATGTCTTAGGGCGCAGATTAGACAAAGTCTATTAAATGAGTTAAATAATTAAAGAATCCTAATCATATTAAAAGTTTCATATTAAATGCAACAATAGAATCGTTTACTTAATTAATGTTATTAAATATAATTTAACTCGTGCCCTAGGGCATATGTTAATTAAACCTTGAACCTTAAACAAAAATAATAAACCTTAAACCTTAAACATTAAACCGTGAATAAAAACATTAAACCCTAAAACTATTTAATCTTTAAACCATTAAACCCTAAATAAAAATAATAAACCTTAAAATCCAAATTCCAAAACCTTAAACCCTAAGCTGTAACCCCCTTATCCCGGTCTGGCCGGATGACCGGTCCAAAAGGGCTACACGGGGAAAACCGAGTGAAAACCCCTAAAGGATTCCCCCTCGGTTAGCAACCCTATTTTTTTTTTAAATCTCGTCTAGATGAGTAATTAACCCTAAGTGATCAACAGCGGAATAACATAACAAAACAATCCAACGAGCTTAAATCCACAACCAAAAGGCAAATTTTCAGGTTTAACAACAGGGGTATCGATACACCTAAGGGGTGTATCGATACGCCTTGACTAAGTCAAAGGTCGGAGTCAACCCGTGGAGACCGTATCGATACACCTTGGGGGTGTATCGATACCGTCGTCAAAGGTTGACTTCCCACAGTCAACGCTAGTTGACCGTACCGATACGCTTGAGGCCGGTATCGATACCAAGATGGACAGTGGCTCTAGTGGCCAAAAAGGTACCGATACGCCTCCCCGCGTATCGATACGGAAGGCCTGGAATAAGAAGGCCGTATCGATACGGGTCTAACCGTATCGATACCCCCTGCCCTGCGACACATCCTTTCACCGTTTGATAACATCTTGCAAGGTTCTAGATGCATACTTAGACACCCTTAAGCACACACAAGCATACATGCACCAACCACAAACAGGACTTAACATGAGGGGCATTCAAACCAACGATAACATACCAAACAAAGCTCCATACAAGTCTACAAGAGGCATACTTAGCAAGCATAAGTCATCCATCACAAGGTAGACAACATAAGGCCTACCTAGGCCAAAATCATACAAATTCAGGCATAAGCAATTAAACCACATAAGAGGCATAGAACATAATCCGAGAAGCAAAAGCATAACATGCAACATAAGTTTAACAATTTCAAGCATGACTTCCTAAGGAGTTTGACCCCAACTCCTAACACTCTATACCCCATTGTCTAGACATTATTACAAAAGCAAACCATACTTAAACTTGCTTGAGAACTCCAAAGGTTCCTCCCTCGCCCGCTCGCCTCCCGAACTCTAACGATCTGCACATTGGAAACGAAGAGCATAAGCAATCTAGCTTAGTGAGAGAAGCTCTACAATTTACAACATGCAACTTTCCAAAATACGATTTGTATGCAAGAAAACAATGGATGCGTAAGGGTCCATCTCAACCACAACTTTTGGTTTGCACAAGCACAACCAACATACACTTACGGTGGGACTACACATCACCGTTTCGACTAGTGGATATACAATGGGACTACACATCAAAGTACTACCCTACTAGTCACTACCGGTGGGACTACACATCACCGTAGTTTAAACCACCATCACGTGAGGCACGAACTCAACACGACTACTACATTGACAACTTAGAATGCATTTAATGGTCACAATGTATGTAAAACCAACTTGTCACAACAATTTATGAGTAGGGAGACTTACACACGGGTTTAGGCAACCTCTCAAGGTTCTACCCAAACCCCAAGGGAGGCCATATCAAGTACAATGCAATAACCAATGATCCTACTCACCGTTGCTACCCAAGAGAAGATTGAAGACCGAGCTCAAGACTCCGAAATCCCCGGATTTGCCCCCGAAGCTTCACCAACCAAATTCCTTGATTCTAAGCATTCCAACACCAAGCAAATAACCCCAAATCAGTTCATGTTCTAAAATAATCAACCCGAATAACATACTAAGTGCAATACACCAATCTTTCCATTGAAACAAGCTCAATTTTTCCAAAATCCGAGCAGCCCCTAAGCACCCCTCAAAACCATTGATTTCAACCTTCAAACTACTCCCTAAAGCTTTCAAAACGATGCTTACATATACCCTAACCATTGATCCTCTCATTTCTACATAGAACACCCCCAAATTTCATTCCTAAACCTCCCAAAAACCTCCCCAAAACCTCATTTCGGAAATCACCCCAAACCTTGTAAAAATCATACCCATTGGACCCCTTTAGACTTAAAATGACTCATATCACTTCCATGAATCAAAAACCTAAGTTTAGAATACTAAAAATGACATTTTTAATCAATATTTCAAAACACCCAAGTTACAAAAATCATGGGTTTTCTAGGAAATAAGGGTACGTACTCGTAGAGGACAAGGAGAGCAAGTCAAAAATGGCCTTACCTTTGAAAAACCTCCAAGATTGGATGAGCTATGAAATGGAATAGTGTCTAGGAGGGGTGGGGAGCTCTTTGTCGTTAAAAGGGAGTGGTGAGATGAAGAAGATGAGTAAAAAGGGTTTATTTTATTTTTTGTTTAAAATGGGGAAGTCAAATGACTAAAACACCCTTGATGACTTGGGATAATCTCAAAAGATGACACCCATGGCTATGTGGGCTTGTTTAAAATGTAGTCCAACTAAGTAAAACCCGAGGCCCAAGTCATTATTTTATTATTTAAAATTTGAAACCGAAACCCGAACTATTTTTTTAAATTAATATTTTCACCCGACCCCCGAACCCGGGTGTTACAACTCTCCCCTACTTAAGGAAATTTCGTCCTCGAAATTACCTGACGGAAACAAGTAGGGAAACTGCTCAAGCATGTCAGCTTTCCTCTCCCACGTGGCTTCCTCCACACCTCTATGTCTCCATAAGACTTTGACTAACTCTATAGTCTTGCCACGCAACACCTTGCTATCAGAAGCAAGTACCTCAATTGGTTCCTCATCGTAAGATAAGTCCGAATTTAACTCTATTTCTTCCACTGGCATAACATGGGACGGATCTGACCTATACCTCCTAAGCATCGATACATGAAACACATCATGAATCTTCTCTAGCTCAACTGGGAGTCTCAATCTATAGGCAACCGGACCAATTCTCTCAACTATCTCATAAGGCCCTATGTACCTTGGGCTCAACTTGCCTTTCCTCCCAAACCTCATCACCTTCTTCCATGGTGAGACTTTCAAAAATACTTTATCCCCCACGGAGTATTCCACTTCCTTCCTTTTTAAGTCGGCATAGGACTTTTGCCGATCTGAAGCCGCCTTCAAGCGATCACATATCAACTTCACCTTCTCGGTGGTTCCCTTAAGTAACTCGGGCATCGACACAAGTTTCTGTCCGGCCTCAGCCCAACAAATCGGGGTCCTACACTTCCTACCATACAAGGCCTCATAAGGAGCCATCTGAATGCTTGACTGGAAGCTGTTGTTGTACGCAAATTCCACTAATGGTAGGTGTTTCTCCCACGACCCCTGGAAGTCAATAATACAACACCTCAACATATCCTCTAAAATCTGAATCACTCTCTCAGACTGCCCATCTGACTGCGGATGATACGAAGTGCTGAAGTTCAACCAAGTGCCTAAGGCTCGATGAAAACACTCCCAAAATCTAGAGGTGAATCTCGGATCTCGGTCTGACACAATTGACTTCGGTACCCCATGTAGTCTCACAATCTCACGGATATACAATTCGGCCAACTTGTCCAAAGTATAGGTGGTATGAACCGGTATGAAGTGTGCACACTTGGTGAATCTGTCTACAATCACCCACACTGAATTTTTCTTCGAAGGAGTCAACGGAAGTCCTGATACAAAGTCCATAGTGATACGCTCCCACTTCCACTCTGGAATCTTCAACGGTTGCAACAACCCTGAGGGAAACTGGTGCTCGGCCTTGACTCTCTGACAGACCATGCATTTACTTACGAACTCGGCTACATCCTTTTTCAAACCAACCCAATAATACTCTTCCTTTAATCCTCGATACATCTTCGTGCTACCCGGATGCATAGCAAAAGGGCTATTGTGAGCCTCACACAAAATCGTACGCCTCAACTCGGCATCCTCCGGAACCACTATCCTATCCTTGAAACATAGGATCCCATTCTCTCCAAAACAATACTCGGTAGGCCTATCTTCCGCTATGTCTTGCACGTGAGGTGCCAAGGACTCATCTCGCAACTGCTTCTCACGAATCAACTGAACCAATGATGGCTTAACCTGAAGCTCGGCCACTAGCCCACCGTCCGTAGACACACTCAACCTTGCGAACATTGCTCGCAACTCAACGGCCATCTTCCTACTCAAGGCATCGGCCACCACATTCGCCTTGCCCGGATGATATTCTATGGTGAGGTCATAATCTTTAAGGAGCTCTAACCACCTTCGTTGCCTAAGATTCAACTCCTTTTGGGACATCAAATATTTCAAGCTCTTGTGGTCGGTGTACACAGTGCACTTCTCACCATAAAGATGGTGTCTCCAAATTTTCAACGCGAACACCACTGCGGCCAACTCTATGTCATGTGTGGGGTAATTCTTCTCATGGACCTTCAACTGTCGGGAAGCATATGCCACTACCTTACCTCCTTGCATAAGTACACAACCTAGCCCCACGTAAGATGCATCACTGTAAATTACAAACTCTCTCCCCGGCTCGGGCTGAATCAAAATGGGAGCTTCGGTCAAAGCTTTCTTCAACTTCTCAAACGCTTCTTGTCTTGCATCTGACCATTCATACGGAACATTCTTCTGTAGCAACTTGGTCAACGGAGCCGCTATCCTCGAGAACCCCTCAACAAATCTCCTATAGTATCCCGCCAAGCCTAGGAAGCTGCGGATTTCTGTCACTGATTTTGGTTGCTTCCAATTTACAATGGCTTCAATCTTCTTGGGATCTACACAAATCCCACTAGCTGAGATCACGTGGCCAAGGAAGACCACCTCTCTAATCCAAAACTCACACTTACTTAGCTTGGCATACAATTGATTCTCAAGTAGGGTCTGAAGCACCAACCTTAAGTGTTCATCGTGCTCCTCTTCGGTCCTCGAGTACACTAGGATGTCGTCAATAAACACTACCACAAACATGTCCAAGAACTTATGAAACACTCGATTCATCATATCCATGAAGGCTGCTGGAGCATTGGTCAAACCAAAAGGCATCACCAAAAACTCATAATGTCCGTAACGTGTACGAAAAGCTGTCTTCGGTATGTCCACATCCTTTACCTTTAACTGATAATATCCAGACCTCAAATCAATCTTTGAAAACACAGAAGCACCCCTCAACTGGTCTAGCAAGTCATCTATCCTTGGCAAGGGATATTTATTTTTCACTGTCACCTTGTTCAACTGTCTATAGTCTATGCACATCCTCAAGCTACCGTCCTTCTTTTTCACAAACAAAACCGGAGCACCCCACGGGGAAACACTAGGCCTAATGAAGCCTCTGTCAGTCAACTCCTGAAGCTGTGTCTTCAACTCCTTCAACTCCTTCGGTGCCATTCTATACGGAGCAATGGACACCGGTGCGGAATCAGAATATGTCTCAATAGCAAACTCAACAGCTCTGTCTGGAGGCAAACCTGGTAGTTCTTCCGGAAAAACACTCGGGAAGTCACACACAGTCCTGATGTCCTGAGGTCTCACCTCATTCATATCCGGGTTCATTACGTAAGCCAAGTAAGCCTGACACCCTGAACTTAACAATCTCTAAGCTTCCAAAGCCGAAACCACATTGGTCAAGAACTTAACATTCTCCCCAACTACCACAACCTCAAAGTCATCAGCAAGCCTCAAAGAGACTCTCTTAGTCTCAAAGTCAACCCTAGCTTTATGCTCTACAAGCCAATCCATGCCCAAAATCACATCAAAGCCATAAAAGAGTAGCTCCATCATGTCGACTGGAAATATGTGGCCCTGAATCATCAAGGGACACCTCCTATACACTTTCCTAACTACCACTGTATCACCAAAGGAGCTAGTGACATTTACTCCTACTTCTAAACAATCACAAGGTAGTCCTAATGACCTTGCATGCTCACCCAGAATATACGAATGCGTTGACCCCGAATCTATGAGAGAAAGCAAACTCAAAGACTGTAATGTGAAATTACCTGCAATGACATCAGTGTCATTTCCAGCCTCTCGCTGAGCGTACACTCTAGCCGGTCCTCCTCCCTCGGGCTGGACTGCTACCACATGAGCCAAGTTCCTCTGACCCTCATTCCTTGGCTGGAAGTTCCCACGGCCGCGCCCACGACCTCTCTGATGCTCAAAACCCCTCACGGGAGCCGGTCCTCCTCTGACTGGGTGTGGACAATCACGTCTCAAATGATCTCGGGAGCTACAGTTTCAACACGCCCCAAACATACCCATACACTCACCTGGGTGGCGTCTCCCGCACCTAGTGCACTCCGGAATATGCCCAACAGCCCCTTGGCCCTGACGGCCCTGACCATGGTTACCACCCCTAGGCCTCGTATCCGGCTGATACCTCCTATCCCTATGCCTCTTGGCATGATCTCTATCCCAGCTCGCATGTCTCTTCCCGGAGTCAGACCCACCAGCACGTGCTCTAGAGCTTAGGTTTTGTTCTACATCCTTGGCTCTAGAAACCAAGACATCGAACTCAGTGTAGTCGGTGGCCAACAGGTAGGTCTTCACATCAGTAGTCAACCCATATCTGAAGCGCTCACATCGTTCCTTCTCATCCGGAATCAACTCTGGCGCATACTGGCTCAACCTCACAAATTGGATCTCATACTCGGTCACGGTCCTATGGCCTTGAACCAAAGCCATGAACTCCCTTTTCTTTTCATCTAAGTACCGGACTCCGAGGTACTTCCTCTTGAAAGCACTCCTGAAAAACTCCCATGTGACATCCACCTCGGCCATACCAGAGATAGCAGTGGTCCACCAGGTATAAGCGTCTCCCTGGAGCAATGAGACAGTGCATCCCAACTTACGGGCGTCCGAACACTCCATCTGACCCAAGATGCGAGTAGTGCTCTCAAGCCACCCTTCTGAACCCTCCGGAGATAACCCACGAAACTCAACTGCCCCCAAATTACGAAGCCTCTCTAGGGGTAATCCTGTCCCCGCACCCTGAGCTGGTGCTGCAGCTTGCATACCAGCCAAAGCAGTCTGGAAAGCTCCGGCTATAGTCTGAATCAAATGAGCCACATCTGGGCCTGCCTGACCTTGGCCCGCTTGAGCCCCATTACCTCCCACATTAGCCCCAGCCTGAGGCCCATTACCATCACCTCCAACGTTCCCTCCATTACCACCCGGAGCATTAAGAGCAGGAGGCGCGTTCTCGGGTGCCTGGTCACCCGCTCTAGGCCGTCCCCTCGGTCTCACCATAGCAATTTATGTAATCTAAAACAACAAACACACAACAACAAGAAACGTTAGGTTAGCAAGGGGCAAAGGACTCCGGTTCTCAAGCTCTTTAAACCAAAACAATTCTCCTTTTTATTTTGACAACAATGCCTAACAATGGGGACTCAAACAACAGAAAAGCCATCATAGCATGCATACATACACCGTGCTAAAAACAAAATTTAGACATACATGGCAAAACACTCATAATATCTTAACTTACCTCACTTACCTGCCCGAGGTCTCAGAAACCTCAGGCTCTGATACCAATAAATGTAACCCCCTTATCCCGGTCTGGCCGGATGACCGGTCCAAAAGGGCTACACGGGGAAAACCGAGTGAAAACCCCTAAAGGATTCCCCCTCGGTTAGCAACCCTATTTTTTTTTAAATCTCGTCTAGATGAGTAATTAACCCTAAGTGATCAACAGCGGAATAACATAACCAAAACAATCCAACGAGCTTAAATCCACAACCAAAAGGCAAATTTTCAGGTTTAACAACAGGGGTATCGATACACCTAAGGGGTGTATCGATACGCCTTGACTAAGTCAAAGGTCGGAGTCAACCCGTGGAGACCGTATCGATACACCTTGGGGGTGTATCGATACCGTCGTCAAAGGTTGACTTCCCACAGTCAACGCTAGTTGACCGTACCGATACGCTTGAGGCCGGTATCGATACCAAGATGGACAGTGGCTCTAGTGGCCAAAAAGGTACCGATACGCCTCCCCGCGTATCGATACGGAAGGCCTGGAATAAGAAGGCCGTATCGATACGGGTCTAACCGTATCGATACCCCCTGCCCTGCGACACATCCTTTCACCGTTTGATAACATCTTGCAAGGTTCTAGATGCATACTTAGACACCCTTAAGCACACACAAGCATACATGCACCAACCACAAACAGGACTTAACATGAGGGGCATTCAAACCAACGATAACATACCAAACAAAGCTCCATACAAGTCTACAAGAGGCATACTTAGCAAGCATAAGTCATCCATCACAAGGTAGACAACATAAGGCCTACCTAGGCCAAAATCATACAAATTCAGGCATAAGCAATTAAACCACATAAGAGGCATAGAACATAATCCGAGAAGCAAAAGCATAACATGCAACATAAGTTTAACAATTTCAAGCATGACTTCCTAAGGAGTTTGACCCCAACTCCTAACACTCTATACCCCATTGTCTAGACATTATTACAAAAGCAAACCATACTTAAACTTGCTTGAGAACTCCAAAGGTTCCTCCCTCGCCCGCTCGCCTCCCGAACTCTAACGATCTGCACATTGGAAACGAAGAGCATAAGCAATCTAGCTTAGTGAGAGAAGCTCTACAATTTACAACATGCAACTTTCCAAAATACGATTTGTATGCAAGAAAACAATGGATGCGTAAGGGTCCATCTCAACCACAACTTTTGGTTTGCACAAGCACAACCAACATACACTTACGGTGGGACTACACATCACCGTTTCGACTAGTGGATATACAATGGGACTACACATCAAAGTACTACCCTACTAGTCACTACCGGTGGGACTACACATCACCGTAGTTTAAACCACCATCACGTGAGGCACGAACTCAACACGACTACTACATTGACAACTTAGAATGCATTTAATGGTCACAATGTATGTAAAACCAACTTGTCACAACAATTTATGAGTAGGGAGACTTACACACGGGTTTAGGCAACCTCTCAAGGTTCTACCCAAACCCCAAGGGAGGCCATATCAAGTACAATGCAATAACCAATGATCCTACTCACCGTTGCTACCCAAGAGAAGATTGAAGACCGAGCTCAAGACTCCGAAATCCCCGGATTTGCCCCCGAAGCTTCACCAACCAAATTCCTTGATTCTAAGCATTCCAACACCAAGCAAATAACCCCAAATCAGTTCATGTTCTAAAATAATCAACCCGAATAACATACTAAGTGCAATACACCAATCTTTCCATTGAAACAAGCTCAATTTTTCCAAAATCCGAGCAGCCCCTAAGCACCCCTCAAAACCATTGATTTCAACCTTCAAACTACTCCCTAAAGCTTTCAAAACGATGCTTACATATACCCTAACCATTAACACTCTCATTTCTACATAGAACACCCCCAAATTTCATTCCTAAACCTCCCAAAAATCTCCCCAAAACCTCATTTCGGAAATCACCCCAAACCTTGTAAAAATCATACCCATTGGACCCCTTTAGACTTAAAATGACTCATATCACTTCCATGAATCAAAAACCTAAGTTTAGAATACTAAAAATGACATTTTTAATCAATATTTCAAAACACCCAAGTTACAAAAATCATGGGTTTTCTAGGAAATAAGGGTACGTACTCGTAGAGGACAAGGAGAGCAAGTCAAAAATGGTCTTACCTTTGAAAAACCTCCAAGATTGGATGAGCTATGAAATGGAATAGTGTCTAGGAGGGGTGGGGAGCTCTTTGTCGTTAAAAGGGAGTGGTGAGATGAAGAAGATGAGTAAAAAGGGTTTATTTTATTTTTTGTTTAAAATGGGGAAGTCAAATGACTAAAACACCCTTGATGACTTGGGATAATCTCAAAAGATGACACTCATGGCTATGTGGGCTTGTTTAAAATGTAGTCCAACTAAGTAAAACCCGAGGCCCAAGTCATTATTTTATTATTTAAAATTTGAAACCGAAACCCGAACTATTTTTTTTAAATTAATATTTTCACCCGACCCCCGAACCCGGGTGTTACATAAGCCTAAAATCGTAAACTCTAAAATAAAACACTAAACTCTAGACCTTAAACAAAAAATTGTAAACCATAAATCTTAAACATGGACAAAAACCCTAAACACTAAACAAGAACCCCTAAAACCTAAAGCATAAACAAAACCTTAAATTATAAAAACATAAACCCTAAACATTAAACAAAAAAACACAAACTTTAAACTCTAAACATAAACGAAATACTTTAAACCCTAGACAATACCCTAAATCAGAAACAAAAAATCATAAACCATAAAACCTAAAATCCTTGGATCAAAGTATATATATACACATAAACACTAAAAAACATTGATAAAAACCAAATCTAAATAAAATTCATAAACATTAAACCCTAGAAGTTATAAACAAAAACCATAAACCCTAAACAAAAAGCGTCTAAACCCTAAATAAAACTATAAACAAAAACCCATAAACCCATAAACCTTAAACAAAAAACCTATAAACCCTAAATAAAAATATAAATAAAAACCCTAAACACTAAACAAAACCTATAAACCCTAAACAAGAATCATAAATCTGTCATAAACCCTAAACCCATAAACTATGAACTCTAAGCCCTAAACAAAACCATACACCCTAAAAACCCTAAACCCGAAACAAAAATTCTAAACTTTAAACTTTAAACCCTAAACAAAAATCATAGACCCTAAAACCTGAACAAAAATTCTAAACTTTAAACTTTAAACCCTAAATAAAAATCATAGACCCAAAACATTTAAACAACTCAATATAAGAATTAATATTATTAAATAAGTTAAATAATTAAAAAATTCTCTCGAATGAAATTCTTATTAAATGTTTCATATTAAATGAGATTCTTGTTACATACAAATGTACGTAATAAAAAGTTCTGATCATAACTGAGATGATTTTTTTTTCTAATTCGACATTCGTTCAACAGAACCCATTAAGATACAATACTTTTCTCCTTATTGAAACTCTTAGTATCACCATGTGAATCATTATTTTAATCTTCCATTCACATTTTGTATCAATAGATATACCTTTTTAGTTTCTAATATAAAGATTCATTATAAATGATATAAAATATTAAATATAGATTGTACTCAATTAAAAAATTGAATTTCCCTAAGATAATTTATAAATATCATAAGAATAGGTCATGATATTAATATATTGATGGCTCACAAAAATGATGATTATCATAAATAATACAATTATTATATATATATATATATTCAACGTCAATTTTTTTATTAACGAACTTATTTATCAGCAATTTTTTAAATTTCAAGATTAGAGAAATCAAGATAAAAGTATGCTTTGACGTTGTAAGTAGTCGAAATAAAAAAACATTATTTTGTCAAAATTAATTTTCACCCTAAAAAATTATTAATAGAGTCAGTGTTTTACACGATAAGAAAGGAGCGTGGAACTTGACAAAGGCAGGAGGGCGTGTTTGACAGGTGACGCTCACGTGATATGCGCGTTACGTTAGCCGAGCCCCGCCGTGTAAAAACTGAAAGCAGCAGCAGCAGCAGCGAAACTACAGTCACCCGCTGAACGACAGCTAGCAGTACCTCGTCGGACAAGTTTGACACGTGGCTGAAGTACGGATGTTATCTGTCGCTCTCTTGAGCTTACGTGGCAAACTGTTGTTCAATCCTCAAAAAGTAAGATTACTACATTACTTAGGGGGCGTTTGGTTCACGGAATGTAAGATTACCTCTGGGAATAGGATTATCGGAATGTAACATTACCTGACACATTACTGGGAATGTTACATTACCTTGTTTGGTTCATTTGGCAGGAATATTGTATTGTAGTGTTTGGTTGGAGGAATATAAGATTATTTGAAAGCAGAATTTACTAACTTGTCCTTATGATATATTTTCCTTTTAACAAGTTTAATTTTTAATCATTAAATTAAAAATATTTACACAAAAATATATAGAACTATTTTCGTTACATTACCTAAAATTTGCAAAAAACAAACATTTATAATATAATTAATCTTATTAAATTATTTTTAAAAAATATTTTATATTTATATACATTTATCCCTTTTTAATTTTTTTTGAACATCAAAATATTAAACGTTTAATATGCTTAGATTTTTAATTTTTTATTACTTTCGACCATTTATCAAACAAATTAAAGTAATTAATAAAACAAATCTAAAAGTAGTAAAAATGATAAAAATAAATTAACCTACTAAATTTTTAAGATAAAAAATATCTTATAAATCAAATAACAAAATTAATAACATCAAGTCTTAACGCATTCAGTCTCAAGCAACATACAATCTCATCCTATAACCTTAGAAACATCGTAAATACAATATTAATAAAATATACTATTAAATATTACAAAATTATCTAAATATATACAACACCATTTATATATTAAACTAATATTAAATATAAATATTTACTCCCTCTGTCCCACTAAAACTGTCACATGTTGACTTTTTTGGTCAAATTTTTTTAACTTTGACCTCTTATAATTTAAAATTTATTATTGATAAAAATATGAAAAAATATATTTTAAAAACTTTGAATCAACTAGTTTTTAAATATATTTTTTATAATTTTTAATTAATTAAAATATTTAAATAAATTATAGTCAAAGTTGAAAAATTTTGACCAAAAAAAGTCAACATGTGACAGTTTTAGTGGGACGGAGGGAGTAATAAATTTACACCATAAATAATTAGTTACCTAATTAAAAATGCAATAAAGGATCAACATGAACATAATTCATAATCATAAGGGTAATATTGTCCAAAAGGGAAGGAATTGTAAAATACCTAAGAAAATGAGGGGAATAGCATTCCCACCATTTAGGGGGAAAAGAGCAACTCTTGGGAAAAAAATAATACCTCCTAGTGGGAATCCTCCTAAACCAAACATGAAAATGTAAGTCTGGAAAAGATTATTACCTCTGGTAATCATTTTTTTCGCGAACCAAACACACCCTTAGTTCTTTGCAGTTTCTGATCAAGCATGGTTTAGTATGAGTGGGAAGCTTGGAAGAATATTTTTGTTGATAGAAATAAAGGGTGGGCTTTCGATCGAAACGAGTTAAAAAAATTTGAATTATTTAAGTTGATGCGTCATAATTTACAATTTAAATTTTATTTTGAAATTTTTTCGATTCGAGTCGAATTTATAAAATTTGAGTCAAGTTTTCGAGTTCCTATACAAATTTAATTGTAATTATTTATCATGTTATAGTATAGTTTTATTCCAATTTAAACGGATTTCTCTAATTATATAAGATATGTCTATATATTTCTTCATATTTTTCATATGTGACATATATTTCTTCATATCGGTAAATATATATCAGGAAAAAAATGAGAGAGTCGACTCGAACTTAAAATTAAATTCACTAGTTACTAAAATTTTCGAGTTATTTGAATTTCTATTTTACAACTCAAACTTTATTTGAAATTTTTTCGAGTTGAGTTGAGTCGAGTCGAGTTTATAAAATTTCGAGTCGAGTCAAAACGAGTCTAATTTTTTCTCCTCGAGTCGAGTTTTGATCACCCCTAGCCAGAGGATGTGTTTTTTTTCTTTCAATTACACTAATATATTGAAATTGTTAACAACAATCTGTTGCTCTAACGGAACGAGATGTTGTGTCTATAAAGTAAGGTCAGAGAGTTTTACTGTTTTAGTGTGTGAATGAAGAGAAATGGATTGAAAAGGATCGTACCCATATTGATCTTTTATAAAATTTGTTCTCAATCATTTGGTCAATGATTTGAATAGCAGTGGTTAAAAAAATATGTTAAAATCATTTACTATTTTTATAAACATAACTCATTTATTAATTAATATTATTAATTATAATGTTTTTATATGATATTTAAATTAAATAGTTAAAAATTATTATTTGAAGATCGAACTGATAAATTTGCATACAAAGTTTATACCATTTGGCTTATAAATGTTTATTAAATAATTTTGTGCATAAAATATATTTTTATCTGCATTATAAGTATGACATAATCTAATATGTAACTTTATATGAAAAAAAACATATAATAGGGAACGTTATTTTTCTTATAATCACTTATTAGTTGTCACTTGAAAAGCCAAGCTTGAAGAGTTGGTTCATTCCAATAAAACAAAATATCATGACCCAAATTTAGTGGCGGTTTTAGAAATTTTTTGAGGATGAGTATAAGTTAAAATATTTTTTAGGGTAGGCACAAGTCATAAAAAATTTAAAAAAAAATTAGAATGACACAAATTATAAAATTTAAAGACTAATTAATAAAAATTAAAAAATTAAAATCAAAATTTTTAAACTTTAAAAAAATTTAAGATGAGCATGTGTCCACCCAATCATACATGTGGCTCCATCACTGCCCAACTTTATAAAGCAATTCCTTTATATAGGAAATTTCATGATAAGATTTTGATTTCTATGCTTTTTGCCACACTCCATCAAATCAAAATTAAATAAAAAAACATGTGGTTAGACTTCGTCCAATGGTTAGTAGGTGAATTCCAATCATGCTGATTTTTTTATTGATTTAATTATTGATTTAATAAAATATATAAATATCATTCATTAATGTATTGCGTGATTATACAATTATAATGGTAGAATGAACACAATATTATGGTTATTTTTTTCTCTCAAAATATGGTTTAGGGCAGCTTATTTTCAGATTTATAATGGTTTACTGTTCAAGTCATAAATTAGACTGATTTCCACTCGATTTTGAAATAAACCCAAAGTTGGAAATAAGCTTGAAGACGGATCAATGACAACTCGACTTTGAATAGTATTTATTACTTTTAATGTTCATAGACGGATTACAAGCAATCTAACTTTAGTAGATTAATATTAACATAAGAAAAACATTGTTCAAAGACAGATTATGTTCATTTCGACTTCTGATTTGCTACAATGAACAATTATACTTTGGGAGATAAAATAGAGAGTGCTGTAGTTTGAGAAAAATTAATTGAAAATCTTGGGTAAATTTGCCCACTTATAATTAATATATTCAGATAACTATACAAATCATATTAACAAATGAAATATATGACTAAAAAGAATCCTATTAATACTAATAGAGTAATAGGGCTGATTCAAGTAATAACTAATTTAATATCGTTTAAGTGAGTCTCTAGTTCAAGGTCTTGTGTATGTAGAAAATTTTCCTTAAAAAATTTATTTACTAAGATTAAATGTGCGATATAAATCGATCCAAATTATTCAGAAAATTTTTTTTTAAAAAAATTGGGAATACACCCAAAGAAAAAGTATCATATTCACGATTGCATCAGCAAGATACTGATGGTGATGGATAAGGAACAAAAAAGAGAGAGCAAAAGATTTAAGATGTATCCAGAAAGAAAAAAAAGGTTTAATGGGAATTGAATAATAATGATGTGATCTCAAAAAAAGGTGTTAATTAGTAATTACTATGTTTTTTTATATAGTGTTTTAAAGTAGAAAAGGTTAAACACTTGCCAATTTAATCACACACAAGTTGTTGTTCGATGCAATTTGGTCACTTATCAACCACATTCCTAGTTCATGGAACTTTCCGGGTTCACATTTAAAATTAGCACTTGTATATATTGCTAGACGCTAGTAAAAAAACTCGACATTATGTATTAAAAAATTATTTTAAAACAAATTAATTTAAAGGATCAAAATTAAATTACTATGACCTTTTTAATATTCTTTTTCTTCACCACTTGTATATATTGCTAGTCAAAGAACTCGACATTATTTATTAAAAATTTGTTTTAAAACAAATTAATTTAAAGGATCAACAATAAATTATGACCTTGTTTGGTAAAAAAAGATTTGAGATAAAATTAGAGGTTTGAGAGGTTAAATTCATTAATTTGAATGTTTGGTAAAGAGCGGATTGAAATAGCGAATTATGGTGAAACCTCTAATTTTGAAAAAGCTGTTAATAGAAACTTTCTGAAATTAGAGGTTTTGACATAAGAGCTATAAAGACCCTTTTACCCTTAACAATTATCAAAAATCTCCAAATAATCTAAATTTAACCATTTCAATTTTAATTATTCAACCTCACACATTTACATTGTGACATTTGTAAACTAATATTTTTTTTGTTTTTTCTTTTTATTCTCACGAATTTATATTTGTATTTAAATTTAATAATTAATTAAATTGCATTAAAAATAATTATATAAATAATAAATTAATATATAGATCCTTTAAATATACTTAGTAATGTTATATTTTTTTCATAATCTAATTAATTTTAATAGATACAAAATATTGATAACTAATAAACTATTAAAATAAGTATCGAATATAATCATATCTTTATATGTCATTTTGCTTGTTTAAATAATTAAACATCAATCAGCTATCAGTTAATTTTACCAAACACTTTTATAATATCAGCTAATACAATTCGCTAGTTAAATAAGCTAATGCAATTAACTATCAACTCTCAACTAATATAATACGTTATCAACTATCTATTAATTGTCAAACGGAGCATATATATTTTTGAAGAGATAAACACATAATTTACCGTTGTTTCAATTTATTTTTTTTATTTTTTAAGGACTATAGCCCCACCGGTCTATATTGAGTATCATCCTGGTATGTTGCTTAGATTTTTTTTTAAATTGTGATACAATTACAATAACAAATGTACATAATGTTTATCTTAATAATTTATTAGAATTAATTATTATAAAATACGATCGAACAAACTGATTAATAATTGATTCATACAGGCACGAACTACGTATAATAGAACTGTTTCTATCAAATTGTTGGTAGTGTTGACCGTTGAGTCGGCACAATTTATTCACCAAGACTTGGTCATGGAAATGGGAACAAACCCAATGTTCCACTTAATTTAGTGAAAAAATAACCAAATATTGTTAGCATATTGATTGTTCTACGCAGGACGGACGTAAAATTTTATGTTGGGAGGGGCGAACTTATAAGATTTTAAAGAATGTAAATTTATAAAATTTTAAAGGACGAAATTTCAATAGAAGATACATAAAAAAATTCTAAATCATATATAAATATCAAAATTTTAGGGGGCGATTGTCTCCTCCAGTTCCCCTCTAGATCTATCCCTGATTTTACGCGTTTGTGAAATTTTAAGAAAGTAATATCATAATTGTTATCTTCTTGATATGATTATTTCTATTATACGTTGTGAAAGAGTTTTAAACACCGCAAATTAGATTAAAAATCGCATGATTACCAATAAGTATTAAATATTAAAAAAATTAAATTTAAAAATTAAAAGAATATAATACAAACATAAATTTTTTTTAAGAAAGTAGTATCACAATTGTTATCTTCGTGATACGATTATTTCTCTTATACATTGTGAAAGAGTTTTAAACACCGTAAATTAGATTTTTTAGTGTTGGGATATAAGTAAGAACACCGAAAAATGACAAAAGATTTTTATCCCCATTTTAGGGGAAGGGGAAGAGCCAAGACCATTGTCAACTCTTGGCTTTGTGCTAGCTCTTAAGAAAAAAATTCATGTTCGAATTTCAGTGACAACAACATTAAAAGAAACAATGATAAATTTTGAGTATCAACCATAAAAAAATAAAAACAGTTTTAAAGATAATTTTACCACAACCGTTGTCCCTGTGAATAATAGAAATCCTATGTCCTTTTGATGTCTCTATTTATGTCATGTATAAATTTTTAGAGTTTAAGGTTTAAATTTTAAAGTTAGTGTTTATAATAAGGGTATAGGTATGATGGATTTTTTAGGGTATAAGGTTTAGAATTTAGAATTTAAGGTTATGATTTAAAATTTAATTTTTTTAATAATTTTTAGTATTGAGGCATAGAAAGAGACACATAAAAATGGAGAAGATTTTCCCTGCGAATAGTTTGTTATCTCGAATAAAAATCTTTTGGCCCTTTTCGGTGCCCCTATTTATGATTCACACTAAAAATTAGGTTTATGGTTTAGAGAATTTAGGGTAGGCTCGATTTTTTAGGGTATAAGATATATGGTGTAGGGTTTAGGATTTAAAATTTAAGTTTGGTACTTAGAATTTAATTTTTTAATATTTTTTAGTGTTGGAGCATAAAAATAACACCGAAAATGGGCAAAATTATTTTATTCTGGTATCTCCCCACCGCGCATTGTGGGCCATGATCATATTTTGTTACCACTACAAATTAGGGTATCGAGAATTTATCAAGTTTAAAGTATAATATATTTATTTATAAATATCATTTATATATTATATATATGGTCACCGAACTTTTAAAAATTATAAAACGATCATTAAAATTTTTAATATGTTATAAAGTGGTCATTAAATTTTATTAAATTAGCACAAAATGATCAATAAATTTATTAAATTATATAAAAATGGTCATTGGACTTTTCAAAAATTTATCTATAATTTTTAACATGCAGTGATCATCTTCTAATAGTTCGATAAGTTTAATTATTGTTTTGTAATTTTTAAGAGTTTATTGACTAAAAATATTATTTTAGCATAGTTTAGTGACCATTTGTGTACTTTACCTAAAATCTTATAACAATCTTCGGTTAATACGAAAATTGATCGAATTAATCAAAATTTATTCGATTAAGTTAATAAGTTTTAAAAAATCAGTTCGATTAATGATGAAAGAAAAAAATATAATTAATTTGGTTCAATCACCGGCCAAATTAATCGAATGCACACCTCATATTATGTAAATAAGTTGCATTAAAAAATTGATCAAATCTAAGAATAAAATTCGTTGGTCAAACCGAAGGAAAGGAAAATGACATTTCTCAACTCAACTGTCACATGGGAAGTGCAAAGCCGGAATTAGGGAAGCCAAAGTAGATTGTGTTCTCATTTCTCACCTATAAAACCAGGTATGAAAATCATCTGACCCCAAAGTATGCCCCCATTTGTGCCCCATTTTAAAATAGTGGGTTTAGGGTTTAGGTTTTGGGGTTTAAGGTTGGGGCTTAGGGTTAGAGTGTAGGAAATTAGGAGTAGGGTGTATTTTTTTAGAGTTTGGGGTTTGGGGTTTAGGATATGAAAATTAGGGTTATAGGGCAAGATTTAATTTTTAAGTATTTTTAGGCAGGGGGCATAGAAGGAGGCATGGTTAGGGGACAGGAGATTTTTACTCTAAAACCAGTGCCCATATATATATATATTAAAAAAAATCTCCATTGCGACAAAATAGGGAATTTTTATGCCGCGTCAGCAATAGATAAAATGGGTGATTTGGACTGTTCATATATATATATATATATATATATATAAGGATAAATTATATTATAAGCCCGACTCGTCATGTCATTCATGGTCTCAACTAATAAAAAATATTTATTTTATTAAATTTTGTTATATTATCTTTTAACCAAGTGTATTTACAATTGGTAAAAACGTATTTTTTTAATTTGATTTACAGTAAATCTGAGTAAAGATTCACTCGGTAAAAAATGACATGAAATTTTTTAATGAAATAGATATTTTTTATTGCTTGAGATCATATATGACGTGACGAGCCGGAAATATAATTTCTCATATATATATATATAAAAGAGTAGATATTGATCTTTAATCCAACTTGAAAAGATATTAATCGAATATTTTTTGATAAAATTAAAAAAATCGAATTCCATTAAAAAATAAGATGCCAATAAAAAATAACACATTCCTAACATAAAAATTCAAGAGGTGAAAAAACAAACCAAAAACCTTTCTTTGAATACAATTTTTATCTTCCATAGAAAAAGATTCATTAACTATCAATAGTTTAATTGTCTTTATTCAAACAATAAGCTATATTTGATATAGGAGTGGAGGTTAAGTAAATCAATCTTATAAATTGTTGCTCGAATAATTCTAAATGCATTGTCAATCTGCTAAAAAGGGATCTATTCATAAGCGACCGTCAACTTTCCTTAATAAGAAAATATGTGTGTCGTGAGAAATGCAACATAAAATGTCAAAATATCATCACAACTCATGTCAAGACTAAGAGAATTTGTGCCAAATATTAATTGTATATTTAAATATAAACTTTTTGTCATATTATATATATATATATTAATATTGATAAAATGATATTAAAAGCAATCTACAAAGAAAATACTAACCAACCAAATTCTTGCAAGTCGTGAAATTTTGGGTATTGACAAAGTCAAACATGGGGCTATGCTTGTGAGTCATGCCAAAAAAGTCAATTTCTTTGATCAAGCATTTGAAATATTTGATGTTGATGTCATTTGACAATCTTTTGTTAAGGAAATTAACTCATTGTCGCCAAGATTTGCAAGTTTTTATTGTCTTTTTTGGGCTTAGAATGTTTGGACAAAGAATTTCCAATTATTTAACATGAAATTTTAAAATTTTAAAAATTACATAGGCAAAATAATAATAACAAATTATTAAAAAATCATCTATAGGTATCAGATACAATGGTAACACAGATTACATTCTCAATGAGTAGATTTAGATTTAAACCTTGAAAATAATATTGTTGTATAAAACATAGCTTGACTATAATATAAGTGCCCAAATTATGCATCTTTTTAGTAATAGGTGCCTAAAGTATTTTTTGGCTGAAATATGTGCCTACAGTTTTATTTTTGGCTGAAATAGGTGCCTAAAGTATTTTTTGGCTGAAATAGGTGCTCAAGTAGGTGCCAAAATTGACTTTAAAACAAGACAAAATTGAAAGTTTAGGATCTATTTTAGCCAAAAAAAATAGTTTAGGTACCTATTTCAACCAAAAAATATTTTAAACACCTATTACAAAAGTGAGATATAATTTGAGTACTTATTTTATAGTTTAGCCTATAAAACAGTTACAAGCTTCGAACACGTATTATAAAATGGACGTTTCACGTCTGACCTATTTGAATGAATGAATGTTCAATGACCTAGAAAGGAAAATAGTGAATTTTGTTGGCCTTTCAAATGTGGAAAAGATACACATAACCGAGCAAAACCCACTAGGACCAGTCTGTATCCTTTAAAAAGATTTATTATGTCCTTGGCCCTCGCCACGTTTCTTCGTAAAAAAAAGTTATTGAGTTAATTACACTACATATCTTTAAATTATAATTTTTATTTTAAATTGGTATTCAATTTTGAATATTTTAAATTTATCTCTAAATTATGACTTGCATTCTAAATTGGTCTACAAACTTTTAAACATTCTAACTTCATCCACAATTTATCAGTATACGTTAATCATATCTCATGTTATTAAAATTATTATAAAAACTGTTAGTTGTTATGTAAACATCGATGTGTATTATGTAATAATATGATGTGACATAAACAATAATTTGATGTTGGAATTGAAACATTCAAAAGTTTGGAGATGAAATTAAAATATTAAAAAATTTAAAGAATAATTTAAAATAGATTTTATAGCTTGGAGACCTGTAATGCAATTAACTCATCAAATATCTTAAATTAGAAAAAAAATAAAGAACAATTCATTTGTTGACAAGAATATGGTGTAATGAAATAATTTTTGTTGAAATGAAGTCTTGATTGAAATTAAAATTTTGAATCATTTTTTTAATTTAATAGCATTACAATAATATTTTCAAATTTAATGTAGAGATTTAAATTTACACAAAATAAAAAACAAATACGTATCTATGATCAGATCAATTAATGAATCTCAAATTTTGAATCCAACAACCCATTTTCCTTATTAAAAAAAAGGAAAAGATAGGCTTAAATGTAACAAGTCAATATCATTTTCATGGAGCATGGACCAAGCTTGGTGCAAGTTGTCCATTAACATGGACCAAACTCAGTCAATTTTTTCAGGCCCAACCTAGCTAAGCTATAGACATTGAAAGAAAAAACAAACAACACCAAAGAAATTGCCAAAGGGGGAAAAACAAATTTCCTTTTCAAATGGAAACTTCCTTGAAGGAGACCCCAAAGGCTATATTAGCATACCAATTAAATTTGGTGTAAAACCTTTCATTTTTATCCATAAATTGCATATATTGTGCAATAAAATTTATCAAAAACAATCATAGGCAATTAGGCCATGAGTTGCCATGTTTAACATAGCCCAAGCCCATTTATAAACCTATATAATTTTTTAGGGTATTTATAAAACCTATATCCATCTATCTATATATCTTTACATTATTGGATATTTTGTTTTTTTTTAGGTTTAGAGCTTTAGGCTATGTGATATAAGTCATTTGGAGTGAAAATTCTACAAAACTATCTTTATGGATTTCTAATGACAATAGACAAAAATAAATGACAGATTGAGTTTAGTTCGGTTGACATTGTTATTGGTGTAATGTATGTGATGATGTGAGATCGAACACGCTTAAGTGCTCAATATCCTCTTGTTTGAGGGTGAGGAGGAGTTTGAATAGTCTAGAAATTGTATAAAAAAGCAGACGATAAAAGAATGCGCTCTTGTCAATTAAACCACGAATGGGATAGATTTTTTTATTATATTTAGTTGACACCACTCTCAAATTTAATATTGATCATTCTTAGTTCTTTTAAGAAAATTACCTTTTTACCCCAACATGACTTCAATTCATTCATACACATACACGATCCTTATTCAAAAAGAAATACATAATTGGAATCTTATCTTCCAAATGAAGATAATTACTACTCCAATTGTTTTTGGAAAAAACTAGGGCACGTGCACCCACATGTGCAAAAATCACATGCTCCCCTTGGACCCAACTTTGCCTCACTCTCATGTGACCAAAATTACATCCACCAACAAAGGAATGGGATGGAATTGAATACATGCATTATCTCATGCCAAGAGAGTGATATACTTTGTTGGTGATATGCTCTTGGGTAGGGACAGAGCCAGAAATTGAGATTGTGAGACAAATTATAAATATTTAAAAGCGAGAGAGACAAATTCATAAATAATTCAAATTTAAAAAAAAATAAAAAAGATAAAAATCTTCGAAAATGGGGGGCGATTGGCCCACCCCACCTCATCCCATGTAAATCCTTCACTGCTCTTAGGACTTTTTAGAAGAAGAAAAAGAATACAATTAATTCATAAAGTCAAAACTAATCCAAAGTGAAAACAAAGAATGAATATAAAAGTAAAAATACAAGTGATGTGTAAAGCAAACAATGGGCAAAGTTAAAAAAGATTGTGTTTTTGGGCACTTTTCCAGATGTAGGAGGAGACAAATTCTAACGTTTCCACAAGATAAAGCAGCTTTTGAAGATTGCCGTTTCTTTGTACTAGTAATCTAATGTGCTTTAATCTTGTTGGAGGAGTTGGTAAGATTAAAGGATATAATCCAAAGATTTTCTTCTTTCAATAAGTTTCCCCCTAATATTTTGGTATTAAAATATTTAAATATTTAGATTCAAATATCGTATTATTATTTGTCAACAATCTCTAGAGTAATTGGTTAAAAGCTCTCAGTTGACACATACATTTAGAAATAGGCACGGGTCGGGTTTTTGGCCCACCCGACCCCGACCCGAAAATACATATCTTATATCCGCACCTGACCCGAACACATCCCTTAAAAAAATTGACCCACCTAAAAATAAATACTCTATACCCGCACACGATCCGACCCGACATATAAAAAAACAGTTTTTAGGGATCTAATTGTAAAAAAATAATTTTAAGGGACTTACTTGTAAAAAAATTATAAATTTAAGGACTAAATTGTAAATACAAATTTAATTTTAAGAACCTAATTATAAAAAATACATATAAAAAGCGACTATTATTATAAATATCCCTAAAAATTAGGGAAAATTACGCAATTAATCCTAAGTCGGGTAGAATATTTTTCACCCTAAATTGAACTCGGCCCGGTCCGAACCCGATTTTTTCATTAAAAATCCGACCTGACCGAGTCGGGTAAAATGCCCATCCCTACATACATTTCCCTTAAGTCGTAGTTTCTAAACCTATAAGTAAATCAAAATAATATAGTTAAAAAAAATAAATCAAAATAATACAGTTGAATATGTTTTCGGTTAACATTCTCGAACTATGACAAATGACATAATTAGATAAATGACATGTCAACATTAAAAAATAAAACAATTAATTTACGTATTTAATCATATATATATAATAAAGTAATACATTGAAGCAAAGATGAACATGTTTTATGACTATATGAATGACATATTAACACTAAAATTTAAAACAATTGACCAAAAACAAATAAAACAATTAATTTAATATTAAATTGGTAGCCATTGCAAGTAAAGAAAGCCAATTAAATTCAAATAAAGAAATAATATATTTATAATTTATACGAAAATTATATTAAGAGTTGTAGTAATTATATTAATTAATAAAATACCAAAATTGATATCTTAAAACATAATATTTAGAATTTTATCAAAAGTAAATGTAAACTATTATATTATTCGTGCTGAAAATTGAGTTTTTCATTTATTTTTAAGTATTCATTGGTAACATTATTCTAAATTAATCCCTCATGTCACATGTCTCATTTGAGATATTTGTATTTTAAAATGATTGAAGTAGTCTCCCTCTACCCACACTTTCATATTATGATATATTTTTGTTCAATTTTATACACATGCTCCTACATATTTGTCTTATCAATATTGTATTTAAAATATTTTTCCATTTAGTGAAATGTCAAAATCCATACCAAATTACGTAAATAAATAATAATTAATTTTTTATATATTTTAATTATGCTGTGAAATTTGGTGGGAATTTTATTTTCAACAATGATGGAATTCATTGGGGGCAATTTAATGGTTTAGATTTTGAAGATATAGGTCTAGGGAAAGAAAATAGGAAGTTGAAAAATAATAAGACCTTATTCATTATTATGATTATTATTATCTTTTAATTTAAACACAAATGTCATAATCTTTTTCTCTATGGACTATAGAATAGATCAAGTCTTTTTTCATCGAAGGTAGGATGTGGTGTTCACATATTTATCATAGAAAATAAAGATTAAGTTATTAGTGATTGGGTGGTCAATGATGCTCGTGTTATTCATTTTGTATAAGTTCGAATTTTGATATTTGTCTTAAAAATGTAAATATCTCCATATTTAATTAAAAAACACTATGTTCTCGTCATGAATCTGAAGTACCTAAATTTTGGATATATGTTAAAAATACAGCAATTTATTAAATATTTAATCTAGCAAGTATGAAATTAAGGGCATGTGCCCTCAATATTTTATTTAATAGCAATTTAGGTTCTTATATGTTTAAATATTAGACAAATTAATTATTATCCTTAAATTTTGAATTTAAATACTTAATATATTTTTATATTTTTAAAATACAGTAATTAGACTCTTTTCAATATTCGATCATGACTTCGTCTCTTTTTTAATATAACTAAACATAAAAAACTAATCTATGTATAAATAAAAGATCAGAGACAACATATTGAGACTTTAACTTAATGGGAAGCTTAAGATTTTTCTTCCTTCTAAAGTAACAATAAGATTATGAGAACTTTGAGATTGAGATTTTAAAAAATCAAAGCGATTTGAACGAAATATTATCTATTTTTTCACTAAAATACTTGTTGAATTCATTTATTTATTATGTTTTAAAACCTCTCATATTTGACAATTATAGATTATCAGACCGCCTTATATACTTTTATAATAATTAATTATGAAAATTATTATTTGAATATATATTTTTTGAACTTACAAAAAAAAACAATTTTTTTTCTTCATACATGTTTATAGATTTTAATCTTTCCATTCAGATTAGGTGCGTTAGGTTGACAGTTATACCCTGCGTCCTACATATACGAACTCTCTTAAAAATCAACTACCACTTCTTTTTGTTTATAATGTAAATATCATACCAAAGTTTAGTTAAACTAATTTCATCAAAAAAATTCAAAGGTTAAGTGAAAACTAAATATAGAAATTTAAAAGTTCATTTGTTTTTAAATTATGATTAAACCCTTGATTCGATAGCATTTTATTAGACTTAAATGACATTTTGTTTTATGTTAATATTTACATATATATAAAAAATATACGAATGTCAGTTTAATAACAGTTAAAGTGGAACCTAACAAGTGGTCTCAGTGAAAAAAACGGACTATGTTCATTCTAGGAGACATGAGATTCAATCGCTTTATTTACAAAATGTGTGCATCGTCAAAAGATAAATATATGTATAAATATATATTACATTATAATTACTTTTAGACTATTAAAAAACAAGTAAAATAATAAAGGTATATACGAGAGTTAACATAGTCATAGTTGGAATAACAAAGTTGTATATTAGTATTAAAAATCAAGTTAAAGCTTCTATAATCTTATCCCTTTCTCAATTTTGTAATGATGAGAACCCTATGGATTTTTTTTTATTTGAGTTGGATATTTATTGTCGATAGTGGTAATTAATCTTCTCGTCGCAGATACTCTCACTAAAAGATAAGCGGCTGGTCATAAAATGTGCTCTAAAGAGTATTGTTATTTTGATAATGAGAAAGAAGTAATGGTTCACAATCAAATTCAAAATTTAGTATTAGATTAAAACATTTTTTTAATTGAAAGAGAACATAAAAGTAAGGATCGATAAGTTTATAATAAGAATACCATAAAAGTAAGTGTTGAACATCACAAATAGTTAAATCATAAAGATTTGTCCGAAAGTGTTGAGAGTCTTCAATTTAACCATTTTATCAGCAAACATGTTATCTTTATGAAAAAATCATTTATTTCAGTCATTTAGTTTTAAGTTCGGAACTTGAAAATCGGTCGAATTAAAAGGAAAAAGCTTAGTGGTAGTAGATACTCATCTATTTCATCTTTTGTGTAGGTTTTTTTAAAAAAAGAAGCTGCTAGTCTTATACTCTTATTAAAAGAAAAAAATATCTAAAATTACAACAAAAGTTTACAACTATCATAGTAAATAAAATATATATTTGGGACATTTTCTTATAACATTGACACAAGAAACTAGTCACTTTAGATCATACATGGACCATACATGAAAAAGGTTGAAAACCCAACTAAAAGACTCGAACAAAAAATAGATATGAACAAATCTGACTACATCGGTAAACGAACCACAAAAGAATATTAAGCTATTGAAAGGCCATCGAGAATCGCAAATCAGAGTCGAGCGTTGTGAGAAACTATCCACTAACGCAAATTGCGTATCCAAATTCAATTCGAGGTCCAGAGCAGGGAAGATCAACATGATTACAAATAAGCGTCATTTTGATCAATGATGGAGTCGTCAGATCTAACCCTAAGAAAATAAAAAATAAAAAATGATTAAACGACCGAGAAAGAAGATGAAAAACATGCCAAAAACTAAAATTATTCTTATAAAAATTTAAAAAAAAAACAAAAAATTAACGGCCAGCGACCAACATCTAAGCCAATGTCGTCTTCAACTAAACAAAATTAAAGAAGAAAAAAACTGAAGTTCTCAATGGGATGAAAATTGTCTGCCCCATTATCATGCCACTTTTATGCCCCATTTTAAAATAGTGCGTTTAGGATTTATAATTTAGGATTAGTGGTGGTGGTTAGGGTTTAAGAAATTAAAGGTATAATGTATTTTGTAGGGTTTAGGATATAGAAATTAAGGTTAAAGTTTAGAATTTAATTTTTAAGTAATTTTTAGTTGGCGCATGATTAACCCTCTCAATGTAGCACAAACCCTCACTAAACACTTCTAATTAATATTTTTTTATAAAAATTTGAATCTCTATATTTATTTTAAAAATATTATTATAACACTATTTAATAAAAAAAGTTAAAACAATATAATTTAGGGTACCCCACAACCACCGAGGGAATAATAAATATCAATATATTTATATTAGATTTTTTTGAACATAATATTTATATTAGATTAGATTATATATAGAAAATATTTCTCTTTCACATCAGACATCGGTCGCGCGTTTATTATACAAACGGCGAGTCACGTATTCCATTTTTAATATACTTATTACACAAAACATTTCTCTGTAAATACACTGAAAATTCCCATAATTCCAGATTTTCTTTTCAGACTTTCACAAACATCTCTCCTTTCCAGTTCTCAGCTCTCAGATTCGTTCTTTCTTTCAAATCCAGCTCAAAGAATTTTCCATCTCATCAGTTTCCACTGCTCTTTTCTCTTTTGTTTCCCCTTGCTCCAAGTCCAAAGAGAATATGTAACTGGAAATGTATATTAAAAGAGGTACCCTTCAAAGTTAGTTTTTTTTCTTCTTCTTTGGTTTAATTCTTCAGCAATGCATTTTGTTTATAGAAAACAAATTCTGGGGTTTTTTTTATTACTTTATTTCTGGCCTTGTTGTCATGCTTTCATGGGTTAAAAGTTTTCTGCTTCTGGGTGTTTTTTTCTTTCCTTCATTCCTTGCTTTCTGTTTGGTTGGTGAGAAACCTTAGGAAAGAGAATTTGGAAACTGAAAGTTTTAGTTTTTTTTGGTATAGAGAAAGTTTTAGTTTTTGATTCATGATAATTAATAGGCTTTGACCAATGCTAATCGGATCAAGTATATTTTTCAAATCACGAGCTTTGAGGAAATTATTGGTTTCCCTTTTTACTGAATTTTGTTTCCTTGTACAGTCATGTGAATTCGAGCAGTTTTGGTATAAGACCATTCAGAAATTGTTCCATTTGTCATTTATATCAGTTTTGACTTTTATTCCATTTGCTGTGAAAAATGTCATGAAAGTTCTAAACTTGATCTTCTAGTTTTAGTTACATTAGCATTATTTGACCCTGAATTGTGTTACAGATTTTTAATTTCCCTTTTCTTATTGTCAATGTTTTGATAGTCTAGAGTTGGCTTGATTTGACCCCAGAATTGTATTTGCAGTTGTTTCAATGGACTGGAGGCTTGAATAGCAAATAACAAAAGAGCAGAAATGGGAGGGGAGTCATCTGGTTTGATCATTGGGATTTCTATAGGAGTGGTGATTGGTGTGCTTTTAGCTATTTTTGCACTGTTTTGTATCAGGTATCATAGAAAGAGATCCCAAATAGGAAACAGCAGTTCCAGGAGAGCTGCAACTATCCCTATCAGGGCTAATGGAGCCGATTCTTGTACAATGTTATCCGATTCAACTATCGGTCCTGAGTCACCTGTGAAATCTGGAAGAAATGGAACGTCTGTGTGGCTCGACGGGCTTAGAAATAGCAATGTTGTCTCTATGTCCGGAATACCCGAGTATTCATACAAGTACGTTTCTTTCGAAAGTTATTGTACTTATGCATCATAGTAGTTGGTTTTGAGTGGTATTGATTTTAACAAAATATTTTTCGGTAATTTTATGTATATGTGATCATGTGTCAAGAAAATGTGTTAGTAATTGGTTTGTTTAGTTATCCATTTTATAACATAAATGATTTAACGGCTGTGGGAAGGTTTTTTTTGTGTGGTCCATTATTAGATAAACTTTGCTTAGGTTTTCCATGTTGTGCTCCAAGATAGACAGGTTGATGGGGATTTTCGAAATATTCCAGTTTTGGAATCTGTCAAGTTGTTTGTTTTCAGTAAAAGTGAGCATTCTTGATGAGAAACTAACTCGATTTCTTGCGGCTCAATAGTTTTTCAGTATCAGGCAACTGCTATTCCTAAAATTAAGCTAATGTCCTGAACTTAAGAATTTGTTTGAACCCTTAATCTTTCATTCATGCTATAGAAAACTAGTAATATAGTTGCGTGGTTTGAGGCATGAATGAGTTTATTTTTCTAGTTTGTTAATTTTTCGATGTTGTTACTGATGCAGGGATTTGCAAAAGGCAACTTATAATTTTACAACACTAATAGGACAAGGAGCTTTTGGTCCGGTTTATAAAGCTCAGATGTTAACCGGTGAGACCGTTGCAGTAAAAGTGCTTGCAACTGATTCTAAGCAAGGGGAGAAAGAGTTCCAGACTGAGGTAGGGATGTTTAATAGTTAATATTCACATTGGAATATTTTAATGGCATGATTTTTTTGTTCTGTATTACAGTTTTGCAAACATTATTCTTAGTTTATACAAGATACCGCCACTTTTAGAATTTATTTCATGTTTCCATGATTCCATCACCTGGCATGTTTCTCGCTTAAGCGAAAAAGCACAGCTTGCTATACAGGGAAGAATTTTAGCACTAGTTTCTGTTTCCATTTCTACATTTTCCATAAGCATAGGTGAGCTACATTTTCATTGTTTTAAGGGAATGAGGCAACAAAAACAATGATTGTTTGAACCTTCATTGGCTAGAAAAATTGTAGTAAAAGACATTTGACTACACGAAATTCAGGGAAAAACTCGATTAGCTAATGTAAGTCGTGCAATCTTTCACCAGACTTATTGTTTTCCCTTTTTAAAATGACTTTGGTGATTTCATTCACTGTGTGTGCATGTTTGCTTTTTATTGTTCCTTCCTACACTCTCCTGCTTGTTTAATGTTTCATATTGGTAACATTTCAGGTTATGTTGTTGGGAAGACTGCATCACAGAAACCTTGTAAATTTGGTCGGATATTGTGCAGAAAAGGGTCAGCATATGCTTGTCTATGTGTACATGAGTAAAGGCAGCTTGGCTTCTCATTTGTACAGTAAGTATGCCGTCAACACTCTCCATAGAAAGATTAGTGTCATTTTGAATGGCCAAAATTGGAATACCGAACTATGGATTTGTATATCAGCTGGTCTCGCTCTTCTCTACGTAACACTTTTTGCAAAACAAAGCTTTTCTGAATGTTTGGTGTTCAATAACCGACTGCTAATAGTGGAGAGTTCCGACTTGAATATTAGACCACAGGAAATCGGGTACTTACTATATGTGGACCAACCTCAACACAACAGTTAACATACTTGAATTGTGAAAATGAACTTTTATGGTGAAAATAAGTCTATATAAGTATGCATTGGATTGCAATTAGCTTCAGATTATTATAAACCATCATTAGGGTTTAGGAGGAACTTTATAGTGCCTGCTGATTGAAAATATTCATACACATTAGCATCTGTTGAAAACAGCATTTCCTCTTTGTGCAGGTGAAAATCATGAACCTCTGAGCTGGAATTTGAGGGTTTATATCGCTTTAGATGTAGCGAGGGGCTTGGAATATCTTCATGACGGGGTAATATTTCTACTTATTTGGACCATACTTGAACCTATCTGCAGATTCTCGTGCTTGCATTTTGTGTTTTTCGAAAGCATTTATAAATTTATTCATACATCTGTTTCAGGCATCTCCTCCTGTAATACACCGGGACATTAAGTCTTCCAATATTCTGTTGGATCAGTCCATGAGAGCCAGGGTATGTTCTTGCAGATTGTTAATTATATATTGGCATAACACAAGCATGGAATTCTTTAAGATTCGATCTTGGTCTAAGGTTGGATAAACCTATTAAAGGATTGGTACGGTTAAGTTGCATTATTCAATATATGACCATCTCAAGCAGGTAGCCGATTTCGGGCTTTCAAGAGAAGAGATGGTAGACAAACACGCAGCTAACATACGAGGAACGTTTGGATATCTTGATCCGGAGTATATATCTACAAGGACCTTTACTAAGAAAAGCGATGTTTACAGCTACGGGGTATTGTTGTTTGAACTCATAGCTGGCAGAAATCCTTTACAGGGTCTCATGGAATATGTTGAGCTAGTAAGATCTCTCTTTTCACATTCTCTCTTAAAAGTTGAGTTTATATCCGTGTTGCTATGAATGTAATAGTGGCGTGACAAACAGGCTGCTATGAGTACCGAAGGGAAAGTCGGGTGGGAGGAAATTGTGGATTCACGATTGGACGGGAAATTCGATGTGTTAGAGCTCAACGAAATAGCAGCTCTCGCGTATAAATGCGTGAACCGTGTTTCGAAAAAACGACCTTCCATGAGGGACATCGTGCAAGTGCTATCGCGAATCCTTAAAACAAGACACATCAAGAAACACCAGAAGTCCCAATGTGTAACTGCGGATGAGGTTTCGGTCAACTTAGAGCAAGGAGAAACTAAGAATCAGATAACCGAACACCAGAGAGACGAGTCCATGGACAGCGCAGCTGACACCTTCGAAATGTAACCTGGTGGTTCTTCCATTTGTTAATCTGTTAAAAAATGTTTCTTGGATTTGGTCTTTGTTTTGTGTGATGTATGTTCAGATGTGAAGGAGGGTATGTTTTGTAGTATTTGAATACTCTTTTGAGTGAGATTTTTTAGGGCAAAACGACTGTTGTAACATAGTTAAATTTTCCTGTCATTTGCTGATCTAATTCTGTATATCAAATACTTTAGAAATGGAAGCGTAATAAATATCGAAATTACACGTAAAACTATTTTAATACATAATTTTATTTCAAAAGTAAAAGAAAAAACATTGAAATCATATCAACTTTAATCTTGTACAATGCATTATTGTACTAAATCAAAATTCATGTATTATCACTTTTGAACATTTACCTGTAAATATTAGGTGTAATGACAATGCACGTTATTCTTTTAAGGAAAGAACTCGAATTCAAACTTTGAAAGCAATATTGTTGAAAGAGAGAATCGTAAATCTCAAACATAAACCATAAAATGAACATTGAATATTTGGTCAAAGTTTATATATATATATATATCCTATACACTAGCGGTGGAAACTAAAAGTTTCCACAAGTGCCTTAGTCTTAGGGTATAGTGAGTTAGTTTAGATTATAGTGTTTAAGGGTTTAGGTGTAGGGAGTTAAATTTTAGGGATAGTTGTTTCAATTTAAGGTTTAGGGTTTATAGTTTAAAACCTAAATCCTCACCATATTACCCTAAAAACTAAACTCTAACCTATAAACCCTAAGTTATAACCCTAAACCTTAAATTAAAACAACTATCCCTAAATTCCAACCGACTACACCTAAACCCCTAAACCTTAAATTAAAACAACTATCCCTAAATTCCAACCGACTACCCCTAAACCCTATATCCTAAACAAACTCCATATACCCTAAAACTAAGGCGCTTGTGGAAACTTTCAGTTTCCACCACCAGTGTATAAGATTTATATATATATATATATATACTCTTTTACATTTATCAAGATCCAGTTGGGAAAAATGCTCTCAAAGGGAATTTGGAAACGCCTAGCCGCCGAACAGGAAATTAGCTCCGGCCGGAAAAATGAAGCACATACGAGCAGCAGGACAGTAAACCGAGATCAGCAACATCAACGAGTTTGGACCTTATTCATCAGCGGTCTCTCTCGGACAATCCACTGGAAAGGATTGTGGCAAGTATGTGACAGACATGGAATTGTAAAAGATACCTTCATACCAAACAAGAGAGCCAGGAATGGACAACGGTTTGGTTTCGTTAGAATGGCGTCGGAGGAGGATGCAAACAGGGTGATAGAGAGATTAAACGGAAAATGGATACACGGCGGCAGATTGAGAGTGGTGATGGCGTGGAGAGGCAAAACGGAATGGCACAGTAAAAACGGAAGAAACATAAAACAACATGAGATGAAGGACAGTGCGGAATCAAGAAAAGCAGAAACGACAATAAGGAACGAAGTGAAACAGAATAAAGCGCAAGTCGTAGGAGTAGTAGATGAAGACAAATGGGCGATATTACAATGGTGTGCGGTGGGTTGGTGCCAACACCCTTGTAGCATAAAGACTCTAGCGGAAAGGTTGGAGGTAGACAAACATGATGGTTTCTCGATCATGCGTTTATCCGGAGCAATGATATTGTTAATGTGTACATCGGCAGCCGTCCGTGACAAAATTATGCAATTGGACCGGGTGAAGGAATGTTTCGCCAAAGTAGTGAAATGGTCTCCAGCGATCAAAGTGGAAACGCGACGGATTTGGATGTCGATAATTGGCCTCCCAATACACCTATGGCATAAACGGACATTCATGAACATAGCAAACCGTTGGGGTGTTTTTATTCGAATGGATGACGATACGGAAACACCATCGTCTTTTGATTGTGGTAGAATTATGGTAGAAACATCCCAATTCAATCGGATTGAAGAACACATTGAAGTTTGTTATGAGGGGGAGACATATAACATCCGAGTGCTAGAGATGGATGGCACCACCCCTACGGTGGAATGTGATTGCGGGGAGTTTGATTCGACGGACGAAGAAGGGAGCATTGAAAATAATGTGCTACAGCATACACAAGTGGGAAACGGACAGGAGGGAGAAATCATAAAAGAGAATACAAATTCAGTGCTTTGGCTTGCAAATGAAGCATGGGAAGGGCCACAATTTGATCAACACGAAAAAACATATGTGGGAAGACAGCCCAATCAGAACAGCAACGATGAACAAAGGGAATCAAACAAATCATCTCCATTGCCGGACAGACCTACGATGAGTTCACCGGCACGGTTAGTGGACACGGCGGAAAGAGGTGTGAGTGGGGAGAAGGACAGTGGTGATAGGAGTCCTGCAGGACTAGGAGACATTCAAATTTGCAAGAGTTTGGATATAGCGGGAATTGCTAATTCTAAAGAAAGTAAATCAAATGAGCAGGAGTCTAATTTACAAATAGAGGATAATTCAGAATTTAATTCAAAATTAAATTCTAAATTAAATCATTATCCTACACTTTTTTCGACAATTGAACATCCAGAATTGAGTAAAACTGAAATTGTCCAGGTGGGTCAGGCTTATTGCAAAATTCGACGGTTTGTAGGGGGAAGCTTGGAAGGGTGTCGGAATTCTAGAAAGAAGAAGACCAACCGAATTTACAAAACCAATCAGGTAATATCAAACACGGGAGGAGAAGGGGATGACGGTCAGACAACAAACAACATTGAAAGAGAAGCAATTGCAACGGTGAAACTGGGCTCCCTGATTGGTGTCAATTCTAACGGCCGAGAAGAAGAAATTATCCGCAACATATCAAAAGTAATTGGTGGCGACTTACGCGTTTTGTGACTCATGAAAATATTATCATGGAATGTGAGGGGCTTGGGAGGAAGTGCTAAACGCCGGTTTGTTCGAGATGTAATTCGGAAAAATGATGCGGATATGGCAATGCTACAAGAAACAAAGATGGAGGAATGTCCGAAGTTATGGCTAGCCAATCTTTGGGGAAGTGATAATTATGAATCCGTGATTACGCCATCAATTGGTGCGTCGGGCGGAATTATAGTGTTATGGGAGGTCAGTAAATTTCGTTTAGATGTGGTAGCAATTGAACGTAATTTTATTTTGCTGCGTGGTCGATGGCTACAGGATGATCTAAGTTGTGGTTTGATAGTGGTGTATGCACCGTCCGAGTTGGAAGGGCAACAAGCTGTTTGGTCGGCGATTTTGAATAAAATTAGCGAACACGAAGGCCCGTGGTGCATAGCGGGAGATTTTAATGTCATATTACAAGAGGCGGACAGAATTGGCACTTCGGACAGGACTATGGAGATGGAAGCGTTTGGGGATTTTGTTCTACAAGCTGGTT
Organism: Hibiscus tridactylites; assembly: GCA_958450335.1. Taxonomy (NCBI): domain Eukaryota; kingdom Viridiplantae; phylum Streptophyta; class Magnoliopsida; order Malvales; family Malvaceae; genus Hibiscus; species Hibiscus tridactylites. The sequence continues at coordinate 96,311,844 of OY288273.1, read as the reverse complement.
TGATGGATCTACCTCTCTTAGGCAAACGCTATACATGGTTTGGTCCAAAGAAACGATGTAGCCGAATTGACAGATTTCTGATATCGTCAAAATGGATGGATGCCTTTAGCTCAATCCAGCAAGTGGCACTAGCACGGGGCGTATCAGACCACACACCTCTAGTGTTGAAATGCGACGAAAATGACTGGGGTCCTCGTCCGTTCCGTTTCTTTAATTGTTGGATGGAGGGTAAATATCACATGAGGCAGATTATTGAGGAATGGATCCGACTTACTGAACTAGACATTGGCACAATAAATATAATGGTGAAGTTGCGACATTTGAAGGCATTTTTGAAAAAATGGAATAAGGACAGCTTTGGGGATGTAAATGAGAAAATAGCCGAGTTGCAAGAGAAAATTGACCGGGCGGATTCCAAAATTTCTCCAGCTAGTATTGATGAGGAGATAGAGGGGGAAAGGCGGCAATGGCTACAGGCTTTGTGGAAAACTATGAGACACAAAGAAGCGATGTGGAGACAAAAATCTAGAGCGACATGGCTGCGTCTGGGGGATCGAAACACAGCCTACTTTCATCGATCCGCTAAGTTGCGCGCGGCAAGAAATTATATTTCGGGATTCATGATTAATGATAATTGGATCAGCTCACCATCTCTTATGCGACGTCACATAGTTCAATTTTTCAGAAAACACTACTCTTGTGATAAGAGGGAATGCGTGTGGAAATTTGAGGGGGATTTTAGGATGATATCGCAGGCAGCTAGGAGGAAATTAGTGGTAACTTTCACATTGGCAGAAATACACGATATAGTGAGAGGTTGTGATGGATCGAAGGCACCGGGCCCGGACGGTTTTACGCTCGATTTTTACAAGAAAGGATGGGATGTGATCAATGCTGATATTTTACGTTTTTTTGAGAATTTCCATGCAAGTGGACGGTTACCTAAGGACGCAAATTGCACATTCATCGTGTTAATTCCGAAGGTAACATCTCCCACGGCCATTGGGGAGTATAGGCCGATATGTCTAGTAAACTCGGTGTACAAAATTTTGGCAAAGTGCCTTGCGACTCGTCTACAAGGAGTATTGGCAGATTTAATAAGTGATACTCAATCGGCGTTTATTAAGGGTCGGCAATTGGTGGATGGCGTACTCCTAGCACTTGAGGTGGTACATTCATTACGACAACGGGGTGCATGCGGCTGTTTATTGAAACTTGACTTTGCTAAGGCGTATGACTGCGTGAGTTGGTGTTTTTTGGATAAGGTGTTAGGTAGAATGGGTTTTTGTGACACATGGCGAAAGTGGATTCAGGAATGTATCAGTTCGGTCAGGTTGTCGGTGCTTCTCAACGGAAATGCCACCAAGGAATTCAGAATGGGCAGAGGCTTGCGACAAGGCTGTCCGCTATCACCTTTGCTGTTTGTGATAGTCGCGGAAGCATTGCATTTGATGCTGCGAAGGGCGGAATTAGAAGGTCTAATTCGTGGTGTTCAGGTAGCGGCAGAGATATCCGTAACACATTTACAGTTTGCTGATGACACCCTCTTGTTCTTTGAGGGATCATTGGAAATTGCGAGAAACGTGAAGCGAATTTTGCACTGCTTTCAAGTGTGCTCGGGTTTGAAGATTAACTTCGGTAAAAGTTCTTTATACACAATTGGTATAGCAGATGAGCTGGGCAACAACATGGCCGAGATATTGGGTTGTAGAAAAGCTGAATTTCCTTTCGTATATTTGGGATTTCCAATAGGCGCAAGTCCGAGACTAATAGTTACGTGGGAACCTGTGATCGCTAATTTCCGACGCAAATTAGCAGGTTGGAAAAGGAATTCTCTATCCTTTGCAGCTCGAGTGGTGTTAGTCAACTCAGTCCTCTCGTCGCTACCAATATTTTACATGGGATTATTTGTTGCTCCCCGAGGAGTAATTGAGAAGATCGATAAAATTAGAAGAGCTTTCTTGTGGGGGGTGTGGGTTTGGAACGGCGGATGAGCAGAGTAGGATGGGAGGTAGTTTGTCGTCCGAAACAGTTAGGGGGTTTGGGAGTCGCGGATTTGCGAGTGAAGAACATGGCGATGCTATCAAAATGGGTGTGGCGTTATGCACAAGATAGAGATTCATTGTGGCGTGGCTTGATAATTGCAAAATATGGCGAAAATCCACAGTGGTGGCGTTTCAACACGGAAAGGATGTCATCTATGTCGCTTGTATGGCGGCAAATCGTAACTCTCTCATGCGATGCACAAGTTGAAAAGCATATGGGCATGACCGGTTTTCTATGGAAACTTGGGGATGGTAAGTCGATTCTGTTCTGGTTCGATCCGTGGGTTAATCAAGTGGCATTAAAAGATTCATATCCGCGCCTTTTCTCTTTAGCATGTGATAAATTAGCAAGGGTGGAGGATTATATGGTGGAGGGTAGACTTTTGCATCATGGTTGGAATGAATTTTTTCGACGGCCACTACGTGTTTTTGAATTGGAAATGTTACGAGAGTTGGTTCAAAAGGTATCCAATTTCCGCGCATGGGAAGGAAAGCTGGACATGTTATGTTGGCGATCGGATGAGCGTGGCATTTTTTCAGTGGGGTCTTTATCGAAATTGCTCATGATAGACAAGGTGGGGGAAATGGACTTTGGAGAATGTTTCGCGTGGAAGGTGCTGGTGCCGCCGAAAGTTCAAGCTTTCCTATGGTTTACATGGTTGCGTCGGCTACCCATTGCTGACTTCTTGCGAGCACGTGGGGTTCCACTGCCGGAAGATCAAGGCCGATGCCCTTGGTGTACGATGGTAGAGGAGAGCATCGCTCACATCCTCTATGAATGTCCGTTTGCACAATCTGTTTGGCTATGGATGCGGAAATGGTGGGGAATAGACAGGAGTTTACCGGTTAGTTTTGATGCATTCTACGTTCTTGATTTTCATAGTATTTTCAAAGGATGCATGAATATGTGGTGGATAGCATGTGTTGCCGCTGTTTTATGGTCCTTATGGATTGCGAGAAATGAATTTATTTTCCGGGGGAAGAGATGGAACTTGGCTGAATTATGTTTCTTGGTGAAATTGCGATCCTATTATTGGATAAAAGCCGATAGGCGAGGAGAATTGGTAGAGGAAACAGCTTGGTGGACATGCCCTTCGAACATTGAGGTTGCGGCCAAACCAAAGAGGGCGAGAGGTGAAAGACGCTGGCAGCCCCCGTTACAAAATATTCTAAAATTTAACACAGATGGATCAGCGCGAGGAAAGCCGGGTCCGGCAGGGATCGGTGGTGTGTTACGAGATGCGGATAGTCGAATTTTGGGTCTTTTTTCAGGCCCTATAGGCGTGATGGAATCAAATGAAGCAGAGGTCCGAGCGATAGCCTTTGCGTTGGGAATGATCAAAGAGAAGGAATGGCGACAGTTTTGTGTGATTATGGAGACAGACTCTCAAGTCGCGTTGAGCTGGATCAATCAGAATGCAAAACGACCGTGGCGTCTATGGGAAATATTTTTGGAAATTGATCAGGCTTGCCAAGTCATACATGATATTCAATTCTGCTACGTGCCGAGGGAAGCGAACGGATTCGCGGATGCATTGGCGAAAGAGGGCGTCGATAGGCTTACAATGTTCATGGCTTGTACGTGACTTGTCCATACGCGGCATGTTTTCTTTTTTGTATTTTTGTAATCGACGGATCGTATCGTACTCTTTTCCTCCAATAAGTTTTAGGGAGGTTTTTAACGAGGCGTGCGATTTCGTCAAGCTGTATGTTTTTACTTATCTTAATAAAAACATATAGTTGCTGATAAAAAAAAACATTTGATCAAAGTTCATGTGAAATTTTAACTTTTCACGGTAATTTTTTACTAACATCAAATATTTTTAATTAATATATCATATTTTTTCACAAAAATTATTCTAATTTTTTTTTCTTTTCAAAATACAACATCGACAAAGAACCGTTCTTATGGTAAAAAAAATATCAATTATTTGATTGAAATGTAAACTCTTTGGATTATTATTACTATTTTTTTGAACATTTGGATTTTATAATTATGAGAAATGGTTTTAATGATGAATTTTATTGAATTATTAAGCCCAAAGCCCGCATTTTTTTACCCAAAACTTAGTCCAAAACTATGTCGTTTCAACATTATCTATGCTTTATCATCCACAATTTTCACACACGCCATATTTATCGTCATCATCAAAACAGTAGCTCTCGAAAATCAATTCACAGAACCGTTGAAGAAGGCGAAAATGGCAGCCATGGCTGCGTTGCAAAGCTCAATGGCTGGTCTTTCCCTGTCGTGAAACTCCTTTCTGGGCCAACGTCTATCAATTCTTCCTTCTCTCTCCCCTCTTCATGTAAGTTCTCTTCTCTTCCCTTTCAATTCTTACATCAATTGTTTTGCTCTAATTTTCACATTTTCCAGTTCTTTGGAGATTATATGGAAATGGGTATTTCATAAATTTCACTCCTTTTGTAGTTTTTATCTTATAATTCTGTTGGCCAAGTCTAAAGTAACCTGCTTTATTCTTTATGATGTTAAAAGGGACAAACTTTTGACAGATAAAAGCTATACAATTTACGAAATTATTCCATTTCTAATGTTTTGATTGATTGTTTGTTTAGTGTTTTGGTAAATTTCAGCTGAAGGAGATATTGTTGCTTAAAGCATTTTCTTTTTTTCTTTTGAAATAAGGAGATATCCAATTAGTGACAAACTTGTGTCAAGTTTTTTTAGTTAAATTTTGTTCTGTTAATGCAAGTTCACAATGTATTGAATTTCTCCATATGTAAATTTTAACAAAGGGAAAATAGACAAATCATTTTTAATCTTTTTGTAGCTTGAGATAAATTGTGGTTTAACTGTTCATGTGCTATAAAGTGTGCCTTGTAAGATTGATGAATGTTCTTCTGTTTAGAGATGTCGTTTTGATTTGTTAGGTCGCCATCAGTTTTCTCTGTACTTGAAAATTTATAGTAAAAAAGGTTATTAATTTACAATCTCTATAGCTCGTAAGTTTGATTTCTTGTTGGCTTTTATGTGCAAGAATTTGTACACATGACAGATGAAAAACAGAAATGAAATGAGAGTGTGCTTTGTTTGTTTAATTTACAGTTGGTATACCGTATACATGTTAACCCTTGATTCTTCTTTGCCTTCTGAGATTTCGAGCGCTTTGGCCCTGTCGTTTATTGTTAAACTAGAGTTTGACTGCATTTAGTGGATAATGAGATTACTGGGATTTTTTGGGAATAATTCACTGTTTTTATTCCATGCAGATCAAGCCAAGAGAGAATCCATGTCTCATTGTAGTGAAGGTTGGTATTCTGTCTTCGGTTTTTTCGTGCAATTGTTTTCGTATTTGAACCGAAATTTCCGTGGTAGGAGAGAAAAGCATGAACCATAGAAACAGTTTAGCAGAACCCTCGCTGCTTCCTTTGATTAGGTGCCTTAAGAGTTTTTGTGGCAATAACACATGCAAATTAAACTTTTTCATGGTGGAATTTTCAGAGGGATGATATTTGGTCTTTCATCCATAGAATGGGATATACTTTCAAATTAATTTTGGATTTCCTAATTCAAATTACGAGTCTGTTCATGCTAGTAAATGCATTGTTAGCTCAACAGATGAGCTCCATGTTAATATGTTCCGGCCTAATAAATTACGGGCTTACAGTGAACTTTGCATTCTTTTTTGAAAACAGTAATATTTAGGAACTCCTAGCTTTGCCATGTCTAACATGTTTAGTTTTTCGGTTTTTCCATTATATTTACTATTTCTTGTTTTCTTCCCCTTTTATCTTGCAGCTTAAACGATGGGAACGGAAGGAATGTAAACCGAATAGCCTTCCGCTTTTGCATAAAATGCATGTTAAGGTTGGAGATACCATTAAAGTAATTTCGGGCCGTGATAAGGGCAAGATTGGAGAGATATCCAAGATCTTTAAGCATAACAGCACCATTGTAGTGAAAGATATCAACCTGAAGACTAAGCATATGAAGAGCAAAGAAGAGGGTCAACCAGGACAGATAATCAAGGTCATTTATACTGTTCAAATTTTTTTGTTTTTGTTTCCTTTTCCTTCATAGCATTGATCGGAATACGTTCTCTGCATTACTAATTCTGGGTTTATTTGGACTACCTACGTTTATGGTTACTAGAAACCGCAAGTATTTTTAACCGCAAGCTTCCTTTCATGGCCTCTCTGTATGTATGTTCATATCTGCATTTCTGATGCTTTAATTGTGGTGGTGTTCCAGATCGAAGCACCGATTCACAGCTCAAATGTGATGCTCTATTCGAAAGAGAAAGAAGTGATCAGCCGGGTGGGTCATAAAATGTTAGATGATGGGAAAAAAGTTCGTTACCTCATAAAGACCGGGGAAATCATCGACAGTGACGAAAACTGGAAGCAACTGAAGGAAGCTGCAAAAGAGGAAACTGAAGTAGCTGCTGCTGCTGATACTACTGCTGCCTCTTAGAACCTAAGATATGGTAATTTTGAAAACCAATGTGGCTTCTGAAATTCTAGACATGTTTATCTGTAGTCTTCCATGTTTATGCTTCAATTACTTCAAAATATATTGAAAGATTGTCAATTCTTTTTTGCAACAGTAAATATTTTTGTTGATCAATGGTTATATGTGTGGCAGTGATAGATGGCTGAGATTAAAACACACTTTTACCTCTTTCTTCATCCCTTCTTTATGGTGTGTATAGAGGTGGCAAACTGAACCGAGACCTGAATCGATTTTACCCAATTTGAGACCCGATATCTACCCGAACAAGATGGTTCGAACTTGATCTGAAATCCGAAACGAACTGAATTGAATTGAAACCGACTCGATTTTTAGTTGAACTGATATAGACTCGGTCCGGTTTTTCAATCGAATAGAACAGACCCGAACCGAAAAAAATTGTATGTTCATGTCGTATTTATGAAAACAAAACACAATTCATAATCAATCATTTATTATCGCAGAAAACACACATAACAAAAAAATTAATCATTATTTTCGATGATACGTTCGATTTCAACCAAATTAATGGACCATACTTTTTGATGACATGAAATTAGATAAAAAGTAGTAAATTCAATCCACCTTTATTCTATAAATACCAAGTCATTTTGAAACCAATTCTTCCCTTATAGGAAAGAAAATTAAGTGCAATGAACCCTTTTTATTTCCACCACAGCCTTTTAGGTTAAAAAACAGTGAAAACTCACATGCATTATATTATCAAGTCAAGAAAATAACTATTTTGCACCAATCAAGATAATATTTAAATATAGACATGGCAACCATGCCAAACGATGCTTCGTTAATTCCTATAAAGGTTCCTTAACTACAACAATTTAATATAATTAATACATGGTAAGTTGTTAGATTAACTCTTACTTATTCTTTTAATATAAAGTCAAAAAAATATTTATTAGTTGCATATATGGTTTGAGTGGGAGAGGCCTTAGCTTTTGATTAGAGGAGAGTATTAAGAAGATGGAAGGTAAACTTATTGCTCCGCCGGAGGAGAAGACGACAGTGGCACCACCGTCTCCGGTGTATTGCGTCACCGGTGCCACCGGTTATATCGGGTCATGGTTGGTGAAGCTTCTCCTTGGAAGAGGTTATAAGGTTCATGCCACAGCAAGAAATCCAGGTTTCATCTCTTTTTTTTAATATAAATTACATGTATAAGTTTTTTTTAAGAATTTGATAGAAGGTTATATGAATATTAATTAAGGGAGAAGAGAAAAATACTAGACATGCATGCATATTTATTTGTTATGAATCACTTTAAATATATGAAATTCAGCTTAGGGGTGCAATCAAGACAGGTCAAGTTGAAGCTATAAGAAATCCAAGTTTAACTCGAAAACCGAGCTCGAAATTTGAATGATCAAGTTTTATTTTTAAGCCTCGAGCTTGATTCGGGGGGAAATCGAGTATTAGAACACTGGATTGCTCTTGAGTTGCTTGATTAGGCTTGGTTTGATTCGAAAAAAGATCAAGTATTAAGACGCTTGATTTCAGTTCACTCGATAACTTCAGAAAAGGCTTTACATCTGTTACCATTATGGAATGGAGGTGACCAACTGAGATTGTTCAAAGCCGATTTGCTGGAAGAAGGGAGCTTTGATGAGGCTGTCAAGGGCTGCAATGGTGTATTTCATGTTGCAGCTTCGATGGAATTCGATGCCAATACGAATGAGAATATTGGTAAATTCTGCATTTCATCTCCAAAGCATTTTCATTCACATTTCAAAAGTTCAGCAATCTAACAGAGACTTTGATTTTTCAAGAATCATATGTTAGATCAAATATCATTGAGCCTGCAATCAAAGGCACTGAAAACCTCCTCAAATCTTGCTTGAAATCCAACACTGTGAAAAGGGTTGTTTTCACATCCTCCATTAGTACTATCACTGCCAAAGACAGCAATGGAAATTGGAGATCTGTTGTTGATGAATCTTGCCAGACCACATTTGATCATGTCTTGAATGCAAAAGCAAGTGGATGGGTATAAAGCTTTCTGCCTCATCTTTTGGTTTTTCCTGCAATGGAAGTTATATGTATATGTATATGTTGCTGGTTTTCAACAGGTTTATGTCCTGTCCAAGCTTTTGACTGAAGAGGCAGCATTCAAGTTTGCAAATGAGAATGGTATTGATCTTGTTTCAGTGATAACCACGACCGTAGCCGGTCCTTTCCTCACGACCACCGTCCCCTCTAGCATTCGAGTGCTCCTGTCACCGGTCACAGGTTATCAGCAAAAAAGTTCCAATTACTTTTAGAATATATATATATATGTGTGTGTGTGTGTGTGTGTGTGTGTGTATAACATCATGGAATAGAAATCTACATTTTGGAATTTATGCAGGTGATCCCAAGTACTTCTCGATACTGTCTGCTGTAAACGCTAGAATGGGGTCTGTTGCTTTAGTTCATATTGAAGATATATGCAGAGCCCACATATTTCTGATGGAGCAAGCCAGAGCGGAAGGTAAATACATATGTTGCGTTCGCAGCTGTCCGATGTATGAACTGATTAATCTCCTTGCTCAAGAGAATCCAAGCTCAAATATTCAGAGGTAAGGTTGTTGATCCATGATTTTAGAAAGATGAAATTCAGTAGTCCTATATGTTTTCCCCTTTGGTTTTTCTATGGTTCCAGGTTGGAGGCCAAGGACGAAAGTTCGAAACATCCCGAGATTTCTTCAAAGAAGTTAAAAGAGTTAGGCTTCACTTACAAGCATGGAATAGAAGATATAATCCATCAAACAATCATTGCATGTGTAGATTATGGATTTCTGCCCCATACCAGAAGGTAATATACTGTGTCCCAACTTTCCTAGCATCCTAGCAATCAAAAATTCAAACCAGTTATTAATGCATTCAACTATGCGGACTGAGTTTACCAAAACGCGAGCGCGTCATGCGGCATTAACAGATCGAACGGCGTCAGTTTCGGTGCCAAACTTTGCCTATATTGTTACACCAGACTTAGACTAACTAATGAAGGGTTGAGCAGTCTAGAACACCTTATGTTGACTGACTCATTTGCCTTCATGACAAGGGAAACTTGAGACATGGGCCACAAAAATAAATAAAAAGACAAGCTTATTTATTCATTTCTTGGACTTTCCAATGGCTTGTGAAATTGTTGCAGAATGTACACATAATCTGAATCTTTAATGCAAAAGCTACTTCATCAACTAAACTCAACTAACTTTGTTTCCTTTAATGGTCCAGTGTTGGTTATATAGATTATTCTATCCCGCTTCGCTTGATTCGGGACCGTTTTTAGGACAACTTCAATTTTCTTACCAACCCTATTTTGGTTGACAAAAGTAGCTTCAAGTGGTATTATGAGCTCACAAAACCCAGATTTTCATAAACTCTAAAGTTCTGCAATTTTTTATTCAGTTGAGCCTATTCATGCCATTGCAGGCTTGCAGCCAACACAAGTATACGCACCGATGAATAGAGTATACGACCTTCCAAAGATCCTCAAATCCGTAACTCGGAAAATTATAAGTATACCCTATGTCGAATACGTACCTGTATTTGAGATTTATAACTGAGTTCGAGTATCGAAAAGACAACAGGCAAGTTGCTTGAAGAGTCTAAATCAGTTCTGGGATTGGGGAGTTCAGCTTTTGAAAATGGAGGGAAATAAATATCTTTCATCTGAGTTCATCTGCTTCCAAACTACCCCCAATCCAATATTCAGGACACAATTGAATGGATTCCAGTCTCTAGAATTTATGTTTTATTCAGACAGGTGAAACCAGAGGGGTTTACATTCATTTATGACATGCATGTGCCAGAGAGCCTTTAAAAGCTGTCCTGATGTTGCAGCAAAGGAAATGACACAATTAAAAATCCATACTCATATGGAAACTGTAAAGATCCTTCAACTTAACCAGTAAAAATTCATAGTTTGAAATTCAAGAGAGGGAAACAAAGAAGGGTTGTTTATTTTGCACCAGTTCTGAGATTAAAAACAAAAACAGACAGAATTACAGATGTCTATGCTAATGTTTTTCAAGGTTTTTGTCCTGTTGGTAAGGGATTAAACAATGTTTTAAACCTTAACACATTCATTATCTTTTTCATTGTTTTTCTTACCAGACAAACACAAACACATGTTCTTAAATCACTGTACTTTATGAAATGAAATCATGCAACTGGTTTGAATGCTTAATGAATAGTCAATATCATTGTGCCATGAGTTTTATTACATATTTTATCTTTATTCAAATCCTGAATTTGTCTTTATGTATGTGCATATCTCCATCTCTTATCCAAATATTTTATCTTTATTCATAAAAAAAAACAAGAAAAAAACAAGCAATATAATTGCATGAATCTGAAATGCACAAACCAGACATATTAGCAATTAACAAGAATAAGAATTCTTTCAAAAAAGGGGATTCACATAAACATCATAGATTCACAAAATCTAAGTTGAAAGCACTTGAAATTTGTTTCTTTAAGGTTTGCAGATTACCACAAAACAAGGAAGGAGAGCTCTAGGATTGAGCAGATAAAGTTCTTCGATGTTCGAATACAAACCGACTTTCCCGGCCAATGAGTCGAATCCGGTTTGGCCTGCCATTTCTTGTATGTTCTCCAAAGGTCTATGAACTCTCCCGGCTATTACTCTGCAAACTATCAAAGCTTTCCTTATAGATGGATCGTCTTCAACGACTCGAATGGACTCATAAGCTCTTCCACTTGTGGAAGTCGTGAAAACACCGAGTCCTTCCGTGAGTTCCTTCTTGGCGGAGAATCCGTTTCTAATAATCCGACAAACACAACATTTTTCGGATATACAAAGACTCGATGAGCCATTCAGACCGAGAGAACACGCAACAGTCGTGCCATAGAACCTCAACAGCTCGTTTCCATCGGCAATGCATCGAGGATGTTTCTTGGGGAGCTTGCTTGCTTTAATCTTCACCATTTCCCTATATTCCTCGAATCGAGCCAGGGTCTTTTGCATGTTGTGGACTTTCAGAACCCTTTCGATCCGGCCGCAATGGTTTTCGGACTTCAACCAACTCGTTCGGCATATGATTTCAACAATCTTCCTAGACGAGTCCCCTTCCACAAGCTCAGTAACTGCAAAAAAAATGGTAGAATGTTCAACACAAACACACACAATGAATAATCAGCTTGAATTATTTGCAGCAAAATAAACTATATCTGGTTTTTCTCTCCAGGTTTGGACAAGTCTAGTACAAACATATCTACAAAAGAAAAATTGCAGGGAATCAAGAATCTTGTCCAAATTGATAGAAAAAGAACTAGAAAAAGGGTATCTAGGAAATATGTTAAAAAGTAAAAACCTGTAAAGAAAAGGCATTGGATTGTTCATTGGTAAAGGTAAAATCTTGGAATGTTCATTTGAAAATGGGGAAAAGACTAAATTTTGCGGTGAGAGGAAAGTGAGTGATTTTAAGTACCAAGAAGATAAGAAAACAATGGAGGAAAAGCAAAATCCAAAAGCTTCAATAAATGGAAAGACTGTACTTTTAAAGAAATCCAACCCCAAAAAAAATACCAGCATGCTTGGAGAGATGGTGAGTTTCAGCAGCTTCCCATTTGGTGAATTGCTCTCCACATTTGTGACAAGTGATTACAGAACATCCATTGGAGTCGGTCTCAAGTGGAACCCTATTGCTTGAATTGACATTTCCACCTCCAAAACCAGAACTTTTCCTTTCTGATAAAAGGAAAGGTGATTTCCTTGGAGGAGTAGCAGAAGAATTCTTAAAATAATGCATTGTTGGGTGGCCACCAGGCCCTGGTGTTCCAGGCCTTAAGGTACCAACAAAAGTTGAACCGCCACCGCCGCCGCCGCCGCCACCGTTGGAATCACTATTATTACCACCATTGCTGACACCATCTTGGAACCCTCCAAAGCCAGTGATTTTGAGCTCACACCTTGAGTTACTGAGAATAACTTCATGAGTTATGGGGTTAAGAAACTCACTGCTACCAATGGATCTCGGACTGCAACTCGGTGGCTTGTCTAAATGTCTCTTGCTTCCATGGATTACATCTTTGAGATTTGCTATGGACCTTGAACACCCTGACCTGCCTGCTTTTCTAGTCAATATTGTACTCAATTGTTTCCTGGTTTTTGGGTCATGAACATCTGATGGCTCTGATTTACAGTGTAAAGATCTCTTCAAAGAAAACCAAACTGTTGGCATATCTCTTCTTCTTCAAAAACTAACCAAAAAATTAAAAAGATTCAAACTTGTTCTTCTTCTTCTTCAGCTATAATGATATACTTTAGCCATGAAATATGGGGTTTCTAGCTTTGTATTTTACTCCTTTTCCCAGCAGTTTCCTTTCCATTTTTGGAACCATATGAACTCAGCAGCTGATTCATGTCCTGTGAAAGAAAACATCATCCAAAAAGAACTACAACACAACACAACACAGCACAACACCCAGATTTTTTGAAAGAAAAAAAAACAACAAAAAATAAAGTAAGAAAATCTAAGAAGTTAAATGTGGCATGTTGCTTCCTGTATGGCACTTCTTACATGAAAAGCTCAGCTCATCACTAACCATCATCCCACGAAAATACTATGTTTTTCAGCTTTTTTCTGATTAAATAGTTGTCCATGTAATAATAGGAAAAAAGACAAAATCAATGAGCAACTCACCACTAGGCCAAGAATTAAAATAAATAACATACAATTTAAATTAATTGGATTAATATTTATTCAATTACATATTAATTGGTCTAGTAAAACGAGACACCAGATCTTTTAAGATAAGGTCAGAGATTCGAGCTCTTCAGTGACAAATGATGTTAGAAATTTATAATTTTACTTCCCAACAATATGAGGTTGAATTCTTTTCTTAAACCCTTATTAATAACTTTAAGGGCTTATTATTCTCTTTTAAATTTTAATTCCAATTTTATGGTTACAACTTACAAGAATCTAAAATCTCAATTCCTATTATGTTCACATTAATGGTCTAATCTCTCATTAGTTATTATTTTTTAATATAAAATATTATTAACATTTTTTCCTATATATATAGTGACAATTTGAAATTTTCAAGGTTTCCAAGTCAGTGTGGCCCCTAATTTAAATGCAATACCATTGGTATTTCAGTTCTACTATACATCTCGTGAGTTACTTGTGAAAATAAATAAATAGATAAGATTTATGATAAAATGCAACATGCAAAGATGATGTAATAACTTAACCATGTAATTAAATAATATAGTTTCTATTATATGTACATTATCCATGGAAGAATTATTTTCTATTATAATTGCTTTTTAATTGATCTTATTTAAATGTTGTGACATGAAAAATAAATCTTAAAATTCTAATATATTTTTGGAATAATTTTATTCAGGAAAAAGCCGTTTATTTTTTAAAAAAAAATTGGGAAAGTTATTTAGGAAAATGTTCATTTTCAACAATACTAAAAGGGAGTCGTCGTCGGCCGGTGACGTCTTCTATAAGTGAGGTGGGAGTCGTCGGTAACTATCGACGACTTTGGGCCATTTTTTTCTTTTATTCCATTTTGGTACTAAAATGAAAAGAATTAAAATTAGAGAGACTAAAATGAAAAAAGAAAATTAAATGTACTAAAATTAAAATAATGAAAATAGGAGGGACTAAAATTAAAAAGTTCAAAAACAAACACAAACTTACTGTAATTGTGTAATTATATTGCATTCGAAAAAACTGTGTAATCTTTCTGCATTATGAAATATATTATTTTGGTCATGTAGTAAAATTATAGAGACCAATTAAAAGTGACCAAAATGAAAAATTATAGACTACACTAGAAGTACACATATCAAACCTTATAAATAATGATATATATCTGAAAAGAAAATTAAATTTTTTAAGCATGATATGTTAAAAGAAGATTGATATCAAAGGGTTAAACGTTTCGATAAAATCGTAAAATAAAAAAGTATGCTTTAAATCCCTATAATTTTAATGTTTCCATTTCAATCCTAAAATGAAAAAAATGGGTGACGAGTCCCACCCCAACCATGAAAGAAATGGTATTGTAGAAAATGATCATTTTTCTAACTGATTTTTATTTGGACTATTTTCCACATTTTTCTAAATAAATAACCTTTTTCACCATTAAATATTAACTTATTTAAATTATTATTAGATTATCTTTTTAAATAAAAAAGGGTAAACTACACTGGTAGTCACTGAACTTTTAAGGCACTTTCAATAAGGTCACCAAACTTTTAAAACTTTCATTACAGTCACCCAACTTTTAATTCGCTTTCAATAAGGTCACTGCCGTCAACCATCGTTAAAAAAACTGACGTGGCATGTTAAATTTAAGGGTAAAATACACTATTAGTCACTGAACTTTTAAGAGGCTTTCAATATGGTCACCGAACTTTTAAAAATTTCATTACTATCACTCAACTTTTAATTCGCTTTCATTACCGTTAAAAAAAGCTGATGTGACATGTTAAATTTAAAAATAAACGTTTCTCCATCATATTTTCTCTCCCCTCTTATTTTCTTCCATCTAAATATGTCTCTTTCTTCCATATGAATCAAATTGTAATTTTTTGGTGAAGGTCGTTACTTCTCTAGTAACACATCAAGGAAAATATTAATATATCTAGACATGCATGCGACATGTATTGGGAGACATCCGATGATGGAATGATAAAGAAATAACTAAAATTTTGCTCATAAAAATCCTCTTTATGCTTTAGGCTCGACATTTACTGAGTCATGCACTGGATAATGAGGAGTTCAAAGGAAAATATTAATGTATCTAAAAGATAGACATGTTTAGATGGAAAAAAATAAGACATGAAGATAAAATAGGGTGGGAAAAAGTTTATTTTTAAACTTAACGTGTCACATAAGCTTCTTTTTTTAACGGTAATGAAAGCGAATTAAAAGTTGAGTGATGATAATGAAAGTTTTAAAAGTTCGGTGACCATATTGAAAGTCTCTTAAAAGTTCAGTGACTAACAATGTATTTTACCCTTACATTTAACATGCCACGTCAGCTTTTTTAACGGTGGTTGACGGCAGTGACCTTATTGAAAGCGAACTAAAAGTTGGGTGACTGTAATGAAAGTTTTAAAAGTTTGGTGACTTTATTGAAAGCACCCTAAAAATTCGGTGACTACCAGTGTAGTTTACTCAATAAAAAAAGATCCGTCGTGTTTTTACTAATAATTAGATTAACTTTCTTAATTATGGTATAAATATTAAATTATTATTTTAATTTTCACCCTTAAATTTTGGTTTAAAGAGAAACAATAATGAAGCTCCCTACTAGGAAAACACAAAGGGGGGCATTTTGAAAAGAGAGTAAACTCATAATTAGCTTTGGACAGACAATAGAACAGTACACTAATCTCAATGCAACTTTTCAAAAACACAAACGAATAATAACAATAAAAATAAAGTTGTGAAAAAGAGGTAACAAAAACATATTTATAAAAGCGTGGGGTTTAAATTTATTTTAGTGTTTTCATTTTGTTTTTAGCTTTGTCACCTTGTTATATTAAAGAGATATAAATCAATTATTAATTATCTTATAGAATAAAGTGTTAGATTTTTTAAATAAAATTAAAATTTTAAATTATGATATAAATAAAATAAATTAAATTAAGAGGATGAGAAGAGACAGAGTCATTAATCCTACACCGGAAAGAAAAAAAAAGAAGGTCTTGAGATATATAAAACGGTGGCGCTGTACATTCTATCAAACATGTCTTTTAGGAAGAAGGTAATAGCCTCATGACAAGTGGTATCGAAGCGACCCTTTGACTGCTCAATTTTACGCTGAGCGCCCATGAGTGGGGTAGGCATGATGGACAACCGTGACAATTGGTCAATCACAAGAGCAGAAGCTCGTGACGAGGGCGTCACGAGGTTAAGTGAGGAAGAATGTCACGTCTGAAAAGAGCCGAAATCATTAATCCCACATCGAAAAGAAAAAAGTGTAGTCTTGGAATATATAAAACGATGGCGCTACACATCCTATCAATACATGTCTTTTAAGAAGAGGTTAATGACATGATGCTTCGAATTTGGGATGATGAATGTTGGGATCAATCGACCTTTGAAATTTGGCCTGTGACATTCTTCTCCATTGGTTCAGAATAAAATATTACAAATTAAGTAGAATTAAGAGATTAATAAACAAAATATAATAATTATAAACAATGAAAATCATAAATTTTATGTGATTTTTAATGAGTTTTTATGATTATTATTTTTTAAAAGGTAACTTTACTTAAATATTGTACTTGTCAGATTAATTTTAAATTTATAGCACTTGTTAAAGTAGAAGTGAAGTCGGTAGGGAAGGGATCCAACTTTATTGTTCATTTATGTTTTTTAATTAAAAAAATATTGAAAACTATGGAAAAAAGTTTCGACTTCAATATAAAATACTGTTTAAAGTCGATATGTAATCCACCCGACTTCAATTCTTCAGTCATTGATAGAATTTACTGTTTAAAGTTGGATTGTAATCCACCAGACTTCACATTTTACTGTAAAAGTCACAATATTCTGAAAAATTACCTGACATGTATCATACTATTAAATTTTTTTAAAGACAATATTCATATCTGTTAGCGTTTTTTTATAATTATTAAAAAAAATAAAGAACAATAGTGTAGCAATTGGGGATAGTGTTCAAATGGGAGTCAATGGTTAAGGTGTCGGTCTGTGTTCATGAGCCAAATTAATGCTACCACATGCCATTATGAAGCTTCAATTCTACCTGCCAAATTACATTTATTTTTACAAATATTACAGCATTGACTAACTATAAATTGCAAATTCTATATTAAAATATTCATAGGCAGAGTCTAAAAAATTAGAACATTGACTAACTATAAAAATACAATAAATTAGCTTCTACTATTTCAAATCAAACATAAATTCAAACTTCTTATTATTTGAATATAATTAAATTAAACGAGAACACATAATTAAGTTGGTTGGTTCAATTTTTTTTATATATTTAACTATCAAATATAATAATAATTGAACCAACAAACCTTCGTAATTAAAATGATTGAATTTAATTGACTTAATATTAATCGGTTTAGTCGATTAATCAACTTATGAATTTTAATATTGTACTACTGCATAAATATGGGGTTAATGGAAAAGACATACAGTTTGTTGGATTTTGAGGCCCAGTGTAGTAAGAGACATATGGCATTTGGACTAACCCAAATTGTTTCTTGAAAACTGGGTTCTACTTTGTAAATTTCACATATTCAAGGGTAAGTAAAACTCGACTTGAAAAAATTAATTTTTTTTGAATTGATTCGAAATTTTATAAACTTGACTTGAAAAAAAATTTGAATAAAGTTTGAATTGTAAAATGAAAATTCAAATGACTCAAAATTTGTACTAATTAGTGGATTGATTTTTAAGTTCGAGTCGAGCCTCTCAATTTTTGCTGATATATATATATATATATATATATATATATATATATATATATATATATATATAATTCAAAAAATTCGTTTAAATTAGAATTAAATTATACTATAACATGATAAATAATTTATTTTTTTATAGGAACTAGGTCTCGTTAAAACCCCCTCATAACGAAAGCTCACCAGAGTGAGATTCATAAAAGAGGGAGAGGGAAAAGAGTGCCCATATTTATTAATAACATGGATTGCAGTATATGAATTTAAAACCTTAATTTGAATTTTATAAACTTGACTCGAATCAAAATATTTTTAAATAAAGTTTAAGTCGTAAAATATGACGCGTCAACTCAAATAATTTAAATTTTTTAACTGGATTTGACTCGATCGAACATTATTTTCTGCACATATCTTTGTTGGATTTCCTTTTTCGTTTTGGTAAAAAAGAAATGAGAAATATAATGAGTTGATTAATGAGCATTATTTTATGAACAAGAGCAGGAATTTAAAATTTATTAAAAATTTATACAATAAACATAACACACTCAAATCATAAAAATACAATAAAATCAAGTCCACCAAAAGCATAATTTTTTTTTTGAAAATAAGTCTACCAGAAAAATTTAAAAGAAGAAAATTAAAATTGATACGTGTTTTCTTGTAGTTAATAAAACTATGCCATTTCATTGTTTATTTGGAGGATTAAACACTGTCCTTCTATTGGTTTCATTATGTCGAAAACGATGAATGAATTTTAGGTTTATCTTTTATATTTCTCTATTTTATGTTTAAGTCGATACCATTAACTAAAATGTCTGAAAAAGCTATTAAAAATGTTAGAAAAAAAAATTGAACATTTTCTTGAATACCTCGTTTAACTTTTATATATAAAAAAAAATCCTAAACAACTATCATAAAAAACTCGCTATTTCTTTAAATTAGATGTAATATTGATGTATGTGTGGAAATCGAGAAAATTAATCCCGCAGACGTAGATGAACAAACATAACAAGATGTATAAAAAATTTAAAACAAAAATATTTTTATTTGAGACTAAAAACAAACAAAAAAAAGTCAAGTGATGACACTAGATCGTTACTGAAGGTGACACTCTTGAGGAAAAAATAGATAAATATTTTAGAGAAAAAAAACCCAGCAACTAGGGCTAATTAAGGAGCAATGTTATAAAAATATAAGTCAATTGGCTAACACAATTATTATTTAAATCAAATTAATCAATTAATAGATAAATATTAGTGAGTATACTAAAAAAACTCATAGGGGTCGTTTGGTTCACGGAATGTAAGATTACCTTTGGGAATGAGATTACCGGAATGTTACATTACTTAACATATTATCTGGAATGTTGTATTACCTTGTTTGATTTATTTGGCAGGAATGTAAGATTACATTGTTTGGTTGAAGGAATATAAGATAGGAAAAATGCATGTTTTACCAAATTGACCTTGAAATATATTTTCTTTTTTAACCAACTGAAATTTTAAGATTAAAGTCAAAATATTTACATAAAAGTTCATAGAAAATATAAAAAAATATAATATGAAAACCTTTTTATGAAAATTGATCTAAATAATAAATGTAATAAAACACATACCAATAATAAAATTTGAATCAAACACATATATAAAAAAATCGAAATAAAATAAAAATTTGATATATTTTTATTTTATATGCATCATATTATTTTATAATAAGTATTAAAACCCTAAACCAATAAAAAATAAAATAGATTTATACTTGTGTAATTATATAAAAAAGAAAAGATAATTTTAAAATAACTATATTTTTTAAGGGTATTCTTGTCCAAAGGGGAGGGAATTGTCTAATACCTAAGAAAAGGGAGGGAATGACATTCCCAGGAAAAGACTCAAAAATAGCTACTGTTGGGAATAATTCATTACCCTTGGGAGGGAATGCTCTTGAACCAAACGTGGGTATGTGATTCCGTAAAAGATTATTCCCCCTGGTAATGATCTTTTCCGCGAACCAAACGCTCCCATAAAGGAATATTTATGGATTGTATCGACATTATAAATTACAAAATATCCATTGCACTATTCTCTTGATATTGTCGAATCAAAATTAAGGGATTAGTCTAGAGATGGGTACGGGTCGAGTTTTTAGTCCACCCGTACTCGATCTGAAAATAAATACTTTAAACCTGCACTCGGCACGACCTAAAAATAAATATACTAAACTGATCATGACTCGACCGACCATTAGAGAATAAATTAATTTTATGGACCTAATTGTAAAAAAATAATTTTAAAGACTTAATTGTAAATACAAATAAATTTAAGGACCTAATTTTAAAAAATTTACAAAGAGAGTATTATTATAAATATCCTTAAAAAATTTAAGGAAAAACTACACAATTAGTCTAGGGTCGGGTCGGATATTTTCACCGAACCCGACCCAAGTGTATCCTTAATAAAAACTCGACCCGGCACGAACCTGATTTTTACATTAAAACATTCGACCCGATCGGGCCGGATCGGGTAAAATGCCCATCCCTAGATTAGTCCAACCCAACAAATGGTCTTATTGGAAAAGCGGATGATGTTCATCTTAGGAGAACCAGATTCAAATCACTTTGTTTGCAAGGTGTGTACATTAAAGTCCAAATTGTAAGTTAAGAGTAGGACTAAATTGGACATATGGTAAACATTAGAGTTCAAATTGTGAAGCTTTAGGAGCTTAAGAACTAGTAATTAATTTCCTATTATGGCTGGAGGGGTTTTTTTAACGAGGCCCGATGACTTTTAAAAAAAAATCACAAATTTTCTTTAGCTTGCAAATAATAGGGTAAAAAGATGTTGGCTATTGAATATGTTCGTGGACATTAAACGAACATGTTCATGAACATTTAAACAAAATATTTGTGAACTTTAAACGAACATATTCTTGAATGCTAAATAAACGAACACGAACATGTTATTAAAAATTTAAACGAACACAAACAAAATATAAACATCTTAAAAAATAAACAAACGAACACGAACACAACATTATTCGTTCAAACTCGGTTTAATTACACCATAATTAAGAGGTGTCAAACGGTTGTGTATAAGTATGTTCTCCAAGTTAGTATGGAATTTGAATTCGAGGTTGAAAATAAATAGCTTTTTAGCTTAACAAAGAAGACAAAGATATAAACTAACGAGGTTGATCCAAGTAGTAAGTAGTTTGATATTTCTTAAGTAAGTTTCGAATTCGAAGTTTTGTGTATGCAGAAAATTCTTGCTAGAGGTCTCGTCCATTAAAATTAGGTGTGTGCCGTGGATCAGTTCAAATTAATCTGGACAAAGTTCTAAGAACCGAGAGTGAAAAAAATCGAAGATATAAAAGATGAAAACGATAGAACAAGGGAGATAATACCTATCCTCCATGCTTGGTCATTGTTGGACTTAAATTATTTGGCTTATTCTAACAAAGAATATCTCCACTCCACCCTCTAATGGAAAAGCAAATGATCAAATTCGACAAAACCTAGCCATCCCCTATAATTTTCCAAGACAATGATTCCACTCTATATCCGAATAGTATCTAAAACGACCAATGGTTCAACTCACAACTCACATGTGCGACATGACTGTCACAGTATTCAAAAGCAGACTTCTCCGCAAGGTCCCAGTTTACATGTCTGAAGCATCAGACAAACCAGCAGGAAAGAAATTTTCTCAGCTTCCAAACAGTTCGAAAAAAAGAAAAAGAGCTGGCAAAGAGGTAATACTGACACAAGTACAGGCTGCAAAAATGATACTAGTATCATGTTTCTTAGTCACATTTAAATACATTTTTCTGCAAAGAAGAAAGAAAGAAAAAATTATGGTTTGAACTTTGCAGGCTTCTGATTCTCTCTTGTGGGAGAAATGGCAAAAGCTGGTGTTTTTGTTTGCCTCATGATTGTTATCCTAGATTTTACTGCTGGTTTTCTCAGCATCCAAGCACATATTACCAAAGACAAGGTACATGCATCTGCAATCTGCATTTTCTTTGATGTCTGATCCAAAACAAATCAAGGGTTTTTTTAAACTACATGTTTTAACAGATAAGACACATGAATGCAAAGAGATTTGAGTGTCGGCAGCCCAAAAACAAAGCATTCAAGCTTGGGTTGATTGCAGCTGTTCTACTAGCTTTGTCCCATGTTTCTGCAAACTTGCTTGGTGGCTGTATGTGTATCTGCTGCACTGAAAAGCTTGAAAAATCATCTGCTAATAGGAAGTTCTGGTTCGGGTGTCTCGTTCTTTCTTGGTATGTGTTTTTCTAAAACTCCATTTTTGTTCGAAATTTCCATGAAACTTACTGGTTAATTTAAGATATTACCAGGATTGTAGTGGCAGTTGGATTTCCAGCGCTGGTGATGGGAATGCTGGAGATTTCCAAATCAAAAGGCGCATGCCAGCAGGTTTTGCATCACCATTGTTTAATTGTTGGAGGAATACTGTGCTTTGTTCATGGAATTCTAAGTGTTGGATTCTATGTTTCTGCAAATGTAAGCTTCGAAAAGGATGTGGCCCTAGGCTAGCAAGCATACGACACCATGGATGAACCGAGGGAGGCTGGGAAAGTGGTCGTCCACTGAAAAATTGAAATTCATATATGATTTAATTTTTCTAAAATTTTTTTATGTATTTTTTAGTGAAAATCTATTTTCGCCTCTAGAATTTCAAAAGTTCGTCTCTTGACCTAAAATTTTGTGTCCATCCCTATTCGACACCATTCTTGTTGTCCCGAGGCATCTTTCCACCCTAACTTAACAGTATATTGTCAACACCAGATTGTCATTTCCACAAAAGAAAAGAGATTTCAATGGCAGTTCTTATCAAAGAGACATGAATGGACTTGAGGCAATTGGCTGTTATGTTTGACATCTTTAGATACTATTAGTATCATGTGTTTAATATGCAAATCGTATTTACATTTAAATTTTGGTGTTGTTGTATCCCATTTTATCCCGTCATTCCGTTAATAATTGGCGCGGTGAACGTAAAATTAACTATGTTCTATTATATTTATTTTTACAAGAGAGTCTAACTATCTTTATTTTAACATAATTAATTTTACAAGAGCGTCGAGTTACAGTCTACCACAATAATTTTTACAAAAGAGTCAAGTTACTTCCGCTTTAACATACTGATTTTTACTAAAGTGCTAACACCATTCAGTTTTACAAGAACATTGAGACGTCCTTTTTGATTGGAGGGGAATAAATGAAGAAATACTAAGTCGTCCTACATCGAATCTGGAGCTTTGGTTCTTCCCAGAATTTATGCTGCTATATAATGCGTATAAGGTTAAAACATGGATCATACCAATAAAATTACTTCTTTTAAATTTTAATGGAAATGAAAACATTAATAAAAATATTATTGAAAATAAAAAAGGGACCCCCTTATAGGAATATCACCGAATGAAAAAAATTATTGAATTAGAAAATCGAAATCAAGAAGAAAAAGAACTTATAGGCGAAGGGGATCTTGTATCAGATGCACAAAAACAAGAAAATTTGAAATCTGTTCTCAACCAAGAAAAAGATGTTGAAGAAGATTATGATAAACCAGACAGAAAAAAACGTCAACAACCACTATAATTCAAAAGATGAACGCTAATAAATAAAAATATGATCAAACTCTAGTTAAAAATATCGGTTCATGTCACTTTATTGAATATTGTATCACACCTTATCTTATCATCTCATCGACGTATATATTAGTTAATATTATTGTAATCAATTGGTAGAGCATTTGAATTCTCAATTTTATTAATTAAGAGCAAAACTCTGATATCTTAGAAAATAACTTGATAGGTTCAGAGATATTAATTTGGTCTAGTAAAAAACAAAAATTCATCATGGTCCGAACTATTTGGAGAGATGATGATGCTTTAAGTATGGTGGGGGTTGTGTTTAATGACAATGATGATCGAAATAACATTGAATAATGACAACACAAGCAATAGGAGGCCGTTGACGGCTGCAATCAGTTTGAAAAACTTAAATTTCTTTGAAAAGAAAATGATTCTAGCGTGCCATGTCATCATTTCTTAATGGGAGTTGCCGACAGTGATTGAATATGAAGCAATTAAAAATTTAGTAATCGTGTTGTAAATTTTAAAAGTTCAGCCACCATAATGAAATCACTCTAGAAGTTCAGTGACTATTTTTGTATTTTACCCTAAAATTAGTCAGAAATAGATGTTATTTTAATAATTAATTTTTAAATTCAATATATTTCAATAAAAAATCCTTTTAACTAATCCGAAAACTCAAAAAGTGGTGAAAGCGGTGTGCAGTTTAAATCTAATCCGTCAATTTGATCACCATCCAACGGGTCATAGTACCGATCCACGTCCTCTCTTCGCATTGGCTAATTACTTTACGATCTCCCCTATATATACCCAAAACAATCTGATATTTTCAATTTGATACCTCTCTTTCTTCTTCCCACGTTACTGCTGGAGCTTATTTACGTATTTTTTTTGTTGCGAGTCTAAAAATGGCGGGTCGGGGCAAAACTCTCGGATCTGGAGCGTCGAAGAAGGCAACATCGAGGAGTAGTAAGGCCGGACTTCAGTTTCCGGTGGGTCGTATTGCTCGGTTCCTTAAAGCTGGGAAATATGCTGAACGGGTCGGAGCTGGAGCTCCGGTCTACCTCGCCGCCGTTCTTGAATATCTTGCCGCTGAGGTACACCAATTTCTTCTTCTTTTTGATTTATTTTGCTTTGTTTTGAATTATCGATAATAATTTGTTAATTTTCAAAAGAAATTGCTTTTCTGTTTGTAATCTAATCTAGGGTTTTGATTTTTCCTTTTATTTTTGATAATTTTATTTATAATTTCAATTTCGCTTTTTATGTCATGGCGCATGGGTATTTTCATCAATATTCTTCTGCAATCTACTTCGCCCTTTTGAAACTTGGGATTCGTTTGTAACCTAATCTAGGTTTTTTGAAATTTGGGATTCGCTCTTCTGATTTGTGCACTTCTATATTTTAATTTTTTTCATTAATATAATATTTCCATGTTCTTGGGGTTGTAAAATTAAGATTCGTTTCCCTATAAATTTAGCATTATTTACTCAATTATCTCCTCTTGGCAATTTCGATATATTAATCCCTAAATTTACAAGAAATTTGTCCTTTTTTGTATGGGGATAACATACTGAATCATGTTTAAAATTCCGCCAATCATTAAAATGTTAAATTTTATGGATTTTTCTGTAGGTTTTTGAGCTTGCCGGAAATGCTGCCAGAGATAACAAGAAAACCCGAATTGTGCCGCGTCATATTCAGCTTGCTGTAAGGAATGATGAAGAGCTGAGCAAACTACTCGGAGATGTGACCATCGCCAACGGCGGCGTATTGCCCAACATTCACAACCTTCTCCTCCCGAAGAAGGCCGGAACCTCTAAGGCATCCGGTGGTGACGACGATTAGATTAGCTTCTCGAAGCCGGACACAAATGATATGCTCTCTCTGTTCTGTCTTAATGCCATTCCGAGATTGAACATTCTCGGATTCTGGTTTTTGATTGTCGTTCTATTAGTAATTTTTAGGTGTTTTGATGTCTTCTTTTTGATGGGAACTTAGCTTGTTGACTGTGTTTTAGCTTAGTAGGTAGCTTAGGGGGATTTAGTTTAAAATGTGAATATAATCAACCATTGATCTTCTTGTTCCACTTAATGTTTCATTAATAACATGAATTGCACTATTCCAATATTAGTTGTATGTTGATTTCTTCTGTTTTTTTTTTTTGGAGTTTTGTTTGTTATGATTAGCTATTGATGTTCAATAATGTGTAATTGTTTATAAGCTCGTTTCTTCGGTTCCTCTTTGCTTGGACTTCAAGTCTACACAGTTAGGGGCCAAGGGGTGTATGCTTGTCACCCAAGAAAAGAATAGGGGCCAAGGGGTGATGCTTGTCACCCAAGAAAAGAATAGGGGCCAAGGGGTGTATTCTTCTACTCCAAATCATTGTTAGAATTACAGAAACAAAAGATCTTGATAATCTAATGTTATTATTAGTCTTTTTCCTTGACAAGCTCTTACTTTCTCTTCAGAACTTGTATTGTTTTCTCTACTGAGTCATCAGAAAAAGCATCGAATGCATGCCGAGTTCACAAATGGTGCATTATGTTACCCGAAGACGTTTCCGAGAGGTTTCTCTCCCGGGGTAGTCCAATTCCAGTGCATAAAGTGTTTGGAGAAGGATCATTATTCAGTCCTTTATTGTTCGGGAAATTCTTCGATCCATCGGACGCCTTTTGAATCAGATAGCATGTTGTCTAACCTAAGAAACTCGGGCAAGACCACAGTTGATTGGTTTCAAACAGACCAGGCTTATGTAAGAAAGCTTGAGCTTCCACAAGATTAAAATCCCCAGGAATCCTTTGTATTTTGATACTCATGAATGTGCAAAAAATAACCCAGATTGCTATGAACACCATGATATATATATATATATATATATATATATATATAAACACTTGGAACATATTTGGTGGGCATAAATTGTTTAATAAAAATGATAGTGCATTATTAAGCCAAAGGGAATCTTACAAATGGTACATTAGTCTTATAATGTTTTGGTTCAACTAGACTTCAAAAACCCTACAATTCAATAGTATGTCACATTTTTTTAATATTTTGGACAGTTGAGAGTTATTAGATTCAATTATGTTAATAGTCCTCTCTCTCCATAAATAATAATAGTAAAATTGATATATAATGCAGTGACCAAAGAAAATGAAATCGATTTTGTGAAATTAATAAATATAATGATGTTTAACAACTCCACCAAATGGAATGTACACACACGTATGATTCTGCTTTCAACATTGGATTGCCAACCAATATTTCACTTAAGGAATGTAACATTTAACAGATAAATTTTGATTTTCGATTTTTGAAGTTTTTGTTAGTTTTATAAAATATTGATTTTTTTAAAACTAATAAAGATTGAGTACAATGACAAGACACATCGCTCTCATAAAAAGAGAATTTAAGTTTGAATTTTGTAGATAACATCGTTGGGAGAGTCACAAATCTCGAACATCACTGTGAATCTATACGTTAGTTATCTATTTTACTGATTGTATGTAGTTTAAAATTTAAATATTCTTGTGTTAGTTATCTGTTACCTGAGATTTGTGTAATATATATGTGCCACTCTAAACAACCTTAATTTTTTGAAATAGTCTAAAGCTGATTACGAGGTATTATCTGTTTATACATATTTTTAACCCTTTGACAATGCGTATGCACCTTGTAGATAAAGTGATTTGAACTGGTTTCATTTCTAGCACTAAAAAAATAACCAAATTTGACATTTTATGATACGTTTTAGCTGACATAGCACCATCCAAAACTAATTTCAATGATGAGATTTAGCGATTGGGTTATTCTCAATGTCTTATTCGTGTACATTGGAAAATAACTTGCTAAACATATATAAATAAATATGATGAGAACCGGCCACTTAATTAAGTAAAGTAATTAGATTAATCATCTGCCATGTGCTTAAAAAGGGCATCCCAGACACATGGACCAAATATAACATCCAACTATGAACTATCCAAGGTTAACTTAAGTTTATTTGATCCTTATTTTAACTTAATCAATCATGAATTTAAGTATTTAATTAATAAATACACATTCATTTTTGTGGGATAGATTGTCGATTAAGCAAAAGTACTAAGGGACAACAACCTTACATGGAAGACAAAGAGGATAATGCTTTGTTAGAACATAGATCCCATAGATGGTTTATAAGTAATTTTTTTAAGGATAATTATTTGATGCACTGATGGTAAAAACTAAAAATTTTCATAAGCGTCTCAGTTTTAGAGTTTAAAGACTCAATTTAGGGTATAAGATTTAGTAGTTTAGAATTTAATGGTTGTTAATAGAATTTAAGGTTTGTAGGTTAAAACCTAAATCTTCAACACATTGCCCTAAAACCTAAATCTTAACCTCTAAACCCTAAATCCTAACAACTACATTCTAACTATTACCCCTAAATTCTAAATCCATAAACCCTACACCCTAAAGTGAGTTTCTAAACCCTAAAACTAAAACACTTGTGGAAACTAAAAATTCCAACTGCTTGTTTATTTGATATAAATTCATTTTTATATATAAAGACAGTGTAAAATTTATTTTATATAAGAATATATTTTAAACTTAAATCATAAACTTTAAACAAGATAATTTACCCAATTTATGTCTATATGTCTATTTTTATGATATATTACAATAAATAATAATTAGACTTGAGAATTATTTAAAAAAAAATCAATAACTTGAGGATTTTTATAATAAAATAAAAATGGGGTCTTTTATTATATGGTGAATTTTAATTTGTTGATCAACAGATTTAATTTCTTAGTGTACCAAACTATATACTATTTGGCAATTGTGCATTGATTTATTCACACCTAACATCTTTAATTCATTTAATTACTATTTCTTCACCATGCATTTAATCAAGAATATTGTTAGAGGAAATTTCCAAGCTTAATAATACCTTGCATCATCTTCAAGTTAAAGCAGGAGAGGACAATTCTTTTGCTTGGCAAAGAGGCAATTCCACACCATGAAACTCAAAATTCCACCCTAGCTTTGTTGCTCTTTATTTTCACTTCATAACATTGAAATTCGAGTGCCGAAATTCAATTGAAATCGATAAAAATAAATGCAAACTTTAGAACTCGATCAAAATATATTTATAATTTGATTATTTTTTATTCTGACCTCTTAATTAAATTCTTTTAACTTCGTTTTTGATTGCGTGATCAGATGTAACTGACTGACCGATAAAACATAAGTTTAAAGAAAAAAGAAAGTGAAAAAGACAATATAGAAACATCAAACAAGATCTTAAGAGAAAGATATTAGGTGAAGAAAATTCATCAATGTTTGGGCATAAATTAAAGCTGAAAAGTGACCAAATAGCTTACACACAATGTAAAATTTATAGTTTTACACGTTTTTAGAATGGAAAAAATAGATGGCTGATGTTACTCCTTATTTTTTTTCCAAATGATAATTTTCACATAATCTACTATTAATCTCAACCATCCATTTCACTAATTCAACGATCCAAATACCGTGTAAAAGTTAAAAATATTTACACCGTGTAACTGAATCTTATCTTATTTTTTTTAATTTTACATTCTAAAAAAACGTGTAAAACTCGAATTTTACATTATGTATAAGTAGATTCATGAAACACACTCGGAATAAAAAAAAGAAGAAGAAGAAACAGACATGGTTGAAGAAGAAGCCTCTCTCCATATATACCAAATTGTAAAGGGAAATGCCAACCATCTTTTCCCCCTATGCGATGTAAACTTTATTTATTATTAGCTGAATCGAAATTATCGTTTTATTTTTGTAATGTGCAAGAATTTTGCTGTTTATTTTATAGTAGATGAACTAAAATGAAATTTTATATTTCGATACTTTCACGTCGATATATTATATGATTCTATTATCCGTCGAGGAAAAGGATATACGAGTATATATTTTATTATTTTTTATATTATAAATCTTTGAGACCATCCAACAATTATTTTCTTATTATTTTATAATTAATTCAATCATATATAAGTATATTTCTTTAGAATATTAGTATACCTAATAAGGTATATAAGTATAAATAAAAGAATCAATAATGTAGGTTGGTAATTTCTTATCTTATTTTATTTTATTTTAAGCGGTCGTTGAAAAGCTTTGAGCATTGTTTTTTTTTTTTTTATAAAATACAGTTAGGTCCAGTTTGGAACTAATTTTTGTATCTTCCATTTAATTAAATTTCCCTTTTAAAATAATTTTTTAGACTAAGTTTCAAGTTAGATATTAAATAATAGAATAATAAAAATTATGACATAGGAGAATGGTAATACCATAATTTCTTTAAGTTATCTCTTTAATTTTTTATTTTCTTGTCCAAAGTTAAAATTAATTACGAAATTAGACGTTTTGATAATTATTTGATATTAATTGTAAATTTTTAATTCTACAATATAAGTTACAAGACTGTCGAATGTTTTTAATTGATACTTTAAAAATAAAAATCAAATAAATGAATTATAACGTTTTTTAACTCCATTTATAAGGTTTTCTTTAAATAGTCTTACGAGTTATGATGATTACAAGGTGATATATGTTTATATTTTTTCTTGATCTTTTGATAAGACATATACCTTGCAGACAAAGTTGCTTGAACCAGATCTCCTAAGATAAAAATAACCATCTTTTTCACTAAAATCATTCGTTGGGTTCATAAGGTTAATTTTTTAATAAACAGATGTGATTACATGATAACATCTGTTCATATTTTTTCTTAACTTTTTGACAATACATACCCAACTTATACACACAAGTGTTCAAATTCAGATCTCTTAAAATAAACATCATCTTTTTCACTTGAGCAAATTAGATAAGATTGAAATTTTTAATTGTGAATATACCAAATAATAATATATATTTTTTTAAATATTAAATTTAGATATCATGAGTGGTGGGTTTATTTAAAATTTTAAGTGGACTTTTTCATTATCAAAGCTATCAACATCACAATCTAATTAGACAATTTTAGCCTCATTGACAATGACAATCACTTTGCATAAAAGGGTAATATCGGCATACCAAGAGGAAAGAAATTCCGCGAGACCCCCACTTTTAAAAAAAATTCAAATCCCAACGGTAATAAAAGTCTAAAACCATAATCTTAAAGGGTTAATTATCGGTTTGATACATAATATTTTTTCATTTTGTGCATAAGTTCAGAGAAAAGGGTAAGTTTAAATTAGAATCAATGGGAAGGAATAGAAAATGAATATTTTAAATTTTGTGAATATTTTTTTTTATGATTATTAAATAAATATCATAAAATGGATTATAGTCTGTATACTGTCACGGGGCTAGATTTTCAAACCAGCGAACCGTGCGGCCTTAGGCGAATTTCACCACACAAACGCCTAAGTCAGCCTGAATTCCAACTCCGGAAGATCAAACTTCCAAGTCACTCAAGAACGCAAGATCGTTCTTAGCAAAAGCAAACTATAACGAATGACTTTGAATTCTGAAAGAAGAAAACCAAGAACACGAAGAACAACACAGAGGATATAGAGTGAATGCCTTGATTACTCTGAAGATAGAAAACTGAGTGATTTACAAATGAGCTGGGGAGTCTCTATTTATAGTTGAACTCCCCCAGATCTGACGGTCAAAACTGATTTACATCGACGGACGAGATTTACATAAAATCTTACAAAATCTCTAAATATCTCAACATTATCTAAATAAAATCAATTCAAATGGATAATGTTGACTAAATCTTCCAGGATCTTCCAGAACATTCCGGAACCTTCCAGAATCTCTCACGGACCGGGCTAAGTCTGGTGGCCTCCTTGAGGTCCAAGTATGTGTCTGAACCCCTTCTCTCGGCAAGTGCGCATATGGCACGGGCTCGGACTGGCGGCCCGTGACAATCTCCCCCACCAAACTCGGCGACGCCCTCGTCGCGCCTTCAGGATGAAGCTTGACTCGGTGATCCTGGATTCGCTTCCGCACCTTGGCTCGCCTCCTACTCAGAATTGGGCTTGGTTGTCCCCCCATAAGGACCGCTCTCCCCATAAAGAGCACTCGACTCTGACTCGGTCGTCCCCCCATAAGGACTGCTTGCTTCGGCACTCTCCGCCATGTAACATCATTCGTCGATCCACCTCGTACATCTCGATCGTAGGAACTCTTTCCTACCAGTTGCAACTTGCCTCTGCTCGGATCCCCTCGATCCTTACTCGAGTACCCGGACCCCATCACATTGAACACCGAACGGACCCTCAGAACTCTGAAAGGTGGCTTGGGTTCTCGCCAACTCTTGGCAACTCCATCTGTTGGGTTAGGTTTTCCGCTTCCTACACCCAGCAAACCAGGCAAATTAAACTGTAAAACACCATAACTGTGCTCGAGATATACCTCTTTTGGACTACTCCGACTGGCATTCACTCTAACCCGCATCATCACTTCCTTCCTTGCGAAGTCTGATGCGCCATCGCCTATCGGCAACTCGTCGCTCAATGACAACGTCGGCACTTCTTCAATCTGCAAGTCCGACACCTCAGCTCGCACTGACGCTTCTTTGTCCACGAAGCTCAATGCCCCATCCACCTTACTCACTGGTGGACACTCGACGGATCCCACGTCGTCCAAAGACTTCGGCTCCACTAGCCCTTCCAAGGTCATTCTCTCAGTGGCAGCAACCAAGTCAGCATCCTTGGTTAGCTCAACAGCATTCAGAACCCTGTTCTCAGTCCTCACAACCCGACGAATCAGTACAACACATTGTTTGCGAGGCTCCAAAATACAAACACAATCGGCAAAAGTGGCAAGGAGTGCATTAACCCGGTCAAGGAAACTTAAACCAATGACAAAATCATAATCATCACAGTGAATTACCTCGAAATTTTCCTTGCCTTTCCATTCTCCAATTTCCAACTCCACGCCTCGTGCCATTCCCACTGCCGGAACACCTCTGGAATTGACGGTCTTGATCACTCCGGTTGAATCTTCAACCTTCAAACCAATCTCGTCGGCAGCTTTCTTTGACACAAACAAATGAGATGCTCCTGTGTCTACAAGAGCACTTCTCTTCTGACCCGCCACGTTGATGTCAACATACATCAACCCTTTCTGCTTCCGGTTCTTACTCGCCTTGGCAGAACTCAACAACATCGAACCAAGCTTTAAAGCCTCACTATCTTCGGGATTGTCATCCCCCTTGGACGGCTTGACTCGATCTGGGCACTCTTTCACAATATGAGCCCCCTTGCACCGGTAACATTTCACCTGCTTCCCTTCTACACTTGGTTTGATTACTTTGACACTGGCAATCGCACCAAGTCGACATTCCTCCTTTTCTGTTTCGTCATCCTCATTGGAGATAGCATTGACTCGGCCTCTCTTGGGACAGTTCTTCACCATGTGCGGACCACCACAACGGTGGCACCTCATATACCCTCGTTTCTCCAATGGTTTGACAAAATTGTTGGGATTTTCGTCACCATCACTGCAACAGTAATCATCCTCATCTCCCCCACCATTGCCCTTGCCTCGGGGCTTATCAGATTTGGATTTCCCAACTTCAAATTCTGCAATAGCTTCAGCTGCGGTCAAGGCACTGGAGAGATCCTTGACTCCCCTTCGCATTAACTCCATTTGGGCCCATCGTGGAAGTCCATGTGTGAAAGTGAAGAAGCCCTCAGCTTCACTCAAATTCGGAATTTGGAGTTTGAGCTCAATGAACTCCTTAACATACTCTGGGATGGAACCCTCATGTTTCAGTTCCCGCAACTTCTTTCGAGCCTCGTGTTGAGCGTTGGTCGGACTAAACTGATCTGTCAGCTCAACTTGAAACTCCTTCCAAGTCTCAATAGGAATGTCCTTGCTCCCCTCCTCAGAGCATCTGCGTCGCCACCACAAAAGAGCGACGTCAGTTAAATACATAGAAGCAACAGTTACCTTTTCCGCATCATCTGTGATGCCCATGACCCGAAAGTACTGCTCCATGCCCCAAACGAAGTTCTCAACATCTTGGGCCGACCTGTTCCCCTTGAACTCCTTCGGCTTTGGGATGTCCTTCCTCAGCAAGGACGCAGTTGGCTCGGTCACATTTTTCAAGGCAGCTTTGAACATCGCCATGGCTACCTTCGTTTCCTCCAGCTCTAACTTCACAGCCTTTAACTCGGCCTCAAGCACATCACCTTTGTTACCTAACTTCTCGAATATATCCGTCAGAAGTTCCTCCATCTCTCCCTTGAGATGGTCCCTCTTGTTGTCTTGATCCTCAAAGCGTGAATCGACCAAGTCGAGTCGCTCACCCGAGTCTTTCACCGATTCCTCAAGTCGGGTTACCTTCCCCTCTAACGACGTGAGGATATCCCTCGAGCTCGCTCGCTTTCCGTCAGCAGTCTGGGCATCCGCACCCTTTTGCACTGCAGCATTATCTCCTTTCTTCGGTGCCATCACGATCAGTGCTTTCCGATCAAACTTGCTCTGATACCAACTGTCACGGGGCTAGATTTTCAAACCAGCGAACCGTGCGATCTTAGGCAAATTTCACCACACAAACGCCTAAGTCAGCATGAATTCCAACTCCGAAAGATCAAACTTCCAAGTCACTCAAGAACGCAAGATCGTTCTTAGCAAAAGCAAACTATAACGAATGGCTTTGAATTCTGAAAGAAGAAAACCAAGAACACGAAGAACAACACAGAGGATATAGAGTGAATGCCTTAATTACTCTGAAGATAGAAAACTGAGTGATTTACAAATGAGCTGGGGAGTCTCTATTTATAGTTGAACTCCCCCAGATCTGACGGTCAAAACTGATTTACATCGACGGACGAGATTTACATAAAATCTTACAAAATCTCTAAATATCTCAACATTATCTAAATAAAATCAATTCAAATGGATAATGTTGACTAAATCTTCCAGGATCTTCCAGAACATTCCGGAACCTTCCAGAATCTCTCACGGACCGGGCTAAGTCTGGTGGCCTCCTTGAGGTCCAAGTATGTGTCTAAACCCCTTCTCTCGGCAAGTGCGCATATGGCACGGGCTCGGACTGGCGGCCCGTGACAATACCAATCAAATAATTAATTTAAAAAACACCAAAAATAATAGCAACAACAAACTAAAAACTTCAACTTTTGAGATTAAAACAAAATCGAAGAATTCTTTATTGATTTCACGAGTGTCTTTTGTTTGATCATCTTGTTGCTTGTAAAGGCAACGGCTGTGATTCATTATTGGTAGCTTTGAATGCAATTCATGGCCCCACAGACCCAAAATTTACTACCCCCCTTCGTCTCCAACATCTCACAGCTTCACTTTCTCTCTCTATTATCTTTCTTCAAAAATGGGTTCAAAGAACCAGAATAAACCTCCATTTCAACATAACACTACTTGCACTACCACCCCAAATCCCTTTAAAGTAAGTTCATTTCTTTTTGGTTTTTGAAGTATTTTTCTGTATTTGAATTGTTGAAAGTTGTGAACTTTTCAAAAAAAATTCGATAAAGATTCAATCTTCATGTTCTTCTTGTTAATGGGTAGGTTTTGTTTTAACCCAATTTGGATTCTAAATGGGAGAATTTTTTTGTGTGATTTTCTTGTTAAAGATTCAATCTTCATGGTTTTCTTGTTTCTGGGTATCATTTGTTTTTCATTCTGGGGTTTAGTATTATTTTTAAACATTTTTTTTTCATTTTCTGGATAGGATTAAATCTAAATGGACTGTTTGTTAGTAAATACCTTTTGCTTGTCATGGCTCATTGTAATGGCCCGAAATGGAAATGACCGTTAGAGGGGTTTTTCATATGTCTGTTATTAGTCGTTTAATTGTTGTTTAGAGTCAGGACCGTTTTAATGAAACGGTGCGTTCCATGAGCCTATGTTTTGGCTATGCGACGTCGTTTCTGTCATGGCATGTTTAAGGGTTTCTGTTGAACGTTGTAGGGCATCTTTTTGCAGAATGAAAGTTGTCTTGCCTCCTTCTCTCTATACTCTCTGATCTGCTTTCTTCCTTACCTTTATTCTATTAAAAATTCTGTTTTTTCTTCGTTTTGAGTCGTGACAAAGGTATCAGAGCCTCCCGTTCCTCGGAATCATGGTGGAAACTCGAAGTCAAGCTGCTCAACCCACAAATGAACCGCCGCCAAGCTCAGTTACAGACACGACACAAACATCCTTGCCGGAATGGAAGCAGGAAACGAACAAGTTGCAGATGGACCTTCAGAGGCTGGAAGGATCCATTGGAGACAGGTTCCAATCGATGCAACTAGCTATGCTGGCAAATATCCACAAGCTAATGGAGATAGCTTTGGGAAAGAAGATCGACGCTGATGCTTTACTGGTGAAACACTCCGGGATTTTGGGAACACCACAATCCGCATCACAAGGATGGGAACACACGTCGAAAATGGCGGAAGGAAACAAGCCCTCGAGCTCTTTGAACCAAGGTCAACAAGAGTCCAACCCGACCGCAGACACGGACAACCCATCAATGATTAGTAGACCCGTGAATAACAACTTCGCCTACAAGTTGTTGTGCCCCTCTTTCGACGGCTCGAACTTCAAGGAGTGGATCCTGAAGTTAGAACAGTTTTTTGAAGCTGAAATGGTTCCCGATTCAACAAAAGTGCGGATAGTGATGCTTCACTTGGAAGGTCGTGCGCTTCAATGGCACCATTTTGTTTCAAAGAACCATGGTGGCTTACATCAGATGAGCTGGACAGAGTATTTGGCCCTCCTACGTGGACGTTTCGCTCCAGGGGGTTTTGAGGACCCTTTTGCTGACCTAGTAGCCCTTCGACAAACTGAGTCAGTAGACAAGTATTACGAGGACTTCATACAGTTACTTAACCAAGTGGAATTACCCGATGACTATGTTCTAAGCATGTTTAAAAACCATTTAAGGATTGAAATCAGCCCCATGGTTAAACTACTGAATCCTAAGAGTCTAATTGATGCCTTCAATCTAGCCAAGCACGTTGAGGAAATGGTTTTTCCTAAGAAACTGAATACGAATGCTGCTAGGAGTTTTTCACCTGTGTCTGTGCCTAGTGCTTACTCGAAACCAGGTGTGAGTTTTTCGAAAGGAGGGGGAACATCGGGGACAGTCAGTGGTCACCAACAACCCAGATTTGTTACCTCAGGAAGTACGGCTGCTGGCAATGGCAGACCAACATCAGGGACAAATCAACGTGGACCAGGGAAGATATTGTCCTCTAGTGAGATTGAGGAAAGGAGGAGAAAAGGGTTGTGTTTTTGGTGTGCTGCCAAATACACCCCCGGACACAAATGCGCCAAGACTCAATTGTACCAAATATTTGTGGAGGGGAATGAGGATGAGGTGGAACCAGAAATTTTTCTAGATTGCGAAGACCACCAGGAAGCATTAGTGCCAGACAAACAATCAGAGGAAGAGCCAAAGCTGTCTTTAAATGCATTGTGGGGAAATTCTCAACCGGAGACAATGAAAATAATGATCACTGTTGGGAGCTATAAAGGAGTGGCCCTAATAGACACAGGTAGCACTCACAACTTTGTGAGCTACGGTATGGTTAAGAGGATGAGGCTACGGGTGCATCAAGGGACTCAGCTGAAGGTGACAGTAGCTGATGGAAACTATCTAACCACACGTGGAGAGTACAAAGGAGTAGAATGGCAAGCTCAGGGCCATCAGTTCGTGGCTGATTTCCTAGTGCTACCCTTGCAAAACTGTGACCTAGTGTTGGGCATGCAATGGTTGACTAGTTTGGGGAGTGTTAAGTGGAATTTTGCCGAACATGTCATGGAGTTCCAATGCGTGGGGAAGAGGGTGAGATTGTTGGGGATCCAAGCTGGGGAAGTGCAGTGGATGGAGACTAATGAGTGTGCGAAACTCCTAAGAAAAAATAGAGGAGTCTATAGTGCAGCGTTGTGTTTGATTAATTCCCAACTTGGGGTGTCGACAAAAGGAGAAATCTTGCCTGTGGACATTCAGGAGCTGTTACTCCAATTCACTGATGTTTTCGAAGAGCCACAGGGGCTGCCACCGGATCGAGGTCATAACCATAAAATTAAGCTAGTAAAGGAAGACATCGTGGTTAAGGTGAAGCCTTATAGACATCCAACGTACCAGAAGGATGTGATCGAGAAAATGGTGAAGGAAATGCTCCAAGCAGGGATCATTCGAGACAGTGATAGCGCATTCTCCTCTCCTGTGGTGATGGTTCGAAAGAAGGACGACACGTGGCGGATGTGCGTGGATTATAGAAGACTTAACCACTACACTGTCAAGGACAGTTTTCCAATGCCGATTATTGAGGAGCTTCTAGATGAATTGGGGTCGGCTTCTTTCTTTTCGAAGCTAGATCTTAGGTCGGGGTACCACCAAATACGTATGCATGAAGATGACATACACAAGACGGCATTTAGAACTCATGAGGGGCATTACGAGTTCTTGGTAATGCCCTTTGGACTTACAAACGCCCCGACAACTTTCCAAGGGCTGATGAACAGGATCTTCAAACCACAATTGAGGAAATATGTTTTGGTCTTCTTCGATGACATCTTGATATACTCCCCTGACTGGAACTCGCACCTGTGGCACTTGAGGGAGGTATTGAATATATTGAGGACTCATAAGCTGTATGCAAAACAGTCCAAATGCTGTTTTGGAGCGGTGGAAATTGATTATTTGGGATATGTGATATCGAAGGGGACCATTTCGATGGATCAGGAGAAGGTGAAGTGCATTAGAGAGTGGCCAACTCCCAAAACAATTAAAGAGTTAAGAGGTTTCCTTGGCTTATCAGGGTACTACAGGAGATTTGTGCAGGGGTATGGGTGTGTTGCAAAGCCACTCACCGAGTTACTTAAGAAGGATGCGTGGAAATGGGGTCCAGAAGAAGAGTTAGCTTTCGAACAATTGAAGCAATGTGTTAGTTCAGCCCCGATATTAGCATTGCCTGACTTTAGCATTCCCTTCATTGTAGAAACAGATGCCTCGAATGTGGGAGTAGGAGGGGTATTGGTGCAAAGGGGAAAGCCAGTAGCATTCTTTAGCAAGGCATTGGGAGTTCGTTATCAAGGATTGTCCGTGTATGAAAAAGAAATGCTCGCTGCACTGATGGCCGTGAAGAAGTGGACTGCATATTTGATAGGGAGGCACTTCATTATTAGAACCGATCACCAAAGTTTGAAATTCCTAACGGAGAATCAGGCCATCACACCTTTCCAGCAAAAATGGGTAATTAAGATGATGGGGTATGACTACGAGGTGCAGTACAGGAAGGGTTGTAACAACGTGGTAGCTGATGTGCTTTCGAGGAAACCTGAGTTGGGTAGTTTGATGAACTTGGGAGTGAGCCAAGTAACCACTGATTTGAGAGAAAGGGTAATGGCAACATGGCAGAGGGATGAGAGGCTACTGAAGTTGATCAAAGGGAAGGAGGAAGGGAGTGCACGACATGCCAAATATAAATGGGATGGGAAACTATTAACGCGCAAGGGGAAGTTAGTAGTTGGGAACAACCTGGAACTAAGGAAGGAGATCATTAACCTCTTCCATGGGAGTGCTTTTGGTGGACACTCGGGAGCCAAATCAACCATCCATAAAATCACCTCGATATTCTACTGGAAAGGGCTAAGAAGGGAGGTGAGGAATGCCGTGAGAGAATGCTTAACGTGCCAACGGAACAAGGGGGAGCTGAGTTTACCTGGGGGACTGCTACAACCCTTAGACATTCCTAACAATATTTGGAGCTCGATTAGTATGGACTTCATCGAGGGATTACCCCAATCAAGGAAGAAGGATTGCATCCTTGTGGTGGTCGATAGATTGACCAAATATGCCCACTTTGTGGCCATTTCTCACCCTTTTACAGCAAAGTCAGTGGCTCAAGTATTTTTGGAGAACATTTTCAAGTTGCATGGGCTACCTACAGAAATTGTATGCGATAGGGACCAGGTATTTATGAGCACGTTTTGGAAGGAACTTATGAGCAAACTAGGGGTGAAGGTCAATGCATCCACAACATACCACCCACAATCTGATGGGCAGACAGAACGGGTAAATCAGTGTTTAGAGACATACCTGAGGTGTATGACTGGGGAACGTCCGAGGGAATGGAGTGACTGGGTGCACCTAGCTGAATGGTGGTACAACACCAGTTTTCACTCAGCTATTCAAGTGACCCCTTACCAGGCATTGTATGGCCAACCTCCCCCCATCCATGTACCTTATGTTGCTGGAGACTCTTTGGTGGCTGAAGTAGACAGAAGCTTGCAACACCGTGAGGCAGCATTGAAGATGCTACGTTTTCATATGAAGCGTGCCCAAGATAGAATGAAGAGCCAAGCTGACAAGAAGAGGAAGGAACGAGAATTCCAAGTGGGGGACTGGGTGTTTCTTAAACTACAACCATACCGACAACAGACTGTGGTGTCGAGGAGTTGTCAGAAGCGGGCACCAAAATGGTTTGGGCCGTTTGCAGTGATAAGCAGGGTGGGTAAGGTAGCTTACAGACTGCAACTGCCGGAGGGATCACGTGTCCATCCTGTTTTCCACGTTTCACAGCTGAAGAAGAGGGTTGGGTGTGATCAGGTACAATCCGACCTACCAGTGGTGGATCCGGACGGCAGTATTAGCAAGGAACCTTGCCGGATTATCGACAGGAGGCTTGGAAGGAGGGGCAATCGAGCTGTGACCGAAGTTCTGGTTGAGTGGTCTAACTCCTTTCCTGAAGACTCGACATGGGAGGTCTTGCACTTGCTGAAACAACGGTACCCACAATTTGATACTTGAGGACAAGTATCTTTTTGAAGAAGGGAGTAATGTAATGGCCCGAAATGGAAATGACCGTTAGAGGGGTTTTTCATATGTCTGTTATTAGTCGTTTAATTGCTGTTTAGAGTCAGGACCGTTTTAATGAAACGGTGCGTTCCATGAGCCTATGTTTTGGCTATGCGACGTCGTTTCTGTCATGGCATGTTTAAGGGTTTCTGTTGAACGTTGTAGGGCATCTTTTTGCAGAATGAAAGTTGTCTTGCCTCCTTCTCTCTATACTCTCTGATCTGCTTTCTTCCTTACCTTTATTCTATTAAAAATTCTGTTTTTTCTTCGTTTTGAGTCGTGACACTCATGGGAGGTTTGGATTGGCCTTTTGTCCCAATTTTTTTGGATGTTTTCCTTTTCTGGATGTAAAGTTGCAATTTAAATGCTATTTTCATTAATGGGTAATTTAGTTTTACATTCCTTAGAGAACAAAAAAATGGAAGCTGAATCTTTTTTTGGGGTGAAATTTTATTATTATTGGATTTTCAGAAGAAATACATTGCTGATGCGGTGAGTGAAGGTAAGGGACAAAGGCTTGGATTCGAAAAAATGATTGGCACTGCAACTAATGGCCGGCTCCGGCTAGCTTTCTCACCCGTAAATGGCTCCCAAGATCTCGGCCCCAATAGTGCGCCTCCGAGTAATGCCGGTTCGGAATGTGGCGGAATCGAGTTCACAAGAGAGGATGTGGAAGCACTAGTGAATGAGAAAATGAAATGCAAGAACAAATTTAACTATAAGGTGACTGTGTGTTTTTCTGTTGTATATTTTGGTCACTTAGTTGGAATTAGCTTTGATCTTTGCTCATTTCGGCCGGCTATTCAGGAGAGGTGTGAGAATCTGATGTAGTATATAAAGAAGCTTAGGCTTTGCATTAAATGGTTCCAAGAGCTTGAGGGAGAATATGCATTTGAACAAGAGAAATTAAGGAGTGCTTTGGAATTGACCGAGAGAAGATGTTCCGAAATGGGTATGTTCGATTCATTCACTTTGTTCGATATGATTTATAATGTTATTGGTTGATTCTCTTTTGATGTAAACAAATTATGTTCTTGTAGAGGTGGCTCTAAACAACAAGGAGGAAGAGCTTAATTTGATTATTTTGGAGCTTCGAAAAAGCTTGGCTTCCTTACAAGATAAGCTCGCAAAAGAAGAATCCGAGAAGAAGGTAAGAATGGTTTTAGCCATAGAATTTTTGTGTGTTTGGAAAATGAAAAGTGATTAGTTCTTTTGAATATGACAATCAGACTGCTGTGGATTCGCTTACAAAAGAAAAAGAAGCTCGGACTAGTATTGAAAGGTCGCAAGCTTCTCTTTCGGAGGAGCTTGAGAAAGTTCAATGTGAGCTTGATGGTGCCAATCAAAGGGTAAATATAAAAATCAAAATTTAATCTTTCCAAAGCACCTTGGTTTTCCTTGTTGCTGCATTTGCATCAAGTTTTTTACTTCTGTTAACTCATTGGATTCTTGAACGATGCAGATAGCATCGATTAATGATATGTACAAGCTACTACAAGAGTACAACTCGAGTCTACAGTTTTATAACAGTAAACTCCAGACGGACCTTGATACAGCTCACGAAACCATTAAGCGTGGAGAGAAAGAGAGATCAGCCATAGTGGAGAATCTTCACACCTTAAGGGGTCACCATAAATCATTGCAAGATCAACTCCTTTCATCTATAGTGAGTTTCGGACCTTCGGTGCTTGGGAATGACATCTTTTCTGTTACATTTTTTTATCATGTCTAGTGATCTGGCCTTTCTATGGCGTTTTTAGCACAGTGCTTGGTTGTTAGTTGTCGGAGTTTATACAGTTTAAAAGAAGCTTGAATATTGACATATCGATTGCTGGCGCCTTCTCTTCTTTCTTTGGGTTAGGCTTCCCA
This sequence comes from Hibiscus tridactylites, assembly GCA_958450335.1. Classification (NCBI taxonomy): domain Eukaryota; kingdom Viridiplantae; phylum Streptophyta; class Magnoliopsida; order Malvales; family Malvaceae; genus Hibiscus; species Hibiscus tridactylites. Next base: position 96,269,596 of record OY288273.1, on the reverse strand, counting down.
AGATGAAGCTATGAAGCAGAAAGATTCTTTGCTGAATGAAGTTGCATGTCTTAGAATGGAGCTACACCGGACCAAAGAAGATCGCGAACACTATCAACAGCAAGTGCAAAGTCTAACTGCCGACGTATCGAAATACAAAGAGTTGGCTACCAACTCAAGCGAATTAGAGGTTACTTTTTGCTTTATATTCACTTTGATTTCCAACTAGACATGAATATATTCTGATACATGTGTATCTTTTACAGGAAAAATGCTTGTCACAAGGTAATCAAATACAAATTTTGCATGACCAACTAGCAGTTGCAGAGAGGAAATTACAGGTTATTTCATTTACTTTCGAAAACTCTTTATAACATTATAGTCCGTCTAGTTCCTATTATAATCTTGGTTCTTTCCCAATTTTAGATGTCTGATATGTCTGTATTCGAGACAAGAAATGAATTTGAAGAGCAAAAGAAACTCATAAAGGAGTTGCAAAATCACTTGGAAGATGCAGAGTTTAAGCTTATAGAAGGGGAGAAGCTGCGAAAGAAGTTGCACAATACAATATTGGTAATGTTCTAAACTATAACTCGTGTTAACAATACCACAAATATGTTTCCTAACAACTACTTTTTCGGTTGTAGGAATTGAAAGGGAACATTCGTGTATTTTGTAGAGTGCGACCTCAGTTACCCGATGACAGTTCAAGTAATCAGGGGAAGGTTTTCTCTTATCCCACGTCAACGGAATATCTGGGACGTGGCATTGACATGACACAAAACGGTAATGAACACATCTAAATTATAAAACTATATTAGAGAATGATATTTGATTTCATTACCTTAGTTTTGTTTCGATGATTAAAAGCTCATTTGATGCTTGTCTGTTTATCAGGGCAGAAGCATTCTTTCACTTTTGACAAAGTATTTATGCCTGATACGTCGCAAGACGAAGTTTTCATAGAAATATCACAACTTGTCCAAAGTGCTCTTGATGGTTATAAGGTTGTTATTATTATTCGTATATGTATATATTGTAAGATTTCCCTAGATACAATAATGTGATAATGGTAGTAGTAGTAGTACGTAAAAGCTTAATTGTGCGTCTGTTTAATCGTTCGACAGGTTTGCATATTTGCCTATGGGCAAACAGGTTCAGGTAAAACCTATACCATGATGGGCAAACCAGGTCAACCAGGGGAGAAGGGGTTAATTCCGCGTTCACTAGAACAAATATTTAAAACTAAGCAAGCTCTCCAACCTCAAGGCTGGAGATACGAAATGCAGGTCTCGATGTTAGAAATCTACAACGAATCTGTTCGTGATTTGTTATCACCAAGCCGGGATTCATCACGAGTTGAAAACGGTACTGCTGGAAAGCAATATACAATTAAACACGATGCGAATGGAAACACACATGTTTCAGATCTTACTATTGTGGATGTTCAAAGTAGCAGAGAGGTCGCGTATCTTTTAGACCGAGCTGCTCATAGCAGGTATACACTTCGGAGTATGCATAAACACATAAGAATCATGCACTCATATGTACACAACTGTTTTTATGACATTTTTGAAAAATAAACGAATGATATAACCTTTTTTATTCGGTTATAATCACGGACTGATGAAGTTTGTGCTTTTGTCATTCAGATCTGTTGGGAAAACTCACATGAACGAACAATCATCTAGAAGTCATTTTGTTTTCACCATGCGGATAACTGGTGTTAATGAGGTACGAGTGCCGATTTTGTTATAATCCATGCAAATATAAAGCCGCTTTGCTCTCGACCATTTGTTCCACGAGCTGAGGCAAGTATTGTAGTCTTAATCATGTTCCTCTTGTCCACTAGAGCACTGAACAACAAGTACAAGGTGTCTTGAATCTAATCGATCTCGCTGGAAGTGAGCGTCTTTCCAAGAGTGGCTCAACAGGGGACAGATTAAAAGAGACTCAGGCAATTAATAAAAGTCTATCATCTTTAGCCGATGTTATATTTGCACTGGCAAAGAAGGAGGATCACGAACCGTTTAGGAACTCGAAGCTCACTTATCTTCTTCAGGTAAATCTATACACATGCAGCTCTTTGCCTATGAAAAACATGGTGTTCATAGGTCTATCTAACATTTTTCTTAATGCCATGGTTAACCACAGCCATGTCTGGGCGGAGACTCGAAGACTCTGATGTTTGTAAATATATCTCCGGAGCCCTCCTCAGTAGGTGAATCCCTCTGCTCCTTGCGGTTCGCAGCCAGGGTTAATGCTTGCGAGATAGGGACTCCACGGCGACAACTCAACATGAAGACTTCGGATTCTCGTCTGAGCTATGGCTGATCATTTTTCTTTTGCTGCTTTACCTGATTCTAACATAAAAGCGGGGTGTAATTGTGAACAATAGTGATTTTGAGGCAGAGAAGAATGTATTTCTCTGTTTTTCTTGATATATTTTATTGATAAAATAACACCTATTTATAGGTTACAAAGAAAGCCTAATCTAGGGAAAAATTACATAAAAAATCAGCAACTATATATGCACCTATTACATAAAATCAGTAGCTAAAAATCTGCTCCTATTTATTGATAAAAAACCTGAATATCAGCAATTAGATATTTAGGAATAAGATTCCCTAACTTTCAGCAATTTCTACAATCTACACTCCCCCTCAAGCTGGTGAGTATACATTGTAAAGTCTCAGCTTGGATGTGAGCGCATCAAATGTAGTTCTTGGAAGTGCCTTGGTGAGCACATCGGCTAGTTGTTTGTGAGTAGGCACAAAGTTAAGCTTGACTGTCCCACTTGTAATCTTTTCAGAGATGAAATGTCGGTCAAGCTCCACATGTTTTGTTCTGTCATGTTGGACAGGATTCTTTGCAATACTGATTGCGGATTTACTATCACATTGAAGTTCAAAATCCTCACTCTGATTTAATTTTAGTTCTGTCAAGAGTCTTTGAACCCAAATTCCTTCACAGATCCCTTGAGCTAATGCTCGAAACTCAGCTTCTGCACTGCTTCTTGCCACTACAGATTGTTTCTTGCTTCTCCATGTTACCAAATTACCCCAAACTCGAGTACAATATCCACTAGTGGATTTTCTGAGTGTGAGCTCTCCTGCCCAACTTGCATCTGTGAAAACCTTCACTTTTCTACTCTCATTCTTGGTAAAAATTACTCCATGGCCTGGCGTCATCTTTAAATATCTCAAGATTCTAGTCACTGCCTCTAGGTGCTCCTCTCTCGGATCATTCATGAACTGACTTATGATGCTAACTGAGAAGGCAATATCTGGTCTTGTAAGTGATAAATAAATCAACTTACCTACCAGCCTTTGATAATGCTCCTTATCAACAGGAGTTCCTTTGTTATCAGTTCTGAATTTTAAGTTATACTCCATAGGTGTCTCGGCAGGTCTACAACCCATCATTCCAGTTTCTGAAAGCAAGTCTAGAATGTACTTTCTTTGATTAATCACAATTCCCATGCTTGATCTAGCCACTTCCATCCCTAGAAAGTATCGCAAGTAACTGAGATCTTTGGTCTCAAATTCAGTTGCCAAGAACTTCTTCAAATTTCTGATTTCTAGAGAATCATCACCCGTAATGATTATATCATCAACATAGACTATTAAGATAGCCTTTTTGTTCTCGGAAGAGGTCTTGATAAACATAGTGTGGTCAGTTTGACATTGATGATAGCCAAATTTCAGAATAGCCTTAGTGAACCTGTCAAACCAAGCTCTTGGCGATTGCTTAAGTCCATAAAGAGATTTCAGTAATTTGCATACCTGACCAGAATTTGAGTTTCCATTTAGACCAGGTGGTGTTTGCATGTATACCTCCTCTTCTAAGTTTCCATTTAGGAATGCATTCTTGATGTCAAGTTGATGCAATGGCCAATCCAAATTTGCAGCAAGAGATAATAGGATTCTTACTGAGTTGAGCTTTGCTACTGGAGCAAATGTCTCCTGGTAGTCAATTCCATAGGATTGAGTAAATCCTCTTGCCACCAGCCTAGCCTTGAACCTTTCGATGCTCCCATCTGCATTGTATTTGACTGTAAATACCCATTTACAACTCACTGCCCTCTTTCCTGGAGGTAAATCAGTCATAACCCAGGTCTTGTTTGCTTCCAGTGCATTGATTTCATCTTCTACAGCCTTCTTCCACCTAGGATCTTTCAAGGCTTCATGCACAGATTGATGAATGTACACCTTATCAAGTTTAACAGTAAAGGTTTTGAATGAGGGCATTAGCTTCCCATAGGCCACATATTTTTGTATTGGATGACTTGTACATTTCCTGACACCTTTTCTTTGAGCAATAGGCAAGTCAGATGTATCAATTATAGGAACAATGTCATTATTCAAAGATTCCGTACCTTCTTCATCTTCTAAGGATAATGGAATTGGTTCCAGTTCTTGAACAATCCTAGGTTGTGTAGTTTCCTGTGGAATAGGCCTCCTTTTCTTCCTTGTATAGACACTAAGTTCCTTTGTTCCAAGTTGAGTTTTTGAAGGAAGGTTTTGCGGAGTTTTAGGTAGTGATTCATGTATAGGCGACATAGGTTCAGGCTGAAGCAAAGGAGTTGAAGTTGGTATGGGAATGGAAACTGAATCTGGTATAACACTAGGTTCAGGCTGAAGCAAAGGAGTTGAAGTTGGTATGGGAATGGAATCTGAATCTGGTATAACACTAGGTTCATCAAGAGGAAGTTTAATGTATTGAGGTTGAGGCTGAAATTCATCCCAACTCTCCCCCTGGATTTCAGAATTGGAGAAAAAAGGTTGTAATTCATGAAAGGTAACATCCATAGATATATAGAACTTTCGAGTGACAGGGGAATAACATTTAAAGCCCTTCTTTAGAGAAGAATATCCTAGGAAAACACATTTGATGGCCCTAGGATCTAATTTGCTTCGAAACTGCTTGTGAACATGAACAAAGGCACAAGAACCAAATATTTTAACAGGCAGTGTAGAAGACATGGGTTTAAAGAAGGGAAAAGTTTGAAGAAAGACTTCCTTAGGTGTTTTAAATCCCAAAACTCGACTAGGTAATCTATTGATAAGGTAGGTAGCTGTAAGTAAAGCTTCTCCCCAAAACATTTTAGGAACATTGGAAGAAAATAACAGTGATCGAGTAACCTCTAAGAGATGTTTATTTTTCCTTTCAGCCACTCCATTTTGTTGAGGAGTATCTACACAAGAACTAATGTGTATAACACCTTTTTCCTTAAGAAAATTGCCCAAAGTATTTGTGAAGAATTCACTCCCATTGTGACTCTTTAGGATTCGAATTTTGCTGCAAAATTGGGTTTCAATCATCAAATAAACTTTCTTAAAGATTCCCTCTGTTTCAGACTTTTCCTTCATTAAATATGTCCAAGTAGTTCGAGTGTGATCATCAATAAAAGAAATAAACCACTTAGCTCCAGTAATATTCTTAACCTTAGAAGGACCCCAAATGTCACTATGGATGAGTGAAAATGGTTGAGATGGTTTATAACATGATGGAGGATATGGATTTCGCTTATGCTTGGAAAGTTGACATATATCACAAGAAAATAATGATGGATTGTTATTGGAAAAAAGTTTTGGAAACAACTTCTGAAGATAAAAGAAACTAGGATGTCCGAGACGAAAATGCCATAACATAATCTCATTAGAATTGAAATTGGGAGTGTTGGAAGATAAACACACAGAATTAAAGGTGCAACTTGGTAGGACTTGTCCCTTAGGAAGAGGTTGACCGTCAATGAGATAGAGGCCACTACACAGCTCAGCATTGCCAATCACCTTCCCCGAATCCATTTCCTGAAAAACACAGCCAATGGAGCTAAATTTAGTATAACACTGAAGGTCAATACACAATCTACTAATTGACACGAGATTGCATTGGAGATTAGGGACATATAGAACAGAGTGAAGCACAAGATCCTTATTAATAAAAACCGTTCCAGTCCCCTTTACTTCAACCAAGGAGCCATCAGCAGTTTTCACTTGTCTCTGATTATTCTGTTTTGTAAGAGTTAAAAATAAACTCTTGTTTCCTGTCATATGGTCAGTGGCACCAGAATCTACTATCCAACGTATCTTAGTAGTTGTGGAAAGAAACGAAAAACTACCATTATGACTTGTGGAGGCAGCAGATTGATCAACAGAATATGTCATTTGGCTAAGCAATTTCTGTAAATCCTCAAGTTGCTGCTTACTGAAACTAGTCGAAGGCTCTGTGGTGACTACATTTACTGAATTTTCCCTTTGACGGCGCAATCGTTGTGGTTTCCAGTCATCAGGTTTGCCATGAAGCTTCCAGCAAGAGTCTTTGAGATGACCAACCATTTTACAGTGTTTACACCAAGGTCTATCAGGTCTGGTTTTATTACCAGATGTTGTGTGAGTGATGAAGGCTGATTCCTCAGAGGCATGGACTGTAGAAAGTATAACATTTCTCCTACTTTCTTCTCTACGAACTTCAAAGAATGCTTCTCGAATGGAAGGGAGAGGTTTAGTGCTTAATACCCTTCCTTTAACTCCATCAAGGCTTTTGTCCAAGCCATAAAGAAACTGGAATACTCTCTTTTGGGTAGTAATTTTCTTGTACAATTATGCATCAGCAACACAACTCCACTCATTAGTCTCAAATAAATCAAGGTGATGCCAATACCTGGTCATGGTGGTAAAATATTGCGTCACACTCATGTCTCCCTGACGAAGTTCCTTGATTTTGCTACCGATATCAAATAATTCAACAACATTATCCTTGCTGGAATAGGTTTCCTTTATAGCAGTCCAAATCTCACTTGCTGTGTCGTAGAGAAGGGAATTTTCTCCTATTTCTGGAACCATCGAGTTCAGCAGCCAGGACATAATCATCCTGTTTTCTCGCTCCCATTTGGAGTAGGATGGATCTTTGGAATCTGGTTTTGACATGTCTGCAGAGATGTACGCAGCTTTGCCCTTTCCAGTGATATAAATCTTCATGGATTGAGACCATTGAAGATAATTATTGCCAACAAGTCTATGGCATGTTATTTGGGTGGAGGAAACATCAGAATTTTCTGGACAAGAATTCAAATCAGTTCCAGAACTGATTTCTGATGAAGAAATGGGATGCATCTCTTTAGGATTTCTGCGGAGAATCGAAAACCTGTTCTGATACCATGTGAACAATAGTGATTTTGAGGCAGAGAAGAATGTATTTCTCTGTTTTTCTTGATATATTTTATTGATAAAATAACACCTATTTATAGGTTACAAAGAGAGCCTAATCTAGGGAAAAATTACACAAAAAATCAGCAACTATATCTGCACCTATTACATAAAATCAGTAGCTAAAAATCTGCTCCTATTTATTGATAAAAAACCTGAATATCAGCAATTAGATATTTAGGAATAAGATTCCCTAACTTTCAGCAATTTCTACAATCTACAGTAATCTGTATAGTTAGTCATTGCACTTGTATTTTGTTTAGTTGTGCTCTATTACTTGATTTCTTCAACATTTCCATATATGGAGTTAAATACAATACTGAAATCATGTTATTTATTGTTGCTTCTTTTAGCTTTTATGCTGAAACTTACTCTCCTGCCTTCAAACTAAAATCTAACACCATCACCCCCTTTTTCTTGCCTTTCATATATGCTTAGAAATTCTGCAGATTAAAGTTCCATATACTGAAATGGATAATCTCAAAACTGTTAAACAGTCTTGTTGATATACAAAGCTGGTGGTTCTAAATGGTTCATCCTAACCTTAAATAAGCACTAATGAGTGGTCTCAGTGAAAAAGATGACGTTCATCCTAAGAGACTCAGATTCGAACAATTTTATCTATAAGGTGTGTGTAATTAAAGAGTTAAGAAAAGTATAAACATGTACTAGCCAACTAGAAAAAATTTAAAAACACAACTAGACAATTTCAACAAAATGATTGATACAAATATACATCGTTCTCAAGGATAAAAGATAAATATCATCTGTACAAACATAACAATGTATATAACAATGATGATTTAAGACAACCTTATGTTATTGTGAAAGTCTATTAATATTCAGTTCGAGAGTTCAAAATAACGGTAGATCCATAAGATAACATAATAAACAACATCTAAAGAGGCGACACCAAATCTAATTTTAAGAAAATATTTTTAAATTTTATTGTTGAATTGCAAAAAAATAAATAAGATCATTTTAGGTGAGAAAAAGGTGAAATAACTCTTTTAATCTAATTTGTTAGGTTTTAATGGATTATTATCTCATATACTGACGGTGAACACTTAATTTTCCAGAAGTGTGTTAGTTTAGAATTTTAATTTAGAGTTTAGAGGTTAGTGGGAGAAACTGCTCTGTTTATTAGAATACTGAGTAAAACTCACTCATACTTAGGGTTACATATATTACATCATTTTATAGCAAAGGACTTTGAATTGTATTAGGTGTCCTACTAACTATTAACTTCTAACTCTAGGTTAGAGTACATGACTTAAATAATAACTCTATTAGTATAGTTTAACTACAAAAATACTTCTAATACGTCTAAACTTACACTCCCCTCAAGCTGGAGAATATATATCATATAATCCCAGCTTGAATAAAAACTTGGCGAAAAAAACTTTTGGCAAAGCTTTTGTGAGAACATCTGCCACTTGTTCTTCAGCTGGTACATACACTAATGAGGCAACTCCACTTGTCAACTTCTCTGCTATGAAGTGTCTGTCAATTTCAACATGTTTTGTTCTGTCATGTTGAATAGGATTCTTGGCAATCTGAATAGTTGATTGATTATCACAAAAAACCTGGAAATTTTCTTCTTGAATCATTCCCAGTTCTTTAAGTAATTTTACTAACCAAATACCTTCACACATTCTCAAAGCTAACGCTCTGTATTCTGCTTCTACACTGCTTCTGGAGATCACGGTTTGCTTTTTGCTTTTTCAAGTCACCAAATTACCCCACACGAAAGAGCAGTAACCACTAGTTGACCTTCTATCTGTCAGTTCGCTGGCCCAACTTGCATCTGTAAAAACTTTAACTGTTTTATCAGTACTCTTCTTGAACAATAAACCATGTCCAGGTGTACCCTTCAAGTATCGCAAAATCCTCTTTGCTGCTTCCATATGTTCCTGTCTTGGGTCAGTCATGTGTTGACTTACAATGTTCACTGGAAAGGCTATATTCGGTCTTGTTAGTGATAGATAGATTAATTTACCTACTAGTCTCTGATATAGACCTTTATCTGCTTTCGGACTGAGATCATCTTTGCTAAATTTTAAACCTGCCTCCATGGGTGTATCTACAGGTTTGCATCCTAGTAACCCTGTTTCTGTGAGCAAATCCAAAACATACTTCCTTTGATTGATGACTAATCCCTTGCTTGACCTTGCTACCTCCATACCTAGGAAGTATCTGAGTTTCCCTAGGTCTTTGGTTTCAAATTCTTTGCTCAACAGTGCCTTTAATCGACTCACTTCTTCTTCATCATCACCTGTTAGGATTATATCATCCACATAAACGATAAGAATAACCCTTTTGTTCGATGAGGTTACCTTAGAGAACAAGGTATGGTCTGCCAGGGATTGTTTGTATCCATTCTTCAAAATGACCCTTGTGAATCTGTCAAACCATGCTCTAGGAGACTGTTTTAGGCCATAGAGTGCCCTGTTAAGCTTGCAAACTTGCCGATTCTGTCCAACACCCTCTAGCCCTGGAGAAATCTGCATATAGACTTCTTCCTCAAGGTTACCATTAAGAAACGCATTTTAATGTCAAGTTGGTGTAATTTCCAATCACAGTTTACAACAAGACTTAATAAAACTCTAACAGAATTTAATTTGGCAACAGGAGCAAATGTCTCCTTATAATCAATACCATAAGTATGTGAAAAACCCTTGGCAACCAATCTGGCTTTATATCTCTGTATACTGCCATCTGAATTGTACTTAATGGCAAACACCCATTTACACCCAACAGGCTTTTTACCTTGAGGAAGGTCTGTAATGGTCCATGTACCATTCTTTTCAAGTGACTCAACTTCTTCTTCAACTGCTTTCTTCCATTTTGGATTCTGCAAAGCTTCCTCAATAGTCTTAGGAATCTGTTCTTCATCTAAGGATGCTGTAAAAGCTTTAAACAATGGCATCAAATTCCCATAAGCAGCATATCTCTGAATAGGATATTTAGTACACTGTCTCACCCCTTTTCTTTTAGCAATAGGTAAGTAGTCAAATTCAAGAAGGTGAGGAGGAATACTAGCAGAATCATTACCTCCATTGTCTTCACAAGCAGCTGGACTGAAATCCAATTCTTGACAAGTACTAGATTGCAGAATGGTTTCTGGAATGATCCTCCTTTTTCTGGTATAAACCTGCAGTTGTTTAAGGGGCTGTGAAGAAGATTTGGTTAAATTTTGAGTTCTTGCAGGCGTGACAGTTGGAGAAGGATGGGGTGTAGACGGGATCATAGGTGAGGAAATAGGTAAAGCATTAGAGGGAGAAAAAGAAGTTTGAGGCTCAATTGATAAGGGACAAGTAGGAAGTATTAAAGGAGAAGTAAAAGAAGAAGGAACCTGTTTGTGAGAAGGCTCAAAATCATCGAAATTCTCCCCCTGAATTGCAGCCGCTGGAAAATAAAGTTTCTGTTCAAAAAAGTTAAGGTCCAAAGAAACAAAAAATTTTCGAGAAGGTGGATTGTAACATTTGTAGCCCTTCTTTAGTGAAGAATATCCTACGAACACACATTTGAGAGACTTAGGATCAAGTTTAGACTTAGAAGAATCAAAGTTTCTAACAAACACTGTACACCCAAAAACTTTCAAAGAAAGGGTAGAGGACAAAGGTTTAAAATGAGGAAAACAAGATAACAGAACATCTCTAGGTGTTTGGAAATTTAAAACTCTACTAGGCATGCGATTAATAAGATATGTGGAGGTTAATAAGGCTTCTCCCCATAGATATTTAGGAACATTGTGAGTAAACAATAAGGCTCGGGTTACCTCTAGTAGATGCCTATTTTTCCTTTCTGCGACCCCATTCTGTTGGGGAGTATCAACACAAGAACTGATCTGAACTATCCATTTCTCCTTGAAAAAATCACTTAAAGACTTGGTGAAGAATTCCCCTCCATTATCAGATTTAAAGATTTGAATTTTTGAATAAAATTGAGTTTCAACCATGTTATAAAATTTCTCAAACACACTAGCCACTTCAGATTTTTCTTTCAAGAGATAAGTCCAAGTTGTTCTACTATGGTCATCAATAAAGGTCACAAACCATCTGCTACCAGTAATATTCTTCACTTTAGAAGGACCCCAAACATCACTGTGGATAAGAGAAAAAGGATGTGAGGGTTTATAAGTAGACGGTAAGTAAGATGCTCTTGTTTGTTTCGCAAGTGGACATATATGACATTTAAAGGAAGAAGGTTTTTGATTAACAAATAATTGAGGAAAAAATTTTGCAAGATAGGAGAAATTTGGGTGGCCTAACCTAAAATGCCATAACATAACATCAGACTGTCCTAAGGAATTGAAACAAAATTTAGAAGGTGAAACAATAGGATTTCGTGTACTGTGAAGAACATATAAACCATTCTGCAAGCGAGCAGTGCCAATCCTCTTTTTTAAGTCCAGCGTCTGAAAAAACACTCAGAATCAGTGAACTGGAAAACACAATTTAAATCCTTGCATAGCTTGCGAACTGACAATAAATTACAATTCAGACTAGGCACAAAAAGCACATCGTGAATGATTAAATCATTAGTAAGAAATACCGAACCACTGCCTTGAATTGTTGAGAAAGAACCATCAGCTAATTTGACAGAATTCTGAGAGGAGGAATTTTTAAATTGAAAAAATAATTCCCTGTTACTAGTCATGTGTTCAGAAGCACCAGAGTCGACAATCCATGCTGGTGTGATCGTAGTAGAAAGAAGTGCAGTCAATGAAGAGTTTGTCTGTGTTCCATCATTGTCTGCGAAAGCCAGATTTCCTGCACTGCTCCCAGCGAATCTGTTGAACAGTTGCTGCAGGTGTACCATCTGTTGTTTGGTGAAGCCTCTAGGGGAAAGGAATTATGATTGGATCGATTTTAGACTGATACCATGAAGATAAACAGAAACTGCTCTGTTTATTAGAATACTGAGTAAAACTCACTCATACTTAGGGTTACATATATTACATCCTTTTATAGCAAAGGACTTTGAATTGTATTAGGTGTCCTACTAACTATTAACTTCTAACTCTAGGTTAGAGTACATGACTTAAATAATAACTCTATTAGTATAGTTTAACTACAAAAATACTTCTAATACGTCTAAACTTACAGAGTATATATTTTAAGTGTTATGGTTGGAATTTAGAATTTAATGTTTAGGTTTAATTTCTAGGACTTAAGGCTAAGGATTTCAATATTGGATTTTAAGCATGATTGTGTAAAAAAAATTACACATGTATATAGAATAATTGTCCTAACATTATTTAAAAAATGATTTATATCCTATACACTAGCGGTGGAAACTGAAAGTTTTCACAAACGCTTTAATTTTAAGGTTTAAGGTCTTAGTTTAAGGTATATGGTTTAGGGGTCTAGGAGTAGATGTTTAGAATTTAAGGATGGTGGTTAGTATTTAAAGTTTAGGTTTAAAATTTAGGGTTTAAAGTTCGGGGTTTTATTTTTATGGTAATATGATTATGATTTAGGTTTTAACTTATAAACCTTGAATTATAATCTTAAACTCTAAATTCTTATTACTATCCCGAAAATTTAAATCCATACACCTAAACCCCTAAACTCTACACCCTAAACTAAGACTATAAACCCTAAAATTAAGACACTTGTGGAAGCTTTCAATTTTTACCGCCAGTGTATAGAATAATAATCCGTTAAGAAATCTAGCATCTCATTCTACCATTAGATTTTGGTTAACTAAATAAAATTATTTATACTCATGTGAATTTTTTAAAAAATTAAAATTTAACAATCAAATAAATTTAATGGGTTTTCTGAAAAAAATTATTAAAGGATAATAATCCTATTATTAAATGTATTTAAATAAATTATATTTTTTAATAATCTAAAAAAATTACAATGTTGTATCTATTTATAAAAGTAGATTATATTTTAAAATCTATAATAATAAGTTCATCGAATATAATACATTTAATACTTTCGTTGATATAGAACGTATCGTCATAATTACTCAATATCCCTTATTATTATAAAATAAAATATTACGTCATCATATAATTCATCTATATTATAGATTCCAATTGAACAGGCTCGCCACCTACCACCAATCCTTAACATTTTCTACCCATTCACCTCCTTTTTCTTTTCCATGAAAATATAGAGAGAAAAAAAAGACCTTTTTAATAATTTTCTCTCTTCCCAAACAGCACCCACCCTTCTTCAAAGCCGGAAAAATCTATTCAAGCGCTTCAATCTTTCCGGCTGAAATCGAAGTCGGCGGAGAATGGTGTCCCCTGAAAACTCCAATTATTGGTCTCACTTCGATTATACAACCTTGATCGACGATATCCCTGTCCCAGACGGACCCTATCCCGGTTTTTCTTGGTCTACGCAGCCAATCGACGCCCCTTCTAATGTTGTCGGGTACCCCCTAGAAAGTCCCTGCTTTTCTAGTTTTCAATTTGGGTTGGAAGAATTGTTAATTTGACTGATTGGCTTTGTCAGATTATTTTAATCATCTGGGGGATTTAATTTTGTTTTAATATGATTATGTTTCGTGGAATTTTTAATAAAGTTTCGATTTTGCTCCTGTTTTTTCATGGAAAACGTTATTGGTTTATTTTTATGGAAGATTTAGTGCTGATTGCTGAGAATTGATAAAGTCCTTCTATTCTTCATCTTAGCTAACGGTTGAAATCTCTGAACTTAGGCAAGGAGTCACTATGTTTCAAGCAACCTGTTAAATCTTGCATTTGGTGTTCATTTGTATGTTATGATGCTTGAAAACATAGTTCTTTAGTGCTCATATGGTGAGGAAGATGTGGTTTTTTTATTTAATTCCTGTTCATGATCTCATGTATCATACATTCTACCACTTGCTTGTTTTAAAGACTGGAAATATTTTCTGTTTAAACTTGAAATACAATTTTCATGAACCAGGTTTTGTGGTCAACTTCATGATGGATTATTGAAATCAAACTATCAAAGCAACGTTATTATTGGAATTTGGAAGTAGAGTTAGATTTGGAACAAAGTGCTTGAGGAAGCATGTTATATTAACCTCTTTTTCTCCTTTTTTTTTGGAAACAAAATTTGTTGCAAACTGGAGCTAGTGAGGACTGAGAATGCTGTAAGCTTGTCCCTTTGCAATGTGTTACTGTTTAATAACAGTGTTGACATGCACTTGATTAGGCTCCCCCCTTTTTTTACTGAACATGAGGTTTTATTCCGTGCTTCTTGAGTCTTTGATATCTCCGTGGAATTAGAATTCTGATCCATTTGGGGGGTAGGAGCATGTCTTGATTATTTTTTTTTGGAAAAGATTAGCAGGAGCCTGATTAAGGTCCTCGGTCAATGATCAGCACTCCTGTGTGCCCCTGTATTTGGTGCTTTATCTACCAAACGTTGAACTTTTGAATGAAAGAGAAACCTTTGTTCTGGAATCGCTTATTTTGTAAGGTGATGTATCCTTCATGATCTTTATGTGTTTTGGGGATTTTGATTGTGGCACATTTATAACTTTCATTCCAGCGTAGATCTTCCAATTCTTTGTTTGTTTTCGTTTAACCTTGGCACTCGTGTTGTACTTTATTGGCAAGTTAAATCCTCTTGTTTTCTTTGTCTTTTGTTGATTTTTTTGTGGGGTGAGGGTTCTAACACTGCCTTGTACCTTTTGACTTTGATATTTGTTGGTTTTCTTTTCCTTTCTCAATTTTTCTTTATCGTCCATTTTGATCTGTGCCTAGTGTGGAAATTGATGGCTCATTTGGAGATTTAGATGGTCTGAAGGAATCTGGTTCAAAGAAGAGGTAATGCTCTGTCTTTTCATGATATATATATATATTGCCCATTCCACTTTCCCACTTATACCATCGTATGCGTGTTTAGAGAACTTTTTAGAACTGGTTTAATAGGTGGGAACTTCTGTGTTGTGTGGGGCTTAGAATGTTTTTATTGGAGGAATAGTGTAGAAATATTCTAACTTTAGGCCATGAGAGAATAGACAAAAAGAATTATATCTTGGGGCATTTACTTTTGAGCAGCTAAAGCATTTTCATTTGTCTTGGCGTTTAATTGCTGCAAAACAATATATTTGCTCAAGTATGCAGCAATTCATGTCCTTCAATAAGATGATTTAGATGGAGAATCTTCTTGAATATTCCTTTTTGCATTATTTTTTTACATAATTGTCTCTAATCTACAATTCTTTCAATTACAAAACAGAACTGTCTTAAGTGTGATATCAGAGGAATCTTATCTCTTATTCCGCTTCTGTTGCAGGGTTAGATCCGAATCATGCAATGCATCTAGCTCGAAAGCATGTAGGGAAAAGTTGCGTAGAGATAGGCTAAGTGACAAGTACTTGAACTCTCTTCTCTTCTCTTGCCTTTTCTTTGCTTTCTCTTCCCAGCATGAATGTTCAACATTGTGTAAATAACAGGTTTATGGAGCTGGGTTCTATTCTGGAACCTGGAAGGCCTCCCAAAACTGATAAGTCTGCTATTTTGATTGATGCTGTCCGAATGGTGACCCAGTTACGAGGTGAAGCCCAGAAATTGAAGGATTCAAATTCAAGTCTCCAGGAAAGGATTAAAGAGTTGAAGGTGAGGCTGGTTTGAGGGTCTATTTTTGGGTGAAATAGTCAGAAACCTTGGCATGCAATTTACTATTTTGAAACTGTCGGTTTCTCAAAAATATTTAAACAAGCATCCAAGTATTCCCATTACAATTTACATCATATTAAACTGCATTTCCTATTTTAGGCTGAAAAGAACGAGCTTCGTGACGAAAAGCAGAGGCTGAAGGCAGAGAAGGAAAAGCTGGAGCAGCAACTCAAAGCAATGAACGCACAACCTAGCTTCATGCCACCTGCACCACCGGCAATTGCCGCTGCTTTCACGGCAACCCCGGGTCAAGCTCCTGGGAGCAAGTTGGTTCCTTTCATTGGTTATCCTGGAGTTGCAATGTGGCAATTCATGCCGCCTGCAGCAGTTGATACCTCACAGGACCACGTCCTCCGCCCTCCGGTTGCCTAAGCTGGCAACCAGCAATGATTAGGGTTTGCAATTTGATGCCAACAAGGGTATAATAGTCATGTCATTGTTCTGGGTTGTTTTAGTTTTCACTAAGTTCTAACTGGCTTTGTTGGGTGACTGTCTGCAAATGTACAACTATGATTTGGTGCTGGTAATTACATGTAAATTTATAATAAGTTCATATGGAAACCTTAGTTTCTCTTTCTGTTCTAGGTTAAAGGCTAGGTGCTCCTGTATACAAAATAATTTGGTCTGTGGTCCATTTTTATAAATTAATTTTATTTTGCTTCTGCTAAGCATATGAATATCTAATTTAATTATTTTTGTTTTACAAAGATTCATTCTTATTTATTGACAGATATATTTTCAATAGATGAATTCAAGATAAATAGTTTCATTCTTAGTTATTATTTGAGATTTCACTTCTTGATAATGTTTGATTCTCTTTTTTCTTGTAAGGCTGCAAAATGCCAAGTCACCTTATCTTTTAAGACATCTTTCAACTACCTCTTTTCAAAAATCATCAATTCAGTACTCAGCCAAAGCATCTTCACATGGCTTCCAATTTTCTCAAACTCCATCTTCAAACCTCTCAAAACCAGACCCAATTCTTCCCCAAGAACCAAAATCACCATTGCCATCTCTTTTTCATAAACCCAAATGTCACCCACAAGCACAGGTTCCCTTCTCTATCAATACATGCATCCCTTGTTTCCTCTCCAACACCACCCTCTTCCAGAGAAGATGCAATCCTCCAAGCCAAAACATGCCTTTCCACCTGCTTAGAGAAGCCTCTCAACAATCCCAAGCTAGTAGGCAAGCTCAAGAAGCTAAAACAACCCCGGTTTCAAGTCGAAATCCCACTCATCGACGACTCTCCGTCGTCTCTACCTCAATTAGCTCTCGACATCTTCAAAGACATGTTACTCAAAAGGAAAGGCTCCTTAGCTGAGATTTTAGTTCTCTGGCCCGATGCTCGTTTAAAAGAGGCCGGAATCCAAGCTTTTGAATCATGTTCATTGAGCCATATTGAACACATTGACTTACCTTCAATTAACAAAAGTAACAGAATTTCGAGTCCTGCTGAAGTTGCAGTCTTTTTGGCTCCTGAGCCATCTCAGCTCTCTCTTATAAAAGCAATATCCGACAGCTTTTATCCGAAGCCGGTGGTGATTTTCAATCCTAAATGGGGTTCTGAACAAGAGAATAGTTTTGGTGATCTAAAAGGATTTGTGGGATCTTTTGAAGTGATTTATTCATTTATGGGATTAGAAGTTAGAGGTATTTTGAGTAAAAGGAAAGGAATGGTTTTCAAGTGTGTTAGAGATGGGGTTTTGAGTGGGGAGCAATGGGCAGTTCTTGTTGAAGAAGATGCTGAATTGAAGGTGGTTTCGAGGTTCAAATCGCGACCGGGCATCGAGGAAGTCGAGAATGTGTTGTATAACTTGATGGCTATCAATTCACCTATTACCAAATCTGCCAAGTTCTTGAGAGATTTGGTCTCTAATGTTACTGGAAAAAAGTAAGTTGAGTTGAAATTTTCCAGTCTGTTGAACATTTCCAATGCTGATATGTCATTTTTCCTTTTTGTCATTTTATGAATTGATATATATATATATATATATATATATATATATACATATATATTGTCAAATGGACATATCAAGTAGTTGAAGTTGCCTTGTAGCTCAAAAAGGCAGCAAGCTATTATACTAGTTGGTGTTTGATGGTTGAATCCCTGAACTTGATGTTTATAGCTTACCAACCAGTTTTTTAATTTTAACCATGAATATTCGAATCCGAAACCGTTACTTACATTGGTATATTTGCAAGCTTTCAATCTGGGGTTATTCATTAAGTATCAAGAATCAGAGATTTTTGCATCTTTTATGGTTTTCGAAAAACAAATAAATACAAAGAGAAAAGAGAAATCATCATATGGGAAGAGCAGCTGAGGGGAAAAAAAACCCAGAAGCCTGTTGCTGTTTATGATTTTCAGAATCTGTAATTGAAGGCCTTGGATTTGCAAAGAACTCTCTCCACTTATATGTTTCTCATATACAGACATTGTATATATGTTTTATCATCATTATGGTAAACTCACTATACTCTCAAAAAGTCCTTGTTAAGAAGACCTAATGTGACACCCTTTGATGAATTTATCCGAGAAATCGATGTACTTAGCCCACAATGGTCGAAGCTGAGGGAAGGCTATATCGAGCCAAGGCTTCGCTCTGCCATTGAAATGGATGACACCGGCTGATTCGACATCAGCTAAACTTGTATTATCTTGGTACCCCAATCCCAACATGTGCCAAAATGGATCAATCACATGGACATGCCCATAGAATGCAATTAGACCAGGGGGTAATGTTCCTAGTTGCCACAAACTGAGGTCTGATTTGAAGTTCTGCTCGAAAAATCGAATTAATCAGCACAATAAAATCGAGGTATGCATGAATATATGATATATGTATGTATATATGTGTGTGTATATTACCTCTTCAAGCCAGTGATAGTATGTGAGGCTAATATTTGTCTTCCTCCAAGCCTCGAGATCGAATATGTTCATGCCATATGCCCATGCACATTCATTGGGATCGAAATTCTGTGCGATCAAAGGGTGGGAGAAGTTGAGATAGCTCTTGAACCGCTTCGACATGACGAACGAATCTTCACCCCTACATGTCTCCACTGCTCCATTAACTTTTCCATCCATATCGATATCCCATAGAGGTGAAAGATCGGTTTGAATCACGATGTCGTCGTCTAGGAAGACTACCTTGTTAAGGCTTGGAAACAACTGCAAAGAAAACCGAATTGAGAAAGGCCATTACTGTTTGGACTATATCTTCCTTTTCCATTTACTTAAACTAACAAGATGTAGTTTTATATATTACCTCCGGTAAATGTATCCGAATGTGATTCATCAAGGAGTTGTACTTAGGACTCAATGCTTGTAGTTTTGCCGCGATAACTTGAGGCTTCTCGGTATTATTCGCTACAATTGCAGACGATCCCCCTCTGAACTGTGACCTTACTCTTTGATCTTTTTCCATTGCTTCCAAAACAGGTATCTTCCCTTTCGAAAGCCAATCGAATTGATGCAAAGCCTTAACCTCAATTATAGCAGGATCTAAAGGATGCAATGAAAACCAGGCCTGCATGGGGGAGTAAGTTTTCCTATCGGTTATAATGTGTAGCACGAATTTTTCGGGGCGTAACGCGTTTTTAACGAGTGATTTTGCCACAACTGAGGCTGCAAGCACATTATCCGAGGCAAGGACAAAGTGGAAGTAAGAGTTATCAACAAGGGCCGGGACAAGTTCAGCTGAAGGGAGTTGGAGGCGAGCGGCTGCATTGTTCGAGTGTTCGTTAGCTAGCTTTAGTGCTAAGCAATGAAGCTGTTTCGGAATGCTGCTCGATGCTACGTGACGGTACAAATATTCTTGGATTTTGGCTGTTCTGGTTCTTTGTTCAAGTAGAACTATCTGAAAAAAAGAAAAACACAATGTCCATTAGCTCCAATGATCTCTTGTATGAAAAATATAAAGGGGAGAAAAACAGAACAATTGAAGTGAATACCATTTCCCTGAGCCTTAGAGCAAATGTTTTTGCATCTAATCTGCTTTGTTTCATTTCAGACATGAACTCTTGCAATGTCTGAGGAACATCAGTTTTTCCTTGTACTTCATCTTTGCTTACAGGTTCATCTAGGATTTGGTACATCACCTCTGGGACCTATTTCAACAAAACCTCAAATTTCATTTTAAATAAATAAATAACTATTTGAAGAAAAAAGAAGCAAATGTTCAATGAAATAATTTGTTAAATATTAGAATGAGTTTAGGAATTTACATTTGATTCAATCCTTCTTCCCAAGATCCTTGGTCCTAGCCTTTTTCCCAAGCAACCTACCATAAACACAAAAGAAAACAGTAATTAATTAAAGAAAAACCAGATAAATCATTTTTTTTCTATCTGAAGTTGTCTTTTATGTATTTGGTGCCAAAATCAAGACTGTTAATCAACCGACCATATACAGGAAAAAATATTTTTTTTTTAAGTATTTTCACATGCTAATAGTGATCATTGGGAAATGAACATACATGCATACATAGTTACATACACACACATATAGATAACTTTGTTAATCTGATATCTGCAACATTGGAATTTGAATTGCTTTGTTAATGCATTATGCAAAACTTCTCAAAATCTTGTAAAAACATGATATTACATTCTCCATGAACTCTTACCAATGGTGGAACACTTGGAATGATCTCCATCAATGCTGTCAATAGTCGACAAAACGAAGACAAATCGAAGAAGGAACGTGACGAAGAGAAGCGAATAGAAAAGCATCCGATACGAAACCCTCCTGGAACCAACTTTCACTTTGATGAACTCTCTAACACCTTTCCCAGGAAGCACCGTTACATGTCTCAAACTAGGAGAGATGTGAAGCTGCATGTTTACTGTCTTAAAAAAGACACCAAAACACCAACAAAAAAGCAAAAAACAAAACAAAACAAAACAAAAACCCCTGTGGGATGATCCTCTAACAGTTCATTTGAGTAATGGTATGGAGATGGAGTTGCAGCAGCAGAAGAAGAAGAAGAAGAAGAGGATGAAAAGGCCAAGTAAGGAAAATGGTGTAAAAAAGGGAAGGGATTTAAATTGTAGCTGTCATTCACCTAACCTTGCTTAGCATAGAGGCTATATATATACATACATAAATATATATAGATTGAGAAGAAGGGTTGGTTGTTAAGGAGAAAAAGACATGGGACTTTGTTCTTGTTGAGGTTTGGAGGTTTGGCTTGGTTTTCAAGTAGGGAAGTTGAGAGATCATCAGAAATGGAAACTTCATAGAAAAAATTGAAAATCTTTGTTTGGTGCTACTTAGCTTTGCCTCCACATGAAGGTTTATGTTATCACATTCATAAATAAATCAAATTAAAAAAAGAGAGTATAAAAGCAACTTTTAGTCCCTGAATTTGATATTTTTTCAATTTAGTCCATGAACTTTTTTTGGTACACAACTCCCCGAACTTAATATCTTTTCCCATTTTTAGTTCTCCTGATTACGCTACACACTCTCGTAGTGCCACATCATTAAGATGACAAAAATCCAAGAGCAAAGATTAATATGGACAAAAAAGTTCATGGACTAAGTTGGGAAAATTACAAAGTTCAGGGACTAAAAGTTGCTTTATCCCTAAAAAATCGGAGTTTGACAATACAGAATTTCTCAATGGAAAGTGACAGTCTCTTGCAACTGGGGGTTTGAATCAAAAGGGCTTTGGTTGTTGGAATGAAAACTCAGCAACATCTACTCCATTTTTCTGTACTGTATACAACATTTTCATTAGCCAAAGTATTAACTTAATCTCATTTTAATTATACTTTTAATGATGATTTATATTAAACCTACATAGAAATGATTTGAAAGATGCTGTTTCCTTGTATGAAAATTATGTTTAACTACAATTTTTTTTATAAAGGTGAAAGCTATAACTCCACCTTATAAAAAAAATTGAAAAGAAAGATATAAATTTACATCACCTGGTCAAAGAACACCTATTTACCTTGCAAAACAATCATAAGAAATGATGACAAACTGACCATACAATTTAATACATAAACATGTTAAAATATATATATATATATAAACATTATTACTTGTGTGTCAAAATGTCATATTGCAGTGCTTCAAAATAGAAATTTTCAAGTTTTTGTCTGGTTTTTCAATGTATGAAAACCCCATTTTGGTGCAAACATGGCATTGCTTACAATACACTTCTTTTGCTAAGCTAAAAGGTAAAATCAAGCTGTTGAAACAAGAAAATTTACTCCAAGAATTACTATTTACTGTTGTGAAAAGAATAGGGTGAAAAAGTGAAAGAAACTTGTTACTTAATACTTATCATGTTGCTATAATGTCATTCTTTCATAAAAACACAACACATTACAGATCACAACCAAGTATTGGTCTGTTATTTACAAAGTTTTAACATATGAGAAACCTAACAACATAGGTATCCACAAATTCAGCTATTAGGACAATTCGAACTAGTTTCTTCGACGTCGGTGTGAAGTTTGGCAAGTGCAGCACCGGTTTCAGTCACGGTGTCAAGAGAGCAAGATGTCACGGACTTACACGGATTGAGCTTGAGAGAATAAGTCCGTGACACAGAGCTGGTTCTACATGAAAGCCAGGCATTTTCAGGACTTATCTAGTGTACAAGGAAGAAAAGAATTGACAGAAATCCTGGGAAAGTATATCTGGAAACAAGAAAGATAAATATCTTTTAAAAAAAATGCAATTTCTGGACTTTCCAATACAGGGGTTAATTCCTAATCAAGAGTGATAACTCCAGTTTTGCCTGGCATGGCATCCGAGCTTCATGCATATGCAGCTCAGCTTCTGCAATATACAGATTTGCGTTTTTTTTCTTTCAAAATGGAGAATTTGTATTTACGGCCCTTCAAAATTGCCAAGTTGTAAGTTAATTCAATGATTAGATTGCATTTTAGTCCAAAAAATGATAAAACTTTAGTTTAATCCCTTCCAAAATTATAAAGTTTTAAGCTAATGTATTGGTAAAATTCTATTTCGACTCTCTTAAATTTTATAATTCATTTTTGACACTTCCCAAAAATATTCTCACTAAACTCCTAAGTCCAATACAAATCTTAGCCTCAAATGGAAGGCATATTAAATGTGCATATGATCCCATTGCTGACAAATAGCCAAGAGATATACAAATGTAATCCCCAACATAGCAATATGTCTCAAATTATTATTATTATTATTATTTATGTATTTTTTTATGTTATTAAGATTTCTTGTACCACATTTGTGTTTTAGAGTGTTCTTTAAGTTAAAATATTGACCTATCATTGAACAAGAAAAAAAATATATAAGAGGTGAAGTCGAAACTCAAGAAAAAAATTGGGTTAAAAAATCTCAGAGAAACATCAAGCATGCAAACTAAAAAGAACAAGATTAGCATAAAACAAAAAAAAACACATTGAGACCAGAGAGAAACCAGATAGAAATACCACAATTAACGAGAGCACTGAACCACTGAAGCCAGCAAAGTCTTTCTACAACTACATGTTAGATCGGAAGTAACGAAACACATTATAATTTATATTTAAACATTTGTATTATATTTTAATTACCATTATTTTTAAATAATTCAATCACAATATTAAAATCTAATAACTTTATTGGGGTGAAACATTAAATAATAATAATAATAATAATTTAGGGTGTGGGGACAACAATTTTGACATTCCAAAGCATGCCAATATGTTTGGTATGAAATGTTCAATGTAGTAGACAAAGTCTCAAAATTATGGAGTGGTCCATTTTTAGTATCCTAAATATTGGGTACCCAAAATTTTAGGTATCACTTTTTTTGGGCCATTTTGACTAATTTTAATTGGGTACCCGTTATTCGTGTACCTAAGAAATCAGATAACAAATATCAAATGTTTCTTTTTACAATTTCTCTATATTTACTGTTTTTTAGTTTAAACATATCTTAAATTTAAAAAATAAATACCATCTCTTTACTTCTTTTACTGTTTTTTAATTTAAACATATCTTAAATTTTTAATAATTTTATATATAAATTAAATATATATTTAATAAAAATGTAATATATTTTAAAATTTTAACCGGGTCATCGGGTACCCGATAAGGGGGATTTCTTCGGCCCGGTCCCGACCCAGGAAAATGTAATTTTTAACGGGTCGGGTACTCGACTCGGGAGAAAAAAAATTCGGGTAATTACATGGTTATTTATGTTTGGATAATTGAGTAGTTTGGTCGAATATTTTTGAACACCCCTAGCTAAAGATGCTCATCTTGCCTTATTTTATATAAATTCAAATTTTGATATGAAAATATAATATATTTATTTAATAAAAAAAATCTCAAAATCATAGATTAAAGATCGTGGGTTCATCTATTCAAAAATAAAAACTCGTGGATTCAAACACATTAATTTTGACTGCAATAAAAATATTTAAAAATAGTAAAAAATTAGGTAAAAATAATTATAAAAAACAAGATTATTTATATAATTTCAATGTTTTTTTAACACATGGATACTTTCCTTGCTTAAGACGAACCGACAAATCAACTCCTGACACATTGCAAGATCCAATGCACCTTTGCAGCAGCCCATCTCTCGCATGTGCCATCCATGGACTCGCACGTGCCACTTCCCTCCTTTCCCTTTTGCTAAGATTCCCCCACCTGGAATCGATTAAACCAAAAAGAAGAAACTACTCTGCCTCCGTTAATCTTAAAACCCCTAAAGAATTAGGGGTTTTCTCGCACAAATTTCGAATTCGAGCCCATTTTTCATGAATTTATCAGTCTAGATTTAGCTCTCTACAAAGTTTGAGGAGGATTTTCTGTTTTTCTACTTTGTTTTTGCTTGTTCGATCTCGAAATGGAGTCGATTTTAGCTCGAGCATTGGAGTACACTTTGAAGTACTGGCTTAAATCTTTCTCCAGAGATCAGTTCAAGTTACAGGGCCGTACAGTACAGCTTTCCAATTTAGGTACGACTTTTTGAGCTTTGGATCTAAAATTTGGCTTCCATTTCATTTTTTTTTTTTGATTTATTAGTTTTGGATTTGATAGATATAAATGGCGATGCGTTGCATGCGAGTATGGGATTGCCGCCTGCTTTGAATGTGACGACAGCAAAAGTTGGAAAATTGGAGATAATTGTGAGTTTCTACTTTGTTTTTTTCTTTTTCTTTTTTAAGTTGGAATTTATAGTGTTTTTTGCTTGTAGCTACTATGAATTGTGGAGAATTATTTTCACTTTTGCTATCTTTGTGTTACGATGTTATTTGATATAACTGATGCTTAGTTTTGGATTTGCTGTTATACATATGATTTTCTCTACTCTTAAATGGAAAATTCATATATGCATGCTCAACTTGAACTATATCGGGGATAGATTTTGATCTTGAAATACTTGAAACACAGTTGACATTGTCCTCCACTTTTTTTTCTTGATTCTTAGCTGCTTATGATCCTATTTTTCTTGAACTTATACTTCTTCTCTAAATTATTTTATTGGTAGCTCCCCTATGTCAGTAATGTACAAATCGAGCCAATTGTTGTGCAAATTGATAGGCTCGATTTGGTTCTGGAGGAAAATTCTGATGTTGAATCTCCTAGGAGCTCAAGCAGGTAATGTAGATTCACCTTCAATGTTATTTTTCATAACTAAGATCCCATTTGTAACTTTGTAGTTTGGCATGTTGTACTGTTCTTAAAAGCAACTTTTATCTGCTTTTATGCTTGCAGCATGCAGTCACCCACCAGCACAGGGAAGGGTAGTGGTTATGGGTTTGCTGACAAGGTTAGATAATTTCTTTGGTAAACTTGTAGATTACTGTTTTCCTTGGAATGCCAAACCATTTATGGATTTAAATGTTGCAAGGTTAGCACCTTTGTAGTGCCTACTCCCTCTCCAAGTTGCTGTTTCCCTATATTATAATTTTGAACTATAATTAAATCTTGAGCTTACGTCAAATAATAGAAATCTGAATTCCCGTAAGTAAATCTACAAAATTCCTCAATTGGTTGAATTACTATTTTATGCATGTCATTAAAAGCATGGGAAAAGGTTTAGATACAAAATGCTTCATGTTTTGTCCTTTTATTATTTTCAGATTGCAGATGGAATGACTCTACAGGTTCAGACAGTCAATCTTCTACTTGAAACTCGTGGTGGCACCCATTGTAAAGGGGGGGCAGCTTGGTAAAATATATAATTTTTTTTTGTTTTTTATGCTAATTCTTGGGCAGAAACTATCTGATTGCTTGCATGGTCAGTTGACATATGCATACAGTCTATTTATTTGTACTTGGTTGTTGCAAGACCCTTCTTCTCTAAGCTAGACTTGTCTTCTTTTGTGGCTGTCATTTTTTCTAATGGTTATTAACAGAAATTAACATAACCTACAAAGAATTTGCTGAACAATGCACACTAAAAGAAGAAATTATCGTATAATAAGAGTGACCCTTTTTCTTTGGAGGTCTATTATGTTTATTCATTTCTTTTAACCGCATATGATCTTTTTACAAGTAAAAGAATCCCTTGGTTTTGTTACAGATATATATTTGAAACCAAAGACTTCTAATCAAAGTGCATTCAGCTCCTGTATTGCCTTTATTTTTTCGGAAATTGCCGTCTCTGACATTTTGTCAATGTCTAAATATGAGATTATTGCAAGGGTTCAGTGCACTTTTCATTACAAGTGACCTCACCTTTGGTAGAAGAGTAAAATTTATGAACATTTTACATCTTTGCATGATATATTGTCTATTCTGCATCTATTTTTTGAGGGAATCCAGTTCTTCATTTTGTTCTTTATCGGTGAACTTCTTGTTGGATTTCAATATTTGGGCTCTTTATATATAAATTACTAAAATATATTAATCATTTTTCCCTTTTTGTGCGCTTCAAGTGGTTAATTTATTCCAATACCAAATTTCTTTTAGGGCCAATCTAACTTGTATGGATGTCATTCCTTGTTGCATTTCTTAATCATATTTTGCGTTTTTTCAGGGCACCACCCATGGCATCTATCACGATGCGCAACATTTTACTATATACTACTAATGAAAATTGGCAGGTAATTTGTTGTGTATTATTGTCATAATCTTTTTAAATGTTTTCTCAAGTATAAATGCATATTTAAACCTTTTTTTTCAGGTTGTAAATCTTAAGGAAGCACGGGATTTCTCCACAAACAAAAATTTTATATATGTTTTCAAGGTAACATATAGACTTTGTGATTCCTTATCTTCCTCCATGTATATGTGTGCATAAGGGTATGGACATTCCTTACTGCAGTGCCTTATGTTAAATGTTTTATCCTTTTGATCTATATATTTTGTGCCTTTGTTTTTTTGTCATCAGGAGTATATTTAAGCTGTTTTTGTCATCACAGTGTCTAATGATGTTAAATTCTTTTCTTCCAGAAACTGGAATGGGAATCTCTATCTATTGATCTCCTGCCTCATCCGGATATGTTTAGTGATGCTAATTTAGCACGTTCTCAAGTGGGATCAACTCAAAGAGATGATGATGGTGCAAAGCGTGTTTTCTTTGGTGGAGAACGTTTTCTCGAAGGCATATCTGGAGAGGCTTATGTAAACAAATCATACATTTTCTATTGATTTTCATGAATTTTATGTTATTTTAAACTGTTTTCTGGTGGTGAAGAGAGTTTTCTGGTTTTCAGGATGTCTTTAAAACTCTTACTTTTTTCTCCCTTTAGATCACTGTTCAGAGGACGGAATTAAATGTTCCACTAGGCCTTGAGGTTCAGTTACATGTTACTGAGGCGGTTTGTCCTGCATTAAGTGAACCAGGTAATAAGGTAGCCAGTTTTCTATCTGCTTGTTTCACCATTTGAATTAAATATATGGTACTGACAAAGCATGAAATTGTGGGACAACCATGTGAGCAGGGCTCCGAGCTCTTCTTCGCTTCTTGACTGGATTGTATGTATGTCTAAATAGAGGAGACGTGGATCTAAAATCTCAGCAGGTTTTGCCTACTATCATTCACTTCATATTTCTTTATCTTCTTATTAACTTGTTATGGGCAACTTTTACTTAGTTTTTCCTCTCTGACCTGGCAGCGATCTGTTGAATCAGCTGGACGGTCTCTAGTTTCCATTGTTGTGGACCACATATTTCTTTGTATCAAGGACACTGGTTTGTTTTCCCTTTTTTTTTTCACGCATGGTCAAAGCCATATTTGAATAACCAGTTGTGTATTCATTTAGTGTAGCGTATAACAGTCTTAGACCTAAACGGAAGTTGAAGCTAAAACCAAATAGAGTAAATGAGTAGAAATGTGATGAGTCAGATTGTAGAGTGAACCACATTATCTACCTGTTGGGAGTTGGGAGGAATATAGTTCATTAATTAATTGCAAACAGGGTGTACTCTCTTACACCTACCCTCTTCTGTCCTTAACCCAATCATACTAATAATTATTTACAATAACTTTTCCCCACTGTTTGAATTTTCTTGCAGAGTTCCAACTTGATCTTTTGATGCAGTCGCTCCTCTTTTCTCGGGTATTTTTCTATGAAACTTTGATCTTTTTAACATAATATCAACTTATTTTACTGTTTAAATTCTGGTTTTATAGATATATCCTATTTTAAATTTCTGCTAAAAAATTCTTGTATGATTATAACTTATCAGATTTTATGACTTCGAGATAATTTAAAACTAAAAGTTGTATTTTAAAAAGCCCTAATTAGGAAGGCAGCAGTCTTTTTATATAAAAAATTTGAAATATAAATGATACAATATTGTCTTGTTTTGAGATAATATTTTCATGGTGATTGAAGGCTTCTTAATTTGATTTAAAAACAATCCTAGATCTTTGACACAATCTCTACTAGTAACTTCTGATTGCTCTTTAGCACACCTAGCTATAAGCATAACCTATCGTTTACTTTGTATTATCTGCTCTCCAAAGTTCATTATTTTATTTGAAAATGATATGAACATCATAATATTTGCTTCCATGCACTTCCGAGACTGTTGTTATGGAGTCATGTTATGGTGGGATGTAGACAATCTTATGTTAGAATGTTCTGTTCCTGCAGGCCAGTGTCTCTGATGGAGAAAATTCTCGTTTTTTGTCTAAGGTTATGGTCGGTGGACTGTTTTTAAGGTAAATTTTGTTATGTTTCACCTTCTCCAATGATCTGGCTGTGGTAGTTTCAGACTAGCTTTGGCCTCCTATTATTGCTTCTATATTTTGAGGTTTAAGCATCATTTTGGATTTCCTTTCTTTTTGGGCATCATCACCCGATACCTTAAATTATTTTTAATTTTAAAACAACTTAGCTTTACTGTTATGATTAGCAGATATAGCTTCTGAAAAGCTGGAAATTTTAGCTACATATTTTAGCTTCTGAAATATTTTTCCCTCTTGATGTTATAGTATACTATGTACTATCAAGTCACGAGTTTGATTTTTTTTCCCGCAGAAGAAATTTTTGTACTAATTTTTTTTTCTTGAGCTTAGTTTGTAACTTTGAATTTGGGAAATGATACTCTGACACATGATACTGACATGAATCTATATCTGAATCACTCAGAGTCATCTTTTCTTGCTTGTTCATCTTCATTTTTGAGGTATTACTGTTTATACTGAATTTAACATGTCAGTGGTATGATGCAGGGATACCTTTTCACGCCCTCCCTGTACTTTAGTGCAGCCATCTATGGAGGCTGTTGCTGATTCTTGTCTTCGTGTCCCTGACTTTGGTATGAGTTAGTTATTATTTTATGTTACATGGAACGTGTCCTCATGTGAATGTAATATAACACGTTTACAGTATAGATTACTAGAATTTATGTTTCTATTTTTTTATATTGATTATCAGGTAAGGATTTTTGCCCTCCTATATATCCTCTGGCTGAGCAGCAATGGCAGTTAACTGTGGGTGTTCCTTTAATATCCCTCCACTCTCTTCAAGTCAATCCCTCTCCACTTCCTCCATCTTTTGCTTCACAAACTGTAATTGATTGCCAGCCTCTTATGGTATGATTTTATAAGTGCGCTACACAATTACTTTCATCCTATTATATTATCATTCCCTAATTATTCTCTTTTTACCATTCATTATTCAGATACATCTTCAGGAAGAATCTTGTTTGAGGATATCTTCCTTCTTAGCTGATGGAATAGTTGTCAATCCCGGTTCTATTTTACCAGATTCTTCAGTGAATTCCCTTGTGTTCACTCTCAAGGAGTTAGATATTAGTGTTCCTCTGGACATAAGCAAATTGGATAATCCTGGTGGCGGAGAGAACCATATCATGCAAAAGTCGTTTGCTGGAGCTAGGCTTCATTTTGAAAAGTTGTTTTTCTCAGAGTCACCATTACTAAAACTCAAGTTCCTGAACCTGGAGAAGGATCCTGCTTGTTTCTCTCTATGGGATGGTCAACCTATTGATGCGAGCCTAAAGAAATGGACTGCTGGAGCATCACAACTCAGTTTGTCTTTGGAAACAGCTGCTAGCTTAAGTGGAGTTCAAAGTTCTCTTGGCTGGTCTTCAGACTTGTGGAGGTGCGTTGAGCTGAAAGAAGCTTCTGTTGAGTTAGCTATGGCATCTGCTGATGGGAACCCATTAACAGTTGTGCCTCCACCAGGTGGTGTTGTCAGAATAGGGGTTGCTTGTGAACAATTTACATCCAATGCATCAGTTGAACAGTTGTTTTTCGTTTTGGATCTCTATGGGTATATTGGTAGAGTTAGTGAAAAGATTGCAGTGGTTGGAAAGAATAAAAGACCACAGAGAAACAAGGATGATATTTTGGGGGGAAGACTGATGGAAAAAGTTCCTAGTGATACTGCCGTAAGTTTAGCAGTAAATGTCCTTCAGCTTAGATTTCTCGAATCATACTCGTTGGATATTCAGGGGACGCCTTTAGTTCAGTTTATTGGAAATGATCTGTTCCTTAAGGTCTCTCACAGAACTCTTGGTGGTGCTATGGCTGTTTCATCTACTTTGCGTTGGGAGAATGTTCAGGTGGATTGTGTAGAGACAGAGGGAAACATTGTACACAATAATGGAACGATGTTAGATTCAGTTGAAAATGGCTCTCTGGTAACTGGGAATGGATTTTCTCCATTAAGAGCTGTATTTTGGGTACACAACAAGCAGAAGCGCTTATCAAGTGGAAAAACTTCAGTAATTCCATTTCTGGACATAAGCATTGTGCATGTCATTCCTTTTGATGAGAGGGACAAAGAGTGTCATAGTTTAAGTGTGTCAGCTTGCATATCAGGTGTGCGCTTAGGTGGAGGAATGAATTATACTGAAGCTCTGCTACATCGGTTTGGAATTATTGGGCCTGATGGTGGTCCAAGCATGGAGCTTTCTAAGGGCATAGAGAACTTATCATCTGGGCCACTGTCAAAACTTTTAAAACCTGCAGCTTTTATTGATAATGATCTTGTGGATGGTATGGGACATAATCTAATGTGATTTTTTGTTTAGTTAGTTACTCTTTTCTAACTGTCTGTAAAGTTTTTCTTTGGCATTTTACTCTTGTAGTTTAAACCACAAATGCCTTAAATTTTATCCAGGTGGAACCTTGGGAGGAGTGAAAGATGATAGTTTTTTGCACCTGGGAATGCCAGATGATGTGGATGTATCCGTGGAGTTACGAGATTGGTTATTTGCTCTTGAAGGTGTGCAAGAGATGGCTGAAAGGTGGTGGTTTGAGAAAGAGGAAGTCTTGGGCAGAGAGCAGAGGTGTTGGCACATGACTTTCCGAAGTTTGCAAGTTAAAGCAAAAGGTAGTCCGAAGGATGTGCCAAACGGAAAAGGGATTCCAAATAGAATACGGAAATATCCTGTTGAGTTAGTCACGGTAAGAATCTTTTCACTTACTTATCTTGCCCTGTTCCTTCTAATGGTAATTTTATTAGTTTAGAAGTTATTAGAACCAACATAATTACTTTCTAAAAAGTGAAAAAAAATGCTTGCAGGTTGGTGTGGAAGGCTTGGAGACCTTCAAGCCTCAGGCACAGAAGGGCATCCTTCAAAATCCATCATCTGCAAACGGCTTCAATGAAAGTTTTGAGATATTAGGAGGGATAAATCTTGAAATTCATATGTTGATATCCGAAGATAATGTTGAGAATGAAACGGTCGACTGGGTGGTGGAAAACTTGAGATTTTCTGTCAAACAACCGGTAATTAGATCCTACTTTTGAAGAAGTTGATTACCGATAATAATGGTCAATCACTCTTTACTAAGGTTTCTTTCACTCTGTAGATTGAGGCCGTTGTTACCAAAGATGAACTTCAGCACCTTGCTTTCTTATGCAAGTCTGAAGTCGATTCAATGGGTCGTATAGCTGCTGGAGTCTTGCGGCTACTCAAGCTGGAAAACTCGCTCGGCAAGGATGCCATTGATAAACTTAGCAACCTAGGTAAGTTTGATTTGGCAAAGTTATTTTATTTTCATTTAAAATGCAACATACTACCCGGACCTTTTGTACGAGTTGGAAGTTTTAACAACTTGTAGGGATCGAAGGTTTTGATAAGATTTTCTCATCGGAAAAACTCAACCGAAGAATCAATGCTGGAAGTACCGAGCAGTCTCCATCAAAAGTGATCAATGAAGACCAGCGCTCAACTATGGCTTTGCTCGAGGAGACAGTCCTGGACTCACAGGCCAAGTGCGCCGCTCTAGTCACCGAATTATCTAATTCGGACGCTTCGGAGGATAATCGCATTAGGAATGTTAAAGAACTGAGACAGAAACTAGACAGAATGCAGAGTTTAGTGGCGCAACTGCGAGGTGAGATGTGAAATAGAGCAATTTTGTTCCCATTCTTTTGTTGTAAAACTTTTGGATGGCATTATATAGTTTTACTCAATTCTTTCTGTATATAGAAACAGAGATATAAATACAAGTGTGAGTTTAGTTTAGTTTAGTTAAGCATCAAAGAAAGCTGATTATCGGCTTAATCTGAGATTTTGTATTTGAAGATGACAATTTTTCTTATAAACATTAGTCGGATTTAAATTTTAATTAAATTCAATTTTTATTAATTTATTTGGATTCAAAGGAAGATCTTTCGTTCCCTTAGGAGTAGGAAGTAGAACTAGGGGAGAAAAATCCGACTCTCATTGTCTTGAAATTTTTTTAAATAAAGTTTATAAAATGAAATTTGAATGGATTGGATTTTAGGTTCGAGTCGATTCTTGTAACTTTATCTGATAGGAGATACACAAGGGTTACTTGGTATTGCTGTCTACAGCTTATGTCATTGCAGAAGCTGGAAGTACAGCGACGGAGAATTCATCGAAAGGAAGTAGTGCCACTCGATCTGTTTTTCGCGATTCCTGACATGGAAAGTGCAATCGCGATCGATCCCGATAACACGGGAGGGTTTCTCCGTGCTGGTGTTTCGTAGGAGAATGTCTAGAGCACATATTGAACTGATGAGTGAGGAGTCAAACCCTGCTTGTAGGAACCATCCATCAAAACATTTCCTATGGAAAAGAGAAGTTGTACAAGGTGTGGAGAAACAAAGGATTGCAATGGCACCAGCAAAATAGTGAAGAACCCTTCAATTCTCCTCCTAAACAAGGCCTACCGCTGCACTTAATAGACTGGCAAAGAGCTTAGCTATTGCTCCGACGATCAATCGATATCGAAGTCCGATGCCGTTGTTGCTGCTATCGAGAATGGAAAAGAAGTGGAACAAGATTCACACAATGAACTAATTTGAAGACATTGTTTCCTAGTAAAACAAAACAGGATCTGGTCTGAATTACTCTATTTAAAGACCAGAAACATTGGATTCCATTTTTACATAGTCTAGGTCAACATGTCCTGAACTTTGATCAGGTCAATTAAAAATCTTTTCTATAGCAGAAAAAAAAACACCTAATAAACTCATCCAACCAAGCAAAGTTACAAGGAAACTTCACATGAAATCTCTCATTTTCTAGGCAAAAAAATCTGGGAAATTTCCTGGAAAGGCAAC
Source organism: Hibiscus tridactylites (assembly GCA_958450335.1). Classification (NCBI taxonomy): domain Eukaryota; kingdom Viridiplantae; phylum Streptophyta; class Magnoliopsida; order Malvales; family Malvaceae; genus Hibiscus; species Hibiscus tridactylites. The sequence continues at coordinate 96,235,804 of OY288273.1, read as the reverse complement.
CTCAAAGTAAATAAATTGAAAAACACCATTTCAAGTGGGTCTAGTGGAACAAATTGCAGCAAATATGAACCAGTCATTGCAGAAGAAGACTCGGCAAATTTCTTGTTATCAGAAACAGAAAATCAATGGCTTCCAATTTCCATTGCCAAGAAAAACATAAACAGATGGACCGTAAAATAGACATGAACCGTACCAAAAAAAACTCGAAAGAACTCACCAAAAATTAAGCAAACTGAACACTAAAAGATTCACCAAAGCTCCCATCACTAAACAAAAACTACACATCCTTGGTGCCATAGACTTAAGCCTGATCCCTTTTTTTGTAACCTTAATACTACCACTATCGTTGACCATCACATCCGCTCCTACACTAATCCTATGCTTCTTTGTATACCAAAACATGATCTTAAACTTCACCGACGTCGACATATCCACCCGGAAAACCCCCGTCCCGTTGTCGGAAACCGCCCGCAAAGCCACCGCCGTGTTAGCGGTCCCCGTACCGTCCTTTTTAGCATTCTTTTTGTGACCCTGGTAAAACGCCGGCACCAAAACGTTGCCTATGACTTGAGTTCTGTTCGGAGAATCGAAAACCGTAACGTTCACGGTATCGTACTTGATCCCTTTGTCTTTGTTGGGGTTGTCTAGCTTTAACGTGAGGTTTAAGGTAGCATCGGTTGTCTGGTTTAGGGTTCTGTTGAGTGAAGGCAAGTAGAATTTTTCAATGGAACATTTGGGGTTTGAAGTACGTAGACTTAGCCACATGAACAGTGCTGTTAGACCCAAAGTGAAAACGAAGCTACAACAACACCGGCAACATCCTCCGCCGGAATCCGGCATGTTTTTCCGGTGACTGGTGAGTGGTTTTTGTTGCAGAGGGTGTTTATCAGTTCAGAGGAAGGAAAATGGTGGGGATTTAAGGGATAAAGGAGATGTACTTGGCTTTGAAAAGCATATTATAAAGAAATATTTCTTTGCTTTTTCCTACCTTTTTCTTATAGAATATATAATAATACAGTTTTAAGGACCATGTATTAAATAATACCACTGCTCTGCTATAGTGCTATTCTTTATACGGTTTAAGGGGTTTGATAAATGTTCATTGAGTGTGACTTTTCCAAGGTTTTTAGTCCAATTAAAATTTCACAAGTGTGTACCAACAAACTGTTGATCTGATGGATAAAACTTTATGTCCTTTAATTAAAGTTAAATGTTAAATTCGGATGTTGTGAATGAAAAATTTAAGTTGGGAGGATCGTCTTTATATTAAATTTTCATAAAATTTGGTTCGAATTAATCAACTAATGAATCAAATATTAATGATTAAAAAACCAACAATAAAGTTGAGGGTTGGGTGGGGTTGAGGTGATTTTGGTATTATTATAAAATGTTATGCGATTGTAAAGTTTATTTTTGGCTTATTTTAGCTTGAAAAATGAATAATTTACTATTAGATCATGCAAAGTTCATATTTTGACAAGAGATCGTTGGAACATGCTCCTTTCAAATTTGGATGGAAATGGTTAACCTCTAATCATGTTTTTATTGATGCTTCCATTTTAAAATAGTAGGTTTAAAGTTTAGGGTTTGAAGTTTAAGGTTGGGGCTTAAGGTTAGGGAGTAAGGAATTAGGGGTATGGTGTATTTTTAGGGTTTAGGATTTAGGGTTTAGGATATGAAAATTAAGGTTGGGGCTTAAAATTTAATTTTTAAATATTTTTTAGTAGGGACATATAAGGAAGCATGGTTAGGGGCAGAAGATTTTTAAGGATAGATAATTGTAATTTAATAATAAAAAAATTCAAGTCCAACCAAAGGATAGAAATCATTTCCCTCTTTATCATGCCTCATTCTATGCTCCCATTTTAAAATAGTGGGTATAAGATTTAGAGTTTAGGGGTTAAGGTTAGGGGTTGTGGTTAGGGTTTAAGGAATTAGAGGTAGGATTTAAGGTTTAGGATGTGAAAATTAAGGTTAAAGTTTAAAATTTAATTTTAAGTGATTTTTAGTGTGAGACAGATAATTTTTACCCCAAACTAAATTCTGGAACTATCTTAAACGATTTCTTTCTATAATTATTTTCCGAATTTACTATTGATTTTATTTATATGTGTAATATTTGGATATATTTAATTATGAGTCTACTCATGTTTTTATAATGATTAATTTCGATTATAATTTTTAATAAGGTAAACTATTGCGGTGATCACTTATGTTTCCCTTTAGTACAGAGTTAGTCACCGATTTTGAAAAATGACCAGTAAGGTCACTTACGTTTTCGGGGCGTAAACTTTTGGTCACCAACCATTTAGTTCCGTTAAACTTTAACGGTTTTCTGATCTGGCAATTGAAAAAATATGGGTAAACTACTGCAATGGCCCCAAAATTCCCGAAATTTCAGAAAACCCCCAAATTCATAAATTCCTAAATCCTTAAATACTTAAATCCCTCAATCTGGTCACTCTTGCCGTCGTTGGCCACGATTCCGGCGACGGAATGGAGCGTCCTCCATTCTCCCAAACACCCATGCACCAATAGTCGTTGTTCAATCGTCGCTTGTTACAAATTGATCGAATGAATTTTTCAAATATTTCAACCTTCATCCGACATTTTGTACGACTCCGATCAATTTTTGGCAGTGGCGTGGTAGGATAAACGATCATGGTGGTCCGGCGACAGATGTGGTGGGCGGCGGCGTTACAATCGACGACGGAATCGACTTAAATCGCGATTTAAGTTTTGGTGAGTTGGGGATTTCGAATATGGGGGTTATTTTGTGAATTTTAAAAAATTAGGGATTTTTTAACTGCCAGATCAGAAATTCGTCAAAATTTAACGGCATCAAATGGTTGGGTGACCAAAAGTTTACGTCCCGAAAACGTAAGTGACCTTACTGGTCGTTTTTCAAAATTGATGACCAACTCTATACTAGGGGAAAACATAAGTGACCACCGCAGTAAATTACCCTTTTTAATAAATATTATTTGCAAAAAAAAAATTGAACATAAAATATTATTTGTAATTACCGATGTCATTATAGTTATATTTAATTATGAGTGTGATCATAATTTTGTAATTACCATCGTAGTTATTTCTGTTTATGGGTTCGTATCAAATATTTAATTTAGTTTATTCACGAAACACACTTAATTAAGTTTACAAACTCACGAACTGCATTAATTTAGCACTTTGATTATTAATGTGCTGATATGACAACTCACATGTGAATGATGACATGATATAGAGAAACATTTGATTTGTTTAGAGAGTTTGTGTGCAAAATTGATTTTTTTTAAAAATCTTAATTTTCATGTAATATTTAAAGAAAAAAATTAAAAATATTATTACAATTTTAAAAAAATAAGTGAAAATTTAACTTTTTAAAAAAAATCAAAATCTATAAATACTAAATTATAAATTATAAAAGATTAAATGTTGTTTTTTTTCTCACATCATTGTTTACATGTGGGTTATCATGTCAGCACCAACGGCCACGTTAGCACATTAAGGTCAACGATAGTTAAATTGTTAAATTAATTTAATTTATATGTTCGATGATCAAATTACATTTTTTTTACGTGGTAACTGGTAAGCTGGTAGCTAAATTGATTATTTAACGCAAACTCATGGACAAAAATAGCCTTAAACCTTAAAATTTGATAAAATTGAATAGTAAATCAATTTTCTTTTCAAAAAACTAATTACTATTTTTATTTTATTTTTAAAAAAATGAGGAAGGAGAAAATGAAAACGAGTTAAACTCTTTTTTTTTTCTTCTTTCCGAAGTGAAAGAATGGAATTAATTTTGTCAACTATCAGAAAAATGTGGATAATACTTAATAGTTGTGGTTGCTTTTATTTTATTTTTTGGAAAGTGATTACTTTTATTTGTGTTTTTTATATATATTTAGAAAGTGGTTGGTTTTATTTGTATTTTATATATTTTGTGGAAAGTTGTTGCTTTTATTCAAACTCTTAATAAATTGATTGAAAATAATAGATATTCATATAATCTTGTGCAACTACTTGAAAAATGTTGTGATATTGCTTAAAAACTAAAATATTAGTTAACCCTTCCCCTAAATTGATTATATAAATTTCTTTTTATTTATGTTTTAATAATTTGGAAATCATATATATATATATATAGTGTTAACTTATAACTTAAATCAATATATATTTTTTATTCTTCATGTTTGTTTTATAATTTATGTTCGAAGTTCATGACGGTTCTTTTTAACAAGTAACAATAATATCTTTAAAATTTAAAAGTACAATATATTTTATCACTGCATTCAATACTTATTAGTAATTAATATACGATATACATAATATAAATACATGAATGCAAGAAAAGCTATATAACATGATTTACTAGGTAATGCATAAAATTTAAATAAATTCAAAACAATTTAGAATTGGGCTATTCTGAATATTTTGATGGGCAGATAATTGGGCTAATCTAAATCTATAAAATGGCTTAATATTTTATTTTTTAAATATATATATATATATATATATATATATATATACCATCCTACTTTGAATGGGCAGATAATTGGGCTAATCTGAATATTTGTAGGAAAACAGTAGGAAAGGCTCATAAATGGATCGTAAAATTGGGCTAATCTGAATATTTTGATGGGCTCAACAAATTAAGCAATAAATATATAATTCTTTGAATTTATTAATGGGCCTGGCCTTTCCAGAAGATAAGAAATCCATTTGTGATAATTTGCTAAATTTCAAATTAATTTTCTATAAAGGTTAGGATATTTATATTCGTGTATTTTTATCATATTTGTTTTTGGGTTATTTTTTTATTAAAAATTTTATTCCTTACTAATAACTATTTATTATGATTGCTATAAACAATAAATATTTATATACATAATCTACCCATAAGTAAACCTCTCGAACCCTAAAATAGAAAAAAAAATTACATTCAACCCCAATTTCTAAAGCGTTATAACGAAAATAATAACAGAGCTAAAACCCAATCAACATATGTGAAAGTTTTCACAATTTATACATCAACTCAATTAGAAAAAAACCTTACAATTATTGAGAAAAAAAATTAAATAACAGAATTAAAACCCTCAAGCTAAGGATTGAACAAATGTTTGCTCCACTTATTATTGTTTATTAAATAAAACTTTTGAAAGAATTATACGATTTTATTTCATTTTATTATAGTTTGATTTTCTTTTTAATTTTGGTTGTTTGTGTCCCACGTGACAACTGACGGGGCTTGTCTACAATTTCTTACAACTTAATTAGTCGGCAACTAAAGGACAGAAATTTCGATGTAAAAAGCCTTCAACCCCTTCACCTTTGTCTCCCTTTTGGTTTTGGACTCTTCTTTTGCGTTAACATGATACTAAAATCTCAGAAACGACTTTGTATGTAAAGTAAGAAAATTTTTTAGTAACCACCACGTACGATTCATACCAAAATGAAAATTTATTAGATTCACACGTTGGGTAATTTTTAGGCTACACAACCCTTTCTATTTTAAGAGTTAGAGATTTAGTTTAGGGTTTAGAGTTTATGATTTAGATATTTAGTTTATGGTTTATGGCTCATGAGTTTAGGAGTTAGTGTTTGTGATTAGAATTTAAGGTTTATAGTTTAGTTTGTAGGATCTAGGAGTTAGGGTTTATAATTAGAATTTAAAGTTAAAAATTTTAATTTTAATTTTAAAGAGTAAATAGAGATGTTTGTATAAATTCTTTTATATAGCATGTGCATCAAAAAATTTGTTTTAAAGAAATATACATTTTTATATTATTTGATTAATGAAAAAACTTTGATATAGAGGTTATGTAAACTTTGATTTATGTGTGTCTTTTAATTTTAGGGGTTAGGGTTTTAATTTAGGGGTTTAAGTTGTAGGGTTTAGAATTTAAGGTTAGTTTTTATAATTTAGTGTATCAAAATTTCACCCTTTGATTAAAGGCTTTTGAACTTTTATCTTCAAACTGATATAATCAGGTAATATAAAAGAATAATTATTTGATGCACCACTAGAGTAAAGTTTTTTTTTACAAGCGAGCTTCAAATGTTGCCAAGTGTCTCTTTTACAGCTCTAAACTTCAAACCATAAAATTAATTCACAAATTTTAAAACCTAATCACAAACCCAAAAATCCTAACATTAAACCCTTAATTCTAATATCTAAACCCTAAAAATAATAACTGGTGGAAAACAAATTTTTCACCGTCAGTGTATAAAATACTTTCCCATATAAAAACTATTTATTTATTAAATATTTTTAACTCGATAAAGATTAAAATTCGATATCGATTCATACCGGTTGTATATGTCTATATTTACTCTATAACTCGGAGAAGAATAGCAATGTGGGGTTGTTGGATGTGATTGAAAAGTGGAGACGTCTAGTCTTTCCGAATAACACAAGGCAAGGGCATGGCCTCCAACATTAATGTTGGTTTGGTTTGGTTTGGGTCGGGCATGTGACTCAAAATTAGGATGTTTCCCAACATAAACATAGCCACCGAGCACAAGGCAACGTTGGGGCATGTTGGCCAATTGGCCAAACTCCTTGGAGAGAGTTCTTGTCCTTCATCTCCAACTAACTCGAGGGGTGTCTCGTGTAATCTCACTCTAAGATAAATACTCTTCTAGTGTTTTCAAGATTTGAACTCGAGAATTCTGATATCATATTAACTTGAATAGTTAACTATTTTAATAGTTTTGATTGGTAGGGAAAAAGTGTAGTTTTTAGATTTAGTTTCGAATTATGCAAAGGTTTTTTTTCGTTATTGGAGTAGTTGAACAAATCAACATCTTATTGCAATCAATTTTGTAAAATGACATTAAGGAGGCCTTAGTTTGATGTTAAAGAGGTCTTAGAATTTTTTAGATTCATATTAGAGTTTTATCTTAGGTAAATTTAGTGATTGTATTTGGGTTATTCAAATGTATTAGGGCTTGTTAATTGGATAACTCATTTAGTTATGAGTTGTATTTTGAAATACAAATTGTGAAAAAATATTTTTCACCTCCATTATAAAATCTAAAATTTAAATTATTAGCCCTAACATCCTAAAACTTAAATCTGAAACCATAAACTCTAAATTATCTTACAACCTACACCCCTAAACTCTTAACCACGACCTAAATCTTTATACCCTAAACTTTAGTTTACACAAATTTATGTATCAAAGTATTTTCTTTAATTATTAACCATTCATATCCTATATTTGCTGTCTCCCCCATCCTTCATTAACTTTTTTAAAAACCGTCATTGACTCAACCATCAGAGCAGGGCGTAGACAAAGGAGGCTAGCATGGGGCACGGTTCTAGAGGATGGAAATTATTTTCCGTTTTTCGGTGTGCCTATTTATGTCCTCATGCTTAAAATTAGGTTTAGGGTTTATGGTTAGTTTTTAAAAAATTTAGGGTAGGGTGTATTTTTAGGGTATAGTGTGTAGAGTTTATGATTTAGAATTTTGGGTTAGGGCTTGAAATTTAATTTTATAGTATTTTTTAGTGTTGGGGCATGTAAAGACACCAAAAAGAGGCAGAAAATATTTATCCCGGTCCTAGGTGAAAATTCTTCATCCTCAAGTTCTCTAAACTTTTAGGTTTTAACTTTTAAAGTTAAAACAAGGGTAAAAGCATCTTTCGCCTAAAAAATGTAAATTTCAGTTTCGTATTACTAAAAATTGAGTTGTATTTTAACCATAAACTCTAAATTCTAAAGCTTGTAACATATGTTCATAGTTTGCACGAATTTATTAATTTTAGGGTTTATGAATTGTGTTTATAATTTAGGGTTATAGTTTAGAGTTTAAAGTTTAGGGTTCTAATTTAAATTTTTTAAATTAAATCTGAATAGTTGTGTAAATTTGTTTAGATATATTATGTATCAAAATATATTACAATTTTAAAATCTAAAATCCTTACAACCCTAAACCTAAATTATAAACTTAAACCCTAAATTTTTTTGGGCAAATAAGATTTTATTAGAAAGGGGAACAAACATTTTTTAAACCGACATTGTATGCCTCATTAAATACCTTTATGCATAAAATGAGGAAAAAATACAACACAAATAATAAAAACAGAAACTCAAATAATGCCACACCACCATGTAAAACCCTAAAGTTTAAATGATAAATACATCTTACATCCTAAAAAAAACCCTTAAACCCTAAAATCAGGGATGGACACAACCACACAAGGGTGCTGGGTAGCCGCACTCCCTAAAAAGTTTAAGTTTTATTGTATTTTATATATTTTATTTGTATTTTTTATTGATAATCTAATTCTACACTCTTAAAATCTTGTATTTTGTAGCCCCTACATCTCTAATATAGTTTCCTATAGTTCGTACCCCCATACATGAAATCATGCGTTGGTCTCTGCCTAAAATTAATATACTTGTGTAAACTTTTAGTTTATACCCTATGTATCAAAATATTTTTTCTAAAAAATTATATAATTTTAAATTAGAACAAAGATATTATTATATTTTCACCTTTCATATAAGTTTATATAATTCAACTCAATCAACCATAAAAATGGGATTCATGGTAATAAGTAAAAGCACTCAAAAACAATTTATTTCACCACACATAAAATGGAAGAAAACATATGCTTTTTTTATATATTCTTGTTGCAGAAAATGTTAAAGCAACAACAACCAAATTGGCAGTACTTGAACTTAATTAAGCAGTACAATTATTTTAGAAAGCGTCACTCAAAGAGTCAAGAGGTATACCCTAGCCTTAAGACTCATCACTGCAGTCTGCCATGGCAGCACCTTACAAAAGCAAGCTCATGAACAATAATAATAACGAATTTCTCTATTATTTTATTTATTTTTAAAGTGTCCCCAATTCATAAAAGAAACCGAGAAAGCCCTACTTTGTCCCCAGTAGCTTTTACATCCTTCTGGATTTGCTGTCTATACTCCTTGAAACTAAATTTCCTGTACAAACTTGGCTTGCTGCAGCTTTCTATCACTGTTTCGTATGTGGGGCAGTAGAAGTATGCCGCTGAGTACCTTTCAATCTCTTGGTTGGCAATCACTCGGTGTCTTATGCTCTTGTACACCCCATTGCTCAATACCTGTTAAAAATCTCAACAATTTCAACACTATTGATAAATCACATCAAAAAAGGTTTAGTACATGTTAATTACCTGATAAAAGTCACCGATGTTGACAACTAGGGCTTTTGGATTTGGTTTAACACTAACCCATCTTCCATTTCTCTCCAGCTGCAATCCCCCCACATGGTCTTGTGACACAATGGTTAGGAAATCAGTATCTGTGTGAGGGATGATTCCGAACATCGTCGAAGAATATGGACACGGCGGGTATCGGTTCATTCGAAGAGAGCTCGAGCTCGGCGAGCAGTTGTCTCCGAAATAACTCACTTTGATACCTAAACTTTCTGCTAAATGTTCAGCTAATCTCTGTGCCAAAACATTAGCCTTTTCTGCATACTCTTCAATGGTTGACCTGGCCAAAAAAAAAGGGGTCTTGACTCTTGAATAATCATATCATTAATCTGATAGGACAAAATTAAGTATATGAGGATGGTGGCCAGACATGGCTGCCGGCTGTGAGGGGGCCATGGGCGGGTGGCATTTGATCCCTAGTGCGATCGGTAATTCGGTATAGCGGTCACGGGTAGGGCCGTCGACATGTTTGGCGGGTAGGCGGTAGCGTAAGGCCAGGTATACCAAGCAGACAAGGTACAACACATATGTAGGACTAAGATAAGGTTTTGAGAGTGTAATGTGTAACACTGGCCATATGGGGTTTGGAGATGATACTTTAGGTATCTTTCTGTCTCTATATGGTTTTACTAAAGTACTTAAACCTACTGTACTATGAGATTTTGTGATAAGCTAATTGCAAACAAGAACTAACTATATGTTAACAGGTGTTTCTTCTAAATTGAGATTAAGTACTCAACTGTTCTATGATAATACCCGTTTTAGGGTTTCCATAATACATATGTTTTTTGCAATTGGAAACAAATGTACCCATTTTTTTATCTTCCATGTTCAGGGTTACTATTCTTCTTGAATACTAACTTTAATACAGCAGAAAAGAAAGACTAAACTAATACAAGATTGTAATTAGTGAATTCCATTGCTTGTTTTTACATGAATTAATGTACAATTAAAAGGAATTTTTTTTGGGGGAAACTCAAAGTTGTGTGTAACAATCAATCTTTGAACTGTGCTACTTTTTTGTTGTTTTCGTTTTGGTTCAATGGCCTAAAAGTTGTTCCTTGTTATATTTCATGTAAGGACAATGAAGTCCAGCTATGGTGGATAAATAAAATATAAGATAAATTAATAGAAATATATAATAAGAAAAAGAGGGTACCTGAGCTTATTGTATTCATCCATTTTTGAAATATCTTTGAGAGTTATATGCAAAGCTTCTGACCAAGAAAGGTTGCTCAAGCTAGTGGCAAGAGGGTTCCCCCACCGATAGCTTTGAGCTGATAAATTCAAAAAGTTGTCCTCAGATTTCTTGTCAAAAGGCTGCTGAAATACCTTGATTTGTTCTTGCTTCAATCTGGTTAGGAGCTCCTCAGGAATCCCATGATTCACAATTTGAAAGAAACCCCATTCGGTAGCGGCTCGAGCCATCTTTTCGATGCATTTTTGCCTCTCGAATGGCCCGAGATTCAGATGACCGAGATCGATCAGAGGGAGTTCGAGTACTTCCGAGACATCAACAATGGTGGATTTCTCCTTTTCATTAGCAGAGCTCTGGAAGATTGCCTTGTATTTCTCAAGAAATGGAGGTTCAATGGCCATTGCCCTCACTGTATCTTCTCAATCCTGCTCAGACAAATGAATTAGGAGTAAGTACAATTCATACTCAATCAAAAGAACTACTATTTATATGAATTGTAGAACTACTATTTTAGTACATATCAATATATGTTGTCCTTGCTGCCTCTTGTATGTTTTGGTTATGTCTGCAGTTACATTACATAGTTGTTTTCATTGTTTCATGAAAAATAGTGAAAGTTACAAAAATTTCATCCCCTTTTTTCAACTAATTTCCAGAGCCTACAATTACTTATCCTTGTATGGTTGTATGGATTCAAAGTCATCCAGAACTGTCATTTAACCTTTTACTGCCATATATATACAGATTACATATATTGGAATTATGAATTAGGCTTTAATTACCTGATAGATATCAGCTTTGAATTTGTGTGTATTCACCTAATCTCCCTTGGCAGATAATTGACAAGCTCATAAGCAACTACAAGGAGAAGAAAAAGCACACAAATCATCTCTGCAATTCATGGAAATTGGAGTTTGAGGAAATTAATGATTAAAGGTAAAAAGTAGCATATTATGACCAATCTTGGTGATATATGTATGTATGTATATAAATGGGAGAGCTGTTCTAAGAAATTGGCAAGTTAATTTAAAAGGTCAGCATAACATTCATTGATTTTTTTTGTCAACATGTGTGGTCATATTGTGTAGTTTTGATCTTCTTTTTTAGACAATTTTAAGCTGTTTTCTAGGCTTGTCTGAGTTGTTGCCTTCTATGTCTTTGAGTTGGTTCCAAAGATTTGTTTCATTGGCTGAATTGCTAATTAATCATTATATATCATGAAAACTCACTTGGAAGATAAACACTAGAGAAACTAGTAATACACTAGCTAGAAAAAGAAAATAATAACGAATGGAAACTTTCTTTAAATGTAACATACATAATTTGTTCGATCAACAATCTCTAGAGCAGGTGATTAAAAGCTCTCAGTTGACACTCGTCCATCTCCCCTAGGTTGTGGGTTCATTACCTATTATGAGCAAATTTCCCCACCACTCTCCCTAGGTAAGAATTGTTCAAAAAAATACATACATTCATTCGATTATTGTAGCAGATACCATCGAAATATATGAAAAAACTCAGAAAACGCATAATACGGTCAACACTTACCTTTGAATGGAATAAAACACAAGAAAAAGGATTGTTTCCATAGAATCATACCTACTTAACCAGACATGTACGGAACCAAAGTACTAAACAAGAGGGTTTTGCATAGAAAACAATATATTTTTCTAGGGTTTTTGTTTGGAACTTCAAAAGAAAGACTGATAAAGAATTAAAGCCAGAGAAACAAACAGGTTAATATATACATGACAGAAAATATGTACGATTGGCTAAGAGAACTAATGGCTAAAGCATAGAACACGCGTCTAAAGAAGTTATCAGAGAAGAAAGAAAGAGATTTTTAGCTACATATGGTTCCATAGCCACTGAAAAGTCCATTGACATTATAGGTTTGGCCCTCCCCCCTTTCACTGGCTAAAAAGCTTATAAAAAAACCCTCATCTTTTCAATTCTGCAGGCATTTCCAATGAAAATGTTCAGTCAGTCATCTTATCTGCAACTATGTGCTTGTCTTTTTTGGTTGCCCTTCCAGTTACTCAGGAGTCAGGACTTTGTCCTGACTAACTTGGACTGACCTGTGTCAAACACTTGACTTTGGTGGGTGAGTCTCTCAACAAAGATTTTCTACTTACACAATGTCTCGAACTCAAAACCTGCTTAAGTGATACCAAGCTGCTTCCCACTTGAACTAACTCGTCGGTAACCATGTGCTTAACTTTGGAAAGGGTTGTGCCTCCATGGATTTTGTGCAATGTGCTTCCTACACCATGCAAACAAGTTGTGATGTAGTTTTTGACACGAGAAAGATTCTTTTTAATTATTGTCTTGAACATAATTTTTGTGCTATTAATTGTGGTTTCAGGTATAGATCAATGTCCCTTCCACTAAGTGTATCCAATTGACATGTTGCTCTAGACTCTAGTTAATTATTTGGAAATGTAATAGTTACACAATTAGAAAGTCGTTATAACATCGTTTCTTTAGTATTTTAGGTTTACATTATTGAAACACATAGGTTTATGTCTTCTAATACGTGTTTCGTGTTCGATCCTTAAAAACACAACTTTTTGATTTGTGAATAATATATAACATGCCGTGCACTACCCTACCAACTTTTTGGATGGAAATGATCTGTCCCTTTTTAGTGCCCCTACTTATGCTTCACGCTCAACATTAAGTTTAGGGTTTAATGTTAAGGTTTATGGTTAGGGTTTAGAGAATTTAGGGTATGATGTATTTTTAAAGTATAGGGTGTAGGGTTTAGGATTTAGAATTTAGGGTTATGACTTAAAATTTAATTTTATAGTATTTTTAGTATTGGGGCATAAGTAGAGCACCGAAAAAGGACAGGTGATTTTTATTAAACTTTTTGCATTATATTTTGCTTGTTGAAAACAAATTTGGAAGTCTACTTAAATTGGTTAATGCAACTATCTATAAGATATTTTTAATGGGAAGTGAGCTTTTGAAGCTTTGTACAAAATCATGTAATATGACATTACATGAGAGTAACATGGCCCCTCTAAAAAACCTTTTAAATGAATTCAAGTATTGTTTTGTAATTAAGGGGTTTCGAACCCATGACCTTAATATTGAGTGCAACAAGTTTAAATAACTTTCATCTTTGGTGATGAATGCTTTATTTTTATGTTTTTCTTGTTTTTTCCTTGCTTTGCTAGTTTCATATCAAATTTGCTTTTATGATAGTTCTTTTGTCTGCTTTTATGGCAGTTCCTTCGTCTGCTTTTATGCCAGTTTTAGTTTGTCTTTTGACAGTATATCGTTCGAGTGACAAAATTTCAGCGAGCGTTTTTCAGCGAAGGAGGCCGGTCTATAAATGCTTATGATTCCCTGTTGTGGTTGTGCTGATATGTCAAGAACAAGTAGCAAAAGAATTTGTTGTCTTCATAGAGCACTCTGGTTAAAGCTATAGTTTTCTGGATTTCTTTCAGAAGTTGCTTCAAGTCCTTCTGAAAGTGATAGGTTTGTTTCTTTAATGTCTTTCATACCCTTATGTTTTATTGTATTTATCTTTATACATTGAATTTTCAATGTTTGGGTGTGATCCTTTGTAATCCTATCACTTTTAATATAATCCAATTTATTTAAAAAAAGTATTGTTTTGTAGATCGCCATAAAAGCTAGCGTTAATCGAGTTTTGTATTTTGTTAAGCTAACTAATACGAGTAAAAATCCCATGCCCCTTAACTATGTGTCCATTTATGCTTCATGTTAAAAAAACACTTAAAATTAAATTAGGAATCCTTAACTCTTTTTCGATAAAAAAAATACATAGTTCTTTCTAACTAAACAAAAAAATAGTTAAGATGAATAAAAGAATTGTGTTGATCATGAAGAAATGGATGTTGGACCAAACACACATGAATAGATTGTGAAATGATTGGTAGCAAAGAAAATTCATTATATTAACAGATGGAATTTCAAGTGGAGTTAGATAGTTTTATTGATTTGTTAGCAAATAGAGATTATGTGGTCATCCAATTAAAGTAGATCATGTCCACGTGTACACAAAATGATATGTAATGAAATTGTATTCTGTCCTTAGAAACTATCTCTAATTCAAATATTAGGTCATGGTAGGGAAAATGGAATCCAGCCTCTTCTTGTCACCTAATAAGAAATGTCATTAGTCATGTTTTGTTGGGCTAATTTGGTCATTGGCATATGGTTAAAGGGGATGTGATGGGTTAATTGATGTGTTAATTTCTATTTGGGGATTTGTTGTCTAATAAGCCATGCCTTTAACAATGTTATTGGAATAGAAATTATATGTCTTTTTCAGTGCCTCTTTTTATGCCCACATTAAAAAAAAAATTAAAATTTTGGTTTAAAATTAGTGTCTAAGAAATTATTAATAGGGTGTATTTTTTTAAAATTTAGGATTTAAGATTTAGTAATTAAAACTTAGGGTTAAGTTCTGCATTAATAATTCATCAGGTTGTATTTATGTTATTTTTCATGTATTGTGTTTAATAACTCTTTTCATGTTATATTTTTTATCGTATGCCTAATAATTCATCAGGTTATATTTTTTATCGTATATTTTTTTTGCAATTTATTATAATGAGTTGATTAAAATTTTTATTCAAGAATTTACCATATATTTAAAAAAATATTAAAATTTCCAAAAAAAAAAACAGCATTCTAGATTTCTAGTATCATTGATTAGTAGCCAAAACAATTAATTATGGCCATGTTTGGTAAAGAGAGATTTGAGCAAAAATTAGAGGTTTTAAGCATAATTAGAGGTTTGACCAGTCAAATCCGTTAATATTGTTGTTTGGTAAACAGCGGATTGGAGTGAAACTACTAATTTTGAAAAAGCTCATAATATGAGCTTTTTGAGATTAAAGGTTTGATATTAGAGTTGTAAAGACTCTTTTACCCTTACCAGTTACCAAAAATCTCAAAATAACCTAAATTAAATATTTTCTCACCCTATTTATAAGCTAATCTTATTTACTTCTTTCTTTTTATTATCACATATTTATATGTGTATTTAAATTTATTAATTAGTTAAATTATATTGAAATAATTATACAAATAATAAATTAATATATAAATTATTCGAATATGTTTAGAAAGTTATATTAAAACTAATTTTATAGATCTAATTAATAATAATTGGATACAAAATATTAATAACTAATAAACTATTCAAACAAGTATTAAATATACGATTAAAGAAGCTCAATTACTTAAATGAAATGTCCTTATATGTCATTTTGCTTGTTTAAATAATCTAACAGCTATCAACTATCAGTTAATTTTACCAAGCACTTTTATACAATCACCTAATACAATCCGCTAGTCAAATTAGGTAATACAATCAGCTATCAGTTAATGTAATCTGTTATCCGCTAATTGCCAAACATGGCCTATATATGATTAAAGAAGCCCAATTACTTAAATGAAGCCCACGCATTGTTTTGAATGGGCTAAGTAGCTAGGCCTCCAATTTTGTGAAAAATATTTCTCTAAATTGATTTAATATAACATTGTTAAATATTAGAGAGAAAAATAAGCTAATGTATCAAAAAATAAATTTAAATTCAAGGTGTGTGTTGATATTAAAAAAAATCTCTCTATATATCAACAATCTTTAGGTACAATAGTAAAATATATTATACTCGTATAAAAATTTAAATTCAAATATTAAATATGGTATTATAAGAAAGAACATCTACAAACTCAAACATAATTTATATAGCAACATATCCATATTTTACCTCTCCATGCTCCATTATTTATATCAATTAAGAAAAAGGTGGATGAAGATTTTTCTTTATATAATATATATATATCATCAATGTAAGAACTTCATTGGTGTTAACCCAAAGCTAATTCCTTCTCTTTTTTTGGAAAAAAGATAAAGAAATGGGCCATCGTGACAGAATCATATAGGGTGTGGGAGGGTCTGTTGCCCCTTCTAATTTTTTTGGTATAATTTTATTTTTAGTCCCTTTTAGTTTAAATGTTAATCAAATAAAATTTTTGTTCTTTTCAATTTTTAGATTTAATAGTTGAATAGACTTTTGCCCCTCTCAACATTGAATCCTAGTTCCGTTCGTATAGTCCCTTGGCTGCGGCATCCATATAAACAGTATTTGTCGAAATAAGAACAAATGGACACATAAAAAGAACATGCAATTCCAAAAACCTGTCGTGTCGAAAGGGTTTTTGGCTTCCGGCCAAGAATTCACGTGGCACACAGCCTGCTTTTTCGTGAACTTGGTGTGGTGACCAAAGGGTTTTTGCTCACACACATATATGCATGACGCATGGGGGGACCGGGCACGAGGCAGCTGCTGTTGAGCTTTGTTTTGGTGTCAGTCGGACGTCAAGCCCTGCTTGGAGAATTGGACATGCATGGGGTCTACTACCAAAAACACATCTATCTTTCATATCATTTCTACATTTTGATATTTAACACCCGTTTAACTTCGTAAAATAGGTGGTTCATCGTGCTCTCAGTTGGTATCATCCCCTTCCCTTAGGTTATGAGTTTAAGTTGGGACTGCTAAAAAAAAAGTGTAATGAAATATAACTTTAAGAGGATGTGATTACTGATTAAGGATGATAACGGAATGAAGCGGTGAATTTTTTGTCACTCGATCGACTCCGGCCTAAAATTTAGACATTTATTACTAATTAGGGATCGAGACCCTTATTACAAATTTTAAATATTTGATAAATTTTGATACACCGACTAATTCATATCGGATTATTAAATATATAAATTTATGTATATGTCTATATCATTAATGTAAGAACAAATCGACCCTTAAAAGGACATACAATTCCTAAACCTGTCATGTCGAAAGGAAAAACTCCAGGGTTGTAGTGATACTTTACTTTTTTTTCAATGGGGTTTTTGGCTTTTTGGTCAAAAATTCACGTGGCACACCGCCTGCTTTTCCATGAACTTCACGTGGCAACCAAAGGGTTTTGCTCACACACAGACGCATAAGGCATGGAGGGACCGGGCATGAGGCAGCAGCTGCTGTTGGGGTATCAGTCGGAGAATTGGACGTTGGATTGGATAGCATGCTTCATGCATGGGGTCTATCTTGGAGTTGGAAATGACTTCTGCTTTTGGTATTTATTATATAAATCACACCAGGGCAGGCTCCGCTAGGGGTGATAATCAGCCTGACCGGTTCGCGAGCTACTCGGTCTCGGCTCGGCTCAAGTGAACTCGACTCGGGCTCGGGTTCGGGCTCGGCTCGAAACCTTAACAAGCCAAGCCGAGCCTACCCAAGCTCGGCTCGAAAAGCTCGTGAACAGGCTCGGAATCTACATATGTACTAAAATAAATTACGTGTTTGTATTTTCTTTAATTATGTGTTTGTATTATAAGAATATTTATTAATTATTTGGATTAATCTAATTTTTTGGCACTTTTTCTCCTTTCCGGTCATTGAATTTCGTTTTAGTGTTGGTTATGAAAGAGATTTTTAACGAATATTTTATAAAAAAATATATAGCAAAATTTTTCATTTCGAGCCGAGCCGAGCTTGACGAGCCCGAACCGAGCCCGACGAGCTTCGAGCCCGAGCCGAGCCTAATAGTATTATTTTCGAGCTGAGCTCGAGCCCAAAATTCCGAGCTCGGCAAGCCTCGAGCCCGAGCCGAGTCTGTCCAGGCTCGGGCTCAGCTCGGCTCGTTATCACCCCTAGGCTCCACTCAACAGTCAACAACTATCTTTTTTGTTAAATATCCGAGATAATTAGGACATAAATTAATGGAAAATGATAAAAGATGCCCCCAACATTGTATGCTTTGTCATTTGGCCCCCTATTCTTTTTTTATCCAAATATGCCCCCAATGTTTGCTTGTTTTGTCATTTGGCCCCCTGTTCTTTCTTTTGGTCCAAATATACCCCCAATGTTTCATTCATAGTCCAATTATGCCCCTGTTTGATGTAAATTGTCAATCAACTAACGGTCAACGACTTATAAAATTTTTTGATGTGGCATCAGTAGATCTTAATATGTGGCAAGTCCAATCAGCATCAACTGTTGAACGTCAGTTGATTGACAGTTTTCATCTAACTGGGGCATATTTGGACCAAATTGAAACGTTGGAGGCATATTTGGACTACGAATGAAACGTTGGGGGGAATATTTGGACCAAAAGAAAGAATAGAGGGCCAAATAACAAAACAAGCAAATGTTGGGGGCATATTTGGACCAAAAAAAGATTAGGGGGTCAAATGACAAAACATGCAAACATTGGGGCATCTTTTGTCATTTTGCCTAGATTAATTAACTTGAACTTCAAAGTTTTCACTTTGAAAACTTGAAATGGAGTTTACATGTGTGGTTTAAAGATTTTAGGGGTTTTGTGTAATTTATTAAAATGAGGCCCTTAATTTATAATTAGTAAGAGATTAAGTTTTTTATTAAAAAAAATTACCTTAATAAAAATTGATTTATAAACATTTAAAAATCAAACATTTCACTTAAAAAGTGTAATTCTTTTTTGTATGTTTTAAGTTTTAGATTAATATACACACATAATTATATATATATATATATAATTTTTTTACAAATATTTAATTTAAATTAATTTAGGTTTTCTATTTTTAGGTCCCTCTCTCTTGGGGACCATGTGCGGTCGTTCTTATTGCGCGTGTTCAAAACCTGTTGAAACCTAGGATTTCGACTTTCAGATAGTTTGAACGCGTGAAAGAGGAAATGAAAAAGGATTTTAGGGATTCTGCCCTTTCACTATTTGGAACGCGTGAATAAGGAAGAGAAAGAAAAATGTGCTGAAATTTTATTAACTAATATAAAATTAATAAAATGTACCAAATAATACAAAGGTATTTATATAATAAAAACTTTAAACAATAACTAACTAACAACTTCTTTATTTTCTTTAACAGCTAACAAACTAAATATAACTCTAATAGCCCCCCTCAAGTTGGAGCATATATATCAAGTATGCCCAACTTGGATATGGCAGTACGAAAAGGAGAAGGTTGCAACGCCTTTGTGAAACAATCTGCTAACTGATGTTCAGTAGAAACAGGAAGTAGAATGATAAGCCCTTGATGAAGCTTTTCCCTGATGAGGTGACAATCGATTTCAATATGTTTAGTCCGCTCATGATAAACAGGATTCTCTACAATACGAATGACAGACAAATTGTCACAATATAAATTTGTAGGAGTAAGAAATTGAATTTGTAGGTCAGAAAGCAAATAGTTCAGCCACTGAATCTCGCAAGAAACAGAAGCTAATGCCCTGTATTCCGCCTCACTGGATGACCGAGATATTGTTTGTTGTTTCTTTGAACGCCAAGAAATGAGAGCTGAGCCAAGAAAAATGCAAAAACAAGTAACTGATTTCCTTGAATCAGGGCAAGAAGCCCAATCAGAATCACAAAAGGCATTTATTTTAATTGAATTATTAGCAGGAAAGAAAAGCCCTTGTCCAGGGGTGCCTTTAAGGTACCTTAGTATTCTATGGGCAGCTTGCATATGAATATCAGTAGGTGCTGAAACATACTGTGATAATTGATGAACAGCAAAACAAATATCTAGTCTAGTATTTGTCAAATACAACAGCTTCCCTATTAATCTTCTATAAGAAGTAAAGTCTGGTAAAGGAATTCCTTCATTCTTAAAAAGCTTAGCTTTAGCAAGTAAAGGAGTGGAAACTGGTTTTGAATCTAAAAAATCAGTTTCCTTAAGCAAATCTAGAGTGTACTTTCTCTGAGATAAATTGATACCCTTAGCAGACCTAGCTACCTCAAGACCTAAAAAATACTTCAACTGACCTAAATCTTTAATTTTAAAACAATCATGCAAATATTCCTTAATAGTATTTATTTCTTGTTCATTAGGACTAGCTAAGACTATGTCATCAACATAAACTGCAAGGGCAATGAAATTCATACCTGTTCCTTTTAGAAAAAGAGATGTATCTGCAGATGCTTGCTTGAATCCTTGCTGAAGTAAAGCTGAGGTAAGTCTCTCATTCCACTGCCTACTGGCTTGCTTAAGACCATATAGGCTTTTAGTTAACTTACAAACAACATTAGATTTATCAGTT